>JAUAMA010000001.1:84224803-86724803 GCA_030819835.1 Acmispon strigosus
GTTACAATGGTGATGGTGTTCTAGATCTTCGTGCTCCTCCAGTTTGATTCTTCTCCGAGCTCTCTTACGACATGCATGTTGGACCTTCTGTTTTGCGGGTGGTACTCGGGAAAATATTTCGACATCCAAGCTAATAGGGAGTATAGAGGAAGGGAGAAGATAAAATTGGGTGTTAGTGTCTACCTAGTTTCTCCTTCGTGATCTCCTATGTAGGTACGAGGCTAGAAGGTTTAAGGTTGTGTCAACATCGCTCGCGTTTCAAGGCCTGACGCACTTTCTGGTAGGCCCTTGGATTTCATGGGTGGATTGTCCTTCCAGTCAGTTGATGGACGAGGGATGTGAATGGGCTTTCTCTATTGCAGCTCTTTCTTCTCGTGCAAGGAGCCTAGTAAATGGGAATGTGTCGCTGACATGAATAGTTTGAGCGGAAAAAGCATCAAGAAGTATTTTGGTTCCCTCGGGGTTCGTATGTTAGCAAGATCTGGTGACCCTTCTTTCATTAGTGTCATCCTCAATTTAGGAAATGAACTAAGTTTTCACTCGCCTCATCATGTCTCATTAATACGCATACGAGATGGGATCCTTCTGTGTCTAGATGACACCCCCATCGTCAGGGTACTGTCACGTCCCAACTAGGTGACTAACTTCTTGATTATGTCGTAGGGCCCGTCAGGCGAGACCAGTTTGTTGGTCGAACAACAAGGTCTTTTACTAAGTAGGGTATGACCTACCTCAGGCGGGGTGATGAGACAAGCTTTGGTCAAGCTATGCATGAGTTTGAATAATCACTTTTAACAAGTGGGAGTTTCCAACCTCCACTCATTAAATGAAGTGAAGTGCCTATTTTTTTTGGTCATTGACTGTTTAAGATACTTTGACGGTCTCTCCCAACAATTGACTATATAAACATGAAAGAAAATGAATGCATATATTTCTCAATTGTTAATTTATTCAATTATTAGATAACTGGATTGTTTGATGAGCTATGATTCATTCATACATTCACTTCATTTACACATCATTTTCTATCTATATCTCTTATCTTTTAATCATATCACTTATTATATATTTTACTTTCTTTTTCTTTTCGTCCTATTTTTGTCTTTTCTTGAGTTCATTTAGGATTTGATTGGTTGAGGGAGATTTAGGTAGAGAGAGATGGGAAAGAGAGAGTTAGAGGGAGGGAGGAGAAAATATGTGTGTTTAGTCGTGTAATACAAGAAGGAAGAGAGATTTAATTGCGAGTCTCATCACTTTATTAGGTCTTCCCAGTTTATGGAGAAAATGAACAATAATGATGCATGTGCCAACAACTTTTTTTCTTGCTACACACCGCCAGAACGTGAATATGCACCGCAAAACTATAAATTCGGTAAATTTAATATTTAGAATAAAAAAATGACTTTTTTTACCACCTCATTCTTTCTCCTCTATTTTTTTTATCTCTTTCTATCATACCAAATAACTTATAAAATCCACTATATTTCTCACATCTTTCTCTCTACTCTTGTTCTCTTATTCTCTCTTTCTCTGTCAAACCAAACATGAAACATACCCTTACACTTAGAAGAATTGAGCGTTGAACAAATCTTTATCCTTGATTGATGGTGTGTTTGGTAGCAATTCTCAAACGTGGATCTGAGTTTCAAACATGGATTTGGGTCTCAAATGTAAATCTCTATTGTTTTGAAAATGTTTGGAAACCAATTTTGAGAATCGATTATACAAGTTTGATCCGGATCCGGTAGAATTGACACAGAGTAATAAAGCTATCAATATGAGTTCCAACCCGCGGGCTAGCCCGGCCCAACCCGGCCCTAGGCGGGGTGGGTTGATTAAATCACAGCCTGTTTAAAATATGAGTTAGAGCAACCCGACTCGTTTAACCCGCGGGTTAAACGGGTCAGCCCGCGGGTCAAGCGAGCCAGCCCGCGGGTTGGGCAATAAAAAAAACTTTTTTTTTGGCAGATTCTCTTCTTGCATCTTGGGTTGGGCCACTAAGGGTCATGTGAAGTGAGTGTGCACAAAGTTTATGGTGCAACATTGCTATGATCCTGGATTAGTAGATTTGGTAAAATGAATGTGTTAGTATTTTTTAATATGAATTTTTATTACTTTTTCAATATTTTTTAATTGAATTTACCAATTTTTATATTTTTTTATTTTTCTACTGCCAAAACGAGTTAGCCCGCCAACCTGCGAGCCGGGGTGGGTTCATATTTTTTTAGCTCGTTTAGAAACGGGTTGTTCTAACTCAACCCGTGACGGGCCAGACTGACCCGTATTAACAACTCTACAGAGTAACTTCTCCATCTAGTCAGCTCTGATTTTATGTACATATACTAAAATTCATTACCAAAATCGAATATAAATAAATATATTTGAATATAAATCACGTCGCTTAAACTTGTATTATTAGAGTTAAATATGACGGATTCAATTTTAATAAAATCCAATTTCACTAATGTTAAGGTTAGACACTGAATTGATGTGTGAACTGTGAAATGAGCGCCGAGGGTCAAAGAAGAGATGAAGTTAGAGAGTTGTCAAATCACACAGACCAACCAATGCTGCTACTGGGACGGCTGATATGTGGCTGCGCCCAAAGTGAATCCAAACTCCAAAGCACAAGAAAAAGTGCAAATGAGTCATCAAAAATTAAAGTGTTAAAACTCGTGCATTTTTATCTTTCTTTAATTTTGATCGATTCCTTTTGCAAGTGTTTCAAAGAATCTGTATATGCACATTTAACCCCGATAGTGCATCTTTATGAAAGAATAATTAATTTTATATTTAATTTTGGGAAAAACTTTTATGATTGATATATGAGATTGTTTAACTCATTCAAGATTTATTTTAGGTAAAATTACTTTAATTTAGATGTCTCAATAATATTTTGATATGTGTTTTAAAAATTTTAGTTCGTGGCATATGTTAATATATTATTGACCAGTGACATGTGTTAACATATTACTGACCACCTACGATTAGGGTAACTTTACACAATATTCACCTTAAGTGATTTATAAAACTTTTATGTGTTTCGTGTTGGTAAAGAGTGCGCGGCGGAAAGTTTAGAGCACAAAAACTCTTTATTTTGAGAGCTCGAACAAAATTTTCAAGCAAAGTCAATGCCGATGGTATCCGCAATACATGTAATAAAAATAAAACAATTTAGTCTCCGAGACGAAACTTAAACGAATGTCTAGAACATGCTTCACAAGCTTGAGAGTTAACTTTGTACCATTAGAAGTCTTCAAGCAAATATCTCCAACACTCGTACATTTTAAAACACTTTCTTGAACCAACCTCACATCTCCAAAATCACCAAGAGTATAATGTACCAAAACACTTTCTTGAGCCAACACTTTCTTGAAAGTATAATGTACCAAAGACCACTACCAATTACCCATTTGGATGCATTAGCAACAAACCCATTTGGATGAATCAGCAACAAGATTAACCACATCATATTCCTCAACAATAATGAATTCATCAGATGCCACATTAGCGTTGTCTTTACTTGTATTTTCTTCTCTCTTCTTCCATTTTGCCTTTGCCATTGTTTCCCCTTTTCAAAAACAAACAATAATTCTCAGGCTGTCATTTCTTATCACAATGGTTGCAGTCAAAAGTTTTATACTTACTCCTGGAATTGCTTATGCTTTAATTTCCGTAGTTTGAACTACGATTCTTACTTCTCCCTCTTCATCCAATGACCAAATCGTCTAACTGTGAAGAGGAACTATGTGATCTTCTTTTCATCTCTTCATTCAGAATACTGCTATTAGTAAGGGTCCAATGACAACATACTATCTGGAGCATAATTAGACAATGAGCATATGTAAGTTTCCTATGTATTTGGCAACGTTTTCTTCATAAAAAACATCTTGTTGTTTTCAATATTTTTTGCATACAACTGGTATCAGAGCTTTGCCTCTTTTGGAGGTGATTTATCTTGTGGTGAACAATAAAAGTTAATCTATATCGAATGAATTTGAATGGCTATAACTATTCCTTTTGAAAAGAAAGAATGAAAGGTCCTGCTTTATGTAAGAACTTCTATAAGCTTGTGTTTGTTACAGAGAAGCCCGCAGATAAGCTTTCTCTAGAGCGACGGATGTTGGTGAATCTCGGTCAGTGGTACAACTTCTTGTGTGGTTGGTGAAAATATCATAACTTATGTGTCTCACGCAAATCAATCAATTTTCAATGGTTTTTGGTTCAAGATTGGTTTAAACTTTAGGATGTGTTTATTTTTATGTTTCAACCACTTTCAATGCAAGTTTAGGAATTCTAGGGTATTTTTTCAATAAATTAAAATCGAATGATTGGGCTGAAAGACAAAAGCATGTTCACATTCAAGTCTACATAAGTACAAACATAGGCTTAGTTTTTAGCTCACTTATATTCACGATTATGGGTCCGGATCCCCATTGAACTATAATTTACATGTTTGGTTTTAAGTTGAACACAATTTGACCCTTATGAAAGTTTAAGGTTCCTTTCACAATTCACGCGTTACGAGACCTCAAATTTCAAAGCATAAAATGTGGTTTTAACTGAAAACCAAACATGCCTAGTAGTGCATGTTTATTTTACATTTAAACCAAGTCAAACATAATTTTACGTATCTTAAAATATTAACAGAAAAACTAAGATTTTGTCCCATTAAATATAACATGGATTGAAAAAACATAATTTTAACACATTACTTTTAACGAAAATCTAAACAAGCACCTTAGTTAGCTAGAAAATGCAATTGCCACTTTGAAATGATACTTGAGATGTTTCTGACTTTTTAGTGTTAAATGCCAAAATATAATTAAGAGGTTGCCCGACATAGTAATCTGATCTCGTTGATATGCAATTATTTTGATATTTAACAATTTTTCCGTAAAAAAAATATATTTAACCATTTTAGGTATTCACGTTTGAAATGCTACAACAAGAAGAAATTAAACACGTTAACAATTATACATTCGTGATTCATGTATCAAAAGATTAGGCGCGTCTATTTTTACTCACTAATAAATTCTGAAGTCTCCCAACAACGGTTTCGGTCTCCAAAGTATATATTGTTTCCATTGAATAAAAAAAGTCTCCAAAGTATTTGTTGAAAATAATGAATAAAATAAAATATATAATTTCTGGATAATGTTTCTCTTACGCGCAGATAATGGCATCTTGAGTTCACGTACCAATGGCACAGGGAATCCAAGCTTTATGTACTTTACCTGCAGCAGTAGTAGGCAGCAGAACACAACTATTCGCTTTTCACCATCACAAGCTTTTATTTTCTTAAGGTTAATATAATTTGACAAAAAAGAAGGTGTCAGTGAACAATATTACCCTTCTCGTGCCCTTATTTGTATTCGTTTTTGTTTTGTTTGATTGATGAGAGAAAGTGAGAGTAGAGAAGAGAAACGATAAGCAGAGAGAAAAATGTGAGAAACGGAAAGAACTTTCTATGTTATTTGGTATGACTGATATAGAAAAGAAAAAATGAAATGAAAAATAGTATTTGATGTAAAAGATAGTTTTATCCCATCAATATATAGTAAAATATAATGGCAGTCAAATAAGTATTTTTGACGGTTAAGGGCAAAAAGGGAAAAAAATGAGGTGCAACTTCTGTTTATTGCCATATATGAGAGGCTGCTAAAAAGGACGGACCCCACCTTTGGATCTCTCTCTTGCTTGACCGTGTTGAATTTATCTCTTTCTTTAGTCACTCTCTCGCAATTTATACTACCAAACAATCTTTTAGCAATTTTTCAGATTAGATAAACAACATTTTATTTTAAAAAATAAATTAGGTTTTTACCATATTGAAAATTTTCAATTTTGGCCTCAAAATATATAATTTTTTTAATTTAACTTCATGCACATTTTTATGTTGTTTTATGTAACTTCTTGCACACTAAGATCAAAATGCAAATAAATACTTTTTGTCCTTCATGAAATTAGACTTAGACAATCTCTGCAGTCTTAGCGGCTGATGCAGCCAATATGGCTCTGTAAGCATAGGATACAAGTGCGGGAAGAGTATCTAAAAGATACTCCAACGCTTGAGTCAGTGAAAAAGTTAAGAGAGAATACATAAGTGTAAAAGAACTCAGGACATTCTAGTAATGAATAACAAGTTACATAAATAAACAATAGAACTTGTATTTATAAGTTCGATGTTCGTGGTGGTGGCTTCTACAAGTGTGAGGGAAGTCCTTAAGTTGGAGCTTCCGTGCGTATGGTTGGCTTCGAGCCTTCATGTTTATGTGTTGTATTGCGGCTAGTACATGACCCCTCAGACACTTTGCTAAATGGACTGTTCCTTTACTAGATCATGCAATCCATCCGTATGGTGCCTGCTTAAGTGCAAGCCCTTGCAAGTCAATCGCGATACTGTTGGGCCTTCTGGCTTACTAGCCGGTTGGAACACTTTTAAAGTGCAGTTAGTTCAATACGAAACACAAATTTAAATTTTTAAAAAGTCATATCTCAGGGAAAAGATTATGATTTTCCGAATAAATTTACCTATGAAAGATAATTTTTTTTTAGTAATTTCATACGAAATAAGTTATACAAATAAAGTAAGTACAAATAAATCTTAGGAATTAGTCTTGGCATGGTATCCACCAACATTTTCATATATTTTTTCCCCCAATCACCAATAGTTTTCAGTTTTCATTGAGGGGGGTATTTATGCCCATTCAAATGAATATTGACACTTATAATAGAAAGGGCATGTACTGTACTCAGTCTGTGTGTTTGTATAAATATATTATGAGAGCAGAGTCTGTAGTAAAGCTCCAACCCCGCTTCCTCCACATCACGCGCCCCTTCGCGCGTGTTTTTCAATCTTTTTTCTTTCTCCCTCTAGACTCTTATAGCTCAGTTGGTAGATCGCTGCCGTCATTAAATATTTAATTAAAGTTGTATAAAATATAATTTATTAGAAGACTTGTTTTTTTAATGTGACTTCCGAATCACGAAAAAATTACTCTCATGGCTACCGGCTACGGGAACAACCGGTACAAGTTCCTCTTTCTCTAACCAAACCAACAACAACTAACACGAAGAAGAAGTTTATCTCTCTGTGCTTTGGATTCGTTCATTCATGCTCTTCCTCCCCCATTCTCTTCTCCTCAAATCAATAAGGTGCGTGCCTCCTCTAGATTCTCTCATCTACTTTTCCGAAAATTCCTTTATAATTTCGTGTTTTTTTTTTGCTTATTTTTCCTTCCTCTCTTTCCCGCAGATTCATTCTTCCTTCTGTCAACACTGTTTTTCTTTTTGTTCTGGGTTTTGTTTTCATGTCATGCTTTGTAATTCTGTAAAATATACACGTTTTCCTTCATATATATTCCTATTTTGGAATTGTTTTACGTCTAAAAAAAATATTTTGGAATTGTTTCTTCTTTTGGAAATAACAAAAAAAGGAAAAACTCGCTTTGATTTCACTTCTTATCAGTGCGGAGACAACAATGCAGATGGGTAGAGTAGTTAATTCGTCATGTGCGCCCCTTCATCGAGCTCTTCCTCTTCTCTTCACTTTTTACTTTCGCATTTATATCTCTATTATAATAACTCTTCTTTTGGGTCATCGCAATTGGGTCTTTGTGATGTTGTTGGTAGGTCTTTATGCTATTTGCTTTTGTTTGTTTTGATCTTCTGCATGAGCTGTGCTGCAATGAGGAATGAAAAATGGATGAAGTGGAGTCTGATTTTATTTTATTTTTCCTTCAATGATCTCTGTTAATGTTCCTGTGTTGCATTATAATTCCATTTATTGCTGGTTTATCATGTTCTATTATTGAACCATATTCTGGTATTTGAGTGACTTGGTTCCCAAAGAAAGTCATTACTTTTCTGTTTGTTGAGGTAAAATGAGAGGTGAACTATCAAAAACAAAACTTTCGACTTCAAATTGCTAATGGTGGTTTGCTCTTGATCTTTGAACAATTGGAATTTTAACTTAGGTCAGCAAGCTCTTAATATCTTGTTAAATTTTAGTTAATTATTATTATCTGTTAACTTTCTGTGATATGATACCATAAAGACTGACACTTTAGTTTCAAATTTCCTGAATCGATTTATTGGGGATAGAATGACTTGACTTTGATCTTCCTTTCCACTAACATAAATGGTCCGGGCGAGCCTCTCGCCCATAATGGTGAGCCGCGGCCTCCAGGAGGCGACTCCTAGCGTGAGCCTCGGCGAGACATTTGGGCATGATCGGCTGGACAAGTCTCTAAAAGGGCTGAAAACACGTGTAAGGACCGATGGGCCAAGACTTGTAATGCCCAATGGTCCATTAGTAGAATAGAACTAAGGTTTCGCCCCTTCTCTTGTAAATGGATCTTTTTGGCACATATTAATACAAAGGCGGCTAGGTTTTTATGAGATCCTCACTCCATTGTTGAGCTCTCAGATCTAGACCGTCTCTGATTGTTTCATCTCTGGAACAATAAACACACCCTTATAATGCTATTTCTCTCTGCTTGACAGGCAAGGGCCGTTCAGTTATAGTTTGTAGCACTTGGAAATGGATTTAGAAGACAAATTGCTTGCTAAAGGTATGGTTATAAACTTCTTCTTGAGTTTGCTCTTTTAAAAGTTAGTTTCAATGTTTTCTCTGTGTGGTACATGTAAAGTTGAGTATTAGCTAGCTTAGTCTTACTATGCAAAATCTCATATGATAGCCTATTGAAAGTGGAATAAAACTGAAATTTGAATGTGGGAAGGAAGAATTTGTGATTTTAAAAGTGTTATTGCCTCTGAAAATCATGTATCTAATGATTCTGTAATATTACCAATATTCTTCCATTGAAAATCATGCTGCTGTTTATTCTGACTTCTGAGTATGTCTAACAACTCGGTTTGTTCTGTTTTCTTCCACAAAAAAAGACTAGTTGTTATGTACAGTTTCGGTCCAATGTACAGCATCAATGTTGAATGTGACGACTTTTCAAATGGTTTTTTTCATTTTATATTTTTGAGGCCATGGTTTGTTTCATTTGAGCATTTTGTGCATGCTTGATCAAGAATCTTGAAACTCATATGTTCTAATAAGATGGTCTTACCGTCTTACAGCTCCCTCTATGCTCTTTCTTTATCATTTATACAAAATTTGCTCGGTCCATATGATGAACTATATCAAGCTCATCTAAAGTGAGCTTATTTTTCAAGTGAAAAATTAAGTGCATATCCACGGTAACTTAATTTGACGTATGTCATAATCTTAACTTATGCGCATCCTTACTTTCTCACTTTACAGACAAGCTCAGTTTTGAGGAACTTTATCTTGATGAAATATATTGTGATTATTTGCTCACATGAAGTAATGCAGTGAATGTGATATACCCTGCTAGTACATATAGTTGAGATAAAATCTGCTGTATGGCTATTTTCTTATAGTAAAGGACCAATATTATGTTAGGATCAGCTTGTGATGTTTTGATAAATGCTGAATAAATATGGTTGCTAACTAGTATTGTTCAGATCCCCCCTTTTTCTAGTATAGACGTGGAATGCAGTTGTGGAAATGATTTGCACAAGGGTAATATCTGATAGAGTGGTAGTCTTCCCTTCCAATTTTTTCTTTTTTTAAAATTAGAATAGTATGTACGCCCTAAAAACCACAGATTGCCTGTGCTATAGTGAAACCTCTATGGTACTATATTCAGGGAAATCATAATAAGGCCTGACCTGCATCTTGGACTGATGGAGTTAGGTTATTGCATTCAAATTTGTTGGATGAACACAGTAATTAGCTTATTTTTAAATAATCCACCTCATTCTCCACTTACATGATCGCGTTGTATATGCACTTAAACTAACTTTTTATAGAACAAATTGCTTCAGGGAATATACCATTGAATAATCAATTTAAACAATGTCAATTAAGTTTGTTAGTTTTTGTATTTTTAATCAATGAGACTGATTTCTAATTTATTCATGCATTTAAGATCGGCTTACATAATAATCTTCAAATATAAGAAAGTATCAACTTTTTATGTGCTCATTGAGGAGAAATATCTCTGACATCTGGCATGAAATGTGGGGATGGTGAATTGGTGATTGCTAATAAATCAATGGTAGGATTGATCAGTGATTTCATTCCATATCTAAATGGTTTAAATGTAGAATTTTATACTTTGATTGAAACATACATAATAAAATAAAAATCCCCATTCTGTAGAAAGGATTTTCCAAACTTATCCTCCACTTATTACACTTAGATGCTCTTTCAGGAGTTTCCATGTTGTAGGCCATAGAGATGCTTTCCTGGTGTGAAATCTGTTAAGACATCTCTCTCTTTTTTCCCAGTGGCGGGGAGGTTTTGGAATCTGGTATTTTGAGGTATTAGCTTTACCAACCTCAATTTCCATGTGAACTTTCTTCTATTTAATTTTATAGGTATCTGAATTATTGCAAACCGCCTATTGTTTGCAAACTTTTGCTGCTTTGCTAGTCCTCAGTGTGAATGTTCTTACTTTGGTGAGAAAATCTGATCTTATTGTTTGCAATTCTGTGAAAATCATCTTATGGATTTATTAATTTCAGGATAGCTTGAGGCTTTAATCTCTCCTATTGAATGGTAGCTTCTTATCTAGTTGTTTTTTCAAAATCTGTGCAATCTGACTGGAGGAACCTGATCCCAGGTCTTTCACGGATGTTCATCTAGAAGCAGATCTGCCATAGTTGATTCATATCTGTGCAGTTCTGGCTAGTTATCTTAAATCATTTTGCTTGGTGTGCTTCGGTATTAGCATTTCATGATTTCAACATTACTGTTGTTTCGAAAGATTACAAATTTGATATTTGATTGATCTAACTTTGCTGGTGTTGACCCGTGTGCAATGTTTTATAAAACAATTCTCCAACTGCTTTTGATTTACAATAGCATCAAAGTAGCTTAATGCATCCTTGGCTAACATGTTAATGCTTCCAACTTTCCTGAGTTTGAACATGAATCATTTATTAATTGTTGTCTGAATTAGCTCTTACTTGAGCTCATACTCATAATCTTTTTCATACAATTATTTCCAGTTTTCCAATTATTTACATTGTACTCCTTTGAATTGCTCTTATTTTTCCATCCTCTTATGTCTCCTACTCTTTGTCCTGCGTTTCCATATTTTAGTACACTATTTTGGGGTAAGAAGCCCTAATGGTGGATTGGGGCTTTCTTTGTCCATTAGATGCATAGATCTGGTGTGGGTGCTGTGTAGGCCTGTAGCTACGGCTGCTTGTTGTACGCATCATGCCTAGGTAGATAATCTGGTGTGGTTGGCTCCAAGTGTTGGAATTTTGGCTTACCTAACCCTTTGGTCTTTCATCTGGGTATCATGCTTTAGTCTGAGGCTTACAAGTTCCCTAAAAAATTGTTCATGGTTTCCCGAATATTACAAATTTAACAACAATGTTAAAAAGTACTATCTATCTATACATAGACACACACACATGAAAAGTAAGACCTTAATTTTATTAATGAATAGAACTCAGATCAGCTCTTTTGAACCTGACCCGAATAACTTCGTCTGAATAATAGAGAAAGTTGTAGAAAGCAGTAGCTTCGTCAACAGCTGAACTTGCAAGATTACCCATACATTCATATATCTTTAGTGGAACCTGGATTCAACTAATCATTTATTCATTTCATTTACATATTCCTATATAGTCTACTATCTTTGTTATTTCTGTTCATCGTTGTCTGTATTTGAGTTTTAGTTCTATTGTTTATATTTGTTTAATGTCCTTTGTTTTCCACCAAAGACTTAACTTACAATTAGTTGTTATTTGACTTGTTTCTATCCAGTTTCTGGTGTTCAAAGCCTTTCTTCCAGTGTGCAAAGTACTCCAGAGAAAAATGGCCATTCAGATGATGCTTCAAGAAGTTCAGAACTCCTCCAAGAGTTCCTGAAATGTGGTCCAAAGAAGGAACTTCTTCGAGCGTGCTCTGAAAAGAACAAAAAGAACATTTCATCGAAAAGCAGGATGACTGAAACTAAGTCAACTGGTAAGATTATTAAAAAACAAGATACAAAAAAGGTTTCTAGTCTTAGCCATCAGCCTTCCAGGAAGCAACAGCGGAAGGGTGAAAACCCCACACGTCTGATACGTCCTCCTGACCAATCTTCTGATTTTGGACAATCGAACACTTGGGTGTGTAAAAATGCTGCTTGTAGAGCAGTTTTGTCTATAGATGACGCATTTTGTAGACGGTGCTCTTGCTGTATTTGTCACCTTTTTGACGATAACAAGGATCCCAGTCTTTGGTTGGTTTGCACGTCTGAATATGCTCAAGGGGACTCCTGCGGGTTGTCTTGCCATATTGAGTGTGCCCTTCAACATGAAAAAGTGGGAGTTATTGATCATGGGCAACTGATGCAACTAGATGGTGGTTATTGTTGTGCATCCTGTGGTAAAGTCACAGGGATACTTGGGTAAGTAGTTTTTCTTACATCTGTTGTGCTGTGGATGATAAATGATATCCCTCGTACCGTATTTTCGTTGTTTCGGCAGTTAAATCACTTGTTAGCTTTAATTTTCTGCCTCTTCTGTCAATCACTCGCTGCCTATTCAAACCATTTGCAACTTGCATGCTAGTAAATAGATATCCAGCCCTATATTGATGACCTTGGTGGTTCATGTTTAATAATGACAGATACTGGAAGAAGCAGCTAAATATAGCAAAAGATGCCCGCCGTGTTGATGTACTTTGTTATAGGATATATTTGAGTTACAGGCTCTTGGATGGAACTTCAAAATACAAAGACTTGCATCAAATAGTACAAGAGGCAAAGGCTAAATTGGAGACAGAAGTTGGTCCTGTTAATGGGGTTTCTGCCAAGATGGCACGAGGTATTGTCAGCAGACTCCCTATTGCCGGTGATGTACAGAAGCTCTGCTCTCTTGCTATTGAAAAAGCTGATAGCTGGCTGGCCATTGATCCAACTGTTAATCCAGATTCCAGAGGTTGGATTTAATGCTATTTGAAGTTTATTGTTTAAATTTCTTTTTGCTTATCAACCAATCTCATTTATTTGATACATGATGACATTTTCTAACTCCCAGAGGGTTCACTTCCTGCTGCTTGCAAGTTTGTTTTTGAAGAGATAACAGCCTCATCTGTCACAATCATTCTAATTGAAATGTCAAATGTATGCTCTGAGGAAATCAAGGGGTACAAGCTATGGTATCACAAGAGTCGGGATGAATCACACACAAAAGATCCGGTTTCTGTGTTTCCTAAATCTCAGAGGAGGATTTTGATATCTAACCTTCAGTCCTGCACAGAATATACTCTTCGGATCATATCTTATACTGATACAGGTGACCTTGGTCATTCGGAGGCTAAGTGTTTTACCAAGAGCGTCGAGATAATTCAAAACAATTCATCGTCACCTGTCGCTTTGAAAGAGAACCTTCCAACAGGGGGGGATTCTTCTGGCTCCAGGAAGGAGCTCAATCCCACAACAAATGATACTGGATTTAAGGTTCGAGACCTTGGGAAATTTTTGCGTCTTGCTTGGGCTCAAGAACGAGGTTACTTTGAAGAGTTTTGCTGTGCTGATATTAAAAAATGCTGTGCAAAAAGTGAAATCAACCAGCCTAAAATTCCAGAAGCCCAGTTGCCTTCAGATTCACGAGGCCTTGATTTAAATGTTGTTTCAGTGCCTGATTTAAATGAAGAGCTAACACCTCCTTTTGAGTCTTCCAGGGATGAAGATAATGGTTGCACTTTGCTGCAGGCTGTTGAGGCAGATGATGATGCTGCTTCTCATGATCTAGAGAAAAATGGTTTAGCAGGATCACATGGGAGTGGCGGCTCCCAAACCTGGGCGCACGGGCTGACAGGAGAAGTTTCAGCTGTTGACTCTCGTGTAAATATGCGCAGGAAAAGGATAGCAAGCACAAACGAAGAGACACATGATTGTGACAGCACTTTGATAAATGGTTCTCCTGTACGCATTTCTGATGCTTCATACTCCTTGGACGAGAACTTTGAGTATTGTGTGAAAGTAATTCGTTGGCTAGAATGTGAGGGTCACATCAAGCAGGAATTTAGGTTGAAATTGCTGACATGGTTTAGTTTACGGTCGACAGAGCAAGAACGCAGGGTGGTTAATACCTTCATTCAAACTCTTATAGATGATCCAAGTAGTTTGGCAGGGCAACTTGTTGATTCTTTTTCTGACATTATATCCAGCAAGAGACCAAGAAATGGATTCTGTAGTAAAGCCGTTGCATCAAATTAAGGGTGATCTTGTTAAACAAGTTTATTATTTGCTTCAAGCTTTTTATTTAACATTTTAAATGTCAAGAAATCACCCTCTGATTGTTTTCGCTTTCGATGTACAGGCATTTTTTAAAATTAATCATCTTCAAAGGGATTCATTTTTATTGCAGACATATCTTGTCTTGCGAAAAGGATCTGCATTGATGATCGCAGAAACAGTAAGTCATTTTTCCTGGGAGGGAGGATCTTTGGACGTGAAGATTCAGGATGTGGAAAGCATTGCATTGTGCTATTTCTTAAATTACTACAATTATTTTCAGTATTGAATTTATATATTTAATCCCTTAAGATATTAGTATTTGATCTCCTTTCTCATGACCTTTATTTGAAAAAGGTACATGATAGAATTGCTGATTTCATTCATACATACCTGTAATTCATTTGTTATCTTTGTTTTCCCCCCATACTGATGCGCAAATGAAAATGCTTGCTTCAATATTTTTGTGTGGGTGAAGCAATGCTGCTTCACTGCGGTTTGTTGTGACTTTCTATATGAAGCGTTTACCTAACTATGGACGCAGCCTGTGTTTATTCACCTGATTAAGGTATAGTAGACATTCAGGGTCAGGGGGAGTTTGTTTGAAGCCTTTGAATGTATGAAAATTATATTCTCATTAATAGCACTCACGAAAATAGGATTATTACGAGTATTCCTAGGATAATTGTACAAATGCGTTTGATTGGTATTTCATATTCTAGGAATAGTTGAAGTTTTATTTAATTAAAATAACTAAAAATAGATAAAATATGATGTCAAAATTGGGATAGAATATGATATCTTCAAAATAATTTCCATTCTTATCGGAATATAAGACCCGGAAGTCAAAATTGTGACCATGCCTGCAATTGGGGAGGGGGTGTTAATTCTAAATATATCTATATATACATATAAATTCATGTATATGCATATGAAACAACATAAATAAAAAAAATACCAAAAAGATGTGAGTCAAGTGGTAGGTAAGTTAGATCTTTGCACTGTAAGAGTGCAAGATCGAATTACAAGAAAGTCATTTGTTGGAAGAGAGTGTCACCGTATTCCAAACATGTTAACATGTCGTCAAATTCAAGAAAAAAAACTCAAAAATAAGTCAAATGGAACACAGAGTCCATTTTCATAAATATTTTAAGGGTATCATTTATTTATTTTAAGGGTATCATTTATTTAGTGCATGCTTGATTTAACGTTAGAGTCAAGGTAAACGTGATTTCACCTATCTCAAGACACTAACTAAGTGTCTGTTTGAATTCATGTTGAACTCTACATGGATCCACGTTGAAACCAACATGTTCAAATCATGCGTCACTGATTCACGTTAAACTTAACGCGACAAATTCTACTTTGATGTCTTCAGATACGTGAAGTCACGCTTACCAAACCAAACATGCACTTAATACACATGCAAGGAGAGATATATACAAAACTTCAACATGAGAAAACATAAGTATTTTTACATGAGAGTATCCTGATCCTACTATCTTAAAAACTTCTTATTTAGAATAAAAAAGCTAAAATTAAAAGTCCATACATATTAGTAGTAAAAAAAAAATTCCAACTTTCCGAAGCGAAAAAAATAATAATTCCACACACCTAATTTTTCTTGCTATTTTATTTTATTCATCCAAAAATTGCTATTTTATTCTTCCTACCACATCATATATATATATATATATATATTATCTTTATTTTCTTTATATTTCATTCTCTATTCACCTAACATATTGGGTGGTAATTGTCACTTTGGTAACTATTTCTTTTTTCTAAACATATCTCACGATCGAAATGATATTGGTCCGTGAGATTTGTTTCTGATCACATCCTAACAAATCTTTCTTTATATGCACTATTCAGAAATTAAACATTGAACTAAATACTTAGAGTCTAAATATGTAATAGTTGTCTAATTGCTTCTGTCCTGCACCTTGTTCTCGTTTAGTAACTAATTTAACCTTGGGGGAAGAGAGCAAAGAACTGGGCAGGCTCGTAAATAGGCAGGAAAATGGAGGGGCTAAATAGTCACAACAATTATAAGTGTTGATTAACGAAGCAAACACGAAACAAACATGCTGGTTTTCAGTGACACAGAAGAATAGAATGCGTGTGGGAGCTCATCGAATTCTGAGTTCACTCACTTTCTCTCTCTCCTCCAAACCTTCTTCCTTCTCTTTCCGACCATTCTCCGCCATGGCCGAAGATGATTTCGTCAAGGGCACTGTTCATCCTAACGGCGTCGCTGTCATCACGCTCGATCGCCCCAAAGCTCTCAACGCCATGAACCTAGGTTTTCTCTTTTCCATTTCCCCACTTTTCCGCTAATTATGCATGCTGTTAAGTGTAGAATTGTTGTCTCACAAAAGTTGGAAATTGCTATTTGGGACTAGTGTCATAAGGTCCTGCAAAATTTGGGTCATTTTCATTCAATTTGATGGAAATGGTGATCATAGATATATTGATTGTTCAACGCAGAATGGGAAAAACTAGGGGTGGTGATGTATTGTATATATAATTTATTTCCTTTTTTTTACAGTTTTGATTTAATTATGTAGGATTTAAATGGGAATATAAGGATTTCTCTGTGTAAGTAGTTACCCCCTGTTGATTTTAACTTGGAAATCTTTATGGTGCAGATATGGATGTGAAGTATAAAAGTTATCTTGATGAGTGGGAATTGGACCCGAGTGTGAAATGTGTTCTGGTTGACAGCAGCTCACCTCGCGCCTTTTGTGCTGGTATGATTGAGAGTCATTGAGAGAAATGCATAATTCGTCATTCTTTTGACTCGGCATTTTATGGAAGCATGTTTCTAGCTTAAGTACATTTAAGAATTAACTTCTTTTGCAGATGTTCTGTTTTAGATTTGAGGTTATTTGGTTTAGAGTGCTAGGTAAGGTTTTGAGAGTCACCACTGATGGTCAATGCAGGTATGGATATTAAAGGGGTTGTGGCTGAAATACAAAAGGACAAAAGCACACCTTTAGTGCAGAAGGTCTTGTTATATTATTTGTTTCAACCTCAAGTGTATTAATACATGCATGTCCAGTTGCAGTTTTGATGTGCTTCATTGGTTATATAGTTTGCTTCTCTGTCAACATCAACATCTTCTTTGGATGCTACACTGCTGTTTTATAGTTTCTGTTTTGTTTAGTTATTTTTTCTCTATCCCCAAATCTTCTTTCTTGGTGACCGAGATCTTAGTTTATCTGCAGGTGGTGATGTGAAGCAGATAATAACCAAAAACCATCTGTCAGATATGATTGAGGTCTAGTTGTGTCCTTTGGAATTAAATGCCATCAGATTCATACCCCGTTTACTTTATTAAAACCATGCCAATACTAAATGAATATCTTTTTTGTTGGATTTTTTGCAATTATAAACTAATAATCTCTTTTACATAATCAACATTATGTTTGGATATGCAATAGAACCTCACAAACATGATTTTGGAAGCATGTAATGTGATTTTATACAAAAATTATATTTGTCTTTTTTAAAACCAAAACCAAGTTGTCCTTGAATGCGTGTTTGCATTGAAATAAAAAGATGATACTTTTGCGTCACGTTGAGAATTTTGTACTAATTTTTATTACAAGCTTACTTTTAAGATAAAAGCTTCCAAACACATTATTTCACTTGAAACTTAATTCTAGTCAAAATCAATTTGTAAAATCAAGATCATCTACAATCAAGTTGAAAACGCTCGTCCAAACACGCACTGCATCTAGTTTACTCTCTAAAGTATTTTCAGGACTGCTAATTTAGCAGATCACATAATTCATGCCAAATTTAGCTCGTGTCAACACTGATGGCTTTTAAAAACTTCCAACATTTAAAATTATTTGCAATGTGTAGTTATCGAGGAAGTTTCATGCTGAAGTTAATCCAAACTAAAGTGTATAAGATATGCAACTCTTACTCTTTGATTGAAGAAATCATCACTGCGACTTTGTTTTTGTTAAGCCACAAGGTAATCCCACACCCAAAGATGTGTGGGACTAATCACTGCTTGGGTGTTGGTTTTCCCTTGGCCACAAAGTGTTTCAAGTGGAGGTCCTACTAATTTCCCATCTGTTGAAAATGTACCATTTTATTTCATTATAAGACCACCATTTTGACAGTATTTTTCCCCTTGATGTTGAACTTCCTTTGGGTGTTTTATTGTTTGTACTACTAGAATCACATCTGTAATGTTAGAAATATAATATAAAATCATTCACATGTTTTCACTCAACAGTTTAAGCTATTGGGATGTTGGTTTAGTTATTGTAGTTTGGCTGACCTTAGATAGGTTCTTTTCTCAATTAGGTTTTAGAATTACCTGAATGCTTCATGCATGATCTCTATATAGAAAAGTACCACTCAAGCTTAAAGGAAATTTTATTGCAAACCTTCAATGTTGTATGTGTCTAAATGCTGAGTGGTTAAGAGCCAACAAGAACTAAGTGATGTAAGGATGAGAATATTTTGACTTATGATGGATGAGAGGTTAAATAAGATGAAATAGAATTAGGAATGCAATTATTAGAGACAAAATTAGAGTAGCTCCCATTGTACGAAAGATGGTAAACAGGTAAAGTATCTTCGTTAATGAAAAGGTATGTGTGAAAGCATTGGCTAGGAGGGTTGACCAAATGGAAGATAGTCCAATAATTAGAGGTAGAGCGTAGAGGGAGACCTGGGAAAACTGTAAGTCCAACAATTAAAAGAGATTTATTGGTAAACTGTCTATGTTCAAACTTAATACATGATAGGGCATTATGGCATTGCATGATCCGTGTAACCAACCCCACCTAGTGGAAAAAGGCTTGTTTATTGCTGGTTTCATTTTGTTTCATACTAATTGCTGTCAGCACTGTGTTGGATTGCGTGTCTTGCTGCATTTTACATGTTTGCGTTACTTGTTTGCACCATGTAAAAATAATATATGTCTGCATATTTTAGGTCTTCACAGCTGAGTATTCTTTGATATGCAAAATTTCTGAGTACAAGAAGCCATATATAAGCTTCATGGATGGAATTACAATGGGTTTTGGAATTGGCTTATCTGGCCATGGCCGCTATCGTATCATAACAGAGGTAATCTCAACTTGTAATAGTTGCCTCATTTTATTATATATATTTAATAAACTCATAAATAGCCATTCTAGATCTTGTTTATGACCTTTCTTTTACTTAACACATTTCCAGAGAACTGTTCTTGCAATGCCAGAAAATGGAATTGGCTTGTTCCCAGATGTAGGTTTTGCTTATATAGCGGCTCAAAGTCCAGGAGAAGGATCTGTTGGTATTTTTTTTTTATATAATACAACATGTGTAGTTTTTTGTTGCTTTTATTAGACGGGATAATCAGGATCTGAGGGTTTTTAAAGTACAGCCCTTCATGTTCTTCTTTTTGTGCATTATTCTGCCATAATTTTCCCCATGAATACATGTTGTGTGCTGCACTACTGAAGCATATAGATGTGGTCTCAGTTCCTGTTTTACAGCTTATTAATTTTCTTAAATATTGTCTGTAGGTTCTTCAACTTGCTTTCTATGGAATATCTGAATTCTGATAATTTTGAAAATTTTACTGATTGCAGGTGCTTATCTTGGATTGACAGGAAAGAGAATTTCCACTCCTTCAGATGCAATATATGTTGGCCTTGGAACACATTATGTGACATCTGGAAAGTTAGGTTCATTCAAGGAGGCCCTTTTGGCAACTAACTTGTATGTCAGTGTGAACTTTTCATTGGTTTTTGAGGCTCTTACTCAAGATATCTCCCTGTTACCTAATCAGTTTGGATTGAATTGGAACCCCGAAATGAAAATAATGCATTGGCTTGTTTGTGTTGACACAAGTCATTTACTTTCTGCAGCATGCATTTCACCCATGGTCTTCTTGGATGTTAGTTGAAATAATCTATCATAGTATTTACTTTGTTAAGAAGTATATAATTGCAATGAGGGCATACATAATTAATTAATTATCTTACAAACTCACTGTTTATTCAGTTCCCAGGATCCCCATCAGGACATCAAAGTACTTTTAGCAAGATATGAGTCCAACCCAGAGTCTGAGGCACAATTGAAATTGCTTTTACCTGAGATAATTTCTTCATTTGGAGGAAATAAATCTGTTAGTGAGACCGTTGAGGAGCTTAAGAAACACCAGTCAAGTGCTGACTCTAACAGTATGCTTATTGACCTATTACATATTTACATTATTCTGAAATGTCCAGATACAGTTGTTGTTGGCTTGTTGCGTATATCAAATATTTATGCTTGAAATTGTAGTTAATTGCTTGTCTAGTCATTGTAAATTGTAATATTCTTGTATTTTTCTATTTCTAGTTGCGGAGTGGGCTAATGAAGCTCTCCAAGGCCTTGGAAAAGGTGCTCCTTTTTCCCTTTTCTTGACCCAAAAGCACTTCTCTGCAGTTGCCTCCGCAGTAGGGAAAAATGATGGTGAATTATCCACAGTAAGCACTTTCTTTGGGGGTTGGGTGGGGGTAAGGTGTTCATGTTTTAAAATCTAATTTTATGTGCATTCCGTCTACATTTGGAATAATCCAGCTTAATGGCGTAATGAAAACTGAGTATCGGATTGCCTTGAGGTCTTCACTGCGACATGATTTTGCAGAAGGTGTCCGGGCAGTATTGGTTGACAAGGATCAGGTTTTCTCTTTTTCTCATGATTTTTATACTTTTTATCTGGCAGTCAAACTTCATTTCTAGTTTTCCCTAAACTAGGAAATTTTAGATACAATTGACATGTCTGCAGAAAGCAAGTGTATGTATTACACTATTACTTAATACTAATTGATAATATTATCTATTTTACCTTGTGGGGGTACTTCTTGTTTGTGAAATGAAATCATGTAAAACATGTGTGTCTTCTGTGTTTATACTTGTACTTTCCGTCTTCCCTAGCTTCGCAAATACTAGAATCTTCCTTTGAAAGTACACGTGTCTGGTTTATCTGCATATGAATCTACAATTCTCATAGTTCCTTCTGTGTGCTACCCTTCTAGTGCTATGAATCCTTTTATATGTTCTCTTTAACCGATGAAGTTATTTATCCTTCAATATTTGGTATATTTTGTTTCCTGCTTGAGTAATAGATTCAATTACTGTTCCTCTGCAGAACCCAAAGTGGAAACCATCAAGGTTGGAAGAAGTTGATCCAGGGGAGGCGGAAGCTGTCTTTAAACCACTAGAGCCACAGGTTGGGGAGTTGTCTGTGTAACTGTAGAAGGAAAATGTATTCTTCTCGTTTCAACAAATGCATTGTAGAATTCTAGACACTGCATCAAATAAACAGATGGTGTTATCAATGGGTCCATGTAGGTGTCAGGGAACTCCATGACCTTCGGTAGGTCGATGTTCCTGCTAGTATACCCACATCTGGAAAAATGAAGGCTATGGTTTCGGAAATATATCTTATTTTTTTTGTATTTTTGGAAATCTTAGAATGTCCAAGACTTTACGTGGAATAGATGGGGTGAATGTATTGAATGCCTTCATGAGACCTTTTCTCATGTAGTCCAAAATAAGGTTGTGCTTGTTTTAAGGTTATATTATCATATTTTCACACGAGGCTCCTGATTCTCTCTTTCCTCCCTCCTAACGTATTTCTGCAGGTGTCCTGCCCGTATAAATCTTTCAATTTCTCTCCATAGTGTGAAGCAGTCGTTAGTGTTGTGGCCCATCGCCTTGTGATACTCAGCATTTTGAGGTGTCAATACTTGGCAGCAGGCGCTTCGCTGGCGACGGGTATTAAATTAAGTTCGTTTACTTGACCTCCCCTAGGACATTATTGAGTCCTGTGATCAAGACAATTGGCATATGTTCTCGCCTTTGGTTTGTAGATTGTGTATTCCAATTTCTGCGGTCATTATTCACTTGGGCATGTTAGGATTCTCCCCGTTGCCGCCGCAGTTGGTGTGCCTTTCCCTCTCGTTGCTTTGGGTGGGCCCCTTGGTCCCCTGTTGAAGACGTCTTAGCTAGTATGTTTGCAGTCGTAAACAGATTTGCATTTGCATTTTCCATCTTGTCTCGCTATCTTTTCTGCTCATCGTCCTCATCTTCCAAAATGAAGCCATGTACTCTCATTCGGAGCTCCACCATATTTTGTGGGTGCTTTCTTATCAACTTGTTGTTCAATGTTCCCGCCCGCAACCCATTTTTTAAGGCGGACACGCAGACTCCGGGCATCATGCCTTATACTTAAAAAGAAATTTTGCTGAACCTTGCCATGTATTGCTTCAAACCCTCGCCCGACTGTTGTTGCCATTGAACACAATTGGCGTGGTCACCTTTTGCACTTGGCTCGTGGAAAATTGGGACATAAACTTTGATGAAAATTTTGTGAAATTTGTGATTAACCTTGATGGGAGCGTGGTGAACCACGTCATCGTCGTTGTCTTGAAGGTGGATGGAAACAAACGACATTTCACAAGGTCGGTGGCGGCGTTGATAACCATTCAAGTGTTGAAGTACAAAGGATGATCCTTCGGATCCGTCTCGCCGTTCTTCATTTCCAACACCGACGTCTTCAAGTTCTCCAATATCACAAGGGCCTCCACCGCCTTCGAGAACGGCTGAAACTCGACAACTATTTCAGCCTCATAAAGTCCTCCTTGATGACAATCATTCTGCTGCCAAAAATACTCCAGTTGCGCTTGCAGATGTTTGTTGTGTTGGTGGATCTCATCAATGCTTTCACAAATCCATTGCCACTCCGCTTAAGTTACAACAACCAATGCCAGTTGCCCCGCCGCGGGTTACTCCTGAGCTGGTTGTTCCTGCAAAGGCTCCTGTACCTGTGGTACCCTCCGTTGCGGTGGCTGAACTCGCCGCTATGGCTTTTGCCTCCACAGCCGGCCTTGTCTCCAATTTGTGTTGCGTTTCTATCTACGTAGCTTCGTTCCACCTCATCTTAGGAGTATATTTATCGATCCAACACAAGACGACGCTAGTTGTTCTGGGGTGAACAATGGAAGCGATCTAGATCTGAGGTCTCAACGGAAGTGAGCTCTCACAATGACCTAACCACTTTGTATATCTTCAAAAAAGATCCCTTTACAAGTTAAGCCTCCCTTATTTATAGGGCATTGGCTGAAAACCCAAGATCTATTCTTTTAACTGACTCTTGGGCCTCATAATACTCGGCTCAAAGTCCTTTACAATATGCATATGGTCTCATTCAGCTTTGCTAAGCCAAGCACCGAAGTATCTTCCCTACGGGGATTGTAGGTGAGGCGCCTCTCAGGTCCAGCTGCGGTTCGTCAACTCGCCAAGCTAACTCCGCCACGAAGAGGCACGCCTTGAGACTCGCCACATAGGGCCCTCTGCTCACCATAATTATAACTATTTTGACAGAGGTCGCCACGTCCTCTAGGGCTCGCCCAGTCTGCCAGTTCACCAGACACCGTGCCTGAGGTATGAAGTCTAAGAGTGTCTTCAAGGACTCACCGTGTTCCCTGGCTCGTCGTATCTTTTGGGGCCCGCCATGTCTTCCGGGGCTCGCCGAGTCCATATTTAATTCATAATGATAGTATGAATGAGGTGATTAAATCGCATTGCAAATAGTTCTTTCATGATTTGAGTTTGGTAAAATTACTTGGCTTGTAGGAAGGTGGGGTGGTATCTCTAATGACTGAGTTTTTTTTAACTTATATGTAATTTTTATTTTATTTTAATGTAAAAATTTTATTTTACTCTCCGAATGATAGTTCAAGTGGTAAGAGCTGAGGACATTTGTGTTGGAATTTAAATGCTTTACAATGTACCAATTTTTTTTTCTTTATTTTGACTCTGAATTCCCAAATTCATACCGAATAGAATTGATGCCAAGCACATATCCTCTTGTGCAATAGTTAGCTTAAAACTCATTTGCAAAGAAATAAAATTCATTTGCAAATCAGTTTTCTTTTTCCCAAATTTTTATGTATAATATATTCATAGAATGAAATTAATAGAATAAATATTGAGTTTAATTCAAAGACTAAGGAGCAATGGTCATTACTAAATAGTGCCTAGTCATCAAACAATGTTAGTTATTGGATTAAAAGTAATGGATGCACTAAATTTGTTTAATCTAAAAAATTAGAGGATTAAAATTAATCTAGGGGACAAAAATGTAATTCTAATTAAACCATGTTATCAATAAATTACAATTTAAAGGAGAAAAATCATTATAAAAATTTTCATTAAAAAAGATCTACTATGATTTAAGAAAACGTTTTAATCTTGATTTTATTTTAAAATTCAATACTATTGAAATAAATTAAAATCTAAAAAAATCTAGAACATTTTTCTAGTCTATGCATTTTAGGCTAGGTCATTGAACAAGATTTTATTGATTAATATAATTTTTATTTCGTACAGTGTTTTTTTTCTAGGGTTTAAATATAAAATAATTAATAATTTTTCTTTTATAAGTTTGGTTGCTTAATATTTACGTTAAACCACCGCTTGATTTTAAGCGTGTTATATCTCCGCTTAATATTTACGTTAAGCGTGTTCTTTTGCCTAATCCTATAAAACCCGAATTTAACGTTCGATTAGGAGACAAAGCATTTTCGAAGTCTTGTTCTTGTTCTTGTTCTTACACCACTGTTCATGTCCTTGTCTGTGTCACTCAGAACCAGAGACAGAACGATGCTTTCTTCTTAGTTCTTTTCCTTAACATCCGATTGCAATGTTACCCGCACCGCATCATGTCTTTGTTATGCAAAATGTTGCTACATTCTTCCGCTGAAATTTTCTTGCTTTCTCCTTCTTTCTTATGGTTCTTTTCCTCCTCTACTGGGTAATTCTTGAACTCATTCTCTTTCTTAATGTTCTTTCCCTAATATTTCTTTCTATCCTCCTTCAGTTCTGTTGACAGAAGAATAAAAATCTGAACTTTATGATTTTTAACTGCAAACTTTGTAGAGAGAATGTGAATAAAGATTGATTGTGTCTGTCTATTCATGATTGAATTCTTTAATCATAATACAGGTTTTCTTGGGTTTGTTATTGGTTCAAGACAAGACAGGGGCAGAGAGTAGGCCCTCCCGGACTCTGCAAAAGAAACCATGTTGGGGAGGAAGAAGAGTTCTATGGCGAACGATGATTCTTCCAGGGGTATGAAGGTGATTTGGAAGGTTTTGCGAGGAAAAAATCTTTAACTAAAGCATCGAAATTCGGTATTCAAATGACTGGCTTATTAGAACTTTAATAATATTAAACTTGTCTCTTGCATAAGGATTGGATAGAGGCGTTCAACTTCCTCGTGTACATATTTAGGGGTAAATTTCTTTCTGCTGCATGCAGGCACGGACCCACTGTGTTGAGTGGGGGGGCACGTGCCCCCACATAAGAATGAAAAAAAAAATTTAATACTAATAATAATAATAATGTAATATAATTATTTTTATTTACCTTTCCAAACCCTAATTTTTTGTTTCCTCTTCCTCTTTCTTCTTCCTGGCTGCCCATTTCTTCCCTCCTTTCCGCCGTTTCTGATTCTTCGTCCTCCTCGCGCGGCCTCCTCCGTCCTCGCTCGCGCCGCCGCATCGCACGGCCTCGTCCGTCCTCGTCCTCGCTCGCGCCACCGCATCGCACAGCCTCCTCGTCCGTCCTCGTCCTCGTCCTCGCTCGCGCCGCCGCACGCACAGCCTCCTCCTCCTTCAGTCCTTCTCCACAGGCACGAACCCACTGTGTTGAGTGGGGGGCACGTGCCCCCACATAAGAATGAATTTTTTTTTTAATAATAATAATAATAATAATAATGTAATATAATTATTTTTATTTACCTTTCCAAACCCTAATTTTCTGTTTCCTCTTCCTCTTTCTTCTTCTTGGCTGCCCATTTCTTCCCTCCTTTCCGTCGTTTCTGATTCTTCGTCCTCCTCGCGCGGCCTTCTCCGTCCTCGCTCGCGCCGCCGCATCGCACGGCCTCGTCCGTCCTCGTCCTCGCTCGCGCCACCGCATCGCACAGCCTCCTTGTCCGTCCTCGTCCTCGCTCGCGCCGCCGGACGCACAGCCTCCTCGTCCTCGCTCGCGCCGCCATAGGTTATGGTTGAGTTCGCGTAGAAGAAGATGAGCCTTGAGATGAAACGCGCGTTTCATTTATTGAGAGCGAAATCGCAAAAGTACCCTCAAAGTTTAACCTAATTTTTTTTATACCTCACTACCTATATGATATTAATATTAAAATAATTACCACTTTAAATATTTTTAATTTAATTCAAATTATTTATCATCTGAAAAATATAATGTTAATTTTTAATTTGTTTTTTCGTTTTTATATTTTTATTAAATAAAATAAAATCAAACAAATAACTTTATATTTTAATAAAAAATTAATATTAGTTCAATCAATAAATATATTTTAATTAAATAGAATAAAAATAACTTTATATTTTAATTTAGTTCAAATTATTTATCATCTTAAAAATATAATATTAACTTTTAATTTATTTTTCCTTTTTATAGTTTTATTGAATTAAATAGAATAAAAAATAACTACATATTTTAGTTTAATAGTGAATAGCGAGAGCGATAACTGTAGAGATAAGTCTGATAAGAATATAATATAATTATGATGTAGTGTTTTTATAAATGTAAAAGGGTGACAATGAAATTTTTAAAAATAATAAGGATAAAAATAAGAATAAATTAAAAAAGCTTTAACATGTTGAAATAAGCTAATTTACCAAACGCTTTAAAAAAAATTAAATGAATGAACAGTGTATTGACATATTAAACTTTTTTTTAAGGGACGGACATATTTATTATGCTTTTTTTTTAAAGCATATTTATTATTTATTATGCTTTAAATTTGAGAGTATATCAAATTAACATAAATAAAATAATATTTTATAAAAAAAATAAAATATTTAAACGGTGATAATAATCAGTCGCTTACTTGAAACGCAAGAGTAAAAACGGCAACTTTTTTTATATTTAAAGAACGGCAGTATAACCAAAAAAAAAAAGAAAGTAAAAAAGGCAGTGTCTTTCCTTAATAATGTCGCTATTCCACTCTTTCTGCTTCTTCCCTTCACCACCACACTTCCTCCAATTCGAACCATCACAGGTTTCCTCCTTCGCCTCACCGTCTCCATCGAACCCGTAGGCCGCGCCACCGCTCCCCTCGACCGTCCCTCTCTGGGGTCTCGCCGGCCACCACGCACTCCACCTTCCCTTCGCCTTCTCCCCAAAACGGCCACAGCACCGTCATCACTTCCGTTTCTTTTCATCAAGAACCGGACCTCCGAGCGTCAAAGCTGGAGTCACCGTCGACCACCACTCCTTTCCTCTCCTTTTCCCGGTTGACAAGTCTTCATCGCGCATGCCTTCGTCGTTCTCGCCCTGAAGCACCGGCGAAAGTTCCGTTTTCTCCTCTCCGTCATTCTGGCGCCGGGACACCGCCGTCAGTTGTCGTTGCAGCAAGGTTCGTCTTCTCCAGTCTGGTTCCTAGCGTCGGCACTCCTGAGCGAGTTCGGAGCTTTTCCTCTACGGATTCCAAACTCTGCTGCGTCTCTTCTTCCCTTGGTTGGTTATCTCTTGTTTTATTGTTTTTTTTCTAATGACTGAGACTTGGTGACTGAGATTTCTCGCTTCTGACTTTTCTCATGCTTGATGAAAACTGGACATTCATTCTTCTTTATTATGATTGTTTTATGTTTTGATTATTTGGTGCCATTGTTTGATCTAAATGGATACAGACAGTAGTGAAGGTTTTGGCTTCCTAATATTCTGAGCTGATTTGTTGTTCTGTATTTCTGGCTTGTCTACTATTTGGTGAGACTCTTGATCATCACTTGAATCCTTTGATGATTAAGATGTGATCTCTTAGAAAAAAAATCAGTTCCTGATAATAAGGTTGCATCTTGACAATAAAAACTGATTTTTTGATATTAGATTCACAATAAAGTTTGGTTCTTGATCATAGAAATTGAATCTTGATCTTTTTTGTTTCTTAATGATAAAAATCGCTCCTTGGCTGATGGTTCTTGATAATATCGTTTCTTGGTTGTTGATGATAAAAATGGTTATTTGTAGCACAATATGTATTCTTTTGTCAGTCAAGAATAAATAAATAGGTTCACCACATACTAGGAATAAATAAATAGATTCATTCATTCTAACACACACGCGGATTTTTAGTTTTAACATGTTAATTCATTTTACCTAACTCAACAATGGATGTTTTAATTAAGATTGGATTTAGTGCCAATCAAAGTTCAGATTCGTTTACCCTTCTTTTTGTGAAGTTTTTTGATATATGTTTTCTGATATATGTTTGTTTCCTGAATCTCAAATGAACAATACATGGATACCTACAAAACTTTCATGTTTCTTTTATGCAATTAGGGACATCAAAGGGGCTAACTCGCTTGTGCTGCTGTTAAGCTTGCTGACTTTGGGATGGCCAAGCAAGTGAGTTGTAAATTTTAAATCTATTTTCGTCTCACTTCATTTTGCTGCCCGTGTCTGATTTATGCTCAAGTGTATGTGTATCTTTAGAGTACTTATTTGGAGAAAACATGAAATCATATGGCTCAGTTAGTGAAAATTTTCTTTCTTTGTGTCTTAATTAGGCAGCATTAGCGATTATAATTAATTTTATGTGTGTCATCGCAATTGCTTTAGTTTTTTTAGTGTTGAGTTCTCCCTAACAACTTCCAAATTGCAATTAAATTAGTTGGATATTTAGAAATGCAAATTCAGAAAATGTACAAAGATTTCCTGTAGAAATTGAATGGGTCCGGGAGTAATCACATTCTCTTTAAAATGCTGTAGTTTTTGGTTTGAATTCTTAAGGATCTTGTGGAACTATGCTCATGCAAATTAAAAACTATGGGAGGAATGTGATTGTAGTTTAGAATTTAGCTATACTTTCTTTCTCCAAGTTTATTGGAGAAAGAACGTTAGTCTCTTGGGCTTTTTTGGTATAAGGTACTTGTAGATTCATCTTATATTCAATTTTCAAAGTAACGTGCTCTTTTCACTAATGTTTAACTCAATGTGAGTTGTCCTTTTGGGAGAATTATAGTTGATTGTTTTGTGAATGATTGAATTGTGCCTAAAGTTTGCTAAATTGTGTTAGAATGGGGTTTAACTTGAATTAGTTTTATTATAAACTTTGTTTTTAATTTTTAATAAACTTATTTTTCTATTTATTTTACCTGAATATTTTTAAATATGTTATATACATAATATATTATAAAAATTATTTTTACATTGATTTGTGAAATTTTATAGTTGGGATTGCAGAAAAGTAGCTGGATGAATAATGCCTATAGTATTATATAAATATGACATATTGAATTCGACACCAATTTTAGACTATGTGATTTTATTTTGGTGTCAATTTGGTTTGGCACTAAATTGGTAAATTTACGGGTTACAGATTTTGTTACATATTTGGCTTTTAGCAACAATGGTTAGAAAGTACCCGTGACCATAGATTGAGGATATAGAAAATAGGTCCTGTATGGGAGCTTGATATCGATAGGTGTTGTTATATCAGTTTAAGTGTAGAAAAAAGAGATATTGGGGCAGAAAATACCAGTAGCACCTGTAAATAAGATCTTAGCACTGATGGTAGCTGAACTTGAATGGTTTTATTGTGTTTTTGCTTTCTAAATTTTGTTCCACCATGAAGCTATCAATCAGGTTTTCATGTAACTCCTTTTTCTTTTTAAAGATCTCTACCTAAAATTTTTGCTTATTGCTGTCATGCATTTATTTGGAGCTTCTAATTTGTTGTTTTTCTTCTCTAGGGGTGTTACAACAGACTCAGAAATGCAATGGGATGGATTCAGTCCTTTTCTTCTGGTATACTATGACCTATCTCCATCATACTGCTTTCTAGCATGACAATATTATCACTTTGATAGAAGATACATATCATGGAGAGCATAATTTATTTTTGTCCAGAAAAAATTGTCATATAAAATTGGAGCATAATGGCCCTTGAGAATGAATAACCATATAATATGCATTGAGCCAAATAGATCTTGTAGGTTTACTTTTTCTTCCAGATTTAAATCTGAACAAAATTCGAGTTAAATATAAAGTTACTGCAATTATGATTACATGAGTTATTCCCTTTTACTGTTGGGTGGATTATGAATGCTGATCCTCACTTGCTTTAGCAGTTTGGTAATATCACTTGTCTTCATCTATGACATGCAGCTTGAATCATAAAACAGTTCATGGCTCAAGAGATGTAATTGCTAGAACCTGGGAGAGTTCCTAATAAGAAGTTTGTTAAAAAGTGTGGTCATAGAAAGCCTGGTAAGAAAATGAAAGTGATGCCACCGCTACAAGGCAGAAGAAAGTAAAAATGAACAACAAAAAAATGAAGTAACTTTTCCACGAACTGAGCACCGGACTTACTATGTGGATGGCATCTATCACATATAAAAAGAATGAAGAGGATGACAGAAAAATTAAGAGTCGTCTAATGATGAAGGAGCGACATGGGATGGAATAAGATTGTTACTGATATGAATAATCACATTTTTAAGGATGAAGGAGAAGAAGGTAGTTCTCGCCTAAAAAATCTTGAAACGAGTTCTTGGTTGCCTTTTACGTGTTCCTTTTTTCTATTTTCTTGTTTCTGAACTAAATCCCCTTTGCCTTGTTCAACAGCAACTCAATACCAAAAGGTTTTTGGTGCAATGGCTATGTCTCATAGACGATGGAGATAAGGAACTAGAGGTGATAATGGAACTAAACACGCTCAAATGGAGGATGTTTTGTTCTATTAATCTAGGTAACATCACACTTTTGTATACATTTTCTTATATAATGAGAATGTGAAATTGGTTTCCCTAACTGAGAGTGTTCTTTAAGTGACTATGCTATGTTTTTGTAAACCCACGAGAACCATGGTTTTGTATGAAACTGATGAACAAAATAAGGTAGGAGCCATGAATAGAGGAGTAGGATATTAACCTGACGGCGGCGACGCAGTTGGTGATATGCGATCCTCAACCACCGCCGCAGCATCAGATCTTGGAAGCTCAGCAGTTGGCTGCGGCGGCGGCCGCGAGAGAGCAGCAGTAGATGTTTTGGAGTTACGAGCAGCAGCATCAGCAACAAGAGGTTCAGTGAAGGGTTATATAGCCCTATGTACCTAAGTTAACTAACTCTAACCACAACTGAATTTGTTAGAGCTAACTAAAAAAAAGTCATAACTAATCAGTAACTAATACTTGACTAACTAATTACACGAGAGATACATTCTGGTCACTATTCAACATACTTTATCATTCCCCCAACGCCCCGCAGCATCAGATCTTGGAAGATCAGCAGTTGGCTGCGGCAGTGGCTGCGAGAGAGCAGCAGTAGATGTTTTGGAGTTACGAGCAGCAGCATCAGCAACAAGAGGTTCAGTGAAGGTTTATATAGCCCTGTTTACCTAAGTTAACTAACTCTAACCACAACTGAATTTGTTAGAGCTAACTAACAAAAAGTCATAACTAATCAGTAACTAATTACACGAGAGATACATTCCCCCCGAAACTCAAGGTTTTTTGTTAGGAAAAACCTTGAGTTTATCCCGTAGAACATGAAATCAGGTCTGGGATAGAGCCTTAGTTAGGATATGGGCCACTTGCTTAGTTGCAAGAAAAAACTCATCCGGTTCATGAGGAGAAGAAGAAAAAGGGGAAGTTGGTGAAGGTGAATGAAGAGAAGGAAGTGAAACATAGGAAGGAGGAGGAGAGGGTGAAGATTCAAGTGAACCATTAAGGATTGAAGGAGCTGTATAAAGATGAGTAGTAAGAGAAGAAGGGAAATCACTTCCAGCTGAGTAATAGTTGAATAAAAGGAATTTTTTAAGGTAGTGATAGTTGGATCATTATGAGTTGTAGGAGCAATATAAGGATGACCAGTAGGAGAAGAGAAGACATCACTTGAAGGTGAGTAATAGTTGGAGAAGAAGTGAATTTTTAATGATGTGTAATGGTGTAAGAACAAAACTCACAGTAATGAAATTTAACATATTTAGAGATTTTGAATGTGGAAAAGGTGATGAATTAGATGGGGATGAAGAAGAAGAAGGAGAAGTTGGTGAAGGATGAGGAGAAGGAAGTGAATCATAGGAAGGAGGAGAGGGTGAAGATTCAAGTGATCCACTAAGAATTGAAGGAGCAATATAAGGATGAGCGGCAGGAGAGGAGGAATAATTTCAAGGTGAATAATAGTTGGAGAAGAGAAGTGATTTTTGAATGAGATGAAGTGGTGAAAGAAGGAATTTGGACTCATCAAATTTAATATCTCTAGAGAATTTGAAGGTGGAATAAGAGATGGATTCGCTGTGGAGGAAGAAGAAGGTGAAGTTGGTTAACGTAAATGATGAGAAGGAAGTGAAACATGGGAAGTATGAGAAGAGAGTGAAGATTTAAGTGAGTCATTAATTAATTAAGGAGTATAACGATGAGGACTAGGAGGAGAGGAAGAATCACTCCTATGAGGGTAATATTTGAAGAAGTGGTGATATTTGAAGGAAGTGAAGTGACGGAAGAAGGAAATTTGAACTCATGAAATTTAATATATCTATAGAATTACACAATGGAATAGGAGATGAATTAAATTGAGATGAAGAATGAGAAGTTGGTGAGAGTGAATAAGGAGAAGGAATTGAAACATGAGAAGACGAGGGGAGGGTTAAGATTCAAGTGAAACATAAAGAATTGAAGGAGTAGTAGCAGTAGTGTAAGGATGAGCTGTAGGACGAGAGGATGAATCACTCCAAGATGAGTAATAAATGGTGAAGAAGAAGTGAGGTGTAGGACACGTTTAAGGGCAAGCAAGAGGAGAGAAAGAATCACTCGAAGGTGTGTAATAGTTGGAGAAAGTGGCGGAAAAACGAAATTTGAACTCATTCTATAGAATTACAAAGTGGAATACGAGAAGAATTAAATTGAGTGAAGAATTATAAGTTGGTGAAAGTGAATAAGGAGAAGGAATTGAAATATGAGAAAGAGGAGGTAAAGGTTAAGATTCAAGTGAACCACAAAGAATTGAAGGAGTAGTATTATAAGGATGAGTTGTAGGATGAGATGTGGAATCACTCCAAGATGGTGAAGAATGAATGATTTTTGAACGAGGTCAAATGGTGGAAAAATGATTTTCGGTCTCATGAAATGTAACATCTCTAGAGAATTAGAAAGTGAACTAGGAGATGGATTAGATTGGCACGAAGAAGAAGTTGGTCAAGGTGAATGGGGAGAAGAAAGTCTAACATGGGAAGAAGGGGGAGAGGGTGAAGATTGAAGTGAACCATTAAGAAAAGAAGGAGCCGTATAAGGATGAGAAAGAGGATGAGAGGAGAAAACACTCCAAGACGAGTAAAAAGTGATTTGTGAAGGTGAATGAGGAGAAGGAAGTGAAACATAGGAAGCAGGATGAGAGGAGAAGGTTCAAAGAAACCATTTAGAAAAGAAGGAGAAATATATGGTTGAGCAGTAAGAGGAGATGAGGAATAGTCACTCTAAGATCATTAATAGTTGGAGAAGAAAAAATGATTTTTGAAGGAGTTGAAGCGGTAAAAGAATTAAAATTGGACTCATAAAATTTAAAAACTTTATAGAATTAGAAAGTGGAATATGAGATGGATTTAGATTGGGAGAAAAAATAAGAAGTAGAAGTTGGTGAAGGTGAATAAGGAGAAGGAAGTGAAACATGGGAAGTAGAAGAAGAGGGTGAAAATTCAAGCAAAACATTAAGAATTGAAGAAGCTGCATGAGGATAAGCAGTAGTGGGAGATGTGGTATTTGAAAGTGATGAAGTGATGAAAGAAGGAAAACTTGGACCCATGAAATTTAACCTCTATAGAATTAGAAAGTGAAATAGGATATTGATTAAATTGGGAGGAAGAAGAAGAATGAGAAGTAGGTGAAGGTGAATGAGGAGATGCATGTGAAACATTGAATAAGGGCGAAGAAGGTGAAGATTCATGTGAACTATTAAGAATTGAAAGGGTAGTATAAGGAGGAGAGGATGAATCACTTGAATGTGGTACGAAATTTAGCAAGTGGAATAAGGGATGAATTAGAATGGGAGAAAGAAGAAGGAGGAGAAATTGGTGTAGGACAATGAGGAGAAGGAAGAGAAACATCGGAATGAGGAGTAGGAGAGATTGAAGATTCAAGTGAACCAAAAAAAATGAAGAAGTATATAGACGAGCAGTAGGAGAGAAGGAATTACTCCTAGGTGAGTAACAGTTGAAACTCATGAAGTTTAACATCTCTAGCGAATTTGAAAGTGGAATAGGAGATAAGTTAGATGGGGAAAAAGAAGATGAAGGAGAAGTTGGTGAAGGTGAATGAGGAGAAGGAAGGGAAACATGGGAAGATGGAGGGGAGGGTGGAGATTCAAGTGAACTATTAAGAATTTAAGGAGAAGTATAAGCATGAGTGGTAGAAGGAGAAGAGGACTCACTCGAAGGTCAGTAATAGTTGAAGAAGAAGTGATATTTGGAAGAGGTAAAGTAGTGAAAGAAGGAAATTCGGATTCATAAAATTTAAAATCTCTCTAGAATTAGAAATTAGAATAAGAGATGAAATAAATTGGGAGGAAAAGGAAAAGTTGGTGAAGGTAAATGAGGAGAAGGACGCGAAAAATGTGAAGGAGGAGGAGAAGGTGAAGATTCAAGTGGTCCATTAAGAATTGAAAGAGTCGTATAAGGATGAACAAGAGGAAGAGACCAAAAATCACTCCATGATGTGTAATAGTTGAAGTAGAATCAGTGATTTGTGAAGATGGTGAAGTAGTGAAATAAATAAATTTATATTCATGAAAATAAACATCTTTAGAAAATTAGAAAGCGGAATTGGAGATGAAATAGATGAGGGGGAAGAAGGAGCAGTGGGATAGGAGATAGATTAAAATGGAAGTATGAAGAAGTGATTTTTTATGGAGATGAAGTGGTGAAAGAATTTGGACTCATTAGATTTATCATATCTAGAGAATTAGAAAGTGGGATAGGAGATAGATTAGAATGGAAGTATGAAGAAGAAGGAGAAGTTGGTGAAGGTGAATGAGGAGAAGGAAGTGAAGCATGAGAAGCAGGAGGAGACGGTGAATATTCAGGTGATCCATTATGTGTTGATGGAGCCGTATAAGGTTGAGCAAGAGGAGGAGAGGAAGAATCACTCCAAGGTGATTAATAGTTGAAGAAAAAGTGATTTCTGGAAGAGGTGAAGTGGTGAAATAAATAAATTCAGGCTCATGAAATTTAACATCTGTAGAGATTTAAAAATTTGAATAAGATGGATTAGATGAGGAGGAAGAAGAAGGAGAAGTTGGTGAAGGTGAATGAGAAGAAAGTGAAACATAAGTAGGAGGAGGAGAGAGTGAAGGTTCAAGTGAACCATTAAGGACTGAAGGTGGTAAAGTGACAGAAGAAGGAAATTCAAACTCATGAAATTTAATATATTAATAGAATTACAAAGTGGAATATGAGATAAATTAAATTGATAGGAAAAATTATAAGTCGGTGAAAAAGAATAAGGAGAAAGAATTGAAACATGAGGAGGAGGAGGTGGGGGTTAAGATTCAAGTGAACCACAAAGAATTGATGGAGTATTATTATAAGGATGGGTTGTAGGATGAGATGAGGAATCACTCCAAGATGAGTAATAGAAGGTGAAGAATGAATGAATTTTGAACGAGGTGAAATTGTGGAAAGATGATTTTGGGACTCATGAAATGTAACATCTCTAGAGAATTAGAATGTGAATTAGGAGATGAAATAGATTGGAACGAAGAAGAAGTAGAAGGTGGTGAAGGTGAATGTGGGGTAGAAAGTCAAACATGGGAAGAAGGAGGATAGGTGAAGATTGAAGTGAACCATTAAGAACAGAAGGAGCCGTATAAGCATGAGAAAGATGATGAGGGGAGGAATCACCCTTAGACGAGTAATAATTGAAGCAGAAAAAGTGACTTGTGAAGGAGGTAATTTGGAGATAGAAATAAGTTCGAACTCGTGAAATTTATCAAATAAAGAATTAGAATTTGGAAAAGGAGATAAATTAGATGAGAGGAAGAAGAAGAAGTTGGTAAAGGTGAATAAGGAGAAGGAAGTGAAATTTGAGAATGATGAGGATAAGGTGAAGATTCAAATTAATAATTAAGTATTGAAGGAGCAATATAAGGATGTGCAGTGGGAGAGGAGGAATAATTCCAAGGTGAGTAATAGTTGGAGAAAAAAAGTGATTTTTGTACGAGGTGAAAGAAAGAAATTTGGACTAATGAAATTTAACTTCTCCAGAGAATTAGAAAGTGGAACAGAAGATGGATTAGATGGGGAGGAAGAACTAGAAAGAGAAGTTGGTTAAGGTCAATGAGAGGGAAGTGAAACATGAAAAGGAGGAGGAAAGATTGAAGATTCAAGTGAACTATTTAGAATTGAAGGAGCAGTATAAGGATGAGCAATAAGAGTAAATGACGAATCTCTCCAAGGTTGGTAGGTGCAATGGTGATAGAAGGGAATTAGAAAGTTTGATCAGAGATGAAGTAAATAAGGATGAAGAAGAAGGAGAAGATGGTGAAAGTGAAGGAGGAGAAGGAAATGAAACATATGAAGCAGGAGGTGAGGAGAAGGTTCAATGAAACCTTCAATGAAACCATTAAGAAATAAAGGAGCAGGATATGAATGAGTAGTAAGAGGAGAGGAGAAATCACTCTAAGGTCATTAATAGTTGGAAAAAATGATTTTGAAGGAGGTGAAGAGATAAAAGTATGAAATTTAGACTCATAAAATTTAAAACCTATAATTTAAAATTCCTTGTGTACCTAAGTTAACTAACTCTAACCACAACTGAATTTGTTAGAGCTAACTAACACAAAAAGTTTTAATTAATCAGTAACTATTACTTGGCTAACTAATTACACGAGAGATACATTCTGATTACTATTCAATATACTATACCATTCCCCCACTCCCCTCCCCCAAAGCTTAGGCTTTTTTTGTTAGGAAACTGATAGAGCAAGGCTTTCAAAGCCTCCAATTGTGCATGTGTATCTGAGGAGAATTAAGTAAAATAGCTAATTAATAGCTAATAATTAGTTATTAGATATTAGTTATTAGATATTATTAGGTGATAATTAGTTATTTGTTATTAGATATTGTTATCTTTTGTAACTAACTGATTCTATCAATCAGTTAGAGGAAAACATTACTAATAGAGGAAGAAAGAATAAGAAAAGCATTGAATTGGGAATTAAACAAACTTGAGAAGAGAGCTGGTACTCTTGAATTACCAGTATTCCTTATTTTCGAAATTCTATTCACCTTCTGCAACCCTTGTTCTTATGAGAAACACCTTGAGTTTATCCCGTAGAACATAAAAGCGGGCCTCGGATAAAGGCTTAGATAGGATGTCGGCCACTTGCTCAGTTGCAGGAATGTGTGAAATAGAGAGACTTAGCCAGCACCGTTTCACGAAGAAAAAAACTCATCTGGTTCATGAGGAGAAGAAGACAAGGGAGAAGTTAGTGAAGGTGAATGAGGAGAAGGAAGTAAAACATAGGAAGGTGGAGGAGAGAGTGAAGATTCCGGTGAACCATTAAGGATTGAATGAGCTGTATAAGGATGAGTATAGGAGGAATCACTCTAGGGTGAGTAATAATTGGAGAAAAGTGATTTTTGAAGGTGGTGAAGTGGTGAATGAATCAAATTCAGACTCATGAAATTTAACATCTCTAGAGAAATAGAAAGAGTAATAGGTGATGGGTTATGTTGGGAGGAGGTAGTGAAGAAGTAAAAGTGATTTTGGAAGGAAGTGAAGTGTTTAAAGAAATAAATTCAGACCCATAAATTTAACCTCTGTAGAGATTTCGAAATTTGAATAAGAGATGGATTAGATGAGGAAGAAGAAGAAGGAGAAGTTGGTGAAGTTGAATGAGGAGAAGGAAGTGAAAAATAGGAAGGAGGAAAGGGTGAAGATTCAAGTGAACCATTAAGGATTGAAGGAGCTGTATAAAGATGAGCAGTAAGAGAAGAAGGGAAATCACTTCAAGCCGAGTAAAAGTTGGATAAAAGGAATTTTTTATGGTAGTAAGTGGTAAAGTAATGTATGTCGGACTCATGAAATTTAACATCTCTAGAGAATTAGAAAGTGCAAAAGGAGTTGGATGAGATTGTGAGGAAGAAGAAGAAGTAGAAGTTGGTGAAGGTGAATGAGGAGAAGGAAGTGAAAAATAGGAAGGAGGAAAGGGTGAAGATTCAAGTGAACCATTAAGGATTGAAGGAGCTGTATAAAGATGAGCAGTAAGAGAAGAAGGGAAATCACTTCAAGCCGAGTAATAGTTGGATAAAAGGAATTTTTTATGGTAGTGAAGTGGTAAAGTAATGTATGTCGGACTCATGAAATTTAACATCTCTAGAGAATTAGAAAGTGCAAAAGGAGTTGGATGAGATTGTGAGGAAGAAGAAGAAGTAGAAGTTGGTGAAGGTGAATGAGGAGAAAGAAGTGGAACATAGGAAGGAGGATGAGAAAGTGAAGGTTCAATTGAACCATTAAGGATTGAAGGCAGTATAAGGAGGAGTAATTTTTGATGAAGAAATAGTGTTTTTCTAAGGAGATGAAGTGGTGAAAGAAAGAATTTCAGACTCATGAAATTTGACGTCTCTAGAGAATAAGAAATCAGAATAGGAGATGGATGAGATTGTGAGGAAGAAGAAGTAGAAGATGGTGAAGGTGAAAGAGGAGAAGGAAGTGACACATAGGAAGAAGGAGCAAAGGGTGAAGATTCACGTGAATAATTAAGGATTAAAGGAGCAACATAAGTATGAGTAGAAGAGGAATCACTTCAAGGTGAGTAGTAGTTGGAGAAAAGTGATTTTTGAAGGAGGTGAATTTGTGGAAGAATGAAATTTGGACTCAAGTATTTTAACATTTCTCGATAATTATAAAATGCAATAGGAGATGAATTAGATCGATACGAAGAAGATGAAGGAGAAGCTTGTGAAAGTGAATGATAAGAAGGAAGTGAAACATGGGAATGAGGAGGAGAGGGTGACGATTTAGGTAATCCATTAAGAACTGAACAAGCCGTATATGGATGAGTAAGAGGAGGAGAGGACGATTCAATTCAATTCAAGAGGATGAGTCTTAAAAGTTGAATTAGAAAAGTGATTTGTGAAGGAGCTGTAGTGGTGAAAGAAACAAATTCAGACTAATGAAATTTAATATCTTTAGAGGTGTAGAAAGCAGAATAGGAGGTGGATTAGATGGGGAGAAAGAAGAATGAATAGTTGGTGAAGGTGAATGAGGAAAAGGAAGAGAAACATTGCAAAGAGGTGGAGGGGGTGAAGATTCAAGTGAACTTTTAAGGGTTGAAGGAGCAGTATAAGGATGGGCAGTAAGAGAAGTGTAGGAATCACTCCAAGGTGAGTAATAGTTGAAAAAGAAGTGATTTTTGAAGAAGGTGAAGTAGCGAAAGAACCAATTTTGGACTCATGAAATTTAAAATATTTAGACAATTAGAAAGTGATATAGGAGAAGGATTAAATTGGGAGGAAGAAGGAGAAGTTGACGAAGGTGAATGAGGAGATGGGAGTGAGACACTGAAGAAGGGCGGAGAAGGTGAAAATTCACGTGAACTATTAAGAATTGAAAGGGTAGTAAAAGGAGGAGAGGAGGAATCACTTGAATGTAATTTGGTCTCACGAAATTTAGTAAGTGGAATAAGAGATTAATTAGAATGGGAGGAAGAAGAAGGAGAAATTGGTGAAGGAGAATGAGGAGAAGGAAGAGTAACATGGGAAGGAGGAGAAGGAGAGATTGAAGATTCAAGTGAACCAATAAAAATTGAAGAAGAAGTATATAGTCGAGCAGTAGGAGGAGAGAAGGAATTACTCCTAGGTGAGTAACAGTTGATGGAGGTGAAAGGAAGAAATTTGAATTCATGAAATTTAACATCTCTAGTGAATTTGAAAGTGGAATACGAGATGAATTAGATAGGGAGGAAGTTGATGAAGGAGAAGTTGGTGAAGGTGAATAGGAGAAGGAAAGGAAACATGGGTAGAAGGAGGGGAGGGTGGAGATTCAAGTGAACTATTTAGAATTTAAAGAGAGGTATAAGGATGAGTGGTAGAAGGAGAAGAGGAATCACTAGAACGTAGTAATAGTTGAAGAAGAAGTGATATTTGAAAGAGGTGAAGCAGTGAAAGTGGGAAATTCGGATTCATAAAATTTAAAATCTCCATAGAATTAGAAATTGGAATAAGAGATGAAATAAATTGGGAGGAAAAAGAAAAAGTTGGTGAAGGTAAATGAGGGGAAGGACGCGAAAAATGTGGAGGAGGAGAAGGTGAAGATTCAAGTTGTCCGTTAAGAATTGAAAGATTCGTATAAGCATGAACAAGAGGAAGAGACCAAAAATCACTCCATGATGTGTAATAGTTGAAGTAGTATCAGTGATTTTTGAAGAAGGTGAAGTAGTGAAAGAAATAAATTTATATTCATGAAAATAAACATCTATAGAAAATTAGAAAGTGGAATTGGAGATGAAATAGATGAGGGGGAAGAAGGAGCAGTTGCTGAAGGTGGTTGAGAAAAAGGTAGTGAAACATGACAAGGAGAAGGTGAATAATCAAGTGAATAATAAAGGATTCAAGGAACAATTTAAGGATGAGCTTTAAGAAAAGGGGAGGAATCACTCCAAGCTGAGTAATAGTGGGAAAAGAAGAAGTGATTTTTGAAGGAGGTGAAGTGTTTAAAGGATTAAATTTGGACTCAGAAGATTTAAAATCTCTGGAGAATTTGAAAGTTGAATAAGAGATGAATTAGATCGGGATCAAGAAGAAGAAGGAAGAGTTGGTGAAGGTGAATGAGGAAAAGGAAGTGAAATATGGGAAGAAGGAGGAGAGGGTGCAGATTCAAGTGATCCATTAATAACTGAAGGAGCCGTTTAAGGATAACCAAGAGGAGGAAAGGAAGAATCACTCAAAGGTGTGTACTAGCTGGAGAAAAGTGATTTTTGAAGGACGTGAAGTGCTGTAAGCTAGGAATTTGGACTCCTGAAATTTAACAACTCTAGAGGGTTAGAAAAATGAATAAGAGATGGATTATATAAGGAGGAAGGAGAAGGAGAAGTTTGTGAAAGTGAATGAGGGGAAGGAAGGGAAACATAAAAAGAAGGAGTAGAGGGTGGAGATTCAAGTGAACCATTAAGGATTGATGGAGCAGTATAAGGATGGGCAGTAAGAGGAGAAGGGATATCACTCCAAGGTGAGTAATAGTTAGAGAAGAAGTAATGATTTTTTAAGGAGGTGAAGTGGTGAAAGAACGAGTTTCGGTGTCATGAAATTTAACATGTCTAGAAAATTAGAAAGGAGAATAAGAGATGGATTAGATGGGGCGGAAGAAGAAGAGAGATAAGTTTGTGATGCTGGATGACGTGAAGGAAGCGAAATATGAGAAGGAGCAGGAGATGGTGAGGATATAAGTGGATCATTTATAATTGGTGGAGCAGTACAAGGATGAGCAGTAGGAGGAGAAGATGAATCACTCAAAAGGACTAATGTTGGAGAAGAAGTGATTTTTGATGGAGATGAGGTGGTGAAAGAATTTGGACTCATTAGATTTATTATATCTAGAAAATTAGAAAGTGGGATAGGAGATAGATTAGAATGGAAGTATGAAGAAGAAGGAGAAGTTGGTGAAGGTGAATGAGGAGAAGGAAGTGAAGCATGAGAAACAGGAGGAGACAGTGAATATTCAGGTGATCCATTAAAAGTTGAAGGAGTCGTATAAGGTTGAGCAAGAGGAGGAGAGGAAGAATCACTCCAAGGTGATTAATAGTTGAAGAAAAAGTGATTTTTGGAAGAGGTGATGTGGTGAAATAAATAAATTCAGGCTCATGAAATTTAACATCTGTAGAGATTTAAAAATTTGAATAAGATGGATTAGATGAGGAGGAAGAAGAACGAGAAGTTGGTGAAGGTGAATGAGAAGAAGGAAGTGAAACATAAGAAGGAAGAGGAGAGAGTGAAGGTTCAAGTGAACCATTAAGGATTGAAGGCAGTATAAGGATGAGCAGTAAGAGGAGAGGGGGAATCACTCCAAGATGAGTAATTTTTGACGAAGAAATGGTGATTTTTGAAGGTGATGAAGTGGTGAAAGAATGAATTTCAGTGTCATGAAATTTGACATCTCTCGAGAATAAGAAATCGAAATAGGAGATGAATGGAAGAAGAAGAAGAAAGAGAAGTTTGTAATGGTGGATGAGGTGAAGAAAGTGAAACATGAGAAGGAGTAGGATATGGTGAAGAAAGAGAAGTTGGTTAAGGTCATTGAGAGGGAAGTGAAACATGAAACGGAGGAGGAAAGATTGAAGATTCAAGTGAACTATTTAGAATTGAAGGAGCAGTATAAGGATGAACAATAATAGTAAATGACGAATGTCTTCAAGGTTGGTAGGTGCAATGGTGATAGAAGGGAATTAGAAAATTTGATAAGAGATGAAATAAATAAGGAAGAAGAAGGAGGAGAAGATGGTGAAGGTGAAGGAGGAGAAGGAAATGAAACATATGAAGCAGGAGGTGAGGAGAAGGTTCAATGAAATCATTAAGAAATAGAAGAGCAGTATATGGATGAGTAGTAAGAGGAGAGGAGAAATCACTCTAAGGTCATTAATAGTTGGAAAAAAAATGTTTTTGAAGGAGGTGAAGAGATAAAAGTATGAAATTTAGACTCATAAAATTTAAAACATATAATTTAAAATTCCTTGTATACCTAAGTTAACTAACTCTAACCACAACTGAATTTGTTAGAGCTAACTAACACAAAAAGTCTTATCTAACCAGTAACTATTACTTGGCTAACTAATTACATGAGAGATACATTCTGGTTACTATTCAACATACTATACTATTCCCCCAACCCCCTCCCCCAAAGCTTAGGGATTTTATGTTAGGAAACTGATAGAGCAAGGCTTTCAAAGCCTCCAATTGTGCATGTGTCTCGGAGGAGATTTAAGTAAAATAGCTAATTAGTTATTAGATATTATTAGGTGATAATTAGTTATTTGTTATTAGATATTGTTAATCTTTTATTAGATATTGTTATCTTTTGTAACTAACTGATTCTATCAATCAGTTTGCGGAAACCATTATTAATAGAGGAAGAAAGAATAAGAAAAGCATTGAATTGAGAATTAAACAGACTTGAGGAGAGAGCTGGTACTCTCGAATTACCAGTAGGAGAGAGCTGGTACTCTCGAATTACCAGTATTCCTTATTTTCGAAATTCTATCTGCAACCCCAGTTTTTATTAGAAACACCGTGAGTTTATCCCGTAGAACATGAAAGCCGACCTCGGATAAAGGCTTAGTTAGGATATCGGCCACTTGCTCAGTTGCAGGAATGTGAGAAATAAAGAGAGACTTAGCCAGGACCGTTTCACGAAGAAAAGAACTCATCTGGTTCATGAGGAGAAGAAGAAAGGGAGAAGTTAGTGAAGGTGAATGAGGAGAAGGAAGTAAAACATAGGAAGGTGGAGGAGAGAGTGAAGATTCCAGTGAACCGTTAAGGATTGAATGAGCTGTATAAGGATGAGTATAGGAGGAATCACTCTAGGGTGAGTACTAACTGGAGAAAAGTGATTTTTGAAGGAGGTGAAGTGGTGAAAGAATCATGCTCAGAATCAAGAAATTTAACATCTCTAGAGAAATAGAAAGAGTAATAGGTGATGGGATATGTTGGGAGGAGGTAGTGAAGAAGTAAAAGTGATTTTGGAAGGAAGTGAAGTGGTGAAATAAATAAATTCAGACTCTTAATTTTAACATCTGTAGAGATTTCGAAATTTGAGTAAGAGATGGATTAGATGAGGAGGAAGAAGAAGGAGAAGTTGGTGAAGTTGAATGAGGAGAAGGAAGTGAAAAATAGGAAGAAGGAGGAAAGGGTGAAGATTCAAGTGAACCATTAAGGATTGAAGGAGCTGTATAAAGATGAGCAGTAAGAGAAGAAGGGAAGTCACTTCAAGCCGAGTAATAGTTGGATAGAAGGAATTTTTTAAGGCAGTGAAGTGGTAAATTAACGTATGTCGGACTCATGAAATTTAACATCTCTAGATAATTAGAAAGTGCAAAAGGAGTTGGATGAGATTGTGAGGAAGAAGAAGAAGTAGAAGTTGGTGAAGGTGAATGAGGAGAAAGAAGTGAAACACAGGAAGGAGGATGAGAAAGTGAAGGTTCAAGTGAACCATTAAGGATTGAAGGCAGTATAAGGGAGTAATTTTCGACGAAGAAATAGTGATTTTCTAAGGAGATGAAGTGGTGAAAGAATGAATTTCAGACTCCTGAAATTTGACATCTCTAGGGAATAAGAAATCAGAATAGGAGATGGATGCGTTTGTGAGGAAGAAGAAGAAGTAGAAGGTGGTGAAGGTGAATGAGGAGAAAGAAGTGAAACATATGGAGAAGGAGCAAAGGGTGAAGATTCAAGTGAATAATTAAGGATTAAAGGAGCAATATAAGTAGGAGTAGAAGAGAAATCACTTCAAGGTGAGTAATAGTTGGGGAAAAGTGATTTTTGATGGAGGTGAAGTAGTGGAAGAATGAAATTCGGACTCATGAAATTTAACATTTCTCGAGAATTAAAAAATTCAATAGGAATTGAATTAGATCGATACGAAGAAGATGAAGGCGAAGCTTGTGAAAGTGAATGAGAAGAAGGAATTGAAACATGGGAAGGAGGAGGAGAGGGTGACGATTTAGGTAATCCATTAAGAACTGAACAAGCCGTATAAGGATGAGTAAGAAAAGGAGAGGAAGATTCAATTCAATTCAAGAGGATGAGTCTTAAAAGTTGAATCAGAAAAGTGATTTGTGAAGGAGCTGTAGTGCTGAAAGAAACAAATTCAGACTAATGAAATTTAATATCTTTAGAGGTGTAGAAAGCGGAATAGGAGATGGATTAGATGTGGAGAAAGAAGAATGAATAGTTGGAGAAGGTGAATGAGGAGAAGGAAGAGAAACATTGCAAAGAGGTGGAGGGGGTGAAGATTCAAGTGAGCTATTAAGGGTTGAAGGAGCAGTATAATGATGAGCATTAAGAGGGGAGTAGCAATCTCTCCAAGGTGAGTAATAGTTGAAAAAGAAGTGATTTTCGAAGAAGGTGAAGTGGTGAAAGAACCAATTTTGGACTCATGAAATTTAAAATATCAAGAGAATTAGAAAGTGATATTTGAAAGAGGTAAAGTAGTGAACGAAGGAAACTCGGACTCAAAAAATTTAAAATCTCTTTTAGAGTTAGAAATTGGAATAAGAGATCAATTATTTTGGGAGGTAAAAGAAGAAGTTGGTGAAGGTAAATGAGGCGAAGGACACGGAAAATGGGAAGGAGGAGGAGAAGGTGAAGATTCAGGTGATCCATTAAGAATTGAAAGAGCCGTATTGGATGAACGAGAGGAGGAGAGGAAAAATCACACCAATGTGATTCGTGAAGAAGGTGAAGTGTTGAAATAAATAAATTCATATTCATGAAAATAAACATCTTTAGAGAATCAGAAAGCCGAATAGGAGATGAAATAGATGAGGGAGAAGAAGGATGAGCTTTAAGAGAAGGGGAGGAATCACTCCAAGGTGAGTAATAGTTGGAAAAGAAGAAGTGATTTTTGAAGGAGGTGAAGTGGTTTAAGAAATAAATTTGGACTCATAATATTTAAAATCTCTAGAGAATTAGAAAGTTGAATAGGAGATGAATTAGATCGGGTGCAAGAAGAAGAAGGAAGAGTTGGTGAAGGTGAATGAGGAAAATGAAGTGAAACATGGGAAGGAGGAGAAGTGAAGGTTCAGGTGGTCCATTAAGAACTGTAGGACCCATTTAAGGACAAGCAAGAGGAGAGGAAGAATCACTCAGAGGTGTGTAGTAGTTGGAGAAATTGATGGAAAAGGGAAATTTGAACTTGTGAAATTTAATATATCTATAGAATTACAAAGTGGAATACTAGAAGAATTAAATTGAGATGAAGAATAATAAGTTGGTGAAAGTGAATAAGTTGAAGGAATTGAAACATGAGAAGGAGGATTCGAGGGTTAACATTCAAGTGAACCATAAAGAATTGAAGGAGTAGTAGTATAAGGATGAGTTGTAGGATAAGAGGAGGAATCACTCCAAGATGAGTAATAGATTGTGAAGAATGAATGGAGATTAGAAAGTGGAAAAATGAATTTCAGTCTCATGAAATGTAACATCTCTAGAGATTAGAAAGTGAACTAGGAGATGGATTAAATTGGGACGAAGAAGTAGCAGAAGTTGGTGCAGGTGAATGAGGAGAAGAAAGTCAAACATGGGAAGAAGGAGGAGAGAGGGAAGATTCAAGTGAACCATTAAGAATAGAAAGAGCCGTATAAGGATGAGAAAGAGGATGAGGGGAGGAATCACTCCAAGGCGAGTAATAATTGAAGCAGAAAAAGTGATTTGTGAAGGAGGTGAAGTGGAGATAGACATTAGTTCGGACTCAGGAATTGTCATCTAAAGAATTAGAATTTGGAATAGAAGATAGAGTAGATGAAAGGAAGAAGAAGAAGTTGGTAAAGGTGAATTAGGAGAAGGAACTGAAGCATGAGAATGTTGAAGGTAAGGTGAAGATTCAAGTTAACAATTAAGAATTGAAGGAGCAGTATAAGGATGTGCAGTTGGAGAGGAGGAGTAATTCCACGGTGAGTAATAGTAGGAGAAAAAGAAGTGATTTTTGTACGAGGTGAAAGAAGGAAATTTGGACCGATGAAATTTAAATTCTCTAGAGTATTAGAAAGTGGAATAAGAGATGGATTAGATGGGGAAGTAGAAGATGTTGGTTAAGGTCAATGAGAAGGGAGTGAAACATGAAAAGGAGGAGGAAAGATTGAATGTTCAAGTAACCATTTAGGATTGAAGGAGCAGTATAAAATGAGCAGTAAGAGTAGATGACGAATCACTCCAAGGTTGGTAGGTGCAGTGGTGAAAGAAGGGAGTTATAAAGTTTGATAAGAGATGAAATAAATAAGGAAGAAGAAGAAGAAAAAGAAGAAGAAGAACATGGTGAAGGTGAATGAGGAGAAGAGAAACATAGGAAGCAGAAGAAGAGGAGAAGGTTCAATGAAGCTTGATATAGATGAGCAGTAAGAGGAGATGAGGAATCACTCTAAGGTCATTAATAGTTGGAGAAGAAAAAGTGATTCTTGAGGTGAAGCGGTAAAAGAATGAAATTTGGACTCATAAAATTTAAAATCTCCAGAAAATTAGAAAGTGGAATTGGCGATGGATTAGATTAGGAGAAAGAAGAAGAATGAAAAGTTCGTGAAGGTGAATAAGGAGAAGGAAGTGAAACATGGGAAGTAGGAGAAAATGGTGAAGATTCAAGAGAAACATTAAGAATTGAAGGAGCAACATGAAGATAAACAATAGTAGGAGCGGAGGAATCACTCTAATGTGAGTAGTAGTTGAAGAGGAAGATGTGATATTTGAAAGATGTGAAGTGATGAAAGAAGGAAACTCGGCTCTGTAGAATTAGAAAGTGGAATTGGAGATAATTTAAATTGCGAGGAAGAAGAATGAGAAGTTGGTGAAAGATAATAAGGAGAAGGAAGTGAAACATGAGAAGGAGGAAGGCAGGATTAAGATTCAAGTGAACCATAAAGAATTGAAGGAGTAATATAAGGATGAGCAGTAGGAGGAAAGGAGGTATCACTCTAAGGTGAGTAATAGTTTGTGAAGAAGAAGTGATTTTCAAACGGTGAGAAAAGGACTATCAGACTCATGAAATTTAACATCTCTAGAGAATTAGAAAGTGGACTAGGACAACAAGCACACCTGAAAACATGAAACATTGAACAATCAGAGAGTTTATGGAGAAGAACTTGATAAGGAATTTGACGAGAGTTGGACAAAGATGCAAGAAAGTTGATAAGGAAGATATATGTTTGGAAGGCATGATCCCATAATGTACAGCCAATAGAGGACTTATTGGGAGGCAAAGAAATCAGTGACCATGTCTTATTATTATGAAGTGCATCAATTTCTGCATGCATAACACATTACTGTCAATGCCTGCCTAACAGTTTTTGGTTCAAAAACACCTATCATAAGAGTCGGATGAAGTCGGTGAAGGTGAATGGGGAGAAGGAAATGAAACATGGGAAAGAGGAGGAGAGGGTGGAGATTCAAGTGAACCATTAAGAATTGAAGGATCCGATTTAACATCTCTAGAGAATTAGAAAGTTAACTTGGAGATGGATCAGATTAGGACGAAGAAGAAGGAGAAGTTGGTTAAGGTGAATGAGGAGAAGGAAGTGAAACATGAGAAGGATGAGGAGAGGGTAAAGATTCAAGTAAACTGTTAAAATAGAAGGAGCCGTATAAGGATGAAGAGAGGAACCACCCAAAATTGTGTAATAATTAAAGCACAAGAAGTGATTTGTGAAGGAGGTGAAGTGTTGAAAGAAGGAAATTTAGACTTGTGAAATTTAGCATCTCTAGAGATATATAATCTGCCGTTAAGACTTTGACATTTGTAACCTTTATGTATAGATGAATACCCCATAAAAATACACTCAGAAGTTCTAAAGGAAAATCTCTGTTTAATATGACCTTAATATAGGATAACAAGCACACCCGAAAATGTGAAACATTGAACAATCAGAGAGTTCATGGAAACGTGAGATTTATACTTATGAACTTAAGTTTAACGTTGTTGTTGACTTCCTCAGAGGGCGTCTCTTATGTTGACTTAGTTCTCTTGGTGACTACAAGACCCACAACTGGAAATGCACTCGCGAACGGGATCCATGGAGTCATGAAGTGGTACACCTATGGCAAACATAGTTTCTCGTGTAGAGTAGCTCGTAACCACTGGAGGTAAGGAATGCAGAGACTTTTTGCTCTTCTATCATCTTCATAATCTGTTTTTGCTCTCCCTATATTTTAGCTTTAATTCTTTAACTCAAGGGTGATTATGATTTAAATCAAAAAGATATATGTATGTTCTATTCTGTCCATGAGCCTTTGGCAGAGAGTTGCATTTATAATTCTTTTAGCTAGAATTATTAGTGTATTTGCCTTGGACCTTTCCACTTTTCCTTGATTCATATAAGAAAGATGACATGATGTTGCATGAACCTTGCTGCTCTGTTCTTCCTTATGCCGTGGTGTAGGAGTTTGTGATGAGAATAAACTACTGGCAATAGGATCGGCACTGCCCCATGATTTTACAGTTTGGATATTAACATTAGAAGGAAACCAAAACAAAGCCTTTTAGTTATAACATAATTTCATACTAATACATTCAAGACACAATGTGCCAGTAGTTTGTTCTTACATATTGCAGACACAGTAAAAGTAAAGTTGGTCGTGCAAATTGCTAACTGATCTGAAAACCAAAAATAGGTAGTTGCTTTAAGCTAGATCAAAATGATTTATCAAAATTTAGATAAAGAGGTAAATGAATACAAGTATGCCAAAACTTTAGTTACTTATGTATATTGACTGCTCTTACAAAAAGATGGATTCAGTCCTTTTGTTCTGGTATACTATGACCTATCTCCATTATACTGCTTTCTAGCATGACAATATTATCACTTCGATAGAAGATACATATCATGGAGACCATAATTTATTTTTGTCCAGAAAAAATTGTCATATAAAATTGGAGCATAATGGCCCTTGAGAATGAATAACCATATAATATGCATTGAGCCAAATAGATCTTTTAGGTTTACTTTTTCTTCCAGATTTAAATCTGCACAAAATTCAAGTTAAATATAAAGTTACTGCAATTATGATTACATGAGTTATTCCCTTCTACTGTTGGGTGGATTATGAATGCTGATCCTCACTTGCTTTAGCAGTTTGGTAATATCACTTGTCTTCATCTATGACATGCAGGTTGAATCATAAAACAGTTCATGGCTCAAGAGATGTAATTGCTAGAACCTGGGAGAGTTCCTAGTAAGAAGTTTGTTAAAAAGCGTGGTCATAGAAAGCCTGGTAAGAAAATGAAAGTGATGCCGCCGCTACAGGGCAGAAGAAAGTAAAAATGAAGAAACTTTTCCACGAACTGAGCACCGGACTCACTATGGGATGGCATCTATCACATATAAAAAGAATGAAGAGGATGACAGAAAAATTAAGAGTCGTCTAATGATGAAGGAGCGACAGGGGATGGAATAAGAATGTTACTGATATGAATAATCACATCTTCAAGGATGAAGGAGAAGAAGGTAGTTCTCACCTAAAAAATCTTGACTTTTACGAGTTCCTGGTTGCCTTTTACGTGTTCCTTTTTTCTATTTTCTTGTTTCTGAACTATATCCCCTTTGCATTGTTCAACAGCAACTCAATACCAAAAGGTTTTTGGTGTAATGGCTATGTCTCAGACGATGGAGGTAAGGAACTAGAGGTGATAATGGAACTAAACACGCACAAATGGAGGATGTTTCGTTCTATTAATATAGGTAACATCACACTTTTGTATACATTTTCTTTTATAATGAGAATGTGAAATTGGTTTCCCTAACTGAGAGTGTTCTTTAAGTGACTATGCTATGTTTTTGGAAACCCTCGAGAACCATTGTTTTGTATGAAACTGATGAACAAAATAAGGTAGGAGCCATGAATAGAGGAGTAGGATATTAACCTGACGTCGGCGACGCAGTTGGTGATATGCGATCCTCAACCACCGCCGCAGCATCAGATCTTGGAAGCTCAGCAGTTGGCTGCGGCGGTGGCCGCGAGAGAGCAGCAGTAGATGTTTTGGAGTTACGAGCCGCAGCAGCAGCATCAGCAACAAGAGGTTCAGTGAAGGGTTATATAGCCTTGTGTACCTAAGTTAACTAACTCTAACCACAACTGAATTTGTTAGAGCTAACTAACAAAAAGTCATAACTAATCAGTAACTAATACTTGATTAACTAATTACACGAGAGATACATCCTGGTCACTATGCAACATACTTTATCATTCCCCCAACCCCCGCAGCATTAGATCTTGGAAGCTCAGCAGTTGGCTGCGGCGGTTGCCGCGAGAGAGCAGCAGTAGATGTTTTGGAGTTACGAGCAACAGCAACAAGAGGTTCAGTGAAGGGTTTTATAGCCCTGTGTACCTAAGTTAACTAACTCTAACCACAACTGAATTTATTAGAGCTAACTAACAAAAAGTCATAACTAATCAGTAACTAATACTCGACTAACTAATTACACGAGAGATACATTCTGGTCACTATTCAACATACTTTATCATTTTTGTTAGGAAAAACCTTGAGTTTATCCCGTAGAACATGAAATCAGGTCTGGGATAGAGCCTTAGTTAGGATATGGGCCACTTGCTTAGTTGCAAAAATGTGAGAAATAGAGAGAGACTTAGCCAGGACCTTTTCACGAAGAAAAAACTCATCCGGTTCATAAGGAGAAGAAGAAAAAGGAGAAGTTGGTGAACGTGAATGAAGAGAAGGAAGTGAAACATAGGAAGGAGGAGGAGAGGGCGAAGATTCTTGTGAACCATTAAGAATTGAAGGAGCCGTTTAAGGATGAGCAGGAGAAGGAGAGGAAGAATCATTCCAAAGTGAGTAGTAGTTGAAGAAGAAAAAGTGAATTTTGGAAGGAAGTGAAGTGGTGAAAGAAATAAATTCAGACTCATGCAATTTAACATCTGTAGAGATTTCGAAATTTGAATAAGAGATGGATTAGATGAGGAGGAAGAAGAAGGAGAAGTTGGTGAAGTTGAATGAGGAGAAGGAAGTGATAAATAGGAAGAAGAAGGAAAGGGTGAAGATTCAAGTGAACCATTAAGGATTGAAGGAGCTGTATAAAGATGAGCAGTAAGAGAAGAAGGGAAATCACTTCAAGCTGAGTAATAGTTGGATAAAAGGAATTTTTTAAGGTAGTGATAGTTGGATCATTATGAGTTGTAGGAGCAATATAAGGATGACCAGTAGGAGAAGAGAAGACATCACTTGAAGGTGAGTAATGGTTGGAGAAGAAGAAGTGAATTTTTAATGATGTGTAATGGTGAAAGAAGAAAACTCACAGTCATGAAATTTAACATATCTAGAGATTTTGAAAGTGGAAAAGGTGATGAATTAGATGGGGATGAAGAAGAAGAAGAAGAAGAAGAAGAAGAAGTAGAAGAAGGAGAAGTTGGTGAAGGATGAGGAGAAGGAAGTGAATCATAGGAAGGAGGAGAGGGTGAAGATTCAAGTGATTCACTAAGAATTGAAGGAGCAAAATAAGGATAAGCGGCAGGAGAGGAGGAATTATTTCAAGGTGAATAATAGTTGGAGAAGAGAAGTGATTTTTGAATGAGATGAAGTGGTGAAAGAAGGAATTTAGACTCATCAAATTTAATATCTCTAGAGAATTTGAAAGTGGAATAAGAGATGGATTTGCTGTGGAGGAAGAAGAAGGTGAAGTTGGTTAACGTAAATGGTGAGAAGGAAGTGAAAAATGGGAAGTATGAGAAGAGAGAGAAGATTTAAGTGAGTCATTAATTAATTAAGGAGTATAACGATGAGGAGTAGGAGGAGAGGTGGAATCACTCCAATGAGGGTAATATTTGGAGAAGTGGTGAAATTTGAAGGAGGTGAAGTGAAGGAAGAAGGAAATTCGAACTCACGAAATTTAACATATCTATAGAATTACACAATGGAATAGGAGATGAATTGAATTGAGATGAAGAATGAGAAGTTGGTGAGAGTGAATAAGGAGAAGGAATTGAAACATGAGAAGACGAGGGGAGGGTTAAGATTCAAGTGAAACATAGTTGGTTGTAGGAGTAGTAGCAGTAGTGTAACGATGAGCTGTAGAACGAGAGGATGAATCACTCCAAGATGAGTAATAGATGGTGAAGAAGAAGTGAGCTGTAGGACCCGTTTAAGGGCAAGCAAGAGGAGAGAAAGAATCACTCGAAGGTGTGTAATAGTTGGAGAAAGTGACGGAAAAAAGAAATTTGAACTCATTCTATAGAATTACAAAGTGGAATACGAGAAGAATTAAATTGAGTGAAGAATTATAAGTTGGTGAAAGTGAATAAGGAGAAGGAATTGAAACATGAGAAAGAGGAGGTAAGGGTTAAGATTCAAGTGAACCACAAAGAATTGGAGTAGTATTATAAGGATGAGTTGTAGGATGAGATGTGGAATCACTCCAAGATGGTGAAGAATGAATGATTTTTGAACGAGGTCAAATGGAGGAAAAATGATTTTCGGTCTCATGAAATGTGACATCTGTAGAGAATTAGAAAGTGAACTAGGAGATGGATTAGATTGGCACGAAGAAGAAGTTGGTCAAGGTGAATGAGGAGAAGAAAGTCTAACATGGGAAGAAGGGGGAGAGGGTGAAGATTGAAGTGAACCATTAAGAAAAGAAGGAGCCGTATAAGGATGAGAAAGAGGATGAGAGGAGGAATCACTCCAAGACAAGTAAAACATGAGATTGAGGAGGATAAGGTGTAGATTCAAGTTAACAATTAAGAATTGAAGGAACAATATAAGGATGTGCAGTTGGAGAGGAGGAATAAATCCAAGGTGAGTAATAGTTGTAGAAAAAAAGTGATTTTTGTATGAGGTAAAAAAAGGAAATTTGGACTGATGAAATTTAACTTCTCTAGAGAATGAGAAAGTGGAATAGGAGATGGATTAGACGGGGAGGAAGAAGTAGAAGGAGAAGTTGGTTAAGGTCAATGAGAAGGAAGTGAAACATGAAAAGGTGGAGGAAAGATCGAAGATTCAAGTGAACTATTTAGAATTGAAGGAGCAGCTTACGATGAGCAGTTAGAGTAGATAACGAACCACTCCAAGTGAACCAATGGAAGGAGGAGAAGGAGAGATTGAAGATTCAAGTGAACCAAAAAAAATGATGAAGAAGTATATAGACGAGCAGTAGGAGGAGAGAAGGAATTACTCTTAGGTGAATAACAGTTGAAGGAGGTGAAATAAAGAAATTTGAACTCATGAAGTTTAACATCTCTAGCGAATTTGAAAGTGGAATAGGAGATGAGTAAGATGGGGAAAAAGAAGATGAAGGAGAAGTTGGTGAAGGTGAATGAGGAGAAGGAAGGGAAACATGGAAAGAAGGAGGGGAGGGTGGAGATTCAAGTGAACTATTAAGAATTTAAGGAGAAGTATAAGGATCAGTGGTAGAAGGAGAAGAGGAATCACTCGAAGGTCAGTAATAGTTGAAGAAGAAGTGATATTTGGAAGAGGTAAATTCGGATTCATAAAATTTAAAATCTCTATAGAATTAGAAATTGGAATAAGAGATGAAATAAATTGGGAGGAAAAAGAAAAAGTTGGTGAAGGTAAATGAGGAGAAGGACGCGAAAAATGTGAAGGAGGAGGAGAAGGTGAAGATTCAAGTGGTCCATTAAGAATTGAAAGAGTCGTATAAGGATGAACAAGAGGAAGAGACCAAAAATCACTCCATGATGTGTAATAGTTGAAGTAGAATCAGTGATTTGTGAAGATGGTGAAGTAGTGAAATAAATAAATTTATATTCATGAAAATAAACATCTTTAGAAAATTAGAAAGCGGAATTGGAGATGAAATAGATGAGGGGGAAGAAGGAGCAGTGGGATAGGAGATAGATTAAAATGGAAGTATGAAGAAGTGATTTTTTATGGAGATGAAGTGGTGAAAGAATTTGGACTCATTAGATTTATCATATCTAGAGAATTAGAAAGTGGGATAGGAGATAGATTAGAATGGAAGTATGAAGAAGAAGGAGAAGTTGGTGAAGGTGAATGAGGAGAAGGAAGTGAAGCATGAGAAGCAGGAGGAGACACTGAATATTCAGGTGATCGATTATGTGTTGATGGAGCCGTATAAGGTTGAGCTAGAGGAGGAGAGGAAGAATCACTCCAAGGTGATTAATAGTTGAAGAAAAAGTGTTTTCTGGAAGAGGTGAAGTGGTGAAAGAAATAAATTCAGGCTCATGAAATTTAACATCTGTAGAGATTTAGAAATTTGAATAAGATGGATTAGATGAGGAGGAAGAAGAAGGAGAAGTTGTTGAAGGTTGATAAGAAGAAAGTGAAACATAAGAAGGAGGAGAAGAGAGTGAAGGTTCAAGTGAACCATTAAGGACTGAAGGCAGTATAAGAATGAGCAGTAAGAGGATAGGGGAAATCACTCCAAGGTGTGTAATTTTTGACGAAGAAATGATGATTTTTGAAGTAGATGAAGTGGTGAAAGAATAAATTTCAGTGTCAGGAAATTTGACATCTCTAGAGAATAAGAAATCGGAATAGGAGATGGATGGAAGATGAAGAAGAAAGAGAAGTTTGTAATGGTGGATAAGATGAAGGAAGTGAAACATGAGAAGGAGTAGGAGATGGTGAACATTCAGGTGAACCATTAAGAATTGATGGAGCAGGTAAGGATGTGCAGTAGGGACGAGAAGATGAATCACTCAAGAGGAGTAATAGTATGTGAAGAAGTGATTTTTGATGGATGTGAAGTGGTGAAAAAATGAAATTTGGATCATGAATTGTAACATCTCTTGAGAATTAGAAAATGAAATAGGAAATGAACTAGATGTGGAGGAAGAAGAAGACGAAAATGTTTGTGAAGGTAAACGAGGAGAAGGAAGTGAAATGTGGGAAGTAGGAGAAGAGAGTGAAGATTTAAGTGAATCATTAAGTATTGAAGAAGGAGTATAAAGATGAGGAGTAGAAGGAAAGGAGGAATCACTCCAATGAGGGTAATAGTTGAAGAAGTGGTGAGGTTTGAAGGTGGTAAAGTGACAGAAGAAGGAAATTCAAACTCATGAAATTTAATATATTAATAGAATTACAAAGTGGAATATGAGATAAATTAAATTGATAGGAAAAATTATAAGTCGGTGAAAAAGAATAAGGAGAAAGAATTGAAACATGAGAAGGAGGAGGTGGGGGTTAAGATTCAAGTGAACCACAAAGAATTGATGGAGTATTATTATAAGGATGGGTTGTAGGATGAGATGAGGAATCACTCCAAGATGAGTAATAGAAGGTGAAGAATGAATGATTTTTGAACGAGGTGAAATTGTGGAAAGATGATCTTGGGACTCATGAAATGTAACATCTCTAGAGAATTAGAATGTGAATTAGGAGATGAAATAGATTGGAACGAAGAAGAAGTAGAAGGTGGTGAAGGTGAATGTGGGGTAGAAAGTCAAACATGGGAAGAAGGAGGATAGGTGAAGATTGATGTGAACCATTAAGAACAGAAGGAGCCGTATAAGCATGAGAAAGATGATGAGGGGAGGAATCACCCTAAGACGAGTAATAATTGAAGCAGAAAAAGTGACTTGTGAAGGAGGTAATTTGGAGATAGAAATAAGTTCGAACTCGTGAAATTTATCAAATAAAGAATTAGAATTTGGAAAAGGAGACAAATTAGATGAGAGGAAGAAGAAGAAGTTGGTAAAGGTGAATAAGGAGAAGGAAGTGAAATTTGAGAATGATGAGGATAAGGTGAAGATTCAAATTAATAATTAAGTATTGAAGGAGCAATATAAGGATGTGCAGTGGGAGAGGAGGAATAATTCCAAGGTGAGTAATAGTTGGAGAAAAAAAGTGATTTTTGTACGAGGTGAAAGAAGGAAATTTGGACTAATGAAATTTAACTTCTCCAGAGAATTAGAAAGTGGAACAGAAGATGGATTAGATGGGGAGGAAGAACTAGAAAGAGAAGTTGGTTAAGGTCAATGAGAGGGAAGTGAAACATGAAAAGGAGGAGGAAAGATTGAAGATTCAAGTGAACTATTTAGAATTGAAGGAGCAGTATAAGGATGAGCAATAAGAGTAAATGACGAATCTCTCCAAGGTTGGTAGGTGCAATGGTGATAGAAGGGAATTAGAAAGTTTGATCAGAGATGAAGTAAATAAGGATGAAGAAGAAGGAGAAGATGGTGAAAGTGACGGAGGAGAAGGAAATGAAACATATGAAGCAGGAGGTGAGGAGAAGGTTCAATGAAACCTTCAATGAAACCATTAAGAAATAAAGGAGCAGGATATGAATGAGTAGTAAGAGGAGAGGAGAAATCACTCTAAGGTCATTAATAGTTGGAAAAAATGATTTTGAAGGAGGTGAAGAGATAAAAGTATGAAATTTAGACTCATAAAATTTAAAACCTATAATTTAAAATTCCTTGTGTACCTAAGTTAACTAACTCTAACCACAACTGAATTTGTTAGAGCTAACTAACACAAAAAGTTTTAATTAATCAGTAACTATTACTTGGCTAACTAATTACACGAGAGATACATTCTGGTTACTATTCAATATACTATACCATTCCCCCACTCCCCTCCCCCAAAGCTTAGGCTTTTTTTGTTAGGAAACTGATAGAGCAAGGCTTTCAAAGCCTCCAATTGTGCATGTGTATCTGAGGAGAATTAAGTAAAATAGCTAATTAATAGCTAATAATTAGTTATTAGATATTAGTTATTAGATATTATTAGGTGATAATTAGTTATTTGTTATTAGATATTGTTATCTTTTGTAACTAACTGATTCTATCAATCAGTTAGAGGAAAACATTACTAATAGAGGAAGAAAGAATAAGAAAAGCATTGAATTGGGAATTAAACAAACTTGAGAAGAGAGCTGGTACTATTGAATTACCAGTATTCCTTATTTTCGAAATTCTATTCACCTTCTGCAACCCTTGTTCTTATGAGAAACACCTTGAGTTTATCCCGTAGAACATAAAAGCGGGCCTCGGATAAAGGCTTAGATAGGATGTCGGCCACTTGCTCAGTTGCAGGAATGTGTGAAATAGAGAGACTTAGCCAGCACCGTTTCACGAAGAAAAAAACTCATCTGGTTCATGAGGAGAAGAAGACAAGGGAGAAGTTAGTGAAGGTGAATGAGGAGAAGGAAGTAAAACATAGGAAGGTGGAGGAGAGAGTGAAGATTCCGGTGAACCATTAAGGATTGAATGAGCTGTATAAGGATGAGTATAGGAGGAATCACTCTAGGGTGAGTAATAATTGGAGAAAAGTGATTTTTGAAGGAGGTGAAGTGGCGAATGAATCAAATTCAGACTCATGAAATTTAACATCTCTAGAGAAATAGAAAGAGTAATAGGTGATGGGTTATGTTGGGAGGAGGTAGTGAAGAAGTAAAAGTGATTTTGGAAGGAAGTGAAGTGGTGAAATAAATAAATTCAGACTCTTAATTTTAACATCTGTAGAGATTTCGAAATTTGAGTAAGAGATGGATTAGATGAGGAGGAAGAAGAAGGAGAAGTTGGTGAAGTTGAATGAGGAGAAGGAAGTGAAAAATAGGAAGAAGGAGGAAAGGGTGAAGATTCAAGTGAACCATTAAGGATTGAAGGAGCTGTATAAAGATGAGCAGTAAGAGAAGAAGGGAAATCACTTCAAGCCGAGTAATAGTTGGATAAAAGGAATTTTTTATGGTAGTGAAGTGGTAAAGTAATGTATGTCGGACTCATGAAATTTAACATCTCTAGAGAATTAGAAAGTGCAAAAGGAGTTGGATGAGATTGTGAGGAAGAAGAAGAAGTAGAAGTTGGTGAAGGTGAATGAGGAGAAGGAAGTGAAAAATAGGAAGGAGGAAAGGGTGAAGATTCAAGTGAACCATTAAGGATTGAAGGAGCTGTATAAAGATGAGCAGTAAGAGAAGAAGGGAAATCACTTCAAGCCGAGTAATAGTTGGATAAAAGGAATTTTTTATGGGAGTGAAGTGGTAAAGTAATGTATGTCGGACTCATGAAATTTAACATCTCTAGAGAATTAGAAAGTGCAAAAGGAGTTGGATGAGATTGTGAGGAAGAAGAAGAAGTAGAAGTTGGTGAAGGTGAATGAGGAGAAAGAAGTGAAACATAGGAAGGAGGATGAGAAAGTGAAGGTTCAAGTGAACCATTAAGGATTGAAGGCAGTATAAGGAGGAGTAATTTTTGATGAAGAAATAGTGATTTTCTAAGGAGATGAAGTGGTGAAAGAATGAATTTCAGACTCATGAAATTTGACGTCTCTAGAGAATAAGAAATCAGAATAGGAGATGGATGAGATTGTGAGGAAGAAGAAGTAGAAGATGGTGAAGGTGAATGAGGAGAAGGAAGTGAAACATAGGAAGAAGGAGCAAAGGGTGAAGATTCACGTGAATAATTAAGGATTAAAGGAGCAACATAAGTATGAGTAGAAGAGGAATCACTTCAAGGTGAGTAGTAGTTGGAGAAAAGTGATTTTTGAAGGAGGTGAACTTGTGGAAGAATGAAATTTGGACTCAAGTATTTTAACATTTCTCGATAATTATAAAATGCAATAGGAGATGAATTAGATCGATACGAAGAAGATGAAGGAGAAGCTTGTGAAAGTGAATGATAAGAAGGAAGTGAAACATGGGAATGAGGAGGAGAGGGTGACGATTTAGGTAATCCATTAAGAACTGAACAAGCCGTATATGGATGAGTAAGAGGAGGAGAGGACGATTCATTTCAATTCAAGAGGATGAGTCTTAAAAGTTGAATCAGAAAAGTGATTTGTGAAGGAGCTGTAGTGGTGAAAGAAACAAATTCAGACTAATGAAATTTAATATCTTCAGAGGTGTAGAAAGCAGAATAGGAGGTGGACTAGATGGAGAGAAAGAAGAATGAATAGTTGGTGAAGGTGAATGAGGAGAAGGAAGAGAAACATTGCAAAGAGGTGGAGGGGGTGAAGATTCAAGTGAACTCTTATGGGTTGTAGGAGCAGTATAAGGATGAGCAGTAAGAGAAGTGTAGGAATCACTCCAAGGTGAGTAATAGTTGAAAAAGAAGTGATTTTTGAAGAAGGTGAAGTAGCGAAAGAACCAATTTTGGACTCATGAAATTTAAAATATTTAGACAATTAGAAAGTGATATAGGAGAAGGATTAAATTGGGAGGAAGAAGGAGAAGTTGATGAAGGTGAATGAGGAGATGGGAGTGAAACACTGAAGAAGGGCGGAGAAGGTGAATATTCACGTGAACTATTAAGAATTGAAAGGGTAGTAAAAGGAGTTGAGGAGGAATCACTTGAATGTAATTTGGTCTCACGAAATTTAGTAAGTGAAATAAGAGATTAATTAGAATGGGAGGAAGAAGAAAGAGAAATTGGTGAAGGAGAATGAGGAGAAGGAAGAGTAACATGGGAAGGAGGAGAAGGAGAGATTGAAGATTCAAGTGAACCAATAAAAATTGAAGAAGTATATAGACGAGCAGTAGGAGGAGAGATGGAATTACTCCTAGGTGAGTAACAGTTGATGGAGGTGAAAGGAAGAAATTTGAATTCATGAAATTTAACTTCTCTAGTGAATTTGAAAGTGGAATAGGAGATGTATTAGATAGGGAGGAAGTTGATGAAGGAGAAGTTGGTGAAGGTGAATAGGAGAAGGAAAGGAAACATGGGTAGAAGGAGGGGAGGGTGGAGATTCAAGTGAACTATTTAGAATTTAAAGAGAGGTATAAGGATGAGTGGTAGAAGGAGAAGTGGAATCACTAGAACGTAGTAATAGTTGAAGAAGAAGTGATATTTGAAAGAGGTGAAGCAGTGAAAGTGGGAAATTCGGATTCATAAAATTTAAAATCTCCATAGAATTAGAAATTGGAATAAGAGATGAAATAAATTGGGAGGAAAAAGAAAAAGTTGGTGAAGGTAAATGAGGGGAAGAACGCGAAAAATGTGGAGGAGGAGAAGGTGAAGATTCAAGTTGTCCGTTAAGAATTGAAAGATTCGTATAAGCATGAACAAGAGGAAGAGACCAAAAATCACTCCATGATGTGTAATAGTTGAAGTAGTATCAGTGATTTTTGAAGAAGGTGAAGTAGTGAAAGAAATAAATTTATATTCATGAAAATAAACATCTATAGAAAATTAGAAAGTGGAATTGGAGATGAAATAGATGAGGGGGAAGAAGGAGCAGTTGCTGAAGGTGGTTGAGAAAAAGGTAGTGAAACATGACAAGGAGAAGGTGAATAATCAAGTGAATAATAAAGGATTCAAGGAACAATTTAAGGATGAGCTTTAAGAAAAGGGGAGGAATCACTCCAAGCTGAGTAATAGTGGGAAAAGAAGAAGTGATTTTTGAAGGAGGTGAAGTGGTTAAAGAATTAAATTTGGACTCAGAAGATTTAAAATCTATGGAGAATTAGAAAGTTGAATAAGAGATGAATTAGATCGGGATCAAGAAGAAGAAGGAAGAGTTGGTGAAGGTGAATGAGGAAAAGGAAGTGAAACATGGGAAGAAGGAGGAGAGGGTGAAGATTCAAGTGATCCATTAATAACTGAAGGAGCCGTTTAAGGATAACCAAGAGGAGGAAAGGAAGAATCACTCAAAGGTGTGTAATTGCTGGAGAAAAGTGATTTTTGAAGGACGTGAAGTGCTGTAAGCTAGGAATTTGGACTCCTGAAATTTAACAACTCTAGAGGGTTAGAAAAATGAATAAGAGATGGATTATATAAGGAGGAAGGAGAAGGAGAAGTTTGTGAAAGTGAATGAGGGGAAGGAGGGGAAACATAAAAAGAAGGAGTAGAGGGTGGAGATTCAAGTGAACCATTAAGGATTTGTGGAGCAGTATAAGGATGGGCAGTAAGAGGAGAGGGGATATCACTCCAAGGTGAGTAATAGTTAGAGAAGAAGTAATGAATTTTTATGGAGGTGAAGTGGTGAAAGAACGAGTTTCGGTGTCATGAAATTTAACATGTCTAGAAAATTAGAAAGGAGAATAAGAGATGGATTAGATGGGGCGGAAGAAGAAGAGAGATAAGTTTGTGATGCTGGATGACGTGAAGGAAGCGAAATATGAGAAGGAGCAGGAGATGGTGAGGATATAAGTGGATCATTTATAATTGGTGGAGCAGTACAAGGATGAGCAGTAGAAGGAGAAGATGAATCACTCAAAAGGACTAATGTTGGAGAAGAAGTGATTTTTGATGGAGATGAGGTGGTGAAAGAATTTGGACTCATTAGATTTATTATATCTAGAAAATTAGAAAGTGGGATAGGAGATAGATTAGAATGGAAGTATGAAGAAGGAGAAGTTGGTGAAGGTGAATGAGGAGAAGGAAGTGAAGCATGAGAAACAGGAGGAGACAGTGAATATTCAGGTGATCCATTAAGAGTTGAAGGAGTCGTATAAGGTTGAGCAAGAGGAGGAGAGGAAGAATCACTCCAAGGTGATTAATAGTTGAAGAAAAAGTGATTTTTGGAAGAGGTGAAGTGGTGAAATAAATAAATTCAGGCTCATGAAATTTAACATCTGTAGAGATTTAAAAATTTGAATAAGATGGATTAGATGAGGAGGAAGAAGAAGGAGAAGTTGGTGAAGGTGAATGAGAAGAAGGAAGTGAAACATAAGAAGGAAGAGGAGAGAGTAGTGAAGGTTCAAGTGAACCATTAAGGATTGAAGGCAGTATAAGGATGAGCAGTAAGAGGAGAGGGGGAATCACTCCAAGATGAGTAATTTTTGACGAAGAAATGGTGATTTTTGAAGGTGATGAAGTGGTGAAAGAATGAATTTCAGTGTCATGAAATTTGACATCTCTCGAGAATAAGAAATCGGAATAGGAGATGAATGGAAGAAGAAGAAGAAAGAGAAGTTTGTAATGGTGGATGAGGTGAAGGAAGTGAAACATGAGAAGGAGTAGGATATGGTGAAGAAAGAGAAGTTGGTTAAGGTCAATGAGAGGGAAGTGAAACATGAAAAGGAGGAGGAAAGATTGAAGATTCAAGTGAACTATTTAGAATTGAAGGAGCAGTATAAGGATGAGCAATAATAGTAAATGACGAATATCTTCAAGGTTGGTAGGTGCAACGGTGATAGAAGGGAATTAGAAAATTTGATAAGAGATGAAATAAATAAGGAAGAAGAAGGAGGAGAAGATGGTGAAGGTGAAGGAGGAGAAGGAAATGAAACATATGAAGCAGGAGGTGAGGAGAAGGTTCAATGAAATCATTAAGAAATAGAAGAGCAGTATATGGATGAGTAGTAAGAGGAGAGGAGAAATCACTCTAAGGTCATTAATAGTTGGAAAAAAAATGTTTTTGAAGGAGGTGAAGAGATAAAAGTATGAAATTTAGACTCATAAAATTTAATACCTATAATTTAAAATTCCTTGTATACCTAAGTTAACTAACTCTAACCACAACTGAATTTGTTAGAGCTAACTAACACAAAAAGTCTTATCTAACCAGTAACTATTACTTGGCTAACTAATTACATGAGAGATACATTCTGGTTACTATTCAACATACTATACTATTCCCCCAACCCCCTCCCCCAAAGCTTAGGGATTTTATGTTAGGAAACTGATAGAGCAAGGCTTTCAAAGCCTCCAATTGTGCATGTGTCTCGGAGGAGATTTAAGTAAAATAGCTAATTAGTTATTAGATATTATTAGGTGATAATTAGTTATTTGTTATTAGATATTGTTAATCTTTTATTAGATATTGTTATCTTTTGTAACTAACTGATTCTATCAATCAGTTTGCGGAAACCATTATTAATAGAGGAAGAAAGAATAAGAAAAGCATTGAATTGAGAATTAAACAGACTTGAGGAGAGAGCTGGTACTCTCGAATTACCAGTAGGAGAGAGCTGGTACTCTCGAATTACCAGTATTCCTTATTTTCGAAATTCTATCTGCAACCCCAGTTTTTATCAGAAACACCGTGAGTTTATCCCGTAGAACATGAAAGCCGACCTCGGATAAAGGCTTAGTTAGGATATCGGCCACTTGCTCAGTTGCAGGAATGTGAGAAATAAAGAGAGACTTAGCCAGGACCGTTTCACGAAGAAAAGAACTCATCTGGTTCATGAGGAGAAGAAGAAAGGGAGAAGTTAGTGAAGGTGAATGAGGAGAAGGAAGTAAAACATAGGAAGGTGGAGGAGAGAGTGAAGATTCCAGTGAACCTTTAAGGATTGAATGAGCTGTATAAGGATGGGTATAGGAGGAATCACTCTAGGGTGAGTACTAACTGGAGAAAAGTGATTTTTGAAGGAGGTGAAGTGGTGAAAGAATCATACTCAGACTCAAGAAATTTAACATCTCTAGAGAAATAGAAAGAGTAATAGGTGATGGGATATGTTGGGAGGAGGTAGTGAAGAAGTAAAAGTGATTTTGGAAGGAAGTGAAGTGGTGAAATAAATAAATTCAGACTCTTAATTTTAACATCTGTAGAGATTTCGAAATTTGAGTAAGAGATGGATTAGATGAGGAGGAAGAAGAAGGAGAAGTTGGTGAAGTTGAATGAGGAGAAGGAAGTGAAAAATAGGAAGAAGGAGGAAAGGGTGAAGATTCAAGTGAACCATTAAGGATTGAAGGAGCTGTATAAAGATGAGCAGTAAGAGAAGAAGGGAAGTCACTTCAAGCCGAGTAATAGTTGGATAGAAGGAATTTTTTAAGGCAGTGAAGTGGTAAAGTAACGTATGTCGGACTCATGAAATTTAACATCTCTAGATAATTAGAAAGTGCAAAAGGAGTTGGATGAGATTGTGAGGAAGAAGAAGAAGTAGAAGTTGGTGAAGGTGAATGAGGAGAAAGAAGTGAAACATAGGAAGGAGGATGAGAAAGTGAAGGTTCAAGTGAACCATTAAGGATTGAAGGCAGTATAAGGGAGTAATTTTCGACGAAGAAATAGTGATTTTCTAAGGAGATGAAGTGGTGAAAGAATGAATTTCAGACTCCTGAAATTTGACATCTCTAGGGAATAAGAAATCAGAATAGGAGATGGATGCGTTTGTGAGGAAGAAGAAGAAGTAGAAGGTGGTGAAGGTGAATGAGGAGAAAGAAGTGAAACATATGGAGAAGGAGCAAAGGGTGAAGATTCAAGTGAATAATTAAGGATTAAAGGAGCAATATAAGTAGGAGTAGAAGAGAAATCACTTCAAGGTGAGTAATAGTTGGGGAAAAGTGATTTTTGATGGAGGTGAAGTAGTGGAAGAATGAAATTCGGACTCATGAAATTTAACATTTCTCGAGAATTAAAAAATGCAATAGGAATTGAATTAGATCGATACGAAGAAGATGAAGGCGAAGCTTGTGAAAGTGAATGAGAAGAAGGAATTGAAACATGGGAAGGAGGAGGAGAGGGTGACGATTTAGGTAATCCATTAAGAACTGAACAAGCCGTATAAGGATGAGTAAGAAAAGGAGAGGAAGATTCAATTCAATTCAAGAGGATGAGTCTTAAAAGTTGAATCAGAAAAGTGATTTGTGAAGGAGCTGTAGTGCTGAAAGAAACAAATTCAGACTAATGAAATTTAATATCTTTAGAGGTGTAGAAAGCGGAATAGGAGATGGATTAGATGTGGAGAAAGAAGAATGAATAGTTGGAGAAGGTGAATGAGGAGAAGGAAGAGAAACATTGCAAAGAGGTGGAGGGGGTGAAGATTCAAGTGAGCTATTAAGGGTTGAAGGAGCAGTATAATGATGAGCATTAAGAGGGGAGTAGGAATCACTCCAAGGTGAGTAATAGTTGAAAAAGACGTGATTTTCGAAGAAGGTGAAGTGGTGAAAGAACCAATTTTGGACTCATGAAATTTAAAATATCAAGAGAATTAGAAAGTGATATTTGAAAGAGGTAAAGTAGTGAACGAAGGAAACTCGGACTCATAAAATTTAAAATCTCTTTTAGAGTTCGAAATTGGAATAAGAGATCAATTATTTTGGGAGGTAAAAGAAGAAGTTGGTGAAGGTAAATGAGGAGAAGGACACGGAAAATGGGAAGGAGGAGGAGAAGGTGAAGATTCAGGTGATCCATTAAGAATTGAAAGAGCCGTATTGGATGAACGAGAGGAGGAGAGGAAAAATCACACCAATGTGATTCGTGAAGAAGGTGAAGTGTTGAAATAAATAAATTCATATTCATGAAAATAAACATCTTTAGAGAATCAGAAAGCCGAATAGGAGATGAAATAGATGAGGGAGAAGAAGGATGAGCTTTAAGAGAAGGGGAGGAATCACTCCAAGGTGAGTAATAGTTGGAAAAGAAGAAGTGATTTTTGAAGGAGGTGAAGTGGTTTAAGAAATAAATTTGGACTCATAATATTTAAAATCTCTAGAGAATTAGAAAGTTGAATAGGAGATGAATTAGATCGGGTGCAAGAAGAAGAAGGAAGAGTTGGTGAAGGTGAATGAGGAAAATGAAGTGAAACATGGGAAGGAGGAGAAGTGAAGGTTCAGGTGGTCCATTAAGAACTGTAGGACCCATTTAAGGACAAGCAAGAGGAGAGGAAGAATCACTCAGAGGTGTGTAGTAGTTGGAGAAATTGATGGAAAAGGGAAATTTGAACTTGTGAAATTTAATATATCTATAGAATTACAAAGTGGAATACCAGAAGAATTAAATTGAGATGAAGAATAATAAGTTGGTGAAAGTGAATAAGTTGAAGGAATTGAAACATGAGAAGGAGGATTCGAGGGTTAACATTCAAGTGAACCATAAAGAATTGAAGGAGTAGTAGTATAAGGATGAGTTGTAGGATAAGAGGAGGAATCACTCCAAGATGAGTAATAGATTGTGAAGAATGAATGGAGATTAGAAAGTGGAAAAATGAATTTCGGTCTCATGAAATGTAACATCTCTAGAGATTAGAAAGTGAACTAGGAGATGGATTAAATTGGGACGAAGAAGTAGCAGAAGTTGGTGCAGGTGAATGAGGAGAAGAAAGTCAAACATGGGAAGAAGGAGGAGAGAGGGAAGATTCAAGTGAACCATTAAGAATAGAAAGAGCCGTATAAGGATGAGAAAGAGGATGAGGGGAGGAATCACTCCAAGGCGAGTAATAATTGAAGCAGAAAAAGTGATTTGTGAAGGAGGTGAAGTGGAGATAGACATTAGTTCGGACTCATGAATTGTCATCTAAAGAATTAGAATTTGGAATAGAAGATAAAGTAGATGAAAGGAAGAAGAAGAAGTTGGTAAAGGTGAATAAGGAGAAGGAACTGAAGCATGAGAATGTTGAAGGTAAGGTGAAGATTCAAGTTAACAATTAAGAATTGAAGGAGCAGTATAAGGATGTGCAGTTGGAGAGGAGGAGTAATTCCACGGTGAGTAATAGTTGGAGAAAAAGAAGTGATTTTTGTACGAGGTGAAAGAAGGAAATTTGGACCGATGAAATTTAAATTCTCTAGAGTATTAGAAAGTGGAATAAGAGATGGATTAGATGGGGAAGTAGAAGATGTTGGTTAAGGTCAATGAGAAGGGAGTGAAACATGAAAAGGAGGAGGAAAGATTGAATGTTCAAGTAACCATTTAGGATTGAAGGAGCAGTATAAAATGAGCAGTAAGAGTAGATGACGAATCACTCCAAGGTTGGTAGGTGCAGTGGTGAAAGAAGGGAGTTATAAAGTTTATTAAGAGATGAAATAAATAAGGAAGAAGAAGAAGAAAAAGAAGAAGAAGAACATGGTGAAGGTGAATGAGGAGAAGAGAAACATAGGAAGCAGAAGAAGAGGAGAAGGTTCAATGAAGCTTGATATAGATGAGCAGTAAGAGGAGATGAGGAATCACTCTAAGGTCATTAATAGTTGGAGAAGAAAAAGTGATTCTTGAGGTGAAGCGGTAAAAGAATGAAATTTGGACTCATAAAATTTAAAATCTCCAGAAAATTAGAAAGTGGAATTGGCGATGGATTAGATTAGGAGAAAGAAGAAGAATGAAAAGTTGGTGAAGGTGAATAAGGAGAAGGAAGTGAAACATGGGAAGTAGGAGAAAATGGTGAAGATTCAAGAGAAACATTAAGAATTGAAGGAGCAACATGAAGATAAACAATAGTAGGAGCGGAGGAATCACTCTAATGTGAGTAGTAGTTGAAGAGGAAGATGTGATATTTGAAAGATGTGAAGTGATGAAAGAAGGAAACTCGGCTCTGTAGAATTAGAAAGTGGAATTGGAGATAATTTAAATTGCGAGGAAGAAGAATGAGAAGTTGGTGAAAGATAATAAGGAGAAGGAAGTGAAACATGAGAAGGAGGAAGGCAGGATTAAGATTCAAGTGAACCATAAAGAATTGAAGGAGTAATATAAGGATGAGCAGTAGGAGGAAAGGAGGTATCACTCTAAGGTGAGTAATAGTTTGTGAAGAAGAAGTGATTTTCAAACGGTGAGAAAAGGACTATCAGACTCATGAAATTTAACATCTCTAGAGAATTAGAAAGTGGACTAGGACAACAAGCACACCTGAAAACATGAAACATTGAACAATCAGAGAGTTTATGGAGAAGAACTTGATAAGGAATTTGACGAGAGTTGGACAAAGATGCAAGAAAGTTGATAAGGAAGATATATGTTTGGAAGGCATGATCCCATAATGTACAGCCAATAGAGGACTTATTGGGAGGCAAAGAAATCAGTGACCATGTCTTATTATTATGAAGTGCATCAATTTCTGCATGCATAACACATTACTGTCAATGCCTGCCTAACAGTTTTTGGTTCAAAAACACCTATCATAAGAGTCGGATGAAGTCGGTGAAGGTGAATGGGGAGAAGGAAATGAAACATGGGAAAGAGGAGGAGAGGGTGGAGATTCAAGTGAACCATTAAGAATTGAAGGATCCGATTTAACATCTCTAGAGAATTAGAAAGTTAACTTGGAGATGGATCAGATTAGGACGAAGAAGAAGGAGAAGTTGGTTAAGGTGAATGAGGAGAAGGAAGTGAAACATGAGAAGGATGAGGAGAGGGTAAAGATTCAAGTAAACTGTTAAAATAGAAGGAGCCGTATAAGGATGAAGAGAGGAACCACCCAAAATTGTGTAGTAATTAAAGCACAAGAAGTGATTTGTGAAGGAGGTGAAGTGTTGAAAGAAGGAAATTTAGACTTGTGAAATTTAGCATCTCTAGAGATATATAATCTGCCGTTAAGACTTTGACATTTGTAACCTTTATGTATAGATGAATACCCCATAAAAATACACTCAGAAGTTCTAAAGGAAAATCTCTGTTTAATATGACCTTAATATAGGATAACAAGCACACCCGAAAATGTGAAACATTGAACAATCAGAGAGTTCATGGAAACGTGAGATTTATACTTATGAACTTAAGTTTAACGTTGTTGTTGACTTCCTCAGAGGGCGTCTCTTATGTTGACTTAGTTCTCTTGGTGACTACAAGACCCACAACTGGAAATGCACTCGCGAACGGGATCCATGGAGTCATGAAGTGGTACACCTATGGCAAACATAGTTTCTCGTGTAGAGTAGCTCGTAACCACTGGAGGTAAGGAATGCAGAGACTTTTTGCTCTTCTATCATCTTCATAATCTGTTTTTGCTCTCCCTATATTTTAGCTTTAATTCTTTAACTCAAGGGTGATTATGATTTAAATCAAAAAGATATATGTATGTTCTATTCTGTCCATGAGCCTTTGGCAGAGAGTTGCATTTATAATTCTTTTAGCTAGAATTATTAGTGTATTTGCCTTGGACCTTTCCACTTTTCCTTGATTCATATAAGAAAGATGACATGATGTTGCATGAACCTTGCTGCTCTGTTCTTCCTTATGCCGTGGTGTAGGAGTTTGTGATGAGAATAAACTACTGGCAATAGGATCGGCACTGCCCCATGATTTTACAGTTTGGATATTAACATTAGCAGGAAACCAAAACAAAGCCTTTTAGTTATAACATAATTTCATACTAATACATTCAAGACACAATGTGCCAGTAGTTTGTTCTTACATATTGCAGACACAGTAAAAGTAAAGTTGGTCGTGCAAATTGCTAACTGATCTGAAAACCAAAAATAGGTAGTTGCTTTAAGCTAGATCAAAATGATTTATCAAAATTTAGATAAAGAGGTAAATGAATACAAGTATGCCAAAACTTTAGTTACTTATGTATATTGACTGCTCTTACAAAAAGATGGATTCAGTCCTTTTGTTCTGGTATACTATGACCTATCTCCATCATACTGCTTTCTAGCATGACAATATTATCACTTCGATAGAAGATACATATCATGGAGACCATAATTTATTTTTGTCCAGAAAAAATTGTCATATAAAATTGGAGCATAATGGCCCTTGAGAATGAATAACCATATAATATGCATTGAGCCAAATAGATCTTTTAGGTTTACTTTTTCTTCCAGATTTAAATCTTCACAAAATTCAAGTTAAATATAAAGTTACTGCAATTATGATTACATGAGTTATTCCCTTCTACTGTTGGGTGGATTATGAATGCTGATCCTCACTTGCTTTAGCAGTTTGGTAATATCACTTGTCTTCATCTATGACATGCAGGTTGAATCATAAAACAGTTCATGGCTCAAGAGATGTAATTGCTAGAACCTGGGAGAGTTCCTAGTAAGAAGTTTGTTAAAAAGCGTGGTCATAGAAAGCCTGGTAAGAAAATGAAAGTGATGCCGCCGCTACAGGGCAGAAGAAAGTAAAAATGAAGAAACTTTTCCACGAACTGAGCACCGGACTCACTATGGGATGGCATCTATCACATATAAAAAGAATGAAGAGGATGACAGAAAAATTAAGAGTCGTCTAATGATGAAGGAGCGACAGGGGATGGAATAAGAATGTTACTGATATGAATAATCACATCTTCAAGGATGAAGGAGAAGAAGGTAGTTCTCACCTAAAAAATCTTGACTTTTACGAGTTCCTGGTTGCCTTTTACGTGTTCCTTTTTTCTATTTTCTTGTTTCTGAACTATATCCCCTTTGCATTGTTCAACAGCAACTCAATACCAAAAGGTTTTTGGTGTAATGGCTATGTCTCATAGACGATGGAGATAAGGAACTAGAGGTGATAATGGAACTAAACACGCACAAATGGAGGATGTTTCGTTCTATTAATATAGGTAACATCACACTTTTGTATACATTTTCTTTTATAATGAGAATGTGAAATTGGTTTCCCTACCTGAGAGTGTTCTTTAAGTGACTATGCTATGTTTTTGGAAACCCTCGAGAACCATTGTTTTGTATGAAACTGATGAACAAAATAAGGTAGGAGCCATGAATAGAGGAGTAGGATATTAACCTGACGTCGGCGACGCAGTTGGTGATATGCGATCCTCAACCACCGCCGCAGCATCAGATCTTGGAAGCTCAGCAGTTGGCTGCGGCGGTGGCCGCGAGAGAGCAGCAGTAGATGTTTTGGAGTTACGAGCCGCAGCAGCAGCATCAGCAACAAGAGGTTCAGTGAAGGGTTATATAGCCTTGTGTACCTAAGTTAACTAACTCTAACCACAACTGAATTTGTTAGAGCTAACTAACAAAAAGTCATAACTAATCAGTAACTAATACTTGATTAACTAATTACACGAGAGATACATCCTGGTCACTATGCAACATACTTTATCATTCCCCCAACCCCCGCAGCATTAGATCTTGGAAGCTCAGCAGTTGGCTGCGGCGGTGGCCGCGAGAGAGCAGCAGTAGATGTTTTGGAGTTACGAGCATCAGCAACAAGAGGTTCAGTGAAGGGTTATATAGCCCTGTGTACCAAAGTTAACTAACTCTAACCACAACTGAATTTATTAGAGCTAACTAACAAAAAGTCATAACTAATCAGTAACTAATACTCGACTAACTAATTACACGAGAGATACATTCTGGTCACTATTCAACATACTTTATCATTTTTGTTAGGAAAAACCTTGAGTTTATCTCGTAGAACATGAAATCAGGTCTGGGATAGAGCCTTAGTTAGGATATGGGCCACTTGCTTAGTTGCAAAAATGTGAGAAATAGAGAGAGACTTAGCCAGGACCTTTTCACGAAGAAAAAACTCATCCGGTTCATAAGGAGAAGAAGAAAAAGGAGAAGTTGGTGAAGGTGAATGAAGAGAAGGAAGTGAAACATAGGAAGGAGGAGGAGAGGGCGAAGATTCTTGTGAACCATTAAGAATTGAAGGAGCCGTTTAAGGATGAGCAGGAGAAGGAGAGGAAGAATCATTCCAAAGTGAGTAGTAGTTGAAGAAGAAAAAGTGAATTTTGGAAGGAAGTGAAGTGGTGAAAGAAATAAATTCAGACTCATGCAATTTAACATCTGTAGAGATTTCGAAATTTGAATAAGAGATGGATTAGATGAGGAGGAAGAAGAAGGAGAAGTTGGTGAAGTTGAATGAGGAGAAGGAAGTGATAAATAGGAAGAAGAAGGAAAGGGTGAAGATTCAAGTGAACCATTAAGGATTGAAGGAGCTGTATAAAGATGAGCAGTAAGAGAAGAAGGGAAATCACTTCAAGCTGAGTAATAGTTGGATAAAAGGAATTTTTAAGGTAGTGATAGTTGGATCATTATGAGTTGTAGGAGCAATATAAGGATGACCAGTAGGAGAAGAGAAGACATCACTTGAAGGTGAGTAATGGTTGGAGAAGAAGAAGTGAATTTTTAATGATGAGTAATGGTGAAAGAACAAAACTCACAGTCATGAAATTTAACATATCTAGAGATTTTGAAAGTGGAAAATGTGATGAATTAGATGGGGATGAAGAAGAAGAAGAAGATGGAGGAGGAGGAGGAGGAGGAGGAGGAGGAGGAGGAGGAGGAGGAGGAGGAGGAGGAGGAGGAGGAGGAGGAGGAGGAGGAGGAGGAGGAGGAGGAGGAGGAGGAGGAGGAGGAGGAGGAGGAGGAGGAGGAGGAGGAGGAGGAGGAGGAGGAGGAGGAGGAGGAGGAGGAGGAGGAGGAGGAGGAGGAGGAGGAGGAGGAGGAGGAGGAGGAGGAGGAGGAGGAGGAGGAGGAGGAGGAGGAGGAGGAGGAGGAGGAGGAGGAGGAGGAGGAGGAGGAGGAGGAGGAGGAGGAGGAGGAGGAGGAGGAGGAGGAGGAGGAGGAGGAGGAGGAGGAGGAGGAGGAGGAGGAGGAGGAGGAGGAGGAGGAGGAGGAGGAGGAGGAGGAGGAGGAGGAGGAGGAGGAGGAGGAGGAGGAGGAGGAGGAGGAGGAGGAGGAGGAGGAGGAGGAGGAGGAGGAGGAGGAGGAGGAGGAGGAGGAGGAGGAGGAGGAGGAGGAGGAGGAGGAGGAGGAGGAGGAGGAGGAGGAGGAGGAGGAGGAGGAGGAGGAGGAGGAGGAGGAGGAGGAGGAGGAGGAGGAGGAGGAGGAGGAGGAGGAGGAGGAGGAGGAGGAGGAGGAGGAGGAGGAGGAGGAGGAGGAGGAGGAGGAGGAGGAGGAGGAGGAGGAGGAGGAGGAGGAGGAGGAGGAGGAGGAGGAGGAGGAGGAGGAGGAGGAGGAGGAGGAGGAGGAGGAGGAGGAGGAGGAGGAGGAGGAGGAGGAGGAGGAGGAGGAGGAGGAGGAGGAGGAGGAGGAGGAGGAGGAGGAGGAGGAGGAGGAGGAGGAGGAGGAGGAGGAGGAGGAGGAGGAGGAGGAGGAGGAGGAGGAGGAGGAGGAGGAGGAGGAGGAGGAGGAGGAGGAGGAGGAGGAGGAGGAGGAGGAGGAGGAGGAGGAGGAGGAGGAGGAGGAGGAGGAGGAGGAGGAGGAGGAGGAGGAGGAGGAGGAGGAGGAGGAGGAGGAGGAGGAGGAGGAGGAGGAGGAGGAGGAGGAGGGTTAAGATTCAAGTGAAACATAGTTGGTTGAAGGAGTAGTAGCAGTAGTGTAAGGATGAGCTGTAGAACGAGAGGATGAATCACTCCAAGATGAGTAATAGATGGTGAAGAAGAAGTGAGCTGTAGGACCCGTGTAAGGGCAAGCAAGAGGAGAGAAAGAATCACTCGAAGGTGTGTAATAGTTGGAGAAAGTGACGGAAAAAAGAAATTTGAACTCATTCTATAGAATTACAAAGTGGAATACGAGAAGAATTAAATTGAGTGAAGAATTATAAGTTGGTGAAAGTGAATAAGGAGAAGGAATTGAAACATGAGAAAGAGGAGGTAAGGGTTAAGATTCAAGTGAACCACAAAGAATTGGAGTAGTATTATAAGGATGAGTTGTAGGATGAGATGTGGAATCACTCCAAGATGGTGAAGAATGAATGATTTTTGAATGAGGTCAAATGGAGGAAAAATGATTTTCGGTCTCATGAAATGTGACATCTGTAGAGAATTAGAAAGTGAACTAGGAGATGGATTAGATTGGCACGAAGAAGAAGAAGTTGGTCAAGGTGAATGAGGAGAAGAAAGTCTAACATGGGAAGAAGGGGGAGAGGGTGAAGATTGAAGTGAACCATTAAGAAAAGAAGGAGCCGTATAAGGATGAGAAAGAGGATGAGAGGAGGAATCACTCCAAGACAAGTAAAACATGAGATTGAGGAGGATAAGGTGTAGATTCAAGTTAACAATTAAGAATTGAAGGAACAATATAAGGATGTGCAGTTGGAGAGGAGGAATAAATCCAAGGTGAGTAATAGTTGTAGAAAAAAAGTGATTTTTGTATGAGGTAAAAAAAGGAAATTTGGACTGATGAAATTTAACTTCTCTAGAGAATGAGAAAGTGGAATAGGAGATGGATTAGACGGGGAGGAAGAAGTAGAAGGAGAAGTTGGTTAAGGTCAATGAGAAGGAAGTGAAACATGAAAAGGAGGAGGAAAGATCGAAGATTCAAGTGAACTATTTAGAATTGAAGGAGCAGCTTACGATGAGCAGTTAGAGTAGATAACGAACCACTCCAAGGTCGGTAGGTGCTGTGGTGAAAGAAGGGAATTAGAAAGTTTGATACGAGATGGAATAAATAAGGAAGAAGAAGAAGAAGGAGAAGATGGTGAAGGTGAATGAGGAGAAGGAAGTGAAACATAGGAAGCAGGATGAGAGGAGAAGGTTCAAAGAAACCATTTAGAAAAGAAGGAGAAATATATGGTTGAGCAGTAAGAGGAGATGAGGAATAGTCACTCTAAGATCATTAATAGTTGGAGAAGAAAAAATGATTTTTGAAGGAGTTGAAGCCGTAAAAGAATAAAAATTGGACTCATAAAATTTAAAAACTTTATAGAATTAGAAAGTGGAATATGAGATGGATTAGATTGGGAGAAAAAATAAGAAGTAGAAGTTGGTGAAGGTGAATAAGGAGAAGGAAGTGAAACATGGGAAGTAGAAGAAGAGGGTGAAAATTCAAGCGAATCATTAAGAATTGAAGAAGCTGCATGAGGATAAGCAGTAGTGGGAGATGTGATATTTGAAAGTGATGAAGTGATGAAAGAAGGAAAACTTGGACGCATGAAATTTAACCTCTGTAGAATTAGAAAGTGAAATAAGATATTGAATAAATTGGGAGGAAGAAGAAGAATGAGAAGTAGGTGAAGGTGAATGAGGAGATGGACGTGAAACATTGAATGAGGGCGGAGAAAGTGAAGATTCATGTGAACTATTAACAATTGAAAGGGTAGTATAAGGAGGAGAGGATGAATCACTTGATTGTGATACCAAATTTAGCAAGTGGGATAAGAGATGAATTAGAACGGGAGAAAGAAGAAGAAGGAGGAGAAATTGGTGTAGGACAATGAGGAGAAGGAAGAGAAACATTGGAAGGAGGAGAAGGAGAGATTGAAGATTCAAGTGAACCAAAAAAAATGATGAAGAAGTATATAGACGAGCAGTAGGAGGAGAGAAGGATTTACTCTTAGGTGAGTAACAGTTGAAGGAGGTGAAATAAAGAAATTTGAACTCATGAAGTTTAACATCTCTAGCGAATTTGAAAGTGGAATAGGAGATGAGTTAGATGGGGAAAAAGAAGATGAAGGAGAAGTTGGTGAAGGTGAATGAGGAGAAGGAAGGGAAACATGGAAAGAAGGAGGGGAGGGTGGAGATTCAAGTGAACTTTTAAGAATTTAAGGAGAAGTATAAGGATGAGTGGTAGAAGGAGAAGAGGAATCACTCGAAGGTCAGTAATAGTTGAAGAAGAAGTGATATTTGGAAGGGATAAAGTACTGAAAGAAGGAAATTAGGATTCATAAAATTTAAAATCTCTATAGAATTAGAAATTGGAATAAGAGATGAAATAAATTGGGAGGAAAAAGAAAAAGTTGGTGAAGGTAAATGAGGAGAAGAAGGTAAATGAGGAGAAGGACGCGAAAAATGTGAAGGAGGAGGAGAAGGTGAAGATTCAAGTGGTCCATTAAGAATTGAAAGAGTCGTATAAGGATGAACAAGAGGAAGAGACCAAAAATCACTCCATGATGTGTAATAGTTGAAGTAGAATCAGTGATTTGTGAAGAAGGTGAAGAAGTGAAAGAAATAAATTTATAATCATGAAAATAAACATATTTAGAAAATTAGAAAGCGGAATTGGAGATGAAATAGATGAGGGGGAAGAAGGAGCAGTGGGATAGGAGATAGATTAGAATGGAAGTATGAAGAAGTGATTTTTGATGGAGATGAGGTGGTGAAAGAATTTGGACTCATAAGATTTATCATATCTAGAGAATTAGAAAGTGGGATAGGAGATAGATTAGAATGGAAGTATGAAGAAGAAGGAGAAGTTGGTGAAGGTGAATGAGGAGAAGGAAGTGAAGCATGGGAAACAGGAGGAGACAGTGAATATTCAGGTGATCCATTAAGAGTTGAAGGAGCCGTATAAGGTTGAGCAAGAGGAGGAGAGGAAGAATCACTCCAAGGTGATTAATAGTTGAAGAAAAAGTGATTTTTGGAAGAGGTGAAGTGGTGAAAGAAATAACTTCAGACTCATGAAAGTTAACATCTGTAGAGATTTAGAAATTTGAATAAGATGGATTAGATGAGGAGGAAGAAGAAGGAGAAGTTGTTGAAGGTGAATGATAAGAAGGAAGTGAAACATAAGAAGGAGGAGGAGAAAGTGAAGGTTCAAGTGAACCATTACGGATTGAAAGCAGTATAAGCATGAGCAGTAAGAGGAGAGGGGAAATCACTCCAAGGTGTGTAATTTTTGACGAAGAAATGATGATTTTTGAAGGAGATGAAGTGGTGAAAGAATGAATTTCAGTCTCATGAAATTTGACATCTCTAGAGAATAAGAAATCGGAATAGGAGATGGATGGAAGAAGAAGAAGAAGAAAGAGAAGTTTGTAATGGTGGATGAGATGAAGGAAGTGAAATATGAGAAGGAGTAGGAGATGGTGAAGATTCAGGTGAACCATTAAGAATTGATGGAGCAGCTAAGGATGTGCATTAGGACGAGAAGATGAATCACTCAAGAGGAGTAATAGTTGGAGAAGAAGTGATTTTTGATGGATGTGAAGTGGTGAAAAAATGAAATTTGGACTCATGAATTTAACATCTCTTGAGAATTAGAAAGTGAAATAGGAAATGAACTAGATGTGGAGGAAGAAGAAGACGAAAATGTTTGTGAAGGTAAATGAGGAGAATGAAGTGAAATATGGGAAGGAGGAAGAGGGGGTGAAGATTCATACGGATCATTATGAATTGAAGGAGCAATATAAGGATGACCAGTAGGAGGTGAGAAGACATCACTTGAAGGTGAGTAAAAGTTGGAGAAGAAGAAGTGAATTTTTAATGATGTGTAATTGTGTAAAAACAAAAAGTATCACAGTCATGAAATTTAATATATCTAGAGATTATGAAGTGGAAAAGGTGATGGATTAGATGGGGATGAAGAAGAAGGAGAAGTTGGTGAAGGATGGGGAGAATGAAGTGAAACATAGGAAGAAGAGGGTGAAGATTCAAGTCATCCACTAAGAATTGAAGGAGCAATATAAGGATGAGCAGTAGGAGAGGAGGAATAATTTTAAGGTTAATAATAGTTGGAGAAGTGATTTTTGAACTAGATGAAGTGGTGAAAGTAGGAAATTTGGAGTCATCTAGTTTAATATCTCTAGAGAATTTGATAGTGGAATAATAGATGAATTAGATATGAAGGAAGAAGAATGAGAAGTTGGTTAAGGTAAATGATGAGAAGGAAGTGAGACATGGGAAGTAGGAGAAGAGAGTGAAGATTTAAGTGAATCATTAAGTATTGAAGAAGGAGTATAAAGATGAGGAGTAGAAGGAGAGGAGGAATCACTCCAATGAGGGTAATAGTTGAAGAAGAGGTGATGTTTGAAGGTGGTAAAGTGACAGTAGAAGGAAATTCAAACTCATGAAATTTAATATATTAATAGAATTACAAAGTGGAATATGAGATAAATTATATTGAGAGGAAGAATGATAAGTCGGTGAAAGTGAATAAGGAGAAAGAATTGAAACATGTGAAGGAGGAGGTGAGGGTTAATATTCAAGTGAACCAGAAAGAATTGAAGGAGTAGTATTATAAGGATGGGTTGTAGGATGAGATGAGGAATCACTCCAAGATGAGTAATAGATGGTGAAGAATGAATGATTTTTGAACGGGGTGAAATGGTGGAAAGATGATTTTCGGACTCATGAAATGTAACATCTCTAGAGTATTAGAAAGTGGAATAAGAGATGGATTAGATGGGGAAGTAGAAGGAGAAGTTGGTTAAGGTCAATGAGAAGGAAGTGAAACATGAAAAGGAGGAGGAAAGATTGAATGTTCAAGTAACCATTTAGGATTGAAGGAGCAGTATAAAATGAGCAGTAAGAGTGGATGACGAATCACTCCAAGGTCGGTAGGTGCAGTGGTGAAAGAAGGGAGTTATAAAGTTTGATAAGAGATGAAATAAATAAGGAAGATGAAGAAGAAAAAGAAGAAGAAGAACATGGTGAAGGTGAATGAGGCGAAGTGAAACATAGGAAGCAGAAGAAGAGGAGAAGGTTCAATGAAGCTTGATATGGAGGAGCAGTAAGAGGAGATGAGGAATCACTCTAAGGTCATTAATAGTTGGAGAAGAAAAAGTGATTCTTGAGGTGAAGCGGTGAAAGAATGAAATTTGGACTCATAAAATTTAAAATCTCCAGAAAATTAGAAAGTGGAATTGGTGATGGATTAGATTAGGAGAAAGAAGAAGAATGAAAAGTTGGTGAAGGTGAATAAGGAGAAGGAAGTGAAACGTGGGAAGTAGGAGAAAATGGTGAAGAAGAGATTGTTCATAGTGACTTGTGTGAAGTTGAAGTTGTTGCAGAAGTTGAAGTTGGAGATTGTGTGGGAGTAGGAAGAAGAGGAGGTACCGAAGATGCTGTGGGTGGAGGAGATTGTTCATAGTGACTTGTGGAGAGCCATGCACAGAAACAGGATGGGAGACAGAGGTTGGAGACACAGGAGAGGTAGAAGATGGGAAAGAAGCTTCAGACTGTCTAGATATTAAAGGGATAGAGGCAGGTACTAGGGATTGTGGAGATGAGGTAGTAGGAGAAGGGAAAAGATCCAAGTAAGGAAACCTTATTATTTCACTAAAAAGGACATACTTAGAGATGTACAACCTACTAGAGGAAGACAAGCACTTGTATCCCTTATGAGATGCAGAATACCCTAAGAAAACGCACTCTTGAGACCTAAACTTAAACTTGTGCGTGTTACAAGGGTGCATAAGAGGTAAACAAGCACAACCAAACACACGAAGAAATTTATAATCTGGCTTTTGGTGAAACAAAACTTCAAAGGAACAGAAAAACCAAGAGAGGAAGTAGGTAGCCTGTTTGTTAGATATACTGTAGTAAGGAAAGCATGATCCCGAAACTTCAGCAGGAACAACAGTGACAGGGACAGAGGTGGTAGGAGGCACAAGTTGTTGCAGAAGTTGAAGTTGGAGATTGTGTGGGAGTAGGAAGAAGAGGAGGTACCGAAGATGCTGTGGGTGGAGGAGATTGTTCATAGTGACTTGTGGAGAGCCATGCACAGAAACAGGATGGGAGGCAGTGGTTGGAGACACAGGAGAGGTAGAAGATGGGAAAGAAGCTTCAGACTGTCTAGATATTAAAGGGATAGAGGCAGGTACTAGGGATTGTGGAGATGAGGTAGTAGGAGAAGGGAAAAGATCCAAGTAAGGAAACCTTATTATTTCACTAAAAAGGACATACTTAGAGATGTACAACCTACTAGAGGAAGACAAGCACTTGTATCCCTTATGAGATGCAGAATACCCTAAGAAAACGCACTCTTGGGACCTAAACTTAAACTTGTGCGTGTTACAAGGGTGCGTAAGAGGTAAACAAGCACAACCAAACACACGAAGAAATTTATAATCTGGCTTTTGGTGAAACAAAACTTCAAAGGAACAGAAAAACCAAGAGAGGAAGTAGGTAGCCTGTTTGTTAGATATACTGTAGTAAGGAAAGCATGATCCCGAAACTTCAAAGGTAATTGAGCTTGTGCTAAACGAGTTAACCCTAGGTCAACAATTTGTCTATGTTTTCTCTCAACCACCGCATTTTGGTGGTGAGTGTGAGGACAATTAACACGATGTTGTATACCAGATTCTGTCAAAAATTTGGTGAAGGTTCTAAATTCACCACCCCAGTCACTTTGAAGGGCTTTGATGTGTTAAACTGCTGCAAACCCATTTCCTTTAATTGTTTAAAGACTTCTAGAGCCTGAGACTTTGTTTTTAAAAGATATATCCAAGTGAATCTAGAATGTGAATCAACATAGGATATGTAATAATTGAAACCATTAGTAGAAGAAATAGGTGCTGAACCCCACAAATCACTGTAAATTAATTCAAAAGGTTGATATGTATGTTGTGACATGAGAAGGTAGCCTATGTGACTTACCAAGAGAAGGAGCTTTACAAAAGGAAACATAGTCTTTATTACAATGAGGTATATTACATGAAGTAAGAACTCTTTCAAGGTATCAACATGAGCATGGCCTAGCCTAGAGTGCCATGTAGACAGAGAAATAGTACTTGTAGTGGTATGCACTGTGGCTGAAGTAGGAGAAAAACTGAGCTTAGAAGGAGCTGAACCCTGATGAACGGGAGATGAAACAGGAAAGAAATACAGTTCATCCTGGCCAACAACTCCATGAAGAAGAGGCTGTTTAGAAAACTGACATTTAACAAGACAATGGTAAGGACCAAATTCAAAAATCACATTATTGTCTTGAGCAAACTTGCTCACACTTATGAGATTTTTGGTTATGGAAGGAGCATATGAAAGATTATGTAAGTTAAGCATAACAGAAGGATTTAGAGAAGATTGAAACAGAGATGAACCTATAGATTTTACAGGCAAACCTTGTCCATTGTCTATGATGACTCGGTCAAGGCCTTGAAAGGGTTCAGTCTGCTGGATGTTGCTGGATGTTCTGAGATGCATTAGTGACATGCATGGATGCTCCTGAATCAGGGAACCAGTGCTGTGAATCAGAGGGAGTGGTTGTGGTCATGGGAGGAGACATATTGCTGACTAGGTTCACTTGCGCGGAATTCAGTGAGGTAGGAAACTCAGGGCCTGCTCCCTGAAACACTGAACCCCTTGGTGGAAAGTAACCATGGTGCTGAGAGTGTCCCTGAGGTGGAACAGGTCCTGGTTGAGGAAAGGAAAATTGAGGAGCTCCAGTTGCTTACAAGCCACGAAACCAAGAACTTGGTTGCCACTGTGGTGGAGATGAAGTATTGTGCCAAGTATTCTAGTTTTGTGGAAAACCAGAAGATGAATTCCACTGTGAAGTTGTATCAGGACAGGGTTGGGGTTCCACTGTGAATTGTAACCAGGTGCGGAGCCAGGCATGACCTGAGGATTTGAATCAATGATAGCACGTCGAAGCATCATGACCAAATTTCAGACAGAGCTGACACTGAATCGATGATCTTCCACGACCTCTACCAGAACATCCTCAAAAATTGGATACTCGTCCTCATGGATTGTATTCTCTGCCTGAATCATTAATCTGATTGTTATAATCGCTTACAGAGCTATTATACTGCTGATTCTGCTGATCAAAAGTTATTGGCTGAGAATTAGGATTCTGCGGTTGCTGAGGAACCTGAGTCAAATTGGCACTAGAAGACTCTGCAGGCACGGTGAGTGAGATGTACTGAAGGTTCTGCAGGCACAGTGTGAGTGAGATGTACTGAAGGTTCAATAGTTGCTTTGCGATACTTCTCAAGCCTTTGCTTCATGCGATAAAAGAAGGGATTCAACTTCCTCAACGTCCAAATGATCAAACCTATTGTTGATCAACGCAACAATGGACTTATACTCTTGAGGCAAACCTTCAAGAATCACATCGAGATGTTCGTTAGTAGATACGGCATCTCTAATCGCTACAAGAGCATCAACAATCGATTTGATGCTAAGGATATAATCAGTGATTTTGCGATCGTCAAGAGACATCGCATGCATCTTGGTGCGAAGTTGGCGCGATTTCCCACGAGTGTGAGACTGAAAGTGGTTATGAATTCGTTCCCAAAGCTCAAACGAATGCTTGCATCCGATGACACGATTGAGAATCGACGAAGACAGAGCCAATTGCAACCAAGACATCAAAAGCTGATCTTGCTCTTCCCAAGCAAGATACGCTTCGTATTCGATCCCTGCCAAGCAATCCCCTTGCGACAGGAAACAATTGGAATCTGTGGATGCGCAAGATAACGATTCAGACGATGACCTTTGATGACAGGTTCTACCTGTTGCTTCCATGTGAGATAGTTCGCATCGGTGAGCTTTTCAGAAATCGTATGCGATAACGTCGGTGGATGATGAGCCGCTGCTGCTAGCGGTGGCGGAGGCGGAGGAGGTGGTGACTGCGAAGTCTCTTCATCAGCCATGGCGGAAGATCTCAAAGGGACCTTGCTCTTGATACCATTTTAGAATTCTATAGAGAGAGAATAAACTACTCTAACTGAATCTGTTATTTTGTTTTCTCAACTGTTACAAGAGGGTGAGGTCTATTATTTATAGACTAAGCTCACACAGGTCCGGAGACTAACTCACTAACATACTCTGATAATGAAGGTGAATGAGGAGCAGGAAGTGAAACATGGGAAGGAGGACAAGGTGAGGATTTTCTTGAACCATTATGAACTGAAGAGGATGAGCAGTAGGATGAGAAGAGAAATCCCTCCAAGGTGAGTAATAATTGGAGAAAAAATAATTTTTGAAGGAAGTGAAACATTGGAAGGAGGAGGAGAGGTTGATGATTGAATTGCACCATTAAGAATTGAAGGAGCAGTGTGAGGATGTGCAGTAGTATAAGGAATTTGACATGAATTAGGAGATGCATTAGATTGGGAAGAAGAAGTGGAAGGAGAAGTTGGTGAAGATGAATGAAGGAGAAGGAAGTGAAACATGGGAAGAATGAGGCGAGAGTGAAGATTCAAGTAAACCGTTAAGAATTGAAAGACCAGTAAAAGGATGAGACGTATGACCAGAGAATGAATCATTCTAAGGTGAGTTATAGTTTGAGGAGAAGAAGTGGTTTTTGAAGGAGGTGAATCAGTGAAAGTGAAATTTGGCTTCATAAAATTTTACATCTCTAGAGAATTAAAAAGTGGTATAGGAGATGGATTAGATGAGGAGGAAGAAGAAGAAGATGGAGAAGTTGGTGAAGGTAAACGAGGAGATGTGATACAGACCAACTCAACAATAAAGTATAAAGTATGTATTATTTATGAGAATAGAGAAGGTACAGCAGGGAAATCACTGTCCACAGCTATGCTCCTATGAAGAATTTTAGGAATTCTCTATTCTGACTACTAACAGCAATATTCTCATTGATTCCTCCTCACATGCTTTTCTCTGCCTATATAGACACTCCCACCTCACTCTCCGTAACTAACTTCCACTCAGTACATTCTCTCTCTCTTTCTGCCACCTTAACAAGCTCAGTTAGTCTTCCCCACTCTATTCCTCCTTTAGTACACACGCCACACCCTGGGCCTTGGTGAATTTGATTCAGCTGATGCAGTTCCTTGGGCCCATGGCTCATTTCGGGTCCTATCAAGATGAGAGTGAAGTATGGCAAGGAGGAGAGAGTGAAGTATCAAGTGAAATATTAAGAAATGGAGGAGCCGTACAAGAATGATATAAAAGGATAGAAGGAACCACTCAAAGGTGAGTATTAGTTGGAGAAGAAATGATTTTTGAAGGAGGTGAAGTGGTGAAAGATTAAAATTTGGATTCATAATATATAACGTCTCTAGAGAATTAGAAAGTGAAGTAGTAGATGGACTGGATAGGGATGAAGAAGAAGACGGAGAAGTTGGTCACGATGAATAAGGAGGTGAGAATGAAGATTCAAGTGAAATATTAAGAATCAAAGGAGCGGTATAAAAAAAGAGCATAAGAGAAGAGGAGGAATCACTCCAAGGTGAGTAATAGTTCGAGAAGAAGTGTTTTTTGAAGGAGGTGAAGTGGCGAAAGAATGAAATATGGACTCATGAAAATTTTCATCTCTAGAGAATTAGAGAGTGGAATAGGAGATGAATTAGATGGGGAGGAAGAAGAAGAATGAGAAGTTGGTGAAGGTGGATGAAGGAGAATGAAGTGAAACATGGGAAGGAGGGGGAGAGGGTGAAGACTTAAGTGAGCCATTAAGAGTTAAAGGAGCAGTATAAGGAATTTGACGTGAATTAGGAGATGCATTAGATGGGGAGGAAGAAGTGGAAGGAGAAGTTGGTGAAGGTGCATGAGGAGAAGGTATGAAACATGGGAAGAGGGAGGAGCGGGTGAAGATTCAAGTGAACAATTAAGAATTGAATGAGCAGTATAAGGGTAAGCAATAGGAAGAGATGAGGAATCACTCGAATGTAAGTAATAGTTGGAGAAGAAGATATGCTTTTTAAAGGAGGTGAAAAGGTGAAATAATGAAATTTGGAAGCCAAGCCCCTGACCTTGCTCTTAAGGAAGGATGGGTTCTTGTGGTCTGATGAAGCTGCAGAGGCTTTTAAGGATTTAAAACAAGTTGTGGTGGCACTACCTGCCTTAACTCTTCCAGATTTTGACAAGCAATTCGTTGTAGAAACAGATGCATCAAGCAGGCTGGCCAGTGAGATTCCAGGGGTTGTTACATAAACTGGCAGACTCGATTCACGGCATAGCTGAGATCAGGTCTTGTTGGTGGCGGAGGTGGTGGTGGTGGATGGCGAATCGGTTCTCCTTTCTGTGACATGGTAAAGCCGAGAAAACAAGCTCATGATACAGTTAATTAAACTTGACAAAACAAATATGGTTAAGCCTATGATGAAGTAACAAGAATTTTTGTCTTGGCAACACTTAATTAATATTAGGATAAGTCTTAGGAGCCTGTTGCCTTTAACTCTTTCTTTTTTTATTTTCTTGCCGAGAGCTATTATATTCATTACATAGTGCTAGGAGTCTGGCTTTGCTATCACTTCCTAGTCACTTCTCTTAGGATTACTTGCAGAATACTCTATAGATATCTTGATAGAGTCCGATTTCTGTTTTTTTATGATGCTAAAGCTATTGCTACATGATTTGCATATGGACCTTTCCTAAAGTCCACCATCATTTTACTAATTTGGCTTTATCACCCCTACTTTTGTTCTATGTTCAATTCTGCAGAAATCTGTTCTGGAATGTTGGTGATTTTCCAGCTCTAGGTAAACGTGTGAAGGCATATTCTCTTGAAGCAAGATTTACTATTCTTTTCCCTTCTCTACAAGCTAAAAATACCACTATTTACTATTTGATTATTGCGGGCTAGGTGCTACATTCTGTGCTATAACTGTGAAACGTATTGTTGTGTATTTGATGGGTTAAATATTCTTGTGGTAATTATTTCCTTAACCCAACACGTGATCTTCAACTAGAACTAGTAGTTCAGCTATAAATAATGATTTTACTAGTTCGGCTTCATCACTTGTGCTTTTCTGCTATATTCAGTTCTGAAGAAATCTGTTCTGGAATGTAGGTAATTTTTCCAGAGATATGCAAATTTAAGAATTAGTGAACAGATATTGTACTTTACTCTCACATTTTGTACTCATGTCTGGAAATTAAATTTCTTGGCCATGCTTTATAATTGATAAGCTTCTGCTATAACTTTTCTTTCAGGTGCTTGTACCAAAAGGGCTTTTGCTTTTCACTGCTTCCCTTTTTTGACTTTTTGACATTTGCTGCACTGAATTGAACCAAAAGGTGCCTATTCTCTCTCTCTCTCTCTTTCTCTCCCCAGAAATAAAATAAGAATTTATACGTGTACTTTAGACACTTGACATTCGTCACACATTCATATAAGTTTTTGTCTAACTTTTTGTTCTGTTTATCATTATTTACAAGTTGGTGATTGTTAGAATTGACTTTCTATTGCTTTTGAGAATTTCAGTCCAATCACCCCGCAAGTATTGTCGATTTTATTCCAAATGAGCTTATATATTGAGAGCCACAATTTTAAATTCTTTTTCTGTTTCATTTTCATTTTCTAAGTACAATGCAACATATATACCAGTATATATAAGTTCTTATATAATGCTAAAGAGCTAATACAGGGATCCCAGCTGTCAACGAATCTTAAAAAAAATAGTTTATGTAACAAGATTAAATTTCTTGCTCAATCATTCCATTCTTGACCTGAAATTTCCCTTTATAAGTATGCTATTTCTGCTTGTTCAATGTTTAGTAAGGTCAAATACGAACTTGACAGATTGGTTACGGTATGAACTTATTGCTTGCACTTTGAATGTCTCTAGCATTATAATAAGCGTGGTAAATGACACTGTTTGGGGATGGCGGTTGTGATGAGAAATGAGAATTGACATTTTCTTTTTGATGAATGAATAGTTTCTGACTGAAGTACAAGTACAAGTACAAGTTGGCGTTTGTTTCAAGTTTTGGAAATAAATACTGATAGAATATAATATAAAACTATGTATATGACCCTTATTCATTAAGCTTTTCAGTTAATTGGTTATTTGGCAGAAAGCGTGTGTTAGAGAGGTATCTCAAAACATTCCAGAAATGTGAGATTGGAATGAAAGTTATATCTCACTAACGCTTCGTTTCAAATTTCACTGCATGTTTTCTATTTTTTAATTTTTTAACTAAATAATTTTTCAAAAACATTCTTAGGAATAACATGTTTTTCATTTTACCCGGGAATGACTTTTGCTAGTAATGTAATTCCTGGAAACATTCCTCAGAATATTAAAACTTGTAATATGATGAGAATGTTATTCCAATACATCTTTTAGAAATGTGTTTGGTTGACAAATTCAATTCATGAGAATCTTTTTTAATAGTGTTTGGTGTCACTCCAATTGGGTCTGTTGCCACTCTAAATAGGGTCATTTACGAAAATGCCCTCCCTTTTTTCTATCTTTTTATCAGAATAAATTGCACTTATAAGTGCGATTTATGCTTCCAATTTGCACATTTAAGTGTGATTAATCCAAATATTTTAAAAAATTAATAAATTGTTCACACCAGTATGTGTGAATAGTAGATTGATTTCGCACTTATAGGTGCGATTTAGTTGAATTTATTTAAAAAAATTATATTAAACATATTCGCACCTACAAGTGTGAATTTGATACAGATTTTGCACTTGTGGGTGTGAATTACATTATTTTAAATAAAAAATATATGTTAAAATATATAGAGTAATATACGTATAACCAAATTATTGTTTTATTTAACTGAAAATATAAATAATAATAACAAGGGAGGATATCTGTTTGCACTTTGCGAAAAAGGAATTTCTAACAGTCTTAGATGGCGAGGGGCTGAACTACAAAGTTGAAGAGTAACAAAAGTAATTGGACACTTATCGTTTCGCCATAAGGTCGATGTTTAGAGTCCAAATATATCATTTACAATTTTTAAAAAATTTTAAAAAAAAATACACCATAAAACCCCGAAATTTTTAGATGTTTTTCTTGGTTTTTGTAATGTTAGGAATGTCTAGATACATGACATCGTCTTTTCAATTAATATAAAACCCGAAATTTATTCAGATTATTTTTTTTATTATATCAAAGTGTATTGCACTTACAAGTGTGAATTTTTTCTCCAATTCGCATTTATAGGTGCGAAATAGTACTTAAATTTTTTTTAATATCCATGTCTGTCACACCTATAAATGCGAAATTTGCCTCCAAATCGCACTCAAAATGTGCGAACATATTAAATACATTAAAAAATTAAAAAAAAATTCGCATTTGTGAGTGCGAATGTGAAGTAAATTTCGTACTTACAAGTGCAATTAATAACTAGAATGCGGAAAAACATGAACTCAAATTTTTTTTCTGATCAGGTCAACCCACCATGGCTTCTGACTAGCCCCTTTACTCCATTTCTATATTTAGGAAGATATGGATGAGAGTGGGGAAATGGTGAGGGTGACCAGTTGAGGGGGATGAGGGGGGATTTTGGAGAAAATGGATTTTTAGAGAAAAAAAAAATTGGACAACGGGTTTTTTTTTTGTTCTTTTTAGGAGTATTTTGGGAAATAACAAAATATGGGGTGGCACCAACACAATTCCCTACTTCTAGTAATAATTATAATGTACGTTTGGTTAGGAATTTATATTCCCAATAATTGATATTGAAATACTTAAAATATCTTTATTATGTATCTATTTAATTTTTTTTACGGTAACTTAAATATTTTCAATGTAATTATTAAATATGGAATAAAAATAAAAATAAATTGACTTTTTGTAAAATGAATATCTTTTATAGACATTATCTATACAACTAAAATATTTTTTCTCTTGTAAATTCAAATCACTTTACATTGGTTAATATTAAATCCAATAGTACCATCATGAGTGTCTACCTTGCAAAAGAAATACTTTTGCGGCTGTGCAATATAATCGGTAATTGATAATACTTCCATTTATTCCAGCCATGAAGGAGAAGCTGAAAGTGGAGTGAAGAGTACGACATTGTTGAGGAATAAATGGAGGTTCAACCGTTCAAGTAAAAAGGAAGAAGACGGAGGAGGAAAAAAGAAGGGAAAAGGAGCGATTTGATGATGAGCGAGAACCACAATGAAGAAGCTGAAAGTGGAGCGAAGAGTCGGTGGGACTATGATTGTAGGGTAAAAAGTAATTTCACATGTTCAGTTTCCTTGGAATGTAAGATACCTACCCCTAAACTAGGAATGTGGAACAATCTATACCTGAGAATTTTATTTACCTAGGAATATCATTTACCTGGGTGTATAATCTCATAATCTAGTGCCAAATGCGGGAATCTTATTTTTTTTATGGGATAACCCTTATATTGGTCCATGTGTTTGTGATGTCGGAGCAATTTGGTCCCTGCCTAGAAAATACTAGGAAAAAAGTCCATTTGTTTGGCAAGTGTCTAAACTAAGTCCTTCTCCGGAGATCGGAGCTTCGCTGAGGACCTACATGGATTATCATCCACGTGAAATTAATAAATAAAAAATACACGTCTTCAATCATTATCGGCTTCATCAACCATCATCGTCTTCAATACTCTGAGCCCCTAGGCATCTTCACCATCAATCCTCATCATCCCTCAGCACATGCACACCATAGCCTCCATCCTCACCCCTCGTCTCGCCAAAAACACTTCTTTCCATCTTCTCTTCTTCCCCAAATCACCAAATCCACCATGGCTAGCAAACCTTGTGCCTTCAGATCAATGACAACAAACCTTTAATTCTTGCGGTTGTTCTATGGTTAAATATGGGTTGTTTCTAAGATTTGATTTAGGGATGATGGAGGAGTACGATGGATCTAGGTCGTTTCTGCGGTTCGATCTGGGTACTGATTTCATGCGATTCGATCCGGGTACTGATTTCATACGATTCGATCCGGGTTCTGATTTCATGCAGTTTGATTTGGGTTGAGCGACGACGGTTCTTGTTTCATGGGGTTCTGATTTCATTGAGATCAAGTCACCAAACCCATATCGATCCACCCCAACCCCAAACCCAAATCGAGATGTTGAAGATGTTGAACAGAGAGAACCCAGATCGATTTCGTCTTTGGGCTCTCCATTTCTTCTCCCTCTCTTTCTCGCATCACCGCCTCTCTCCCTCTCTTTGTCTAAATTTTGGGTTTGTTGTTATTGTTGTTGATGAATCTCGATTTGATATAGAATCTAGATTTTTCTGGTTTTGATATTGTTGTTGTTGAGATGAAGATGATGATGGTTGATAAAGACGATGATGGTTGAAGACGATGATGGTTTATTTTTTTTTTTTATTAATTCTATGTAGGATTCATTAATCCGGTCATCGGGCCACGTAGGCACCCACCGGAGCTCCAGTTTCTGGGGAAGGACCTAGTTTAGACACTTACCAAACAGAGAGATTTTTTCCCTAGTATTTTTCGAGGAGTGACCAAATTGCTCCGGCGACACTACTAGGGTTATCCCTTCTTTTATTGATATTCTTGGGAATGTCTTTTCAATCTCCCGAACAAACGCCCCCTTAATAGTGTTTACTTTTCATAAATATTAATTAGAAAATACTATGTGAATATCAAGCTAAGTGTGATAGAAATTTCATATTTATTTTAAATATAATTATTTTACATAGAACTAGAATGATTTAACCCAAATATTTTTAGGAATATCCACAAAGTATCTTATGCATGAAAGGATGTTTCCATATTTTTTACATTATTTGAATACAAATAATATAGAAATAGTCTATTTATAGAAAAGCGAGAAGAAAAATAATTAATGGTTTTGATCTACTGGAATCATAAAAATCAAAATAAATTCCCGCATTATTTCAAAAAGAAAAATAAATAAACTTACAAAATTCATATTTTCTGCCCACCTAATGAAAGAGAAATTCAGTGCTGATTCAATATTATTTTCTACACTTAACAAATTCAGAAAAAATTATATTTTTGTTTATTCTCACTTTGCTTTACTTCCCTAATCCATTTCTAGTTTCTGCTCAACCAACATAAGTAATGGAGAAAAGAAAATCTTATAATTTCTAAATACAATGATGTGAAAGCTACAAATTCATCCACTCTCAATCTCTATTCTCAAAACAGGAGATTTGGTATCGCAACACAACTACCCTCAAATTTTCTCAGAACCCAAATGCCAACAAAGAAGAAGACAACATCACAAAGAGTGAAGAGGGAAGGAAGCAAAGAGAAAATTGAACAATGAAAGTGGCACGCTTGAAGGCTAGGATGATTCTTCAAAATCATTAAACCTTTCTCTTACCTGTTTTTTCCTTTCCTATTCGGCATTAGAGCATTTCCAATAGAAGATCTTATATGAGATTTTAAAATAAGACCTAGACCTTATATCATTTCTCACAAAAAATGAGATTTTAAATTAAATATCATTTTTTTTCTCTTTCAACCATCAACCGAAACCAGAGGAAAACAAATAATATAAATAGAGTGTATTGTGGGTCCGACTCTCAACCACTGTAGCGAAATGTGCACCAAATTTATGAGTGTCTAAAATCTTACGTGGCAGTACGGATCCACCAACACCAAAAGTCATTTAAGACACCAAATTAACATATGCTCTAAGTTCTCAGTCTTTCATTCTTTTTCTCCTGCAAATCAATCACTACAAATAACAATATTTTAAGATGAAAAGAAAAAAGGTTTTCAAATTGTGCTGCTGAACATACTTTGGATAGCTCGGAAAACCTATTAAATTTGCATTTGATCAAAAGAGAGATAACAGATAACCTTATTAGTTTCAAGGTGGTGCATAACAAAGAATCCGAGGACACCTCCTAGGATCGTACCAGTGATGATCCGAACGTAGCCCCATTTCTCATAAACACTCCTCATTGACTCAGATTTTTCTTGGAAAACTGCTTCAAGTAGCAGCTGCACTTAGCAATCAAGCTTAGGGCTTATGTAAGTTATGGGCTTCTTGTTTGGGCATTTTCTTTATTCGACTTTTATTTTCAGAATTAAAATGCCATAGTTCTCAGAAAATGAGAAAAGCTATAAAAAGAAGTAAAGAACTATTTGTGACATATACCTTAAACATTATATCACAAAAAGACATAAACAAAATCTTAATAATCCGAAGATAACATGAGAGAATTTGAGAGGATCCTAATCCGTTGGAAGTATTGCTCCATTTAGTGAAAGCTGAGGAAATCTAGTGACAAATTTCCACAAACTAATAGATTCTCCTCACTCCTACCGTTCTATTCAGATAATTTGACACTATTTTACAATGTACTCTATCCTTCTTCCAAACGGAAGAAAAAATCCAATAAAATAGAAAAAAGATGATTTGAAGGAAGAGAACACACATAAGTGGGAAATGATAATATATACATTTTCTCCAATTCTATTCTACCCAATAACTGAAGCCTGGCCTTTCTTCCTCAATCTTACACCCCTTTGATTTGCTTGATGCTTTGAATTTGGCTCCACAAGCAGCAAACGTGACATAACATATGCCAAAAGTTCTTCGCGGTGGGAGAAGGTGAAATCCAAATGAGCATATTCAAACTCATTGAATGAAACATCCACACCAGCTTCCTTCATCAGTTTGTAGTGTCTCTTCACCATTGAAGGCCTTATCACCTTGTCTTTCTGACCAGCAACAAGATCAACAGGAATGTCAATGAGCCTGTAGTTTTCAGCCAAGTCCAAAGGCTCAGGTGAACCATACACCTCCATGTTAGCAGAAGCACTCCCATAATCAAACATTCTGAATCTTCTGGTTCTCTTTATCTGTGCAAGATGAAGAGCAACATAGAAAGACACTCCTGGCATGTCATTCATGTTGTAATGAGGTAATCCTAATGCTCCAACCCAGTCTGAGCTGTCCCCACCAACAACATAACTCACTAAGGTTTGAACCAATCCTCCAACTGCAGGCAGGTTTTGCAGGTCCCTAGCTAACTTGTTAACAAGCATGCGAAAAAATCGGGTTGGTATGTAGAAGGCGGGGAAAATACGAGACAGAATAGGAGACAGCGAAAATATTATATGCTCTACCACAGAGAAAACAAGGTTCGAGTCCTGATGAAAACCAGCAGGTGATAACAAAATCAATCTAGAAAGTCTTTGGGGCTTCCTTTCTATCCTACGCGTGATGACATACATCAACATAGAAGCTCCTCCCAAACTATGGGAAATTGCACAAAGCTTGTAAAGCTGATCATCATTATTATCCTCCGCAACATCAGGTTTACTAAGCCTCAACTCAGCAGTTTTTACTTGATGGATTTTCTCTATTATAGCAGGAATATCCTCAGTTCCATGTTCGTTGATGGAGTACCGCCAGTATCTGCATTAAATTGATTAATGACAATATTATCAATCAATGTCATCAATAAATAGTCTTAACATTGTTATAGTACAGAAGGGTTCGGTTTGAGAACTTACTCACGTGAGGATATGTTCTTATTGATATGCTCCCTAGAAATCAAACCACGGAAGTTTCCTAGAAACACATCATACCCTGAAAATATAACAAATTTATGCATGTAATGCCAAAAAAAACTCATCTGTTCTTGAAGCGGAAATACTATCTTCGACAAATATAACAAACCTTGATCATAGGCTGCAAAAGCTGGAGAGCCAACAACACCATTCGACACCCAACTGAACCAAAAAAGTTTAACTTGTTAGACTACGACAATTACTTCTACTTTTCAAGGGTTGTAAGTTCGTAAAAAAATAAAATTAAAACTAAGATCTTAACATAAAGGCCAGAGAAGAGAATTTTTCCATCAAGTAATTGAACAGTGAAATCATTTCAATAATAAAAAGAGTTCATAATTCAAAGATAAACAGTATATCAAAACAGAAATCAGGATAAAATCAAAACAGTATAGCTCATCCGTTGCATCTGCCAGAACATATATATTCTAAATAGCCCCTCAAGTCAAGATAGTTTTAAGGCTTATAAGGGGGACTCCCACTTCCGCACACACCTCTCAAGGATTAAAACTATAAGTTGCATCTGCCAGAACATATATATTCTAAATAGCTATCCTTTGGTAAATAAAACCAATTTCACTAGCAATATGTTCCTATCCTATAACTATAAGTGAAAGGATATATGCAGTTGTTGACTTAAACAAGGCTCATGATGCAACAAAAAATCTACCCAAGCTGCTTCACAAATATGTTTATCTCATGTAATAATAGTAGTCTAGCAAAAACATTGCTCCTATAAATGTCTTAGCTTTTTAAATATGAACCAACATTTTAAAAACAAAACCAGAGATTGAACCAGTGACACCTCCAAGTCCTGAGGTATGAACAAATAAACATACAATAGCTTTCTACTTCACATGCAAATAATAATAACAGATTTAAGATCAGGACTAAGCAAGATAGAGGTAGCAGTATTACTCACCCCATCGATGAATCCATAACTCCATGCTGAAGATAAACAGCCTTCCTAGCATCTCGCCTATGAAGTCAGATTACAGGGAATCAAGGATTAGACTGTACACAATGGAAAAAATTATAACATTACAGAAACTTTCCATTCTTCCTATACACTGCTATCCATTTTCTATAACAAATATATTCTGAATGATAACATTGTGGTCCTTCTCTGATATTTACAAGTTATGATCCCATAAGTGCTATATTTATGTCACGAATGAGCCACAACTTAAGAATAAAAAGAAACACGACTACAAGAAAAAAGACACCAGTCAAACATAATATTCTCATTTTAAATATCAGTTGTATTCATTCCATACAACAATAAAATAGTCAAGAGAACAAACGACATCAAATAGTCATGTTAGTATCATGCATGTGTCTTTATTTCTGAAGTCATTTCCAACTGGCGATGGAAAACCAGAAGCAATGCATTTAGTTTTAACATTGGAAGATAATTATAAGTTCAAAAATCGAAGTGTAGAACATCACATTTATGAAGGTGACAATTTCTCTGAAAAATGTCCAATTTACCTAGGTATTCTTTCTAAAAGAAGAACATATCCATCATTAGTGATCACATGAATAGCCTCATATGGATACCTGCCAGAGGTAGAAGGATAAATCATGAAGTGGACAAACAAGAATCAACAAAAAGAATAAACATAAAGGTAGCTAGGGAATAGCCTTTACCCAAGTTCTGTTATGACATCCTGACATGTCCGGGCATCCGTGTTCAAGGACTGGCGAAAATTGCTATTCCTCTCTGTACGTGTTGGGTCATTCTCTCCAAGTGTAGCTGAAGAAATGGAGGCATCCTCAGCACCACCATTATCATCGTTAACGCCACTTTCATGAGATGAAAACAACCTATGTAATGCTGCAAAAGCTTCTGATGGGGAAAGAAGAAGATGTACTGCCTTGTGAACCATATCAAACACAGCTTCTATACATATCTCTATGCCTAAATTAAGATCCTGATTAACAAAAAATAATAAAAAGTTACTGAGAATTCTAAAAATTACATACACAAGATATTTGCCAACAAAAATACAAATAAATGATAATTCATAAGAAAGACACAACGCAAATTAATAAGGATAGAAATCGTTGCACAACCTCAACGATCCCACGTCTCCTATCAGTAGCACGATGGATAATTTGGTCCTTGAGGCTTTGCACCCTGGTATATGAACGTGATTGTGAAGAGTTCTGATTTCCAGAGATAGAAGTTGGCCTTGACACTCCAGAATAAGCTAACTGGAAAAGATGAAAAGGAATTCCCAGCAAAAACTTCACAGGAACCAAAATCCAGAGTAAGATATAGTGGATCCAATCCACCTGACGCCTACCATAATCAGCAAAACTATCTCTAGATGCCCTAGAACTGTGAGATGAGGGAGATGAAAGATATTCACACCCGTCAATATCTTCTTCTCCAGATGAGTATTCCAGGCTTGAAGTATCAGAATCCACAGCAAGCTCATGAATAAACTGGTTGAAAGAGGACACACCACTAGGAAAAAAAAGGAAAACAGTGTCAAGAACAGCCAACTAGATTAAAGACGTAGCACATTCTAACAGCATGTTTGAATTATAGCACGTTCGGATTAGCTTATTTTTACTCAAAATCAATTCTTGCACCGAGAAACTATTCATAATTGATTCTGGCTTCAAAATTAATTTTAGAAGACACGCTTGCTATTAGCTTGTAGGGGTAGGAGCACAATCCAAAGCAGCATTAGCTTATCTTTACTCAAAATTAATTCTTACACTGAGAAGCTACTCACATAAGAATCAATTTCAGAAGGATTTACAAGCACACTATTAGCATGTAGGGGTGGCAACACAATTCAATGCAGGATTAGCTTATTCTTACTAAGAATTAATTCTGACACAGAAGCTTCCCTCTATAATTGGTTCTGGCTTCAGAATCAATTTTAGAAGGATTTACAAACATGCTAGTAGCATGTAGGGGTGGGAACACAATCCAAAGCAGGATGACTCCAATAACTAAATTAAAGATGTAGCACATTCTAACACCATGTTTGAATTATAGCATGTTTGGATTAGCTTATTTTTACTAAGAATCAATTCTGGCACGCATTAGCTACTAAGAAGCTTCTCCCATAATTGATTCTGGCTTAGAAGGATTTACAAGCAAGATGCAATATGAAACTAACAAACCAAACATGCTAAGAGAGAGCATTGATCCCAAAATGTTAAAAGAATGCAAAATATAAACAATCTGAAAAGAAGTATTATCAAGTTAATTACTTTTCCATCCAACGTGGAAAGCGTGGTCCACGGAAAGTAGGCCTGAGCTCCCAACCCTGAATGCCTTCAAGTATAGAAGCTTTCCCAGGTAACAATGTCAACAGAAGAGCTGAAACGCCATTAATCAACCTCACAATATTGTTTAACGACTCATAAGTAAAGGTCTTCACCGACCTGCACCAAAATTCAAATTGAAATTCAAAAATAGGTTAAAAGATACAAAATTGAATTGACAAACGTGCTTACTCTTTCGTGACAGCGAGGACGTTATCAACAAAGCGTTGCATTCTCGATTCGATGAAATCTTGCGGAATCAAGGAGGTGGTTAGTTAGATTAGATGATGATTCTTCCTTTCTTCTTCTTCTTAGAAATGAAACAAACACGAATATTGCATTGCATTGTTTTCTTTCTGGCTAGGGAAAATGATTCAAATTCTTCTTCTTCTTTCTTCATACGAGGAAGGTTAAGTCGGTGGATTTGATTCGATTGCACGTGGCGAAAGGAGGGCGTGCTTCGTGTCCGTTTTTCTTCAAGCGGTTACGAAATTCCTGCACGCTCGACACACCACTTTTTCTGGTAAAATATCTGGGCCGTTAAGATAGTGGGGCTGATCAACGGTGATGGAATACTGATTATATATTTTAAGTATTACAAACCGGTTAATTAATTTTTATAATTTATTATAATTTAAAAAAAAAAAAAATTCTTCTCTCTCTTGAAGCGTTGAAAGAATGAGTTAAAATGATAATGATTAATTATAATTTTTTTTAATTTTTTTAAATATTAGGTAAAAAACCTATTGTATTGTAGCAGGTCATTTAAAGTGGTGTACGGTGCACCACTTATAGTACAAACCACCAAAATTAAATAACACATTTGTCTTATAAATTTTTATTTTTTTTAAAACTGAAAATGAATATATTACAAAGAAGCAAAATTGTCGAGCAGACGATAGGGCCTGTTTAACAGGTGCAAGAACAAAAAATAAATAACTATGAATACCCTGTGATATGATTAAAATATCATAAAATACTCCATGATATAGGGCCTGTTGTTTTTCATGTTGACGAGGAGAGTGAAATAGAAACCAGAACTTTTCTATGTTTTAAAACAGGAGTCAGTTTAAAAAAAAAAAAAGCAGGAGTCATTATGCGTTATCATTAAGTGATTTGTTTCTTTTTAAACAAATAGGCTGATATTGAAGATATTTTAAGTTTTTTATTTCATATTACAACTTTAAAATTACACTTTAGATAGGATTAGATTGGGTTGAATGAGATGGAATTTTAACTGTGTGGAATGATTCCATCTCACTGGTTTGTTGTAGTTATCATAGTTAATATTGGCATATGGGTGATGGGTGAATTTGGTTGTTGACCCTCATGAGAACTATAAAACATCTGAGAGCAGAGCCTAAGCCTTTGGTTTTTTGGAAGGGGAATGAGCTTCTTGTGGAAAGATCAAGTCCTACAATGTTGATTAAGAAGTATACAGATGGATGTTCATTTCAAGCTGTGAATTATGTGCCATGTCTAATGCATGCACCTGTTTTTTCATTTATTTAAAATATCTGTTATCGCAACTCCATTAATAAAGCCATCTAATACTAGAAGGAGCTGAAAAAAGAATTCAATAAATATTAATATATTACTGTGTATTATTTTACAAAGTTGAAATACTTACATGTATTTACAATAATGGATAGACTTCTTACGGTAGTTAAATAAGAAAATTAATTAATACTCACAGTGGTAATAATTTTTGTTGTAGCAAAATAAACAATTCAACCTTCTTTTATTTTACCGTAAAAAATAAACAATTCAAACTAAAGAATAATCTAAATTAATATCTATAGTTATTCTTAGATATAATTAAGATATTATAAAATAGGCTAAAATACAATGATGATATATTAGATATTTTTTTTATATTACATTTTTAAATTACACTTTAGATAGAATTGGGTTTAGTCGAGTGATGTTGAGTTTCTCAGGCTTCCCTCATACTCATTTTGGGTCCGCCACAAGGCCCGATTATTCAGCTGTGGAAATCCCAATCTCTTCCGTTCCATGTTTGCGGTCACTCTAATGGTATAGTGTGCTTTTCTTTATATGATCTAATTCATAAGATTCTTCTGAGAATTTAGACACCTTCCTCCTCCTAACAACATTGCTAATGAGTTGTTGGAGCCCTTACCTGTAGCAGTTGGAATGGGGTATGATTCCTTCACCGGTGATTTTAAGGTTATAAGGATTCCAATAAGGGCTACCACATATAATGATAGGGTGAATTTCATTGAGCAATATGCTTTGCTGAGCTTTTTCAATTTGATAATGATAATTTTGTAATGTGCTTTAAAAGAACTTTCTAATGGTGGGCACAGTATCACTATTTCCATGTAATGGTGACATTGAATATGGATGATGGGGTTTCCAATTTGTGCCAAAGCCACCAGGTGTTCATATTGGTCTACCTCATGTTAGATCTCTAATTGTGTGGAATGACTCATCTCACTGGTAATTTGCTGTACTTATAATACCCCACCCAATATTGACATATGGGTGATGGGTGGATTTGGTTCTTGGACCCTCATGGGAACCATAAAACATCTTACAAAATTGCCTAAGCCTTTGATTTTCTGGAAGGGGAATGAGCTTCTTATGGAGACAATGATTGGTGGAGAAATCAAGTCCTACAATATTGATACAGAAGAAATTAGGGGTTGGTTTTAAGACCACCCCTTTGTCCTCAAATCACCCCCTTTGGTGTACCCCCTTTGGTGTAGTAAATTACTTTTTTGCCCTTCATAATTATTATTATTCCTACCATATCCTTCATCTTCTTTTCCTCCCATCACCATTACCACCACCACCCCATCACCCCCCTTTTCCTTCCCATCACCATTTCCACCACCACCACCCTTCTCACTCCATTAAACCTCAACCTCTTTCACCTCCAACCTCCTTCACCTCCAACCCTTTTTCGAAGCTCCGATCAACCTTCACGTAGCTGTATACCGCAAGAAAAGAAGGTTTGTTTCGTTCCCTATCGTCACCTACTTCGACCCTGTTTGTTGACGTTCTCTGCATTATTTTCGCACCTTAAGGTGCGATTTTGACCTCAAATCGCACCTTTAAGGTGCGATCACATTAAAAGGGTTAAATTTAATTAATAAAAAAAATATGTATATTTAAATTCGCACCTTAACCTTAAAGGTGCGATTTGAGGTTAAAATCGCACCTTAAAGTGCGAATTTAAATATACATATTTTTTTTATTAATTAAATTTAATTGTTTTTTAATGTGATCGCACCTTAAAGGTGCGATTTGAGGTTAAAATCGCACCTTAAAGTGCGAATTTAAATATAAATATTTTTTTTATTAATTAAATTTAATGGTTTTAATGTGATCGCACCTTAAAGGTGCGATTTTTTGTCAAAATCGCACCTTAAGGTGCGAATTTAACCAAACAGTTTTCGCACCTTAAGGTGCGAAAATAACGCAGAGAACGTCAACAAACAGGGTCGAAGTAGGTGACGATAAGGAACGAAACAAACCTTCTTTTCTTGCGGTATACAGCTACGTGAAGGTTGATCGGAGCTTCGAAAAAGGGTTGGAGGTGAAAGAGGTTGGAGGTGAAAGAGGTTGAGGTTTAATGGAGTGAGAAGGGTGGTGGTGGTGGTGGAAATGGTGATGGGAAGGAAAAGGGGGTGATGGGGTGGTCGTGGTAATGGTGATGGGGTGGTGGTGGTAATGGTGATGGGAGGAAAAAGGGGGTGGTGTGGGAGTGGGGGGGAGAGAGTGGTAGGAAGAAGATGAAGGATATGGTAGGAATAATAATAATTATGAAGGGCAAAAATGTAATTTACTACACCAGAGGGGGTGGTTTAAGGACCAAAGGGGTGGTCTTAAAACCAACCCCCAAGAAATTAAGGATCTTCCGATCAAGAAGGATAGAGATCGAAGCTCACATTTTCAAGCCGTAAATTATGTGGCAAGTCTAGTTCCTTCCACTTAAAGGAGAGATTTACCATGTTTAAGGCATGCACTTGTTTCTCAGTTCTTTCTAATGCGAGGTTCATCTCACGATGGTTGGTTGTGCATTTCAACTTTTCAGAATCACTTATTCAACATTTGGATCTATCGAATTTCCAGACACTTTCATTTAGTTAGAAACCTTACTGATACGAGGATTTGGCTTCTATGCTAGGGATTCTTGAACTCATTTAACTTTATCTAATGTTCCTGATGTTGTTATGCTGATTTTTTTCTCTTTACTGCTATATTCAATTAATTAGAAAAGAAATTGCACTCTTCCAAGTAAATATCAACAACAAATATAAGAAAATATCCAAAGCAAATAATCTTTTATCACAAACGCTGAGTTGTTTTCTTAAGACTGCAGACCCTCATGCTCTTCAATATCTACTCAAGAGGATGCTACTGCTGCAACTATGTAGATTTAGTATGGGTAACTGAGAAGGAAAATTCAGAAATCAAGGCCAAATGGTCGCTTCCCACTTTCTATTGATCAAGAAAAAAGACTAGTTAGTTTGGAAAGAATTGCAGTGTAAAAAACAAAAATGCATCTAGATATTTGGCCAAGGATTATGCTTACTGCTTAGACATTTAAATTCATGATAAAAAATGCATTTTAACTAATGTGGTTGGGCAAAATAATCCTCTGTGATGTGCGTTTGGGTAAACAACTTAATTAAACAGTCATGACATAAACATTTATTTATAAGCTAATTTGAGAAACTTATTGAAATAAGATGAAAATATATTATAGGTAGGCATAAGCTCTTACTCATAAGTTAATATGATAATATGAAAATAAGCTCAAAACAGCTTATCAGTGGGTCTGATCTATTTACATAAGCTATCCCAAACATTTGCATAAACCCTTATGTTAAAAGATAAGCTCAAAGCTCTTCCAAACTGATACCTATTTTCAATTCAAAAGCAGCTTTTAAAGCCAATGATCATAAATGAAACATTTAACCAGAAAAATGATGAGACTATTCCAATACATAAAGGATGACTAAAGTGAAACATCAACAAAATGTTTAAAAAGCCCAGTCCGGTCATATGGCTTATTAGGGCGTTCGGAATAGTTATCTTGGAATTTATTCGTACTTAACTTATGTCATAAACGCTTGAGTAAGTGTTCAGTTAAGATAACAAAAGTAACTTATAATCTACCTATAAAATCTTTTAAGGTTGTTTCATTAAGCATCTCAAATTAACTTATGAATATCAGCTTATTTGGCAAGGCTTATGATATAAGTTCCCATGTTATAATATAGGAACCAGCCCAAAGAAGAAGACTGATATTATTCAATCAAGAAAAGTACAAAGTTGCTGAGAAATTCGAGTCTCAGCTACTCTCCCTAAATCCCAATCCCACATGACCCAAAACAAGATAATACTCTCACTAACTCTCTTATTTATAGTCTCACTCTCTAACTAACTCTTTCAACTAATTAAAACTCCCTCAACTAACTAATTACACTATTAACTAGACTACTAACTAAACTATGGGATACGGACACCTATCAATAAATTTGTCCGAAAGTTAATTTAAGCTAATTTAAGCCTTATTTAAATTAATTTAAGTCTTATTTAAGCTAATTTGCCCTAAAGTTAAGACATCATCATTAAATTAGTCCAATCCCACAGGCAATAAGTTAAATATTCAATCTTCAATCCTTGTTTTCTTTAAGTGGGGTGCAGATAGGTGGCTTGAAACCCGACAAAGTAAAAACTCAGAGCCACTAAATTATTGGTCAACATCCGGGATCTCCAAAAATAAATCTTACATTTCCTAACAACTTTGTTAGTTTTCCATTATGTTCTGAAAACCTACAGAACCCCTTTATAGTGCATGCTGAATCTCATTAAGGCAATTCAACTCTTCAAGAATTTTAACTTAAAACTGGCATCAGGTAGCAAAAGCCAAGCAGTGATACCTTGCATGGGAGACCACCTTCTCTCAGGAGATCGCTAATTGGAACGGTATCAAGAACTTTTGTAGGTACAATACCGTCTGAGTACCTGCATCAAGTGCAATAAACCTTATTATTAGGTAACTGTCATCATGAAAGCCATAACCATCATGTTTCTCATAACCAAAAATCTGTGTCAGAGCTTAGGAAAGGCATTGATTACCATAAGTAATCTACAGTACCAAGAAACTTTGAGTGATAGGAAGTTGCCAATGGCTCCCCGTTGAGTCCTCGTGAACTACTTGAACCCTGAAAAGGTATATAATTTAATTATTCTATTGTTATGGACCTGTGGGGATGAGGAGGTATATGGAAATTCATCAAAAGAGTAGGCTACAAAAGAATGACTAAGTACATTCACTGTGGCATATGAACTTTTCAGCTTTAATGGATGCATAGCCAAATGACGCTCAGAATCACCAGTTGCAATTTTTACCTCTTCATCCGTCCAGCAGTCCAACAATCTGGAACAGTAGCTTGAGAGCATCATACAGAGACAACACAGAATAGAACAAACAATTTCCAGAAACAAGCCTTCTTCAATTAATAAACACGAGCAAGTTCCAAACAGCAGAAGAGGAGAAAGTGATAGATAGCACAATTAAAGGTCGTAAAATATTAAAATCCAACAGAAAAAAAAGGTCATAAAATTTTACAATTTATATCATAAAAAAACGCCACAAAATGCAGGTATCATTTAATGAATAGATTTTAGCAAATTCAATTAAAATAAAAGGTCAAGGTTCTTTCTTTCTAAAAAACTTCAAAAATAAAAGTCAACAACAAAAAACTAAGTCTTTTTTCCTTCTAGGTGAAGTCCGCTATATAGATCAAATGACACCATAATACTATATAAGGACCATTTACTTTTAAATCTCTCTTAATGGTTTGATATTATTTTTTCCATAGTGATCAATAGTGCACTATAGCGGCGTAGCGGAGCGGCTCCTTGCCGCTATTGAGATGAAATAGCGTCACGTATAGCGGCGCTAATAGCAGTCAAAGCGGGAAATAGCGGCGCTATATGGATGGTGGGGAAAAAGACATAAAGCCCCTCAGTTTTAAACTGTTGGACACCCTTTTTAGGGGTATAATAGGACTTTCGAGGGCAATAAACTTGAAAGCCTTCTCTTCTTCAATCGCATTTCGCACTCTGCCTCTGCCCCTCTCACTTGAAGTCTCCTCTCCGGCGGCGACCACCCCCTAGTTGTTGCTACTAGCTAGGAACTCTGATTTCAATGTTGATGTTTTGTTACTTTAAGCCTTAGAGGCTTGAACTTCTTTTTATCTTGCTTTTGAGTGGTTTTAGTTGCATGTTATTGTTCTAAGACTTATGACTTTTATTGCTATTATGAATGTTATGAATGTTATGAATTTTAGGTGATATTTATCATTTTTTAGTATTTATATGTATATAGTATTAAACTACTAATTATATAAAATTATATAGCGTAGCAACTAGCAACTATCCCGCTATCCCACTTTTGGAGGCGGCCGCTACATGCTGCTATCCGGGATTGACTACTATGATTTTTTCATGGTATCCTTCTACAGCTCTGCCTCTAACTATTGAACCGCTCTCCATCTAGCCAGCTTACCTTACCGGTGCTTCTACGGGTCTCTTTTAGAAAACTTAAGAAAAAAAAATATTCTAAACGAAATATTGGAAGTGAACAGAACTGAAAAGAGATTAATACAGTTTTCTAAACCCTTAATGTAGAACACACACACACAAAAATGCATGAGTGAAGTGAATGTTTTATAAATAATGAAAATGCAAAACTGCCTGATTTTAAAAATGTAACCAAATTGATGATTTTACCCTAGTACACTGTCAGCTTAGGTTTGTGATAACTGATAATTTATATCAAAAAGTAATTCTTTACTATATAAAGTTATAAACTACACATGCACATCTGCTTAGCTTATAATATGTTGCATCCAGTCCTATTTATCTCTGCAGATAAAAAGAAAAAAAAGTTGTTACTGATTATCTGTCCATGTATTGGTTCAAGATAATATCAACTATCATTTTCTACATTATACCCTGATGCCCAACTAGTAATTTTAAAGTACAATAAAATCTTCACTATTGAATAGTCCAGAGGTTAAAGGGTAAAACAAAAAGTTTATAAAATAATTCTGATAAAATAATTGGTTTCCTTGGTCGGTGTGTTTTCTTCTCTTTCTTGACAAATAAATAGGAATAGAAGTAGTATCATTTATCATAAAAAAAAAAAAAAGACGAAAAGTACCCATCTGGTAAGCTAAGCGGACTAACTGTATCTTTTTTCTCATCTAAAACTTGAGCAGGACGACAGCGTTTCTGTCCAGATAACTCGTTTCTGTCATATAGCATGATATTAAGCTGCAATCGAAAACCACATCCAATTTCAAGTAAGAGTCTTCAACATAAACCACTTATATTATTAGAATGATCAATCTTATTATCTGTCTCCAGTATAGAATGAATTTGCAATACCAAGATTACGTGAATGTGATATAAAAATTTCAAAATGATTCACCTCCGATGATGACAAGAACTTGTATATTCCACTCTGTTGATGAACGATTATAAAGAGAAATTAATACTAAAAAAAGAAGAATAAAAATAAATGACAAACTGCTATCTATTTTCTGGAATTATGGCACCTGAGGAGTACAATTAAAATCACCAGCTAGGACAACAGGGGCATTACCCCATTTCTCTGAGAGGGTCTGTGCTCTTGACGAGAGAAACCGAATCTGAAATATTAGATATTTCAATTTTTAGGACTCAGGAGTACAGCAAGGGCAAGAAAGCGACTTAATATTTGATAATGAATGTCGAAAAGTAAAATGAAATACATAGCCCATATACTCTTTACGGATCAGGCATTATTATCCCAACTGATCAGCCAGCAGTTTAATATTAGACAAAAAAGTGGTCAACTGACAAGGTAATAGAATGGAACTCTTATGTAAAAAGGAGGGGTGCAGCTCCTCTAAAGTGAGTGGACTCATTTTACATGGTAAAGTGAGCATCACAAGTCACAACCATTAATATTATTACCTGCTTTGAAAAAATCAATAAAAGAACTCAATCAATGGTTGTGATACTCACTTTACCATGCAAAGCGGACTCACTTTAAAGGAGCCGCACCCATAGTGCAATAAAAGTGCCTTCTTTGGAGAAGCCGGGGTGAATGAAAAGACTTACTTGACCTAATTTAACATCTCCCCTGTTTGGATTATAAAGTACATGAATGTTACCGACTAACAATCTTCTCGAGTCAGATTCACACATCTGCCTGTACAGAATGAAGTTAGAAATGAAAAGGATGGCTAATAGATGTACAGTGTGACAATTTTAACTAAATAGCGGTTACGTTCCAACTAAAATAAGAGAATCACATTACATAAAGACTTTTTATATTTAATAAATACTCCTGCAATGCCGCTGATAATCAATATCTCTTATCATATAATATAATCTGCTGTATGTACTTGCAACTTTATAACTAAATGAAAGCCATGCAAAGCAATAATCAAGCTCTGGACCCTGACTTGCTGTAAGGATAATGCAAACATGACGTGTTTTCAGCCCTCCAACAAGGATAAATTATGAAATTTGCATTTTCTAGTTTCAAGGTTCCATGGAACAAATAATATTCAATATTTGTTCCTAATTGTTTGGTGTGGGCAAAGACTTTCCTAACATTAATTTTGTTAAATTGTGACTTATACAATGCCCACATAAAATACTTAAATAAAAAGTATAGAATACAAGAACATAAGGGAAGTTCTAATACACCATACAGAACCGACTATTGTCATATATCATTACAAGAAATTAGCTGACATCAAAGAACTGGTACCTCAAAAACTAGAAGTTGAGCAACATTATGACGAAGACCAATGTTCTTAAATTGAATGCTCTCTCCATCTAACAACCTGAACCTGATAGATGGAAAGAAAAGAAAAACAAATCATTTAGACCTATAAAAAATTAATACAACAAGCAAGGCGAACAATTAGTAGATTACTTATCAGCTTTCCAAAACATCGCACAACCGTCAACTGAATCTCCAGTGCGCCTCTACAGCTCCATTTACACAATCCATTAGATTCTAAATAGTTAAACACCCATATAGCATGGTTTACTACTAGTCTACTACTACCGACACCAGCATGCACAGGCTAACAAAAATATCACAGTAGTAGAGATAAGTCAGCGTGTTCAATATTGAATTGTGACTGCTAATATTTTCTTGAATGAACCAAAAATTGATATAGAAAAGTAGAAACTCATGAAACGTGTGTTTGGATACTAGTTTAGGGCAACTTGAACAAACTTTCATCCCAACTCAATTTACCAAAAGAGTTTCGTTCAATTTTTATCATAAAATGTGTGCTAACGTCTGTTCACACAAGCATCAGTGTTAACATATCCAAATGCAGCCATTATATACATTTGAATGCACATTATAATAATTTGTTAAAACCAGCATGAGCCTCGGAAATGAAAAGATCATACCTTATAATATCCACTATATCCTGCTTTAGCCAAAATGTTTGAGAGTTCAAGATACTTGTCCACCTCCTGACAATAGAATAACATTTTAATTATTGAAGCAAGCTTTTTAGATAAACATTTGAGGGAACAAAAGGAAAAAGAAAAGTTACTTACCTGTAAACAGATAATATCAGGGTCCCATCCAAAGAGTTCATCGCAAATAACCCCCTTACGGCGATCCCATTTGATGTAACGGTAAGGAACGTTGAGGTACAAATCGCGGTGCTGAAAAGCATTTCGATCTGCCAGGATGTTGTATGACGCCACCGTGAATCTCTCTGCAACAAAATGACAAAGCAATTGATTCACTCTATTCAATTTCTTCCACACTAAATGTGCAGAGAGAGAGAGAGAACCTGAAGATGCGAGGGATTGATCAAGTGCTTCAACCCAGTGGCGTTGGATTTGGGGAGGGTGGCGGCGGCGGGTGTAAGAATTGGAACTGGAAGTGGAATTGCTGCAGTGGCAGTACTGAGTTTGTTGGGGAGCAGTGAATTTGAAGAAGGAGGAGGAGGATGAGAAGGGGTAGTGGTGGTTTGTGGTGTTGGTGAAGGTGGAGAAGGAGGCGATGAGGCAAGAGGAACGAGTTGAAGTTGTAGAAGCCATTACTTTACCATTACTCAATCAAGAGCTTCAAATCCTCCATTGTTTTCTCCAATATCTGAATGAATGAGTGGTAATGATAGTGTTAGAGGTCTCCTTCCACAATGCATTTGCACAATCATGATCATAGATAGTTTTTTTTTCAGTTAACTTGTACTAATAAAAATAGAAAATAGCGGTAAACTATTTTTCAGTTTTTATAAAATAATAATTAATATTCAATTTAAAAAATTTAACATTCAATTTTGGGTGTTAGATTTAACACCCCCATCACCCAAAATCACATCTCACTTTTATGTAGTAATTGTCATATCTACCCCTCCAACGAAATACCTTCCGGGATTTTAAATCCCGGAAACCAAATTTTAAGCGTCCCGGGATTATAAAACTTGGAAGCTAACATTTCTCCATTCCGAGTTTTAAAACTTGGAATGATTCTACAATCCTCTCATTCCGAGTTTTAAAACTCGGAACAAAAACCTAACAGGTTTACCGTTCCAGGATTATAAAACTTGGAAGCTAACATTTCTCCATTCCAAGTTTTAAAACTTGGAATGATTCTACAATCCTATCATTCCGAGTTTTAAAACTCGGAAGCAAAAACCTAACAAGTTTACCATTCCAGGATTATAAAACTTGGAAGCTAACATTTCTCCATTCCAAGTTTTAAAACTGGGAATGATTCTACAATCCTATCATTCCGAGTTTTAAAACTCGGAAGCTTTCCGGTTTCCTGTTTATAAAACTTGGAAGCTAACCTATATAAATTTTTCCCTTCCGAGTTTTAAAACTTGGAATAATTTTTACATGTCTCTGTATTCTGAAATCTAAATCTCGGTAGACAGTTCCGAGATCTAAAACCCGGAAGAGTGAGGAGGGAATAGGGGGTGGGGGGTTAAAAGTGAATAAGAGTATTTTTGGGATTATTAAAAAAGACTTGGGGTGCCATTTTGATTGGTGGGGTGCCATTTTAATTGGTGGGGTGCCAAATCTACCTCCCTTCAATTTTAATCTGTCGCTTTTAGTATTTCTCTCATAAAACAAATAAAAATTTGTCACTTTAAAAATATCTGGTTTTAATTTTATATTTATAAATTGATTTTCTTATTTCTTAACATTAATAAAATGATAAACCATGTTTTTCCCCAAATTATCTTACCACCATATGTCACTTTAAAATTTGGATATCGGAGTAAGTTTCTCTAACAAATCATTATTCATACGAACTATGTTCATAAATCATGTTAATACCAATACTAACCAAGGTTTATGATATTTCATGAATATTGTTGTTCAACATGTATTAAAGGAAAATATTTTGTAGACCACCAAGGTCCAAGAAGTGTATACACCCATTGAGAAAGAAAGATAAGAGAAAAAATAATAAATGTGATTTATGGTTTGATGTGTTAAGAAGTGAGAGATAAAGAGATAAGTAAGTAAGTGTTTGAGAGGTGTGAGTGGCTTTTCTACCTTTACAGTGCAGTTTTAAAACTTATTTACCAGTATAATGCTACTCTTTTTTTAATTACCTAAATAATATAATTCACCACTTTTTTGTGAGAAAAATGGTAGAACGGAGATAAAGCAACTCTAGACTATCGAGTAGGGCGCAAGTGACATGTTGGGGAGGTCAGCAGAGGTTCACTCCTGGGTAAGAGCGCTAGAGGATCTCTTTGAGTAGGGTCGCCCACCAACTGAGACTTTATGGCCCTAGGGGATTGGAACTCTCGACCTATGAGCAAGTGAGAGTTAAACTCGAAACTTGTAACCAGTTGTGTCAACTCATGTGGCCAAATCGCTACTCTAAATGGCAAAACTCAGCAACACCCTTTTTTTTAACTTTATTTGCGACGGAGACTAATCCGTCACAAAGTCCTAGTGAGTAACATAAAAAGAATTAGCGACGAAATATTATTTGTGACGGAAGTTTAATCCTCATAAAGTCCTAGTAAAAATGGAGAAAAAATTAGCGACGGAAGGAATTTTTCGGTCGCAAAGTAATATTAAAACTAAGAGAAAATGTTATTGTTAGCAACATTTTCTTTACCACCTTCTTTTCAACACTTTTTTTATTAGTCAAGATTTATATAGGGTTCAATAAATTATATGGGTCTCGTTCCCAATTTGGTGGGACATACATGAATTTTAATCAATAAAAAAGAGAATATTTGAAAAAAAAGTGTAAAAATAGCATTTTTTGAAATCTAAAAATTTAAATACAAATATCTACTTTGAGAATTAAAGTGATAGTGGACCATCCAGATAAGACTAATTGATGCTAAAACCAAATGATACTAAAAAGTTGTTGAATTAGTGTATGTTTGATTTCGGTCGCTTCATACAAATGTAAATATAATTTCATGTTAAGATATCAATTAAGTAGTTACAAATTTCCATGTTAAATTCATCTTTGATGAATTCAATTAGAGTGACATTGAAAAATATGGCTAAGACTAAGCTAGAGTAATTCAACACAATACTTACCGGGTTTGATTCATTGAGCCCCACAAATAAACAAACAACCAAATTCACATTAGAGTGACATTAAAATTCAATTGAGATTTAAACGTGCAATAAGACGCAATGAATGAATATTAGAACTAAACCTCATAAACAGTAACGTATACCAAGTTAGAGAGAGCAAATACATACGGCCATAAGTGCACATGGATTCGAACAAGGACAACTCAGTAGTTTTGTAAAATTTAGAAACGGTGCTGCATCTCTCAAGATACCTTCATTCTCTTCTCATTACTACATCTCTTTCTCCATGTATAACAAGGCTTTTTCTCTCTTTAGTGCATGCATTTCACGTCTCTTTCCCAGTCTCTCTACAAGACTACAACTGAAGCATCAATACCATTCATTTCTCTAAACATGTAACAGATGTGGAAGTAGGGATTTATTTATAAATATTTATAAATAAATCCCTACTTGCACATCTGTTTACATTTGTAAAATTATATGAACTTATTTGACAATTCATGTAAATCATGAGGATTGATTTAATTGCACTATTCCTTTAATAGATTTTCATATTTTATCTATGTTTTTGCAAGTGCCTATAATCTATCAAAAAATAATGGAGCATTATAATTATGATGGTTTGCTATTAAAATTTTGTTTTAAAATTTCAAATATAAAAGTTTAAATTATAAAAAGAGAAAATGATTCACTGAGCCATGTTCGGCTAAGATTTCCTTTTGAGACTCGCTAGCTGGGGGATGCCATACATTAATTTCTTTATATTTTCCAAAGTAATGCTGTTAGGATCGGGATCCTACCCAAAATCGGAAGAGGGGTAAAAAATCGTAAGATCGGAATCCAAATCGTATTTGCTTTAAGATTCTACCAGGAATGCAAATACATACTTCATAAATTACACATATATAAAAATTCACATACATAAGGAAGATAACTCATAATTCACAGATAATGACATAAGTTCATAACATAAGAAACATAATCAAAGTGTCATAAGCATATAAGAAACATTCCATAAAAAACATTAGTTCATCATCATAACAAAAGTTAGACTAATAATAAATATCCCAAAATAACATAATACAAGTGCCTAACATACTAGAATAATGAGTTAAAATTGGACTAAAGTTGACTAATGAATGAGAGATGGTCTTTCTGAAGCTATTTACGGCCGAAAATAGGAAAACTCAATTTTGAAAACATTAACCTTCAGGATCGCAACAATGAAATCTATGGGATCCTTTCTCCATAAATCAGGATTCAAGATCAATCCTAACTCATTTTAGATCCAACAATGGATTCAAATAGCTGGGGCTTCCGCAGATCGCAGAATCATAAGATCTTGGGATTTAGATCGGGATCTTGACAACACTCCGGAGGCTGCGTCCTCTTCCTCTAACTCTACTCCTGTGTAGCATGTTTTCGAGGCGTAGCCCCTCTTTCCCACAAAAAAAAAAAGAGAAAATGATTGATGAACTCTATGTAATTTTTTTTTTTACACAAGTTCAAATCTCGAGTAAATATTTGATATGGGGGACATGCAATAGTAAACCGAACAAGTGACGACATTCGTCAAAAAAAAAAGTGTAAACTTTTTTTACACATAAATCTAATAAATTTCTGCCAAATTAAAAATTTATTTTTATTTTAATTAATATTAAGAAAATGTAACCGTTTGATCCAATGTGGTATAATATAATTAGATGTGTAAAATACATTGATAGTGCTAATCCATTAATCTCTTATAGAAAATTAGTAAAGTTTTTTTTTAAGGAAAAAAAATCAGTAAAGGTCAATAGACTGATATGGAAAGAATCATGATACAAATCAGTAAGAACATGATGTATGGTGCAGAAAGAAGTACTGAGAAACAAGTTTTTAAAGTTGAGCTTCGCTTGATTACATAAAAATCAGGAATCATGAATCGTGCTTCCTACTGAGGAAACGCTTCAAGACAAAAACATATACTGCAAAATAGTGTGTGAAATAAAAGTGTCCTTATTTCTGCAAATATATATATATACCTACAATCGCTTAGTAATTCAATAACATGATATTACAATCCACTTGATCAAAATAGCAGTATGTATACTTACAAGCACCTCAAGATTCCAAGCATCTGGTTCAAATTCATTGTTGGAACTTGGAACTGCTTTCTGAAAGACTGGATGAATATTTGTTCAAAAATTGGTTTATCGAATTAGAGCCTTGAATTGCATCTCCTTGCAACAAGACCCTGTTAGTTTGTACTTGCCTCTCAACCTATTTGCTCCATCTTTTTGGCACTATTAACAAGTGTTGCACTTTTATCAAATCCCTCCAGCAAAAGAATCCGCACGGCTTCTAAACCATGTTGTAAGGTAAAATCCAACTGAAAGTTTATCAAAGTTTAGGACTTCCATGTGCTTAAGGCCAGTTGGTCAGTTCAAAAAGAAAAGAAAAGAACTATATACCTCTTGCCTTTCCTGTTTTGTGAACGAGCGAAGAACAAACGCTACAGGATCCATTTTGCCCGGAGGCCTTCCAATGCCTAATAACATCAACAACAAAATGAGAATTAGATATTACAAAGTTATTGTATAAATGAATGTTTTATTCCTAGAAACAATATGGACATACCAATTCTTAAACGGGGAAAACCAAGATTCCCTTTAAAGTGATTAATAACACTCTTCATTCTGCCAAATAGCAAGGAGAACAAAAATAGTGAGGCTTAATTTCTCTTCAGTTTAATAACAAACACGGTCAATAAGTATCATATCACCCGGTATAAATCATCACAATAAAATAGTGTAGGCTTGTTGCATGTCTTGAACCGCCTTTCAAAATATAGAGAGATGACAACAATGACTTTCCTAAACATGCATGGCATATGCTGAACTACGCAAAGCAAATTAAAATACAAAAGGCTAGGTTAACAGAAGGAATCAATTTCTGAGGGTCCTGCACAAATCAGTGCTTGGAATGATGGGACAAGGAAGCTGATTTATCGACACCACATATAATTTCAGCAGAGGAAGGAAGGTGTTTACGTTTTCCTATTGTAATTCTCGTTCTCTGTATGGTTGCTATGCATATTGTCTTAGTTGGACAACACAGCTACTCAAACACACTTTGCCCCAAGAGAAATGGAGGAGATTATTGTGATCATTAGCCAAAGATCGAAAAAACTTAGCCACATCCAATGAAAACAAATAGTTACTATCCAAGATAAGGCATATGAACGTGAAAGCCTAGCATCTCACAACCATAAAAAATCTTTGGTTTGATCCAGTTGATAGCATAAAAAATTATTTTGCAGCAATGCATTCTTCAAGTAGAGCATTGTCAGATCACTGACCCATATTGTGGGTGAGACTAAAGAAGGAAGAAAAATATGTGGCATTTATACTTTAAGAAATGTTAAGAAACTTGGCCATGATATTCACAACAACTGTGGACATGTTAATTTATGAACTTAATAGGATGTCAAACCAGACCTAACCAAATGCTGTAATTTAGCAAAAACAAGTGCAAGCAAAGAGTATTATATTAATTTACCCATTGTGACCTCCATGTCCACCCTTTGGTAGCATCCGCAATTTAGCAAAAGGCAAATCCATGTCATCAAAGATCTGAAAGAGAAAATTATTAGGAAGATCATCCTTCCACATTTTCTTCGTCACTCGCAAATAAAAAGAACAAAGTAGTCACAGCATAGATACTATACCACGAGTACTTGCTTCACTGGAATCTTGTAATATGAAACTATGGCCCCAACCTTCAAAATAGATATCAACACCAGCCAATCAGCATCAAAACAAAAATATTTATTACAGTAAATCCTTAAGAAGCACAGGTAAGATATAGGACAAGGATACACATGAAAAGGACTTGACAGTGGACACAACCATAACACAACATATAAAATTAGTATAAAATTAACAAAAAAGCACAAATCTTAAATAAGAAAGAGAATTGATATTCTAAAAGTTAGCATGATTCCTTGAAGACATAATTAAATGCACAAAAATTATGGTATTCCTATCTGTACTGGCATAATAAAAAAAACTTAAAAATGTAGACTGTATCTTGGATTATCCAAAGTGTTTGTTAAGTATATATATTGATAATATTTTCAAGTGTCTGGCACTCTGGCTACCAATGGTCCACTTACTGACTATCAATAACTACAAAGCACTATTGATGAACTTCATAAAGGATACTCTAAGGGGTGTCAAATATTAACTGTCAAATACCATAGTAAAAAAAAGAAATCAATCACTACTGTTCAAACACTTATGGATTCTTCCATTCTCTGACATGTTGAGACACTATGTTGGACAGTCACTCACATCATATAAAATCAGAAATATGAGTGTCTATGCATATCTCTAACCTGATTATTTAAATAAAAAAAATCCATATGGACTGTCCTGATTTTAGATTTCAGCAATGTTCACTGGTTCACATGCACCTTAATCAGACCATAATGAATTTCATTAGGTTGAAAGAATTGTAATTTGGTTCATTAAGTTCTTTTTTTCTCCCCAGTCATTCATCATTTTGTAACTCTAGGGAAATTTGAGTAATAAGCAAACTTTTTTCCATATATAGCATCAAGCCATATGGTAAAATGTTTTTTCAACACTTCTCTTAGCATTGCTGTCCTGCCCTATCATTAGTTACATTGAAGATTCTACAGACAGCAGACTTACAGATTCACCGCTTAAATTCATATAAGTCTGTGGTTTTGCAAGTATAACAGGTACATCACCAATAACACCTGCAATAGGAAACTTGTCACAAATTGGAACATACTTACAAATACTTAAATTTTAATAACATCATAGCTCTGTGGCATCACCAAAACTGAAAGAACTGAAGATAAATAAATTTGGTACTAATTACGAATTAATCAAAGAGCAAAAATTAGTTTTTTCATACCTTTTCCAAAAAGGGCTTTGAAAGAAACACTGTTCATAGATATCCCTTCAGCTTCAGCTATAGTATCAACCATCTCAAATCCCACCTGAATCAAAGCTCCAAAATGAAGCAATTTTCCTCGACCGCAATATAAACATGAATTAACAAGTAACTGAAGCAATTTTTTTCATATGAAGTAGTTACTGACATTGTGGCGGGTGGAAGCGTACTTCTTCCCGGGGTTGCCGAGGCCAACGATTAACCAAGGTTCCTTCTTCTTGTTGGGCTCTATGGTGGTGGTTGATGCAGCCATGGTTATGGAAGCTGAAGAATTCTGAGGGGACAGGAGAGATATGATGCAAGACGAAGAAGAAGAAGTCAGATACATGAGGGGCTTTGAGAAGTGCCACCGAGGCAACTTGATTGGTGATATTGAACAAGCAAAACCGATGTTCATCGTTTCTTCGTCGCTCAATAATACAGCATTCGTTGACAAATTTGAAAAGATAAAAAATAAAATCGAGGAAGGTTGGAGGAAGAAGAAGCATAAACCCTAGAAAAAGAACGATTGGGGAACCAGGATATGAAATGAAAAAGAAAACTATTATAAAACGCCGTTGCCGGGGATCGAACCCGGGTCACCCGCGTGACAGGCGGGAATACTTACCACTATACTACAACGACTTGTTGAAATGCAGGCTTAATTAGAAGTGTAATGTACGTTTCATGATTGTGTGTATAAAAGCATCTTTTTATCTTATATTTTTATCACATGTAGGATTTGATTATATGGTCAACACTGATATAAATCACGCCATGAAAAACAAATTACAAATAAATAGAAACATTTTGCTATTCATACTTTTCAATAATATCATAATCATACTATGATGAGGCTTTATATTTATATGTTAAAAATACAGGGGTTTTCTATCCATGATTTTTAACAATATGATTCTAAATATTCTTTTCGCTCTTTTTTATAAGAACTAAATAATAGGTGAAATTTATTTCTTTTTATAAGAATTAGATAAAATTTTATACTATATCAAAAAAAAAAATTCCACAATTTTATCCTTATTTAATTCTAAATAGTATATGTGTTACATTAACTATGATGTCTTTCTTTTTCACTTTCCTAGAACTTGTTATACACTACATAATTACAATTATGCGTCTTATTTGCATTTTTCATTTACACGGCAATTCTGATTCTCTCTCTTTCTTTATTAAATTGTCAATTCAATAAAATAGCGGGGTATTCAAAATTTAATAAGTAACGAGATGTGGAAATATGAAAATGTATTAATAATTGGTAGAGATTAAAAAGAAGTATTTTATGAAATATTTTGGAGATTCAACAATATTTGAGAACAAATTTAATGAAAAAATATAATAATTAATTTTTTAAGGGATGTGCAACGGTAGTTTAATTCTTATAAAAAAGAACAGAGAGAGAGTATAATTTATCAGATATGAATTGATTAAATGTTGAAATTTGAAATATTTATGATAATTAACAAATTAATGTTAATATACAAAATTTAAATGGCAAGAAGCTTAATTTTATTTAGCCTCTTGAGGGGTTGTTTATGAGTTAGTTTTTTAGGTTTTTTAAGGAAAGATAATTGGAGGGAAAATTTTTATTTTTTAAATTATAAGATTTACATAAAAAAATATAATAAATAAATTATTACTATTTTTTGTTTATGCTAACCTTTCATGGACTTTATTTTTAAAAATCATCAAAATAGATATTAATTATTTGAAACATATGGCGCGTCATGGATTAGACATATTATAATAATAATAATAATAATAATAATAATAATAATAATAATAATAATAATAATAATAATAATAAACAAACCCAAGATATTTTCTTGGAACTTTCTAAACTTTAGAGTTTAGTCTCTAAACTTTGAAACTTTATGGTTTAGTCTCCAAATAGTGAAAAGATATTTTTACCTAGACTTTTAACCATTCAACTTTGGTCCCTAGGGTTAATGAAAAGTTAAAAATTCTCCCCCCAAAGCCCATAAAACCCGCGGCCCTCCCTCCCTTGAAATGGGTAGTTTTGAGCTCTTTTAACTTAAGGCATCATTAAGTGAGTTTTTGGGGAAAAAAAACTAAGAGAGAGAAAGTGAAATTTAGAGGACTACTCATCATCTTCAACCTTGGAACAAGCCATGGCCTAAATCCTCATTCCTCCATAGCTCCATCTTCAATTCATTTCGTCATCTTGATTCTTTGAGGTAAGTTGATCATCTCTCCAAGATCTACAATCCTATGGTTTTAGAATTTTAATATGTTGAGTTTGGATTATTGGTAGTTGTTAGAATTCAAAACCTACTTCATAAATGTTGTTCCCTAGAGAATTTTGTTGTTGAGATTTTGCTAGGGTTGCTTTTAGGAAAGTTATTCCCTTGAAGTTGATCTATTGATATCCCTAATTAGCTTTCTTGAAAGTTAAGTTATTGAAAAGTGATTATTTGAAATAAGTGATTTTCAAACTTTGAAATTGGTTTTCACCATAAATTTCTTGATATCTTTGATGTGTACAATTTAGTTTTGAAAGAAAAATTCATCTTGACAATAAAAAGGGGTATGGCCGAATTGAGTGCTGTTTTGGGACAAGGGGGAAATTGATTTTCAACTAGCTTTTGAGATTAAATGTTTAAGGCTTGTATGTGAAATTGGATTCAAAGGAAAGATTTTTCCCTAATTAGTGTAAAAGGCCTAGAGTAATTTGATGGCCCAAGACTTTGGAAAATTGATTTCTAAATGAATTGGGGAACTTGTAATTATAAGGACTAAATTTGAGCTCTTGGGTAAATTGGATTTTGGAATTTATATCTTGTTTAGGGTTTTGCTAAGTTAAGGAATTTGGAATTGGAAGATTGACATTTTGAATGGAAATTTTGTGTTTTTAAAACTTAGGAAATTCTTGAGTTCAAGACTTGAAATTTGTGTTAGGAACTTGTAATAGAAGTTAAGTTTTGGGTTGTGAATTTTTTTTAGGTAACTTAGTGAATTGTTTGGTGAAAATATGAAGTTTTTATGGTTTTTGTGTTTTTGGACAGAATTGGGGTTTTCAAGTTTTGTGTGTGTTTTTGCTTTCAAGAGCTTGTGTAAGGCTCTCAAATTGATCATTAAACATTTAGACTAAATTCTCTTTAAAAGGTTTGAAGTTTTATAAAGTTTTGGAAATTTTAACTCATAATTTTATAAAGGGTTTTAAAGGTCACCAAAGTTGCTAACATGTTTTCAACTTCCAAGGATCTTTTCTTGAGAATTAGGACCATTGTCCAAGTGGTAGAAACCTTAATAGACCAGTAGTTAAACCCTAGGGTTGAGTTTCAAGTTCTAAGCTAGGTTATGTTTCTTCAAGTGTTACGAGACTTCGGACCGATTTGGACGAACAGAGCTTACGTAACTACACGGATGGATTATTTCTTCGATAATGACACTTCGCTATTTTAGCTACTTAGCATATGTATATGGCTATGGGAATGTGTATACTATGATATTAATGCATGTAGCTGAAGGCATATGATATGTTGGATTAGAATTGTTTGATGTATGACATTGTTTGAATGATTTCTAGACTTACTTGATGGCTTGTCTAATGAGAATATAAACCATATGTTATGACTTGTCTATCTTGATTCCGATATCATTCACATGGTTTGACATAATACAATTGGTGATCAAACCATGCGGGGCCACGTCTAGGGATGGATGCGCCTTTGGATGCAAACCGAGATTCGTAAAAAGACGACCCCGATGTTTGATTCGTTTCTTGTTGTTGTTTTGGGGTTAATTGAAAATACGTACCAAATGGTAAGCAACTATAAAGAGTTAGCTCGAACCAAGACTTGGTCACGTGTTATTTGGTTAGGGCGGCTTAAGCCACACCTGTGCAAGTGGCAAATCCCAGGGGTCGATGGAAAGCCACCATTAGACCTATCATTGAGGAATTGTCCCGCCTCCCACTAATCGGAGTTGGTGCTATATCCGGATAAAAAGGTTTCGCGAGGTGCGAAGTAGGGTCCATGGCTTAGGCATGTAAATCGCCATGCCACTTAAGGGGTTTCGGATTTTGATTGAACTACTAGTTTTGCATGCCCAATAGTTTGTTTGACTATAATCTTACGATATAGCTATCTCTCTACTGATACTCTATATGATGTCATGAGCTGCTTATCCTGTATTGCTTGTCTTCAGAATTTGACCCTTGCACTGTTTGTTGTTTGTGTTTGTGTTTTTGGCGACCCGTCGCTAGCCAGGCAACTTTTATCCGGAAGTTACAGGTGGATGTCGACCCAAGGAAGATCAAGGTAGCAGAACGGGTGGCCTATTCGTAGAATAACTATTATAGTCGTTTTAATTAATATGTATGAACTCAAGTTTGTTTAAGTACCGGGTAGGTTTCCGGAACTCAATACCCTTATGTGGTCGCCCTGCGTGGGATCATAGGAGGTGTACCGGTGTAGGGAGCCTTATTTTATTTTCTTACAAATTGGCAACAAGTTTCTTAAACCGAAAGTCTTTCGTTTAGTCAAACTATTTTATCTCTGCAGACCATACACATTATGCCATATATATAGTTATTTGTTAAACGGAGTATGAATAATTATTAATACATCTCGTCATGACATGTTTTGGAAAGAAAAAATATGGACTCGTTTTCCTATGGTCTTGAAAACATAACTTACATGTTTATTTACTGTTCATTTACTACAGTAATAGCCTGAAAATCAGGGCATTACAATCTTGTTTAATGATTCAACATCAAGTGGAGGACGTGTTCAGATCAACTTTCTAGTTACTTCGACCTAAGTCGATTAAATATTTTGACAAAAAAAGATTAAATATATATAATAATATTTGTTCGTAATTTTCCTACTACATAAAGCTCAAACCTTATTTTACACGCGGAGTTTCAATCAACGTTTTTCACTTCAATCTTTCTTCACATGTTTCTACAAACACATTCTACGCACAAATTTACATTGATGTATTTTCATTCTTCTTAGGAAAGTCCTAAAATTAAAAGGGAATAAAAAAAACAACATTCATTAAAGAAATTCTTATGTATGCACTATGTGTAAACTTTTTTCTACTAACTCTAGCTTTTGTTTATTGATTTCATTTAACTTACACTTTAAGTCAACTAACTTTTACTCCACTTAGATTATTAGGTTTTTTCACCTTTTACGAGTTTGAGACCTATTCTTCTAATTTAGACCCAATTTTCATCTTCGAGACCAATTTTTTAGGTTCGGGCCTGATTTTCGATTTCAGAACCGATTTTTCAGATTTGAACAGATTTTAAGGTTTGGAATTTTACGGTTTTAGGGCTGGCTCGGCTGGTTAAGGTCAGGTTTATGGTTTTTAATATCAAGAAAGAGAGAAAATGGTAAGAGAGAGATGAGAGATGAGAGAGAGAAATTTGAAATTCCTTCATTTTTTGTGTCATTTCAATTTTCTTGAATCTATGTAGTAAAAATACCTAGTTAAATTGCTATGGATTTACAATTCCTTTTAAAAATTTAGCCAAACAATATATTTCAGGACAAAACATTTTAAATATCCTCTAAAATTACATTCCCCCATTCCCCCAAAGTTACCCCATCCAAACACACCAAAAAAATTAGAACCAAATGAGAGACACAAAATCCATCCAAACACATCTAGTTGCGACGCTCTCGAATTTACACTGTGACTAACCATGAAAGCAATACTGCTGGAGGGAAAGTAAATGGCGCAACAGACCATATTGCAAAGCATATGAAGGTAATCGTCTGTTTCTTTTGTATTTCATGTTTCGCATCTTTTTAATTAAAAATTAATACTTCAAAAAAGAAAAACAATCAATAAGGAAGAGGTTCTCTCTGAAGATCATGGTTAAACCTTGCATGGACACAGCAAATCCATCAGGGAGACACGGGATTGAAAGCCTAACACCAGAAATCGCCTCTATATTTCATTGCATCAATATATTTTGTATAGAACAAAACACTACTGTTATATGTACAAGACATTTGATATTAGAATATTGACAATTTGTATTCATTCCATTTGAAAACTGATCACAGAAAATAAGTTGTACCCACCACTAAGGTCCACGAGGAAGATCGACTTTTCTCGCTCCAATCAGAGATTCCTCTGGGACATGGCTGAATGGAACAAAAAGGACGAAAGTAAGTGAAATTCATGTGTAGAAGTAATAACAACGAATTTTATCATCAGATATATACCTAAGATAACTCAGAGCTGACATTCGATAGAGACAGGTAAAGACCAAGATATGCAACCCGATGGTATAGAAGAATGCAAAGGTTCGTGCATACCTGCAAGAGCATTCTTAATCAAATAACTATTCACATAAACAAACAGCAATGGTTAAGATTGAAACTATATCCGGATGTGGCAGTACATGTGATAATAGAAAATATAATACTAAAGATACACCAGAGAGATTCAGGACTTGGGAGATTGTGGATGTATACAAGAGAAACAAGCTGTTTGATTTTCTTTGAAGACCTTTATAAATGGTAACAAAATTACCATATGAAAGGGTGTATCAATATCAATGTAGTACAAGGACTTGCAAAGTTTTCTCCCTCAATTACAATACCCAACAGATTAACAGATCATTCAAACATGAGAAATTAGAGACATTGGAGCGTATATGAAATAAGGCAGAAGCATACTTGTTACCAAGAAGAAAACGTCCGCTGCTGAGTGTGATTCTGTCCCTGAATCCCAACTCCTTGTATCTTTGGTCCCTTTCCTGATTACATGTAGCACAGATAGATCTGCTTATAACAAGAATTCAATGGTATTTGATTGAAAATAAAGAACATATAGTGAGAGATAAGCTTTTCGTGTTCCAATGTGCAAACAATTTGCCTCCTTATTTTGCATCCTCCCATTCCCTGCTCCACTCTCCGTACAAGGTAAAGTGGGGGACGAGACAAGGATATTTAAACAGAAGTACTCCTCATCAAGACAGCCCCTAGTACCAGTGTCAATTGTTCAACAAAAGCTATTAACATGCATATTAACAAATGGAAGTTCGGTCTTTCTCGTGTACTGAACAAAAGTTCGGATTTTCTCTGTACAAGTAGTTCCTTACTGTATATATTAATCATTACTATTTATACTATTGCACTAATCTTTGTACTACTGTAACATGAATATAAATATGATTCAAGATGGCACAGATATTCACACTCATACACATCACTAGAGGATTCTTTTTTATTCTTTCTCTCTCCATTCTTTCCGATCCATCAAGACATGAGTCATTGTTCCCTGAGCTGCTTACTAGTGAAATTACTATTTTCCAATCTCATTAATATAACAGAAAACCTCATATTTTAGATAGAAATTATTTTGCAAACACAAACAGCTGTGAAGAGTGAAGACAAGCAATCAGTGAACCTTCTTTTGATAATCTTACTATATGATTATATTGGACAGAAAAAATTTCCGAGTCAACATATACAGACTTCATATGGCACTAAACACAAACTTAAAAAAGAAGTATACTGGTAAAAAGGTAAGCGATTGTATAGAAAATGCCCCACCTTTTTGGAGAATGCAGCAAAAGGATTTATATCATCCTCATATATCTTCTTGTATTTAGATTCAACATCTGACGTGAAACCACTTTCAAGATCTTCTGCATACTGAACATAAAATCACAAACAAATCTCCTTTTCAGGATCAACTAGGTTAGGGAAAAAAATTTAAAGAAAGTAATAGCATGATGGTTAAATAAAGAGAATTTACATTACCTTTTTAGAACCCCTAGAAACCACTTTCGCAGTATTGTAATCTTGGACATAACGAATCTTCCCATATAGTTTGACATTATCTGCTTTGGTCTTCTCAAGTTCCCCTGTCAGTACCCTAATCTTCTCCTTCAATTGCCTTATTTCCTATTAAACATGAAGAATTCACCCAAGTCCACCATCACAATAAAATCTAAAATTTGATGGAAATAATGTCAAATAGAAAGAAATAAGAAAAAATGAGTGACCTAAATCAATATTGACTATAAAGATACCTCTTCTGTCTCTCTCAAGCGTGTTCTGAATCGATCTCTCTGATTACAGATTACTTTAAGCATTGAGCTCTGATCTTGATCTAAGGCATGCCTTTGATCCATATTCTGATGCAGCAGAAGCAATATAAGAAAACAAAGTTCAAACGAACAGAAATGAAACATTATGAGAAGAAAATTTTCATAGTGTAATTAAACAGATGAAAGAAAATTATCTAATACAAGAAGAAAATTTTCTATGCTGTCCAAGATCAATTATGATAATTAATTAGGTTCGCTCATAAGAAAACAACAGAAATAAACCACAATTGGGATAATACATCTTCAGTTGTTGAAATCATGATATTCTGTTTCTGTTGAAAGAACATGCTTCAGAAATAGTAAAGGTTGGTCAAAATAGCATATTGGAAAGAGAAATTCACCTCAGACACCTCACTCCGACCAGCCTCTGATAGATCCCAATCATCAGGGAATCCTTTATGATCTTTGGAATTGGAACTATAGCCCTATACCAAAAGAGCAGCTAGGTGATTCAATAAATAAAAAGCAGAAGAAAGGAGAAAAATAAAGGGGATCATCTTCTATTAGTGGTAGATGCAGTAACTCAGTAGTAGTTGTTCCAAACCTTCAATATATCATCTTCCAACTTTTGTATCAGTTTTTGTTGTTCATTAACTTTAGCTGTAAGTTCCGCTGCCTTCTGTTCTGCTATTTCAAGTGATGAAGTTTTTTCAGAAAGTTTGACCTGGAAAAATGGTAGAACTACATTTAAATAACAATAGAGATAACACCAGAAGATCACCTCAGGGAGCAATCTTAGAAAGAAAATCAAATGTTCATTGATCCCACAACACAGGTAAGGGTCAAATGCACAAAGTACAGGGAGCACTATTAGTCCACAGCTTCTTGGGAAACTTCACCAAATAGTTAGAATTATGTGAGTTGATTGATGCTTTACCTATTATTAGTTTCTTAAGAAGATTGGGGATGGGATCAGAAGTCTTAATTTGTTAAGAATCATGTAATACCTTCAATTGTGTTAGCTCGTGTTCCATTTTTCGGTTCTTATCAAGAAGAAGAGATTCCATCTTGCTCATCTCCTCCCCACTTGTAGCCACTTCCCAGTCTTCAGCCTCAATTGAATTATAACCCACTGCCTGAATGAATAGCCATGAGTAAGATGGACAGTGCAGAGCAGAGTGCCCAAAATGAGAGGTTACATAAAAAGCCAATAGAAAAGAACAATAAATCACCTGCAAAATCTTCACTTTCTTACGCAAATCATCAACCAATTTTTCTGTTGGCCTTGCCTGAAGCTCTTTCTTCATTGCCTCGATGGAAGCCTCCTATATTAAGATAAGGATATGGGAAAAATGTAATAAAACAACTAAAGCACAGCACATGCACAATTTAGCAAAATACACTGATAAAACAATTATAACAAGCCTTGAAGTCACGAGCAGACACATAATATAATTTTTTATACTATGAGATATTTATTTTTTATCGTTAGAAAAGACTTTACTAACTCAAAAAGTGAGGAAATCATACACCAGAACCCACAAAGGAAGTGCACTATCAAGCATTTTCGTATCTCAAGTAAGGGCAACCATGCAACAAATTCTCATCATCCTAGAGGAAAAGATCCTCCATGCCCCAATAAGTCAAGATAATGTGAACGGGATGGTCAAAAACAAATCGTCAGAAAAAAAAAAGGTTCAATAATTTGACGAACAGGAAAAGGACGATTTTTTTGCATGCGTAAATGGATTTATATACTTTAGTTTTAATTACAAACACATGACAGGACTCAGCTACCAGTAATGCATCTGATTTGGGACTGTGGCTCATTCAAAATATAAAAAACCCAAAATATATGGGATTGAAATCTTCAGGCATTGACAATCTTTGGTTCAGTCATCATTAAAAAGCTGTTAGTTTAAATATTTTTCTAACAAGAAAATTAGAACTATGGTCCTTTTCAAAGAATGGTCAGATTGAAATTGATCAAAGAAAATAGAGAGGCAGGATGTAAGGGACTGATATTACACTTGTGACATCACCTTTTCATTGAGCAGTGCAGTAAATTTCTTGACATCTTTCATATGTTCTTCACGTTCATTTGATAAGGTTGTTTCAATATTGTGTAGCTCCATGTTCAATTCAGAGATTAGCCTCTCTTTGGCAATTAAAGAATTCTCAAGTGCAATAGTTGAGTCTGAATTGTCACTGCACCAACAGAAATAGTAAAATAAGACGATTGCCCAATAGAAAAAGAAAAACAAAACAAGAAAAAGGAAAAGGATTTGGGCAGTCTTTATGAGTAAATGTGCAAATATATCTTAGCCAGGCAGATGGAAACACGTTGACTAGCCTTGTACTGATAATAAGTTTACGTATGACGTGTTTATTAAAAAGAATGGAGAGATTAAAAGAGATATTGAATTTGAGCTAGGTGAAATGGATAGCTGTAAGTGTAATATAATATGTGAATCAGTGAATGGAAAGTGTCTATCAAGCTGGAAGGAATATTTTATCAAATAGCCATAAGGCCACTGATGCTTTATGTAAAATTTTGGGTAGATAAGTGCCGACAAAAGCATATGCTAAATGTTGTAGAGTTCTAGAGAATAGAGATGAATACATTGTAATGAATGGGTGAATAATACAAAGAAATATTTGATCATTACTAAATTTATCGGAGAGAAAGTTGGAATAACACCTATTGAGGAAAAGATACAAAATCTCATCTAAGATGGCTTGGGTATGGAGGGAGAAGACAATAGATGTCTGGGTAAAAAGAGGTGATCACATAGAGGATAGCACAATAAGAAAAGGGTAGTGAAAGACCAATCGAAACTGAAAGAAAACATCAAGAAAGACCTCAATCTAAATGACTTTTCCAAAACTAGGTTTTTGATAACACACAAGGGCATCACTTGATATATGTGGCCAAAATGAATTAGTGGGGAAGTGTTTTTGTTGCTGCTGTAGTATAATGTGCTCATCACAAAAGTTACAGCTCGGTTTCTCTTGGAGGCTATAGAACAACACATCCAATTCTTAACTAACAATACTTCACCAAGGAAAGGTTGATAAACTAGGCGATCGAAATTACTTCCTGTGTGTATTATATTATGAGGAGAATTTGATAATCTCTTCAAGCAATATGCATCTTTGCTGAGGCATTTAGGAACTAGCAGTTGGAACTTCACTTGTTAGGATCCAAAAATCCTAACGGTAGAGAAAAGAGGGAAATAGTAGTATTTTTTTGGTATTTTTATTATAAAAGCTGAAAAGATAACTAGAACTAAGAGGCTGGGTCCTCTTAGAACCAAGAGGCTGGTTCCTCTTCAAGGGCTGGTTCCCTTTACAACTCAATAATTCTCAAAACATGACTCTAACCTAATGAGGAGCTCTTATTTATAATAGACTAATCCTAACTTAGCCCCCAAGAAATAAGATAGATTACCAAAATAAAAGATACAATTAATCTAAAAGATATCCCACCCCAAAATAAAATATCAACTCCTAAAATAAAAGATAGACTCTTAAACTAAAAGATAGACTCCTAAATTAACATAAACTAAATCCCTAATATTTAGAATCCTCACACTTGCTTTTAAGAAAAGTACGATGACATAAAGTTAACTGATTATATTGCTCAACGAAAGATGAAAGTATTTCAGCTAGCCACTATTATCAAATTGAACTGGGGTCATTTTCAACAATCATCTTTGGAAGGAAAATGCCAAAGAACCTTTGAAGGACATGCAAAACTGAATGTGTATTGAAACGGATGCTAGGGATGGATCGCATGGTCATAATTAATTCTTTAACTAAAAAAAGTGATATGTTTCTTTCAATAATTTTAGAATTTAAAATGAATCTTTTTTTTTTATTTTAGAAAGGAAAATCCAAATGTATACAGCTATGGCTGCAAGTTGATTGTGTTGTTCACATTGGGTGACAGGATATCATTTACCCAAAAAGGAAGAAAAAAAAAGACAAGGACTGTCTCACTCTTACCTTTTCTTAATTTCACCATCTTCATTCGTGGTTTGTAACTGAGATCGGAGAACCCCCTGCATATACCAAAAAAGGATAACCAGAACAAACATCAAGTCTAGCTCAATATGAAAATCATCAGCGGCTTGAGACAATATTCATTGAACTCATGGTACAACTACATAATTCATTAAATCAGAGGTACAAAAACACAAATATACCATTTACAGCCATTGACAATAGCCTTTTTGGATAATATAATCATATAATCCTATTACTTATACCTATGGGTGGAAAGAACATTAAACAGTTTAGATAAAGGAATTATTAGTAAAAGTTTAAAGGAGAAGTATGCCACCTGAAATCATGTGCGTACAAGATAGCTTACAAAAATCTAGAAGGAATTTAACTGGAAAGGAAAAATATATGGAGAAACTTGTTATGGAAAAAAAACCAAACTCCAGACTAATAATTGACTACAAAAATAGAGTCATTCCAAAAGGAACAATTAAGAGGGATTTTGAGTACGTCATTTTAGCTGCTATTAAGGTCGCATATTGACTAGAGATATGGTCTAAGTAATCCTTGTAAAGGATGGGTAAACCTCACCTAACGAGCTAGCTTTTGAGGTTGAGACCAAGTCCTATCAGAATCTATTCTAGATCCATTATCAGGCCACTAGTAGGAGTTCAACTTCAAGAATTAACCTGGCCCGTGGCTATTCTAGAAGAAATTAATGAAGCCAATCTAGCCCCGTGGATATTCTAGAAGAAAAAATCATTTTGGCCTTGCAGCATTCCCAAAAGAATCAGTCCTACGCTTTTGGGCATGAGGGGAGTGTTAAAGTCCTACATTGACAGAAATATGGTCAAGTATCCTTACGAAGGATGAACCATCTTCACCCTATGAGCTAGCTTTCAGGCTTATGTTAGGCGCAACCAAAATCTTATATGCAGCAGAGCTTATTCAAGACTGCCATGCAACCATCAATTGTAGCTAGTTGTCAATATGATTATGCAGTTAGGTAGTTAGACTGTTGCACAGAGGTGCTAAAGTCACCTAGTTTTAGCTGTTACCTATTACTTCTCTTGATGTATAAATAATCAAGTGTACACTCATGTAATCTAGTGAACATTTCTAATTCATCTCTCACTTCTCTTCCCAAATTCTCTTACTCTTTGTTTTTCAATAGCTGTGAACACTTTCTCCTCCAGCAATATTTTTCTTTCAGGTTTCATAAATTGTATTTTTCAAAAAATTGACCCTGTATTACTAATTTCTCTTTGCGTAGGAAAGGAGTATTCACCAGGGTTTTAGATTGACAACAGCAGAGAAAAATCAATTTTTTTTCACATCAGAATAAAAGCAACAAATTGTTATAACTCCAGAAGTAGCTAAAATGGAGCAAAAACAGAGATAATATTTTGTAAATGCTGAGAAAAAAAAAGAGCCAAAAACATGAAAAAATAAACAATAAAGCATCTTACACATGAACAAAAACAATACATTTTCGTATCAAATAAAAACTTATGAAACATACCTTTTCTCTCTCCAAGCCAAAGAGCATTGTTTGTGCTCGTTCAACTTCATCCATCAGCAGATTGACCTCAGTTTGCTTAGCTGCCCTCTCTTCGTCTGAAATTGCCAACAACAATATTATTTTCTTCAGTATAGAATAATCTTTGATGAATCATAATTTCAATATGCAGAAAGAGAAAGCACAGTGCTGAAGTCAGACTATATTGTTATATAGTTACTGATGTTGCATTTCAAGTAAAAAGTGCATGGTCAGTGTTTGAAAACTATTAGATTACCAGATTGAGCACGAAGTTCAAACAACTTGTTTTGTGCAAGTTCATGTAATTTCTGCATAGTGGAAACACTTTCTTTTGCACTCTGCAGTTGGTCCTGCAGTAACTGTTCCCTACATTTAAAGGAATAATTTCCCCAGGTAAGCAATGACCAGGTAGCGAAAGGACGGTTCCAATACCATAGTTGATGTATAAAGCAGGACGGACAAACAAACTATTTCCATATGCAGTGTTCTCGTGCATTAAACTGAATATTCAAACAACCTATGATAAGAACCAAAAAGATACCTTTCTTTTAAAATTTCTAATGTTTTCTGATTCTCTTCGGCCAGATTGCGTTGCTTAATCTCCACAATTTCTTTTACTTTCTCTTCCATCTGAACATAAGTTTAAATGTCAAATAGAAATCTGCTGCTTAATTTCCAGAGATGAAACAAACAGCCTATTAGAATTCGTAATAGTGTACAGTGAGTAAGTCAACGCAATATCATAAATATTAATAACCTGCAGCTCTAACTGCCTACTTCGTTCTTCAAGTCTTCGTATTGTAGCCTGCTGATTCTTCAAGTGAGTTGCCTCTGTTCTAAATTCTTCAAGCTCAACTTTCATTTTCCGGTTTTCAGATTCGAGCTCAGACAACTTGAGATCTTGCTCCTGTGCAATGGAATATATCAAAAAATGAACAAGCAAATACGTGGCAATACCCCAAATGCAAGCAAGTATATGCACACAAGTTTCATATATATAACTTTGCAAGCAGGCTAAGTAAAAAATTGTTATCATGTAAACCAACTTCATCTAGCCATTAGCTGAAACCCAAAAATATATAGATAATCATAAACAAAGAGAGGTCAGTTGATATTTAGGAGCAAGACATCATAAGATTTGAGGAATAAATTTTTCTATCAGTATTTGGATGATCACAAGTTTAACAATGTATATCTGCAGTTTGATTGGAGCCATAAATCCATAAAAGAACTGGAATGTTGAAAGTTGACATTAGGGTGGCCGGAAGCTAAAGTAGAAACATGGTACTGCATTAATCCTATAAAGGCTGTGGTTCTCCTGATGGTTATACGGTAATGCGATGGTCATCCTCTGGTAGAAGCATCGACTGAAATTATCGAGTAAAGGCGTTAAAAGGAATTTTCATTTACAATTTGTGGAAAAAGGCCTGCGTTAACTTTCTTACTATTTGTTAATTATCACACAATACCACCTGATAAAAGTCGGCATTCATTTTCCTCCCTTTTTCCTTTATCTTGATGGATCATTTTTAAATAGTACATTTATAGGTGAAGTAAGCAAGTATGAAGCTCTTCCATATGAATAGTGCAAGATTTAATTGTGCTAGATCTAAACCTAGTCTCTTATTTTACTTCATTTTTATAGATAAAGTACTATCTCCATCCTGCAGTCTGGTAACATACTACCATAGATCTACAGATCTAATTGAAGTATAGGACATATATAAATAACTGTAGCATATTGAATAGTAAGAAATGAAAACAATATGCATGATTAAAATGACAAGCCAGGCCTATGTTTGTAATAATTTTAAAAATTTCTTTTTATGGGATAAAGAAAGAATAATTCTAAATCCTCCTACTTGATTCTCCTACAAGTACTCCTACTTACTAATGGAGAAAATATTAAATGCTTTTTATAAATTCAAAATACCAAATGCGTTTAATTTTTCATTTAATATATTTCTCATGAAGTAGTAGGAGGATTTGTACGAGGATGTAGCATTACTCATAAAGAAAAATATGAATATGCGAAATAAGCTAAACAACTTTAATATGACCATCAATAGTCTCCGTCAATAAAAAAAATCACACCTAAAGTTTAGATATGAGAAATATATATACATAACCATCTCCTCTTATGCATGTATATGCAATACACTAACATAAACATTAATATCATAAAAGTACTATCATGAACGTGTGAAAATTTGAAAAAGAAAAATATGCATTAAGATGGCCAGTTATATTTTTACAGCAAGTTATTCTCATGGAGCATTTAAGTAATGCGGAAACTCACAGCAATTGAGGCAAGAGCTGGATAAGGATCTGGGGCTTCATAGAGCTTTTGATAGATGTTAAGGAAAGCATTTTCTCCAAACTTTGCTCTCTTTGTAAGATTATCAACCTCTTCCTGATACCCCCTAAGCAAGGTATTAAACAAATTTAACTTATCCTCAGGCGAAGCTTTCTTGAAATCTGTATACAGCATAATGGGTAATCTTTCAGGCAAATGCTTTCAGTAACCCAAACAATAAATTAGTAAAATACTAATGATGAATATCACTGAAGTTAAGAGTGCGGAAAAGAACAATGATACAGCTATGATCACCATGTAACCAAAAAAATTTATACTTCAAATGTTTGTACGGTGGATTCACAATGTAGCCCTTATGTGTATCTTTTTGCTATAATCAGGAAATAGTGTCCAATGAAGGTATGCATACCTCTGGTGCTCTCTGCAAGCTTCCGCCTATTTTTCTGACTGTTTTCCTGGTTCTCTGCAATTCGAAGTCCTTGTTCATCCAATATAGATTTCTCCTTCTCTAAGTCAAAATCTGAGAAGGAAAATAAAGTTATTGCACCACAGGTTTTTCCATTCTGCATTTGCTACAAATAGAGTTTTGTGGAGCATCATAAATTCAAAAAATTGAACCACTGACCAAATCAATTTCAAATAATCACTTAAAAAAAGATAATGTTTGCATTTGTCTTACTGTAATCTTCTATTCTAAAAAAGAACAGCGTCCAGAATTCTCGCTTGAGGGGATAAAGAGACATCAAAGAAACAAATATTATTAGTTTAAAATTTGTATACTAACAAACTGGTACCTACTGCCTATCCTTGTAAAACTTCTACTCTCTGGATAAACAAAGAAACATCATGGGGAAATGACTGAAGCCTTCTAGAAAGGACGTTATTCGTGTGTGAAATTTATTTCGAACAATACTAGTTTGAGAATCCAATTATTTCGGAACCAAACCACGCTTACTATATTTCATAACAAGTAAAAACCCTACCACTCTAATTTTTTTTACAGGATTTATAATTCCATTCATTTCAATCGAATTCTTCTTAACTCTAAAGTTAAGGCGTTCCGAACACCGCATGAAAGCAAAAGCAACTCAGCCATTCTCCATATATTTCTTCGCAAAATTACCAACATCAGCATAATGCAGATCTTTCTTGACAGAGTACCAAACAAAAAGAACACATCATAGAGCGTTTGTCATTAAAATAGCAACAAGTGATTGCATACAAGTTGGATTACAAATTTACAATGCTTGGAGGATCCAGTTTTTCAAGCGATCCATCGTTTGAGAGAAAATTTTAAAAAACACAGAACTAATTACTCGAATTAGTGTGCAATTGATCAGTTGCAGATAGCGGTTGAGGTGAATGGAAAATGTGATTGAAGAGGTAGCGGAATCGGACCTTTCCAGAATGCGGAGACGACGGTGATCGGAGAGGTCGGTTTGTTGTCCCTCTCTGATCCTCCTTGTGGAGCCTCCATTTGTGCCACCAATGAGGAAATTGAAATATCAATCTTCTTCTGCGAGCTTTCACCAAACTGAATGAAATGCGAGAATTTGTATCGCTACGCTGCAACGCGAACGTGCTCCGATTCGAAGAAACTAATGGAAGCCATAGACTTGAATACAATACGCACCTGGGTTCAGTTTACAAGCTGAGCGTTTTGGGGATTTTTAAAAACTAAAAGGCTTAATAGCAATTTTGGTCCCACTTATCACAATTTGACACTTTTAGTCCCTTACAAAAAAAATTAGCCATTTTCGTCCCTAACGTTTACAGAAAGTTGCACTTTCGGTTTTCCGTCCATTTCTGTTAAATTTTTAACAGTTTTTGGGTTAAAAAAATAAATTAAAAGAAAACCCAGAATCTTCATCATCTTCAACCATCTTCATCATTATCTTCAACATTAAACAAAATAAACCCAGAAAAAAAAAAAAAAACCCACCTAATTATCCTTTCCCATGCTCTGATTTTCTGGCTGAAATCCAACAAAATAAACCCAGAAAAAAATATTAAAAAAACCCAACCAATTCTTCTGATTTTCTCTCTCTCTCTCTCTCTCTCACGCTCTCCCCTTTCCCTTTCACCTTTCTGCTTCTCCACATTCCTCTTATCCTTCCTTCTTCCATTCTCCAAACCAGCCACCGATCGGCCACCACCCTCATAGCCACTGAGCACCACGAACCACCGTTCCCCTTCACGACGGCCCAACCACCACCGTCGTCTTCTTTATTCTGGAAAAAGAACAAGCCGCCGCCGCCGCCGCTTCTCTCTTCGATTTAAGCCAAACCGCGGGGCCAATGGAGAAACCACCACCACCATCATGCTCCCCATGAGGTCCGAAGCAAAACCCCCTAAACGGATCACCGTTCCGCTGCCGTCAGCCGCCGCCACCGCCGGTGGCGATTTCCGGCGACCTTCCGACGAGCTGTATCTCCAGAAAGGGGACAATTTTCTGAATGGTCTTCCTCCCCTCTCTTCGAATCCGAGATCGAATCATCGAAAAGAGGAGCCTTTTGGCCGATTATAGGTGAATTTCTTTCAAAACCCTAAGCTTTGCAATTTCTAGGGTTTTTAATTTTGGGATTTCTGATTTCTGGGATTTCTGCGGTGGGTGAGGGGCTTATGATTTCTCTGAGGAGTTGGAGGAAGGGATTTCTTGTGAGATGAAGAAGATTTTGATTTGGGAGAATGGATTTTGATTTGTTCCCGCGGCCACCACAATTTTTTAGGGGTGTTGGGTTTGTTTGTTTTTTTCTGGTTTTTTAGTTTAATGTTGAAGATGATGAATGTGGTTGAAGATGATGAAGAATTGATGAAGATTGTGTTTTTTTTTTTAATCTGGGTTTCTATGGCTAGATATGGGTTTCAATATGGTTTTCTTTTATTTTTTCTGGTTTGGGGTTTTTGCTTCAGGATTGGTTGAACGACTCTGGGTTTATGGTTGATGGAGATGGACTCTGGTGTTGGGTTTGGGTAAGGCTTGGGAAAAGAAGGGTTCATGCTTTTGGTGAAGGTGATGAGGGTTTTGGGGAAATGAAGGTTGTTGTTGGATTTGAGAGGGGTTAGAAATTTCATCCTCCATGTTGCCTCTGATACCAATCGGTGTGTGATTTCAAGGAAATTTATAAAGCAGTGATTTTTTTAGGATAAATGTTTTGAAAATAGTTTGAAGAAGAAGATGGTGGAAGGGTGTTTGAGAAAGATAAAGAACATGATTAATATTTCTGGAATTGAAGGTGGAAGGGTGTTTGAGAAAGATGAAGAACATGATTAATATTTCTGGAATTGAAGAAGATGAAGATGAGGAATAGAGATTTTTTTTCTGATTTTTAGTTTTTACATTTTTTAATTAATTTTAAAGGAATATTCCGTTAGATTTTTAACAGAAATGGATGGAAAACCGAAAGTGCAACTTTCTGTAAACGTTAGGGACGAAAATGACTAATTTTTTTTGTTAGGGACTAAAAATGTCAAATCGTGATAAGTGAGGGACCAAAAGTGCTATTAAGCCAAACTAAAACTACTTACCAAAGAAAAGCAATTTATTAATATGGCTTTAATTTGGTTGAGTGGCAGAAAGAAATTGATTGTTTGCGAAATATATCCGTCACGATAATTTGCGACGAAGGATAATTCCGTCACAAAATCCTTGTCAGCGTGTTTGCTACAGAACACAAATCCATCACTATGATTTGCGACGGAGAAATCCGTCACAAATTCCTTTTCAGTGTGATTGCGACGGAAAGAAAATCCGTCACAAAATCAGAGGGGATTACTCTATCGCAAATGAGAGAAAATGGCTTTATGTAATACTGTGACGGAATTGCGGCATCAAAGCAAGGATTTTTCCTCACAAATAATCCGATGTTGTTCTTAGACTGTTTTTTCTGCTAAATCGTTCTACTTTTTAAATTATTTTTAAAAAAAGAACCGAGCATTTTTTCCTATTGCAGTTTTGTTATATTTGTCATTTTGGTACTAACTAATTTTTTTACAATTTAAGTGCATGTTTAGTTTATTTTAAATTATAAAATTATGACCTCATTTTAAATTTATTTCATGTTTTCAAATTTTGTATTGGTTAATATAATAAGGTGGTAGTTTTTTCAATTGTCTTTAAACACTAAAATTACCACTATTTAGTGTTTTATCTATTTTCGGCAAAAAACTTAACCAAACTAGAAATAATTTGTTTTCTTCTTGTATCAAAATAAAACTAAAAATAAATGGTTAGTTATATATCTAGAATTGATAACAATAAAATTAAAATTAACAACATGCTACTCAAACCCGCACTTGTTCATATTTTGTTTAACAGAATAATTATTTTAGTGTAATACAAATATCTTCCACAATCAGAATGTGTGTGCAGATATGAGTAGGATTAAGAACTAAAATAATTATGTTAATAGAATAGTTTTGTTGGGTACGTGTCAGATACCCAAATGATATCAGAGGACCTGTATTGTTTTGGAGTCTGGAAGAACCTGTTAATATAAATAATAACCTGTTTACTATTACAACCAACCAACAAAAAAAGAACCTGTTTCAGAATCCCACATATCCAAATTATAATTCCTATCCAAAAGGGTTGTTTCTTCTCATGTCTAGTAACAGCTTCATGGAACAATCAGTGCATAACTCCATCAGGTCGTAACTCAACTAGCACAATAAAAATTTAAAGGAGAACTATCAGTTTGTTGTGAATCAATACTGTAAAATCCAAGGTCAAAATGTCTCATCCTCCTTTTCGCCTTTTTATTTAGAGAGTGGGGAGGTGACTGTTTACGCATAAGTTGCTGGTACAATGAAAAGAACACAGTCCAAGTAATTTATTAGCAAGCATTTGAAGCCCGTTGAAATTCCATCATAATCTCTCTAGTTTGCCATACAAATGGAGACTCAGCGACCATGACAAAACTCAATACAAAAATAATGCCTAAGATCAATAAATGCTCATTTATCTAACTCAGTATGAAACCGCAAAACTGATATAGCTGCATTCTTTGCATTGCACCCTTTTTTTTTTCCAGTAATGACTAGTGTGGTTTTGGCACAAAACCATCAACAGCAAAGTTTCGAGTGGCAGCAGGAAGAGCTAAACGAATTCCATCAAGTTCAGGTTTAGCGATCACTTGACAACCCAGACGTGATCTGTATAGCAGCCAAATTAGTCTAAAAAGAACTTTAGGGAAGAAAATGGAAAATAAAAATTCAACAACTCCCAAGTTCCATGGATAAGAAACTCACGTTTCAGTAAGCCCAAAAGCTAGATCCAACATGTCATTTTCCTCGTCAGTTGGATCTTCCAATTTATTGTATTGTTCTACGTCCTGCACAAAGTTCAGTAATTTAACCCTCGCGTAAGTGGAAGACTGTATTTCAGGAAAATAAATTAATTAATCTCAAGCAACTTTACTGCAAATATCACCCATGATGTACCATCACTATAACATGGCAAGTTGAACATGCAAGCGAGCCCTCACATGCTCCTGCAATAGCATCCGTAAGAAATTAAATGTTAGTAAAAGAAAATGGACCTGAGAAGAAACTTGAGAATGCAAATTGAACTGTAATGACAAAAGCAGCCAATGTCAATAAAAAATGTAGCATGTGAGAAGAGTCAGTATGATATGACCAAGGTAACACCCATAACAGACCATCAGAATGGAAAAGATTCAGGGAAAACCAACAAAGAGATTATCCCATTATAGATAAATGGATGAAATAATGTCGTTATGCTCTATGAAAGCTAAAAACCAAATATCAAGAAACAGGTAATCAGAAAACTATAAAATTTAAGGATGAAAGAGTATAACGCTAATATCAAAACTCTTGCCTTCAAGTTCAATGTCGTTTTCATGAGCAGCTTCTAACATAGACATTCCAACAGGGACTTTGATAAGCTTTTCCTCGCCATCCTTGTCAACAAAAGTCACAGATATCCTGCATAAAGTTGTCTCCAAGAGTAAGGAGCAGATCGGAAAAATGACAAATGAGCATTGTGTTTTAAAATTCGATGAAGATATGGAGCTCTGATGCATTTAACGAAGGATGCTGCAACATCCTAACATCCACTTAGTCAACCGACTAGTCAGACTCCCATGATGCACTATTGTCCTCAAATAAAATATATGGCAAGGTACAGAACTAATTGTGTAATCTGACCTAAGGCAAGATAACATTGACTGACCACCCTTGATTAAAAAGCCAGTTGGGCATTTCAAAGTATGTGGCTGATCATTGATTGTTACTTGTTTCTCTCAAGTCTCAACAACCACTTATTTAAGTAAAAACTCAACAGTAATAGGAAAGGCCCACTTGAAAACACTGTTGAGCTCTTCTACAATGACCAAATCATGTCTAGCTAGAAATGAAAAATCAGCAGTTTATCATCACTAGGCAAAGTGCATGCATGTTGTGTGTCAAGATATAACATTAAGAAGTTACCATGTTGTATATCTATGCAAGCAATTTTTTTAAGCGTTTAGTATTCTTAACAAAATAATGGTGAGATGATCTAGATAATCAGCATTGCTTCTGAAACCAAAGATATATAATACACACATAATCACTACGGTGTTTTTCAATGCTATGATATATTTACAAGAGAATAGCATACTCCCCCATAGAATTTGTAGTCTCAAACAAAAAGAACTTACGTTTCTTTCTGTTCACTCCCGTCCTCAGTGCTGTTATTATTAGCCACTGTTGAAAGAAAATTATGCTTTTGAAACATTGCTCCTTCATATAACTTCGTAAGTGAATGTTGTTGAAACTGTTTTCAAAAAAGAAAGTAAAATCACACGAGATACAGAGATAAGCATAAACCAATTCAAAAAGAGTTAAAATTTAATAAATCTATTTCTCTAGTAATCCAAAAGCAAATGCAATCATGGATATCTACAAATTCTAAAAATTATGGATTCCAAAAACATTTTCCAATACAACAGCCAATTTGAGAAATATTTCAAATGTCAACAATTACAATCTTTAGTTTTCTACTCTCTCTGCTCTTCCTAGTTCCTACTAAATATATTCTTCCAACATAAAATTTCATATTTGACAGAACAAAAGACATCAAGATTTTTGGATAAGTTTGTTTCTCAAATGCTAGTTTAATCATGATTAATTCAATCTCTAGTAACAAGAAAATCAAAGGCAAATCAAATCCCTTTTACCCAAAGCCAACATATAATGTTAAATTTATCAACATTTCCGAAATAGTCAGCAAGTGAAAAATAGAAAAACACTACACAAATCTGGACTATTTTAACCATTCCTCTGGTAACCACAAAGTCAGTGGCCGTTTTGGCGCAGGGGGGCTATTATCTGCTGTCCACTTCAAACCCTTAAATCCCCTTACACACATGAAAGAGGTTAATCTCATCATTAAACTCTTCTAGTATGCTTATACATCGATCTTTATACTTGACACAAAAACTTCTGTAGTCGTTACCTATAAATGCTGTTCCTCTGTTTAATTTTTTCATTTTGAGTTATTCTGGAAACTGTTACTAACACCAACTATTTTCTTGAAGAGGGTTTTAATAAACATATTAGACGTTCTTTCTATCCCTCCCTCCCTCCCTCTCCCTCTCTCTCTCTCTCTCTCTCTCTCTCTCTCTCTCTCTCTCTCTCTCTCTTAGTATATACAGCTTTAGCATTTTAGCATCTGTCATGGGCAGTAAAAAATGTGTTGCTATCTTTGCAGATATAGTGGTAGAAGAGATGCTATGCTAAGTGCTTTGCAAGGATGGAGAGAAATAAACTCTGTATATGGACAGACCTTTTCCTTCATTGACAAAAAAACCATGAAGGTTGAAAATATGATGGACTTTAGCTGGTCTCCAATCATCCAATCATTTGCACTCTTTCCTATTTCTACTACTGTTGTAAAAACAATACTAGGCCTAAATAGCAATTACTAGTACTACTACAAGGATTCAGAACACATATATATGTACCAGATTACGAAACTTGATGGGAATTGAATGCTTGAAATATACTTGCAGAAAAGACAAACATAAGGGTAGAAAAGAAAATTCCAAATTGTGGGTATTCGTCAATTGTTACTAAGAAGAATAAAAAAGAGTACTAACCGAAGGTTGCAGGTAGTGATTTCTGGAGCTTTGAAGCAACCCTGCTCTACACAAGGATGAATAATTCCCTGTCAATTAGATATTGCCATGATGTTAATTAATAAGAAGAAGTTGGAAGCAGAGAAAAGAATATGGAAAGCTTCATACTTAGGTGATTGGCGATGGAAACTCCCACTCTAGCTAGCTTCAAATTTAGGTTCAGCATAGTGGGCTTAGAAAAACCCTAAAATTGCAGCAAAGAAAGTGATAAATCCTGGTTGCTCTCTTCCGCTGAAGTGTGATGGAAGAACAAGTGTCTGTGTGGATTAGGGTTTGGTTTGGGGAAAATCAGTTTGAGAGGATCCTCTTCTCTGTTCCTACTAGTGTAGATTGCGTATCTACTACCATGAAATCCTTTTAATTTTTAGTTTTTAGTTTTTTTAAAGATAATTTTAGTTTTTAGTTACATTTTGTTGAATATGTTAAACTTTTAATGTAATAAAAATATTCATTAAAACATATTTGAGGTCTTCAGTTTTAAAAAAAAACTTCCTCTTGTAACCAAAAATTAAAACAGATTTGAAAATTCACCAAAATAAATACATGAAAAATGGTCAAATAAAAAAAAGGTTAATTTCCTTATCAAAATTCTAGGTATCAAGTTTTAACTTTTTTAAGGTTCAATCAATTATTTTTAATTAATTTATTTCAGCCCATTTTTTTACTGATGTTAAAATGCATAACGTTTTTTTTGTTACAAATAAAGTCTTTCTAAAACATATACTTATATAAGGCTTGTGATTTTCATCTTCCTTCAAGCTTAACTTTAAATTTATATTTATGCTTTTTAAAATAAATTAAGAAACTTCAGGATAAGTTCTTTCCCTTTGTAATCAAAAAAAACTTAGGATGAGTTTTTTTAAACAAATTGGACATATTAAGAAGAAGAGGGCATTGAAGTCATTACATCAAGATGAACTAAATTGAGAGATTTCTCCAGAACCTCCTCCATCCAGACCCTGAAACCAACAAAAAAAAGGAAGTTTTGCCACACTATCGGCAACAACATTACCAGTACGACGGACAAAAGTAAAAACAACATCAAAAATGAGAAACTAAAGAGCGACAATCGCAAATAATAAAGTCAAAATAGGAAGCTCCACGGGAGGGATGCTTCCAATTCTCAAACAACTGAAGACAATCAACTTCAAAACAGACTGAGCGGAAACTCATATCAGTAGCCACAGAAAGAGCCTAATGAAAAGCCATCACCTCTGCCACTCTCAGAGAGAGGGCCTCCACCAAAGAAGAAGTTGTAGAGGCTAGGACCAAACCATAAGCGTCCCGAGCTACAAGCCCAAAACCTGCCAAACATATCGAAGAAAAAGAAGCATCAAAGTTAACCTTAAACAAATCCCCACTCGGCCTAGTCCAAGAGCTGGAAAGGGAAGGCGAGGCCGGAGCCACGGGAAACTGGTGAGTGGACGACGACAACAAGGAGTGAACCCGAACAAGGACCTGACTAAGAGCATGAGCGCCCCCGCGAAATAAACAAGTGTTCCTGGCCTCCCAAATACAATAGAGCAACGAGAAGAAGAGGCCAACCACTATAGAATCAGCCTCCGCCAAGAATAGTTGCAGAAACTCATGCAAACTCCCACCAAGATCCCATCGAAGACCAAGAGGGGAAGCAAACCAAACCTGCTAAACCTCGGGGCACAAAAAGAGGGCATAAGAGATGGGTTCTGGCGCCGACAATTCCACGATGGACAAGGAGCTCACGAATAGGAAGATATCCCGAAACCGCCCTCCAGACAATTTCCTTACAACGAGGGAGAGCAGAAGCTTTCCAAAAATGCTTCTAGAGCTTGCGAGGCAAATGATGAGCACTGGACGATGATGCCGAGGGCTGAGGCCAAGCACTCCGGATGAAATGATATCTCGACTTGGAAGTGTACATGCCATAAGTGGTAAGAGGCCAGAAAAAACCATCATCGCGGTCCTGCAAAGGCAAAGGAATGGATATGATAGACTTTGTCGGGGGCTAGAAACATGTTCCACCAGGGACCTGTTCCAAACAAGAGAATTTGGCAAAAATAAATCAGAAACAAAATTAATTTCCAATTCAGCTGCAACATCCTCCCTATACACCAAAGGTGTTTCAGAAGGGAGCCAATTATCCTCCCAAATTTTAATAGATTTTCCATTGCCAACACGCCAACGACCACCTCGTTCGAAAACCCATCCTGAACAAAGGATACTGGATCAAGCATAACTCGGACAGTAGCCTTTCTTAGCCCTAAAAATAGAACTATTAGGAAAATAGACAGCTTTAAAAAGACGGCTCAAGAGAGAGTCTGGTTGCGACGTTATACACCACCAATTTTTCCAACAATTTATAAATTAAAAGACTTAAAATTCCTAAAACCAAGCCCTCCCTTATCCTTAGAGAGCACAAATGATTCCATTCCACCTAATGCATAGAACGTTTAGTCACATCACCCCCCAATAGAACCTGCTAATAAGCCCCTCTATCTCGCTACATAAGCCATTCGGCAAAACAAAATAGGACATTACATAAGAAGGAATAACTTGAGTCACTGCCTTAATCAAAACCTCCCTCCCCGCTCCAGAAAGAGCTTTTACCTTCCAACCCTTGAGCTTTTTCAGGACTCGTTCCTTAACAAAATTAAAAATCTAAATTTTAGACTTACCAATTAGAGTCGAAAGTCCCATATACTTGTCAAAACTCAAGGATAAGTTGTTTCAGCGAAATAGTGTTTTAAAATTGTAAAAAATTTAAGAAAAGCAATTTAACATCTGTCCTATGTTTTTCTATGGTTTTATATTTTTTTTCCTCGACATATTCCTTTTGTATTTTTGAAACTTTTAAGTTTAGAACACAAAATTATTAGTTTCTGCAGTAAGTTCAAGTTCTTGAAAAAACAAAATAAAATTGATGTTTCGTTATCGACCGTAACTTGCGATAGAGGAAAATAATGGTTTTCACATATTATCAAAATTGACTTAAAAAACGACTTAGAAGTGTAGTTTTGAGATGATGTGTCGTTCTCGAGTCTGTCACGCCATTTATGGCGTGTTTATGTGGAGGTGAGTGTCATAATCACTTTTAGAAATAAGTTCTTACTTCAATAGAAAATGCATTGAAATGTGTTATTTTCTTAATTAATTCAGTATTCATTTTGAAAGAGTTCATTTGAACTTATCCTTTAGCATAATTGGTTACGCAACTGTTTTCAAGAGATTGTGAATACGAATATATGTTTTTCTATAATCTATTTTCAATTTATTTCAATAAATTTCTCAAATTAATTTATCAAATAAGGGCTTACGGTAATAAGCTCTTTTTATACATATATCCAATAACTAAATGTTACGTATTCAAAAGCAAGTATATTCTTTTTTATATTAATAATTAAATTAAAGATTATTTTTAATTTGACGATTGATTGACCATGTAAAAAATGTTTATAATGACTACGGTGCATATTCATTAAATCATAAAACTTAATGTAGCTTAGAACCCCCCACACATATAATTAGACCTTCTTGGCACTGCCCTTAACATCCCTTAAAACTTTACCTTGTTGTGTAGTGTACAACATCATATATACTGCTCTTCCTACTCTTGGACTTGATTAGCTAAACGAGAAGTGGGTATTGCCTGCAACTGTTGAACTCTTGTTATTGTGAGCCCAAATTTCTCCTGCATATTCAAGTTGGCAGGACTAATATTTGAAGGAAGTTCCCAGTTAAAGCAATGCACCAATTGAGCTAAAACCAGTTTAACAGTAATCAAACCCAGTTGAGCCCCAGGGCAACCTCTTCGACCCGAACCAAATGGTATAGAATGAAACTCTTTCCCCTGATAGTTCATTTTCGTGTTGATAAATCTCTCCGGGTAAAATGTTTGAGCATTTTCTGACCAAACATTAGGATCCCTCCCTATTGCCCAAACATTTACTATGATTCTTGAATTTTTCTCTATGTGATAGCCATTGATTGTGATGCTCTCTCTGCATTCACGAGGGATCAGTAAGGGTGCAACAGGGTACAACCTTAATGTCTCATCCACCACCTTATCCAAGTAGCTCAACTTCACCAAATCATTCTCCTCCACCATTCTGGAAATTCCCACTTCATTGTCTATCTCATCTTGTAGGATTTTCATCACCCTTGGATGGCTCAAAAGTTGTGATAAAGCCCACTCAATCACGGTAGCAGATGTTTCAATTGAGGCTATAATCATGTCTAGTAAAATTGCCTTGATGTGAGTTCGGTCGATGACATGGTTTTGGGAATCAAGAGGTTTGTGCATCATTGAGAGGAGTATGTCTACGAAGTCTTTGTGATGATGATGGCTTTTGTCTTCGTTATTAGCAGTTTGTTCATGCTCTGTTATTATCTTCTCCAGCACCACGTCAAGTGCTTTACTGGTTTTCTTGCACCTCCGTGTTAATCCCTGGTGAAATAATTAGGTAAATAAAGTTAATTACTAGCTACACCTTCAATTCTATTTTGTTGATCGTTTAAGGTTATTATTGATAGGTGAATATTCAATTTTAGCATATTGAGACACACATTTGGGGCTGTTTTTAACCGCAGCTAGGTTTTGCATTCACTATGAAGTTATGAAGTAGATGTTTACCACGCATGCAAGCAAATGTTACCACACATAACAAGAAAAGTAAAGAAAACTATTCTAGGAACCAAAATTAAGGTAGATAGTAGATTGAAGGAAGCTAGCTCATTTTATCTCACAATTATTCTTCGAGGATTACAAGATAAAAAACTCATAACTCTCAAACTCGGAGCTCTAAGCTGGCACCTTATACTCTGTCTGTGCAAGGTTCAATTTTATTCTCTAAAAGTGTAAGGTGTGTAAGGTGGTAAGCTAACAAAATATAATTCATTTTTCATCCAGCTTTATTGCATAGGCTGTGGAAGCATAAAAAATGTTTTGTTGACACCTCTACACTCCATACTTTAGGGTTTGTTGGTTATCGAAAATATTAGTGAGAGAGAGAAATGCAAGAGAGATACATGTTGCAACCTTGTTTGGTGTTATTACCGGGGGACCGCGGAGAGAGAATTGGGTGCCTTTTTACATTCTCTTCAATTTGAATAGAATTTGATAAAACTGTTTCGGCTTTATTTTCTTTTCCTGTTTTGCCTTCAAATTATCACTATCACTAATTTTTATTATATAAGTTAAGGTAAAAGAGACTTTTTTACACAAAAAGTAATTTTACACTTATGTTTTCTCTTCTTTTTCTCTTCTATCTCTACCCTACCGAACCACCTATAAAATTTGTTTTATTTTTCACTTCTTTCTCTCTATTCATGTGATATGATATATAATGTGATGAAAAATGCAGTGAGAAATAGAAAAACTATATCATAAATCATGGAAGCATTGTGGATATACCACCTGACACTTGATTTACTTACCAACAACTATTAATATAAAATATGGATCATTCTCACTCCAAATTTGATTTTTTTTTCTTTCACGAGTGTTAATTAATCCATTCGTAAAATTGTGGATTCTTTGAACATAGGTTTTTTTAGGGTTTGAACTTTTGTACTAACTTTCATGATGATCTAGTTTACCTGTTATGAGACTAATAATATGTTGGTAAAGTCGTTTCACATGTATTGATTTGTATTCACAACTCATTTTCACTTTATATAAAATAAGAAAGATATAAAAAAATTGAGAAATATAAAATGTGATATGATAAAATAATAGAGATATGAAAAAAATATATTGGTGATATTGAAATGAAAGGAAAAGAAGATGTGAGTATATTAATGTTGTTTAATTTAACGTGCATTATAATATTTTATTTTCACTCAATTTTAACCTCTTCTTAGCGTTTTTAATAAAAATACTTGGATGAAAAAGAAAGTGAATAAATAAGGTGCAGGTCTAGTTGTACACAAATAAAATCTCGTAAATGTGAGAATACAATTTTGAGCTCTAAAAAATTCATTTGTTAAAAAAGACCATCACAATTTTCTGAACTGATTTAGACTAAAAAATAATAATAATACATGCAACAGTGAAAACATAAAAAAATTTGTCTAAATCACTCAGGATAAATATTGAGTAAAATCATCTTAAACTCATGTGTCTCGAAAAATTTACATGTCACGAGCAAGAATTTTTTAAAACACATTTGAAAATATTATTAAGTGTGTTAAGATAAATCCGGCTGATTTAGTCGACTCGAACATAAAAGGAAAATAAACGTGCATAGATAGGACACACACCTGAAGATCAAATGGGCCAATCCAAGGCACAAAATCTGCGAGATCAAAAGTTCCAAGCAAAGTGAGAGCTTCATGAATTAGCCTCTTCAAATCATGTTCATCATTCTTACTGCACCCTAATATCATCTTATACACTATATCCTCTGCAAGATTCTCCAAAACCTCGCTAAGGTTCACAACCTCACCCACCTCTGCGGCTTTCTCCAGTGACTTCACCACCACACCAAGCTCCTCCTTCCTAATAGGAGCAAACAGCTCAATTTTTGATGTGGTAAGAAGCTGCAAAACGCACACCTTCTTCACGCTGCGCCAGTACGGACCGTACTCACAAAACGCCAACCCTTTGTTGCCGTAGAACAAGATCTTAGATACTGGAACCCTTGGCCTGCTTGCAAAAACGAGGTCGTGCGTTTTGAGGAACAGCTCAGCGGTTTCAGAGGATGAAACGACAACAGTTGGGAGTTTTCCCAGTTTCAAGGACATGATGGGGCCATGTTTTTGGGACAGTGACTGAAGCGTGCGATGTGGCAAGGTACCTAACATGTGAAGGTTACCAATGATTGGCAGTGATGCTGGACCAGGTGGTTTTTTCCCATCAACGTTTCTTTGTCTTTTTGGTTGCAACAAGACTCTGTAAATTACATGTATGAAAATGAAAACAAGGAAAGCTTGTACAACTACTATTGCAGCAGAAGAAGACATGTTTGCTTAATTGTTTGTTGCAATGAATGAGGTTGGACTAAAACTATGCCTATGGCATGATTAAATAGATCGAGCTTGCTTCTCTAGGCTATCTATATCGTTGACTTTTAACTTAATGCCAACACCGCTTCAATTAATGAGTAGTCAATGCAAATCATGATTGGTAATTATAAAAATTGCTCCCTCTTTTCCTAACTACCGCTTTAAGATTTTGCACATATATTAAAGAATTGTATTAATGTTCTTGTTTCTGTCAAAGTTAGTACCTAACTTCCTAACATAACATTTATTTTTCTTCTTAATTTAGACTCTTTAATTTCCTATTATCATTAATTGAAGGGTAGAATTGGTAAAACATAATTAATACTCCATTGAACTTTGTAAAGTGACAGATAATTAGGAAAAAAATGATAAAAATAATGACACTTAAATAGGAATGGAGAGAGTAATCAATAGAGATGACACATCAAAATAATTATTAGTATCTTCTCTAATAGAATTTCTCTTAACAACTAGTACCTTTTAAGGAGCAAAGTAATTATTTACTCAAATAATTTTAAGTCAATTCATTACAAAAGTGCTCCGTGAAATTCTAATATAACAACAATAAGATAAATGTATCCATCCATTTATATTATAGTCTTATGTGGATAAATTGGATGGATTTTCTTATGGATGAATATGGATTATTTTGCCACCTCTACCTCAAATAACGTCGGACTGATTAAAGCTATATTAATGCGAAGCTAGCTTAATGACCAACAAAATTAGAGTGCCGCTGGCACAAACCACAAATTATTCCGAAGTAATAAAGGGTAAGAGAATGAATCATGTTAATATGCGGAAGCAAACATAATGATCACTGCAAAATCAATGGAGAATTTCGTTCTAGACAATATAACTACATTTATCCACACTGACAAATTGTTCTTTGTCGCAGTATGTACATACATACATACATTCAGGATACAGCAACTTCCAACCACAACACAATATGTTCCTAGCTTAAGACTCATTACACACTTCTGGGAAATAAACAAAATGTTTGTGAGAATCCCCTCCATTAAGTGCCTGGCTTTTCATTTACAAAATTATTACAAACGTGAACAATGCACATATCACTCAAGCTCAAATATTAATGGTTGCATCCCACAGCCTTAGAAGCCCATTACGACCACCGCTGCATATCCTTTTCCTCTCCAGGTCAGAAGCAATGCATCTTACCTGCATTTCATAACCAATTAGAATAGTTACCAATAACTTTTAATGAGCCATATTTCTTAAAGAATGAGCACTACAAATCATAATTTCATATTGAAAAGAACAACGAATTGTAAATTTCAAGAAACATTACGTTGAAAGATATTTGATTTTTTTATTGTCAATGCTTTATTATATAAGAAGTAATGTACTTAAGCAAGTACTCAAAACTAATTACTTGTCTCAAAGATTAATATCATCTTGAAAAATAACAGGAATGGTAGTAGTGACTAGTGTGATTAAAGTCAAGAATACGAATATCCTGAACGTTGAAAGTTTACCCAAAAAAGAGAACTATATCTTGAACCGGCATGAAACATATATATATATATATATATATATGTTTGAAATTATACAAAGAGAGCCAAAAAAAAAACCGCATACCATAGCAACTGTCTTTTGTGGTGTTCTGTAAAGCTGCCAACCAGCCATTTTGGACCCAGTTCCAGAAAAACCACCAAGTTTCTCTTGGGGCCGATGAAAGAGAGACGAAGAATTATCAGCTGCTCCAATACCTAACCAATGCTCCCCAGCATTGATAGACAATATGGCAGCATTGTGAATTGTAACATTTTTCGCACATCTTATACCTCCTGCACAGCCAATGAGAGTAACATTACCAGGTGAACTCAAATTCCTTCTGACTTTGCACAGAAGAATTGCATTGGCATAACACTAACTCTAACATTCTTACATATGACATACAGACTTCCTATGTATTTCTGGTAAGATTGCATTGTTTGAATTTGTCATAAGAAACCATATAGGTGGAGTAGAAATACCATGATAAGGAATTTAAAATTATATTTTTGGTAAAGTGAATAACTGCAGGGTAAGCTACAATAAAGGATGGTCTTAAATATCAGTGCTTCTTGGCAAATTGTGACCTTAAAGAGTGTGTGTATTTAGTTATTTACCCAAATAAAACAGAAACTACATGTCAAGAGTGAAAATAAACTGCATTGTTTATGAGAGTACCGTACCATCATCATTTTCCCAGAAACGTACCAGGCCATCGCTTGACCCTGGAATGGAAAACATAGAAGTAAGCACCGGAGATAAAGCACATAACCAAAAATATTCTTCAAACAACACTCTACAAACAGCAAAATAAAGATAATCAAATGACAGCATAGCCAAAAATTGGAGATGATGCACCTGTTATTATTCCTTTATCTAATGAAGAATATTCAACACATAATATTGGCCCCGCATGGCATGCTAGGACAGCATCACATGTCCCTCGGGAAACAGACCATATTCTTGCTGTCCAATCATCACTACCAGTAATCACAGTGTCACCGACCACTCTGAGAGACCTGCATTTTTTATATAGGATCAAGTATTTGTTCACAATTGTATACACCGATACACATACAGCAGCTGAGAAGTAGAAAGATGTGTTTTTTAAGTTTACCTAATCCATTGTGTATGCCCTGAAAGTTTATGCATCTGCCTACTAGCACGGATGTCCCAGATGTTAGCAACCCTGTGGTGCAAGCCTAGGTTAGACTTCAAAGGATTAATGTATGGCATATATCTGAATCACACAAGGAATAATCAATATCCAAAGTTTTTTTAGGTAACATACACGTCTCTTCCAGCAGCAGCCAAGACTCCCACATTGTCATCATATTCCATGCATAAAACAGCACTAGAGCAACGACCAACAGTTGCAACACATCTATCAGTTCTTACATCCCACATCTTCACAGTGCCATCATGGGATGCAGTTAGCACGCGTTCACCTGAGAGCGTGCGCACACAGCTGACCTACATGATTTCTTTCTGAATTATGTTTCAACTATCCAATAATCTGTATATTTTTAACAGGTTCATAATATGTCTAACTTTTATTGTAAAACCAAAAGAAATATTTTTAAAGTGAAGAATACCGGTCCATCATGGCCTTTAAGCTCTTCTAAAAGTTGAGTTGTTTGCTTATCCCACACCAAAACAGACTGATCATCAGATCCTGATACCACCTTCCCTCTATCTGAACTTATGGCACGTATAGTTCTATATTTAAAGTCAGAAGCAAGGTTGAATGTGACCACTTATTTAAAGATGATGTTGACAGCCATACAAGAAATTTAGTGTGTGTGTGTGTGTGTGAGAGAGAGAGAGAGAGAGAACCTAGTATGCCCTTTTAAAGTTGCCCTGAGTTCAGAACCACGAAGACTAGGATCCCATATCTTAACCTGCAAATTTGCATATGCACAACACATCACTTAATTCTGGTTATCAAAAGGTAATGAATGATTCTGTACTAAGTAAATTCCAATCCATATCATAGATATTGACACTTACAGAGCAGTCTGTGCTTCCACTAATAAAGAAACCAGCATCTTCACGGTCACCCACCAAATCCCAAACTTCTCTTTTTGTAACACAATGGAGAGCAGTAATGGCACCATTGTGGCCCCTAAGTATGCGAATATTGGTTTGAAGCTTCTTCTGCCCACCAGCTGATAGATCTAGTTTACGAGGAGTCCCATTCTCATTGGTTCCTAAAATTATAGGGCATTAGAACAAACTGATACTGGCAGCTCAAATAGATAATGTCACAAGTACCTGAGTTGCCTCCATCAGATGTCCATCTACGAACGCGACTAAATGAGCTGGATCTAGATGTTGTATTTCGGCTAAACATACTTTGCACCCAGCTTCTACCAACACCAGTTCCCTCGGTTGGTTGCTGGTCCTCATCTTTGGTATTTTTTGAATGTGGAGACGGCAATGCAAGTGATAACATAGACTGTGCCTTCATTGAGGTCACTCCCCAATATCCATTACGTAGTTGCTGGATATGAGACAAGAACCCTCTGATTTTTATCTGGATCAGCCACGGGGAACAATTCAGTAATAAATCATGACGTGAGCCCAAATTTTCAGTTGCATAAAATCAAGTACTACTTGAAGCAAAATAGTACTACTTCCAGCCCTTATTATAAGAACCAAATTGGAGGTATAACTTGGTCCAAGAAAAGCACTTTTCAAAACCCTAATTCATGAGAAGAGTGGGAAACTAACTAACACTTAAATAGACTTATCATGTGTACCCAGAGTAGCTTGATACCATACTCCAATAGAGGGGGAATGACTTCTTTGTACAAATCGTTTATAAAGCGAATAATTAAGCAAGGTTATAATTTCCATAAAAAACTGATCTCCCTGTGAATGTCAACAAAGCTCATATAGTTGTTCTTTCTTCTCAATAACTTGTAAGCTGAAAACTGAAAGTTTCATTTTCTAAAAAAAGATTTAAAACTACATAAAGCCCAATATATGCCTCTATGCTCCCTAAAGCCCATCACTAGATCGAGAATAAAGCATCTTGCAATTTTCCCAAAATTGGATAGTTCAAGAGACCAAACTCCTAGTTTCTATGACTAGGCAGTAAAAAAGACCAAAATGCTTTCAGTTGCCATATGTTCCATACTTCAAGATAGATATACGCAGTGCAAAATAGAATTAACTTACAAATTGTTTAGATCCGATGTTGTTCCTCTCTGCAATTGTTTCAATCATGTACCAAGCATCATTATCAGGAAGTCCTAGCCCAGCCTTCATTGTGGCAAGAGATTCAATAGTAAGCACAAAAAGGATCAACTTGAATTCAATGAAATTAAAAAAAGTAACATGAAAATTCAAGCACATGAATAGCTAAAACAACACCATGTGTGATGCCAATATAACAAGCTGTGCTGTCACCAAAGATGCATAGTTGGCTGACCTGGAAACAAAATACAATTCATAAGCGATATTGCATTGACCAACATAGATTAGAGAATTATAGTATTGGTGCATACGGGTATTCTATACCCATCTGTTTGTATCTTTCTCCTAGAGGCAGTTAGAGTCTTTTAGATGTAGTTAAACTCTCACTTAGGTTATTACCATCAGTTAGTTGTCTCAGCACATGTACCCGGACCACTATATAATGATTTAGTCCAAATCAGTCAATAACATACACAAACCCAGTCTCTCCTTTCCTTTACTCTCTCAATATTCTCTCTGCTCTTGTAACATAGAGATATATAGTGTTATCAAATATCCGCCATGGCAGATTCTCTTGGCAGAATTTTGGCTTTCCACCATGGCCGATGTCCCGCAATCCGCCATCATTATTTGTCAAATACGGCAGGTTTTTGGCTCTCCGCCATAGTCTGCCATCCGCCATTAACAACACTATTCTAATTTCATTTAACTTTAGTAACAAAACTTGGATGCCTGGTCAGAAAGAATATACATACATGATACATGGATACACCATTACCGTTGAAATTGATATTCAATGCATAACTGTGAGGGTGGAAAACCCCTTAATGGGGTTGGCATGCTTAGGATGGAAAAAGGAGGGTGAAAAAAGTGGTCGGGTAAGGGAATATATCCAATAGACAACTTAATTCTTTTAGGTAAAAGAACATAATACGTATGAGGATAGAAAAGATACCATAAAGTAAAGAATGGGGACATCCACTGTAAAGAGAAATTGAAGACTATCAAAGAAAACATTAAATGTATGAAAACTTTATAATCCTTACTTGTTTGAAGATTGCTCCATTAAATAGTCAAAATATCCTTCCCAAAATCTGCGTGGAAAGCACATGAACTAAGTTAAACACTCAGTTCATGACCAGAAAAATACAAATTCTTGATGATAAAATCATGAAGAAATAACCCATGTAATACATACCGTAACTCCTCCCAAATAGATAAAGAAATAAGATGACGTTGGACATAGTCTGGCACATTATTATGGTCTTTTTTATACATATCAGAAGAAACTTCAAGTGCATCTCTAATGGTCAGCAAGTCATTCCGTGATGTCGCGCGATTGATAGCTGTTTTGAGCTGAAAATCAACAAGTTCAAGAGACAAAAAAAAAAAGGAAAAACCTTCCGAAGAAAAATAATATAACTCTATTAAAAATTAAGGGAAAAAGTTACCATAAGATATAATCCTTTTTGTTAGTATTTCTTGGCTTATGCCATTTTGAAACTAGTTGTTTAAGCTTAAATACGCTTTTAAACCCTCTTTTCATTGAAAATACAATTCGGTTCCCTTAATTCCATGGGCAGCAATTTTCCTCTTCAAGATTTTAAACCAAAGTTAAATCCAGTTGTTAATGGGCCATACCATACTACAGCAAACATAGAATTAAGAGTTTGAAGTTGGCACTGTATTCTGACCCTCCCCTCAAACCAAACATTATGCAAGTATTTGAATACTGATAGGAGTTGATTACATCAATTTCAAAACATGAAAGGCAACATTTTTGTAGCCAAAACCCGGGGAATTATATTGAAACTTCTACTATAATAGAGGGATTAAATGAGTATTTAAGCCTAAGTTTTATACTCTGAAACATCTATTTGTAACTGAAAAGATCCTTTATAGATTTCGATGATGAATCACAATGAGACAATTGAGGAGATACTGTTTACATTCCAGTTTTTAAATACTAAACATAAACTACGATCCCATGATTTCTGGATGCACCAAAAGATGGCTTAATATCAATAATACTGGATAATAATTACAAATAGTGTGTTAAGTTATTTTATAATGAGGAGGGGGGAAGTGAGGCAACAGGCTGGATATGTAAATCAAGGAACATGTGTCACCCAAGTTGATAAATTCATCACAAGTTAACTTGGCTTCATATCAAGGTTACTACACCAATAAATGCCATTCACAGATTTAAGCATTCCTAATCATTTCTTCTCTGTAACAAACATATGGAGCATTATGAAATAAGAAGTTCAATACGAAAAAGGCATAGCTTCTGTTTACCAATTCCTTCACTGCAATGAACTGTTCTTCAGTAAGCTGACAGTGCCAACCCTGATTAAAAGATTCAGCATAAGCTTTCTTACCCAAGAGAAAGAAATTATAAATAAATAAGAGTGTTAGATGAATAAAGCTACTGACTGAATGTATATGCTCCCTTATACATTCAACAAATCCACTCCCGCCAATCCCCTCCGCATCAGATTCAATTAAAGCTGCAAAACCAACCACACAGTCACTTTTTGGCAGCAAGCTCTCTAGACTGCTATATAGTATATAGATTTATTTTTCTGGCAACAAAGAAGAAACTCCACAAGTTGCTAGAGAAAATATAAAACCATTCGTGTATTCAACCAAAAGCTTAAGCTTTTAATAAAGAGAGTTGGTTCATGGTATCAGAGTCTCTATGACCAAGTGATTTGGAGTTCGATTGTTGTCCTCCATTATTCCAATAAAAAGTTGTTGCAAGACAATGTCGGTGGGATCATGTATTGTCCACGCTTCAAGCCCAACAGACTCTTGCGTTAGAGGCATGTTAGAAACATGATATAAAATCATTCACGAATCTTCTATCAAAAGCTTAGCATTTGGGATAGTTAGTTCATGATACAAGTAAAGGCAAGAAAACTGAGATTTGCTAACACAAAATACCGAGTATTGTTCCATATTCAAAGGATGAGAGAGGATCATCTGTCGCTCCCAATTTAAGAAGCCGCAACCATAAGCCCTGTACGACAAGAAAAACATGATATAAAAAGAGGAAAAACAGATCAAATGAAAAGATAAAAGCATACACTTTTGCAAGCAAACACAGAGAGATGAATGTCTTTAAAAGATCAAGAAAGCTACCTGCAGCTTAACCTTAATATCCAGCACCATAAGCTCCCTTTCAGCCTGGAACAATAATATTAATAATGTCAGGGACCATTTCCATTTGTAAGTTATTGGCACACAAGAAGCATTATGCTGTTCACGTTAACTTACAGCTCTCTCGAGAGGACTAAGACTATCTGCTAAAGGATCCTTACTGCTCCACACAGAAATGAATGGTAAGATAGAGAGAAACAAATATAGGAAGAAGAAAAACAAGGCTAAACAGTACAAGCAAGCATGACAATCAGTTTACTCAGTAGATAGAACAAAGAAAAAGGTATTGCTCACACCACCACAACCACAATAACAACCAAGCCTTTTCTCTCTAGAATGGGTCAGCTATACGGATCATGTAATGCCATAGATTTCTATCGTGCATCAAATTTAAATGTATTTCTCACCATAGAAACAGATTGTTTTTGAACACCCAACAGCAACAATTAATTCAAAGAACCTGAAAGTTCTAGAATAACCATCAAATTATTCTTGCTACTTTCTATGTTCTAGTGGTGCATAAAATTTCTAATTTGCTTCTGAATTTTACTCGTCTCTGCAGTATGATAGGGCCCTTCAGTGGTAGAACCTGGTGAACCAGGCATACTACTTCGCATCCTCTCCCTTCTGGTCTAGCATCTTTTATTGACCTTAGGCTTTTGAAACATATGTTATTATTTACTGCTAAATTGTTAATGGCTGGAGGCGGATGACAGATTGCTTGAGGATAACTCTCTGTTAACTAGTTAGTGAAATAAAATGGTCTTCTTAGCCCTCCATATATTGCCTAGCTACACTAATAGTAAAAGCTAGTAAAAAAAGGTTTCACAGTTGAACATGCAAAGCAACGGCCCAACTCTGCTTAGTTGATGAGTTTTTCTAGTATATTATGACTTTTTTGCAATGTTTAGCTTCTTCTAAAAAGACAATGGACCTTCCTCTCTTGTACTTCTATCTTGTTCTCTAATAAATTTTTTAAATGAAAAAAAAAAGCAAAATATTTGGCACAACAAACCTGTTCTAACCATTTATCTAAGTCAAAATTGCTTCTTTGTTCGGCTAACACCCATAAAAATTAACACAAGCTATGCAAAAAAAATAAAAAAAATCCAAGGTCTTCTTACTTTCATGGAACACTAGGTAATGGATATCAAAGCTTGATAACATTTTTTGGTTTAAACCCCAAGTATCCTCCACTGAGGCAATCCTAATCGAGCCAGGTAGGACCCCTATGGCATGAAAATATGAACTTAACTTAAAACCGTTAAGACTTTTCTCCTCCTATAACCAGAAATTAGTCACATGCATCCCCGTGCACATGCAAATATTTACCATACAAGTAAATATTCCCTTCAAAAAGAATTACTTCAAAATAACTGAAAGGACACGCAGGGGAATTTTCCAAGCATCAATACCAACAAAACAAATATAAAAAACTAAACCCTTTCTGAGAGTGCTTGCGTCACCTTGGAGTATGTCTTCCTGAGTACTCAAAGGCATTACTAACAGCAGCAAGAATCTGCTTCCTCTTTTCTTCTTGCTCTTCTGTTCTGATGTTTAATGGAAATCTATCATAGGTGTACTTGGCACCAGATCCTGATGAAATGAGAAGCAATAATTATATCCATTTTAGTTTATATTCGCAAGAAATTGATTTAGCCAGCAATTTTGGATATAAGACATTTGTTTAACCTGATATTCCAACATCAGAATCTGATACTGTTAAAATCTCAGGCTCTACCAAGGATGAAGGAAGAACTGACATAGGGTTTTCACCCCTTCCAATTGCATCTTGTAGCTTATCAAGCAGATTATTGTTTTCATCAGAACCTGCCGCTCTCTCCAAATAATCCATGAAACCATGAGATTCAAGGAACTGAACTATCTGTAAAAATAAAATTTGAAATTAGTAAGAAGGCAGAAAATTCTAAAATGGTATGAAGAATGCAATTAGCATTTCACTCAAATCAAGAATATAAAATTGGCCACTATGTTGAATCTTCATTATTACATCTATTAGACCATCATGATCAGCAAAGAAATGTAATAATGAATTCATGACAATGATTATACAAGCCATTGGTACTTCCTAACACTGTTAATAGGAGACCATAATCCATGCTATGACCTAAAATTACCATGGGCTCTGATGGTTGGTTACTAGATCGAGATCGCTTCTTCAAAAAAGCTTGAGTGTTGAAGACATGAGTAGCACTATTTTCCTGCCAAGAAAAAATAAATGCATAGGTCGTAACAAAGTTGTCGTATGAAGATTGAAAACAAAACCTTTGACACGAAAAAAAATATTCATACTAGGAAATTGCGATAACCACTTAAAAATGTCGCAAAGAACTTTAGGAATATCATCCTGCACAAGACAAAATGATGATAGGACACATCAGAAAAGACATTATTTATTATGCTACCAATATGACAGGTTAGGTACATATGAATACAATGCAAATGAAAACTTTTTGGTCCACCACATAATTGTTGAAGGCTGCTTTGAGGATGGACCACACAGAATCTAATAGTAAGTAGAAATCAATCATCAAATAAGTAAACCATGATTTGATGGTCATAAAAGTTTTGCCACTGAATTAAATTCCAGGAAAGTCTCATTAGTCATTAGTATAGTTTATAATTACAGTATAATAGGGATAACTTTCAGATTTGAAGACCTAAATTCCTGGCTTTAATTTCACTCATATAACCTAAAAGTTGAAATAAAAATTAAATCCATGCACCAACTTCTCCTTATTTGCTTTTGATAAACAGCAACTAATTAAGAAAAGCAAAACAATGGTGCAAACCATGTCCACCTCAAATGTATAATTTACATCGAACCATCTCAATGTTGAACACTTGAACTTTAGTTGATAACCATCTTTTGTCTGAAGATGACTGAGGTTAACCCCATAACCATAAGAAATTTATACAGCAATTCCATAATACAGATTTCAAATGCCGAGACAAGAGAGATTAAAAAAAATGCATCAGAGCTCAGCCATACTTTGAAAAAAGTAAATTAAAGTGAAAGAAAAAAAAACAAAAATTATACTGGACCTGGAATCCAGCAATGACATTATGTATTTGGATTAACAAATTTTTGGGCATTCTTTTTTTTTTTTCTTTGCATCTTCCTCAGAGCTTTATGAAAGAAATTTTTTTCCATGCTAAAAGTATATTGGGGTAAAAAAGTATTATGTCATTGCATGACCCACATGTAGACAACTCTACCTAATGGTAAAAGCTTTGTTAAATTCAAAGTCTAAACAATAATAATAGAAAAACAGATATACATCAACTACTGCAATAGAGAAACTAAGAATTATCCAAAATTAAAAGAATAAAGCATATCGTAATTTATTTTCTAGAAAAGTGCATAAATTTTAATAGGTTCTTAAATCTGTAATTCATCAAAAGCAGTGAATAATAAAGCCTCCACGCATCACCTTAACTGAAGGTCGTGATCCTCTCCCCAGTGCTTAGCCCCAAATTTGGGATAATGCTCAGATACACTGTATATTCCAGCCTTCATTTCATCAATTCCAATTACATTGGGATATAATAACTTCATTATATCACCACGCAAAAAGCTGAGTTCTGGCTCAGGAATAGGTGGAATTTCCTCTGATGTAGTGATACGATTATACTCAAGGTCCACAACAACTACCTATAAGAGGTTAAAAGACCAATTTTTTTATCAAAAACAAAAACATCATTTAAAACAAATTTCCTCACATGCATGCCAACCCCTGAATTAACAAAACCAAACATTATTACAAAAATTAAATAAAATAAAAAGTTAACCTTCCAAGTAAAGCCTCACATTGATAACCAATTAGAGACATAAAAAGACAGTTCATTTATTGTATGAAGATAATGGAGCCTGAATGATAGATGTCACAGGTAAAGTAGCAAGGGACAGGAATACAAGAATATGACACTCCCCTAACTTGCATTTCTAAATTAGTGGATATGGCAAAAATAAATTGACACTTAGTTAAGTCACTTAAACTATCATACATAATTACTAATTATTTAGTTTAATTTATTAAGTATTCGCCATAAATGGAGTAAAACAAAATGTCATTGTCATTGCTGTTTGAAATCACCTATAGATATTGATTTTTTGACTAAAGCCAGGCCTCATACCGAAACTTAATGAACAAAATATGAAGTGTCATTAAGTAGTTACAAACTGACGATAACCCAAAACTTATGTGTCATCTTCTGAACATAAGAACCCGTATAACAATTCCTTTTTTTACCATTCATAATAATAATAATAATCATTTTTCATTATAACTCATAAATCATTGGCTAAGTAAAGAATGAAAAAATTACAGCCTACAATTAGTCAACAACTAAATGGAATGCATCACTATAAGGTCAGTTACACGGCCAGAAACTGGATTTTTTTTTAGAATAAGTAAGGTGGTGGTGGTGAGGAACGAGCAAGAGAAGAGATCACTTACACCATCCATTGCTAGAGTAGAGGTATCAACACCCGAATGGAGCCCCATCATATATGGTGTAGGAGCATCGATATAATCTACTCCACTGAAAAACAGCAACGGAATGTATACATGCTTCAGGGAAACAAAACCAAAAAAAACCCAAGGAAAAGGTATTAGAAGCAAGTAAACAAAAGGTGTCAGTATTTGAGGATATAACATGACAAGTTATTATCAAAGACAATATGCACACATGGGCAGAACATGAAAATTTTAAGTTGAGGTGCTAAATATGCACATATCCCCATAAATAATGTAGAATCTTTACCAAAGAGCTAGGATACACAGACACGGGGACGGTGTCGGGTACGGGCACAGGTACGGGTACGGGTACGACATTTTCCAAAAAAACCTAGGTACAAGTACGGCAGTACATATATATATATATTTTTTTAAAATATATATATATAATGAAATATAAATAAAATAATATATAAACATGATTGAATTAAACAAAAAATAGACTAATAACACAAATTAAAATAGCATTCAAGAAACATAACAAAGGATTGTTCAACATCACAACAACAAAAAGTTCAACATCACAACAACAACAACAAAAAAAACTAAATGATAGATAAAAAATGGAAATATGTTTTATATTTAATCAGTAATGGGTGTTTTTCAATTAATTAATAATAATAAAAAACGTTTTAAGTACCCAATACGTACTCACGCCGTACCCGTATTTTTTTTTGTTTGGCAACTCACCAGGTACGTACCCATCCGTACCCGTAGCGTACCCATACCCGGTACGTACCGGGTACGGGTACGACGCCCAATTTGGCGTACCCGTGCTTCATAGCCAAAGAGGGGGCATATTTTATCCATTTGAGGAGGCCTGCTAACATATAGCGATTTAAGAAAATGGTGCTCTCGGCTATCAACTCAAATGGAGGTCCCCCCCCTCCCCACTGTGTGCATGGAATTCTTAGAAAGAAGACCAGAGAGAATTAGCCATAATATTTGAAGTGGTGCTGCCATTGAAGATAAAAAACAAGAAGAGAAGCACTGGAATACAGAAGTAAAGAGAACACTAATCTAAAGTCTGAAAAAGATTTTTAAACCTCACCTGCCATCGGAGTGGGTAGATTAAGTGACAGATGGCCTCTGATACAAGAGTTAGGAGTGAATACCTGCCAAAAGAAAGTATAGGCTAAACAGTGACTTTACAACTTGAATATTGTCTAAATGATAAATTACCAAACAACTAAGATAAAATTGAGGGAGAATTATGATCAACCTGCCATATTTACAACATAACTCGACTAATCACTCTGGTAGTAGGTCATAAGCACTAATTCTCCCTAAAATTAGTCATACAAAAGATATTGATAAAGTACTTCAAATTTCAATTTATCAGAGGAAGCCCTACTCCAAATTCACTTTCAAGTAAAGTACTACAACAAGCCTTACTTTCAAATAAAGCAACGACCAGAAAAGCTGTTGAATAACAAAATGAATTGTATAATGTATAAAAATCAAAATGTGTGTGATCTTAACCCTTCATGGTAGATCTAACGGTCAAAATTTAATGCTCTCATCTCTCATAATAAACACTCCTCTCACTTGATATGTATATGTGTATGTGTATGTGTATGTGTATGTGTATGTGTATGTGTATGTGTATGTGTATGTGTATGTGTATGTGTATGTGTATGTGTATGTGTATGTGTATGTGTATGTGTATGTGTATGTGTATGTGTATGTGTATGTGCATGTGTATGTGAATGTGTATGTGTATGTGTATGTGTATGGGATAATTCAGAAGAAGCAGCATGTGCATCAATCCAGCCAGGCACGAATACTTCAAGATTATTCTTGATGAACTCCATGCCATCTAAAGTTCACTCCCACCCTTATCATGTATTATGATGGAATTTCTTAATAGCTGAGAAATACAAAAATGATAGACTGTGTTGTCATACAATCGCAGCTACCAATAACATTACTCAAAGAAGCTCAACTCTCTTTAGAAAAAATAGTGTATAGATAGTACAATAAAAAAATGAATAAGGCCATTTTGGAGGGGTCAGGCAGACCAAGGTTTTGTGACAATGTTCCACCAAATGCAACTATCAGACCTACTCACTTATTTAAAATTCAATATATCAATAATCAATATCCAGGGGAATCCAAATGAATCCCAAATGCGAACTATATAACTGGCATGAAGCATAAGAAAAACAGGTAAACTTTATAATATATATGACGTAAAATTCAGAGCAGTCAACATGAAATTTAAAGTAGAGTTCATTGCCACTGGGGAGGTTAATGTTGACTACAAAAATAACTGGGAACTACATCAATAGTCATAAGTAAGTAATGTACTTGTTAGCCCGAAGTAAAATCCTCCTCTCAATCAACACTGCCGTAAAAAGTGTTATTAAGTTCTCAACATCCAAACACTGCACCAGTGGCTGGAATGATATCTGCTCCACAAAATTTAGGACAGTTGTTAATTACGAAACAGATGAACACAGCTAATAAAGAGCAGAAAAGGTTCTAGGAGGCTGTACATCAACATAGGGAAGTCCATGGTTTGGTGGAGCCTCTACAGGTAGCAGACAGCTCTCAATAGCAAACAGAACCCGCTCCTTTCCAGGAGTTGGCAAAGGCACACTGGACACCACATGTGCTATAACATCCCACAGTGGCTTGCTGAAATTTTTACAAAGCTGGGAACATTAAAAGCAATTGAAACAAAATATAATGGATTTTCATGATTAACCTAAGGAAGAACTTTCAGTCACATTCATGAAGCATAACTAAAACAAAACTTACAGTTATATGTTGATTTTAAAAGGGAAGGGACTAAATGAATAAACTGAGTTATGCATGTGTTGATTTGTAAAAAGGTGAAAATGATTACTACTTTATTAGCTACTGTATAGAACATATATGTCACCTCTACATAGCTGGACCCTTAAAAACTAGATGAAGCTTTTGCCACCATAGTACACTTACCTACTTCCATTTCGGGAAAAGCACAGCGCAAATAGTTCCTCTAGGGCAGTCCTTATTACACGGAAACTTGGTGAGCGTGAAACCAGACAGATGCACTTGTCAGCATATGAATTTGCCTGTATCCGGTAGGCCTCCGCAATATCCTCACACACCGGATCCCGGAAAGAAATGCAACTAACATAAATTTTTGAACCGTCACCCTCTGTGTCAAACTTTTAAGTCAATATGATATCGGCAAACAACACCCAATATAAAAATGATACAAACAGCCAAAACATATAAACTTGTTGAAATATTAACTCATTACTCAAAAAATGTGTTAAAATGTTAAAGGCAAAGGTAAGAGTAATGCAAATGGTTATAATATTTCACAGATTTGAAAGCCCAGCATTGATCTTTATCAATCTCAAGATGCTGTGCTATGTATAGCAAGAGTTCAGAACTAGAGACCCTTTCATCACTACCTTCTAAGGTGGCTACTTTCTTTTAGAATAAGCGTTTGGTGCGGTGGATGAATCTTGGGTGTATGTATCCAGGGATGGAACCAGGTGTATCATAAATGGGGTAGTAGTCCCCTGAAGAGAAAAATATTCCTTAATAGTATTTAAATGTTGTATTCTCCCCCCTTAAAATTTTTATACTGCCTCCTTGTTGATTTTTCTTAGTGTGTTAAATTTTCGACCTCTTACCCATTTTTTCTGGTTCTGTCCCTATATATACCCATTCAATTTGGAACAGTTTCTCTCAGTTCACTCTGTTCTAGCATTATTGCTACATTTAAAATTTTAAATAGCCTCCCTTTCTCCAGGAGTTGCTTCGCTCATGACCGGTTTCACAGTTTCTCACTTTCTCCTGCTGCTTGGTCATGGCTTCTTCAAGGGAGTGTCCTAATATGAAGAGATTGGAGGAGCCTTGTTACATTCTAGACTTTTATTTTCCTCGACTTTCTTTTCGTTTACTGTTTTGGAGGCTATATCTTTTCTTTCAAAATATAGGAAGAGAAAGAAGATGTACAGAAGCAGAAGATAAGATATCCTACTCTGTAAGAAATAATAGGGGGACACAAATCCATTGAGCAAAGCACACATATCTCAATTTCCAACAAAGAAACCCCTCTTAAACATTTACTGGCTCTACACGAAACAGAGGATAAGAAGACTATTTTATCCCATATAAGCAACAAAACCAAGAGACTATAACAGGACACATCTTGGTTGCTGAATGTAGTATGCACACATGGTGACATTACATCTCCCAAATTAACCACTTGATTTTTACGTCATAAAGCATCTCAAAGAACACCACAGTCCTGAGTGTAAACAAAGGTGCAATATATGAGCAAGCAATCTGTCATCTAAGCAGGAAGATTCAATTAGCATTGCCTAAACTTCCTAATATCCTATACGAACTCCACCAAAATCAAAATAGCTTCAAGTAATAACAATGTAAATAGAAGAGATAACGATGCTTGCACAGAAACATACCGGTCAAAACAATGGGATAGCTCCGCGGAAACGTGGAAGGATCACTGGAATCAAATCCTGACGAATAGAACTCAACGCCAGCCGGTAGAACACACTGAAAGCAACAATCACTTAAATTACTAGATCAGCTTAAAATGCAGGAACGTGATAACACGCACGAAGACTTCCAAAATCACAAATCGAGTGTAGAAAATGTGCAAGCATAGGAAGCATGGTTTTAAATCAAATTCGCAGCGTCAAGGTTTTGGAGGTTTCCGAAAACGCAATGCGACCGTGATATCGACCGCGACGGCCACGTCTGTTCACAATTTTCCGCAATACGAAAGACCGCAACGCAACCGCGACCGTTAGCGCGAGGAAGAGATGCAGTGAGTACTTACAGTGGGAAGCTGAGGAGGTGGAGGAGGGTAGAGAGAGTGGTTAAGAGGAGGATACTGGTCGAGAAGAGAAGGAAGATACATGCAACCAGTGCCGTGGTAGCCTTTGCTTCCGTCGACGGTTCGAATCTCCGGCCCGATCCCGCACACGACGAAGTACTCGAAGATTCGAGACATTTTTTCCGGCGATGGCGAACGAAGAATTGCGATCTCTTTCTTCTCCCCTTTCCCCTCACTGAAACCGGGAGAGAAGGGGGTGCACAGAGATCTGGTTCTCTCGGTCTCTACTCTGCGATTGCTGAATTTGCATTTGAATTTGCATTTGCTCGCATTTTAACTTGAATTTGGGGAATGAGGGAGTTGTGTTAGGATATGCAACTCGGGTGCTTCAGCGCTGGAAATGCACCGGTGTTCTTTCTGTTGAGGGATCGGTTGGAAAAAACAAGTTGAGGGAGGATTGAAGTTGAAGCGAAGGAAAACCGTGAAACAAAAATGAAACCGTGGTTTGGGTGGTTTTTACCTTTTAAAAATGGAAAATATTTCTAAAATTTCATATTTAACTTTTATATGATTTTTATTTTGAACAAGTGTTTGTTCACATCTGAACAACACTTCATCTAGATAGCAGTTAAAAAAAAACACTTCATCTAGATAGAAAATGAAGAAATGAGTGAGAAATGAATGATATAATAGGTGATTTGAACAGTAGAGAAAGACAGTAAGAAAAATGAAGTGAAAATGAATGGTAAGAGGAGTAGAGTGTGAATGTATCATAACTCTTTTTATTTTAAAATGTTATTACCAACAGAAAGGATGAGTGTTATTATAAAGATATTCTTATATGAGAATGGTATGAATAAACCGTGGTCATTGGATTTACTTATGAATAGTTATGATTAAAATATACTTAGTGATCACGTGATTAATTCTTTTAATCATGATCATTCGTAGTTTAATCTTACGGCCATGATTTATTCTCACGATTCCCACCAAGTTATATAAATGTATGATAACTTTTGACAGGGATGAAATGTTACCTAGGTGGGAAGAACTTCTACCTTGTAGTTTAATAAGTCATTTGTGATAATACTTTGATATGATTTATGTAAGTTTTATATTACTATATGCTCTCTAAACAACCACATATTGAAGTTATCTTTTCATTAATAAGGTATTTAATAAATGGTGAAAATTACGTATTAGCATTTAAGTCGAATGTTTAGAAAGACATTTAAAATAAACATTTTTTCAATTTAAATCATTTGTTTGTTGTTTGAGAGTTTATGTGTCCTGAGATATTGTGCGCGAGTAATACCCCCACATTGTGTCCCCATGAATCTTTGGATAGATCAAGATATTTGATCAGACAAGACCTAATTGAGCTCCCAGACGATAGTGTGAAGAGGGGAACAACAGACAAAATATTTGACTGGATGCTCCAACTCCAAGCTTCCAGGTGGTGGCCAAAGATCCTTGTGAGGATACTCCAATGCTTAAGTTAGTAGAGATTCAAGTTGACCTGATAATGGAATTCGGTTTGAAAACTTACCTTTAGGTCATGCTGGATACTTCTTATTTATAGTGGAGGCTAGTGGAGGCTAGTGGAGTAATTGGGTTGTGGTGCACAACCTCTTTGTCGTTGGATGGTTGTGGTCGTTTGATCTATGGCATGGCTGGTGATCGTGGTGCTGAAGGCTTCTGTGGCGAACAAGTAGGCTTTTGCAAAGGTGGGGTCAGCGGTTCAAGTCAAGTCGCTTTCATACTGGACTCGTCAGTGGCGCTGGTTACGCCTTGCCGTCGGATCTTTGCTTGACCCTTAAGGTGTGGTTTTAAGGCGTGGCAGAGTGGTTAGATTTGTGAGATTCCTTTCGGTTGTGACTGGGCTCTCCTTCCCGACCATTTCTTTGGGGGTGATGGTTGTTCGTAGCCCTTTAGTGAATTAGGCAGCTTTGAGGAGGTGGGAGAGTCAGGATCGCAAGATTCTGCTGTTATGGAGGCGTTATGGGGTTTCGGTCCTCCAGTTGTGTCTTTGGCGGTTATTTGGGGGCTTTCACAGGTGGTGAGGCGGTCTTTCAGTCCTTGCTCTTGGTGTCTTGTGAGTTTGCTTCGCCGATGCTCTCTATGTTTCTTTTGCTTCTAATCTGATGAGGCAAGGAAGAACCGAGTTGTGGTTGAGCTTGGATCACTTGGATTTTTTCGATCTGGGCTTCTTGGGGGTTCATCATTTTGCCTATGTTTCAGTGTGCCTCTTGTTGTTGCTGGTTCGATGACGCTCTTATTTGCTTTTGGTGCTGTTTGAAGATGTTCTCTTGTTTGGAGGTTATTTTGTGGGGTATTTTTTACGTTCTTTGTGTGATGTGGTCCATGCTTTGAATATGGATGTTTGATCCTAGTTCTTTTTCCCTTTTATACTCACCTAATAATTTCTTTTCTAGTTCGTTTTGTTTCTCTCGTGGCAAACAATATTTAAAATCTTTTTTTTCTCACCTATTTCTCTATTCTCATTTTCTCTCTTCACATGTTCTCTCTTGTCTTTTTTCTCTTGTGAACCAAACAAAGTGTTACTAGTTTAGGCTGGTTGTCAGAATCGTGATTCTACTCGTAAAATCGGGCGATTCTACACTCCCACAGGGTCTTTCGTCTTAAAATGGTTGTAGAATCGGAATCTGGGTGGAATCATCGTCGAATGGGTAGGATCGTGGAATCGCCGTCACTTCTTCGATTCTACCAGATGCGAATCGGGTCACAAACGACCCATTTGACCCGGCTTTTAATTAAAAAACCCTAGAATTTCAAATAAAAAAACACGTGTTTTCTGTTTCCCCTTCATTCCCAGCCACACACAACCTTCAGTTCTGGATGAGGCTGAGTCACGCAGCCCTTCGCCGTCACCGCCACGCTCCTCCGCTCGTGGTTCGCCGTTCGTCGTCACCAACCGTCGCACTCCTTCGCTCACCGTTCGTCGTGCTCCTTCGACTTAGCATTTTTTGAGGTAAGAACCCGTTATAACTTATAAGAAGCAATCTTTCTAATTACTGAAGATTTTTAATTGTGTTTTGTTGTTACCTCTTGTTGTTGTTGTAATGCGACCACTATACCATAATAAAATTGTAGGAAGCATTTTTTGGTGATTGTAAATTTTGTTGTTGCCTCTTTCTGTTGCTGTAATGGGACCAATTGGTTTGTCTTTTTGGGCAGAATTGTCAGGCCACAATAGTTATCCAATATGAAATAATAAAAATGAACGTTGTTCCTAACACGATTTTGCTTCAATTTTTCTTTAATCAAAACATACCTCCATTCAAACGAACCAGAATCTTTTGGTATATTAGGATGTAAAGCTTTTTTTTGGTACATTGAGATGTAAGCTTTCTTATGGTACATTGGGAATGTAATGCTTTCATTAGGTACATTGAGATGTAAAACTTTTTTTTGGTACATTGACTTGTAAAGCTTTCTAATGGTACATTTTGGTACTTGAGTACTTTATTATTGACAATGACAATATTATAGATTATGCAAGCCTATTGAAGTGCTTGTTATTATGAATTTATATACATAAATATATTTATGCATATTAGTAGAGTCGTAACGTCCATATTAGGTTTATACGATTCTAAAAATCTCTGTTTATGTGTAAAATCTCGAGTCTTTAGCCCCCATCCATAACAATTCCTAACCAAACAATACTTTTTCTCAGGTTGACACTTCAATTTCAAGTTTCAACTAACTCTTTTTTCCATTAATGTTTCTTCCAATCACGCTCAGCTTACCATGGCATGATGGCAATTATATAAAGAATAAAAATTTGCTCCGGCCTTGCAACTTGACCAGTACTTCCCCTAACAAAATCAACCACGAACGAAGCTCCTTCGTTTTCCACGAATAACCAACAATGTTGCTAATGCTTCCTTCAATTCCCCTGCTCCTCCTCTTCACATTCACCACCCTCATTCTCATTCTCTCCGCCACCCTACTCCGCCGCAAAGATGGTCGGAGACGTCCTCCGGGGCCACCGGGTTTGCCGGTCATCGGAAACCTCCACATTCTGGGGAAGCTCCCGCACCGCACCCTCCAAACCTTAGCCAAACAATATGGGTCTATCATGTCTCTAATCTCTTCGTCTCGGACAGGTCCCAACTGTTATAGTCTCTTCCTCTGAAGCCGCAGAGCAATTCCTCAAGACCCACGACGTCGTTTTCTGTAGCCGCCCCAGAATCCAAGCCTCCAACTACATCTCTTACGGCTCCAAAGGCTTGTCCTTTTCTGAATACGGTCCTTACTGGAGCAATATGAGGAAGCTCTGTACCCTGCAACTTCTTTCCTCTTCCAAAGTTGATTCCTTTGCGCCTTTGAGGATGACAGAGGTGCTAATAGCGGTTAAGTCGCTCGAGAAATCTGCGGCGGCGCGTGAGGTCGTTGACCTTAGCGAGGTGGTGCACAACCTTTTGGAGGATATTGTGTACAAAATTGTGTTAGGATGTAGTAAGGATGATGAGTTTGATTTGAAGGGGCTTGTTCGACGGGGTATGAACCTTAGTGGAGCATTTAATCTAGTTGATTATGTGCCTTTTCTTGGATTTTTAGACCTTCAGGTGTGAATTTAATCTGTTTGTTTTGAATTTTGTTTATCCTGTTACATGGTTTCCTTTTCCTTCTACAGTAGCATGATTGTGAATTGTGATGCAGTATTAGTTGTGTTAAATCTTGTGTTCTGTATTAGTTGCATAGTTCTCATCAAACTCTAGATAGGAGTCATGTTACAAGAAAACCCAAATTTGCTCTGAACCACAATTATAGTGTCGTTTTTCAATTGTAGTGCATAATTAAGCTGTTTAACTCCTATCAGGGATTGAAACAAAGCTTTAAGGAAACTAGTAAAGGAATTGACCAAGTGTTGGAGAAGATTATTCAAGTCAAGAGCATGAGAGTGGTTCAAATGTGCAAAATGGTCGGCACCATAAGGACTTCACAAACATTTTACTCTCACATATGAACCAACCCATTGATTCCCATGATGAACAAAGTCATGTCATTGATCGATCTAATATTAAGGCTATCCTCTTGGATATGATTGCTGGGGCATATGAAACTTCTGCTACTGCAGTGGAGTGGGCTTTATCCGAGCTCCTTAGGCATCCAAGAGTGATGAAAAAGCTTCAAGATGAGCTAGATAATGTGGTTGGACCGGACAAACTGGTGCAGGAGGAGGATTTCGCAAAGATGAGTTACTTGGATGCTGTGATCAAGGAGACCTTAAGATTATATCCTTCTGGACCATTATTCCCCCGTTTGTCAATAGAGGATGCTGTGGTTCATGGTTATTTCATAGAAAAAAAATCAAGAATCATCGTAAATTTATGGGCAATAGGAAGGGATTCTAAGTCATGGTCTGATAATGCTGAAGAATTTTATCCTGAGAGATTCACCAACAATAGTTTCGACTTTCGGGGACATGACTTCCAATTTATACCATTTGGTTATGGTCACAAAGGATGCCCTGGCATGAACTTAGGCATAGCTACGGTTAAACTTGTTGTCGCTCAATTGGTGCATTGCTTTTCTTGGGAGCTTCCAACACATACAGCTCCAAATGACTTGGACATGAGTGAGAGATTTGGCCTCACAATACCAAGAGCTAAGCACTTGCTTGCTGTGCCAACTTATTGTCTTATAAAGGAAGCACTTCACTGATCAAGCTTATTGTAGTGGGAGGATTAATCTAAAGGAGAATTGTTCTGTTTAGATTCTTGTCTCGCTGTTCCTTGTTTGTAAATCATCAAGTCAATAGTATTGGATTAATAAAGTGTTTTACATTATTCAGATTAAGGAAGGGTCAAAAACAAATTTATGTGCATATATTCAAATGCTTCCGCTCATACTTTTTGTATATAATTTCATAATGTAGTGTTAGAAATTGTATATATACTTTTATGGCATTATACTATAATTAAGGGATTTCTGTGTAAATTTATGAAGTAATATGTAAAAAGAGAGAGCTATTTGCTCTAGTTAAGAAGATTTTTCCCACAGTTTTCATTGATTCTTCAACTCATCCAGCATCCCAAAGTACATAAGGGGTCACATTACAGCCTATTATTCAATCAACAAAGGAGGGGGATGAAGTTAGCAGCCTTCTATGGTAATCCAGAATTAGTACTGCAGATTCTCATATTTCAATCCTTGAATGTCAAGAAGTTAAGCAATCTGGTCCAAAATCCAGCTGGTGTTACTGGTGCTTGTTGTACAATAAGGTCCCTAAAGTTTGCTTTTTTCACCTAATTCTTCCAATGAATCCACTAAATTTTGAAACCTAGCCACAAGTTCAATCAGAAGTGATGTAAATGTTGCTAGAGATAGTGCACTAGCACTTTTCATAAGTTTTTAAATATTCTTTTATCATTGCATCTGGTTTATGATAAACATGAGCAGGCCAAGATTCTGTTTCCTGAACTTGTTTTCAGAAGCAAGAGCTGCAAGAAAAGAAAGATTAATTTCTTGAGAGGCTGATGTTAAGTTTCCTTCCCAACTTTTTCGAACTTCAACTGATCTGAGGTCAAGCACAGTCTCACTAAGAGTCAGAGACTTATAATCCAGCAATTTTCTTTGTTCATGTATGTAAAAGAGACCTTGAGGATCAACCACCTCTCTTGGCCGGTTTCCGATTTCCCAGCTCTCTGAATTTACAAGGTGAGATTTTTTAACAATCTTCTGTTGCATTCTTCTGCTGCCTAGTGTACTTCATACAGCAAGTCTTCCCTACCTAGTTTTTTCATCTTTGTAACTTTGTCTCCAAGTTCACGTAACACCTTATGAAGGACATGGATATAAATAGAATGAAAGGAAAATAATTGTGAAACTGGAACCTGTAATAACAATGCTGATAATAATTATGAAGAAGTTCCTCTGGGCGTTTCTTGCTAGCTCACTTCTATCATTATTATGTCTGGTATATAAAAAGAATTAAACTGCACATATGATGCAAAAGTAAGTACACCATAACTTTCGTAACCACTTCCAGAAATTTTCATTGATTATCAATTTTCATACATAGCAATAGTAGGTAGTCAACAGGTACCAACCATTTCATTACACATAAAAGACTAGATTCCACAGGGACAAATATCAAACAACACATTCCACATGGACTAATTTCAAACTAGATAGGACTCGACATTGCTGAAGAAAACATCATCCATATAGTGACTATCCAGGAAAACCCAGCAAACACCATGAACAAAACTCGGTGGTTTTCCAAAAAGTAGGGGCTAAAGCCAAACTTTACTCTGGCAAAGGACCTTTTTCAAACTTTGTCTATTACATAGGGACCAAAAGCTTAGCTAACCCATTAATTTGTAATTTATCTAAGTTTATGAACTATTTTAATCTCAAGTAAACATGATATATTAAGTAATTATCCATGTTCTCCTTACCCACACTCAACAGCTTAGAATTTTGATCAGGATTCCCTTCCTTGATCTATTCCCATGGCTTAGTAATATTTTTCTTGCAGTCTTTAATTTAATACCCAATTACGTATTTAGCACATGAGTTGCCAAGTTTGACTACAGTGTGCAACTTTTTCTTTTCTTTTTTTTCTGATAAGCAACTATGTGCAACTTGAATCATCAATATCAATATGATAATGATAAACAAACCTGAAGCACCATATGAATTTGGGACGTACTGTGAGTATCAATCTGGAGTATCACAGATTAAATTGAATAGAGGAGACACTTCTCTTCCATTTTTGCACACCCTGATTTTATCTTCAAGCATGTTGCTTCTTCCTTTAATCCCCCTACTCATCCTTTTCACAATCATCCTCATTCTCTCTGCAGCAACCTTGTTCCGTGGCAAAGATGGTCGGAGATGTCCTCCGGGACCATCGGGATTGCCGGTCATCGGTAACCTCCACAGGTTGGGGAAGCTCCCGCACCGCACCCTCCAAGCCTTGGCCAAACAGTATGGGCCTATCATGTCCCTTCGTCTCGGACAGCTTCCAACAGTTATAGTCTCTTCCTCTGAAGCCGCAGAGCAATTCCTCAAGACCCACGACGTCGTTTTCTCTAGCCGCCACAAAATCCAAGCCTCCGACTACATCTCTTACGGCTCCAAAGGCTTGGCCTTCTGTGAATACGGTCCTTACTGGCGTAACATGAGGAAGCTCTGTACCCTGCAACTTCTCACAGCTTCTAAAGTTGAGTCCTTTGCGCCTTTGAGGAAGAGGGAGCTGCTACTGGCAGTGAAGTCGCTCGAGAAAGCTGCGGCGGCGCGTGAGGTGGTTGACCTTAGCGAGGTGGTGAACAAACTTTCGGCGGATATTGTGTACAAAATGGTGATAGGGTGTAGTAAGGATGATGAGTTTGATCTGAAGGGACTTATTCAACGGGGTATGAACCTTAGTGGAGCCTTCAATCTAGCTGATTATGTGCCTTTTCTTGGAGTTTTCGACCTTCAGGTACGTATGTGGTTTTAATTTACGCTTGTTTTTGTTCTATCTAAGACTCGAGGTTAGACTCAATGACAAGCACACAACGTAGCCTAGCTCAGTAGCTCACGGTATATGTGATAGAGCGAAGATGCCTTAATCTTGTTACCTTAGTCACTTTACAGGATTAAGGGTGTCTCTTGGGCTTTTAGTTGTTTGGCTGTTATGTTTAGACTAATTTATTACATTCTTAAATGGCATAATGATTAGGCCGGATTGACCCGAGCGTTAGTTCGGTAAGCACAGCCTTCCAAGCCCTTAAGGCATGTGTTTATTGGGCTTGAAGTGTGTCTCGGAAACTAAGCTGGGTTACGGTGGATAATAACTTAGTGATTAGGTCGGGTTGCACCGAGTGGTAGCTTGGTAAGCACTAAGCACACAGCCTGCCTTGTGCTTATTGGGCTTGAATTATGTCTCAGATATTAAGCCGGGTTACCCCAAGCGGTGGCTCGGTAAGCACAGTTTTGATTTTTGTTTGTCCTGTTACATAATTATTTCCTTTTCCTTCTGCAGTAGTATAACTTTTTAATCTTGTGTTAGTTCTGTATTAGTTGCATAGTTTCTTTTGTATGTATGAGGTAACCCCTCCTTAATTGTCATCAAATTCTCTGCATATGATTTAAATGCAAGGCACGAGTCATGTTAGAAGAAAACCCCAACTATAGTGTCAATTTCAATCGTAGTACATGATTAAGTTGTTTAACTTTTACTATCAGGGATTAAAACGAAACTTTAAGGAAACTAGTAAAGGAATTGACCAAGTGTTGGAGAAGATCATTCAAGAGCATGAAAGCGGTTCAAATGTTCAAAATGGTCGGCCCCACAAGGACTTCACAGACATTTTACTCTCACATATGAACCAACCCATTGATTCCCATGATGAACAAAGCCATGTCATTGATCGAACTAACATTAAGGCAATCCTGTTAGATATGATTTCTGGGGCATTTGAAACTTCTGCAACTGTTGTGGAGTGGGCTTTATCTGAGCTCCTAAGGCATCCGAGAGTGATGAAAAACCTTCAAGATGAGTTAGATAATGCGGTTGGACAGAACAAACTGGTGGAGGAGGATGATTTGGCAAAGATGAATTACTTGGATGCTGTCATCAACGAGACCTTAAGATTATATCCTCCTGGTCCATTAGTCCCACGTGAGTCAATAGAGGATGCTACGGTTCATGGTTATTTCATAGAGAGAAAGTCAAGAATCATCCTAAATTTATGGGCTATAGGAAGAGATTCTAAGGTATGGTCTGATAATGCTGAAGAATTTTATCCAGAGAGATTCACCAATATCAGTTCAGACTTTCGGGGACATGACTTCCAATTTATACCATTTGGTTATGGTCGCAGAGGATGCCCAGGCATGAACTTAGGCATAGTTACGGTTAAACTCATTGTCGCTCAATTAGTACATTGCTTTTCTTGGGAGCTTCCACCACATACAACTCCAATAGACTTGGACATGAGTGAGAGATTTGGCCTCACAATTCCAAGAGCTAAACACTTGCTTGCTGTGGCAACTTATCGTCTTACGAGGGAAGCACTTAACAGACCAAGCTGATTGAAGTTTGAGGATTAAACCAAAGGAGGATTGTTCTGTTAAGATTCTTGTCTCATTGTTCCTTGTATGTTTAATCATCAAGTTAATAGTAGTGGATTAATTAAGTGCTGTACATTATTCAGATTAAGGAAGTGTATATTGAGTCACATTCAAAACCAAATGTGCATATATTCAAATGTTTCCGCACATACTTTGTATATATACTTCAAAAATGTAGTGTTAGAAATGTTGTTGACATAAACATTCAACCTAAAGGGTATAAATTTTTAAGGCATTGTAGAATATTTGTGTAAATTTCTAAAATAATATATAAAAAAATGAGTTATTTTCTCTAGTTTGGGAGATTGTTCCCACAGTTTACATTGAATCTTCAACTCATCCCACAATACCAAAGACATCACATGACAACCTATTATTCTATCAACAAAGGAGGGGGATGAAGTTAGCAACCTTCCATGGTAATGTAGAATTAGTATTGCAGATTCTCATTCGGAAGCTCTGCCTCTGCAAGGTAAATCTTGACATGACCAAGTCCATATTTCAATCCTTGAATGTCAAGCAGTTAAACAATCTAGTCCAAAATCCAGGTGTAATAGGTTCTTGTTGCTCCAGAGGGTCCTTAAAGTTAGCTTTTTCACCTAATTCTTCAAATGAATCAACTAAATTCTGAAGCCTAGCTACAAATTCAATAAGAAGTGATGTAAATGTTGCTAGAGATAGTGCACTAGCACTTTCGTAGGATCTTAATTCTTCTTTTGTCATTGCATCTGGTTTATGATAAACATGAGCAGGCCAAGATATCTGTTTCCTGAACTTGTTTTCAGAGGCAACAGATGGAAGCAAAGCAGGGTTATTGTCTTTAGAGGCTGAAGTTAAGTTTCCTTCCCAACATTTCGGAACTTCAACTGATCTGAGATCAAGCACAGCTTCACTCAGAGACTTACAATCCAGAAGATTTCTTTCTTCATGCATGGTAAAGAGACCTTGAGGATCAACCTCCTCCCTTGGCCGGTTTCCGATTTCCCAGCTCTCTGAATTGACAAGAAGGTAAGATTTTTTATCAATCTTCTGTTGCAATTCTTCTGCTGCTTCATGTACTTCATACAGCAAATCTTCCCCACCTAGTTTTTCCATCTTCTTAACTTTGTTTCCAAGTTCACGTAACACTTTTGCCCCTTCAGAACCTAGCCTCTTCAGCTCATTACGAAAAACATGTCTCTTCTCAGCTGGGGCCTATAAAAAAAAGAAAGTATATGTAACTCAGGGGGAAATCAGCAATGTTACATGTTATGAATGAAACTTGCAAGAAATGGAATAAACGCTGACATGATAAAGCTAACTTTGTTATGGAAAATACTAAATGTTACGATAAGAAACACAAGAAGAGGTAATTATCACTGATACTCTCACGATTTCTGTCAAACAATACTGTTAAGTGTTAACTTTGTCACATCAGCATTTCTTGCAACTTTTCTTCCTAACATGTAGCATTGTTGATTTGTTATTTGACATGAATATTGGGAGGTAGTCAGTGATAACTATCAATTCTTGTGTTTCATATTGTAACATTTAGTATATTCCCGGAGGAAATAGACAACAAACAAATTTCAAAATGAGAAGTACCTGAATTTCAGAAAGTATGCATCCGTGCAAGGCCATGACCATAAATGCACAATGCCTTAGAGCCCCACTTACTTTCACATAATTCTTCCATGGATATCTTAGCATTTTATAGCGACCATGTGGTGGTTCCCAAACAGCAAATCCCATCTTCAATCACTCGTACGTGACAATGAGTCATAAAGATTTATAATACACCATACTCATGATACATACAGAAAAACAGTAGAAGACAGTACCAATGCATCCTCTTTGCTTGTAGATTCAACGGCGGATCTGTAGCCATCATAAACTGGATCATCAGAAGCTTGATAAGTAAGAATCTTCGATGGAATCTTCTTGTACTCAACACAATTGAGGTAGTGATTGACAACCCCTGAAAAAGAAGCTCAACAGAGTTATTCAACCCAGGAAACAGAATCTGAGTAGCAGCAAACTAAATGGGACAACAACTACAAGTTAAGAGCATCTTTGGATAAACAGTATAAAATCATGGTGAAGTTAAAATCACGATGGACAACCAAAAAAACGGAAACGGCTTCTGTCACCGTGTATCCAAACATGTTCTAAGTGTAATGGAGGAGAAAAGTATTAGAGAGAACCTTCCAAAGATGTTGCAACACCCATGAAATTTTTCGCCACAAGATTATGCAGATCCTCACCAGCCCAGATTGGGAATATACAGATGTTTACTCCCAAAGATACAGCAGCACCAAGTGCAATGAGCAAAAATCTATGTATAGCTGTGTTATAAAATTCCCCTGTTCTATACCCAGATACTGTGATGAAGCAATATGTGATCAAGAACACACGGAAGCCATATTCATAAGGCTTCAAAGTTGGGTACTGTTTTGCATAGGTGGCACAAAATCCTATCAATCACAAAAGCTTATTAGAGAATCATGCATGAGGCAGAAACACATGCATATAAATAGAATGAAAGGAAAATCATTGTGAAATTGGAACCTGTAATGAAGATGCTGATAATAATTATAAGTTCTTCCCATTTTCCAGCCAGTGCTGATAATTCTGCTACTCCAAGAGCAAGTCCTCCAGCTGATAAGGTTCCCAATCCTCTATTAAACCCCTTGCTAAGAGTTGCCCCTGTACAAAATTTCTTACGAATTCAAGTAACTGATAAAATATAACTGTTTACGCAAAAATTGGTTAAGCTATAACAATCTCAGTCACTCAGCTGATCTACACGTTTGATGGTAAATTTTATATCTCTTTAAATCCATACAAATGAATTTGAAAATATCTTTTATGGTTGACATTTAACTGTAATTAATTTAACTGTTTCCAATTTATGTCCACCAAATTTATTGTTATTCAGATACTGTTTCCAATTTATGTCCACCAAATTTATTGTTATTCAGATACCTAAGTCTGTTGTCATAAATCACTCAAGTCCTATAAAGGAACATATACATATATAAAAGGAATCTGGATTCCCCCATGTATCAAATTTATGATGAAAGCGATGGATATGCTATGAGTAGAGACTATTTATTTCAAGGACATAGAGGAGGAGAATCAGAACTTCATGGATGGCCCCCCAAGTCATATATTTAATTAATTTTCTCACCCTATCAAAGTACCCTGCTGATTCATCAAAATAAATCTTCACAAGAGTACTTCACTCCAAATCAAGTACCATATCAACATACTCCACAATTTCATCATATTCCATCAAGCACTACACATCAATACATCTCAAATTTCCCCCTATATTTCTGACAAATCACATTATATATTATATCTATCATTAATCTATCTTTTCTGTCTTTATCGCTCTTCTTTTCCAGGTGTCTACATCCATGGCAGTGTGTACAAAATTTCCTAAGTGTAGAAGTATAACTAGAAAATAGAAAAGAAAATAAAGTGATCTTGAGTTTTAGACACTCAAACTGTACATGCATTGAAGCACCTGCACCATATTTTTCTCTTTCTTTATGTCAATTTAAGTGGGGTGTCTAGACATTTTCCAAAGGAAAAAAAGCATTAACATATTGTTGTACCTACCTATACTGAATTCGAAGACAACAACAACAGTCAGAATAGCCCAGACAGAATAGCGGCTCATATCCTTGAAGGGTTCTTTGAGGAAGATCAAAAGGGAGATGAGAGTGAGAGCAAGACCCATTTTTGCAGCGAAGATAATCTTCCTTGGATCAGAGCGACCCATCTTCCAAGCCTTCTCAGCAACTTGCTTAACCTTCTTCCGCCACTTCACCATCCTCCCCTGTTTCTCATCTTCCCCGAGCAAGCCAATCCCTATCTGGGAGTAGCTGCCACCACCGCCGCCGCCGCCACCCTTCATGGATAGCAGCCTCTCCTTCTTCTCGGCGAAGCTGTGAAGGAAGGACCTGGTTTTGACCAACTTGGGCGGAGGAGCCATTCTTGCTTTGTTGTTAAGCAAAGGAAGAAAAATGATGGCTGATTAGTATTGGGACTTGAAACGTTGAAAACTTGAATGGAAAGTTTGTTGTTGCTTTGTTTGAATGTGGACACTTTGATGAACAGGGGAAGAGTGTGAGAATGTGAGGTGGAGAACGTAACTTTGGTAGATATTCATGCATCCGCTAAAAAAGCTTATTGTCTAATCTTATCTTTTCTCTTCTTGAAGGATCTAAAAGCCAGAGAGGGTAAAACAAGTTGCATCATGTGACATCATGCTCATAGGAAACGACAACCATAATAAGATACGCCATCTTATTGTTTTCAATAATGTTTGGTGCACAACTTAAAAAAACAAAACAAAAATGTTTGGTGCACAACTCAACTCAATTGGTTGTCGATATTCAAATTATGAAGTGAGGAAAAGGATATAAGAAAATGCGGTGGTGATACATATACATACAATTATACAATTATTGACCGGCATTCTTCACACATATCATTTTGAGGCGACGTTTAACGCCCATAATATTTTGAGGCGGTTTAAAATACGGCAAAGTGATATGTCATGTCACAAGGAGAAATTATGAGTGTCTAGGTGTAACTCGTCTTTTATGTTGGATACTATTATCATTTCTTATATAGTTTCCCTACTCCAGATACACTATAATTTTATTTTATCCTTCTGTTCCGACTTGAGTTCGGTGCTTCGTGAGCTAGCCACCATATAAGGCACAACTCATAGCATCCGTTGATTTAGACGGATGGACCCAACCAGGTTTGACGACCACGAAGGACTTGACGCAAGTCCACATCCTGAATCATATTATACAATAGACAGCCCTTTTTAGATATTTCCATGATAAGATTTAGAATCAATTCCCCAACCTATTGAAGATATTTCTAGAAGATGGGTCTAGAACCTTGTAAGTAGTGGAAACAAAAGAACACCAACCAGAGTTGAGTCAGTCAGGAAATGTTATCGATTACAATGACAGACTGACAACGTCATACTGTAAAAAGTAAAATACGTACACTTACCTCCATCAAGGTTTGTCAAGATGACACCCCACCTAAAATATACACCCCACCTAACCCTCTTTCTACTTTTGCACAGAATATTAAAATATGTCATAAAATCCAAATAATAGAGACATAATTAGTGGCGGATTTTATGAAGGAATGTTTTTCGTCGCATAAGTCGATTTGAATTTGTCTATTTTAGTGACAGATTATATTTTTATCTCTAAAATCCATCGGTAATTTAAATTAGCGACGACTTTTGCGACGAAAAATATCCCTTAATGAAATCTATCACTAATTTTGTCTTTATTATTCATTATCCAAGAATTTTGCGACGGATTCTGATATTCCATTGCAAAATTTAAAAGGAGTGGCATAGAGTGTATATTTTAGACAAAAATGTGGTGGAGTGACATTTTGACAAACCTTGAAGGAATGAGTGTATTTAACTCTACTATAAATAGAGCACGACACTTCATAATGTACCCTAGCTCACATGCACCCCAACTAGACGATAAAGTACGATAGATATTTCATTAGTTGGATGATAGGGGGACAACAAATTACGTTCCATCCATCAGCATGATGACGAGGGACGACGAACATTACATTAGCTTTGACGACGGAGGACGACCCGACAAGCTCCATTGTAGCTGAGTCGAGACGACATCGTGTATTCTTTCATTATCAAAGCACGTATCTCTAATATTCTTTCTTCTAATTTTTTTTTTTTTCTTTTCAAATATGATTGTCCACATCCTAAGTATCTTAGAACCATTTTGCACTGCACGGGACAGGCGTCTGCACAGATCCTTGTCGTGAGTGTTTGAAATTTAAAATATTTCAAGTACTGAAATATTTTGATTTTTGTAGAGGACTAGCATGCATGCATGTCTAGATTCCTGGGGAAAGGTTCGAATCTTTTAAATATGTTTCTTGATTTCATGACTACAAGAAATGGAATATTATAATAATGCGGATAGATCAAGTAAAGGGAATCCTGATGAAAATTCAACTCCGTTCCTGCAAATGTAAGTGAGGAGAACATGGATAATTCATATCTAATGTTTAGCTGTCGACACCCATTAAACTAAATTAGCTCCAAATCCTAGATAAATTATAAATTAAATAAGTAAGTCCTTGTCGTTATCTCCTATTTTAATAATGTCTGATTAGAAGGAAATAGAGAAGAGAGGTGTATTAGATTGGTTTTATAGCTATTTTATTGCGGTCAAACTTTTTTTTCTGAAGGTATTGCGTTCCAACTTTGGAAGGAGAAAAAATTAAGCTTAATTTTGTCTTTCCCTCAAACAGTTTTGAAGGGAATATATATCATGTGACTAAAGTGATCTTTCTGTGTTTAAAGAGTCTAAACAAGTTTTATACTAGTATTCATTTAAAATTTCATCAACTTGTCATGATTAAATTTAAATTTAAAAATATTTTAAATGAAAAATAGAGATATGTGATTGGAGGCACGTGTACAACTCTTTACACTGTCAGTGCATTAAAATTAAACTTTACTTGCACATTTAAATTTGTGACGGTTTTGAACTCCCACAAATCACGTAGTTATAAAAATAAGTTTTAAATACATTTTTAGTCCCTTACAAAATATGTTTTTTTGTTTTTTATCCATAAGAAAAAATATTTTTATTTTTAGTCCTTCAAAAATTAAATATTTTCTAAGATGACTATTTTTTCTGTAATCCTATTTAATTGAAAATTTAAATTTATTAACCATAAAAGACTTGAACCTATAACCCTATTTAAAGATAAATTCTGATTTACTCACACACCTTATTATGAAATGAATTCTTAAAAACACCAAATTAGATATTAAAAAAAGACTTTGTTACAGTACTCTCTCAAACGAGAGGGTTCAGAACCTATTAGTTTATTATTTAACTAAATTTTAATTTAAAAAATTATCATAAAGAAATCAGGAAAAGTTAAACTTAGAGAATATAAAAACCAATCTATTTTTAAATGGGTAGCATAAAAATTGCTCTTTAAAACTTATCTATACATTACCAAATAGGAGTATTTGACAACCTCTATTATTATTTCCAATATTCCATGAACGAAGAGCCAGATTACTGACATATTTTGTCCAGTTGCTCGACCTAGGCACACGGCGGAACTAGATCACAATATTTGAAGAAGTTAAAATATTTTTTTAAAAAAAAAATTGTAGATAGTATTGTTATGATCACTTTCATTTGTTACATATTCTCATTTATTAGTCCTACCCTTATCTCCAAAAGTTTCTCTAACAGCCTATTTGTTTCTCTTAGCAATTTGCTTCCTCTATGCCAGCCTCTTTGATTTGATCCTGACATTCCTCTAAAACAATTGTTACCTCAAAGAGTGTCTTAATTTTTCAATTTCATTGTTAATCTCATCAATGTCCTCAATTATTGATATCCAATCCAAAGTTAATTTGAATGTCTCTTTTTACTTCATTTTTAAGGAGTAGAAACGATTAGGCTAATAGCAGAAGTAACTACAAGAGGGGGAAGAATCAGACAAGATGAAGATGCTACAAAACCAGCCACTAAGACATGTTTTCCTAGTTTGAGTTCTCTGATGAAAACCCAATTCACTTTGCCACCACAATTATTAGCATGAGGTTGTGGCCAACATTGACTAGCATCTTAATCTTCATCGTCTTCTTCATCTAATTCCATCCTATAAAGTATACCAACAACATTAAAAGTTGAAAAAAAAATTATGCATATCTTAAAATTAAAACTTTTTCTCTATGTATGGGTGAATGTATGTTACAACTTATATTGAAATAGAATCACTGATTAATTGGCATAGTTGAAAGGGTGAAAATTTTGTGGGAAAAGAAAATAATGAAATTAAGGAAGAGATGAAAGAAAACGGAAAAAGAAACAGGATCAAAGGTTTACCTGAACTGAGTCTAAAAGGAATTGTGAATGAAAAACATTTTGTTATTGATTAATTGCAGATTACAATAGGTTCACAACTCTTATATACTGCTACATATGTGAAAGCAGTAGGAATATATCTGATACTAACAGATCCTAATTGATTACATACATATCTAACTTAACTGAATTAATATCTAGCTAATCTAATAAGGGAACACATCTTCTATTATCTCCTACTAGAGTCCAAGTTAAATGAACTCTTAACTTCTAAGCTTAGAGCCATATGTTGGTGTGCTTCCCCTTACTTCTTAAGTCCCACATTGGTAATTCAAATAGTTTTTTAATTTTTTTTGGGGGCGGGGCAATGATCATCCTCTGTCCTCATGATGTTCCGCCACTGTAGGTACAATTAATAAAAAAGTTAGCCATATATGATCCGGCAAATATGCACCTCGAGGGTTTGCTCAGGTTCAGGTTAAATGTTTGGGGTATATCACATTCAACTCTTAAAAAGATCATATTCAGTCATGCATATGTTAGAGTCCCCGCCAACATTGACATTGTTGTTCTAACCGACCTAAAATACCGAAAAGCCCAATAATATCTCAGACCGTGTAATGTCTCACAACTAAGTGAAAACCACAGAAGCCAATGAGATAACTTCGCTAACAAAAACATCTCATCTCAATTAAAACCGATCGACTATACCTATCAACGATTACATGAGGCTGCCCTAAGGCAAGCATGATCTTGGAAGTATTTCAAAGGGAATTCCTAACGACTTGCATAGACAAACATGACAGACCCCTGATCTATATACACATGTGTAATTATTCATTTACATGAGGCATGACTCATTATGCTAAACTCTGAGTTATTTTAGACTCTAAGATACTATCTTTGCTCTTTCACTGATTTGAGGGTCAGAGCATCTTCTACAGGTACACATCTCCTCATGTCTACGCAACTCCTTCTTGCAATCAAAGTCATTCAAGACCAAGCACCTTCAAAAAGAACAATTATAGTGGTGTTAACTATTCTAGCCAAAGTTTTTTCCGTTTATAAATTGAGTGATTATTTAAGCAAAATCAAGTGTGTATCACATCAACCAACAATTCACTTGTAAAATCAAGTGGATATATATTAAAGTATGCAAGGAGAATTTTAGTTTGACAATAATATTATTTTTGGTCGAATACTTTGACAACATAATCCATCACCAATCGCAAACCCACTGACTTGTAAAATTAGAATGCGTTGGGCCGTTGGCCCATTCCTTGTGGCAGATTTTCTTGAACAGTCTTTTTATGCAAAATGGAACATCACTACCAAATTTCTTCAATTCCCTACAACCTTAACACAGAAAGCTCAACCATGATGAACCTGGTTTGCTCTCCAAATGCACCCCATAATCGATACAGAAAAACATAGTTAAAACTTAAAAACATTGTGTTATTATTTTCAAAGACAATTTTTCAGATTTCTAAAGATTTTAGAAGAATAATTATTTATTTGCTGAGAAACAACTTATGATGCATTTATGCAATGTTTACAGAAAAATCAAATAAAATTAATGTACGTTCGTTTATTTTAAGAATAAAGGATCTGGAAAATAACGTAAAGTCCACATAACATTTGAAAACTGTTTTCTGTTTTCAAAACTGAAAAGTTTAAAAACATATTTGTTACCTGTTTTTGAAAACTATTTTTTAAAACAATTCTTACTTTCAGTTTTAAAAACAAAAATACGAGAACAGCTAAAATGTTTTCTGCTTCTGTTTTTAGTTTTCAAATTGCAGTTTTTTAAATGTTAGAAAACATCTTATTCAAAAGGCCTTTTCTACCTTTATTTTGAAAAATAATTTTAAAAAACAGTTTTTAAAAATAATTTTTAAATACAGTTTTCAAAAACTGCAATCAAACAGACCCATAACTTCCTCCCGCATTAATTGGTAATTTTATCTGGGATGACAATTAAACACATACCCGTGGGTACCCGACCTAATTTGATAGGTAAAACCTGTTTTGATTGAGTTTGGGTTCAGTAATACCTGTACCCGAACCTGACCGAACTCTCCCGATACACTTAAAACTAGAAATGTGTCGTTATATATATTAATAAAGTTAGAGTCATATATATTGTCTTCACTCATTGTCTATAGATAAAATGGTATTTTTTTAAATGGTTTATCTTACCATTTTTATGCACAACTTTGATTTTACATATATTGTAAGTTTTTTCCCCCTAAATTCTAGATGTTTCCATGTTAAAAAGTAAAGTGAGTTTGGGCTTGGGTAAACCCGAAACTCAATAAATTTGAGTATAAGTTTACCTGAAAGAATTGAATTTGAGTTTGAGTAAAGTGAAACCCGACCCGACCCGTTGTCATCCCTAATTTTATCTATTTTTACCCATCTATCAGCTAAGATAAAATCCACTTATATTTATCATCTTATCACAAAATTAAGATACAATACTCATTTCTTTCATTTTCTTTTTCTGCATTTTCACTCTTCCCTTTTCATATTTTTTCCCAAATCCAAACGGTGTGTTGGTATCTTCTTTTTAAGAAAAATACGTCAACAATTCCTTTTACAGCAGTGAAATATTGACCGCCAAAAGTGTTAGATACCTACTTTTGTGGAAAGCATAATAACACAAGTTATGTGACCGTTTTAAACCGTGAAAAACGTAGGTGTCGCAGGTAATTTTTATTATAAAGTGGTTCACAATCTATTTTTGTTCCGTTAATAACACTCCTCTCGACTTCCTTGTAAAAAAAATAAAAAATAACACTGCTCTCATTTTACATTGCTTATTTTGGTCCCTAATACTTTTAATTTACATAAATCTAGTCCCATATTTTATTGATGTTACAATTAGATCTAAGTTATTTCTCCTCCGTTCCAAATTATAAGATCCTTTAGAGATAAATTTAGTGTCCCAAATTATAAGACCCCTTCTAGATTTCAGAAAAAAATAATAAGTTATTCCTTTTTTTACCCTTGCATCCATTATATTTTCAATTCCAAAACAGACTTTTGAAGTGAGAGTTTTCGGGTATATATGGAAGATTTGTACAAAAAGTTACAAAACCAATATATTAATTAACTTATTACATGTTTTCTTAATAAGTGTGTTTGTCTGAATTGGACCTTATAATTTAGGACGGAGGGAGTAATTATTTATCCATGTGTTTAAAGAAAAAGTTTAATTTTGATGCATTGACAGTGTAAAGAGAGTTACATATGCGTCAAATCATGTCTTTCTATAATTCTATTATCCATTTAAAATAATTTTAAATTTAAATCTAATAATGACATGCCAAAATGATGGATTATAATCTGATACATGAGTAAAACTTATTTACACTGTTAGTGCATCAAAATTAAGCTCTTAAAGAAAAAAAGAGTAATGGTTATGCAATTACACTGATGTCAAATCACATTACGATAAATAAGACCAAACGATTACATTTCTTTTTAATTTTAATTAAAACAAAATAATTTTTTTATGTGATAAATCAATTATATACGGATATAAAAAACAGTAAGTCAACTATTTTCTAAAAAAATCTAATAACAAATTAACAACTATAATTTCCATAACCATTTTCTACATTGCATTAACAAGTCAAGCTATATCACATATGTAATCAATATTAATATTTTAATTTTCATCATTAATAATTATATTTAATGATTATAAGTTATTCATATCATTCATATATAAGAATAACTTTTTTATAAAATACATCTCTTCTCTAAATTACATTGGTATATTCCAACTCAAGTTCTCGTTCATTTTTATTATATTCTATGTCTCTTCTTATCTTTTCTATTTTTATCACAAATCATCTTAGGTTTAAATACATTTTAAAATACATTTTTATTTTTCGTCAATTTTTTTTATTATTTTTAGTCTTATGAAAATCACATGTTTTATTTTTAGCTTCTACTAGTTATTTTCCTTTCTAAATCTGATAATACTCGCACACACTTAAATGTAATTTTTAAAAGACTAAATATAAGAAAAAAATTCTAAAAATGAAAAACAAAAATAATATATTTTTAAGCAACTAAAAATGTATCTTTTCTTATCTCTCATTTCCCTTTCTCTCTTTGTTTCTATCTCTCCCTAAAATTTCTATCTCTCCCTAAAAAGTAGAGGTGGAATATGTGTCAGCAAAACATTGTCCATATTAAAGTACCATCCAAGTTCGCATAGGAAACCAAATTTTATGTCAAGAAGATAATTTATACATAAAATATTAGCTGAATTATTTTTGTAAGAAGCTAAGAACTAAACATTTTTTTTATAAATATATTTTATGGAGAAACATTATAAATGAAAGAGAATATGAAGTTGTAGACGTACTCACAAACCCACTAGATACAAATGAACAAAAAATAAGCCAAAAATAAAACGAATCTGGGATCCAATGTTCTTCGTTTCGTCAGAACAATAATTTTTTTTTCACCATGTCTAGGTTCACATCTTAAAAAACGAACAAGTCAGAGGGCCTATTTGTTTGTTTCAGTTGAATCCAACAAACGAAACAAATACATAAAATTCTAGATCTGATTTTTCACATCTACCACCTACGTTGTTACCCCTAAGATCCTGATACATTTACATGTGCCAACCAAACTTTCACCGACAAACTTTTACATGGCTTGTAGCGACTCCGACCGCCACAAAATATCCGCAGGTTCTGCATAATCAAACAACCCATCAATCGTCACAAAACCGCCACCGTTGTCGTCAACATCGTACCCCATCATCCCAAAAGCTTCGTAGCCCCGCAAATCGTCTTCGAAACCAAGAAACCCGGTCAAGTCCAGCCCATCCGGGCCGACCCGACCCGATGTCTCGTTTTCCGGCTTCTCCGGCTCCTGGCTCGGCTCCACCGTCGGCGGAAGCCCCAGCTCATCGTCTGAAGCCTCCAACAGGTAGCCTAGGTTCGTGTTGAACTCCCCTGACTCGGGTACTTGGTTCGGACCCGGATCTGGACCCGGGGCAAGTATCTCCTCCTCGAAGCTCCTGATGACGGAGTCGAGGTCGTGCACGGTGGTAGCGGGTTCACGCTCCGTCGCATTATCTGCATCGTCGAGCATGTTCAGAAGGTCATCCTGGATCTCATTCACCCCAGACGAGTCAAGCACCGCGTCACCCGGGTCGACTCGTTCCGTTTCGGACAGTTGTGCCGAGTTAACTCGAGACTCAGCCGAGTTAACATCAGAATCGGAGCTAATTCTGGGAAGCTTGGACTCGGGTGAGTCAGCCTCCGAGTTTACCTCCCGAACACGCTTGTTGTTGCTGTTGCATTCACCCATTTTGAATGAAAAGAAAGAGCAAAGAGGGAAGGTGTTGTGTTGGTTTTCTCTGGGTTAACACAGTGGGTTGACACAGTTGTTGTGGTTTGAGTGTAGAGAGAGAAAATGAGAAGGTAATGGTGGAGGGAGAAAGAAAGGGTGGAGGGTATATATAGGGGTAGGAAAAGAAGGATAGATAGGGTTACATTAACGGCAGATAGAGACAGGCGCGTGCGTAGCAGAAAAAGCCGCATCCTTCTCCGTTCTTTTTTACTTTATTATTTTATTTCTCAATGTATTCCTCAGACAGTTGTTATGAGACTAATTCTTGTTCGGCGATTTAGAAATCTCGTTGACGAGATGTGTGTCAATAAATGTTTTTCTATAAACTTCGCTCAAGATCAAACACTAAATGAGCTGCTTAAGAAACACAACTTGTTGGTATTATTATTTTATTTCCTGTGTGTGTCCGGGGGCAGACATCATCATAATAAAATAATAATAATAATTGACGATATTAAAAAAAAAATGTTTCCTTAATATTGTGTGTGGGATCCGCTGGTCATTATTGCGGGGATTTTTTTTGGGGGGTTTCGATCTACGGAAGTTTAAACTAAATTTGAATGTGGTTTGAAGTCCGTGGGTGCGGCCCCACCGACAATGGAAGAATCATGTGGTTGTTTTATAAAATGTGTGATAGACAATGACTAGTACTTTATTTATAAACACAATTAAAATATGAGGAAGAGAAATATCATTTTCCAACCCTCTCATTTATTCATTTACTAAAAATATGCATTACATTTTCTCCATTTTAATGGAATTCACATTAATATCAATCGATCTTTTAAAACGTATTGAAAAAGTGATCGTTGCTAGCATTAGTTATTTGAAAAAATTGTACTCTTTTAAACACACTCATTTTGGTGTGTTGATTCTTAAAATATTATATCAATCACATATGAATATTGAAGAATGTGTTGCTAATACTTCTCTAAAAAAATTATTTACAAAATGATTCACTTACACATCTAAAGAGATATAAATATAAAAAGTAAATTAGATATATGATAAATGAAGTGATAAAAAAATAAGGTATGAATAAAAAATGGCTTGAAGGTGAAAAGTAGATAAAGTGGGTTTAGATATATCATTATATTTGAATTGAAAACTACTATATGGCCAGATAAGAGAAAGAGAATGGCCAAAGTAAAATATGTGATTTTTTTTAATGAGTAAAAGATGTAATTTATGGTACTTTCTACATTTCTTATTAACTATTCACTTGGAGGAAATAGATTGTTCTTTTATATTTGTCTCTTTAGAATTCTAATAAAGCATTAATTGATGGTATTTCCAAGTAATGCTCTTGAGAAAATAAAAAATGAAGGGGATAAAATGCATTTTAAAGGGTAAAGTAAAAAAACACATGCTATTCTAAAAATTAATAAAATTAATTTCACTTTTTAATATGTGTGTTTTTTCTGTTCTGGACAAATATTAAGGAACAGAGGGAGTATAACATATAGAGAGATAGAAATAAAAGAGATATAAGTTAGATATATGATGTGTGATATAATAAAAAAATAGATACAGTAAGAAAAAAGTCGATAAAAATGAAATGAAAGAGAAAATTAGTGTGCTTATATCAAAATTAATGTTGTTATTTATTAATGTGTGATATATAGATTAACTATCTCCGCCTTTATTACCCTTAATCAACTTAATTGAAACCAATATAATTAGGTTGGTGTATTGGTTCAATACTTCGTCTCTTAAGTAAGTGGTTGAGGGTTGAGTTCTCAACTATTGTGAATGAAAAAACTCTTTGGTGAGCTCAATATCGCTTAGTGCACTGTGACTGCTGAGAGATGTAGTAGTCTCACAGTTATCGGTTATATGAATATATTAATTAAGATTAAAAAAAATTCACTTAATTTGAGAATGAAGATAAGTAGAGAGTGGGTAGTTAATGTGTTATATTTAGAGTCTCTTGGTTTACCGCTATAAAGTATGACAATGAGAAACATATATAACATATCGATGTAGGTTTTGTTAAGTTCCTAGCTAGTTCAACCAAAAAAAATGTATCAGAATGTTTTTATTTTTTATAAGTCAAGAAAAATGCAATGAAAGAGGTACAAGAGGTACTTTAACTCATAAACAAAACTAACATGTTAAACAAAAAAGAGACATTAATACCAATTAACAAAAGAAGAATTAAAACCCTTAAATCTACGTCTAAGTAAAGACCAAGTTACGGTTTTAACTCTTTTCAAAATAGATGTAACACATAAAGCACCATTTTTTAAAATAATAACATTTTGTGCCCACCAAATACTCCAAGCAATTGCAAACCAAACAGTGAGAAGCTTTGTTAGAAAACTTGTCATTGAAGAGCTCATTATAAATTGTGAGAAATTAGTCCAACAATAAGTATGAAGTGCTGTAAAAACACAAAGTAAGCTGAGATGACGTTGCACCACCATTATAAAAAAGGGTATGAATCAATATTAGGCTCTAGCTAGAATAACTCACCTCAACTCAACAAATTATTTCTTGTTTGTGGTCTTCCAAGATAAGCTCGCCAACCGAAGGTAGAAACTTTTGGCACTACCACATGAGACCAAATCAATTTTAGAAATGCATTATCCACACTACTAAATTTATGTCGCAAATACGCATAAACTGATCATACTGAAAAAACCAATTGAAATACCAGCTTTTAAATATCAAGTTGTTCATACTGTGCTAATTTTTACTAATCATTTTTCATTAATAGTTATTATGTTCAACTTTTCTATTGAAACTAGATTATTCTTCGCGGATAATTATGATTAATTCTTTTATAACGAGTGTTCGCATCAATGTAGTAAAATGTTGTCACAAAATGTACTCTATTCTTATAAGCAATAATTAAACACTTGATCTTATTACTAAAGGTCGAGATAAGCAATCACCTAATTACATATATCTTGTTTGAGTTTTACATGAATTGAAAGATTAGACTTTGCCACGTTAACTTATGTGGTGATTGGTGTTGAATAAAAATAAAATCTAAACATACATTTAGAAACAAAAACGCTATTGAAAAATACTTTACTTTTGGGTGGTTTTTCTTACTTTTGGGGGTTTGGAATTTTTGGAGTGTTCAATGGTCTTTGTCTGTCCCACCGGTGGAGGAGCGCTGTTAGTGGATTCTCGGTCTTTGCTTTGTTGTCCTTTTTTTATTCTTTCAATTTTTATTATTTTTAGAAAGATAAGACTGGAGATATTTTTTATTTTGACAATTTCTTGCTGATTTCTCAATCGACAAGAAAAAGAAGTTTTCCAAACAGACATTGCCGTAGATTGTGGTAGCACCACTTGTCTTTTTGGTTTTGTCTTTTTTGACTGATATTTTACCGGATAAAATATATTTTTAGTTCATTTAAAATAGTTCATATTTGACTTTAGAATTCTTTGAGAAAACATCTCACTTTTATTTCTAATTTTAGTATTTGATATTAATATCACTATTTTACTAAAAGTGAAAACTGAATGTAACCAAAAAAAAAAAAAAGTGAAAACTGAATTGAGATGATTATAGTAAATTACTAACTAAAATAAAAAGTGTTCAAGTCATAAATTAAAACTAGACCTATTTTATTTTTATGCTAATTGATATTCGGCAAAACCATTTTCTAGAAGCCTTTACTGTTTCTCCACAATGAATATCAAAAGGAGAGGGAAATAGCTAACGAAAAGAATAATGCTATTTATCACAAAAAAAAAAAAAGAATAATGCTAGGAATTTTGTAAATGAGTAAGTGGCGTGCGCAATTGTGGCAGAATCAAAATAAATTCCATGAATAATATTGGACCTATTATTTTATTTTTAAATTTAAAAATTTGTCACTTTCATTTCAGAAAATAATGAAAAGTTAAATGAGAGGTGTTGGCCGTTTCTTTTTATAAGAACCACATAAGGTTTTGTGTCATATTAATTATTTTTTGACATTTTTACCTTATTCAATTATGGAAATATAGAATTGCATTAATGATGAAAACAGATTAAAAAGAAATATATTAAGGATAATTTTGGAAATTCAACAATATTTGAGAACAAATTTAATGGAAAAAACTATACGGCCTAACTTTCTTAAGAATTGTGCAAAGTTGGTTTAACTCTTACAAAAAGAAACGGAGGGAGTAAAAGATAAAAATATAATCATCCTTTCGTTGAAAAATGAAAACAGAAAATCATTTTTAATTTTTTAAGGCAATAATTTAAATATTTTTATCGTTCAATGATAAAAATAGCAAATGCCATATGACGAACATAATTATGCACTCAAAATAAATTATTAATGTGAGTACGTGTTTTTCATTTGACAAAATGAAATTATTGGTGGTTTAGATGGTTTCGTGCATGTGGTTGCAAAGAATTATTCTACATGATGGAAGATATTGAAAATTATATGATGGCCATGTAAGTGAAAACGATTGCCTTGATCTGATCCCATAATAGAATAAAGTATTTATCAGCTTAATATCTAATTATGGAAGTAGCTAGGTAGATGTGATTGCCGGCTAAAATCTATTGGCTTTAGCTGTGAATATTAGTAATTATAATATTATTTTTTTTTTAAGTGAGAAAACTAAAACAAAGCCAAAAAAAAACTAATGTTAGAAGAACCGGTCAGTGGATCTGATTAGGATATGGGACCTTGGGCGTCTCGGTTCAATCATATAACTCGATGTTGAGAATCGGTATAATCCGATCCAAATTTAGTAAAACTAGTCATAAATGGTAAAATTTTCAAGCCATACCATGTGCTCCTTTTCCCAATATGATTTCATGCAGGAATGACGATCTTAACATCACGCATCATATTCCTAAATTAAATTATTATTTTATATACTAGAGGATAAGAATCGGCCAGAATCCGGTCCAAATTCGGTAAAATTAGTCATAAATGGTAAAATTTTCAGGTCATTCTATGTGCTCTTTTTTCTGGAATATGATTCCAGGTAGGAATGACCATCTTAACATCATGCACCTTGTTTCTAAAATTAAATGTTTTTTTTATATACTAAAGGACAAGAAAGCAAAAACAACAAACAAAAGAAAAAAAGCAAAAGACCCAAGACAACTAAGCCCAAGTGAAACTAATTCTTATATCATCCGTAAAGATGTGAGGAACAAACTCATCAGGGGGATCCTGGAGAAGAAGGGAATATGCAGCCCACTACGCGCCAGCCTCGCCAAATAATTTGCACACACATTCCCCTTCTCTAAGAGTATGAAGCAACCGTACTTAATTCCCACTCTCAGTTTAGCAAGTTCCTAATATTCACAATCAGAACAACAAACATGTGAAATCTCGTAGGACAGTTTAGAACCAAAGTCACCGTATGAAAAAAGTTGGAATAACAAGCCACACACCGGAAGCCCCGAGACCAAGCCACAACTAGCCCAAGAAGGATAACAAGAAGCTCAATGTGCAAAATATCACCATCTCCACCATTCCCAAACTAAATGACTCAAAGTAAAATTACACTAGTGGCAGGTGATTCATATAGGGTTAATAATATACTGGTCCTTGTAATTGTAGTGAAGTTGACGATGAGTCCCTCGCCGGAATGCATCGGTCCATACGATTAGCAGACGTATTTCTTTAGTCCATGATGGAGCCCGGAGCTCCGATAGTGCTAACGTCCTTCCTCTTTGAATCTAAAGCCGCCACCCTCTCCCAAGTGACCACCGCAACCATCTCTCCTCTTCAACCATCAAGACCATCGTTGTTCTTCTCCTTCCCAAAACACAACCGTCGCGCACCTCCTCTTCCTCACCTCAACCAAATCCGACGCCACCCACACTTCCTTCTCTCCCTCCTTCAAACCACCACGAAATCGCCACACCAACACTTCCGTCCACCACTCACAGGCCAGCGTCGCCACCATTGAAGGAGTGGATTTCACCGTCGTAATGGACCGGAGCAACTATGGGTGAAGTTACGTCCTCGATCTTTGACGCTGTGGTGGGATGGAAGCAAAAGAAGAAAAAGAAGAAGAATAAGAAGGTGAGTGGGTTGCTGAAATTCTCCTTCGCAGATCTGAAAACCCCATCGCATCTGCATGTCGTTGGGTTCTTTGTTCCTCTCTGGGTTACTATTGTTGGGTATGGGGTTGGAGTTAGTGTTCTAGGTTGATAATGTTTTGTTCTGGGTTGGTGTTTGAGATTGGAGGTTGATTTTGCTGGGTTAATGTTTTGTGGCTGGGTTGGTGAATCGGTTGCTGGGTTGGTGAAATCGACAATGAAACGGATGGAGGGAGAAGAGAGAAAGGGGATGTAGAAACAAACGATAGAGAGTAGACGATACAACAGTGCAGACGATAGAGAAAGAACGATACCAATTTTTTTTGTCTCTGCGACTTCTGCGACGACGTTTGGTGGTTGATTTTGCTGTAGTGGCGGCTTGGAAGCCATTAGTGTGCGAATGGGATTCTCTACGGCGGTGGGGTTGGGTGGAAAGGTGAACCCCATACGAGGAAGAAAGGTGAAACCCAAATCGAATTGATGGTGCGATGGTGGAGGTGCGACCCAGATGCGGGTTCGTCGTCGCAGAGACTGAGTTTGTCGTGACTTCTCCTCCTCCTCCTTCTCCTCCTCCTCCTTCTCCTCCTTTATGTTTGAAGATGCAATGTTTTTAGTTGTAGAAGAAGAATGTGGTTCTGGATTTATGAAAGAGGAGGGTGAGGTTTATGTTCGAATCGAAGAATATGTAGAACTTGAAAAAAAATATGGGTTGCTTGTTTGATGTAATTTGTGGCTGTTTGTTTGAACAAGAAATCTGAGTTCATGCTCGTTTCTTAAAATTCTATGAAGAAATTTGGGTTCATGCTTGTTTGATGAAGAAATCTTGAAAATAGTTTGTTTTTGAAAATTTGATGAAGATGAATTTATGTTTGGGTTAGGGTTGAATATGTTTATTAAGATTAATGAGTAATTAGGTTAAAATTACAGAAAATTATTTTTTTATTCATTTTCTGATGTGTTCACTTGTAAAAATTAATAAAAATTACACGTACTATTTATTAAACCAGTCACCGTGTCACGTCAGCGCTCACCGGAGCTTCGGATTCCGGCGGAGACTAAACAAAATGTCTGCCAATCGTAGGGACGAATTCAAAACTTTTTTCCGGCGAAAGAATCATCGTCAACTTCACTACAATTACAATGAACTACTCCCTCCGTCCCAAATTATAGGGTCCTTTTCAGACAATCACGCTTATTAAGAAAACATGTAATAAGCTAATCAATATGTTGATTTTGTTACTTTTTGTACAAATCTTCCAAATATGCCCCTATTTAAAAAAATCTGGAAATTGTTAATGTAAGTATTGGATATACCAAAAGTTGGTTGGGAATATGAAAGAAATAATTAGTAGAGGTGGTAATTAAAGTTTTGAAATTTAAAATATAATGAATGCAAGGGGTAAAAAAGGAAAAGCTTATTTTTTTTTCCTAAAATCTAGAAGGGGTCTTATAATTTGGGACACCGAGTTTGTCTCTAAAGAGTCTTATAATTTGGGACGGAGGGAGTAGTATATTAATAACCCATTTATATATTATACGTAATTGTGATTATATATACAAATTATATATATGAAATGCGATGTATTTAAAGCAAAATATTTTTATCGTTAAGTTGTCCAAGAATTAAAGAATAAAATTAGAAACCTTAAAAATTGAATATAATAATCATATTGATGGTAAATAGAACTAAAAAGTAAAAACAGTGTACTATACAATTTTGAAAAGAAAAGGGAAATTAATCGAATAAAAGTATGGTACTAGATGCAGTGGGTATGGTGTACTGTATTGGTTCGCAGTGCACCAAACATAGCAGCTTTTATTGAAGTAGAAAAATCAGGCAGGCAGAGCCGAATCCCAATCGCAAATTATAAATTATAATTTAATAATACTACCAACGCTGTTTACGAGGTCGCTGTTTGTTACCGACGAAGCTGTTCCTTGTATAATTATATTGTCTGTCCCTCTGTCCACGTTGGGTCCCATATATGAATACGAATACGAAAACTTAGATATGTCTTCAAACCCGCCCTCCACGTACTCTATTCCTATACACATCATCACGTTATTAGCTTTTTAGTTTTCTTCTGCTTTCTTCTCCTTTTTCATATTTACTTCAAAAAGACAAAAACTTCACAGTTATCTTTATGGAACTGTCTCACTAAAATAGGTACTTGTTATTTGTTAAGAAAAACCAAAAACGAAAGTCAAGAAACAATATGAATGGTTTGAGAGACGATTTTATTTTTATCCCTTGCAATCCGTGTTTTCTTAGCATTAATTTAGACCAGCAAGGTGATTTCTCATGAAGAAATTTGTTGCTTTCGTTAACAGAAGTAGGCTCATTTGTTAATGAGTGTTTCTAACCACTAATCTCAATTCGCAAGAGTCAACTGTATCAAGTGACTGATAAAAATAAATTAACACGTGGGAAAACACACGTAAATATGTACTACTATGCTTTCTAATTATAAAATTATCTTTCTTTATTTGACAACGGTTGTTGCTGATTGTGTTTATCTTGTGTTTTTTTTTTTCCTTGACATATGATTTAATGATAATTTAGTCGCTGAATTTATGGCTAGCTCATTCTACTTTTGATTCGATTTGGGGGAATTGTTATTGATGGCACTCACACAGCTATTTGTGTCATTTTAAAATTGGTGAAAATATCAAAATGTCATTAACTAAAAATACCTCACTCAACTCCCCACCACCCACCTCCATCCACCTTCTCCCCAACCTCACCATCCCATCTTGGCGGCCACCGTCCTCCTCCAAATACCTTCATCGTCAACCATCCATCTCTCGTCCTCACTCTTTGTCTGGTCGTCGCTCTCTGCGACGGCTGGCGGCGCTGTCATTGTCGTTCTGCAAGTTCTCGTAATTTAGTCTGCGGAATTTGCCGCAGTTCAAGTAGAATTCCTACTTCATTTATCCGTTTGTACCCATCTCCAGTTACCATGCTCCTCGAACCCCGATTAGATGCCCGAGTCACGACGACGACTACCATCAGATGAGACTATCCCTCAATATTGTCCCATCAGTAACTCGTCAAGTATGAGGATATTTAACTTCTTTGATGTACGTGAAGAAATATTATCAACACCTACATTAGCTCATTTGAGTTCATGAAAGTTAAAATTCAACATCACAAACATCAAAGGAGCTAATGTTGGGGATGAAATCCAAATTACAAAACACTACGATTAAAATATAACAAAGCAAGGTAAGGAATGAAACAAAACTAAGGCAAGTATGAGGAATGAAGCTTCTGAAAAACGACTCCTAACACTTCTCCTGCGGCCTTTGCTTCTTTCTCGTTATATCTTCTCTCGCCATTCGGCAGCTCACCGTATAGCAACTCCATGCCATCTTCAGGTTCCTCCTCACCGTTATTACTCGGTCTTGATGGGGGTACTTTAGCATTAGGTGAGGGCAGGACACAATTGCCTTGAACGCGTTGATGCTCGGCCAGCCCAAGATAACTGTGTAGGCCGTAGGGCAGTCCACTATGATGAAGCGATTCTTGACCGTCTTGCACTTTCGGGGTTCACCTAGTGAGAGCCAAGTGTCGAAGTATCCTATGGGTGTTACCCGGTCTCCAGTGAAGCCGATCAAATCGCTGTCGTAGGGGGTAAGGTCCCTAGCTGATTGACCCAAGGCCTTGTACGCTATGTAGAATAGGATGTCCACCGAGCTTCCCGTGTCGATCAGTGCTTTGGACACCTGTTGGTTGGCTATCGTCGTGCCACATACAATTAGGTCCCCATCTTCTCTAGTTTCCCTTCCATAATCAGCGTCAGAGAAGGTGATGGCCGAGCTAGCCTGACTGGGTTTCTTATCATTGGCCCACTGGCTCGTTTCAGCTCGCATGATCGCTCTCGAGCTTCTCTTTCGAGAGTTTGAGCTACTGCCTCCACCCGAGAACCCACCGACGATGGAGATAGTGAACTGAGGCGCTCTCCGGGTGTCCCCCCTCCGTTCGTGCTCTATTTATCTTTCCCGACTGTTGCGCCTTTCGGGGTGGTCCTGATTTCTGATTTCATGTCTTTGAGCTCCTCGGGGTGAAGATCGGTTCGCTCTTCCTCGTCGGGGAGGACTCCTCACCGGCGGTTGCGAGTGCCGAGCTGCTGAAGGGGTGGATGCTTGCACGTACTTCGTCAGGCGTCCTGCCCTAACCAGCCTCTCTACGGTATCCATCAACTGCACGCACACCGTTGTATGCCCGAGCCCGCCATGGTACTCACAGTATCTTGTGGTATCAGTGACGTTCTTTGAACGAATCAAGGGCGGCCTCTCCCTCAATTCGTTGTTGAAGTTCTCTTGGTAGATCAGGGATAGGGGGCGTTCATATGTCACTTGTGTCTTGGTAAGTTTTCCCTGACTCCATCATATGTCACGCTCTTCCTCCAAGCGTTGAATGTGATCCTTCAAGCGCTGAATGGTAACATTCTGGTCCTCGGCTCCTTGTTGACCCTACCTCTCCATGGTCGCCATCCGTCTTTCTAATCGGATTAGAGCTTCCCCGTCGTTTTGGGCTTACACGACCGTTGGGACCTGAGGTCAGGGTGTATCAGGTGTTATTTGGGCTTGCTGCTCAACTGGCTGGGCCTGTCCTGCTTCGGTCAACATCTCATTTTCTCCTACTGTTTCTACTTGAACGGATCCTTCTTGAGCTGCCTTTGATGTTTGTCTGTACCATGATGTGGAGTCGGGGAAGCTTTACCGTTCCCACAGACGGCGCCAATGAACGAAATAATTCGTTCAATCACCTTGGATATGTGTTTGTTGAGGAGGGTACGGTGCTTGCGGTGGTCGTGATGCGGATGGTCGCTGCTCTTCTTCCAGGTGGTCGTCCGCGAGGGATCCCTGCGAAGATACTCCGATGCTAAAGTCAGTGACTATGTGAAGTGAAGTGTGTGAGGGTTAGAATGTGTGTACCTTTGTGGAGTGATGAAATTTGACTTTTATAGGGAGCTCTTGTCACCATCAGGCCCGCTGACCTAGAAGGGTTTCAATGTAACTTGTACGGTAGGTGACAGGGCTAGGGATAGCGTCAGTCTTCATAGTTGTCCCGCATTGGGGGTCGTTCTGGTATTAGGGTATCGACCGACTCTCATCGCATGCCTTGACCGACTGCCTTGTCTCCTGGTCGGCCGTGGTGGCTGATCGGCATAGCTTAGTGTCCAGATTTTAGTAGTAGAGTATTGGCCGACTCCCGCCGCATGCCTTGATCGGCTGCCTAGTCTCCTAGTTGACTGTGGTGGTCCGATCGGCAGAACTAAGTGCCCATGATGACACTTAGGAATACATACACACACATATATGATATATCATATGATAAATATGTTTTTATATGAAAAAGTAAGAAAAATCATGACCGTTAGATCTAATCATGAATGGTCAAGATTAAAATAATTTAGTAGTCACATGACTACTTAAAAATGTCATATGACTTTTTAAAAAGTCATATGACATCCTGTTTTAATCTTGACCATTCATGATTAAATCTAACGGTTATAATTTATTTTTACGTTCTCGTATAAAAACATTTTTCTTATATAATACATCCTCTATATATATATAATATATTCATGAGTATGATTATCTCAATATCTGTACTCGTCCTATTAATAAATAGATAGCGTAAATATCTATTAAATTATTATTATGTGGATGCTCATGGGCACATGTAATTTTATTCATAATAGGTTATTATCTGTGTGTGTCCGCAGATATGAGTAATTCTGACATCGTACCCTAAACGTTATGATTATGTACAAAATTTTGGTGGTGGAGCCGACACGTGGAGGAAAGATCATCATAGCCTGTAATGGTTACAGGTTGCAGTTGCAGAGGAGTACGTGTGCTGCAAAGCGAAGTTGTCCCCACAACTAATGGGAAATAAATGTTTAAATCGAAATCGAGGAAGAAAAGAATAAAAGACTCAGAAAAACGAAAAACCAACTTTTCTCCACACCTATCCAAATTAATGGAAGGCAGAGTGAGAAATCTTAAGATGATAACGGGTCACATGTCGGTGGTATATAATGTTTTTCTAGTAATCTGATTTAACTTAATTTTTTTTTTTTTTACCAAGGTATCCTCACAGCCGGTTTCGCCCCATAGACAGCGCATGAAAACTTAAATTTTATTTAATTACACTTATAAATTATAACCTCGTTTTATTAAAAGAGAATAGTTTATTAAGAAAATATTTCACTAACTGTTTTATTTTACATCACACTATTTAAAGCAACATTTAAATTTTATTTAAGATTTTAACTAATGTTTTACCCTATTAAAACTTTTTTGTTACCCATTTAGGTTAAAATTTTAGTTCACTAATTTAAAATTTTTATTTTTTATTTTTCGGTTTTGAAAATAATTTTTATCGTTCATAAATTTTTTAAATTTCTTAATGATGAAATATAAACTTATATAATTAAGTTTGAATGTAACTTCATTTATATTATGTATTTAGTGAAAATACTTAAAAATTAAAGTGATTAAAAAAATCATAAATTATTGTTGATAAAGAATTTAAATGAATTAGTATACACAAAATTATAATTATCATAAAGTAAATAATAAATAATACAAATAAATTAATGTCAAATATAAAAAATGTAAGAGTATATTGTTTTATGTATTTTTAAACTACTTTAAAATAATATTACTAAAAAAAGAATTTAATTGAATAACGTTTTACTGAATAGCGTAATTATCTTTACGTTTTAACTTTCATCTAATAATTTATATCAGTTATTAACTAACATAAAGTTAATTTTACAAAAATGCTCTTTTATATAATTTAGTAGTAAAGCAAAACTATCATATACTCTGTGTCCGTTTCTTAATAACTGTCAAATTTTTTATCTTATTCTTATTTATTTATTATTTTTTCAATTCTAAAAAAATATTAATTATATTTATTAATTATACTCTTTGTTTAATGGTGATAAAAAATTGAAAAATTAAAATTAATAAAAAACATAAATAATATATAAAAAATTTAAAAATAATTTAACTGAAAATAACAACAACATCATTTATTAATTAATGTGTTGAAACCTTAATTCTTTTTCGTAAAAAAAGAACTATCATATGGTACTTTACTTGGAATGACGCATGTGCCCCTGGACTGGACTTCGATTTTCAAACCACAGCACCGAATCAGCAGATTATCAGAATCTTCTGTGGTTCTGACATGATTGCCGGGTCTCTGATCTCAAACATGAAATATCACAATTCACAATCATGTTTTTTTTATTGACCAAAAAATATTTTGTAAAATAATAAGAAAAAAAAGAAACAAAAAATAAAGAAAGATAATCCAATGAAAGAAAATTCAGTTGAAACACAAGATTGCAGCTTATCGGCAACGGGACACCCGAACTTAAAAGTTGAAACACAAGATGATATATTACTTAAAAGATATCTACCAAATATGTTTACTTATAAATATTTTATTTTTATTATTTAATCAATTTTAGAATATTTATTGAAATTTCAATGACGTATTTAAATGTCAATAGAAAATAAGAGAATAAAGATAAAATATGTTTTTATATTATTAATACGAAGAGAGAAAAAAATTCAACGACGGCCTGGGAGCGGTTCCAGTGTTGCGGCTTGTTCGTGAACTTCTAAACCAGGATTGGATGGTTATGATGCGTAATCTTTTGATTTAGAGACTCTTATTCGGAGAGACTCCGTTTTAGCTCTTTTATATTTTATTAGTTTTTCGATAAAGAAAATAGAATTCGAACCGCAATATCAAGAGGAGAGGCGCATTTGTTTTGCGAGGAAAACAATAATTTTATTTTTCAAAAAAATTGATCTCCCTTAATGTAATTTAAAAAGAAGTGTGAAAGTATGTAATTTAAAAAGAAGTGTGAAAGTAACACTTTTTATTATAAAAATATCTTCATACATCTAAAAGCATTTTTATCGGAGATATGTGAGATGGTTTGAGATCTCATTTTAGTGTCTTGACTGGTTTCTCTTTTAAGGTGATATCTTAAATTAAATAATATTGTTTCTCTCTCATTCAACCATTAATATGTAAATTAATTATTATGAAATATTATGTATTTTATTTAAAATATATTACAATTTATTTTTCAATAATATGTATTTTCTTTCATTTTCAATTAAATAATATCATGTAAAACTTTAATTATGTATTTCCTATATCTAATTAATATTTAATTATATTATATCTTTTTTAATTATTAATTATGTTTGTATAGAATTATTAGTTTAATTTAATTTAATATTATGTGAAAATAAATAATATAAACATATTGTGTATTGTGGGTCCAACTAAAAGTAAAATAAGATCACAACCATCGGAGCGAAATGTGCAGTGAAATCTTATGGGTGTCTTAAATCCTATGTGGTAGTATGGATCCACTAAAAGTCTTTAAGACACCAAAATAAAATCTCACCATTGGAAATGCTCTAATAACTTTAGCTTTTGAGATAACTTGTTACATAATAATTCCGATTTTAAGGACCTGAAAAAAACAATTCCGATTCTCTAACACCTAGCTAATAAGCTTATCTTCTTCTCTCTAGTTATTCATTTTTCTTTCTATTTATAATAATATAACTATTATATTTATGACTTAAAAATAATATATAATGAGTGCCTACCAATATTTCCCCGGCAATAAAAGCAATGGTTGCAGTGTCGATGGTGCTAAATAATGTGGATGTGGGTCATAATCCATAAACCAGTTTTTGGCTTTGGTTGAGAGTTGAGATAGAATGCATTGCGCTACCTCATTATTCAATGGCTGGCACATGCCCCTATCTACCAGTCATGCCAACAACACACATTTCTTAGCCCTCCATCTTCTTCATTTCTTGCTTGGCCAGCTTTGCTTTGCTTCATGTCAAAACCAACTTGTAATGTGTGATGACTATTTTACTCTTTATATACAACGTTAGTAAATAATTCATATCTTATTTTTAAAATATATATGCATATATAATATTAAAATTTAGAGTGGTTTTCATTCTAAAATAATTAACAAATTTTTATAAATTTATAATTATAATTTTTTGGTCGTCTTTAGAAATTCTGGATAGAGTATAAAATTTAGTTTAAAATAATATTAAAATCATTAGATTTTATACTAAATCTAATATTATAATACATTAAGAAAAAAATACTATCATAACACGTATTTATATTTTGAAAATTATGGTCTCGGATTCGAGTATATGCAGCTGCGTTAAAATTTGGTAGCCCGACTTAAAATTGTGAGAGCAATTAAATAAAAAAAAATTATTTGAAAATTATGGTTAATATTAACAAAAAAATTCCAAATGAAATCAATAATGAAGAAAAACAAATGAAACCAACGTAATTCACTGTTAAAAAAAAACAGCGTAATTCATATTTAAGATGTATAGGGATAATACTGGTATTTTAATGAAAATGCTGCTTTATGTCGGTTTTCTTTTGATTTTGGAGGGTATTGTTTCAGGGAATGGGGCCCACCCAATTTTTTCTTTCCTCTACTGTCTATGATGCATCCAAACAAGAGAAGGTGCATTGATATATGTGTTTTCTTTCTCGTGCTAATCTTTCCTCTCTCTTTCCTTTCAAACAAACACAGCATAAGTGTGGATAAGATTAAGGTGTGAAAGATTAAACATTTATTACTTCACTTTTGGTGTCTAGCAACTGTGGTTGTGGGCAAAGGAACAATATTAGCAAGATTGAATATTTTTGTTGTAATTAATATATTCTCACACTTAACGCATTAAGCGGTAAAATATTAATCAATGAGTTTTTATTTATTTATTTATAGGATTTGATAATAATGTTGAGACTTCAAGCATGAGTAAGAAAAATAAAAATAAAAAATTAAGAAAGTCCCGGATTGGATAATAAAGTGTTGAACAATATAAAAGTGAAAAAATTCATACATACAACACCTTAAGGTTTTGTGTGAAAGATGTGGTACCCTTTACTAATGTGATTCATTCGTCCCTTGTATTTCATCTTTTATTTGGAGATAAAAAAGCAAGTGTCCAAGAATATCTCTATTGCTCCTAGTGCGGAGTGCCCCATAATATTATTTTTTTCCGGCCGACAATCCAAGAAGTAGGGGTGTTCATAACCGATCCAACCAAATAAAACTGAAAAACCGATAAAAATTCGGTTTTGTCGGATTGGATCAAATTTCGAATTTGTTTTTCAAAACCGAACCAATCCAATCCAAACCAAATGTTTGCAAATATACATAATTTTATTTGCACATATCTCATATCATTCATACTTACGTATTTATGTCCTTATATGTTATATAATTATTATATGAAGATATATTTGGGTAATTTGAAAAATATGCATCAAAGTAAACATATATTTAAAAATATGTCATCTACTATACATGATTAATTTTTTTTTCTTATTTTAGAGGTACTAAGCCAAGAATGATGAATGTAGTAATTTGTTTGAGACTTTTGGTTCGTCTTTATGTTTTTATTTCAAACTCTTATCGTTTAGGTTTGTAACGTGACGTTATATGATTCAAATTAATTTCTATTTCTTCATTGATTTTGGTATTCACAATGTCATTGAAAAACTGAAATCCAATACAATCCAAATCGATAGAAATTGAATTGGATTGGTTCGGATCTAAAAAAAGAAAAAAACCGATTGGATGATGAAGTGACAAAACCGAAGTGATTGGGTCGAATGACTTTTCCCCCCAAAATCGAATCAATCCAGACCATGAACACCCCTACCAAGAAGCTCAACAAATCATGTCTATTTTACAAGCCTATGAGGAGGCTTCGGGGACAGAAAATCAACTTTGATAAATCACAACTCTCATTTAGCCGAAATGTGTCTAGTTCCACGATTGATGAGCTCAGCTTGATAGCTATAATAAGTTTCTAGGTCTACTCAGCATTATTGGTAATTGGTAAGTCAAAAACCTAAGTATTTAATTTTCTCGAGAAAATAGTGTGGAAGAAGTTGAAAGGACGAAATAAGAGAGTCCTAGAGAAGGGAAGAAGATTCTTATTAAATGTTCAAGCTATTCCTTCCTATATCATGAACTGTTTTAAAATCTCTAAGTGGATCTGTTTTCAAACAGAGGGAAGAGGGAATTATATTGGGGGAGTCATGTTTTTCGGGAATTAAGGTGTGCCTATAAGGTGAAAGGGGTTGGGTTTCCCCATATTCTCAGCTTTTAATTCAAAGTTGTTGGTCAAACAGTGGTAGCGTCTTCTTCAAAATCCTTTAGCCTTGGTTGCCAAAGTTCTCAAAGCCAAATGTTTCTTTTTAAGGATGCCACGAGACCTCATCATGCTTGTTACTTTTGGAAGAAAATTTACAGTGTGAGGTGGATTATGGATGATGGGTGTCATTGGAGGGTGGGTGATGGAGCAAACATTCAAAATTTGGTTGATAAATGGCTTCCTCAAGTGGGGATTTTATGGTACACTCGTCTCCACAACTCGAGTTACCTCTTGGGAAACTTTCCGATTTAATTGATAATGGCCTCCGTTGTTGGAATGCCCCACTCCTTCAGGTGTGCTTCTCTCCTATAGATGTTTTTTGTTTTTAATAAAAAGACTAATTCATGATCTGGATGAGATGTATAAGTAAACCAACTTAGTTATTTAAGTGGTCGATTTATTTGAGGTTGGATATCTATAAGATTGATTAATGTGAATTACAGTGTAGGCCTTAACTCATAGGCCCGTGGTGAGAATTGACTAGGGTTAAATATATTCTGGTTAGGTCCCCTCTGTAATCACTTATCTGAAATAATTCCACAACTTACTCCATTAACATTATGAACCGGAATGTGAGATACAGAAGAAAACCTAGTTTGTTCGAGTCACATGACTGCGGCAGGATTTAGAGATAAAAGCAAGACGTCTTTTGAACGAGACAAATGTACGCATCTATCTCATTCTCTTTGGTGTTTTGTAATCATAAATGGATCTCAATCAGTTCTTACATGACGCGGCTCCCCCGGAGTGGCCATCTCCTCATCCTCCGAATTGGAATCTGGTCTGGAAAAGCAAAGGTGCTCCCAGGTGCAAATAATTCATGTGGTGCTTTTGTAAAGGTGTGCTACAAAGCGGTGTCGATTCATTGGGAAAGACTTACAATATTCTCTACATAACAGCTTACAATAATTATGTTCATTTCTTTGATTACTTAATTAGAAGTTTTTTAAACTTGTATCATACATGCATCCTTCACAATTTTATGATCATGCTATATAATATATAATAAAAAATTCTATCATCGAGCCTGGATCTTCCTTGGTGCATGCATGTAGTAGCATGCACGTGTAATGTCGAAAATAATGGAGATCATTTCTAAAGAGAGAAACAATGGAGATCATTGCTGAAGAGAGAAATCATATCAAATGATTTAGGGTGTGCAAATAGGGTATGTGCTTTTTAACTTAAAGGCATTTTACTATTTCTAAATTAAAAATTAAAAAGTGAAAATAGTAATATGATATATTGGTAAAATGTTATCCTTAATAGAGGGCATTTCTCTTTTTTGTCCAACCTCCTTTTTTTGTCAACCTTAATATATGGTATTTATGTTAGAGGTTGAGATGTGGGCTTCGCCCACGTTATGAGCATATCTCTTATATGGTTAAACGGTGTCGCAGCCTCACAGTGATTTTGACCATAAAAAAAAAAAGTCCACAATCAAAATATCAGAGTTAAGCATGCAATAGGTGTTGACAAAAAACAAAATGCAAAAGGTGATGTTACCATCTGAGATCACAAACAAAACAAATAATACCACAAATACTGTACATGCTTATATATAGGAACTTAAGAAACTTGATCTTAGAATTATTTTTAATAATTCCAACACAATTGCAAGTTCTTGGTGTAGTGTATCATCTTGGTTTTTATATAACTTTGAGTTAAAGCTGAGGTAATATATAGCATTAAGGGACAAAGGTCATTATGAATATGGAGGGATAATATAAGAACAAAGGTTGTCCTCTAGAGGACAATAATAACAATTAGCTTGATGAAGTAGTTCACCACTTCATCCTGACTTCAATTTTTCAAGACATCATTTCACTACATAAAATTAAGTTGTTAGAGTTGTGGTAAAGTCTGGTTAAACAAGATTAAAATTTCAATACCACCTAGTGACAAGCTGTCATAAAATTAACCGCTTCAATAATTGATCAAACGATTACCATAAATAAGTTTGATTGCACTCCAAGCATATTAATACATTCAAATCCTCTTCTATTGATATTGTCGACTTTGATAGCTTTCTTTAATCTTGAGCTAGCTCGAGCATCAAAATGCCTGTGGATTCACATTGCACCACCGTGCTCTCAGCCTAGCACTACCACGCTCGATAAGAAGATTATCCTGATGTAGACAATGCAGGTTTGGTTGCAAAATTTGATCCCCTGTAGGTTCATGAAGCTGTTTGGTCATGTGGTGGGGATAAGATCCCCAGACCTGATGGCTTTAATTTCCGTTTCATCAAAGAATTCTGGCATGTTCTTGCTCCTAACTTTTTGAGACTTGCGGACGAATTTCATGTTAATGGAAGATGGCCTAAAGGATGTAACTCTTCGTTCATGACGTTGGTCCCTAAGAAAGAAGTACCTCTAAGTATGAATGATATTACTGTCCGATTTTTTGATTAGGTGTGCCTACAAGGTAATCTCAAAATTCTTGCTCATCGCCTAAAGTGTGTGCTACCAAAGGTGATAAATAAAAGTTAGTTTGTCTTTCTGGAAGGACGGGGGCTTTTAGACAGTGTTGTCATTGCCAATGAGTGGGTTCATGACGCGGAAAGGCGAAGGAAGAAATCTGTTGCATTCAAAGTTGATTTTGAAAAATCTCGTGACTCGGTTCATTGGGACTTCTTATATTATATGCTTGAGAGGATGAATTTATGCACTAAATGGATATTTTGGATTAAAGAATGCCTTGAATCAGCGCGTGTATCTATTCTTGTCAACGGAAGCCCGAGCGAGGAATTTGGCCTTGAAAAAGGCCTCCGCCGAGGTGATCCCTTGGTGCCCTTTTTATTTTTGGTAGCAGTAGAAGAACGTAATGGATTGACGAGGCAAGCCGTCACACTCAACTATTTCTCTGGATATAAATTTGGAAATAATGGTAATGAAGTAGTGGTTTCTCTGGTCCATTTGGACTCAATGGAATAATTCTGTGTTCCGCGAAAGCGAGTTGGTTGATTTGGCTCAAGTACGGTCTTGGAATTGGTTGTATGCCATGTTGAAGGAGTTGTTCGAATGGGTGAATAACCCAAGAGCATGTTTGATGCAACTTTGATGGTTTTTTTTCTGGTTTTATTTTTCTCTCATAGCAGTTGCCACAGGCGAAAACAGCAGCTCAAATAGAAGCAATGATCTAGTAAAGTAGAGGCTGCTTTGCACTAGTTATTGGAGTGGAGGGTTCATTATGCTATTGAAGCACAAGGCTGTTGTTGGCAGCATGTTTTCTGGGTTTTTTTTTGTTATATTGGTTGTACATGTGGGTTGTTGGGCCTCTCTGTTGATTTTGCTTCCTAAGTAGTGTTAGTGTTGCGCTATTTCAAAAAGCAACAACTATCTCTTTTGCTCATCTTATGTACTTTTTCTTCACTATCTCTTTTGCTCATCTTATGTACTTTTTCTTCTCCTTTTGTATTGCGTTGAATAATCCCTTGTATTTCTAATTCAATATGATTCATTGGCTTATAGAAAAAAAATAGTATTCTTTGGAATCGGCTTGTATTTGGGCCTTGACCGTGCAATTAACGCCAAATTTAGTGAACTACTTGAAAAGTGACAATAAGGAGCACGGGTGAAAATATGTCACGCTGTTCGTAGTGCCCTATGATATAGCCTACATTAGACTTAAGTCAGATCATGCAAAATTAATAAATAAATAAGGTCAATGCTTATTTAAAAGTCTATTTAGTTAAAAACGTTAGACTCTACAAAAAAAAACCTTTAAACCAAACAGGTGAAACCTATATTTAAATAAATAAATTTGATATAATTTATTTATTACTATTATTTGGTATATTTTATATTATTATCTTGAAATTATATATTCATTGAGTTATTTATAGAACTAGACATGTTAGTCTATATAATAATAACTCTATTTAGAAATGTACTTATAACATGTTTAAATACCTTTAGAATTTGAAATAAGCTCTTAGGAAGCCAACCATACCAATTAATCTATATTCTTGTTGGCCTATTTATACATATATTCATTTTAGTATATTTTAGTTCATTAACCTATAAGCTTGTTGCCTATTTACATATAAGTTTGTTTATATATTCAAATATCTTATCAAGAGATAAGCCACGCTAAGCCATACTTCCAAATGGGCCAGACCATACATAAAAAGCCTATAAAAATGCCTCAATTTTTTAGTAGGCCAGACGTATTTATACAAAGTCCAGCCTAGCCCAACTCAACCTATTTTCACACCTGCTAAAGAGTTAAGACATTGATCTGTCACTGGTAAGAAAATCAATGACTAAAAAGGACGTACTACCTCCGTTCCTTACTACTTTCTCTGTTCTTATATATCTTTCACTACTTTGCGATTGTTTTTGTTCGTATTTATATGTCACTTTTACAATTTAAAATAAGGCTTAAATATGTTTGGGATCCCTAACATTTGAAAGGGAATCAAATTGGGTCCCTGAAAAAATAATTTACAAAATTTCATCCCTAACAATTTTTTTTAATCAAATTAAGGTCAAATCTCAATATAAGTTGATTAGTCACCTAATTATCCCTGCCATCATTTCCATGTGTAAATAATTTATCCTAGTCATATTTTTTTTATAGTTAAGTTTTTTTCATTCCACATCAGCTACCTTCTCTCTCTCACCCAACAGAACCCTAATCCTCTCTCTCTCTCTCACCCCACCCCAGCCGCCACCCACTCTCCCTCACTTCATCTTCTTCTTGGTTCGAAGGACCCGAACATGGAAGCATTAGCCTTTGAATGCTTGGCATTAACCCCACCCAACCACTCCCTCTTCTCCCACACCGTCAACATCCGCACCTACACCTTCCTCATCGACCCTCCAATCGTCTACTTTGCCATCTTCGACCACCGCCACACCAAATCCCAAACCCTCGCCTTCCCCAACCGCATTAGATCTTCCCTAAGGGAAACCCTCGACTCTTCCTCTTCCTCTTCCTGCAACGGCTCCGTGACGCTCTCGATCCAGCCGCAGTTCGATTCGATTCTCCGGGAGGTTCTCCGCCTGGACGGGAACAGGTTGCCGACGGCCGTCGTCGGGATCCCGCACGCCGAGGGGTTGAAGAAGAAGAAGAGGCTCAGCGACGCAACCGCTAATGGGACAAACGGCGCCAAGGACCCCGCCGCTGCCTCCGCTGTGATGGTCAATGTCAACAACGAGCTCGGTTCGTTGCCGGCGGCGGCGTTGAAGGTCGCCGTGGGAGATCACCGCCACAAGGCCAAGCACGTGTGGAAGAAACACGTGTGGGTGGTGCTGCTGCTTGATTTATTCTCATTTGGTTGTGGGTTGCCTTCATCCCCTTCTCTTTGCCTCCTCCAGATCTGTCCCTTGTCTGTTTGAATTTGGCTTGAAGTGTTGATGGTTTGAATCTACCAAAAATGAAGGTTTGGAGAGGAAGAAGATGAAGTGAGGGAGAAGGGGAACTGGATGGTGGCGGATGTGTGGTTTGGCCGAGGGATGGAGGAAGAAGGAGAGAGATGACAAGAGAGAGAGGGTGGCAACCGGAGTGAGAGAGAGGATTAGGGTTCTGTTGGGAGAGAGAGAAGGTGGCTGATGTAGAATAAAAAAAAACTTAACTATAAAAAAAAGATGACTGAGACAAGTTAATTATACGTGGAAATAATGACAGGGATAATCAGATGACTAATCAACTTAAATTGGAATTTGGCCTTAATTTGGCTAATTTTTTTTTTTTGTTAGCGATGGAATTTTGCAAATTTTTTTTTCAGGGACCCAATTTGAATCCCTTTCAAATGTTAGGGACCCCGAACATATTTAAGCCTTAAAATAACATGAATTACACTTTACCAATGATACCCTTAACTTGATATAATTCTTAATTGTGATGGAAAAATTAAAGAGTCAAAGTTAATAAAAGAGATAAATAGTATATTATGAAGTTGGAGAATAATTTTAATTAAAATGAGCACATTGATATTATTTCTTAATACATGTGCCAAAATTTTAAAGTGACAGTTAGTAATGGACATATAGAATATAAGAATCAAATAACTTTTTTTTTTAGAAAACGAAATTATATATTAATATAGAAGAGGCCGTCATAACAACAACACTGCAACCCTCCCGCCATAAAAACAAGAAGGGATCGACAGCACCAAAACAAAAAAAGAATATACAGAAGCCCAACCAAAACAACGGCACCCTATACAAAAAAACCCATCAACCCAAAACGCTACCACACGGCCCAACGACCTACTACAAAGCAAGTATTACGCCGCAAAACTGGAACACCAGCCACAATAGCAAGACACCAAAAAGCATCACCCACCACCTCGAGACCCGGCCTCCTAAGCACAGCCCCAACCAGAACAAAGAGCACCAACCAAGACAGCAAAGTGACGGAACCCAAAAAGCAACACCTGCGCAGGAAGGAGAAGAAACCTACGCCATCCTACGCTCCATTATTTGAGCTGTAATATGCTTAACAGCCTCGCTGTCAGGGCACTCGAAAACAACACCCACCTGTTTACCAATCGCAATGGCACGTCTAGCTCTCGTCATCACACTCGGAGGCACTGGAGTCTCAGTCGAGACCGGCGTGGAAACGAGGTCAACATCTCTATCCCCACCCGCCCTGGCCTCCAATATAGAACAAGGAGGAGAAGAAGGCTCCGGACTCCTGAACTCTTTCCTGGGACGGCCTCGAGCCCTCTTGACCCCCAACCCGCGAGCCCGACCTGTTGAGACTGATACCCCCTTAGAGCTGCCTGGACCACCCAGTTTCTTTGGCCGACCACGTCTTCTGGTAGACTGCAGAATCACCCCCTCCTGAGAACCAAACATCTCCTCACCACGGCACTCTTCACTCTTATCCAAGAGCAAGGAATAACTATCTCACATAGTTTAAGAAATGTGGGTAATGTAGTTAGTATCATTATAGTTATTCTCAATTTATATCAACTTTCCAAAATTATCTTTAACCTACATAAATTTCTTAATTTCTATATATCATTAAAAGAGTAAAAAGAGAGAAAAAACTCAGTTAGGTAAGAATATTCTTGGCTTAAAATAATTAATGGATTACTTTGTTCTTATAATAATAAAAAGATGGTTCTTATAATAAGGAAGTATCGAAATTCCAAAAAAAAATAATGCCGCATGAATTGAGGCATTGATTATTAACCTTTTGATTACCTTAGAACATTTAGGCTGAATTAATTGTCATGTGGTTTTTTTTGTGTGTATTTATTTGTTTATAGGATTTTTGGTAGTTTCTTGTTGTTTTTAAAAGAATTAATTTACGAGAGAGTGAAAATATGTGGCTTTCGGGTCTGGATTGACCGTACTAGTGGCTTTGATGTATTTATGTCTTGTGACTTTTGGCTCCCTGTAGCTTTAGGGCCAGTTTCATAGTAGGATAAGATAAGAGTAGGATAAGATAGATGATTAGATAAGCACAAGATATGATAAGAGCCAGATAGACTCTTATTTTATCATGCGTTTGAGGTGTACAAGATATATGATACAAACAATGAAAAATGTATCAAATTTTCCTTGAAATAAAAAATACATAATATTTTATAAAATTTAATTTTCTAAATAGTTTTTTTTTTAAAAGTGATCATTCTATTAAATTTAATTTTTTTACATTTTTATAAATGAGCTTATGTTTTAATATCAACTAAAATAAAATTAAGTTTTATTAATTCGGCTATTTTAATTTTTTCGAAGGGAGTCTATTTTCATTAAAATTATTATATATTTAACAATATGTTTTAACTTAGTAGGGGTAAGTGATTAATGATAAAAATTAATCAAATTTTTTAAAAATTATTAAAAGATATTATTCTTTCTAAAATAATTTATATTTTAATTATGAATTATAATTATATAAGTAGAGAAATAATTTTAAATAATATCATATGATAATATAAAATTAGTCTATATTTACAATTAAAAAATTAATATTTATATATATATATGTGTGTGTGTGTGTGAGTAGCCTATTTTATTGTTAGTGAAAAATTATTTTGTGTATTTTTATTATAATATAAATAACGAAAATTAATGTTAACTAAGTAGTAGTAAGCGATAATGAAAATTTAATTATTTTATATAAGTAAATCCAATATTTTCACCATTTATAAATAAGTTCTTTTTTTTAATTAAATTTATCAGTAACTAAATAATTTAACTTAACAATAATAATTAGTAATTGATAAGTAATAAAATTAATATTTTATTAAAATAAAAAATTTATATTTATTAATTAATTTTATTATAAATTATATAAAATATAAATATTGAAATTAATTTTGGGTCATGGTCATAAACAAACAAAAAACTGATATCCTATCCTGTCAGGAATAACTTTTACACATGATGGACATGATAGGATAAATGACAGGATAGTGTTATCCTATCCTGCTGGCGCAACAAACAACAGATAATAACATGATATGATTACTATTCTATCCTGTCTCTGTGTATCCTGTCCACCAAACGGACTCTTAATTCCTTAGACTCTTTGTGGAAGACACAAACGAACATGCAAGTGTAAAATGGTAATAATCACCTGAACTACTTTTCGTACACCTTTGACTTCAAGCCTATTATGAAATTCATAATAAGAATTTTATTAATATATATTATTTTCATTAAATATTGTGGAAGGCAATTTGAGCATTTAAAATTAAAATTTATAACTTTAATAATATAATTTTTTTGAGTAAATTTAATTTTTATTTAAATTATATTTTTTAAGTAATTTAAATTATAGTTAGTTAATTATTTAATTATTCCTAAAGCCAGTGGAGAATTAATATCTATAAATCATTAAACATATTTAAACTAATATTCTAAAATTATAAACATATACTCCATAATATTTAATATTAAATAATATATAATATCATTTAAATTTTTTAAAATATTTATTTAAAAATAAGACTGTATCATGTACTAATTTTATTATGCAATATATTTTGTTATATACAGAAAATATTACTAATTTCATTTTATAAATTTTTTTTGAAGGAAATTTGAAATTGCATTAGAAAGAAATTGGAAGAATATGAATTAGTATTTGAACTAATAAAATTATAAAATAATAAAATAATAAAATTTCATTTTATTATTTTGAATTTCTTCCTCAATAGATAATTAATATTTGAACTAATTTTAATATTTTATATTTTAGTTGTATCTTTGAGAAGTCTTACTGTTAATAGTTAATACAATTACTAATATAAATAATTATCAATGATTAATTAATATTTTCATTTATGTAAAACGTAAAGTTATTTTAATATATATATATATATATATATATATATATATATATATATATATATAATACTTTAGTCATATGTATGGTAAGTTTTAATCATAATTAATATTTTTGTCAAGGACCAAAAAATATTTTAGTCCAATCTTTGAGAAGTCTTATGGATAATAGATGATATAATTAATAATATATTAATTACTAATGATTAATTAATACTGTCAATAATGTATGAGAAGTCTTAATTATAATTAATAACTAATACAATTAATAGTATAAAAATTATTAATGAATATTGAATAGTCATTAATGTAAAAATTAAGATAATTTGACTTATATATATATATATATATATATATATATATATATATAAATAAATAATGTATCTAGTGAGAAAACTTTTCTTATATGAGAATGATAAGAATAAATCGTGACGGTTAAATCTAATAATGAATGGTTATGATTAAAATATTAAGTCATCGTGACATTTTTAAGTGATCATGTGCCACTTATTATCTTTTAATCCTGATCATTTATTGTTAGATCTAACGGTCACGATTTATTCTAATGTTCTCATATAAGAAAAGCTTTTTCACTAGATACATCTCCGTGTAAAAAGTAAAAATATTAAAAGAGAGGACTTTGACAAAGAAAATAGAGTAATGATTTATTCCTTCAACCTCTTATTAATCCTTTAAATACTATGAAGAAAGATTTAAATAAAAAGTTAATATGTTTAATATCTTGAAAAAAAAATTAAATTCTTTATTCATTTAGTATGTACTATGAATACAATTTTACATTTTTATTGTAAAAAAAGACACAAAATATAGAAACACCAAAAAAACATAATACTTGACTAATGCCAAATTTATTGAGGCATTAACTTCTAACCTTTTGTTTACTCAGACATTTAGCCAGCATTAATTAGTTTCAGTTACTTTCCTTGCCTTTTTTTATGAGAGAGTGAAACAGCATATGTGTATATAAGACACTTGGTTCTGATTCTAACACCACACTCCAGTTGCTCTAAAGCATCTCTCTTTTGAGTTCTGAATCCTCCATCATGTGTTCACTTTCTTGAATTCTGTTTTTTCTTCTTTCATTTTCATACAGCCTCATACTCTTTGTGCGAGACACAAGCCAATGGCGAAACGGTAGATTTCAAGTCTACTCTCAAATTCATGACATGGGGTTTTAGAAATTTCACACGTATATATATACATTATCATTCACAAAAGTGCATGTGTATACATACATATACATATAGCTCTAGATACTTATGTATTTTTAATTTGTTATCTTTTGATGAAGGTGTGGCATGAATTGGATCTGGATGTTTGGTTTCACTATGAAAATGTTTTAGAGTTATTTCTTTTTAGAACCTACATGCATTGAATTCTATGGAAACCGCTTAAGCAAATTAACAATGACGATTTAAAAACTTTTTCTATTTTTTGCAAGGAAATCTACTAGAAAAGGAGCAAAATGTAGGAAAGGAAAAGAAAAGGTGACGGCGAAAAAGGAAGATCAAAACTATTTCAAGAAAATTACAATCACGTATGATGATCCTTATGATACAGATCCTTCAAGCGATGATGAAGAATATAGAGCTTCGAAGAAGAAGAATAGCGCCGGCCGAGTTGTCCGAGAGATTTTGCTTCCAAACAAAATTCATCGGAAAAGCTATAACCGAAAATCAGGTACCAAGTCTAGCGATTACAAGGGTGTTACACCCAGGAAATCAGGTAGGTTTGCAGCTCAGATTCGCGACCTTGAAGGTAATCGGATATGGCTTGGTACATTCGACACTGAAGTCGAAGCTGCATATGCTTATAGCCGCAAGAAGGAGGAGTTTGATGGAATTTTAGAAGCTCGGAAGAGAAACTTTGCATTGGGTTGTGATCATGATCATGATCATGATCATTCATCTGAATCATATGATCAACATAACATCACTGCTCCTAGTGCTAATAATGACATTGATTCTGTAGGCAAAGGTGATACTAATGTTGACATGATGATAGGTGCGGCGGAGAAGCCAGTTCATGAAGACGAGGAGGAGTCAGTGCTGTATTTGTTGGAGGATCCAGTTGCACCATCATTATTGGATTGATGAGTTTGAAAAATATTGTCCCTTAAATTTTGCAGGATGTGGTTTAGGCTTCGTTATTGGATAGATCTCTATTGAATCGTGTTTTAGACGGAGCTTAAAAACTGTTTCATTTTTCTGTTTGCGATATGTTTGTACTTTCAAGTTTGTTTGGCATATTTTTAATCTATCTATGTTCTAGCTAATGCTTGTGATTTTATTTCTCCTTCACACTCTCACTTTATGCATCCCCTATAACACACACATATAAGTGATGAAAATAGACTAAACTTCTCCTCATGGGACTACATCAGGACTCAGGATTTCAGATCATTTTATTAAATAATTAAGTCATGTTAAGATTTTTTTAAAAGTCAACTTTATTAAAAAGATTTGCCTAATAGGGTATGCAAAAAGTCTTTCACGCATAATAGACAACCTATTTAAGTAAATACACTCCATTATTACTATATTATTAGATTTATATACAATATCTTGAAACTATAAATTTATTGATTTATTTAAAAATTAAATATTGTCCTATATAAATTTTTTATCAAGTCTATTTAAAGATAAATTTATAATCTGTTTAAATGTTTAAATGCCGATGATAAAATAGACTTTTAAATATATTTCCTATGAAAATGATTGATATCGATCAAACCATTAGGTTAGACTCACATATTAACCTTTGGAAGTAGGCCTTACTAAGTCAAATACATTTTAGTCTAGTTTCAGCTCTACACATGTATCAAATTAAATATGATGATATGTGTGCTATTTCAGATATTGGGAAACACTTGCGAGACTTATGAAATATTTGAAAGGTACCATAAATTACGGTATTAGATATAGTGGATTTCTTTTGTACTTGAAGGATACGTCGATGCGAATTGGATCTCAGATCTAGACGAGACAAAATCCACTAGTGCTTATGTATTTACATTTAGTTGTTATGAAATTACATGAAATGAATCAAGTAATATATTGTTGCTAGATCTACAATGGAATCACAGCTTGTAGATTGGTGGTAGTGAGGCTGAGTGACTCAGAAACTATTTAGGAAAAATTCCTTTAGGAGTGAAACCCAAGCCATTAGTGTCAATGCATTGTGATAACCAATATGCAATTGCAATTTCAAAGAATAATAAGTCTATTGGAAAGAATAAACATATCTGTTTAAGACACAATGTGGTAAAACAGTTGCTGAAAAGTGGAATTATTTCGATTGATTATGTGAAATCAGAGGTTAATGTGGCCGATCCTTTGGCTAAACCCTGGCTAGAAAATTGATTTATGATACATCAAGTGGAGTGAGACTTGAGCCGATTTAATATCAGTGAATGATGATAATCCAACCTTTGTGATTGGAGATCCCATGAGGAATGTTCATATAGGTAATAACAAGTTATTTGTTGAATTTTCTGGCACTGATTTTTAATGTCATTTCCTATGGTGTTGAGTGTTATGCTTCATTCTTGAGGACATGCTTAAGAGCTTTTAATGATTTTCATAACATGATGAAATCACCTATATAATAGTTAAGTGAAGCTGCTTGTATGAGATTTCGATTAATCTCTAGAGCACTCATGAGTACCAGGAACACGCATAGTTGGTTAGCACACAATAATGATAACGATGACAAGTTGTAGGAGTGTAATGACTAATAAGGCCACTAGCAAACACCAAAATGTCTTGGTTCATAGAGATTGTATCAATCTAAGTTTGGTTCATAGCCCAAAAGACACCAAATTTGAAACAATTACACTCATGGAGATTGCCCGCAAAATTCTTCTTTTGGAAGTTCATTTTTCCTTGAACTTTTAAAATATTTGGGGGAGTTTGGGAACATTGTGAAGTATTTCAAAAGTTCATTGTTCCTTATTGCCTATGCGACATGTGACAAGCCTACTAATAGTTTATATAGAAAACTTCACATTGTGGTGATAAAGAGCCTAATAATAAGGGAGTTGGCCTTGCGCGCATGATATTGAGATTCATTAGCCTAACGTAGAGCAAATCCTTCGTTTTTTGTTGGACATGTTCCCCCCCCCCTTTTGCACCCTATTCACAAAGAAAAAGTGAAAAACACGCAACACCAACCAATTCTCATTTCCTTGTTATTGGGCATACAAAAATGTATTCTCACTAGATTTAATTTAATTTTAAGAGAGTGTTTAGAATAACACCTGAGTAAAACTCTTGAGGACAATGAATCTTGAGAGAGTGTTCACGACTTAGTGTTTTGCTTATGTTCATGTTGTTAATCTTTTTTATCCAATAAAATGTACATGGTTAAATGAAGAAGGGCATATAATCTAGCAATTTAGTTTTTTTTTTTCACAAATCATTTATTAGAGAGAAATGTAAACATAAAGTATAATTTTGCAAATACATTCCAAATGCACCTTTAGGGAAAAATTGTTCCTTTCTAACTTTAAGGTATTATATGTAACATCAAAATAAATATAACCTAAATAACCCCTGCTACTTTGAACATCAAATCTGCAATATTCAGGTGATGCTCAAAAGTAGTCGTGGTTTTTAACAGTTAGAATTAGAGTTTTTTTCTTTTTATTTTCTCAGTCAATTATGGCATCACAGTTTGCGAGTGTAGTCCGAATGTTCAACATTTATATATTTACGAATCATTTTGCTAACTTAAATTACTAAAAAAACATTCGGGATGTGGACATATGTGATAGGGAACAATTTCAACAAAATATATTTGTCCTGTAAATGAAAAGTTTCTGTGCAGGATAAGTATTGTTTTTCCAGAGAAAATAGGAAAATATGATGAGACATGTGATAAAAAAAAAGAAAAATTGAAAGAGCCATAAAATGAGAATTCAAAATTGTGTGTAAATATTGAAACAACACACTTGTGTGTTGGATTTTCCAACTCTTTTGCTATTTAAGGAGCGTGAGGGTTATTTTGCTGGCTTAAAAGGGGTAAGTGCCCCTAGGACTTGCACCATACATAATAAAAAACTATTATAACTTGTCATATTTTGATTCTGTTCATTTTACTTTTCTTTGGTGGAGAGGTAATGTCATTGTAAACTCCATTGCTAAGTTATCTTTCACTACTTTATCATTTGTATGAATTGAGGATGCACCTCATGAGATTCTGGCTGATATTCAAAATGATGTAATGACCTCGGCTCTTTATAATTAATATATTTTTTCATGTTTTTTGTGAATGGGAAAACTATAACGTATCATGTTTATTCATTGGAAAAAAATCAAAACAATAAATGCACTAACAAAAATGATTGATAGACATATAAATAATGTCAAACACCAAACATCTTTTGTGACAGTAAAAAACCGTTACAAAAATTGTAAAAACACGTAACAAAATTGTAAAATAGTTCATTTTTACAATTTATGTGTCTAGGGATCATTCCTGACACTAATACTGCAAAAATATCCTCTCGCTCTCTGCTCTGGGTTGGCCTGACAACATCCTCCGCTACCCCATTTCACCTCCGTCCACTGAAGATCAGACAGCCACAGGCATCCCCTTCCTCGATGAAGATCTGGTTACATGCATTTACATACGATTCAGTACTGCTGTGCTGTGTTTCCTTTCATCTTCGGCAAGCTCACCACCCTGTAACGAGATTAAGTTTTTGATGAGTTTTCTGGCAACCCCCAATCACCATTTTTCTTCCATATTCTACTTCTTCGTCTATCCATTTCCACTTCTTGATTGTACATGCAAGGAATGCCAAAGATAAGAAAGATGTTGAAGATATAAAAATGTCTACTTGAACTAGAGAAACTTCTGATTTTTACTTTTACTTTTATTTTGCTTTTGTTTTCTGTAGGAGACAACTTGTGTTTGTGGTGAAGTTTTAGGGAGAGGAGGAAGTGATGATGCAATTCTAGCTAGAAGCCAGAAACGGAGATGTCAGAGGCCTCTCCCGCCAAATGCATGGTTCAGGTTGAGACGAGAAGGAGGAGAAAAAGGAGACAAGTTGAAGTAGGCGAAGGGGATCGAGGATGCAAAGAGAAGAAAGAATTACTGTCACAACAAAAAGTTATAATAAATTACAAATATAAAATTACAGGACTAATTTGTAACAAGAAACTCACCTCAACTCCAATGGCTCTAAATGATCTTGCGTTGGTGTATGACTTATTAGGTTTTGCACATTAATTAGAAGCAGCTTGTGATTCTTCTATTTAAGTCAAAAGAACGATCAGTACTCAAGTTGAAGCAAAAATGTTAAGTGTTATATGTGGGAAACTACATTCATTTTTAAGCACTCATTTTATTTTTCAGTTTCTCTTTTCTCATCACATTATCAGTCATATCTTTTTTCATCACATTTTTCCCTTCTATCCCTAATAAAAGTAAGTGTTATACTCCAATTAAATAAAGTATACTCTCTTTAATATCCACTAGAATCATGCCTGTTACATGTTCAGTATATACTTTTCGTTAATTCTTATGAAATTAACACCAACTTGTCAATACCTCAAGTAAGTAGGTGTAGTTTGCTCCCATTTCCAACTAGGGTGATTCTGGAAAACTGAAATCTGCCATGTTTTAGTTCCTGTTCCTGAGTCATCTATGTAATGTATGGCACGTATACCATACTCTTGCAGCCCAAATTAATGAATGGTGGAAGTGGTAGGTTCTTTATACAAATGCAACCACGTGCATTCACCTAACAGTTTGGGTTTCAATTATTGAGATGATGTGGAAGGAGTAGAATAGAAAGCTAAGAGTTTTAATTTTCATGTCAAATAATCCAATCCAAAAAGGCTCACCACAGATCAATGAGGAACCATTTGCAGTTTCTTTGGCCTCACATCTTGGTTTTCTTACTTCTTAGTGTCCCATATCAAGTTGAAGCAAAATCAAATATTGAACCATGTAGCTCAGCATTCCCTTGCCCCTCTCTTCTCTCTTACATCTTGCCTTGGGACTCCAAGCTCTCAGAAATTGCAACTCGCTTCAATGTAAATGTATCAAACATCTTGGCTGCAAACTCTTTTTTTCCCATAACACCATCAAGTGGCCACCAAATCCTGTATGCAAGATCAATGGTGAAGATACCCTTTTCATGTTCTTGTGTGGATGGCATAAGGAGGTCTATTTCAACCACTTACAGTGTTGAGGCAAGTGACACACTTGATTCCATATCAGAAGGCTATGGTGGGTTAGTTAGTGCAGAACAGATTAAGATCATGAACAGCATCAATGCTACAAACCCTTTGACATATGGAAGCAGCATTGTTATACCACTGCCATGCAAGTGCTTGAACAATGTTAACAATGGGGAAACCACTGTTTACATGTCTTATGTGGTGCAAAAAGGGGAGAGCTTGGGAAGCATAGCAACAGTTTTTGGTACTACAGTTTCAGACTTGGAAAGTGTAAATGGACTTGCACAAGATGCAATTGATCCAGGAGACATACTATCTGTTCCTGTTGCAGGTTAGCATGCTTGTACTTTCTCTCTTTTTGTTTTTAGCAAAACACTTTTTAGTTTAAACCATGTGGTCCTCCGGTGAAGTAATCATGTTCGAGTCGGTAGTATCACTTAGAGTAACACTTTGAGAGATCTTGATAAAGATAATTTCAATTTAAGATGAATTAAGTGAAAGATCTTAACCATCTTTAAATGCTATTGTTATCAGAGCCAAATCTAACTAGAAACAAAACCATTTATACTCTAACTATGATGTTATCAAATGAAATTATAATGACATGTGTAGTATAATTTATTGAAGATTCACTAAAATAATTTAATGAAGGCTATTCAATGCTTTAAAAAAATTGTACAGATAGATTATTATTCGATTTGGGATTTAATGAGGAGAATACAAGAAACATGATTTAAATTTTATCCTTGATTAGCCATGGAAAGCTAGTTACTTGATGTCATTTTAAATAGAAAGAATATAAAAAGTGATTGTCATATCATTTTGCACTTTGAGATTTAACACTGCTAATGGCTTCTATTATATTAACTTGTTTTTTTCCTTTTCAAGAAAGGTTTAGAGGGTTTTCCCTGGTAGTAATCCTGTATGATGCTTTGGAATAAAATCTTATATAATGTTAGTTAAGAATATTATTTGTCTTGCTAATTTGGTCATTTAAAATTTAAAGAAAATTATAAAAAAAGAAGGCAATGCTTTTAAACTATCTGTGCGATATTTCTACTAAATTCTTTCATAAATGTTAGGATTCTGTGATATGGATCAAGAAGTTAAGTCATTGCAACACTGCAACAGTACAACTAAATTCAAGTAAGACACAATTACACAAACCCTATTCCTCCAGGCATGCAGATGGGATGTTAGGAAGAAAAGGGACAAGTGGTTTATTTTCTAACTTAGGAAATTTTCATATAAGATATAATGATTGATCAGCTACATTAACATAATCTTCTGTAGACTTCTATAATCCTTTGCAGGATGCTCATCAGCAACACTAAATTGGTACAGTGAGAATATTATAGTCCCAAATGGCTCATATATTTTAACTGCAAGCAACTGCATCGAATGCACTTGTGCACCAAGGGATCTCAAGTAAGCTACCTTGACTCTAGCTACACAAATTTAGATTTTACTTTTAATTACTAAGATTCGGTCTAAATATGCCTATGACTGCTTACTTAATTTAACTAGGATGCAATGTTTTCCTTCTGGATTGGATATTCCCTGCTATAATTTGCATTGCAAAGGGTCTAATCTTATTATTGGAGATGAATATGTGGAACATTCAAAAACCAGTTGCAATGTGAGCCAGTGTGTTTACCGTGGCCATAGAGGTGGAAAAATTCTGAGTAGGTAAGCAATTTGCATCAGAATTCTAAAATCAGAAATTTATCCCTAAAAAAATGGATTTTGCAGCAAAAACATAGTACTTTGAGTCTTTGAGTCTTTGAGTCTTCGAGTTGGAGATCTTTTTTATGAGTTTATGTTTTGCTTTTTGCAGCATCAAAAACTCTTCTTACCTCCAGTGCCCGGGTAATTACTAGTTAAAAGATCATCTCCATATATAATAGCTGCAGAAATTTCAGATTACTGATGTGATTTTTTTCTTTTTTTTTTTCTTAATTATGTTTTTTTTTTCCAGATAATCGAAGTTATAATGGACCATCATGTTGGTCTTCCTTAACACCATATGCTGCTGCAGACCCATTTGATATATCTCCAAGCCCATCACCATTGCCAGTTTCTGAGGCTGCTTTGAGGACACGTGCCTCTGGTGGATGGCATGGACAATCTTTAATCAATGTCATGCAGTTGTTCTTGATAAAACTCATCCTTTGTTTCATCATGTGAACATCAACATATGATAATCCGATAAGGTTATAAAAATAACCTCAAAAAGATCTTATAGCTGGATCATAATATACTTTTATAAACTTACTCAAACATTTTCATTAGTGCATATGCAATATGCTAATAGTAGCTTCAAAGGCTAATTTCAAATTGCATGCAATAATGATTATACAACCTGTTTTCAATTGACATCCGCATGTAGCGGTGGTTTTGGACGAGGCTAAATGCAAAGTGTAAATAAGAAACACATTAGTAGAGGTGCCAAACCACCACAAAAGATGCGCTCGAAAATGCACGCAAATTTTGTAGCCGCATGAATTACTAAACGCATATGTCGATTGAATGTCACGAATCGTTAATTGTATAAGCATTGAATTGCGTATATTGCTATTCACCATTTCTAAAATATTTGATTTCATATTGAAATCTTCTAATATCATCTCTCTCTTCATAAAAATTATTTTTAACATAGAGAATATTTGGATTTCCATTAATTACGGTGTAAATAGACGTTAACATGTGGTTTAAGATAAAAACTCTACAAAACTTCTTATAGACTATGCTAAAAGTTGTTCAAGTTAGACTCAATTCATACACGTGTGTTAATGTGAGTCCGTGACACATTAAATTTTAAGCATTTAATGTATCCATTTTTTTTGGACGGGATCTATCCACACTTTAGAAACAAATCAAATGGGAACACCTTCACGAGTAATATTCTTTACTAGATGCAGATGAGAGAATCCGTTTGTTTTAATGTTTAGTGTGGTTTATTTATCCATTGGATTGAATGTGAATGTGCTTTTTCTCGATATAACAACTTTGTTCACTTGAAAAAACTGTCAAAAAGCTAAATTTGTCCGTTGAATGTGAATGTGATTTCAGCCGGAAATCAAACATAGTTAATTAGTAGAATTAAATTTATTAAACTTAAATTTAATATAATTAAGTATGTCGTAGTTAAGTTTGACAGGATAAGCAGTACTCATTGCGTTAAGTACTTGACATCACTGATATTGATATGAAAATTTGACAGTGAGAAGAGAAGCAAATATTATATGCAAACGTACGTTTTCATCAAAGTGATAGCTATGGATCATAGGCTTTACCAGAATATTGGCATGAATACATTCCTCTAATCCTAGCAAGAATGTCTGATAGATCAGTTACTGTCAAGTCATATTGTCCCTGAACGCAGAAACAGATGTGATAAGAATGATAAGATAACTTGTTCCAATTGTTCCACCAATCAAGAAGATTTTAGAATACCATAATCCGATTGATATTTTCCGTTAGTTTCTGTTTATAATTTTTAAATTTTAGTTTTTTAAACGTTGGAAAACATCTCATTCAACAATTTTTTTTCTGCATTTATTTTAAAAAACAGTTTTTAAAAACTCTTTTAAAATACAGTTTTCAAAAACTGCAATCAAACATGCCCTTCATCTCTCTATTTCCGTGTCTATTATCTATGTAAAAACTAGTTGGACTGGTGCTCAATTTGCAGGCCCAAAAATACAGAAAAATCTATGATGAACAAATTTTTGGACTGATTCTTATAATGTCAGCACTTGGGGTTGTATTTTATGGGCTACAGCTATCTGCTTCCACTTAAATCTCTGTTACATCAGAATTGCGTTTTCATGCAACTCAGAAGCCAGATATTGCTTTGTAAAACTGACAATGAGATTTAACTATCCTTAAATTTGAACTCATCGGTAATTTTAAAAGATAAAGCAAGTCATCACAAGTCATAACAGTTAGTTGTAAAATTAACGGTTGAAATTGAGATTATATATTTATACATGCATGTTAAATCATGATGTTCTTAAAATCACTATCGTTGAATTCTCCATCAGTAGATGTGATACTTACTTTACCTACCGTGTTAAGTAGTTAGAAGTCAAATCCAATATTGGCCAATCTTAATTTTGGTCTTTTATCTGTAAGGTCAATGTTCTATAGCACTGGAAGAAAATTAATGATTACCCCAAATCAAAATTGGTGGGTTTGATACTTCAAAAATCTGAGCCATCATAAGACAAAAGGCAGAAAATCAAGGCATAATACCAAATTTAACTAAATTTTGACTAGCAAACACAAAGAGTTGTTTCATCTAAGTTAGGGATTTCTCTTATACAGAAGTAATAAGCTCAAAAAAAGTTGAAATTTAGTAGAAAAGTTATTTAACCAGAATGATATATCATTCAGGCACTGCCCCTCATCTAATGGTTGAAAATGAACTATGTCAAATTGAAGAAAGGACAAAAAAGAGAACATGGGTAGAAGGCAAATGAGGGTGAAGTGAAAGCAACCTTAAGGAGGGACCTAAATTTGGAACTTTTAAAGTTCTACCAGGAATTATTGAATGGTAGAGGTAAAACAACAAAAGTGTCTCACTCAAAATGCACAAACCTACACTGACTCTACCATAGGCCTTACCATATGGGTCCTGAGAAATCCCATACTTAAAAGATTAACCAATGAGAATTCAGAGAATAAGATGAACTTGAAATCTCCAGCCAATGAACTCTAGGATGAGGCCAAATCATGGCCCCAAAAAACATCCATTAATTTTCCTCTAGAAAATTACCAAAAGTGCATGGGCAGAGAGCAACACATTGTATTGAAGAGGAAAGGAAAATAGTCCCCACTTGAGGGTCTCTTTCAGTTCACCACACCACACTGTCTAGTCTCAACACAAACAATAATTGAATCTCATTTGGGATTCTAAATCTAAATAAATAAACAAATCAAACAAACAAACACACCTCAACAGTGAATATTCCATTGCTACCTTCATTTCACTTGAGCAAACCAAAACCAAAACACAGGTTCTATGACCTCAGACATGAGAGGTGCAAGTGCCTTGGGAGCCAAGACAGCAAGAGCCTGTGATAGCTGCCTCCGCCGGAGAGCGCGGTGGTTCTGTGGAGCAGATGATGCTTTCCTCTGCCATGGCTGTGACTCCTTGGTTCACTCTGCAAATCAATTAGCTAGCAGGCATGAAAGGGTGAGGCTTCAATCTGCATCCTCTAAGGTAACAACCACACAAGCATGGCACAGTGGATTCACACGAAAGGCAAGAACCCCACGTCAGAAAAATCATAACTTAGCACTGCAACAACGTTTCAAAGAACAAGTACTCTTCAACAACACTAGCAGTGTTCTTGCCCTTGTGCCTGACCTTGGAGGTGAAGAACAAGAACCATTGGTGGATGATGAGGCTGAGGAACAGCTTCTATTTCGCGTGCCTGTGTTTGAGCCCTTTGATGCAGAGCCCTGTGTCAAAGAGCTCAAACACAGTATGCAAAATGATGCTGCTGCTGATGATGAAGAAGCTTGTAACTTGGAGAGTTTTTGTGATTTTGATGTGGATCTTGCTGAGTTTGCAGCTAGTGTTGAGAGCCTCCTTGGGAATGGGGTTCATGAGGATTTAGGTGAAGTGTTTAATTATACAAAAGAAGATGAAATGGGTGCATATGTAGGAGATGGAGCCAAAAGTGAAATGGCAAAGGTTAAGGATGAAGAACTTGATACTGGTGACAATATAGCTTCAGTTCTTGATATGACAAGTGATGAGGCCTTTGAATGGAACTTTGACTCAATGTTACAGGAAGAGAAGGAGGAGCCTGTGGTGGCTAGTAATCGGGGTGAAAGGGAAGAGGGAACAAAGAGAGGCATGTTTTTGAGACTAAACTATGAGGAGGTTATTACTGCTTGGGCTAGCCAAGGTTCTCCATGGACAACTGGAAACCCTCCAAAGTTCAACTCTGACGAGGACTTCTTGCCAAGCTGCTTGGTATTTTTTTCTCTCTCTAAATGATCTCCATTTTGCTTCAATTAATGCTACCATCACACAACTCAGCAAAATTTCACAAGTGGACCAAAAGGGGGACAACCTGCATCAATGCATCAAAACACCGAAGACCAGCAAGAGAAACAAACATACAACTTTAGCCAAAACCTAAAGGCATTAGGTAAAGATATGGTGTATGTTTCTCTTGCTCGCCTTCGGTGTTGGCTCATTGGTGTGGGTTCACTTGATTTGGGCTCCCTATGTCTCCCCAATGTTGATGTCCTTTTGTCCCACATTTTATGACAACATATCTCTGACATGAACCAACTATTCCAAAAATTCAAGTTGTTCGATGAAAACACGTGAATGGTTCTTCTATTATATTTTCTCACAATTTCTTATATATGTGATTGACATGTGAGTGTTCTTGTGAAATTTCAGGGATTGAGTGGTGCAGATGAGGAATTTAGAAGCTTAAGAGGGCACCTTGTAGGGAGGGGAGATGAGGGAAGAGAAGCAAGAGTGTTGAGGTACAGAGAGAAGAGAAGAACTCGTTTATTTGCAAAGAAGATAAGATATGAAGTAAGGAAGTTGAACGCAGAGAAGAGACCTAGATTGAAGGGTCGTTTTGTGAAGAGGACATGCTTTGTTGGAGCCACTTCTCCTTTTCCAGCTTACCACTGACATGATGAATCAGTTAACTTTGTGCCCATCTGGTTTCCAGTTTGCGTCGATGCAAACGGAAAAACACATACCGCAACTCGTAAATGGAGAAGCTAGATTTGCTACGTTGACTCAAACGTGAATGGGCGTTAAGTTCAACGGAAATCCAAACAGTGTCCTCCATGTTTGCTTCTCTGCAAATTTGGATTAATACTTGGTTTGGTTTGGCTTAGTGTAGCCTGTATTATAATTAATAATGTTAATTACTTGGTCAGGTTTAATTTTACTGGAATTAATTGGTTGCAGGTCTAGCATTAATGTTAATCATTGTCAGCATGTTGAAGACTTTGTAATCCAATTTTGGAAGCCTTTTATTGTTCCATATTAGAAACTAAGTTATTCAATGCTGATGCTACGATTACCTATTTGGTTTTATAGTGTTACAGATTAACAATGTTTAATGTATATTAGGTTGAGATGACAGATAAATGTTATATCTATGTACAAGTTATACATCTGCTTGTGATTTGCAAACAATGACTGATCTAGGCTTTTATATGCTTGACTTGGATAAGTCATATTTAGCTTAGACTTGTTTACTAATTAACCAATTGTTAAACTCATGCTTTTCTTAAAGAATATTTTTAGGAAAATGAGGAATATGCACCAAATTGGATTTGATGCAACCACTTTTATAGTAGGTTGGTTAGAGCAGAAGAATAAGAGAATGAGATAGAAGAGAGGAAGATAGGAGAGAGACTCGTGGGTGAACCTTACTTGCTATGTGTGAAAAGGGAGGTGAGTGAGGAATATGTGGTGGGTCTCATGCATTACTTATTGGCCTCGTGCTAAGAGTGGAGAGAAAGAACATCATGTAAGGGCGTTTCACAACTCTTTGGCTATTTATTCTAAACATTTTGATGAAAAAGAAGCTTACTATTTTATCCTTACCAGTTATATATTTGTAATATACTTAATGAATATCTTAATATATCTATAATCAATGTTAATGTAAAGTATGTTTCTATAAAATATTAAAATATATTTGCATAAGTTATATTTAGATTTATTTTTTTATTTAGTGTAAAGAAGATATTTTATGAAAAACTTAATTTTCTCTTTCCACTACCAGCTCATTTATTTCTCTTCACTTTCCTTCTTATTTCTTTCATATCAGGCAGTCTAAAATCTACTTTTTTTTTTTCACAATTTTCTCTCATAATCTTCCCATTCCACCATCCATTGTTCTTTTACAACCAAACATAACATTAAAGAGAAATAAAATAGTAAGTGAGAGATGTGATTAATGATGGGATGGAAAAATACTAAGAGAGATAGATAGGAAAGAGAGGACATGTAAGTAGCATAAGAGAGAAAGTGAATATATAAACATAAGTAGGGGTGGCAAAGCGGGCCAATCCACTTTGCCCCGTTTTCAAACTGTCTTGAGTGGGCAAGACAGTCTGCCAACAAGAGCAGGTTCGACTCATCAAAAATTTTAAATTTAAATAAAAGTTAACAATGTAATGAAAAATGACTTCGTGGCATGCCAAAACCCATCAAAACATTAAAAAATATTTAAAAGAACTTAAAAAAATGGCTCGGTGGGTTGGGTTCGACGGTTTAGTGAGTTAAACTATCGAATCCACTTTGTCTCGCCTTAAGTGGGTAGGGCCGCCAGAGTGGCTTTAACTCATCAAAACATTGAAAAATAAATATAAATTATTAATCTAATGTAAAACTGACTTGTTAGCATGTCAAAACTCACCCGAAATATATTAAAAACATTAAAAATGCTTTTAAAAAAAACATTGCTGGACCGACGGTTGAGTTGGACCAGTTAGTTAGTTGAGTTACCCAACCCACTCTACCACGCCTTAAGTGAGCGAGGCGGGTTGGTCGGCCAACAAGAGTGAGTTTGACTCATAAAAAAGTCAAAATTAATTTATAATCTTACGTAAAAATAGTTCATTGTCACCAAAACCCACCCAAAATATTAAAACAACATTAGAAAGTATTTAAGGTTAGTGAGTTGAATTACCTAACCCACTCCACCCCGCCTTACCAATTAAGTAGGTTGACCATCATGTGGAATCCAATTTGTCATCCCTACCCTAGGTGTAAGTACTCAAATTTTAGATCTAATTGGTTAACATATTTATATAAATATAAATAACATTTATATTTATTTAAATGATGGTCGCGGTAGACAGAAGCTAGTTGTCAAGGCCACGACGTACGGGATGCGGTGTGGTTATCCAGGACAACCTAGCTAAATTGCTGGCTGTGGAACTTGGCCTGAAGCTTGCTTGGGACCTTGGCTATCATGATATCTTATGCTTCTCTGATTGTGAAAACGTCGTGCAGGTCAGGACAAACAATATAGATGTTTCTTCATTTTGGGCAAGGAATACTATTACTAGAGTACGAGCCATGCTTTCTTGGGATTGGAAGGTTGCCGTAAATCATGTGCCGAGGGAGAAGAATAAAACTACAAATTTCCTAGTTCGACAAACGTCTCGGGATGGTGCACACTGCACAGCGTACTGTTTGAAAGCTTCCACCCTCGTTTGTCATGAAGTCGTTATACCTTAACGCTCTGATGTAGTTTTTCGTTTCGTTTGTTAATTTTCCTCTTGTAAAAAAATTTTTAAATAAATAACATTTATTATGTTTATTAGTATTATATTGAATTTTGTTATAATATCTTAAAACTTATATATATAGTTGTAACTTTATTTAAAGACCTAGGTTTTATTACCTATTTAAAAACTTATAATTTGTTAGTATATTTAAGGATAAACTGCCAATTTCTTTTGAAGACTTTTTACAAACAAGTGATCAGATTTAGACTCAAAACTTGAGAAAGTAAGCCATAGTCTAACCTATTTACAACTTCATGCTATCAATGGACACTTCAGCTGATCAATTCAAATAATTAGAGTGCACTGATTTATTTATATATGATGTATACATTTGGTTCTATGCATTGGCTTAAACATAGCTTAATCTCGGTACTAATTAAACCATGGCATTGATAAAGACAGATGTTTCAACTTTCAAGTAAAAAAGTCTTTTTGAAATGTTTTTCATGGAACAATCTCATATCATTTGTAGTAAAATCAAAATTAAAAAAATCAAGGAAGTATATAGTAACTCATACAATTTGAATTACAAATAATATATGGGAACAGCATTGTAAAAATGAATTTTGGATCTCTTTCAATCTGTGCATGAAAATGGGTTCAGTGATGATTTACATATGTGAAATTCAATTTTTCTCCTCTTAGTGTGAAATGGGTCCACTGTTGTAGCATGTTTGGATCATGAAACTAATAGCTGCATCTTATGACATAAAAATTGAAAAATAATAACTTCAACGAAGAATAAAGATTGATAGACATTTAAAAAGTGTAGATCACTAGAGAGATAGGAAGAGAGGAGAGATAAGTGATAAGTGTGATATATAATGTGATGTAATTGAAGAAAGAGATAAAGAGAAAAAATGAATATCCAGAAATGTTTGTACTGTTTTAATATACACGAATCATTCCCCCTTCAACCAACCAAGCAAGGCCTCTTGTAAAATTAGGAGACAATTGCAAACTCAACATAATGTGACAGTTTGTGTCCATGATCCGTACATTAATAACTTCAAAATTGTCTTTCTGACATCCCAAGAGCTACCGGAAGATGACAGATCCTGAAATGCAAGTTTTGTTCTCTGTCTATGTGAGCTAAAGCAATGAGTGTGGTCCAAATATTTTGTGTTAATGGGTCACATTTTGTGACAATGAAATTACAGAAACTTCAAAAAAGGTAGTGGCAGATGGGCCATCACCTACCACCCCTTTAATTTCACTCACATAATTTTCCAGAAATTAATTTTTGAAGCAAAACTTGGGGTATAAGTAAAAAGAAAAAAATATTAAAAAGCAATGCTAAATAATATCTTTACACCTCATTTCTATCTACACCTAGTGACATATAAAAATAGAAAACAGAAAAGAGGGAAAAAAAGTATGTAAATGTGAAAAATGAGATGAAAAAAAAAGTATGTATGAATGTATAACTCTGTCTAGATGTAATTGCTAAAATTTTATAAGAAGATCCTAACATCATGCAATTCTATTGCTATTGATATAGATTACAGCATGTTAATTGTAATTGTACTAGAAGAATTGTGTACCTGAGGAATCCATGATTACTGTGGTGAGAGGAGAGGCAGAGAAGAAGCAGAGTACGTGAGAGATAACTGCTCTCTATCTGATGTATATTCCAAACTTAATAAACTGATTAATGGGAATCAGTTTATATACTGTCAGATGAGACCAGGGTCCTCCCACTGGGCATAGTTAACTGACCCAACCCATCATGGGTCAGTTAATAACAAAAACCCACAATATCATCTATCACAATATATGCATATGAATTAAATTAATAATTCATATAATTGATATTAATGACCAAAACAAAATATATTCTAAATAATTGATAATGTTAATCCACATAACCAAAATAGAGAATTAATTATAAATAATATAACATTCTCCCACTTGGATTAGCATTTGTCAATTAATATAGAATATATGTATCATTAAACAAGATATCAATTATAGCAGAGTGCATGTAAGCCAAAGAAATATGAGCTGTATCATAAGTTACTCAACAGAAAGATCATATCCGATAGGGATACTAATCATATGTAACAAAAACTCATATTTCTTGCAAACCAAAGATGAATATGGAAAGCACAATTCATAAACCAAAAGCTTTTCCATAAATAACCCAAACATCTATGTCAAAGAAATATAAGCTGAATCATAAGTTACTCAACAGAAAGATCATATCCGATAGGGATACTAATCATATGTAACAAAAGCTCATATTTCATCCAAAACAAAGATGAATATGGAAAGCACAATTCATAAACCAAAAGCTTTTCCATAAATAACCCAAACATCTATGTCAAAGAAATATAAGCTGAATCATAAGTTACTCAACAGAAAGATCATATCCGATAGGGATACTAATCATATGTAACAAAAGCTCATATTTCATCCAAAACAAAGATGAATATGGAAAGCATAATTAATATACCAAAGCTATTCCATAAATGACCCAAGCATTCAAAAAATGCTGAAGAGATATGATACAAGTGACGTCATTACAAACATATCTCATAATAAAATAAATTTCAGACTCCCACTAATCCAATACATCAAAAGACTTAAGTAGACCCATATGAGTCACATGAGTCTGAAAGACTCCAACAGCTAAGCCTTTGGTTAGTGGATCTGCTAACATGTTCTCTGTAGCAATATGTTCAATCTGAGTCTGAAATTCCTTGATTTTCTCTCTAACAAACATAAACTTTATATCAAAATGCTTTGATCGAGAAGACCTTTTGTTATTGTGAGAGAAACTAACAGCAGCAGTATTGTCGCAATATATCACAAGTGGTCTAGAAATACTTTCAACAATGTGAAAGCCAGAAATCAAATTCTTCAACCACATGGCTTGACGAGTAGCCTCATAACAAGCGACATACTCTGCTTCCATGGTAGAAGTGGCTGTAAGTGTTTGTTTAACACTCTTCCAAGAAACAGCTCCTCCTGCCATCATAAATACAAAGCCAGAAGTAGACTTCTGGTCGTCAGGGCAACCTCCAAAATCAGAATCAGAATAACCAATAACCTGAAGGTGATCAGACTTCTTATAGGTTAACATGTGATTCTTGGTTCCCTGCAAATATCTAAAGACCTTTTTCACGGCCTTCCAATGACCCTTACCTGGGTCGCTCAAGTATCTCCCTAAAGCATTAACAGCAAAAGCAATATCAGGACGAGTACAAACTTGAGCATACATCAAACTGCCAACAGCGGAAGCATATGGGACCTTCTTCATTGCAGTTCTATCATCATCGTTTTGAGGACATTGAGATTTAGAGAGTTTATCACCTTTTTGAACAGGTGCAGCACAAGGGGAGCAAGTAATCATGTTAAACCTTTTCAGGAGCCTTTCAATATATCCTCTCTGAGATAATCCTAGAATGCCACGTGACCTGTCACGAAAAATTTGGATGCCAAGAACAACAGAAGCATCTCCAAGGTCCTTCATATCAAAGTGGCTACTGAGCATATGTTTTGTCTCAGTCAAAAGTTTAACACAATTACCAGCAAGAAGAATATCATCAACATATAAGACAAGAATGATGAAATAACTCCCACTGGTCTTCAAGTAAATGCACTGATCCGATGCATTTTCCTTGAAACCAAACGAAGTGACCACCTGATCAAATTTCAAATACCATTGTCTAGAAGCCTGTTTTAGCCCATAAATAGACTTCTTCAACCTGCAAACCAAATGCTCTTTGCCCATTTCAGCAAAGCCGTCAGGTTGAACCATATAGACATCTTCAGCTAAATCTCCATTCAGAAAAGCTGTTTTAACATCCATCTGATGAAGCTCCAAATCAAAATGAGCTACTAAGGCCATCACAACTCGAAAAGCATCCTTAGTAGAGACTGGTGAGAAAGTCTCTTTATAGTCGATGCCCTCTTTCTGACTATAGCCTTTTGCAACTAGTCTAGCTTTGTACCTGTCAACATTACCATCAGGATCACGTTTGGTCTTAAAGACCCATTTGCACCCAACTGGTACACAACCAACTGGAAGCTCCACAAGATCCCAAACATCATTATGAGACATGGAAGCTAGTTCTTCATGCATAGCATTAAGCCAATCAGAAGCATGAGAACAAGAGATAGCTTCCCTAAAGGTGGTAGGATCATCAACATCATTAAGATCAAACTCGTGCTCATGAAGGTATACTAGAAAATCATTTGGAATAGATGGCTTGCGGGCTCTTTGAGATCTCCTCAATGGAACTTCTTCACCAATTTCATCATGCTCATGCTCATCCGCCATTGGTGCGGCAACATTAATATCTTCTGGAACGTTTTGGCCACCAACATCAGCATTCGCAAGTGCCGCATCTGCTGGAAGTGAAACGGGTGGGACGGGAACAAGAACGCTATCTTCTCTAAGAGTGACTGGTCGTGGTGTATTGCTCCCACTATCCAAATCATCCTCAAAGAATATAGCACGATCAGACTCGATGACTCTCATGGAGTGAGAAGGACAGTAAAATCTACTACCTCGTGAACCCACGGAATAGCCAATAAAGAAACCGCTAACTGTTTTAGGATCAAGCTTCTTCAATTGAGGATTATAAGGTCTAACTTCTGCTTTGCAACCCCATACATGAAAGTGCTTCAAGCTCGGCTTCTTTCCAGACATCAACTCATAGGGAGTTTTAGAAACTGACTTGCTGGGTACTTGATTAAGAATGTACACAGCAGTCCTCAAGGCATCTCCCCAAAGGAAATCTGGTAAACTAGAATGACTCATCATGCATCTCACCATATCTAGAAGCGTGCGGTTCCTTCTTTCTGCAACTCCATTTTGCTCAGGAGTACCAGGCATGGTGTACTGAGCTTCAATCCCGCATTCCTCAAGAAATCTAGCAAAAGGGCCTGGGTTTCTCCCAGTCTCATCATATCTGCCATAGTACTCACCTCCTCTGTCAGACCTCACACACTTGATTTTCTTGCCTGTTTTCAATTCAATCGCGACTTTAAAAGATTTGAAGGCTTCTAAGGAACTTGACTTCTCCTGAAGAAGATCAATCCATCCAAATCTGGAGAAATCATCAATAAAAGTAATGAAGTACCTATATCCACCCATAGCAGTGGGTGTAATAGGTCCACATATATCAGTGTGAATCAATTGCAACACATCTTCACATCTGTTTGCACTATTTTTCCTAACTTTAGCAGTGAGTTTTCCTTTGATACAAGCAACGCACATATCAAAGTCAGAGAAATCTAAGTCAGAAAGAACGCCTTCCTTAATAAGTCTCTCAATCCGGGGTCTAGAAATGTGCCCCAAACGTCTATGCCACAACATAGAAGAGCTCTCATTAATTCTACTGCGTTTATGTCCAACCACAGTATTAACAGACATGTCATTTAGATTCAACCTGTACAGCTTGTCACTCAAATCTCCTGAACCAACAGGAACAGAATTGAAAAGAACAACTAGTTTTCCATTGCCTAAATTAAAAGAGTAGCCACATTCGTCCAATGCTGAAACTGAAATTAAATTCCTCCTCATGGAAGGTACATAAGCAACATTCTTTAAACATAAAACATGTCCAGAAGGCAAAGGCAAAGATACAATTCCTATTTTCACTACAGATGCTCCAGCTCCATCTCCCATAAAGATCTTGGACTCAGCATCAGTGGGCTCCCTCAGGCTTGTGAACCCCTGTAAAGAATTTACAACGTGAATAGTGGCTCCAGAGTCCACCCACCAAGAGTTGGGAGAAACGTCAATAACATTGGTTTCAAAACAAGCTAGAGCAAATAGGATTGTACCTTTCCTTTGATTCTTCTTCTTGAAAGCATAACAATCTACCTTCTTATGACCATACTTCTTACAGTAATTACAACTGCCCTTAAAAGAGAATTTCTTAGGCTCCAAATTCATTGGTGCTTTCCCCTTATGGTCATTTTCAGAATGAGGCTTTCCCATGAAATGCTTCTTCTTATGCTTGAATCCAGAACTGGAGGCAGCAAACTGAACACTGTGAGGCTTTGATTTCATCATGGACTCTTCTTCCTGTGAGACAATGGCAATCATCTGATCCACAGTCCACTCTTGATTCTGAGTATTGTAGGATGTCTTAAGAACATCAAACTGAGAAGGAAGAGACTCAATAATTCGCCAGATCAAATAACTGTCCCCAAGAGTAACCTCCAGAGATTTCAGTTTGTTGAAGTAGTGAATCATTTTCATCATATGCTCACGTACTCCACTGACGCCATCATACTTGGTTTTCTCAAGCATAGAAAGTAACTGACCCTTTTGAGCCTTTTTAAAAGTTTTGAACTTCTCACCAACAGACGTGAGAAAATCCTTAGCATTTTCAGTTTCAGGGATGCTCTGGCGGATTGACTTCTCCATAGTGAATTTCATCACCTTAAGACACACCCTATTAGAGTGCACCCATTTTTCATAAGAGGCCTTTTGTTCAGAAGTTGACTCAGAAGTGGGAGCAGCAGGCTTAGCCTCTCTCAAAGCTATGTCCAAATTAGAAATAGCCAAATAAAGGTCCAATGACTCTTTCCAGTCCTCAAAATTGGTCCCATTCAAAGTTTTGACCGAAGTCAAAAGCATAGGCAGAGATGCTGGTATCATAAACAAAAGAAACATTTAATATGCACAGTTTATTATGCAACAAAAAATTAAATGTTTCTGTATACACAGCTTAATATGCCTATTGTCCAAATTTCTCATTTATCATGATCCCGCCTAAGGGTCCCGAGTCATAACAAATGAAAATATAACAATAATACAATGCACAAACTCATGTCACCAGAAATCTAACACCGATAGGGTATTGGATAATATAATTGACATAAGGCAAGACTAAAATGCATTGTATCAAACACAAATTACACTAATAACAAACACCGATAGGGTATAATTATTATTAATGCAATATAAAATTAATTCAATTAAACCAATTGAATTCACAAAATTTTATACAATTGTACCCACGATAGGCGAGCTCACAATTATATAAAATAACAATATTCATGCTCACAATGAATGATAAAGTTATATCATACATGAATATAATACAGTTATCGTAAAATCTCTAAATATAGAATTATATCCATAATATATATATACATATATATATAATATTATATACATAAAGAGATAAACAATTATATATATAATATACGAAAACAAAATTAACGTGTGTGTGCAGCGACGTGCAGCACCAAAACCAAAACAATTATATATATAATATACGAAAACAAAATTAACGTGTGCAGCGACGTGCAGCACCAAAACCATTCTGTTATTATTATTTTTATTTATTTATTTATTTATTTATGCTACAGTTTAAACAAAATAAAAAAAAATTCTGCCCTTTTCTCTCTTTCGACGAAACCAGGAAAGGAAACAGCACTTCAATCCTTTTCTCTCAACATTTGTTTATTGCTGGAGTTATGAACATGTTAATCGCATGGGTGTGGAGAGTGAAATTTCTCAACAAATTTTGGAAATCATGCAACATAAAGAGAGAGAAAACAAATTGAAATTTCTAGGGTTCAAAGAAACTAAAATCAAAAACAGTGATTTCTCACAAATTACTCAACGAAACCACATCAAATTTTAGTATGTAGGTCGTATAACAATGAAGATCAAAACCCCTCAATCAATTTGTGAAACACATACGAATTTATCAGGCACACATACAAAACAACTATAATCAATATCAAGCAGGCTCTGATACCAATTGCTAAAATTTTATAAGAAGATCCTAACATCATGCAATTCTATTGCTATTGATATAGATTACAGCATGTTAATTGTAATTGTACTAGAAGAATTGTGTACCTGAGGAATCCATGATTACTGTGGTGAGAGGAGAGGCAGAGAAGAAGCAGAGTACGTGAGAGATAACTGCTCTCTATCTGATGTATATTCCAAACTTAATAAACTGATTAATGGGAATCAGTTTATATACTGTCAGATGAGACCAGGGTCCTCCCACTGGGCATAGTTAACTGACCCAACCCATCATGGGTCAGTTAATAACAAAAACCCACAATATCATCTATCACAATATATGCATATGAATTAAATTAATAATTCATATAATTGATATTAATGACCAAAACAAAATATATTCTAAATAATTGATAATGTTAATCCACATAACCAAAATAGAGAATTAATTATAAATAATATAACATTCTCCCACTTGGATTAGCATTTGTCAATTAATATAGAATATATGTATCATTAAACAAGATATCAATTATAGCAGAGTGCATGTAAGCCAAAGAAATATGAGCTGTATCATAAGTTACTCAACAGAAAGATCATATCCGATAGGGATACTAATCATATGTAACAAAAACTCATATTTCTTGCAAACCAAAGATGAATATGGAAAGCACAATTCATAAACCAAAAGTAATGTCACAATTCATAAGGTGGAATGCTTGGTCCCTACCTATCACTCCCTGTTCTTTATGAATCAATTTTTCTTTTTGGTCCATTTCAGCAGTTAGCCCCCACTCATAGGAGTAGACCACAGCTCCATTCTACTTGTTTTCCTTTTTAGAACTTGAACTTGCACCTTTGAGAACACTTTCAATGATTTTTTTAACCCCCCATATCACTGTCATAGACACCATGGACGGTTTTGGCTCAAATTTAGTTTTCCTTTATAAGATTCTGATTGTGTTTGGCTTTCCTGAAGTTCAAACCACCCTTTCTCTTCTTAGTTACTTTTCGTTATCTCTTCTGAATATCCTCGAAGGAATCTTAATAAAAAGAGCCTTATGCGAAATAGTAAATGGACATCGGACATCTACTTTTTTTCACACTCAAACTTATTTATTTTTTATTATTTACTTTAATAAAATCATTTTATCCATATGAATGAGATATTTTTGTAGGTGTTTTCCTTAGTGGTTCACCGATCAAAACTCGATTGAGCCGTTAGATGAATTTTCCTTCTCCTGTTCTAGTGTGTATCTTTACCTATTTGCCCCCTAATTAATTAACTTCAGACATGATAAACCTTACATAGAAATTGGCCCGTGTGGCCGTGTAAACTAGAATAAATGAAAGTAGTATAAACAAAGAGTTTTTTTTTTTAATATAGGAAAAAAAATTATTTGTCAGTTTGGGGTTGGTTTGAATTTTTTTGTTAAAATAGAGTTGTTTGCAAGACTAGGCATAATTAAGACGTTTTACAATGTGATAATAATAAGGAATACGTGTTTTACAATCCAAGGCAATAATAACAAACCTCACAATGTTTTATCAAGTGTATTCAGAACTGGTTCGGTCATTGAACCGGTTGAGACACATGTTCAAAATTCAATGTTAGGACTATGGTTAAATAGGGGTAATTAAACAGTATTTTTTTAAATAAATAAATAAATATATATAAATAAATTAAAAGTACACCCAATATGTAGATTTTTAACATTCAATATGTAAGGAAATCAAACTTTTTACCTTTAATATGTAGATGAAAACCCTAGATTTTTAACTGTGAGTTTTAAGAAGAAGGATGCATCACGGTAAGATGGTTCTTCATTCATGACATCATAGTCTAGAAAAAATATGTGTTGAACTTATTCATATCAACTTTTTGACCGGTTCGAAGCTAGGCGATTATGGAAGAGAACGAAGTTGGACTGATATTCGAACCGACCGATCTGGTCAAATTCTAAAAATTGACCAAATACTGTTGCCATTGATACCATTTGATATGATTTAGGTTTCACTTATAATAGTGGAGCTAACTTTTTTAAGTTTTGATTTGGAAACAACACTTGGAGTCTTGAGAGAGATGTAATATACATATCTATCTATATTTTATATAGTTTAGAAAAGAGGATGGTTAGAAGAACCCACTAGTTGGATACAACACTTGGCCCACGCAGCCAACTCTTCTTCCCACTTAGCATGTTTTCCTCTTGCCAACTGTTCTACTCCAACAAGAGCAATCAATTTTCTCTTTCACATAAAAAAGTGGTGGCATTTCCTTTCTTCCCTTGTCCCTTCTTGCTTAATCAAAATCCTCCATCCCCTGGAAATCCAACTGTCATCTTTTTCACTCACTAGCTACTTACTTGGGTGAGTTTCTTCAAGTTTAGAATTTGTCTTTTTTCAATATTTATGTACATGTTGGATGGTTGTTGCTCCAAGGTTTAGCTGATTCAGGCTCTCTTTGTTATTGATAATGTCTGCAGAATTTGCATCACTCTGCCGGATTTAAAAATGTTGGGATGGACACACAAGATTCTGGATACTATGGTTTAGCCTAATAATATGCTGGACTATTTAGGAAAATATGAATCATAAAATAATTTTTTACGCTTATTCTATTATTGTTTTATGCAATTTTTATTGTAAAATTTTGAAATTCTGTATTTATTGAACATGTTAATCAATATAAAAATTGAATTCGTCCCGTGGTTGTGGGTTAGAATCTTAATCTTGGGAATGGAGAAAAAATTATTTGTCAGTCCTCTACCGCTTAATACGCTGGTCGTGGGGTGGATGGTTAGACTCATGACTACCAGCTAGGAGAATACCTTGATAAAAACCAAAAAATATTAAAATTTAAGAATGTAAATTTAGGTGGGACCGAATTAGGGCGAGTCTGATTATTGTTTTAGTTTTTTGAATTTAAAACCAAATTCTTGAAACAATTTTTAAAAACAGATTTTTAAAAGAAGAAAAAAATATTTAAATGAGATGTTTTACAAAGTTCAAAACTAGTTATCCCAAACAAGTTTTTAGGGACGGTTTGATTTGAGAAAAAAAATTATGTTTTCGATTTCCATTTTCGAAATTTAGTTTCATTTCAAATTTTGTAAAATTAGAAAAGCTTTATTTTTTGTTTTCATTAAAACTGAAAATAGGAAACAGTCCATTTAAATATTTAAACTATTAAATAGTGTGTATTTTACTGTTGGGAAGACAAAGATCTCACTGAATGATGATGAATAGAGTATCTTAACTGAAACCGTCACACGCGGGAATTGTACACGTGACAGTTTTATCTGTCTCCTTTTGGCGGTTGGTTGTGTGGCGCTGGCGGTAAATAGAGATTGTTGCGTTCCTATTTTCTTGGGTGGGCCACTCTATCATCCTCTTTCTTTTTTCTTTTCATTTCTCAGTTTTCTTTTTCTCAACAACCAACAACACTAACATAATAATAATAATAATAATAATAATAATAATAACAATAACAAATTCAATTATTAATTAATTAATTAATTAAAAACAACATGCACCACGTCCATAATCAAATCAAATTGGGTCAAAGTTTCTATCTTTCTCAACAACATTCTTTCATTCAACGTCAACATTCTCAGGTTTCAACCAATGTTTCTTTCTCCTTTCCCTTTTATTTCCTTCAATTCAATAATATTTTTCACATTCTTCAAAATTATTGTGCTTTATGTGTTGAATTCATTCACATTCCTGGTAATTTACGCGCATGCAAACAAACAAACTTGTCCTCTCTAACCCCGAACCTTCTAGGATGACCCCTTTTCCAAGTTTCCTTCTTTTAAATGTTTCCATGTATGGTGAACAAACAGTGACCCTCAATTGTATGACGAAATGTCTAATAAAGATTCTGCCTTTTCTGTTCTGATGAAGGGTTTTTAGCTATCCTCTTGTAGTTTCTTCTATTAATCTCAATGCATTGGGTTATGTAATTTTATTTTATACTGATTATCATGATTCTAATTTTACTTTTTGTTATGGATATTGAAATGATTAATTTCAGGCTTTCAAGAGTTCCTTGTTGGGTGATGACAAATTGGGAATTTCTTTGAAACGTAACATCATGAAAAGCTGAAAGTTGTCAACCTAGTAATGAATTCCCCATCTGATTATCACTACAGAGAATTGGGCAGCCCAAATGCCATTTTTGATGGAATTAATAGAAATGGGTATTTAGTGTCCATTAATTGTGAGGTGGAAGGTATGGAGATAATTGGAGTTACCCCACTTATAGTGATTTGCATGTTATTATGTATTCATTTATGTAGTGATCTCCTTCTGTTTGTGAATATTTGTCAGCCGAACATCGATTGCTTTTGGTTCAATGGTTAAATTGTCTTCTTCCTTCACTAAACTTTTCAACAAGTGTCACGGATGGTGAGTTAAGAGCATGCTTGAGCAACGGCACAGTTTTGTGCCAGATACTGAACAGGCTAAGACCTGGTTCCGTGACTTTGGTAAGGCTTGTGACCTTTGAATTAGCTCAAACTATAAACTGGCAATTTGATTTCAGATATACCTTTCAGTCTGGATTCTCTTTTGTAGGTTAGTGAATCTGATCACTCTCTGCCATCACAATCAGAAAATGTTAGAACGTTTCTGAAAGCATTGGATGGATTGGGGTTGCCGCGGTTTGAAATATCAGACCTAGAGAAGGTATAAGAGATTCACATTATCTTTTACATCTATGTTGGGGGAAAAAATTATTTGATTTGTAACATTAGTTTTGTTGATGTATGAGTTTTTCATGAGCTTATTTCCACGGTCTCTTTTGTTGTGTAGGGATCTATGAAGCCTGTTGTGGATTGTCTATTAATACTTAGAATGAGAAGTTTGCAGAATGCTTTGGGAGACTATACTTGTGTAAGCCCTCGTAGTCGTGGGAGTTCACCTTCAAGTTTCCTGTATTCTCCACCATCTTTTGGTGGAGACCAGAGGAAGGAGTCAAGGTTCCAACGTCTTTTGAGTAGCCCTGTTATGGCAGGTCCGGTGAATTTTATTCAACTCATCCTCTCCCTTTTTCTGAATGTGTGGGTGACCATGGTTTTATAGAGATACTCAAATACAATTTCCTAAACATGGTGACATGGTTATGTTAACAAGAAAACTTATCTATCCTATTTGTAGTTTGTGTTAGAAATATGATATAAAACCAAACCTAACCATTCCATTCATGTGTCTTCATCCAACCAGTTAAGCATTTGGAATAGTTGGTTCATGACAATTTGGATTTATTGAGCAATGTTATTTGAGAAGTCCTAGTTCTTCCTTGCACTATAAAAATTAAGCCTGACTTTTATAATGCGTGCTCGTGTATGTATAAGTAATTGGTTCTTCTCATTCGTATCTTTTGCAAGAGCCCATTGGGATTGAAGTGTGGACAATGCAAAAATTCACCTACTTTGAGCTGAAATTCAACTTTGTATTAGAGTAATTAAGAGTAACAAGGATCGAACTCTAGACCACTTGGCCATAGAGATTCTAGTAAAATGTCATGAACCGACTATCTCAAAAGTTTAAGCTGTTGGGCAAAAGGATGTGAATGGTACATGGTATTTCTAACATCCATCATCTGTCTGCTAGAAACAGAAGGGGATGCTTTCCCTGTTTCAAGGAAATTCATACTGCTCAAACTGAAACATGTTCTACATTGTGTCATTGTGACTCATAATGCCTATTAGATGGTCCTCTTGTCTTTGTAAGTGATTGGTTCTAGTCATTTATATCTTCTGCAGAAACATCAGCTTCATTAATACACCATGCCAGTCATAAATTCCATGAGGTGTTTCAAATAAAACCTGGAAGCTTCGCAGATCTTCCGGCAGCAAAAATATCAGAAATGATGAAATCTAACAGTTTAGATGTAAGCTCTTAAAGTCAACATTCAGATATATCTACGTTTAAATATACATTCAGACTTGCACAGTTTTATGCATGCTTGGATGTAGATAGATATGCAATATTTTCTATTTGCTACATCACTGATTTATTTCAGGGTCTAATGTTGCAGAATGCTCCCACCCAATCGCTTCTAAGTGTAGTCAATGGCATTCTGGAAGAAAGCGTTGAAAGAAGAAATGGAGAAATACCTCAGGTGTGGCTTGCAAATGAAAATACAAGTACAAATCCATGTAAATGACTTTCACCACAAACTACAAGTACATACAGTTTCATAAATATTGTTTGTTATCTTTGTTGTTCAGAGGGTGGCAGTCTTGTTGAGAAGAGTTTCTCAGGAGATTGAGCGGCGCATATCAACTCAAGCAGAACATATACGAACTGTATGTCCATTACATTATTCTCAATTGGTTCTCTTTTGGTTCTCTCATATCAATTTCTTACCATGTGCCTTCAGCAAAGTAATCTTTTCAAGGCTCGGGAAGAAAAATATCAATCGAGAATAAAAGTTCTCGAGGCACTTGCATCTGAAACTAGAGAAGATAGTGAGGTAACACAATTAGTTCTGTCTAGTCATATTGCTAGAAGTGGATCCATTTTATGTAACAGATTGACAGAATACAAATATTTTTCATGTTGTTTGTATTATGGGCTTTTTGGCTCTTCTATATAGGCTGAGAAAATCAAAGAGGACGAAAGGCAAGAAGATGAATCAGATATTATCAGATTGATATTGCAGGAGCAGGAGGACAAAAATTTGGAAATTTCAACATTACAGCGAGAACTAGAAACAACCAAAAGAGCATATGAAGCACAATGCTCGCAGTTGGAAGAAGAGGCTGAAGTTGCTAAAGAAGAATTGAGACATAAGTCTCAAGAATATGAGCATCAAATGGAAGAATTAAGAAACAAGGTTAAGGATTTTGAGGCTTCAGATGTTGAAGTTATTGGTTTCTTATTTTGCATGATAAACACAAATTGATACAATTTTAGGGATAGGATAAAACAAGAGGCTAACTTAATATTTTATATGTTGTTTGTATTACGGGCTCTTTGGCGAAATATAGGTTGAGAACATCAAAGAGGAAGAAAAGAAAGCAGATGAAAAAGATATGAGCCGATGGATGAAGGAGCTCGACGACAAAAATTTGGAAATTTTAGCATTGAAGCAAGAACTGGAAACAACCAAAAAAGCATGTGAAGTACAATGCTTACAGTTGGAAGAAGAGGCTAAGGTTGCTAAAGCAGAATTGAGACAGAAGTCTCAAGAATATGAGCGTCGATTGGAAGAATTAAGAAATAAGGTTAAGGATTTTGAGGCTTCTTCTGAATTGAGATATCAGAAGTGGAGCACTGAAAAGAAAGTAATGCAGAAAGCTATAGATTTCCAGATTTGTTCCTTACAGGTATACTTACAAATGTGTTAATGTCAATGTTATTATCGTGATGTCAAACATTAAAATGTTGTGCTCAATTTACAAACATCCAGAAATTGAAATTATCTTGGGAATCCATTAAGCAAGATGTTATGAAAGAGCAAAAAGTTTATGCAGAGGAGTGTGGTCGAATAGGTAGGCCTTGTCATTAAAGTGTCATTTTTAATACTCCACTTTCTTCTTCTTCTTGAGGAGGTAATATCTAATTATTTGATTATATATTCTCAGGTGTAAATCTCAAACCACTCGTTCACGCAGCTCAGAACTATCAAACTATTCTTGCTGAAAATCGGAAACTGTTTAATGAAGTTCAAGAATTAAAAGGTGGGGTTATCAATGTGTGTTTGGCCATTGATGTAAGTGTACTGTGAATTCACACAAAGTTTTTTTGATACAGGAAACATCAGAGTATATTGTCGAATCCGACCGTTTCTTACAGGAAAGGGGGAAACACAGACTATTATACAACATATTGGTGAAAATGATTTGGTTGTGGCACATCCCTCCAAAGAAGGGAAAGATGCTCTTAAATCATTTAAGTTTAATAAGGTCTTCGGCCCTGCCTCAACTCAAGGTTTATTTCTAATGTTCTATGTAGTCACTATTTTCTTAGATTGGCTATGAAGGGGTATCCATAGGTGAAACTTTATGCGGATTAAGGCCCTTCTTCTTATTAGTTGTTATGTTAATATTCTGATAATAAAAACAGAGAAATTCAGCTGAAGTTTTAATTATGTTATTCAATTCTGATATGATACAATGAATAGAATGGTATATAAATAGAGATACAACAGCATAGCTAACAAACTGATAAGGTATAAATCCTAAATAAGGAGATATTGATAACAATCAAATTTAAAAGTAACAAATCGTAATAGACTACGTATCCTAATAAACTAGATATAAGGAAATATTGATAATCCAGATATATCGCAACTTTCTTTTTAGTAATCTTGATTCTTTTTTGAATAATGCAGTTGAGGTATACTCTGACATTCAATCATTGGTAAGATCAGTACTCGACGGGTATAATGTATGTATGTTTGCTTATGGTCAAACTGGTTCGGGGAAAACCTACACAATGGTATGAACCATCTTGACATATTGATTTTATCTTTAGACATCATGGTATGAAAGAAATTCATCATTTCTATAAGATGCCTACTTTTCTCAGACTGGTCCAAGTGGAGCAACAAGCGAGGATATTGGTGTTAATTATCGAGCTCTAAATGACTTGTTCGGCATTTGCACAAGTAGAGCAAGCCTCATAGACTATGAGATTGGGGTTCAAATGGTTGAGATATACAATGAGCAAGTGCGTGACTTGTTAACAACGGATGGTTCTCCAAAAAAATATCCTTTTTTTAATACCTTTGGACAGTTTATTATTTGCATGCACTTTGGAGTTGGGTTTCATGCAATGGAAATCCCACATTCAAGAAGTCAATATTTTTAATCATCTGATCTTTGTTGAAATAGTAACTTTGAATGTGAGTCGTTTGGTCTTGATAGGACTACTCAATTCTTGAATGCGGGATTCAATTTCATGCACTTTCTTCCTCTAGTATTTTCTACTCTGGTTTCCTTGATTTGCACACACTTGGGATATTGACTCACTCTCAACCCAAGGGTTTAGCAGTGCCTGATGCTAGCATCTTCCCTGTCAAATCACCTTCAGATGTCATTAACCTTATGGACATTGGGCTTAAAAATAGAGCCATTGGTGCAACTGCTATGAATGAAAGAAGTAGTCGTTCTCACAGGTTAGATTGCTTTTTTCTTTCCTTGACATTCAACATTCAAAGAATGGAAGTTTTTTGATTATTATTATTATTATTATGACAACGAGATGGTTGTGTTAGACTTTCAGCAACCGATGTAAAACTGACCCATATCTTTAATATGGATATGTGATCAACATAGCCGACCTCACTTAGTGGGATAAGGCATTTGTTTGTTTATTTTGTTTGTTTGATGACATCATATAAACTTATGTGCACAGTGTGATCTCAATTCATGTTCGTGGGAAGGAATTGAAGTCTGGTTCTACTCTGCTTGGTAATCTTCATTTGGTAGATTTGGCAGGTAGTGAAAGAGTAGATCGCTCTGAAGTGACTGGGGACAGGCTTAAGGAAGCACAACATATAAACAAATCATTATCTGCCCTAGGAGATGTCATTTTTGCACTTTCTCAAAAGAGTCCCCATGTACCATATAGAAACAGCAAGCTCACTCAACTCCTTCAAACTTCTCTTGGTAAATCCAGGCTCATCGTTTATTCATGTCAACATTGCATTGTTGTGCTAGTAGCTTTTACATTTGTCTGCAATCTCCTTACCTTTTTGGTTTATAACATGTTTGTTTCTGCCTACTAAGTGTGTGTAGCTGTTGGGGTTGTCGTGCTTTGGATTGTATGCCCTCCACAAATCCAAAACAAACTATTTGATTCTTCCTTTAAGCTTCTACTAGACTACACATTTGAATTTGTCTTTGATTTTGCTGCACAGGTGGTCAAGCAAAGACACTCATGTTTGTCCAAATTAACTCAGACGTAAGTTCATTTTCTGAAACTCTAAGCACTTTAAAGTTTGCAGACAGAGTTTCCGGAATTGAATTAGGAGCTGCGCGAAGTAACAAAGAGAGCAAAGATGTCAGAGAATTAATGGAACAGGTACTTTACTTTCTACAATGAGAAATCCCATAATCACTTATTGGAAGAAGTTAAAAAATGTAACTTCAGGAGTTACTGTGCTTTGAATTGTGTGTCATTGTTGGTTTTGAAGTCTAAGATGGAAGCCAAAAGATAGCAACTTACATTTTTATTCATTGATAAACCTATTTATACAAAATACATTGAGAGAAGATAAAATTTCTACTGTAATTATGACAACACATTGTTTCTTAAAAACGAGAAAAGTAAAATCACTTAAGCATGCATCCCAACTAATGATGTTATGAATATCATTATTACACTGCTCCAAAAAGCTTCCTAATAGACTTAGCCTACTTAATCTAAGGAAAAGACTCAACACTAACACTCCTTGAGATTTTCCTTAGTGACTCCAAGCTTGTTTGACTTCTCAGCATCATGGCTTGCCAATGGAGCAAAAGTATTAGAAAGATCAACTCCATGCTTTTGATAATAGCCTTTATCAACCAATCTTGCCTTAAATTTGTTCATGGAACCATCATAGTTCAATTTGGTTCTATAAATCTGTTTAACACCATTCACCTTTAGATGACTTGACTTGTCTTCAAGTTGCAACCTGTTATTTTTCTGCATTCTTTTTGTCTCCTCCTGCATAGCAATTCCCCAACTATTTGTGCTTGCAAATTTTGCGTAACCCGAAGGTTTAATTGCAGCAACATTGCACTTTTCATAACCTCCAACAAGCAGTTCGGCTCTTCTAACAGAAAAATCAGCATCCTTCTTCAATTTTTCTTCATTTTCACATTTTTGGTATTGGAGATTGTCGACTCCAAGTTTCTCCTTTTTTTTGAGACTTTTACTTCATTTGAAGAAGCATGCATAGCAGTATGTTTACACTCTATAGCAAAACTTCTATTTCTCATTTTGACACACATTAGTTCATAGCTAGCAGGATCAACTATGATACATTTCATGTCTTCAAAATGCAAGGTGTAGTGTTTTTCCAGCATTTGTCCAATACTTAACAGATTTTGACTTAACTCAAGCACTAATAAGACATCAGAAATATATTTTGTACCTGAGGGAGTTTCAATTCTAACCACTCATTTGCCTTTGACATCAAGACTTTCTCCATTGCCCATGGTAACTTTGGAAAAATAGGACTGATCAAATTCCTTGAAGATACACCAGAATTTTCTACACCACTCTTTGATCACTAAGCTCTTCACCAAGCAATTTGATTTGTATGACTACCTTTGAAAGTCTATCTGAAAACTCCTTCCCGTTTTCAGATTCTTTCATTTTGATGGCTTTAAACTCTCTTCTAACGTTTAAAACCTTCATCTTCCTTATTCTTCCACTTCCTTGGAACTCTTCTTTGAGTTTGTCCCAAACTTCTTTTGCTGTTTCAAGATTCAGAATCTTGATAAACGCATCATCATGTAAAGCTGCTTGTATGATGGCAAGTGTTTTTGCCTTCCTAGGCCACTTCTTCATTGTGAAATCTTATTTGATTCACAGTTGAGTTCTCCGGTAGAGGGGTTGGATTGCTGCCATTTTCTACCACATCCCACAAACTTTGAGCCTTAAGACAGGTTCTCATTTTTGCAGCCCATAAATCATAGTTTTCTCCAACAAACATTGGAGGTGGACGCAAAGAGGAGCTGCTGGATGCCATTCTGGTTTTTGGTTATTGTTTTTCTGGTTTGTATGGGTTGTTCTCACTTATACTCACAGTACCTTTAAGATCAAGGAGTTTTGATACCATTTGTTTGTTTTGAAGTCTAAGATGGAAGCCAAAAGAAAGCAGTTTACATTTTCATTCATTGATAAACCTATTTATACAAAATACATTGAGATAATATAAAGTTTCTGCTGTAATTATGACAGCACGTTAGTAAAATCACTTAAGCATGCATCCCAACTAATGATGTTCTAAATATCATTATTACACTACTCCAAAAAGTTTCCTAATAGACTTAACCTACTTAACCAAAGGAAAAGACTCAACACTAACCGCGATCACCAATCTAAACACACTAATAATAGCATGCTTGAACCAACTTATCTTTTTTCTCCTTATAAATTTTCAAACATGCACTTAGTTGGTTTGGTCAAAATGTTTACATTTCTTTTCATTTTACACTCTGAAATTTGTGGATTATCAAACAGCTAATTATCTTGTATCTTACTTGTCCTGACCTTACAGATGGCTTCTATGAAGAACACTATTTTGAAAAAAGATGAGGAGATTGAGCGGCTTCAAACACTGAACGCTTCAGTTGGTGGCGTTCCTAAGCAAAACCGAAGACCACCAAGTTATAAGCACCTTGAAGCTGCTACGGAGCAACCAATGGATGATCATAATCACCAAAATGAACTTCTCCGTCAATCTGAAATTACTAGGGGAGATACGGGAAGGAATACTGCTTCAGCTGCAGAAACTTCGGGGTCTGCAGATTCCGATTCTCATGAAGTATCAAGTGATGGTTCTTCAGAAAATTCAAGTCTCACTGAAGGCACAACAAAATCATCAGAAAAAACAAAGAAGTGAGTAGTGCTTATACTATTGCAGCTTAGGCCATTGCCCTTTACATTCCTGCTGAACAATTTTACTATTAGAAAGGAAATTCTTGTCAATTTCCTTGCTAATTATCTATACTAGACTTACCAACATATACATCTGGTAACTTGGTATCCCTTTCTCATTGACTCAACTAACTTATTATGAGACATTTTATATATTGCTGCATCATAATTAGCCATGTTTTAGACTAATGTGTATACAGGATTTAATTTGTATGTTGAACTTTCTTTGTGTATTTGCAGATCCAAAGCATTTCCAAAAATTGTTCAAACGGTAAGGAAATTTAGCCGAATCCCATCTCTCACTCCTGTCTCAAAGGACTCCCCTAAGAAACCACCAGCACAATCAGGTATCAATCTAACACTTGAACTTGTTTGGTTATGTTAAAAAATATGAAAATGAGAAAATAACACATCGATGCACTTTTTGTTACTTTAACAAAAAAGTGTCTCAAAATGTTTTATTTTTTTGTTTGCATACTTTCTAACGGATATCTAAACATGCTCTTTGTATATAAATGAAAGGCTCAGCTCATTGAATTTTCAACTTTCTTCACAAATGTAATTTCAGGTATTAAAAAAAGTGCCAGTATTGGCCAACTTAAAGCTGCAACTGCAAAACGGTGGCAGTAAAGTAGGAGGCATTAGCTGCAATTCATATGTAAACTCTTCATAATTTCACAGGCATCATGTACATATAATTGTTTCATTGGTATGGTCTAACACTTGATTTATATTCACATTGGTGACATCTTTTGTGAATATTGTAACCTATTTTGTATCGATAACAATGAGGCAGTTTTCCTATTTAGAATTAAAAAACAAATTGTATAACAAACGGTCAACAATACCACTAAACGCGTGAATCAACACGGTCAACAACTCAAGTTCGAATTCTTGTGAATGTAATTGCATTAAATACTTAGTATGAAGAGTTTTACTGCTTAGAATTGTTCAATAAATGATAGTTGTTGTTTAAACCAAAATGTTCAAGAAGTTTAAAATTGGTGATGGCACACAATTGAAAGCATGGTAATTTCAAAAGCGTATATTCGATTCTTTCGCAGGTTGGCCTCATCATCATCATCCTTTTCTTAAGATTGATGCCATTCAACTTGCAACTTGCAACTTGCAACTTGCAAGTAGTTGTTCTCATGTTTGGCAATTGGCATGGCCGGCCAACGTGCCCATTCCAAAATCCACAGGGAAAAATCCTTACGCAACTTAGCTTCCCTGGGACCCTTTTAATAAATTATGAACATGATGTCCCAAGATCAACCACTAGCCTTCAATAAAAAAAGCAAGAACACTAAAAGTCATAGAAACCAACACATGTTGTGTTTGCCACACTCCTCATGCATATCGCTGATACCTTGCCTCATTTCTCTAGTCATGATTCACACCATTCCACAACACACTTGTATAACAGCAAATACTTATCTTTTATTTCCAACAGCTCAATCAACCAGGGAATGATTAAAATACAAGACAAAGCCCCTCAAAATCTTGCCATGAAATATGGTTTGTTGCTTCCTAAGATCTTCCTAAAGCAAAATATTTTATTTTTTTCCTCATGCATTTCTCTTTAAAGAACACAATCATGGATTCCCTGATAAACAATTAAACACGACCAACTTATTTAATGGTAGAATGATTTCTATACACCAACTTTCTTTGAGATTATCAAATAGGCAACACCTTAAAAAAGGGCACCCACAAAAACTGATAATGATGATATACAAAATCCCAAAGACTTGTCCACAATTTCCTCCAAATTACAATTACAAAGGGAGGAACTGAGAGACAGACACTACAATTAAAGACCTCCACAAAACTATGTTTGGATACCCATTAGCATTACGGCAAACAACGAACATAACTCCGATGATTGGGATGACAGTTTGTCACGCTACACTAAACTGGTATCCAAACAAACACACGCTAACATGACAGAACAAGGCGGCTTTGCTAGCCTTTTTCATGCCATGCCTTGTCATCTTTTATTGATGGCTACCCATCTCAATTGTACAAGACACCATACTCATGACTCATGAGCAACAACTAGAACAGACCACAAGACCATTTGTATATACATACAGTATCTCAAAACATTGGATTAAGATTAGCTCCTCTTTCCAAAATAAAGAACACAAAAAAGACCCCTCTGCTATTTGAATGCTTGATTAACTTTAATCCTCTACCTTCTTTTTCTCTGCCTCTGGGTATTGTTTTTCTCTTTTCTTCTTTCTATCAAAAATGGATTAGGCTACCGCAGAGATGCTGCGGTTGCTCCTCCTATCTCTGCTAAGACAGTCAAAACCTTCGACCCTCACAGCAGCCGGTGTGTTGCCAAATTTCATTGGAACACAACCTCGGGCTGAAGAAGAGGATGGCGAAGAGGATGCCACGGCAAATGGACTAAAATTCCCATTACCAAATTGCTCATCTTGGATCACAGGGTTTGAGGCCCTGCTAGGTGGAGATCCGCAGAAAAACGGTGACTCCCAGGATCTGTCACTCTCAGGATAGCAGCTATCCTGCAAACAAATCAAAGTAGTGGGCCTTCAGTCATCAGATAATTTGAACCCCATGAAACAAAAATGATGATAAAAGATTTGATTTTGAAAATAAAAGGGATCATAAATCATAACCAAAATTTGATTTTGAAAATCCTTCTACAATTGAGAGTTTAAAGCCATAATTTCTAGGGAGAAGCTCCTCGGATAGCATGTTCAGATCAGCTTAATTATCCTCAGAATCAATTCTAGGAGGATAAATAAGCTGATCTAGACATGCTATCTTGAGGCATCACAACAAATCAACTTCTTTGTATCATATTACTTAGTTTGTTTCTCAGGATAATACTACTATACTCTAACTTGTAAAAAATTGAAGATTGCTCAGAAAGTAAACATTTTTTTCATTTTGTTTCCTGACATATATTATGTAAAGAACATGGAGATTGTCATGGGAAATACCTTGGGGAGGATGATATCCAGAAGCTCAGCCCCAACTCCTGAATCTTCAATCTCACATTGGTAGCTGAATTTTTTGTGGAACAGAGTCAATACACAGAAAGAAAGTCTAAATTCGCATAAAATTAGTAGAAAAATCAACAAAATTGGGCAGAAAAAAAATAGAAAATTACCTCATGGGGCGCCTCAAGGGTCTGATGTGGTTGTTCATGGAAGAGTGGTTTAACAGATTCATTCGACGAGGCTTAGGACAAACCATTGATTCCATCCTCATCTCCTCGCAGCTTGTCAAGGTGTTGTTCTGTTGGTAGTAGCAATTCATTTTCCCTCTTTTTGTGAAAACCACAGATCTAGACAAGGAACACCTGCAATCACAAATAAAACAAAAAAAAAAGGTTTTTTAATCATAGTTCGTTTGGTCTTTCAGGTCAAAGAGAAAAATTGAACGAAATCCAATGAAATCGTAGACCTATAGTCCTATACAAAGGAAAACAACAAATCAATTTTCAAAGTTTGAGACTTTACACACACAACAAGTAAAGCTAAGATTTCAGGTGTCTTCAAAGAGAAAGAAAGAACCTCCATGAACCAAAAACAACAAAAAAACTTGTACAGAACAGAGATGAAGGGTACCTGAGCTGCCAAAGGGTCAGAGATTCCTCTAAGAGGAGAAGAGGAAGAAAGGCAGAGGAAAATTGGGTGCAGCAGAGGCACAAAAGGGAAGGGAAAGAGGATAGGAGAAGAGAAGAGAGGGTAAGGTGTGATGGGTGGGTATTCATAGGCAGAGAGAATTGAACAAGAATGTGCTACAGTACGGGAAGGTGCACACGAAGTGATGTAAGACCGCACTTGTAGAGCGTTGAATTGATTATTTAGATCTTAGATTCGCTGTCGCGTTTGATGTGTGACGCAGAGAAAGAGAGGTGATATGATCCATACGTAAGTGTCAGCAATGCTGTCTGTAACCATCATGAGAGGGGTAGCGTAATAGTTAGCTCACTTCATACCATAATTATAATTTTAAGATAGATCTTCGCCTAATGTAAGTTAGCGTATTTCCTTAGTCAATTATTTACCGCTTAATACGAACCATTACGGTGAGGAAATCGGTCGTTGTTGTTCCTGGATACCATGAGCCCACTTGATACCATGAGCCCACAAAAAAGTGATGCTGTCTGTCTCATAACATGGTTTCTCTGTTTTGCCCCTGAGAGTTGAGAGACATGTTGCTCTGTCAAAAGCATGTTGTTGTTGTCTGAATGTACAGTTGATAACGTGCATCGTATTTATTGTGCCTACAACAGCGACTTTCTTCCCCCAAATCTACTTTCACTTACTAACCGAAAAAAATATTCCCAAACTTATTATATTTTCGTTTCATCATATTGATTTTAGATGTCTACCGTGGAAGTAGCTTGAGCTTTATTGAATTTTGTTTAAATTGATTTGGCCTGCTTAAAACAATGTTGTTTATCATAGGCTTTTGTTTAGACCTAAGCCTGATTTGTTTGAAAGTCTGGTCTGGCCTAACTTATTTAAAAGCTTTTTTTATTGTAATACATTCAAATAGACCGAAAAATTTAATTGTAAACATGTCAACAAACTTATAGAATAATTGGCTAAAATATAATATATGATTATATGGTTCAATTCAAAGTAAATAGGTATTAGTCATTTTCTAAAAAAATTTATATGATTAAATCATTATATAGTCTAACATATTTAATTATATAAATAATTCAACAACTATATAGTTTTAAGATATTATAATAATGATTTCAAAAAAGATATTATAATAAAATTCTAAAATAATAAAATAAATTAGTATTTATTTAAATAGGCCGGTCTGTTAGGTTTACAAGGCTTTCTAAGTGGCTTAAGTCTGGTCTTTTTAACTAAATAGGCTTTTAAAAAAGTCTTAGTCTTGTCTATTTAGTAATTTGGTCGAGCCTGACCTGGCCTGAGCTTGATGTAGGCTAGGCTGTCGGTGGTCTGGCCTACTTCCATCCTTAATGTCTACAGGCTATTGGGAAAGCTCTCACAAAGGCTCGACTATTGGGATGAAGTTGAGAGAGAGCAACATTTAAAGAATAACAACGATCTTCCGTTGCAGATCGTGCACAGTGTCATCCACCCCGCCCCCATGGCAAAGGATGAAGAACCCTCTAGGGTAGAAGGAACGATTTCCCCTTGAGTACTCTCAACCATGCAACCCGCTTTCTACAAACAACCACAACCTCTAAGGATAAAGTTAAGACAACCCATAGGCAAATCCACAGTACAAATACGGGGAAAAACCTTGTCGTTGGGGGAAGGAAGCCAACAAAGAGCTCCCCCCTGAAGTTGGAATCACGAACCTCATAAGCGGAATTGGAAAAAGCATGAACCCTAAACATTTCACTAAGCATTACAAAAGGGAAAAAAGTAACTGTTGAAGAAGAGAAGATAAGTGAAATCGCGAATCCAAAATCGCCAAATCAAATCTCCAAACGATCCTCGGGAAAACTCTCTGAAAAATCACGACAAGTGCAACGTTTAACAGCACAGGAAAATAAGGAAATAGAAACATCACCCCTCTTTTAAATCCAACCCTTCATCTGCCCATTTTCCTGCCATATCTGCAAGCTTGCCACACGCTCCAAGCCCAATTAGCATAAGGCTTAAGGGCTTGAGGGGCTCTATGTCCACCGCGCCTCCCATGGGTAGCCTGGCTCGAAACAATGGAGCATATTCCAAGCCCAATAAGCACAAGATTTAAGGGCTAAAGGGGATATGTGTCCACAAAGCTCCTCAAGGGTAGCCTGGCTTAAAGGATGACCCTAGCGAGTGAACCTCGGGGGCACATAACTCATGATTAAACACTTGCCTTAAATAGTCATTTGTATCCTCTATCGCTATTAATACAATCATTACGTCATTTAATAGACCAATAAATTATACACCATAGCCCCAAAACAGCTAAGAGCTTAAGAGACGGTCATAAAGCTTATAAAGCTCCTAAACAATAGAGCATTTTCACCCCAACAATGTACTTAGAGTTAGGTTGTATGTACGACACTAAATCTTGCTCTCGGAGCTTTAAGAGAACATGAGGTATAACTTGGTCCTTTTTATATGAACCAACTTGAAGTTAGTGGTGCATTTAACGGGAATTTCTCTCTTTGTATTGTACTATGCATTGGTGATGAATATATATGAAGAAAGTTGAATTATGAGTAATTTAGAAAAATCGATCCAAATTGAGAATAAAATTAATGTTATTAACTACATTTTTTAAGGGGTATGAGGTATTTATTTGATTCTTATAATAAGGAACAAGAAGTAGTTCATATCATATATGTGATTGACTACGATAAACTCCTAAGGATAGTCCATAAATTAAGAATATAATTAGGCTTAAATACATTTTTAGTCTCTGCAAAATATGTTGTTTTGATAAAATTAGCATTTAGCCAAGATTCAAACCCTCGCCGCGTAACTGAAATACTTAAGTCTCAACCACTAAACCAAAGCTCATCTTGCTATAACTCAAGCAAAAATATTCTTACAATCAAGTATCAATCAAATCTAAGAAGATTTCATTCATATCAAATCTCAAGAAGACAATACCACCAAAATATAATTCAAATAAAAGTCTAACACGGACTAGAACTGAACTATGAAATAGTTTAGGGACCAAAACATAAATAATTTAGACTCCAAGGACCAAAATATAAATACCAAAAATAGAGGGTCTTACATAAATGGTGGCAAGGGGGTGAGTGTGTTTGAGAGAGAGAAAGAAGTAGTGGAGAGAGATCGATGATAGAGTATGTGTGATGGAGTAGGTGGTGGCTCCATGGTGCAAAACGACATGGTGCCACGCGAGGCGTGGTGTGATGGTGCACAAGATGCAGTGGGTGTTCCCAAAACATTAACACGCGTGGCAGAGACAAAACCCATACGAGATTGAGAAAGTGAAGAACGTAGATCTAAAGCTCATTCGCGGCGAAGCGGACTTGATTAAGTTGGAGCGGAGGGATTTCATCACGCTCCGATTAGCCGTCTCGATGGGTTCCATGGCTGGGGATGCTTGGGTTGGCAGAGTTTGAAGGGACAAGAGTGGAAAGCTCTAAGTTTGGGACATATTGGTTGTGTCTAAATAAGGAGTATTGGTAGATGGTGATTACATGGAGGGTTATGCCTTGGGTTAGTGGAGGTTCCGACTCACGTGAGTTTTTTTAAGAAGAAGAACAATGAGATAAAGGGGAGGGTTGAAGAAGAAGATAACCATGTGTGATCTATCATCTATGTGAGCTTTTTCTTAAAAAAAATCTCAATAATTAAATTAATTAATTTCAGTAATATTTTTTTAAAAAAATAAATAATGACATGACACCTATCTACTACTGTATCTACTAATTGTGAGTCCTCAATCTCAAACCTCAGCAACTCTTAAAAAAAAGACTCTCTTATATGTCGACACGTGTCACCTTATCAACCCAACAATTTCTCCCTCTATCAAATCAAATTTCCGAATTTAAATCATGATTTGCGATAATTAAGGAATTCAAATAATTTTTTATTACAAATTTAAATCATGTAATTTATGATTGTTCTTTTTATATAATAATTATTATTTGATGATATTACCAATTATATTCAATTCACATTTATTTACTTATTTATGGTTTTATCATTAATTTTCTATTGCTACTAACTAGCTTATTTTAAAGTAATATTTTGTTAACATGTTGATTTATCCGTTAAATGTGCAAACATCTCCATAAATAAAATCACCAAGGAAAGTACCATCTAGAGAAGTATCGTCTTCTACTCAGATAGAAGTGGAAAAACAAGAGACTACAACATCAAAGTCATATCTCAAGTATGGTCTACAAACACCCGTGCATTGCACGGGTTACTTACTAGTGTGTAATAGAAGTTAGATCCAGGTCGTCATAAAATGAGGTCACGTCAGTTATTTTCGTTATCCATTGGATAGAAGGATCTAATTTTCACAAATTTAAATTTGTGGGACCAAAGTTGTTCATTTTAAACATTAAGGAGTCAAATCGCACAATTGTGTTTGATGATAGACTAAATGTGCAATTAATCTTAAATGATAAATAAAAGCAAAAAATCTAAATATAGATAAAGAAATGTAGGTTTCGCTTTTTTTTTTTTTTTAAATTTAATTGCTCACACAATTTTGAGTCAGAAAGGATTACTATGGACGCAAAACTCTTCCTACCAAGTCCTAACGGAAGTGCATCCACATTCACAGGGACTCGAATTTAAAACTTTTAATTAAGTTAGAACAATCCCTACTAGTTAATCTACCCTTGGTATAAATGTAGGTTTTGCTACATCCAAAAACTAGAGAGTCAAAAATTCACTCTAACTAGCATTTTAAAATGGACATTGAATATTCTATCTAAAGTGGAAGTTTATGATGAGTGGAAACTATTCCTTCAACCCCGTAAAACATATTGCTCAACTAGAATGTTTTTTCTTTTCTTCATTAAAAACTATTTCCAAAAATATATTCTCAACTTAAAATATTGAGAAGAAAATGAAACAATTCATGCAACAAACATGACATAAACTAAATAATGATCAAAATTTGAATATAATTTCTGAGATTACAATTATTGTCTTAAAATAATAATAAAATGGTGTAGTTGGGTGTACTTGCATATGTATGAGTCTTGGATCTGAACGTAATTTTTTATTTATATAATTGTAATTAATGTTATCTTTAAAAGCATCTTGAATAAATAAATTAAAAGAGATAAAGAAATAAAAAAAGATATATGTTCTCTGCGGGCGTGGGGAACAAGGGGCAGCGTGGACCAGCTTCCATGTCTTGTGTGGGTTCGTTCGTTGTTAAGATGCCCCGTGACTCTGTCTACCATCACACCATTCACATAATCATAATATATACTTGCACATGAATGCTTAAATAAACTAATTAAACATATCTTAAATTCCACATTCATTTTTATAAACAAATTAATAGGAAGACTCATACTTTATATAGGTTAAATGTATTTTTACAAAAGAAAAACTATCTTTAATTAAATAGAATTAAGCTAGCTAGCCATTAGTTATATTTAACAACAAGTGTAACAGAGAGAGCTCCACTAACTTTCAACTACTAACGGACCTAGTTATGAATATGATTTCATAGAACAGCTGCAATTACTGTTACTCTGAAAACTATATGTCTATCATGGTCCCTAAGGGAGGTTGAAAAGACAACACCTACACTAAATTAAGTAGCATACGGAACTACAGGCTAGGAGAGTTAGAGTCACACTCGCCCTATTTTAAAATATTTCTTCTTTTACTTTCTTTTTTAAAATGCATCTTGTTTTAAAAAATTTAGATTATTTATTTCATTTTCTTTCATTTCTACTTTCATTTAATGTTATATTTATCTGATATTGTATTTTATTTTTAACTATTACAATTCTCACAAATTAACTAATCGATAACTATCATTTTTTTTTAATATTATCATTTAAATAAGAATATTTTAATCAAATTATATAACATTTAATAAATTCTTAAACTGGGTGTATGTTTTTAAAGAACGTATACTTTAGAATGAATGGAGGAACACAAGTTATTTGATATGAAATTGGGACATGAGACATAATGAAAAAGCCTTATTTAGAAGTTAGAACCTTATGTGAAACAAAGTATATGTGTATTGTCTTGGGTTGCGCAAGGTCACGATGGGTTGGTTGGTTTTGAGCCTAGGTTGGTTTGGTTTGGGTTGGGGCGAGGGAGGGGCGATTTGTTTTTTGGGTAGGGTTTCGGCTGGCTTGAGTTTGGTTTGGGTTGAGTATGATCGAGCTGCTTTTGGGTTTGAGTTGTTTTTAGGTTAGATTTGGTTCGATCTAGGCTTTAGTGGCTTAGGTTGGAGTTGGGTTAAGATTGGTGGGTTGATTTGGGTCAGGTTAGTTTGATTTGGATGGTTTTTTTTAACAGGGATGGTTTTTTTTATACTTTTGGCTTGGGTTGGGTTTGCATTGGATTGGATCAATCGATCGAGATTGATTTGGTTGAGTTTAGGGGTGGTTTGGTTGTGTTTGCTTGGGATGGGTTGGGTAACGACCTATTTCTATTTACATAGAGCAACTATTATTATTATTAAGAAAACTAGAGAATCGTTTAATTCTCTTTTTCAGTTTTCTGAAATTAAAAATTGTTTTCATAAACAATTTTTAAAATATGTTTTTTTTGGAATAAGAAAAGAAAAAATGGTTTTATGAAAACATCTTTGAAATGTTTTGATTTTTTGCTTTTAAAAATTAAAAATAAAAACTAATTTTTTGATACAGTTTTTAATTTTTAAAAACGGTTCATACCAAATGATTTTTTTTTTCTTTCCATTTTTAAAAACTAAAGTTTTACAAAACAATAGTCAAAGGAACTCTATGTCTTTCCTTATGTAAAAAAAAGAAAAAACTTTATATCTCCATATGTTTTTACTAATACTCGGAGATACTGAATCCATCATGGGACAACATAATAATATAAATTGAATGTAACACATATCACTTCATTCAACTTCTATTATTTTTATGGATAAAGATGTGTTCATATTTTATGTGCACCCACATCTAAAGTGAGATAAAGAGATGAAAAAGAGAAATGAATGATATGGGTAATATCATATGATAAAAAAAGAAGAGAAATGTGGTAAGAAATAGTGAGTAGAATTGAGATGGAAGAGAAAATTGAGTGTGACGGAATCAAAAACCTATTTTTATTCATATGGATTAATGCAAATGGATGGTTCTCCTTTTTTAAATTATCACATGTTTGGATTTTTAACTGAACGGGGGCTTTGAAATTCATAACTGGGTATTCCAGTAATGCGAGCGTGAAAACAACAATGGTGTTCCGTGTATGTTCAGTTGGCCACAACATAAATGCGAACATGCACGAAATGTTTAAAATGAATACTAGTGCTATATTTTAGAAAAACAAAATTAGATACTACAATAGAAAATTTCCCATTTTAATAGAATATAGACATGTTGAAAATTTATTGCTTTTTTCTTATAACAAAATATATATTTCTATCAACTTATTTTACAAGTGTTGTCTGTTAAAGAACTAAAAATGAAGATGGCTGAGCCTGCTACTTGCATGTGTAGGGTGTATTGTACTCCACCCCTCCCTAAGACCACTGTTTTATTCTCCTTCATGTGTGCCTGTCGTCTCATTCTTCTTTTGATTCAACTCAATTTGCATGTAATCCTAAGTAAGGAAGCTAGGTCTGTCTCTATCTACATGCTCACTTCACTTTGTCTCTAGTTTCTTTATCAGCTCCATTTCCTTCAAGCTCACTACTACTCAAGAGTGTTATGTGAGGAGAAACTTGTGTGTGCTCTAATTGATTCGGAAAAAATGAAACTGATCCAAACGTGCTAGTAATCATGTCCATTCATCATCTGATGGTTGGATATGAGGGAAAGAAAAGTGGAGTTGAATAATCTCTTTGAAGTCTCCCTTCAGTGACCCTCACTTTGCTCATTTTCTTTTCACACCAGTGCAACTGTTCTTCACTCAAGTCATTCATTCTCAACACCCTTTGCACCACTTTTAGGTCTATAAGAGCCATTAAAATCTCCATCTTTTCTTCCGCCTTCAACTTTCTCTGCCTCAAGGATTTGCCTGCATGGCTAAGATCCTTAACCTTCTTCCTCTTCTGTGGATGTGTTAGGGGATTAAATTAAAATTGAATGAACTGAAAAACATTGAAAGGAAATGAACTAATTTGAAATTTGGAACATGCCTTTTGATTCACTTTTTTCATTAGCCTGAGTAGTGTTGGATCAACCGTGCCTCTTAGGTTTCTTCTAATATAAGCTGCTAGGATTTGACATGGTTTTTCTTTATCAGTCTTCAGAAAATTCATGAATGTTCTGATGCCTTCCTCCATTATCATTAGAAATGAAGCTGAGGATATATTACTGTAGAAACCACCATCCTTCTCATCATCCTCTGAATCTTTAAAACAAACAAGCAAAAATCGTTACTAATAACAATGCAGTTACTCATGTTTAGAGTAAGGTTTTTGGCAACTTTTTTCCTTTTACACCATGATATTACATGATTTTGCAGTATAGTATACTCTTAGTTTTGGCACACCTCTTAGATACCCTTTGTTAGAATTATAATGGTGTAAGATTAACACTAAATAAGGGTGCACAAATGCAGACTTGGTTTTCTTTGTGTTGTTCTGTTTAGCCAACAGTACTAACCATATAAATATAATCCATGATTGTTTGTGTGTTTAGTTCATTGTTGGGGAACCTTAGAATAAATTCTGATAGGAGTAAAATAAAATTTGGATGACAATATAGATGTTTAGGATTCATTTTGGAAAATTGATTTTAGTTCCAAAATCAATAGTAGGGAGAGAAGTATCCGCGTCGAACATAATCAATTATGAGATTTTACAACATTACTCTACAAAATCACTCACTTCATAAATATATCTAAACACAAATTACTTCACTTTCTACTCATTTCAACTCACTTTTACTATAATCAATTTTATCAAAAATCAATTATGACAATACTGATCCAATCACGCACCGCGTTTGGAAACCCAACGGGGTTCCACCTGGGGGAGAAGTGATTATGTGAGAAACTAGGTTTGTCTTTGGAAACTCAGTAAATTTCAAGTGGAGAAGTAATTCTGGGAGAAGCTATTAGTAGTAGCTCTTGTGAGAGAAGTGATCATGAGGAGAGGTTTAATCATGGATCCAAACACTTTGTAATAGTAGCTTTTGTGAGAAGAAATAATCCTAGAAGGTTAAACTGTATATTCAAACATGCTATTAGTTATGTTCTTACTTGAGTAATTGAGTTTGAGTTTGATATCACATGAAATCTTCCTTTAGAAAAGAGAGAGTAAAAGTAATTATCAGACCTTGATATTCTGGCACTAGGAGCAAATTTGGGGCCAAAAGCCTCATTCTAGCAAAAATCTCAGGCCTCCTCCCATGCTCATAAGGCTCATTCTCTATATATCTCTGTAACAAAACCTGAAATTGTTGGAATTGCTGTGCAATGGTGGCAGGACAACCAGTATCATGGTCACGGAGTGAAGCATGTTTGGAACGAAAATTATTGTAGTTCCAACTAAGTGCTTCCCAAGTTAAGCAAATTTGTGCAACATATGCAGCCTCTAGTCCACGGTTTGGGTTGTGGCCAACATCAACAGCCCTTTTGTTTATAGTTGAAAACTTGTTTGCTATGCGCTCTGACATTGATCTTGGAGACCTTAAAGAATCTGAAAATTGGGTTGCTAAGAATTAGTAAATGATAGTTACTGCCATGAACCATCTATTAAAAAAGCATAAGCAAAAAATATTGAGGTAATAAAGATCAAATTCTAGACAACTTGGTCACAAATGCTTTGGTACCATGTCATTAACAAACTATATCAAAAATTTATGTTATTAGGTGAAGACTCAGAAATGATTTTATATTATATTTCTAACTGTTACCGGTTTCACGAAGTTTCAGAGAACTAGTTATGTCCAAGAATGTCTTTTCTTCATCATATTTTTGGAACAAAGTATATGATTCCCACTTGGGGCAACTTCTTCTAGAAGAGGTAGAAAATGCATCCTCCTCAGTCCCATAATCCCTGCAATTGATCATGGAGCTATTCCATTCAGAGGAGCTTGTAGAGTCATCATCATTTTTCTCTTCAACAATCAACTTCTTAAGCTTCAGCTGGGAAGAAGGTAACACAAAGAATCTCTCATCGCTAGTGAGGTTTGCCTCCTGCAGCTTCTTATTTTTGATAACCCCAAGACCAATGTAATCATCTGCAGAAAGTAGCATCAGAAAGTTGAACGAGAAGTGCTGCATGTGAATAATTCAGCTAACTATAGAGTATATGTCATGAACCAACTATCCCATAGGCTAAGACACATGAATGGTTTCGTATTGTATTTCTATCGATATATAGATTGTTGGAAAATACTAAAGTTATACCCTCTATACCCCTCATAATTCATGTCAAGCAATACAATTAACTTTGAAACATCAGCATTTCTTGCAACTTTCCTTTGTAATATGTAGCATTACTTATAGAATGTAATATTAGCTAGCAATAATGTGAAATACTTTTGTACAGGTTCAGGTTGATGGGAGAGGTGGTCCTGCTTTCAACTTGGACAAAATTTGGAAGAGAATCAGCATCTCTTGGTGGAAAGTCTTCTTCAAAGTCAGAAACTTGTGGTGAGTTATGGACAGATAATGATTCAGAACAATGATTTTCTTCTGACTCTTCAAACAAGCTCTCTTGGGGGGTTATGAATTCTTCAGAATAAGAATGAGTCCTCTGAGGCTGAGGCTCCTTGTTGTGCATAAACAAAAGGGTTTCACTGCCACATGGTATGTCTGCTTTCTCAGTAGAATCAACACAAGAATAATCTTCTTGATTCTCTTCTTCTTCTTCTTCATCATCCTCAGAAAACACATATTCATATTGTTGATCTCTGCAGCAACATACAAAGAGAAACTTGTAAGTAAAATGCCAGAGGCAATCAATGTGTGAGTGCATATTTGATTTCACGATTTGCACAGGATCGAAGACACATTTACATAGTGCATGTTTGGAACCGCGTTTGAAAACCATGTGGACAGGAGCAAAAACTAGGGAAACTGCTTCTGTTCACCATGATTTTGCTTGCATTGTGATTCTCGAAAGAGTTTCCAAACATGTATCAAGACTTGTAGCTTCTAACCATAATTTATGATTCTAGAATTTTTTTCACATTGGAGTCAAACAAGCTATTAATGTGTCCAGGAGATAAAAAGAGAACAAAGAGAGAGAAGCAGCAACAAGACCTTTGGATTAGGGGGAATCTGCCTGTGAAGGTTAAGAAAGTGAGAAGGAAAATGGCAGATGAGAAGAGAAGAAGGAAGAGAAGATGGAAAGAGCTTGAGACATTGCTGAAGACTCTAAGAAGAACCTCTTCTTTGGGACATGGCATTTTCTTTGTGGTTGCTCCAAAGTAAGCACAAGATGACTCCACCACTAAAAGAAAAGCAACAACCTGAGAAAAAGTGGGCTTCAGTTGTTTTTGTGATATCTATCCTAGTTGGTCAACATTGTTTAGAATGTCATAATCTCTAATATCAAACAAATGTTTTGCATCCTCATCATGTCACCAATTATAGCCTGATATGTCTGTGATAGTGGAGGACCATAGTTTTTAATTAGGGGAATGATTTCTATAACACTTTTCATGAATAAAGTGAAGTCTTGTTTGTGATGTGCATTTAACTCAGGAAATCTAAGTTTAACAGGGTCCTTTTTTTCCTAGGTGAACAAAAAGCAAAAAAGAAGAGACTTAAACCAAGCCACACGCATAGGTACAAACATGACCTATGTCACTTTATTAAAGATTACATGACATTCTTCGAGAAGAAGTTGAATTCATATGTTATTTAATAGAATAGATATATATGTATTCACATAATGTGCTTGTATAACATAAGGTTTTGTTTCTAAAATCAGTATCTTGTGGCTCAAAACAGGAGACAGTTTTTTCCTCTGTATTCAGGCCTTGAATGTATTCTTTACCTCCTGATGGAAAAGGGCCATTTTAAAAAGATCATGTTGGCTGTTTGTTTCAATATATTGTGATTTCTTTTGGCAATCCTCTTTATTGATCCTTGTCTTTAACGTGGTTGCTAAGATTGCAGATTGTACCATGCATGTTTGTCCACTAAGAATAAGTAGTACTACTCTGGTTACAAAATGTTTTCTTTTTTTAAGATTATGCACAAAGAGTAAAGATGTGTTATATGTTGATATAAAATTTGACTCACATGCATTTATTGATACTCCCTTGTATTTTACCAAAAAAATACCCCTCTTATCATTTATTTTTCTCCAATTATTCACAACTAACTCACATTAATACTCACCCATTAGTAAGTAAAAGAATGGTGATTGAATTCCGAAGAAGAAAAAAAGAAGAGCGGTGATTGGTCAAAATAAAAGGTAATAGGTGAAATAAATTTTATTAAATAAAGATATAAATGAAAAAAGAAAGATAGAATGTCTTGAATTTCTAAAACAATAGATATTTTTTAAAAAAATGAAAAAAATGCTAAATTAATAAATATTCTGAAACGAACTAGTAGTATTTTGTCTATAGACTTTAATTTTCGTGCACCGTTCATAGACCAATCATATTGACTATTTTAAAAATAGATCAATCATAGAAAGTGTATATATAAAAGTGTTTAAAAGAATGTGTTATTAGCACTTCTCAAACTTCTTTACACTGATATGTACGGAATAAAGATGCTAGTATTATAAGTAGACTTTAATTTTCATGTACTATTGGTTTAAAATTTCTTTACACTAACATCAAATAAAGAATTTTTACACTAATCGAAATTAAATTCTTATTATATATGTATGTGTATATATATATATATATATATATATATATATATATATATATATTGTATTATCACTAGACTTCAGCTAACATATTTGTTGATCTGCACAACATGCAAAAAGTATAAGAGGATTTTTTTTTGGTCCTCAGATTTATTGAAGTTTGAATTTGAGTCGACTCATCTAAATGAGTAAAGCCCAGATATTTGGGCCAAAAAAGAAGACTCATCTAACCCACCAGGTCCAAACAATAATAATAATAATAATGAATGAATAATCTCCCGTTCGTTCAATTTGGAGTTTGTTTGTATCTTTCTAAACTCTGCAATGGCCGGGAAACAGGTCAGCGGCGAGGGGTTACCGGCGAACCTGGCCGGAATGTCAAAGAATCAGCTCTACGATATCATGTCTCAGATGAAGGCACGTTACTTCCACTTTCTCACTCTTCATATTCACGCACCAATCACGTGCTGACAAAATTCGTTTTTGTTTCTCCTCAGAATCTCATCGAACAGAATCAACAGCAAGCGAGGCAGATCCTCATCCAGAACCCTATGTTAACCAAAGCCCTTTTCCAGGTATATAGGGTTTTCCTTCTTCTTCGTTCATCCTCTTTTTCTGGCAAAACTCAATACCTCCAATTTCGCTTGTGCAATTTCTGAGTTTCAGTTTGTCTCATTCAAGAATCTTATGCACCTATTTGATTGTTGTTACAATTATATAGATGTTTTCTAGTGATTGGATTTATATTAGAGGGGTTATTTTCCCCTTATGCTGCATGCTTTTTTCATAAGGTAAAACCCTAAATGTAATATTGGATTTCATGGATAACCCTAGTGTTCAAAATTCTCACATTGACTAGAGATATGACCAAGATAACCCTTATATATGGGAAAACAATCTTTTGTGGTTTAGTTAGGCCTCCCAAATTCTAATACATACTTATCTAACTGCTCCTTTCAATTTTCCTATAAGCTGGTTTGTAGAAACTGGTCTCACTCTTTACTCTTAAGTGGGGGCATCATTTCTTAGTTCTTACTACTAATAATGTTTGCCTTATCGATGCCCTTTAGGTTATGAAAATTCGCTTGATGCTCAGACCTCCTGTTTACTACTCTTAAGAATGGCAGTTAATTCTTTTGTGTACATTGATATTGTTTTTTAGGGGGTCCCTGATGTTTCTGCTACGTGTATATATATCTAGGACATCCTTTTAGTTATAATAGGGACCATTAATTTCAGGGTTGTCAATGCCGGCGCCGCTAGAGGTGCGTAGCAGCCCTTGGCCGCTCCTAGTTGTTGCATAGCTGCAGTTCAGTGTAGTGGCTGTTGTGGCTGCTAAAGCGGAGGAAATAGCAGTCATAGCGGCGCTGTTTGGCCGCTATTTGGTGGAATTGAAATAAACCCAAAAACAACCCACAAAAAGTTCATGTTAGAGCATTTTGGGGTGGTATTTCAGGGTTTTTGCTTTGAAACATGCTGAAAATGGTCTAGTTTGAGGAGGAAGTGATATAGAACTTTCATGCTTTTAGGCAATTTAGTTTAGGAATAGAGACTTAAACCTCTTGGTTACCTTGACTTTTCTTGGTACTACTATGTTTTGTTTAAGACACCTATGGCTTTTTAATGTTAATTATGAGTGCCATGAATTTTGAGTATTTTTTTATTATTTATATGTATATAGTTATATTATATAAAATATACAAAAAATTAAGCAGGCCAGCCTGCTATGCGCTATACTGCAATAGCATTTTTACGGTCGGCCGCTACGCACTGCTATCTAGGATTGACAACACTGATTCAGATTTCGTATCTGTATATAGTCTTGCTTATGTATAACTATAGTTTATCAGCATTTTTCTAGTGGTCGTCTTACTATAAAATTAATATATGCGTTTATGAGAATAAAGTCATTTGTTTTTGGAGACAGGTTTTATTCTAATCTGAATTGATTGATGAACATATTAGTGTGTGTTTTAACATGGCTTTGTTTTTAACTACCTCTGTTTATCTGAGCGGATCCAGCCACCTTAGTGATTTGTTTCACTTTGTAATTTTTGTCCATTTTGTTTTGTCTAATCAGGCACAAATTATGCTTGGAATGGTGCAATCACCTCAAGTGGTATGCTTTTTAGTTTAATTTAATGTCATTATCAGTATCACAATCTTCCATTGCTAGAAATTTTCATGTTGAAAAATGTTTGCTTCTAGGTTCCAAAAGTTCAGCCAATGGTTCCGCAGAACAATCAGCAGTCAGTACAGCCAACACAACAGGCAAATGTTCAGCCTGTTCCACTATTACCTGGGCAAGGTGGTGCACAGGATCAAGCTGGTGTATCTCAAACCCAAATTCCTCCGAGGAAACACCAAAACCAACCTTCAGTGTCAGTTTCTTATGCTGCTACTCCTGCAATGAGTCATCAATCTCAGCCCATGGCTGCACATTCTTTGCAGATACCACAACAGCCTAAAGGACATCTGACACCCCAAGTGGCTCCGGCTTCTCTTCCACAATCGTCACAACTTGCAAACCTTCCTCCACCTTCTCTTCATTCAGCATCACAGCCACTTCATCCAACTCAGATGTCAACTGCTTCCAGTCAGTTGCAGCAACCATTGCAGGCACCTGGATTTCCACACATGCCTCTGCAACCACCACTGCCACCACAGCTCAGACCACCTTCAGCGCCAAGCTTCCATCCGCAGTTTCCCCCGCAAATGGGTTCCAATTTAGGTTTTCAACATGCTGGTGCTTCTCACAATCTTCAGCAATCCATGTTTCATGTAAGCTGAATATTTCAGTTTAAAATCAAGATTTAGTGGCATGTTGAATTGTAACAATATTGTTTATTGATGAAATTTTCAGCCAGGTGCAAAACCTTCTGCTAGTGTTGGATCCACGTTCACACAAGGACAAACTCCACTTCCAAGTCAGCAATCATCTCAGTCACCTTATCCGGTATGCTGAGCTACAACTGATGGTTAAGATATAAAGACTGTTTGGTACTGTGAATTTTGATAGGAATGTTTAGGCTCTACACACAAGCATTATGTTAGGAACTTGGCATTTTATTAGAAGGAATAGGAAAAATCACCCCTAATTACAGTATTGCAGATCTTCAAGGATATGCACCTCCTTAGTTCAGGCACATAGCTATACAGAATTTATTCCTGACAAATTTATCCAGTTTTGGTTAATTGACGTGCATTTCACCTAAACCCAAGTTGATTTTGGTGATTTGACTAATAAAAACAAACCTAAATAACACGAAATCATTCATGATAATGTATTACTTACATTCTGTGCTTTATAGTAATCGTTATTCAGATGGTAAGCCATACTTTGCTTGTAGGTTGGAAATATGCCTTTCGGGAATGATTTTGGCAATCAAGCTGGAAATGCAATGCAAGTTGATAGAGGGTCTTCTTGGATGCATGGTCACTCAGAAAACTTAGCACAGCTTTCCGGTCCTCCGGGGCCACCATCTTTAGTTTCAGGTCAAATGGGTGCTGCTAATCAGCCTCTGCGGCCTCCTGGGGTAAGTGTTGTGAATTAACATTAGTTTCTAGAGGTATTTCTGCAGTCTTTTGATATCCTCCTCTTCCATAAATACAGTTGACACCAGATATGGAGAAGGCACTGCTTCAGCAGGTCATGAGCCTCACACCGGAGCAGATAAATCTCCTGCCCCCAGAACAAAGAAATCAAGTGCTGCAGCTGCAACAAATGTTGCGTCAATGACGCAGCATAGATTATTCTTTTACGATGAAGTTTTGTGGAAGCTGATGTAATATTATTGTGTAACAAATTGTAGACCTTATTCGTCTTCTGGATTTTGGCTCCAACTAAATCATAGCCCTTCCTTCTACTTCAAGGGAAAACCAAAACGCTAGTTTGTCCCATTGAATTTTTCTTCAAACACTGCTCTACCACAGGAGCCCCCTAACGTGCCCAAGGATTTATTTATGCAAAGTTGCACAACCCCAATGTGTATAGGTTCACTACTGGTTACCCAATTTTTTAAAAAAATATCTTTCCCAAATATACTCCCTTGTATGTCCCCCTGTTTTTCCGATCTCTTTCGATCAAGTTCAAGAAATACAAAAAAAGTACCAAAAATATAAATAAAAACTGCTGTATTTGGTTATTTTGTTCTTATAATCAAACCCCTTTTCTCATCCAAATTCTAATCATCATGAAGAAGACAATAATCATATAGCAATGATAATGTGAGATGAATGAGAGTGAAGTAGATCATAACCTGGCGCGTTAATTAGGAGAAATTTTTGAATGCTCTGGGTTCGACTAGAGTTTGGTGTTGGGTTCAGTGGATGGTTTTTGTGGCAATTGTGGTGGTGGTTCTGTCGGTGACTGTCAATGTGCAACTGCTTCGAGTGTGAGATGTATGGACGACACTGCTAATACGACAAGGGTTTTCTTCGCGGAGTGAGGCATTCTCAACGCGAGTGCCATTTTAGTGGATGGTAAGAGAAAGTGTTCTTGATGAGAAATTGGACAAGTATGATTTGTGATGGAACTGTACAAATGAGCCTACAAACCGGTATGTCTCGATGAATATTTAGAGGGTCTCACCTATACATACTTAATATATACATGTGGGAGAGATAGACACAAATTTAAACTTAAGAGAATTTTCGCATGAGAGGATTCTAATCCAAAAAGATACAAACACCAATTTCCTAAATACTATAAAGCGCGCACACACTAATAACATTACAATTAACTCAAATTAACATAACAACAAAACTCTAGGTAAACAAACTAATTGAGTACACTACACTAACAAAAAGTAAGAATGCTCATGGTTTTGAAAGTGACTCAATGTATCTTTCCTTAATTTGAATAATGCAAACACTTTTTTACTCCGCAAGTAATTATTTAACAAACAAGAAACCTTGAGATCTGAAAGCATTATTTTCTTTTAGTTGAATCCTCAAACTAACTTGACTACTGGTTAAGTGCTTCCTTAAGAAGGCGATATGTTGGGGTAACAAGCAAATGTTTAGCTCTTGGTATTGCGAAGCCAGATTTCTCGGTCATGTCCAAGTCCTTTGGGGAGGTATGTGATGGAAGCTCCCAACGAAAGCAATGAACTAATTAAGCGACAACAAGATAACCGTAACCATGTTATCTTACCAAATTTTAAAACTTCATAATTATCATATTTATGTTTATATAAAACAACGATTAAGTAGCTCTTGCACGGGTATTTTTAATGTTTCATTTGTAACATTTGTAACATTTTTATTTAGTTGATGTTATAAAACTAATAAATATAAGATATATGTTAACATTTTTAAACAAGAATAAGATAATATGATATATCGAAGTAAATAAATCCCTCAATCGGTAAAACCAAAGTAGACACAATAGCTAATATTAAAATTGTTCATCTAAAGTTTACATCATGCCAAAACCAAAGTACCAAACAATGTAATTAAGTTTTGATAACAGAAATAGAAAAACATCCACCAAATACTTACGTAGAAAAGAAAAGTTTGAGAAACAATTAGACAATGGAGAATTAAATACCAAATATCCAAACAAAGAATAAAAGTCAAGGAAAAACCGTGACAAAACACCATAGTAATTATTGTACACATTATTTCAAAACAAGGACATGCTTGATGGAGGACTTGTCAATTATTTTTATCTCACGGCCAATGTAGTCTAATAACTCAACATACTAAAAAGATTTTGTAAATCAGAATTCATTCTCTGCTTATTAGTCTGAATTCTTCAACTTCTTTTGCCACAAAATAAAGCTCAACACCATTTGTCCCAACTTCAACAGGTTGCCCTACTGATATGAAGAGGAAATACTTTGTTGTACTATCCACAAAAATATTGTGATCAATTCAGATGTCTTCTCAAACCAAAAAATCTCCTCATTACACTAATGGAATATCAAAGAAAACCAATTCAAACTTCTCTAAATTGGCCAGCCTAATAAAGCAATTGACAAACTCATTTAACATTGAGTGAATAGTATCGTTTTATAGTGGCAAGTATCATTTAACTCATGGTCAAGTATCATTTACACATTCCAAAATGATATTAGGGTGACATATTATTTACACATTTAACTGTGACTTGTTTACTGACAGAATGAGAGGGAGAAGTAGAACTCCTAAACGATATTAGGGTGAAGATAAATGATAAAGGTAAGCATGACACTATATTAAAGTAAAGGGACTGAAAATAAGAAATCATGAAACTATATGGGAAAAGAACTAAAAGATAGCTAGTGTGTTGACTTATATAAAAACTTATACTAAAAGAACTATATTTCTAGATTTAATGAGAATCATCAATCAACAACATGAGAGAAAAACTTATATGAAACATCAAAAACAAATATAGGATTACTTTCTAGCTTTGTCTTGTTTAGTGTGTTGACAATCTCATTTATCCTCCTCCACACTCACAATTCAAACCTGAAATGAAAAAATGTAGATCAAGATGATGAGTTTATGAAAATGGGAGCTCAAGTATTCATCCATCCACCCACTTTGAATATCAAGCTAAAAGGGAGGAAGGAAAACTGAAATACCCGGATATTATTACAACACATATACTATAGCTACAAAGAAGAGTCCTTCAACAGAGTTAAGCTTCAATCAAACCACAAATAAATAGAAAAAATGGACTTCTATCTTGAATCTGAAAACAATAGTCATAGAAAAAAGAAAAAAGGGAGCAAGACAAAAACTGCAGTACCTACACTACACACATTGAACAAAGAAACATAACAAATTAAAACGTACTTAATAAATGGAGAATTTGCTACTCCAATTACTTGGCATTCCCAGTAAAACAAAAAATACAAACATTATAAAACCATTAAGTAAATAGATAGAAATAAGTAGAAGTTTCTCAAATAAAATTAAACATAGCAAATACTTGCATCTACAACTTCCAAACTGATATACCCAGATATTATTACAGCACATATACTATAGCTACAAAGAAGAGTCCTTCAACAGAGTTAAGCTTCAATCAAACCACAAATAAATAGAAAAAATGGACTTTTATTTTGAATCTGAAAACAATAGTCATAGAAAAAAGAAAAAAAAGGGAGCAAGACAAAAACTGCAGTACCTACACTACACACAATCACAAATTTTAACCATGTTTTACAAAACTTTGAATTGATGTGGAACCTTGCAATTAAAGAACGTTGTAACAAATCTAAGCAGGAAAGGTTGAGAGGACCAGATTCAGGGCCCAGCAGACTAGCAGAGGGAGAATTTCAAAAATCTTCAAGGAGAAAATGAGGAGCAAAGGAGAAATGAGATAATGGAAGAAGAACCAAGCTTTCAGACAAGGGACACGGTCCTTCAACCTACTGCACGATCTTAGAGAAGTAGAGAACTGAAATAGAGATAAAAATTAGTACTTAACATCAAACTCTGAATAACATACAACACAGAGATTGAAGGGATTGAGGAGGCAAACACACTGCCCTTAATCTTCTATAGTTTATTTAAATCCAAATTAAATATAAATCCAAATTAAGTGGGGTAAAAAAGAACGCAGCAAGAGGTAAACTATGATGTTATTGTTCTTGTATATTCTTGTATAGGAAAATCCAAACCCTTCCATCCCCTCAAAATTGTTGATCAAGGATCTGAACATCAAATGTAATATCAAAACAACCTAACAACCTAAGAGACAATCCAAGTTTAAATTAAAAGAAAACCACACCTAAAAAACAGCACCTCAAATATAATATCAACCCATTAATTCATGTGGCTTTATCCAACAATCAATCACTCACTAACAATTTCCTTCTTCTTCTTCTTCTTCTTCTTCTTCTTCTTCTTCTTCTTCTTCAATTTTCTCTTTCCATTACAAATATAATATCAAATCATTCATTCATCTGTCTTCATCCAACAGGTCAAGTGGAATAATTAGTGACATTGACAATCACAAAACATAACCAACATTACAATACAATTATGTTGTTTGTGACTGAAATTGAGCAAAACATGAACCACACCACACACTGAAGTTTACTAGTCATGGTAAAATGATATGATGTAAAGAGAAAAGGAAGGAACCTCAACAATTTGTTGAGCCAACTTCATATTCTGAGCAAGGAGCTCATGAAACTTGAGCCTGACCACCGCACAGTTCCTCCAGTGATGATGGATCTTGTGGAGCACAGCCTGCGTAAGGCCAGCTTTGGGGACACGGATCCTCTCCTGGACAAGCATTCCCACTCTCCGCAACCGCTTCACCTCGTACACCCCAAGTGCCAATTTCGCCAAAGATGGAACCTTTACCGTTTTCTTCCTCAACCCTTTTCCTCCCTCTTCCTCTTCTTCATGCTCCCGCTGCTGCTCCTCCTCATCGTTTTCCCATGGCAGCACCGTGTCCGCCGCCAACGGAGCATCAGGGCGAACCCATTCTCGCCGCGAAAAACCATCACGCGGAGGAGGCGGTTAGTCTTCGTCGCGGTGGGAAGCCGCGCCTAATTTCCGCAAGCGGTGAACGACTCTGTCAATGGCGGTGGGGGGTTTGTAGTTATCGGTGTGAGAAGGAAGAGGGTCAAACAAGTCGTCGTCGTGATAGGTGGGTGGTGGTGGGAGAAGGGGGTGTGAATGTGATTCGGAGAGAAGAGAAGGAATTGAGAGTGAGAATGCGAAGGGGAAGAAGGGGGAATAATTTGAATTTGGAATGAGAAGAGGAAAAGAAGAAGAGAGTGGAGGAGGATGGTGAAGTGATTACACCTATCATCATTTCACTTCTTTTTCAACTACAATTAACAAAGTCATTATTCCTTTCTTTTCCATGTATGAGCTTCTTCCATTTTATTCTCTTTCCATCACAAATGTCTGTCAATGTTGCAGCAATTTTCAGAGGGAGCGGGAAATAAAAGACACGAGGATAATTTCGTTATAAAGTTCTTGTCATCGAGTTTGCGACGGAAAGAATCCGTCACAAAATAACCGAAACTTGCGACGGAAGGTATCCGTCACAAAGTCATCGAAATTGCGACGGAAATTATCCGTCACTAAATCATTGAAATTTGCGACGGAAATTATCCGTCACAAAACCAACGAAATTTGCGACGGAACATATCCGTCACAAAATCATTGAAATTTGCGACGGAATTTATCCGTCACAGAATCATCGAATTTGCGACAGATTTTATCCGTCACAAAATTATCTAAGTTTGCGATGGAAATTATCCGTCACAAAATCATTCGAATTTGCGACAGATTTTATCCGTCACAAAACCATTGAATTTTGCGACGGAATTTATCCATCACAAAATCATCGAAATTTGCGACAGAATATATCCGTCACAAAATTATTGAATTTTGCGACGGAATATAGACTGTCACTATCATTGCGACGGACAAACCTCTGTCACAAATTTCTTTTCAAATAGAACCATGGTATGACAATAGAGCCCTGACAAATTAGTAAACCTGCTCAATTTTCCCCCAAAATAATTTTCGCCCCCCACCTTGATTCCAGTGCTCTGTCTCAGTTTCCCCTGTCCTCCACGTCGAATCACCTTGCGTCACGGCGCCGTCCACCGCGACCACGCCTCCACGAACCAGCCCTGCTCTTTGAGTCTCTGTCTTCGCGTGCATCCTTAGGCTTGGTTCTGTCAGTGTGCTCAGTTGTTGGCTCCATTGTCATACTTCAACACTGCTACTTCGACGATAGTGTTACTTACTCACTTGTTCGCCCATCCGCTTCGCCACGCGCCGTGCTTGTCGATCTTGCTTATCTACTCAGGTACTGTTTACTCCAAAATGCTTCTTCATGGAATATTTAGCATGAATTAGTTAAATCCCAAATATCAGCCAGTTAAATAATCCCTTGTCTCCTCCTTGGAGGATGCTTCTTAGATAAAATCAATGTAACAAACTTTCATGTACTGGGAGTTATATCCCTTTCCTTTATCAATATAAATTTGAATTTACAAAAAAAAAAGAGTGTTGTTGTTGGAGTGGGTTTGCTTGGTGGAGCCATTGTATGAGGTGGAAGTGAATGTGGATTCAGGGATCTCATGATTTTGTTGTTGTGCTTTTTCTGGTTTTGTGAGTGATTTTGTCATGTGTTCTGGGTTTCTCTTACTTCTGTCATTGTTTTTTTTGCTTTGGTAACTTATTGTTTGTGTTTATGTCTTGGAAGCCAATTTATAAAAGAAGAGGTTTTGTATATAATTACTGCTCAAAATATTTATCAATTGAAGATGAATTTGCAAACTGAAAAACTTGGCCTTTGTTATAATTTTGCTTAACTATTTAATACTGCACACTGGAAAGATACATTTGATATCCTTGGCCCCTTAGTAATTTATTGAAGATTATAAAGTCTAGATTATATTATGTGAATTTTGGTTGTATTAAATCTCATTATGGATATGATGCTTTTGGTTATTAAGTTTATTTTGGTTTTAGTACAGTGTTATAACAAGTTGATTACGTGAGTGACCATCTAGCATTTCTCTATAACAAGTTGGTTATTTCACTTTTTAGAAATACCCAAAGCTATTGAGTACAACAATAATGGAGAACCAAGGAGCTACGATAGAGAAGAATAACCGTATCTATCTATCTATAATCTATCTATATAACACTAACAAAGCAGGAGTATGTTTGGGTACTGTTCTGGTACTGTTCATAAGGGATTTGATTGTGTGGTGCTGCGGTCCATGATAAGGGAAACAGATTTGGTCAAGTGCATCTCAGGTCTACGTTAAAAGTTATTTCAGCATGTCAGAAAAGCAATAGTTTGCATCAACTCTCAGATACCCACTCTCTGAAATCTCCACCCACTCTCTGAAATCACTTCGAACAGGGCGAGAGGAAAAGGAAGCAGAGGGAGAGGGAGTGTGACGGAGATGTGAAGGAAGCATTTCTAACTATTTTTCTCTCTTTCTTTTTCATTTATATTTTGCTTCTCTCAGGTCTTGCAGCTGATGGTTCTCAATGTTGGCTTAGCTAGGAGATGCAGTTTTACACATTTCCTTCAGGTGTTTTTTTTTTCTTTCTTCATTCTTTTCTCCCTTCCTGCAATATTTCATTTCTCCCTCACTGAAAATGAATTTTTTTAAATTGATTTGAAGGGCTTTTATGTCATTAGGTTTTTGGTTTGTCATGTTAAGTTTGTTTGGTTATGCTATGCTCTATAAGTTTGTGTTGATTATTTTCTTCACGACTTGCGAGATAGCATAGAGACAAAAGTGGATCCTCTACCATCCTCTACTATAAGCCTCAGAAGCCCCTGTTCAAGAATTTGGTGGGTATAGTAACCACTTTTGCATGTGAAATATATATATATATATATATATATATATATATATAATATATATATATCGTATCTATAATAATCTATAACAACTGCATACTGGGTGGCTTTCTCATTGCCTTCGTCATTTCAGTTTTGACCCTCTCCCCTCGGCAGTGAGCAGTCTTTTGACATGGTGGTGCGGTGGCTAACTGCGGCAGCTTCATTGTGGCCAGGCACGATTGAGGTTTATCGACAGTGATGAGAGCGGTTGAGACGACGGAGCTCTGATTAGAGAAGAACTGTGCGGTGGCCTATGGGTTTTGCTGAGGTGTTGCTGGGTTATGGCGATTTGGTGGTGGTTATGGCTTGAAACAAGGGCGGGAAAAGAACCTGCCTACGGGTCTCCAGCAAGGTTGATAGTTGTGAAGATGATGAAAGTCCCGTGGTTGATCTATACGCCTTTTAATTCTTAGTCTTGAGTTTTTATCTAATCCTAAGGTTTTACCGTAAGTAGTTGGTTGTTTTTAATTAATTGCAGCAAATTAATGCTTTTCTTACATACTTTTGCATTGCAGATTTTTGTTGGTGGTTTGGACTTTGTATCATAAGGTCTAAAAGGGGGAGTTGAAGCAAAAGTTTTTGCAATTTGAAGAGATAGTTTCTATCAAAATTCAAGCAAGCAAAGGATGTGATTTTGTTCAATTTGGGAATAGCCGAATAGGTCTTCTTTCCCCTTATTCTTCTTAAGCATGTGAGCTTTTTATTTGAGATATTTGTAATATAATCCAGTGACCTGATTGTGCTGCACATTTTGAGCTATTTCATGATATTTATTACAATTTTCATTATTTTATTCAACAGTAGTTTTAACTTTTCCTATTTCTAATGTCTGTAGAGCATCGGTTGAAGAAGTCATTCAGAAGATGCAGGGAAGGATGATAGGACAACACGTGATTTGAGTTTGTTGGGGCAGTACCCTAATTGCTACACAAGTGGTTTTGCCTTAAGAAATAGTTTTGTTGACAAAATGCTTATTTAGAAAGTTTTCCATTTTGTAGTCTTGTGCATTTGTGACGTATCATGCTTTTCAGTTTCAGGAACTCTTAGTATCAATATTATTAGCCTTCAATAGTTTCTAAGCTGGTAATTAGTAATCATGCACGGTGAGGAACACTTCAGTTTTGTTCCATCTTTCCTCTTGGATAGTCTTTGAAGGAATCAAAAAGTGAGATGTGGATGGTAGGTGATGTTAAACTTAGTTTGAATCAATAGAAAGTATCTTCTATTTGCTAGATGATTTTAGATTAAAAAAAGTTGCACTTGACATAAAGATATTAATAATGAGCACTTTGTCATGTTACTGGTTCAAATTCACTGTTATTTGGAATATTTGATTGATAGTTGTTAATTTTAGAATTGGTAGATGGAAGACTAATGGTTACTGTATGTTACTGTTCACAAATTGTTATTATAGAGTGCATTGCAGGATTGCTTATGGATTGAATCTGATTTACTTTGAGTTAATCAAGAATTTTATGCATGGCAGCATTGCTTGTGGGGCTCAACATGTTTTACTTTATCTGAAAATGATTTTAGGCCCCGTTTGGGAAAACAGCTTAATTAAGCGCTTATGACCATAGGGCTTATGGCATAAGTGCTTATTAATAAGCTCTTTTAAGATATTTATTATAATGAATTGAAAATAAGCTATATATAAGCATAAGCTCTTTTTCATAAGCTACTCTATAGCTTATGAAAATAAGCTCAAAACAGCTTATAGGTAGGTCATAAGCTATTTACATAAGTTCTCTCAAACGCTTGCATAAGCACTTGTACTATAAGTTAAGCTCATATAAGCTCTTCCAAACGGGGCCTTAATGCATTGTGTGTTCTACACGTTTTCTACCCGTGGTTAACTTTTAAACCACTCAAGGGGTCACCTCTATTCTATTGTCCTATATTTGTTCTTCCACTCTATTTTTTGAAAAGTGAAACAACGGAAACGTGAAGTTGTTGGATTGAGTGACTGTATCACTTTTCTAGTTTGTTAGATTTGATTTGAGTTTGTTTTTTTCTCTCTTTTTAATGAGATCGTTTTTCAAATTACTTGGTCACAACTCCCATATCTCCTCCCTAAACGAACTCTTAAGTGAGTTGTTTGAGATGATTGTGAAAGCATTTACTTTAATGTGTTCACTATTGAACCTTTTTTTTTTACAAGAGGAAGACCGAAAAACTTGAAGCTTTGTGAACTACTGGATTGCATTTTATTTTTGAGGCCCTTAAATTGTCGAATAGAGATGTAATTTGTGTGTTTTCCATTTTGTTGCATATGATTTTCTGCATATCATAAGGTTGTTATAACTATATGCTGGTTTTAATAGTGAGTTTCTAACTTAACATGTGAAATATTAAGACTTGATATAATGGTAGAATTTAATATTATTTTATAGTTTACGACATATTAATTTACATTAAAAAAAACTAACAAAAGTCTCGTGCATCGCACATGTATCATCCTAGTTTGGCACAAACATCGTGTTATTCCATTGGTGACTCATCCCTTCAAGTGTCTCCGTAAATAAAAAAAACTTCAAGATGCCATGTTTCTTTGATGGGACAAGTCTATTTTCTTTTCTTAAATGATCCGTAATTAAGTTAATTAAGTTGATTGTATGATATGGTTAAATAGAATAAAGTTAAAAAAAAGTAAATAAAGAGATAGTTTGAAAATGGTTATATATATATATATTTGACTAATAATAAATAAGGAAATTAAATGAAGTTTATGAATTACTAAAAATATCAAATATTAAAATTGAAATCAACAAATAGCATTATCTGAAATATGATATTTTATCTTTTATTGAACTAATTTTTTTACAATTTCTAATAGTAGAAGTCGTCATTATAAACTTTGTTTAAACCCTTTTAAATTTCTCCCCTAGCTATATTTTATGGGTCTGCCCTTGAAGGTGGAGGGGCTAAGCCCCTAACTTGATAAAACTAAATTGAAACAAACTTAGGCACTGAGGACGCAACCTCAATATCCTGATTGAGGAACATATGACACTCCCCAAAAGGAGAACTCAACACATGCACACGAAAGGAAACTCAAGCGAAGCACTCGCCAACCAATCTACAACCTAATTACACTCGTGAGCGACATAAGAAAATGAGATACCACCATGAAGAACCTCATATGAGCAATGCAATGGATCATGTCAACATACAAATGAGACTCGTCCCCCATAGAAGCAAAAACTACTTGGATAGTTTCTATAATGTCACTCTCAATAACCACGTGCGAAAATTGCAAATCAAGTATCAGTTCCACGGCTATGTGGATAGCCTTAACTTGGCCAAAAGGGGATTCACCGGCCCCAGGCAAAATATTGAGATCCATATACAATCCTTGTTTATAAACACACCGAGCAATGTTCCCTTCCTTCACTGCCCCATCAACATTACACTTATTTTATGTTTTTGTCTCAACATTTATCTTTCATGTCTAATAATCAGACCTCCTAAAGAATGTTTATAATTAATAGCCATTACTAAATAAAATCCTTTAATAGTTTTCCTGTGCACCAAAATAATAATAATAATAATAATAATTAAATCCTTTAATTTCTCTTTAAAAAAAGAAAAGAAATAGAGAAAGGTATACATCTTGAAGTTGGGCTCAAAATCTCCTTTGATAATCCAACGACCCATTTAGTTTTGGTTTTTTGTTTGGATAGAACGACGCATTTAGAGTATGCACTTTCTCCATCTTCTTCCTTATTCAATTGTCGTTATCTTCCTCGATCATGTTAGGGTTTGCAGAGTTCCAATTTACTCTCGTAACATCCCAATCCCTCATTTTGATAACACGCGAAATCGAACTCTATAGCATACCTCGGTTCTTTGATTACTTTATTCGAAGATTCGCCTGATTTTTTCAGGTGAAACTTTGTTTTCAGTAAAAAAAATCTCCTTAAAATTATGGTATTGAATTGGCATAAGAACAATCTATTTAGCGATAATCCTTCTGTGGCTTTGATTTTCATGCATTTACAAGTTTAATCCACTATTACCTTTGACTTGTTTTGGTTTCATTTTTCAATTAATATAAGTTGATGATCAGTTTGAATAGCTATTAAGTTAATTTTTCCCTGAAATGGTTGTTTTATAGGGATTCTTTTCTCTTATAATCGTCTCTTGAGCAAGGAAAACATCATAAGCTATTGAGGATCAGGTGTTTGGAGATGCCGAGAGACTTGTCGCGGTCCAGATCGCCTCCCTACAGGCGTAGGCACTCACCATCTCCTGTGGGACACAGGTATAGCAGGAGGAGCAGAAGAGACAGAAGCCGATCCCCTTATTCATCCCACCATTACACCAGGTGAACCTGTTTGTACTTTTCCCCTTACACGGTGTATCTCGAATTGGGCTAGAATGAAATCGATGAATAATTGTTTGTTTTTTACAAAGTATCTACTATGTACCTTTTACCTTTTATTTGTCAATATTTTTGTTGTTCTCTTTTTATAGTGTAATCTGTGCAGTATATGTTAGATTTGCTTTCAGGTTTGATGCTCTATGGACATACGGAGGACATTATACAGTTATAGTGTTTGATTTCTACCAAAATTTGATTTAGAATTCAACTTGAGATTTGAATATGGCATGGGTTGGATAAACTATGGGGCAGAATGTGCAAATGTGCAAATGTGTTTTAGTGGGTTTATTTCCCTTTCAATTATATTAATTCATCATTTCGATGTAAAAAGAATTACAAAAATATTATCTTTGCCGGAGTGGTTGTGGAAAGCTGACTATTCTTTTGTTTGAGCTTTGAAGAAATGAATGTGACACTCTCAGGACTACAGAGCTACCATGTTTTTATGACTAAAACATTTAGCTCAATGCTGAACCCCGTGGTTGATAATGCTGGTTATTTATAGAATTTTATATGAATTTGATATCAACCTGCTAGTAGCTTATCATTAAGCTTCTTTGTTGTACATGTTCAAGTGGACAAGAATGGACAGCTAGATTTTCTTTTATTCTACCGTTTGGATTCTCCTCTTCTGTTGAGCTCCTTGAGGCACTCAATGAGATGCATACTGTTATGCTGGATGATTGACTTTGCTAATATTCAAGTGTTTGACGACCTTGTCATAAATGTTTGGTTGTGGGCATTACTTGTTTTACTACTTTTTATTGGGTTTCCTACTTGTATTTAGAGCTTCAAACTCATCCATAACACATATATAAAGCATAATAGAGAAATGTCATGAACCAACTATCCCAAAAGCTCAAGCTGTTTGGTGAAGACACATAAAATATGCCCCCTCATGCAAAGTTGATTGGCCCAATTTTCTTTTGCATAACAATGCACAGTCCGTACCTAGTGCTGAAATTCAACTTTTTCTAATGGAATAATGGGGGCAACAAGTATTGAACTCTAGACCACTTGATCATAGAGGCTCTAATACTATATTATGAACCAACTATCCAAAAAGCTCAAGTTGTTGGGTGAAGACACATGAATGGTATTATATTATATTTCTAACAAGAACAATATAGGATATATACTACTCATAACAAAATAAAATAAGCTTCTATTCATAACAAAAGAGCACTTTCTTCCTATCACATGGGAAGGGAGGTATATGAACAGGTGTTAGGTGCTGATGAGTGTTTTTTCATTGCTCGATTGTGACATTTTTCTTCTTCATGTGGTAAAAGATGGAGCACAGAATGGTTATTCTTAGCAATTTGAGGTAACTGTACATGTTTTTGTATTTAGCGTGCTAGAAGGTGGGCGCAGGCTTTAAATTCATTCTCGGTAGCTGTTTAGTCGCTGAGGTTCATTGCTTATGATTGTGTGTGTCATTATACAGGCGAAAAAGTCGTTCTATTTCACCTAGAGGTCGCAGAAGTCCTTCTACAACTCCACGGCGTCGTAAAAGCCGATCTCCAACTGCAAAACGATACAGAAGACATAGAAGTAGGAGTTCCTCATTTTCTCCTACTCATAAATCTTCCAGTCCAAGCCTTGAGTCAGTAGAGCACAAAACAGCCATTGAAAAACAAAAGAAAGAAGAAGAGAAGAAAAGGTAGATTAAATGCTTATCATTATCTCTAACTCTACCTTCTCTTCACTTTCCTTGTGTTATGCTTTAAGATATAAGTCAAGGGTGGGTTCTTCTAGTTTATGATGAGAATTTCAGATTTTTATGCATAGCTTAATTTCTTGCTAGAACTTTGAACGTTGATGTTATTAAATGTTCATATCTCCTATACAAGAAAAAAGCGCATATTATCATTATGACATAGACATGCTGGAAAATTAGGAAAGGAGGTTATTATGGTAAACCTTGTAATTATTTCCAATTCCAGTTCTCTGGTGAAGTAATTCTAGTCTCAAATTTCCCATCTACATAATAATTCTATATTTATTTCAAATATTGGCATACTCTACTTTCTCTGGTCTCTGTATATTGTCCTGGTATCTATTGATTTATTATTATGCTTAAATTCATGTTGGATAGGATTCAAGACATTTGCACTTGGTGTACTACAAAACTTTTGTTGTTTTTTGCTGTTATCATCATGTATCATCTCTCTCTCTCTCTCTCTGCACATGCTACTTAAGCCTTATAATATGATCATAATGATATTTTTGCTTAGTCAATGGCTCTCTTGCCTGTAAAGGAACTAATGTTTATGCAAAAGAACAGGATATTACACATTTTATTCCCTTGCATTTATTAAAAGGTAGAGGGTGTCTGTCTCCTTTGTGGGTGTCAGCACATGCTTTCTTCAGGGGGTTTTGATTATGAATTAGCAAAGGGATTTGAAGCCCTCCTAATCTGATGTTTTCTAAATTCTTTTCCAAAACTATTGTTTTGGTTGTTTGTGGAGGATGTCTTATCCTGGTTTGCTTTTCCTTTTGAATTTTTTCTTTAATCCCAGAAAGAAAAGAAAAGGCACATTGCATCTTATTTCTATATTACATGTGATCTGGACTCTATACCATGTTCCACATAGTAATTAAGAAACTCGTGGAAGGATTTGATGTCTCATAAATATATGATTTTCCTACCAACTAAACTTAGCTCATCTGGCATCTCCCCTGTTTTCTACGGAGCAAATTTCCAGTATTCATACTGAAGACTCCGTAATCCTTCTCTCACAAACATTCAGTTTTCTTTTATTTTAAATTTTAAAAAACTTTTAAAAACTGGAAAAAAAGGTTGAGTAATTTCTTTTTTTCATTTTCGATTTTGGGAATGGGAATTGGGGATGATGTGGGGGATCCACCCTGGTAAAAACGGAAAAATTTATAGTACTTTTGTAGTACCTACTCCTTCCATTCAAATGTTGACATATGTCTCATTTGAATTTAAAATTAGACATATGTCAATATTTGAATGGAAGGAGTAGGTACTACTAGAGTACTATAAATTTTTCTGACTTTATCGGGGTGGATTGCCACATCATCCCCAATTCCCATTCCCAAAATCCAAAAAGAAAAAAAGAAAATTACTCAACCTTTGTACTGAAAAGGTGATAGGTTATTGCTTTCACTTTCTTTGCATTAGTCATATAGGCTAGTTGCTCCTTCTTCATTCCTGTGCATGTCTTTTTACACTGTCTGTGTCAAATCACTAAAATTCATTGCATTTATTGTCCACAAAATTCTTTACATCATTGGTCTTGATCCTGCTGCTTATCTTGTTGCAACTTTTATGTTGCTTATTTGTTAAATGCTTGAGGATTGGAATATCTGCTCACACAAACTGTATTTTCGAAGTTAAATGGAGTATAGTACTTCTTGAGTTACATAATTAGATTATCTGACGTTCAGATTCCTGCTTCTTTCTTTCTTTCTACTCTAGTCTCAATGAGTTAACCAGCTGGATCCCCCTAATCTCCATCACACTGCTCAGTTGTGCTCATTTCTGGTTCCATTGGTTTTATTCCTGAGAACCACAGATTAGTGTTTTATGTTTCTTTTACAATCAGCAGGTCACTTGTGAGGATTATAACAATTTGAGTAGTTGAGAATTTCTCTTAGGTAGAAATTATGAGTAAGGACTAAGGACTAAGGAACTATTGTTAAAAATATTTATCACAAAAGGAAAAATTATAAATCCACTTCACGTGGTTGTAATGTATATATATTAACTATATATTATAACCACTGACTAATTATTGTTTCTCATGGTAAATATTTTCAATTAAGTTTTACTTTCTGTTCCCAATTGATGGGGGTAGAGCTATGGCCTTAAGTAGGAAGAGAATTACTCACTGTGACCTGACCAAGAGCCTAGGCATCAGTCTTACGGACTAGATTCACTCCAAGTTTATTGGATGCCAAGTTCATCCTCTTTTGCAGTAGTAGTTTCAACTTGGCGTTCTACTAGTGTAAAATCTCTTGCTCTGCACTGTAAATATTAGTTTCAACAAGAGGAACATGTGGTTATTTAAAAGCTGAAATATATGGTTTTTTAATTACTTTGATGCTTTTGGCACTTACCTAACAAAAGAACTTGACCTATTTCTGAAGAACTAACTTGTCAAAGATGTTCAATGTAAAACTTCTAGCATTCCATGATTAGTTTAAAACTGCTGCATGTTACTTGAATTTCTTCTCCACAGGCTTGTCTGAAGGAAGGTACTGCTATAATTCAACTTGTTATGTTTGATGATCAAATTGGCTGCCTCATTTATCTACTGTTCACGAGTTTTGAAACTCATTTGTTTGGATCAGGATTCAATAGAGGTATGCCTTAAAAGCATAACCATTTTTTTAGTGCCTTTGTCATCATGGAGGTTAGTTTGCCATTGATTGTGGTTTTCTTCAAGTAGTTTATGAAATTGTAGATAGAAAAAGTGGAGAAGAAAAAAGGGGAGTAAAAAAATGAAGCAGACATGTCTATTGTCCAGTTTATACGTTAGTTGCCTATGCTAACAACATTGAGTCCACATATATGTGGTATTTCCCCCCGGTTTGAATGGCCATTTTCCTGCCTAACATTTTGTATGTTTTCACAGGCGTCAACAGGAAGCAGAGTTGAAATTAATAGAAGAAGAGACTGCAAAGAGAATTGAAGAAGCAATTTGTAAGAGAGTTGAAGAAAGCTTGAATTCTAATGAGGTTCAGGTAGAGATTCAGAGGCGGTTGGAAGAGGGACGAAAGAGACTTATCGATGAAGTTGCAGCTCAACTTGAAAAAGAAAAAGAAGCTGCTCTTATTGAGGCTAGAAAGAAGGAGGTATATGTTCAAATCACTCGCTCTATATTCTCAGATTCATTTATCTGGTGTGACCTGCATGATTATCATGTTTTTCTAATATAACAAATCTTTAGTCTTGCTTTTCGAGAAAATTAAATTTGAAAGTTACATGATTTCTTTAATCTTTCAATTTGCAAATTTGTCTATTTGATTTGATTATGGCTTTTTACCTTAGGGTTATGACTTATGATAGGTTGCTTGTGTCTTAATTTATCATAGATTCTTGGTTGGCTGAACAAGTCCACGATTGATACCATTTTAGTGCTTTAATGTTTTAATTCTTTTGATAATCTTAAAAAAGAAGCTTCAAGGTCTTTTGACCTTGTTTACTGAAAGCTGGTTTTCATTCACCAAAAACTAAGCTAGTTTTAGTAGGACTACGGTATGTTTTGACTCTTGAATACTTCACTTCCAGTTTGTGTCTGTGCATTTGTACATATTTTTTACACGACTAATAGCATGTTTGGATCTACTTCTCTTCTATCAGAATCAATTTTGAAACCTAGAAGTCGGTCGCATAAGCTTCTCCCCAAAAATCCAGAATTAATTATGACTTCATAGTTAATTGTAGAAGGTTTTCAAACATGCACTAAACCTGAAGTCATTGTAAAATCATTATTGGATTACTTACTTTGATCTGTAGGAACAAGCTCGTAAAGAGAAGGAAGATCTTGATAGGATGCTTGAGGAGAACCGGAGGAAGATTGAAGAAGCTCAGAGAAGGGAAGCTCTGGAGCAGCAAAGAAGGGAGGAGGAACGATATAGGGAGCTAGAAGAGATACAGCGACAGAAAGAAGAAGCCATGAGAAGGAAGAAACAAGAGGAGGAGCAAGAACGTTTAAACCAAATAAAATTGTTGGGGAAAAACAAGTCCCGACCAAAATTGTCATTTGCTCTTGGATCCAAATGACAGCCTCTATCTATTTATTTGATCTTAAGTGTTGGGGCTTATAATCACATTTGCATCTGTAATTTAACACGGCCTCCGTGGCTTTAGTTTGACACCCATGTTACTATTTCAGCTTTGCATTACATTTCATTGTTTCCCTGCCAATTAATCTTCTATTGCTAATGTTTCCATATGTGCATGCGACCATTGCTTATGTTTTCGTACATGTGTATTATGAATTAGGATCCACTCTCGGTGGACTATTAGGATCCACTATCGTGGGACATAGGGGTGTCCAAGAACCCCCGATCCGACTGGAACCCGCACAAATTGGGCTTTTTTTAGCTGAACCGGTCGCGCCGGTTTGGATCGCGGGTCCTACGGTTGAAAATTTTCAGTTTTTTGTAGTTTGGACCCGGTTGGTTGCGGTTTGGACTCTGAACCGACCGGAGTAACTATATTTAAAAAAAATAAAAATTAGCCAAACCCAATTAAAAGCAAACCCGGTTGCTTATCCAAAAAAAAGGACCTAGCCTTTTAAACACTCTTCTCTCTCCCCTCTCCCAACCCTAGCGTCGCATCAACCTTCATTCTTCTCTCTCGGTCTCTCACCTTTTCTTCTCCCATCACTCATCAACCCTAGTCATCTTCTTCTTGTGCCGCCGCACAACTCTCTTCTCCTTTTTCCATCACTCAACATTCAACAAACCCTATCCCCTCTCTTGCCTGCTACCAACAACACCTTGAGCCTTAATCCTCCACCTCAATTCCCGCTTCAACCCCAAATCAACTCAAGCTGAGGAAGAACCATCATCGTGCCGCTCTCGCCGTGGAGAGTAACAATCACAAGCTTGCGTCGCAAGGAAGCTATGGATCTCCGAGAGCTCGCTCTTCTCTCTGTGTCGGCCTCGTCGTGCTCTGTCTCCATCGCGCTATCAGTGATCCAGTGAAGTCCACCTTGCTACGAACGCCGCTGTAGAACCCTCCCCTGCGATTTGGATTTGGGGTTATATTATTTGTATGGTTATGTTGTTGTTTAGCTTATTCTTTACTAGCATTTTGTGGTGTAAATATACTTCTTTCAATAGTTGTATGAGTTTCTTGCGATTGTTAGCTGCTTCTCTAGATATGTTATGTCATCTTCTTCCTTTTTTTCTGATTGTGTTTTGCATGTTCGTGTCCGTTCAACCCGCACAAACCCACCCGCCGAAATCGTGAACCGACAAAATCGAACCTGAACAACCCGCCGCCACTGAACGAACGATGGCGGGCCTGGTGGTTGGTTGTTTCACACCCGACGGATCTGACATTTTTTGCCCGAAACCGACCATATCTGACCGACGGACACCCCTAGTGGGACACTCATGTATTCCCTGTACCCGTTTCATTTGCGAATTATGAATTAATACTATTTTTTTCTTTTTCTCTATCCAAATAATACGTGTTCTATTTATTAGCAGTTCAAATGTGAACGGGTAAAACATGATGTATATAAAAAAATCACAGGAAAATAGTTTAATTTATTATGTGTGTATTTTTTCCATCTATTACTTGATAAATAGGATAGAAGATAATTTGTGAAATCATCTCATTTTTCTTCTTTTCAATTTTATTTAACCTAACTTTCCATTCTCTCCCTTACAAATATAAAGAATAGAAGGTAAGAGTGTGTTTGGGTTTTTTTTTTCTTTAACGGATGTCGTCACCTGTTTAAAAAACTGTAACTGTCACTCCCAATAAATGTTGTTTGGATTCTATGTTGAATTTCGTTTAGTGTTTACACAATATGAAATTTGGAATTTAGAATTCCTAAGGCAATGAATGTGGAAGCAAGGTCCTTCCGTTCGACTTTTTTAGGAGGGGTATTTGTCCTTTGTAGAGATTGATCCCTATACCTACAAAGTGGAATTTTGGGGATGACCATGACGTACGAGGTCCCCCTACATCGGCCAACCTCCTCGTGTTGCAAATAGCAATGCAATGCTGTCCTTTCACGTGTTTCAGTCCTATCCGTCAATTGTTGTTGACCACCTCATGATGGACGTTGAAAGTGGAGGTTGTCATGTATTTATCTCTCTCCGGCACCACTCAATTTTCTTCTTCTTAAATTTACCCTTTAGTACTCGTATCATGTTTATTGAATCCAGATTCATAAGTTTTGATTCATAATTCACACCTCTTTGTTCTATCCTAATATCCTATTGTAACCGCAGCGTTAGGGAGATAGAGGGAATCTAAAGCACCAATGAGACAACATTAAAGACTAAAAGAGATTTAAACATCACATTTTAACCCAAAACTTTAAAACACTAGTTGATAAATTACGTTTCTTATAAAATCTTTACTTCGCCCACTTTTAATCAATGTAAAGCTTCTACTCACAATTAAATACTCAACACACAACAACTGATATTATTGTGTTACTATTGGTACACGAGTACCACGAACCATCCCCTATCCCCTCCACCAGATCCCCACATGCTTCCACACCTTGATCTCAAACAACCCGCAAACTCTCATGCCACAACCACATACGAAAGAGCTAGGCAGACCGGTAGGTCTTGAGAAGGTCTTTTGACGTCGAAAGAATGACACAAGAGCTGGTCAACAAGTGGTGTGGTGTGCTAATACTTGTGTAAGTATAATTAGTCATTCATTACCTAACTTGTAACAGTGTTTTTTAATGCATTAAAATTAGCACTCATTTCTGTACTTCTTTCACATTCCAGTATTTAAATTCAGGAAGTAAAATTTTTCGGGATTTAAATCCTTGAAGTAAATTTTTTTGGAATTTTAAATCAAGCAAAATTTCTGAGATTTAAATCTTGAAATGCAAAAATAAAAAGATGTGAATTTATGTGCGTGGGTGTTAATTCTAACGCCCTGGTTTTTCACACTAACGATAACGGTTCATCTTAAGTGAAAAAATAATTTAATTTAATACATTTGTCACATTTCATTAGATAACAGTACCCCCGCACATACGGAACTGTACAAAAATGTCGCCTTATAAAAAACTCTTAATTCTAACTAAAATCCAAATCCAAATCCAAATACAAGTAAAAATCAAAATCATGAAGCTCCTCCTCTGGCTCCTCTCCTAGCTCCTCCTCTAGCTCCTCCTTTAGCACCTACCACGACGTTCGAATCCCATTCGTGTCTTCATTACTCTAAATCCTAAATTTAATAACATTTTAAATATATTAACATATAAAATCAACTAAATAATTAAAATCATTTGAAAAAAAACAAAAAAAGAGAAATTAAAACATGCAAATTGCTTCCAAGTTTTAAAACTTGAAATCAAAATATAGTTTCAGGTTTAAAACCCGAAACGACAAAGCTCCATTCCAATGGTAGAAGCTTCGTCTGCAACAGAAACGAAAATGATGAAGATGAATCGAAGAAGATGAACAATATGAGGGGGAGAGAAGCCTACCTCAAGTCCCAAAGCAAAGAAGATGAAAAGGTTGATGATGAGTTCCCTCCTTCCTTGATGAAGAAGACAAAAAGCTTGGTCCCTTGATGAAGAAGATGAAAAGCTTGACAGTGAGAGACAGAAGAAGACCGAGGGGAGAGAATTCAGAAGAGAGTGAGAGTGATTTTTTGGATGAGAATTCGGAAAGGGAAGAAGGTAAAAGGGTGGGGTGTGAGGTTCATTTCAAATATAATATTTCTGGGATTTTTTAAAAGTGGCTGCAGTGCCAAATTTTGTGCATGGTGTGGGAATTCCATCACCCAAACTCGAATTCGGCCCAACATGAGAGACTTGATAACTACTACCACTCTAATCAGAACAAAGACACAAGCCCAAAATCTATGAGAAAATAAAGGCCCTTCATATTATGAATGAAACGAGAGAGAGAAAAAGGAGGCGAAAATTTGTGTATGTGCTTGCAACCTATTTTTGCGACTTCCCCCTTGCTGGTCGTGCCGTGCTGCTTCCGTCTCCGTTTGCGTCGTCCTTTCAGCCGCGTTCACGGTGCCTGCCTCAACGTCGCCCAATTAGTCTCAGTTAGCGCCGCGCCGCCGTTCTTTCATTCGCCCAATCCATGTTCTTTCACGGTGCGAGTCCGCCCGCGCCGCTCCTCCGCCAGTTCTCTCAAGCAATGAAGTAACAATTTTGACGACTGATTCGTGTTTGAGGAATGATGATGAACGGAGTGAGGCGTAGGTTGTTGCACACACTGTATGGCGGCGATGTTCCGACAGAAACATTGAAGAGAAAGGCGTTGGAATTGGAGAAGAAGAGGAAAATGAGGAGATCCAAAACCAAGGATCAATTCATCGTTCCTGTCCCTGAATCCTTGTCCTACCTCGACACCGCCACCATGCCCATGGTTGTCTTTGCCGTCGGCGTTGCGTGCTTCGCCAAGCTCCTCATGATGGTAAGTGTTTTCCTCTCAACTTCACTTTGCACATTACCTGTTTGATCATATTACAGACTGAACTGAACCAACAGCTAGTTGGTTTAGGTGGTACATATGTCACTCCCATTAAGTAAGGTCTCAACTTCGAGTATTATGAATCGAAGAAATGAGAGTTAACCCCATCGTGATGGGGATGTCCCCAACTTGAACAGATTGTCTCTCTAGATTACAAATTGAACTTACTAACTAATGTAGGCAAATAATATTAGTATATATTAATGTGTGGCATGACAGTATGATGAATCCAGAGAGCAAGAGTTGCTGGAGCGCAAGATAAAGAATGCTCCTGCTGGTCAAGGCACTGTAAGAATGCTCACCCGTGAGGAGTGGGAGAACGTTCGAGAAATCAGGCCTAGAACTCCTTTTGAGTCCAAGTTTTCACGCCCAAATTCCAGAATAAGAACCGGAGAACCGCTGCGACTGGTAATAACAACACACTCTCTCACTGTATGCTTTATTTTCTGTATTGACATAAATGCATAGGGAGCATATAGAGGGCGGAAAGAGATATAGTATGTTTGGTTCCATGTTAAAATGCTGGAGTCTTTTCTAGGTAGAAGCTTACAAGTTGTAGCTTTTGAGAGGAAGCACATTAGATTTTTCTGCAAATGGTAAAACCAAACACCCAATTAATCTTAATTCTTAACCATTTAGAAATACATATATGGTGAAGATTAGATTCAAGTAAAGTTAACCTTGATCATTTATGTATATATATAGGGTCAAGGATAGCTCTTCTCGTCTCTTAATACACCCCATAGATGTGTGTGGACTTACGCCTGACAAATGATACAAAGGAGCCCTGGTGTTACTTTAATAACTAAAATTGCCACAAGAGATTACTTGATTGTACATATATGGTCGAAATTGGCTTCTCTTACTTGATAAACCTCCTCTCTTTATACATATGTGCGTGTGTGGAATTTTTTGGGGGGTAGGATAGGAGGTTGGATATTGTATAAAAACTGATAGGAGCTAATTTTGATATGATTAAGCTAAGCTACCATTTAAAATATAGCACAAGACTTGCTGGGTTCATAAGAATTTTTCCTTGTAATTTGATTAAAAAGGAAGCATTTAGTGACTGAAGTTTCCTGACTTGCTGTCTACAGGAGGATTTAAAGGATTGGACAACTGATGTTTTCATGGATGCTGTTAGCAGAGTTGAAGAGTATGGTAAACAGGGTTCCAAGTAATGTAACTTGTCACAAATTAACCTTGTAATACCTGTTACTTCGGTTTATTTTCTTATTTGAATGCTTAATGTAAATAATTTGGTGATCTCTGTGATGAGATTAGCATGTAATCATACCATTTTCACCCAGGAAATTTGCATGAGTTGTTTGGCAAACATGAGTTACCAAATGGAGAATAGTTTATCTTTATGTAAATTTTTCAATGCACTCCTAAAAACAATAAAAGATACTAGTGTGTACATTCATCAGAGCAAAGACTTTAATACAAAATGCACTAGACAAGACAAGGCCAATGTGCATTTTCGAAACTTGTAGATATAGAATTTAGAGTTACATGGCAGGCTTGGTTTGAGCCTTCACTTGTGTAGTAGAAGTCTCCTTCACTTGTATAATTACTCACCATCCAAATAATAATGATTAGTTTCTTGACAATGGAAGTAATATCATTTTTATGTTTGATTTCTTTTTTCTTAATAACTACATCAGTTGCTTCCTTATAACACTTACGAAGCATGGATACAGTTAAACACCAAAAATCTGTTTTCAATCATGAGTTTTAGGTGTTTTAATAGAATTATAGTTCCTTTTCATTATAAGTATCTTATTGCTTCGACAGGGTGATGTGAATCATGTGATGAATATAAGCTTCAGTTTTTCTTTGTTTGCCTGTAATACATGCTGACTGTGAATTAAATTTCTAAAATTGACTGATCTTTGTTATGGTCGTAAGAGGGGTCAAAATAGATAGTACATACATACAGTAGTCTGGAGAATTAATTTGATTAAACAAAAGCATTGTCTTCAACAACAGTAGATTTTTTGAGGATGGCTGCTGTTTTAGTGGCTGTACTTTTTTCTTTTCTTTTGTTGGCTAAATGGGGAGCTTCGTCAGAGCCACCGTGTGCAACCCCATATTGTACACAACTCTGCAGCTTCAAATCGAAGTATATTTAAGGGGAAGTTGAGGATGGCTCATCCATTGACTTTTGTTGCACATGATTTCAATCGTTTTTATGATGTTTGATTCTTTATGTTAAGCTTCACTCTGAAGGTGAAAAAATAACCTAAGGATGTGTTAGTATAATGGACAGGCTGAAGGTTGGTTTGCCCCTTATGTTCATAAAAAAAGAATGAAAGAGAAATCTAGAAGCTTCGAATGTATGGCAGTTTTAAGTTTCTTGCTGCATGGAGGACAAGAAAGGTTTGATTTCTCACTTGGTTATGACATATATAGGCCCCGATGGAGAAGAACTTATTTGAATTTATCTCATAGCATAGCATAGATGGTTATTTTAAAAACTATATCCAATTAAATAACTTCTATTTATTAAAACATTTTATTTATTTTGATTTTTTCTTCAAACAAAAAAGTAAAATAAAAAAAATGTCAACTTTTTTGTGGTTAATTTGAAATAGCCATTGGATTTTGGAATTATGGGAGCTTTATATTCTGTGGTCAGGGCCATGTAAGCAGCCCATTTGCAAGGAGTATATGGGCTTTGTCTCCTCAACATTCTATTTCGAAGAATGATGCGAATTTGTGGCCCAAATAATAAAACCTTCCTATAAGCAATATATTTTTAACATCTTGTAACTTCTTGCAACTTGTATATTAAAAACATATCAGGTCGACAGTTCCCTTATATTATAATTTTTTTGGGTCCAATCTGCAAAATTATTAATTTTCGGTCGACTGACAAAATTAAAAGATAGCAAAATTCCAAAAAAAATATTATATCAAAAGGGAAATTACAACTTGAAAATGACAAATGAGCTAAAGGCCCTCTCAACTCGGTATTGTGAAAGATTGGAGAGCTGTTTGCTGTTGCAAATCAGAAAAGGCGACAAGAAGATGAATTGAAACTAAATCATAACCCAATTATTAAGGTTTGGTGGTTTGCGAGCTTGTGGACTGATAAAATGATGAGTTAATAAAATGATGAGTTAAAAGTATCAAAGCGGAACTTAGTAGAAGATGTATGAATCTAAAGACACGAGTCTCTTCCTTGTCTTGGGCGATGTGATGAGTTTTGGCGGGTCTTTGTATTCTTAGGTTTAGGGCGATGCATTCATTTCCCCGCATGGCCATTAAGAGGACCCTTATAGTTGTAGATATTTTCATGATCGAACATGTTAAAACACTCCACTCGCACGCCTCATATACACGACATTTGTAACGATGTGGTCGGGGAGGTTACTAAAAAGGGTTAAATTCTGTCAGAATTTTTAGCTTGGTCTTTCTCACGTTCACCGCGTGAGCACATGGATAAAAAGGAATGAGACTACCTCTTAATATTGATTTGAAAACATAAGTTAACCCCACTTGATATTGAAACAAACTTGAACAGACTTTATACGTGTGAGTTTGGAAATTCAGTTAGTTTTTATGTTCAAGAAATATTTGATTTTGGGAGAATTTAGTAAGAACAACTTTTGTGAAGGGAGAAATAATTTTATGGAATTAAAAGTGAATCAAAACATGTTGGTAAATTGGATGTTTTCATTTAAGTATTATCAATTACAAAGTATAATCGAAATTAGTCTAGTCAATTTTAAAACATTGCTTGATATTGAGAGGTGAAAATGTTGTAGAAACAACAAAAAAGGGTTGAAAATGTCTCAATTTCAATCTTCAATATATCCAAGACCACACAAGTTCACACTGATGTATAATTTTGCTTCCACTGTAGCTAATTTGGTGGGGTTTTATATCTATGACATTTTGGTCCAGCTAATAAGTTCCACTTTCACTTCAAAATCTTGAAAGTGAGCCCACTGTGCTTGAGTCCTTGAACTTGCCCTAGTTAAAGACTAATTCTCCCTTCAACTACTACACTACCTCTTAAACATGTCCCCCCCAATATAAATCCATATTGTGAAAACATGATACCCCCATCTAACAACTTAACTTTGGGACCCTTCTTGTTTTTATTCCTCTTCCTTCTTATTCATTCATGCATGCATGCTAGCTGACAAATTAAGACAATGGTCAAAAGTGGTCAAATGAGGAAAGATTGAAGAAGCAAAAGTGGCTTTAAAAGACTTAGAATTTCCAATGTCTTATCATTTTCCAGAAGTTGGAAACCCACATTGCCCATACTTTGCCATGGCCCCATTCATGTGGATGCAATGCATCTAACCTTTTCCCTTTCCATTAAACAATGACAACAAATATGTTGTGATCCTACAAATATTTTTTCTTCTCAATCATTCACTTTGTGAATCGCCAACATGCTCAAGATTTTATGGATATATATTCATTTTTAAGTGGGTTCCATTGGTCGTTTCTTCACTTGGAATTTAGCTTGTGGTTGGCCATATTTCTAAAATTGGTTTCAGTGGTACCTACTAAGGGATTCTGCCTTATAGATGGAGAGATTCAATTTAGAGTAAGAAATAAGTAATGATTTTGGTTTGAACGACGCATTTAATTATATTCGAGTTAGATATTGAGCAGTAAAATTTTTCTTAGGAACTGCATTTAACGCAACTGCATTCATAGGAACTCGAAATTATTACACTTTTTGTTACACGTCATATTTTCTATTCCACTAATGAAATTGTGTCATTTTTATTTAAAAATTATTTCTATAAGATTAATATAAGTGTCATTTTTTAGTTGATATGACATAATTCTATTAGCGGGTTAGACAATGAAACACCAAACTTTTTAATTTGTATTATACATGTGCACGTATATTATCATAATTTTAACCGTTAATTTCTTATACTTGTGACTAGTCAAATCCCCTACTTAGCTATCGACTTTGCATCATAGAAAGAACCTCATAATACTGTAGACAAAGTTTAGAGTATGGCGATATGGATTGTGTGACGAATCCAAATATGTTAATAGTGTCAAATGGATCAGCAATTTTAATTTCTTGTTTTACCGACAAAGGGGATATCTTAATAAAACTAGTTTTTTTTTCCTCTTAAATGCAGGACTAAAAAGCGGTAAAATACTCCTTTTGCCAGTTGAGCTACACAATTAATTCGGTGATGATATGAATAAACTTTTATTTATATCATCAATCATAACAATAAAAGAAAGAAAAATCTACAACCATGTCACCTCAACAACTTTAGAACACAAAGAAATATAATTTTTTTATAAATCTAGAAATGTCTACTTCATGTTTGAGTGGAGAGAACAACTTACAAAATTTATTTGGATTTTGTAAAATCTCCATCTTCATGGAGTAGAACCTCACACTCACACTCAAACCCATAAAACCCATCCCCAAGGAGGAGGGAGGTTGCAGGTTGAGAAAGAGGTGGAGCAAGATGAATATTAAGGGTTGGAGGTTGAGGAAGTAGGGTAGTAGACGATGGGAGCAAGATGAAGATTAAGGGTTGGAGGTTGAGGAAGTAGGGGAGTAGACAATGGGAGCAAGATGAAGATTAAGGGTTGGAGGTTGAGGAAGTGGGGGAGTAGACGATGGGGGAAGTAGACAATGGACCCAGAAACACTCATCGTCTACTTCCCTCATTGTCTACCCTCCCATTCATTGCGCCTCTCCCTCTTCCTCTTCTCTTCTTTAAATCCTAGGGAGCACAATTCTGACGAGTTTGAGCTTGCGGTCATGTTCCCTCTATCTCCCTCTGGTTCATGCTCTTCTCTCTTCAAAACCCCACTTCGATATAGTCACCCTCACCGCCAATCTCTAAATTTTGGATTTTCTTTTGTTTCGGCACCTTCCATTTTGTTGTGGGTATGGGTGTGAATGAACAAGGTTTTTGATTTTCTGGGGGTTTGGAGAGATGGGGTTTTTCTTGGGACCTGGATTTTGGTATTGTCTGGGTGTGTCTGTACTGATGATTGGAAGGAATGGTGGTGGCTGAATTTCCGGCGAGGGGTTTGGGTTTTTTTTTCTTTGATTGTTATGATTGATGATATAAATAAAAGTTTGTTCATATTGTTACCAATTGATTGTGTAGCTCAATTCGTAAAATGTGTATTTTTCCAATTCTTAGTAAGGGTAAAAAAGTGCATTTAATGCTTTTTTTAAAGACTTAATAAAACTACTTGAAGAAACATTGTTGTTGGCGTAGGACCTACAAGACATGGACCTTCAAGTTGGTCCATGATGGCAACAAATCAGTGTGGCTGCATGTGGTGGAACTTGGTAGAACAAACGCAATCACGTGAAAAGATTTAATTGTTGTATAAGAAAAAAATGCTGAGATTTCTAGTGAAAGTTGGAATATTGTGTGCGGTATTGGGTAAGATTTTTCAATCTCAACCACAAAGATAGAGGTGTCTAGTGGATATACACACCAAATGTATCTTCAAGTCAATGTGAAAATTTGAGGTCAATGACTTGGGGCTTTGTTTCATTCAAGTCTCTTTCGTCATTGTTGCTATCATGGTAACTTTGAGTTAAGTGATTTTGGTACATTGCTTAAAAATAAACATAATCATATAATACTAGAAATTGTTAAACTTGGTTTACACAACTCTTGCTCTGGGTGGATCAATGATATTTAAGAAAAATAATTAAATATGAAATTTCTAGTCTACTTATCTGAAATGTCATTAGTCCACCTAAAACTTGAGTAGTTTAACCCAAGTTTTTCCTTTGGTCATTTAATATACTTTTATGATAAATGTTTATCTAGAAGTTATGTTTTTAATTTATAAATAATATTAGTCTTTTTTAAGCTTTAGCTTTTGTAGAAAATCTTAAATGATTATTGTGATTTTTTTCAAACCCATCTTTTACTTATTTTTTCCTTGAAAAAAAGTACAGATAAGTGAGGATGATTTTATAGAATTCAATAATTTTTTATGATTTTATATATTATTTATAAATTTTAAAAAATGAAAATAAAATTATTTCTTATAATTTATTCAAGCCCTCATTAGGTTAGGTCATCTTTGTAGCTAACTCTCCTTCTGGTATATGAAATTAATAATAATTTTTTTTTGGAGCTTCTATATCAAATTAATCCTTAATTTTTCTTTAATTGTTACAATATTAAAGAAGTTTTATAATTTCTTTGATTTCACTCAAATTTGTTTAATATGTATTTGAGTATAGTAAATTAATTCCAAATTACTTTAAAATAACATGTATTAAATCAAACTAAAATTTAAAATAAAAACTTAAATGCATGCATTTTTACATTTAGTTAGTCAATGCTTATATGAAAATGACAGCAATTTGCAACATTCAATCAATATATGCGTTTAGCAACGATTTTCAACCACTTCTAAATACAAAGTGTAAATTTTTTTTGTTTCCGATGGTGTTGAACTTGCATAAAATTTACATGTGTTTTTGAAGGTAATTTTTTCTGTGGTTTAACCGTCACAGAAATGTGTTTTTTACACTTGAAGTTTAGCTGATATAATTAGTGCATATGTCGATTGAATGGGAATTAGTCAGACAAACATTATTGTTAGAATGTTAGTTTATATTTTTTTATGTTAAGTTACCTAATCTCTTGTCAATCAAATCAATATTCTCTTAATATTTTTTATGAATATATTAAACTTAAAAGATATATTTAGAAGTGTCTATATATTATATGAAATACTTAGTGTAGTTATTGATGAAAATAGAAAACACATTCACGAATGTTCCCCAAATGATTAAAAAAATCATCCTGTTTTACTCGGAAGAAAGATGCCCTTGCTCCCTATCACTACAATTTTAAAAGTTAAACAATTGGTGATCATATATCAGCAGGCTTGTGAACAAAAGGGTGACATCATAAGCCATATTATAAAATTTTAATCGAAGTACATATTTAACTTTTGTGCTTGAAATTTTTGTTTAGAACTTATTGGCAGTTACAAAAGGATTAAACAAAACTTTTAACAGGTTCAAATGACAGTTGGGTTATCCTCAAGTCTAATTCAACTTGGGACATTATCAACCATTTTAACTTTTCTACTACTTTTTCTTTTGGATTATATTTTTTTCCTTAATTGCAACTTTACGCCCAATCATTCCGGATAACGCTTACATTCTCTATCTCACCTAGCCGATGTTTATTCTTCAAACACCGTCATTGCTTCTTCTCCTGGAAAAGAAGTTCACGACCCCCACTTACACATTTTTCACAAATTTGGTCTCCAACAAAAAAAAAAACCACGATTTTAGTCCCCACAAATGCCTCCGTTAGCAACTTTGGTCTTCTGTCCTCTTTCCGTTAGAAATCTAACGTTTTCTGGAAAAAAAATTAAAAATCTAGAACATTCTTCATCTTCTTTAAACATCTCCAAACATCTTCATCATCATCTTCAACATAACCCAGAAAAATCTAAAATACAAAAAACTCCTCCTCAAATTAACTCATAATCAAACATCTTACACAAAAAAGAAAACAAACAATCACTCACTCACAAACTGATTCACCCCCTACTCGACCCCACCACTAACACTCACATTCATTTTCTAATTTCATTCTCTCTCTCCATTCACGTTCTTTTCTTCCTTCTTCCTCTCTCTTGACGTTTCTTCTTCTTCTTCTCCTCTCTACTCCATCTTCGATTTTCTTTTGTTTCCTTCCCAGATACAGTGGCCGAACCACCAACATCACTAGCCTTGCTTCGTTCGTCCTCCGCCAGGAGCCCTAGAGCAAGCCACGAGACACCACCACACCTGTCATCTCCTTCCTCTATTTTCCCGCGGCCTTCTCTCCTCTTTTCCGGCGAGATTGTGAGCCCTGTGAAGGAACCGTCACCACCAATGGAATCCCCACAACATCCGCGTCAAAACCCCAAAGAAATTTGACGATTGACCGTCGTCGACCGCCGCCGCCGCCTTCATGGCTGTTTTCCGGCCAACCCTTTTGGCGTATGAGAAAACGGGTTGCACGATGATGAGGGAATAGACGATGGGGGAGTAGACGATGGACCCAAAAACACTCATCGTCTACTCCCCCAGGAAACCCATCCCCACTTCCAGCAAACACAACAACCCAGAAGTGGCGCGATGGTGGTGACGCGGTGGTGTGCGATGGGAGGAGGGAGAGGTGGTGGCAGAGGTTCGATGGTTGTTGATTTTCGAAGATGAGATGAGGGAGCAGAGGATAGAGGTGAATTGGTGGGACGATGGTGACGGTTTGTGTATGGGTGGTGAGGAGAGGAGGAGTGGTTGAGGGGCGACGACTATGGAGGTTTGAGAGGAGATGAAGAGATTTTTTTTAGGGTTTCAGAGATGAAGAGGGAGAAGAGGATTAATTGTTTTGCTAGAACAATTGTGGGACTAATTGTTGATTTTGTGTATTGGATTAATTGTTGGGTTTTAAATTATTTGTTCTGGATTGAGAAAATTTGGGATCAATTGTCATTTTCAATGAGCTCCGAGGGAGTTTTGGTTTTTTTTAACAAGATTGAAATAAAGGTGATGAAGATGGTGATGAACATGATGAACATTGTTGAACATTCATCATGTTTCAGAACTCCTTTTTTTTTAATATTTTATTAACTTTATTTTGCCAGAAACCGTTAAATCTTGGACGTAAGACCAAAGTTACTAACGGAAGCATTCGTGGGAATCAAAATTGTGAAAAGTGTGTAAGTGAGGACCAAAATTGCAATTAAGTTTTTCTTTTTCATTTGAGCTTTGATCATAGCATTAATTTATTTGCACATAACTTTTCAGATCGACATCTGCAAAGCAATTGCAGCCACACCAAAAAAATATATGAAATGTATTCACTTTCATTCATTTCTTCACATGTTTGATGGGATTGTACAAATGAGAATGTCTACTGAAGAGTGGAAACAAATTGATCTTAATAAATTGTAAAGTAAGAAGTGCCAATGGAGCTTCTTTATGATTCGTGTGGTTTCTGAGTTAAAAATTACAAAATAGAAGTCATGGGATTAAGGCCAAGTTGGTTGAAAGCAAGAAACTCCTTCATATCCTTCTGTCACATACTTGGCCAACTCTTTTGCCTCGGATACCTTTGCTCTCTGCAACAAAACAAAAATTAATTAAACAAACAAAGAATTCTAGTATATGCTATGATCATCAACTACTAATAAATCATAAACATGTCATACATATTTTAATATTCACCATCTCTTATGATGTTAACCAACACAACTTCTTGCATATGAATGGATGGACAGGATTTCATTCATGCTAATTATTTACCACACTCAATGAAAAGCTCTAACTGCATGTTTGGAAATCCTTTTACAATTGATTTTAAAACTAGAATCAATTCTTAAGAGAATCTTGTGTGAGTAATTTTTGAGTTCCAGAATTGATTCTCACCTGCATTGCCTCTAAAGCATCTATCTCGGAATTGAAGTCATAATAGGTGCTTGCTGCAGTGAGCTTCATAGACAGGAACTGCATCAAACCAAAGATGTATATTAAGATTATGTTTATCTTTTGCTAGCAATAAATAAAATGTTACTTCTTTTGAATTTTGATCACTGACCTCCACTTGGTGCTGCAAGGACTGAACATAGTTTATGATCTCATCCAACATTATTGCCATACCCATGGTCTGCAATTCCATCAATGTGAAAGTGAGAAAAAATAATCAGAGATTGAATCAAATTTAGACACATACCAATGCTTTCAAAAGAACTTTTTCTTTACCTTGTAACACCCTGGGACAATGTTTTGCAAGCACTTAAGTTTTTCATTGATTTTCCCTCTTCTAACCTGAATAGAGATAAATGAAAAGAATACATATTAGTCCACATTCATCTTAACCAACATAATAATTATCTAAATTTAGTCATATTTAATGATTTGATGCAAAATAAAAATAAAAATATTGGTTTGAAGAAGGGGATTCAAGAATTATACCCTTTCTGCTAAACTGTGACTATCAGTAGCTTGACCTCTTCTGGCTCTAACATGAACTACTTGTGTTGACTTCTTGTCTTCCTCTTCCGTCATGCTCTTTTTTACTCTCTTGCCTCTTCCAGAACTCTGAAAACATGCAAACAAATAAAAGATCAATCTCAATTTTGCATATGTCAAATGTAAAAGTTGCAGGAAAACCAGTTCAAGGATCACTTTATCATGTTTGGATTTGCTTCTCTTTTATCGGAATAAATTTCGAAACTTAGAAGGTACTCATATAAGTTTTTTCTCAGAATTAATTTTGATTTCAGAATCAATTGTAGAATGATTTCCATACACGCAGTATATGTTGTTCCTTATCATGAATGAAGAATATAGAAAGAAAATAGTAGAAGAAAATTTACATTTTTTATCTTGCTTTCGCTCTCAGAAACTGCAGGGGTTGAATTCGCAGAACTAGGCCCACTCACGCTTGTTGCTTTCCTCTTTTTCCCTTCATTTTCTACTGAAGAAATAGGTGGTGAAACTGGAGCTGCATTTTGATTGAAATGATGCACAAGCCCTGGTAAATTCTCTTCAAAGTTTCCATGAAATTCCGGTTCTGAAGAGCACAAGAAGCTGTCACTTGAAAATGGCATCAAGTTCTGCATATTCAAAATTGAGTTGTCCAGAATATGTGGATTCACTCCTTTGAAATGATTTATCAGTTCCATGTTATCAATATCTAAGAAAGGAAATGATGAGGGTCTTAGAGTTTGCCAATCTGCTGTGAATTCAGCCATGATGTGATTTTTTCAAATAATGAGTTTTTGGTAAGGTTTTTAAGTGGTTGTATCTGGATAATGTGGGTGACAGTGGTATTTATAATGTGAAATTGCAGCTACATTGATGAATTATAGAAGCAGCATGTGGCAGCTCAAGGCTCTGTAGTTGTGTTCCCCTGGTTGGCCCCAGTTACAGGGGAAAATGTTTGTTAACAATATGGGCCCTTGACTTATGAGACAAGGTGCTGCAATATGGGTCCTTGCTTTGTGAGAAAAGCACTGTCTATTTTTTGGAGCTTTTAGAACTTTTAATTTGGGGTCCCTTTCTTTGTTATCTATTATCAAAGGTTTGAATGTAGTGGGAAAATGGCATCTAGTATAAACCACTCAGTATCCGATCACCTCTTTGGATGCCGACTATTTTGAAAATAGGATTTAGTCACAGTTAAGTCTCTTCAAACCTCCTCCCGTGTGCATTATTCGGGGATCAAACCCGAGTCGAGAGATCTTCCAGCACACTCATCCCGCATAGTCAACTGAGCCACCCTTGTGGTTAATGATATCTGTATATAGAAGCCTAGTTTGGGTGCCCAGGTAAAAAATATGGACTTGTATTATTCATACAGTACTTCTATATAACATTTTCTATAAAAGCCTTTTCCCCCCTCTTTTTATCTCTCTTCATAACAGCACAAAACAATCAAAGACACACCTAAGATTGTATTCTTGTTTTTCCCCAAGTTACAAGCATATCACTTGGTGAACCAGAATATTCCTCAGTCTGATGATAGATTTCATATACTAGCTATTATTTTCACTACCAACCTTTTTAATTTCTTGAATTTGATCTTCTAGTTTGTCAAAACTTGATGCAATATACCACTGTGGTGCTTCACCTGTTATACTAAATGCATGTTTAAAATTGATTCTAAAATCAGAATTAATCATGAGGCAAAGCTTCTGTGGCTAGCTTCTGAGCAAAGAAAAACTGATCTAAACATGCACGTGGTATAGTTTTAATATAAAATATCATGTTGAAGCTAGTATAGTTTTATGTTTGTGCATGCACGTGAGGAAAAAAAAGCTGATCTGGATTTCTTGGTGAGCAAGTTGTATGAAGCTGTTCTACCTTTCAATTAGTACTGTTTCAGTCACACACATTTCATTGTCTTTTGTTTGGTTAATTGTCTCTGATTTGGACTGATATTTGAGAAATGAATGAACCAAACTTTAGAACCACCCTTCTACCATGTGGATGTCTGTTGGGTGTGTGGCAGCTCATTCAATTCTCATCATGGGATTGATTCTTGAGTCTCCACTGTCTTAAGAAAGCATATGGTCAAATAGCAATAGTAGGTGCCCTATATTCCCAATTGTAGCCTTACAAAAATGGATATGGTTTGAACATTTGTAAGCATTGAAAGCTCTTAGTTCTTACACAAAATCAAAATGTTCTAGGACAATCTTCCCAATAGAAGTAAAGCCTTACTAACTCTTTTTAAAACCTTTTACCTGGCATTGCCTAGTTTGCTATGTTAGGATATTTGTTGACACCGTTGTAAACAGATGTTAGTGCACATTTCAGAATAAAAAGTGAATAAAATTCTTCTTATAGACTAAACATATGTTTACGTTATATTTAACTGGTATTTGAACATACACTTACACATTACAAGTGGTTTTGTGGTTGTTGCATTTGCTTATTGGAGGATATAATATTTTCCATGTGATAAACGTGCAATGAAGTTGCCCATGAATTTGCATTTAATCTTAAATCTTGATCCAGCCAAACAAGTTCAAGTTTGAAAGAGGATACTATATAAAGATGGCATATGGATGGTAACTAGTTAGGTTGAATTTACCTAACACATAACAGTACCTTTTTTTTTTTATAAGCACACATAACAGTACTTGACCTTTGAGAAAACATGTGTAATTTCTCACTCTTGAATCTTGATCCCTCAACTTTTTCTCTTGTTTTCATCTTAATAGGCTCATAACCCCTAAAATGCTTCTGATATTTAAGAAAGTAAATGTTCATACTAAAGATAATCAAGGGGTTCATTTATGAAAATAATTAACAAGTTTAAGGCGTACTCTTTCTCACCTCTAAGGAATGCCATATAAGTACAATATTGCCTTCGATTGGCAGTGACATAATTTAAGGATGATAACTTCAAAAGTTACACTTTATAGTGTTTTCCTTGAAGTGATTATAGATTTCCGACCGTTGAACCAAACGCGCTATCAATTGGATGGAAAGTTTGGCAATTTTCCACAAACATTGGCCTATGCTTACCTTCCTAGAGGAAAACTTGAAGAGAGAACTTTGTCACCATAGAACAAAAAGTTAATACTCTCTCGGGCATATATCAAGCTCCAATTGCTAATAAATTGGATTTTCATCCATATTTTCTAATAGAGTCCAGATCAGTTATCAAGTTTTATAACTTCAAATTACAAACTGGGGATTGAGAAAGATTTGATCTCATACTACTACCCAAAAAAAAAATCTTTTTACTTAGAAAGGTTGAAGCTAAAATGCTTTAATGTTCAAAGATAAATATCTCAAGTCTATCAAAATCCAGAGGATATTCCACAGTTCATCTCACTATTATTTTTCTTAATGCTGGCATATAACTTTATCTGAAAGCTATGATGCAATCATTGAATCATACACTCATAATTACTTGAATTACATTTGAACGATGACAAGTTAAATGACATGAATTTAGCTACTTTTGACCCAAAAGATGATTTGATATGGTGCCCACTGATTTTTTATACCATATTAAGTGCATCCTTCACCCCAGCTCAAAGGAGCTAAGGAAATAGCTAATGTCCAAAACAAATAATAGGAAACAGAGATGGGATGAAAAGGGGGGGGGGGACAAAATAGGATATTTAAAACACATAATTTGCTGAATCAATGAGGCTTAATAGGAGTTTTACTTGATCAAAATGAGTTATGCACTTTTAAGACAATTGCATTACTGGCATGGCATTTTTATTATTTACAAATTGCAACCCGTCAAGTCTTTCTCTTCCATGTTATCCACTACCTACTTTCTACACCAAGGCCTAAGGCCTTATACATTTCATTTTGGAAAATGAAAAGGAGATGAGATACGTATTTATAATTTTTACTCTTATTATTATTATTTTAGTTGACCTACCTACTTGTGTGCTAGGGGTTTTTTCGTGAACAATAATACATATTATATAGTTATGTGTTAGGTTTGGATATTATACATACTAATTTTTACACAAATAGTTGCTCATATCTAAATCCAACAATTGCTGATTTGGGTTGGTAGTTAAAGAAATATTATCCGATTTTCATGATATCTATATTTCCTTCTATTTCTTGTCATCATTTTTTATTTTTGGTCATCAATAAGTATTTTATTTCCCTTATCAAAGTGATTTGAATCTCAGCCTGCTACAGAACGGTTCGGTCCAGTTACGGAGCATGGAGAATGGGCCAAAGGTCTAGTCTAGAACACCAATAAAAATGTCCCATATTACGTTTTTTCAAGTCCATATTGCAATATGCAAAGTTTTTGGACTTAACCCATTGAGACTGTTTAGGAAACTGACCCAATCAAACTTTTTGTTTGGCCAATAAAATTCATCTTTCAATATCATTAACTTGAATTTGCAATCCAAAATCATAGTAGGAAAAAATTGGATTATTGAGTTTTATAACATCTAATCAAACCAAGCTGGATATTAGACTTGTGATATAAATGGTCAAGTTCTTGTGCCACACTTCATTGAGGGAGGGAGTAACTTGTATAGCTTTGCCACTCCTCCTGTCTTATCATTCTTATGTATCAGTTTCTTTCCGAAACATTTGTATTTTTCATCAAGTATATGAATCTGATACGAATTAGTATTAATCTTATCATTTTTACGTGTTGGTGATCTAGAACTATCGGATACTTAGCCAAATAAAGAATTGCTTGAACTTATTGGTCATAAATTAAGACAATGCAATCATCAATATCCCACCTTTAATTCTGTGGCTGTCCAAATTAAGCTCAATAGTTAACAGCAGAAAATGGTGAAAGTTGCAACAAGGTGAACATACGAATCCGATGTATAGATATTTTGGGTCTAAGGCGAAAATGTCCGAACTATCTTTCATATGTCCGAACTATATTTTTTCTATGCATATAATATATAAGTCAAATATAGCAGCAGTGAAAAACCGTAGCAGACTTTTCTAGTGTATAGTGCAGGACAGACACACATTTGGTTTTTTTGGACAAACAGAGACCACGTAGCGAGAATTGAAAACAAAATTAAGGTGGTTTTGTTCTGTTCTAAGATTCCTAGCAGGGTTTCCAACTTTCCATGCCGCCCCCTATAATACAACAATATAACTGTGCACGCTTTCAGTTTGTTTTAAATCAGTAATTAAATTTTGTTAAGTCAAGCACGTTTCTGTCACTGTTATCAACCATCTATCTAATTTTCAATGCCTTGATAGTTACTTTGCATGTTGCATTAATATCTTCATGTTGAGAATATGGTTTTTTCTTTTATAAAAAGTCATGGACTAATTACTTCTATTCTTATTTTAATTAAATCTTTTCATTGTTTCTTGATATGAGTTTTGTTTTTTACAATGGTTGAAGTCAGGTAAACTATCCAAAAGGCAATTGCTTCTACCTTTGAACTCTTAGTCATAAGCATAAAGTTAATTGCTTTTACCTGCATGGACTGATTCTTGACACTTACGAATATTTAAAATCAGTTCAAATGAGAAATGCAGAATCTAAATTATTAATGGTAAAGAATGGGGAAGACCTTTCTCAATGCCACCATGTGATATTGATTGATCAAATATGGAATTCAATTCATTTGAGTCTCTTCTTTGACTAAGAAAGAACAACTTAACCTAGCTCATCTTATGTCACATGACATTATCATGTAAAAATATGTCTAAATAATTCATAAGAGTTTGATTTATTTAACATATATAAAAAGAGAAATAGACCTACAGAATCTAGAAGTAGAAGAGTAACACTATTACCATTGCACCACAACATTATTAATGATTAATCATGTCTTTTATTATTTATATTTTAAATCCAAATAACATTGGATTTTTTTATATTTTTTAATATACACCGAGTCAACCAGTCCGACCAGTGACCCTTCCGTCCGACCAGTGATCCATTGACCAAGTACCTCGACCGAGTCAATCACCGGACCGAGTTTTAAAACACTGCATAATAGTGTCATGTGAAGTTTCAACATGAGATTTGGATTCCCTACTGTACTCACAACATCATGTTATCAGTGTAATCAGGGTAAGTCGTCTGATCTTGATCAAATAGCTCCAATTTAAAGATATTATTTTAAACGTTAAGTATAGTCTCTTTATATTTATATTTGAACTTGAGAATTTTGATGGGATGAAACTAGTTTTCTGATTTTACTGAATTCAGAATTCATTAACCACAAAGAATTCAAACTCTTTTAACACGAGAGAATCCTAATCCATTCATCACATTATAACATTTATTTACTATTTAGGTGCCAAAGTGTGACTGGCTGGTGACTCCAAAATAACTAAGTATCGTTTTGCCAAGAAAGAAAGGCAAGATAGATACCAATAAGTACCAAGCAATGCACCTATCCTTCTTTCTTTCCAATGTTTTTTGTGGCAATGACTATGGAAGCTGAATGGAAGATGTCGTAAGGAATTTGTTGCTAGCTGCAGTAGCTAGGCTTTATCTTTTGGAAAAGTAATAAAGTGTATAGTTACTTACTTTGACCTGAATCTACCCAAAAATGGGATACAGTATCTTATACCATGTATCTTGCGTAACCCAATTTACTACCTGTGTCTTTGGTTGCATTCCTCTTAGAATTAATTTTCATTCAACATAATCATTTTTAAATGGTTCTATAAATGATTAACAGTTGGTTTAGCGAATTAATTTTAATCTCAAAGTTAATTATGTGGAGAAGTAAAAGAGAATAGCTTATGCCGTGCACATTTTCAATTAATTATGAGATTTATTATCTAGTATTTACAACATTACTTTATAGAAATCACTTTTCTTATAAACTTATCCAAACATAATCCACTTCAATTTTAACTCACTTTAACTCATTTATACTATAATTAGTTTTACCAAGATTAATTCTATCATAACTCCAGTTTACTTTTATTCTTCTCAAGTCCTGCATATATATATATATGCATGGTGTTGTTAAGTTTTATTGAGAATGGCCATGTCTTCTTCAAAGAGCATTAGCAGTTCTAGTGAAGATGACAGTAATGAACTTAGAAGAGGGCCTTGGACTATTGAGGAGGATAATCTGCTATCCCAACACATTACTAATCACGGGGAAGGGCGTTGGAATTTGCTTGCTAAACGTTCAGGTAACATAACAACAAGCCAAACTTTAATGGTTACTAGCTGATACAAGATTTTGTACTCATTTTATTGTTCTTATTTTCAACTTTCATGCTAATTCTGATTAGTTTCCTTTCCCTTTTCTGACCCAGGATTAAAGAGAACAGGGAAAAGTTGCAGATTAAGGTGGCTAAATTATCTAAAACCAGATGTAAAAAGGGGAAATTTGACACCAGAAGAGCAGCTTTTGATTCTTGAACTCCACTCTAGGTGGGGAAACAGGTGCTTATCCCATTTATTTGATTATTCTTGAGCTCCACTAAATGTGTATGTTTGTTTTCGCGTTACTACAAACGCAAATTTGATTTCACTTATCTCAAGGTCAAGGTTATAAATGGAGAAATTATAACTTGACACGTTGAGTTCAACGTGGATCAGAAAGCAAAATTTTCTCACGTTGAGTTGAGCGCATCGTGGATTCATGTTGAGTTCAGCTATATTCCAAAGAAAAAATCAAGCCACTAAGAACATTCTTGTCAATTTCAAAACATTATCCTTCCTCTGAATTTTTATTTCTTATATGATCTTAGGTGGTCACAAATTGCACAGCATTTGCCAGGCAGGACAGACAATGAAATCAAGAACTACTGGAGGACCAGGATCCAGAAACAAGCAAGGCATTTGAAAATTGACACAGATAGCAAGGAGTTTCAAGCACTTATTAGGCGTTTGTGGATGCCAAAATTGCTTCAGAAAGCAAAAGAATCATCTTCTTCAGCCATGTCAATAATCCAAAACCAGGAAATTCCTCTGCCTCCTGATAGTGTTTCTCAGTATTCAACAATTCCAACACAAATCCCTTGGGAGGGACCTTGTATGAATGAAGCAGGTCCCAATTATTTGGATCAACATGAGCACAACAATGGTTCATGCATATCTTTTTCTGAGTCACAAAATATCCCAAAAGTGCCTCAGCAATTGGGATATACTACTAATCAAGTTCATGCCTTAGAGAACAATGACTTTGACACATTCACTTATGATGGCTTTGAGATGGATACCTTCAAAATGGAAACTGTAAAAGTAGCTGATGATGTGCAATTCTCAGTTGGTGATTGTCACATGGCAGAAAGCAATTGGGTAAACAATGATTTTGCATGTGGCATGTGGAACATGGATGAATTGTGGCAATTTAGTAACTTACAAAAATAAGATTTTGGGATTTGTTTTAGAATAACCCAAAATCAAATACTGTCTTTTATGATAATGTTGTTATTACACAATCAATTGTTGATTAGCCATCAAATTAACTAATATAGATGGTGACTGTTTTATGTTCATTTGTCTTGTATTTCTCTGATAAGATATTACTGTATTTTTTTTTAATCGAAATATCTTCATAATCAATATCTGTGAGACTAATTTTTCGTCATATGCTCGGTGCATTAAGTGGTGGGGCAAGCCAATGAGGTTTTCCCAACATGAGAAGTTAGAAGAGTCTATATTCAAAATTCTGTTACATCTAAGATGGAAATCAAGTGCTAATAAACCTCTGTGATAATGAAATGAATAGGGAGAAACATGTAATGTTGTAAACAAAAAAATATCACAGTTGAAATTATATATTTGACTAAATTTCTGTTTGAAAGAGAATCTTATTTTTTTGAAAATTGATTTTGGAAGCCTGAATTTTAAAGTATATTTGTGAATGTCATCTAAAAAGTGCTGCAGGATAGTTAATTTTGAAATAATTAAATTTTCGTTTGGTGTGCCATACCAAGTATAATAGCATAAGCCAATCTTGTGTGTTATATAAGTTTGTCTATCAAATTTCTGTGAAGAATTAAAACGATAGACAACTGTTATAATTATTTTTAGTTCTTTCCAAAAAAAATTATTGTTAGTTTCTTATTTTAATTATTTTGTAGTTTTAGTCTCATGAATGTTTAGTGCAAATTGAATTTTTCAATTTATTTAATCATTACAATTTAACATCCATCACATTTTTTTATTTAAAATTTGTTCTCATTTTCTACTTACAATCTTTCTAAACTTGAATCAATTAATATTATTTTGAACTATTTTCGTAAATAAAACTCACCGATTAGAATATCAATTTTATCCAAATTAAACAACTCAAACTTTTTTCCTTCTCTTTAAACTCTAATTTCACCATAATGTAGAGGTTCACGACTTAAATATGATTGCCTTAAGTGAAAGATACCTATAAGCATGAAAAACCCCTAATTTCACATCTTACAAACCTCAAACCTCTTCAGCTTCATAAACCTTTAAAATTATTTCGCGTCTCAAATCTAAAAACCTCTTCTACTTCACAAACCTTCAAAATTAATTCATGTCTCAAATCTATTATAAACAACAAGTATTTGAATATAAAACTATTTGAATTTCCATTGTACTCAATGTGAATTCATGATGAACTCTAACATGGAAAATTTATTTCTCTGTTTACGTTAAACTTAATGTGACAAATTATATATTCTCCGTTGATATATTGAAATACGTGAATCACATTTGCGTTTGCACCAACATCAAACCAAACATACACTAATGTTTTGAGAGCGGCAGTGTCGTAAGATTTTTCTTTGTGTAAATCATCTTTAAATTGATTTGTCTCAACAATTAGTGTAAATCATCTTTAAACTGATATTCAATAATTGGCTTTTATGTTATAAAATGAATTTAAAATTCAATCAAAATTAAAAAATCATGTAACAATTTTAAAGCAAGTGTGCTGATATGACATGAACCGATTGAACGTCAGAAATTAAACTTGAATCAATTAATATTATTTTGAACTATTTTCCTACTTAAAACTCACCAGTTAGAATATCAATTTTCATCCAAATTAAATAACTTAAACTTTTTTCCTTCTCTTTAAACTCTAATTTTACCATAACGTAGATGTTCCCGACTTAAACACGATTGCCTCAGGTGAATGATACCTATAAGCATGAAAAACCCCTAATTTCACATCCTACAAATCTCAAACCTCAAACCTCTTCAGCTTCATAAACCTTTAAAATTATTTCACGTCTCAAATCTAAAAACCTCTTCTGCTTCACATACCTTTAAAATTAATTCATGTTTCAAATCTTTTATAAACTACACAAATATTTGGATATAAAACTATTTGAATTTCCATTGTACTTAACATGAATTGATGATGAAATAAACATGGAAAAATTCTACTTCTCTGATTCACGTTAAACTTTTTTTTAAAAAAGATCAATGACATATAAAGAAATAAGACAGGTGAGAAACAACCCCTCTCACCATAGGTACAGTAACCTAATCAACTACTGGAACAACTCAACCACAATAGCAAAACCCTCCAAAAAGATCTCAAAGACCCCAACAACACACAACCGTGCTAGAAAACAACTGAACCCCTAGCGACTATCCGGATGGCAAAGTTCCTATCGAAATCGAAAAGCAGCAAATTCTACATTCTCTGTTGATACATTGAAATACGTGAAATCACATTTACGTTTGCACCAACGTCAAACCAAACATACACTAATGTTTTGAGAGTGGCAGCGTCGTAAGGTTTTTTATTTGTGTAAATCATCTTCAAATTGATTTGTCTCATAAATTATCTTTAAAATGATATTCAATAATTGGCTTTCATGTTATAAAATGAATTTTAAAATTCAATCAAAATTAAAAATCATGTAACAATTTTAAAGCAAGTGTGCTGATATGACATGAAACGATTGAATGTCAGAAATTAAACTTTTTTAATTCATACACGCTAATATATATTTTTTTAAATTTCTAAAGGAATTAGGGTGAACAATTAGTTAAAATATGTGCTTTATTGTGTTTGTCCATGAAAATTGAAATGTACATATATCGACATTATTGAGCCCAAAAACTATGACCCAAGATTTGTTGGACCAGAAAGATAACTGCGTCTATGTGCAGTACAAGCCCAATCCTAGTGGTTCAATGAGTCCATATAAGAAATGTTTCATCACAAACCCTAGGGTTTTCACAGTACTGCCAATTCTGCGAGGGCTTCCACTCCTATTCTCTTTGCTGCAGATCTATCCGGTGCTTGCATCTCGTCGAGGTAAGGCGTGAAATCGAGACCCATTTAGCTTTTTACGCATCCTGCGATTCAATATTCGTAATCAACAATGGGAATGGAAGAAAAGTTCTCATTTTTATTTTTTTTAATAAAAAATTAGGGTATTCTGCAATTGGGGGATTCTTATTCTTGTTATGTTCTGTTATTTGTCAGCAGTTTGTGAAGATGTACACATCAAGGAAGAAAATCCACAAAGATAAGGATGCTGAGCCAACTGAGTTCGAAGAGTCAGTTGGGCAGGTGATGATTTCAATGTTGATGTGGATGTAGCTGCTAATTGAACTTTGTTTCAATGTATAAATGTTTTTGTTTTGAACTTTGATGTTGCAGGCATTGTTTGATCTGGAAAATACCTATCAGGAGCTTAAAAGTGATTTGAAGGATCTATACATCAATTCAGCAGTGTAAGGATGAGTATTACATGCTTTTGTGTGTATGAAAGGTTATGAGTTTTGTGTCTGCATTGTGACTTGTGCTTTTACTGTTCTGCAGACAAGTTGATGTTTCCGGCAACCGCAAGGCTGTTGTTATCCATGTCCCTTACAGATTGAGGAAAGCTTTCCGGAAGATTCATGTTAGGCTTGTCCGGGAGCTTGAGAAGAAGTTCAGTGGCAAGGTAAGGGCCACCTAATGTATTTCTGTTATGAATTTTGGTAGGTAGCTTTGTTGTCATTGGCATTGTTTTTTGTTAGTTTAAATACGTTTGATACTGTGTTAGTTCATGCTCCTTGCATTTGGCCATTCTGATGTAATTATGGCCTGAGAGATTTCTTTTATAATTTGGGATATCTTTCGTCATGCCTGACTCATTTATCTTTTGAATTTATAATGCATTCTTTTTCTGCAATTCATAGTGAGGTATGAATTTCCGTAGAAGTGCTTTTAACCATTGCTAACGGAAATTCGAACACACTAGATCGCGAGGTAGTGTTTTGGTGTAACCTCCTGTTAGTAAAGAGTTGTAAAGGACTGCATCAAATTGAGTTAAGAGTGAAATTTATTTGTTGCATGTTGGCATGATAATTTCTCTTATTACTCTGTCCTGAGAATTTCAATGTGACCTTTCCCTATTAACTCTTACAAAGTACATGCCCCTAGTTTACTGAGCAGTTTAAATCCTGTTAAACTTGTAGGATGTAATTTTGATTGCCACCCGGAGGATATTGAGGCCACCAAAGAAAGGTTCAGCTGTTCAACGTCCCCGCACCCGTACCCTCACCGCTGTTCATGAAGCAGTGCTGGAAGATGTCGTATTGCCTGCAGAGATTGTTGGGAAGCGTGTGAGGTACCGAGTTGATGGATCCAAGATTATGAAGGTAGAGCTATTGTTTCCTATCCGCTTCTTAAATTATAGTGTTCAATCAACTATCAGAATTTTTTCTTATAGGATAAACATCTCTTTACCATGTCAATGAATGTGCAAGTATATATTGGAAAAGGCATTCACATTTTAAACATGTTTCTGTGCTAGTTGTTGTCCATTTTGCCTATGATGTTTGCAAATTAATAACCTTAATACTAGTTTTTATTCATTCTTTCTGAGTTGTATCTTTTTACTTTTGTTTATAGGTTTTGTTGGACCCAAAGGAACGAAACAACACTGAATACAAGTTGGAGACTTTTGCCGCAGTGTACAGGAAGCTGTCTGGCAAAGATGTTGTGTTTGAGTATCCTGTCACAGAGGCTTAGTTTCAATTCCTTTGTCAGCTTTGAATTTGTTCTAGAGTTGCATATGGTGTCCACTGGTTAAAATTTTGTCTGAATAATTTCCATTTATGCTGGATTTTCCCCCAGATTTTCTTACAGTGCAAGGTTCTGGTTTCACCAATGTAGGATGGGTTTTATTTTTCTTATAAATTTCAGGTTATTTTCGCAGAATTGAATTTTTTATTTTGGAATTTGATCTGTTGCACCATGTAGCAGGTTATGAGAATTAAAACTACATGAGTAACATGAATTAAAACTACATGAGTAACATTAGCAATTCACTCTTTAAAACATTTCTCATGAAATTTACTATTGATTGAAATTTATTCCGAGTGTGAGTCTCATCAGATTGATTAACTGATTATATGGTGAGAAGAGTTTGAGGAAAAAATTATTATGATGACTCAAACTATGAGTTATTGTCATTCTCACTATTTCAAAAAGTGAATTGATAATGAAATTGAGTTCTTAAGCTTCTACAGGTTTATCGATTCATATAATCGAGGTTTGTTGGTTTAGTAATTGCAAGAGTGTATGTCTGTTTTCCTGTATGTATCTGCAATGTTCGAGTCTTTTGTTTTTGGTGAAGAAATCACAATTCACAGTCTACAATCAGACTGAACAAAAGAACTATCATTGTCTTACCAAGTTTGACGTCTACATAAGGCACTCAAACCCCCTAAGCTAGCTGCTGCTACTTCTTCCTTCTACAATCACGGTGGTTGTGTGGTCATGTTCTCCTATGATCTCTGCCAGCTTCCAAACTCTAATCCAACCTGTCTCCAGAAGTTTAGCCATCACCAACCTCGCATTGCCATCTTCGTCATTGAAGCTCGGCTACAGATCTCTTATGCTTCGCTGATGCATTGCTGTGGAGGCGGTTAAGATGAAGTTAGAGGTGACCAAAGTTGAGACCGGTGACTGAGCTTGCTACCAGAGTGGCACACAGAGGGCGAGGGTTCGTGTTGCTTCTAGGCTTTATCTTTTGGAAAAGTAATAAAGTGTATAGTTACTTACTTTGACCTGAATCTACCCAAAAATGGGATACAGTATCTTATACCATGTATCTTGCGTAACCCAATTTACTACCTGTGTCTTTGGTTGCATTCCTCTTAGAATTAATTTTCATTGAATATAATCATTTTTAAATGGTTCTATAAATGATTTATTATCTAGTATTTACAACATTACTTTATAATCACTTTTCTTATAAACTTATCCAAACATAATCCACTTCAATTTTAACTCACTTTAACTCATTTATACTATAATTAGTTTTACCAAGATTAATTCTATCATAACTCCAGTTTACTTTTATTCTTCTCAAGTCCTGCATATATATATATGCATGGTGTTGTTAAGTTTTATTGAGAATGGCCATGTCTTCTTCAAAGAGCATTAGCAGTTCTAGTGAAGATGACAGTAATGAACTTAGAAGAGGGCCTTGGACTATTGAGGAGGATAATCTGCTATCCCAACACATTACTAATCATGGGGAAGGGCGTTGGAATTTGCTTGCTAAACGTTCAGGTAACATAACAACAAGCCAAACTTTAATGGTTACTAGCTGATACAAGATTTTGTACTCATTTTATTGTTCTTATTTTCAACTTTCATGCTAATTCTGATTAGTTTCCTTTCCCTTTTCTGACCCAGGATTAAAGAGAACAGGGAAAAGTTGCAGATTAAGGTGGCTAAATTATCTAAAACCAGATGTAAAAAGGGGAAATTTGACACCAGAAGAGCAGCTTTTGATTCTTGAACTCCACTCTAGGTGGGGAAACAGGTGCTTATCCCATTTATTTGATTATTCTTGAGCTCCACTAAATGTGTATGTTTGTTTTCGCGTTACTACAAACGCAAATTTGATTTCACTTATCTCAAGGTCAAGGTTATAAATGGAGAAATTATAACTTGACACGTTGAGTTCAACGTGGATCAGAAAGCAAAATTTTCTCACGTTGAGTTGAGCGCATCGTGGATTCATGTTGAGTTCAGCTATATTCCAAAGAAAAAATCAAGCCACTAAGAACATTCTTGTCAATTTCAAAACATTATCCTTCCTCTGAATTTTTATTTCTTATATGATCTTAGGTGGTCACAAATTGCACAGCATTTGCCAGGCAGGACAGACAATGAAATCAAGAACTACTGGAGGACCAGGATCCAGAAACAAGCAAGGCATTTGAAAATTGACACAGATAGCAAGGAGTTTCAAGCACTTATTAGGCGTTTGTGGATGCCAAAATTGCTTCAGAAAGCAAAAGAATCATCTTCTTCAGCCATGTCAATAATCCAAAACCAGGAAATTCCTCTGCCTCCTGATAGTGTTTCTCAGTATTCAACAATTCCAACACAAATCCCTTGGGAGGGACCTTGTATGAATGAAGCAGGTCCCAATTATTTGGATCAACATGAGCACAACAATGGTTCATGCATATCTTTTTCTGAGTCACAAAATATCCCAAAAGTGCCTCAGCAATTGGGATATACTACTAATCAAGTTCATGCCTTAGAGAACAATGACTTTGACACATTCACATATGATGGCTTTGAGATGGATACCTTCAAAATGGAAACTGTAAAAGTAGCTGATGATGTGCAATTCTCAGTTGGTGATTGTCACATGGCAGAAAGCAATTGGGTAAACAATGATTTTGCATGTGGCATGTGGAACATGGATGAGTTGTGGCAATTTAGTAACTTACAAAAATAAGATTTTGGGATTTGTTTTAGAATAACCCAAAATCAAATACTGTCTTTTATGATATTGTTGTTATTACACGATCAATTGTTGATTAGCCATCAAATTAACTAATATAGATGGTGACGGTTTTATGTTCATTTGTCTTGTATTTCTCTGACTGTATTTTTTTTAAGTGAGATATTCCCACGACCAATATCCGTGAGACTAATCTTTCACTATATCGTCATCGCACGGGGCAAGCCAATGATGTTTTTCCAAGATGAGAAGTTTGAGAAGAGTCTATATTCAAAATTCTATTACATCCAAGATAGAATTCAAGTGCTAATAATGATAATGAAATGAATAGGGATAATGATAATGAAATGAATAGGGAGAAACATGTAATGTTGTAAATAAAAAAATATCACAGTTGAAATTATATATTTGACTAAATTTCCATTTGAAAGAGAATCTTATTTTTCTGAAAATTGATTTTGGAAGCTTGAATTTTAAAGTAATCATATTTGTGAATGTCATCTAAAAAGTGCTGCAGGATAGTTAATTTTGAAATAATTAAATTTTCGTTTGGTGTGCCATACCAAGTATAATAGCATAAGCCAATCTTGTGTGTTATATATTAGTTTGTCTATCAAATTTCTGTGAAGAATTAAAACGATAAACAATTGTTTTAATTATTTTTAGTTCTTTCCAAAAAAAATAATTATTCTTAGTTTCGTATTTTAATTATTTTGTAGTTTTAGTCTCATGAATGTTTAGTGTAAATTGAATTTTTCAATTTATTTAATCATTACAATTTAACATCCATCACATTTTTTTATTTAAAATTTGTTCTCGTTTTCTACTTTAAATCTTTCTAAACTTGAATCAATTAATATTATTTTGAACTATTTTCCTACTTAAAACTCACCAATTAGAATATCAATTTTCGTCCAAATTAAATAACTCAAACTTTTTTCCTTCTCTTTAAACTCTAATTTCACCATAATGTAAAAACCCCTAATTTCACATTCTACAAACCTCAAACCTCTTCAGCTTCATAAACCTTTAAAATTATTTCACGTCTCAAATCTAAAAACCTCTTCTGCTTCACAAACCTTTAAAATTAATTCATGTCTCAAGTCTATTATAAACTACACAAGTATTTGGATATAAAACTATTTGCATTTCCATTATACTCAACGTGAATTCATGTTGAACAAAACATGAAAAAATTATGTTTCTCTGATTCACGTTAAACTTAACGTGACAAATTCTACATTTTCCATTGACACATTAAAATACGTAAAATCATATTTGCGTTTGCACCAATATCAAACCAAACATACACTAATGTTTTGAGAGTGGCAGAGTCGTAAGGTTTTTCTTTGTGTAAATCATCTTTAAATTGATTTGTCTCAACAATTAGTGTAAATCATCTTTAAACTGATATTCAATAATTGGCTTTTAAGTTATAAAATGAATTTTAAAATTCAATCAAAATTAAAAATCATGTAACAATTTTAAAGCAAGTGTGCAGATATGACATGAAACGATTGAACGTCAGAAATTAAACTTTTTTAATTCATACACGCTAATATATATTTTTTAAAATTTCTAAAGGAATTAGGGTGAACAATTAGTTAAAATATGTGCTTTATTGTGTTTGTCCATGAAAATTGAAATGTACATATATATCGACATTATTGAGCCCAAAAACTATGACCCAAGATTTGTTGGACCAAAAAGATAACTGTGTCTACGTGCAGAACAAGCCCAATCCTAGTGGTTCAATGAGTCCATATAAGAAATGTTTCATCACAAACCCTAGGGTTTTCACAGTACTGCCAAATCTGCGAGGGTTTCCACTCCTATTCTCTTTGCTGCAGATCTATCCGGTGCTTGCATCTCGTCGAGGTAAGGAGTGAAATCGAGACCCATTTAGCTTTTTACGCATTCTGCGATTCAATATTCGAAATCAACAATGGGAATGGAAGCAAAGTTCTCATTTTTATTTTTCTTCAATAAAAAAATTAGGGTATTCTGCAATTGGGGGGATTCTTATTCTTGTTATGTTCTGTTATTTGTCAGCAGTTTGTGAAGATGTACACATCAAGGAAGAAAATCCACAAAGATAAGGATGCTGAGCCAACTGAGTTCGAAGAGTCAGTTGGGCAGGTGATGATTTCAATGTTGATGTGGATGTAGCTGCTAATTGAGCATTGTTTCAATGTATAAATGTTTTTGTTTTGAACTTTGATGTTGCAGGCATTGTTTGATCTGGAAAATACCTATCAGGAGCTTAAAAGTGATTTGAAGGATCTATACATCAATTCAGCAGTGTAAGGATGGGTATGACATGCTTTTGTGTGTATGAAAGGTTATGAGTTTTGTGTCTGCATTGTGACTTGTGTTTTTACTGTTCTGCAGACAAGTTGATGTTTCCGGCAACCGCAAGGCTGTTGTTATCCATGTCCCTTACAGATTGAGGAAAGCTTTCCGCAAGATTCATGTTAGGCTTGTCCGGGAACTTGAGAAGAAGTTCAGTGGCAAGGTAAGTGCGGCCTAATGTATTTCTGTTATGAATTTTGGTAGGTAGCTTTGTTGTCATTGGCATTGTTTTTTGTTAGTTTAAATACGTTTGATAATGTGTTAGTTCATGACTTCATGCTCCTTGCATTTAGCCATTCTGATGTAATTATGGCCTGAGAGACTTCTTTTATAATTTGGGATATCTTTCGTCATGCCTGACTCATTTATCTTTTGAATTTATAATGCATTCTTTTTCTGCAATTCATAGTGAGGTATGAATTTCTGTAGAAGTGCTTTTAACCATTGCTAACGGAAATTCCAACACACTAGATCGCGAGGTAGTGTTTTGGTGTAACCTCCCGTTAGTAAAGAGTTGTAAAGGACTGCATCAAATTGAGTTAAGAGTGAAATTTATTTGTTGCATGTTGGCATGATAATTTCCCTTATTACTCTGTCCTGAGAATTTCAATGTGACCTTTCCCTATTAACTCTTACAAAGTACATGCCCCTTTTTAAGAATTCTTGTTGAACAATCCCATCTCAATTAATCTGTAGTCTTGAGAAGCTTTATTTAGTTTACTGAGCAGTTTAAATCCTGTTAAACTTGTAGGATGTAATTTTGATTGCCACCCGGAGGATATTGAGGCCACCAAAGAAAGGTTCAGCTGTTCAACGTCCCCGAACCCGTACCCTCACCGCTGTTCATGAAGCAGTGCTGGAAGATGTCGTATTGCCTGCAGAGATTGTTGGGAAGCGTGTGAGGTACCGAGTTGATGGATCCAAGATTATGAAGGTAGAGCTATTGTTTCCTATCCGCTTCTAAAATTATAGTGTTCAATCAACTATCAGAATTTTTTCTTATAGGATATACATCTCTTTACCATGTCAATGAATGTGCAAGTATATATTGGAAAAGGCATTCACATTGTAAACATGTTTCATAGCTAGTTGTTGTCCTTTTTGCCTATGATGTTTGCAAATTAATTCCTTAATACTAGTTTTTATTCATTCTTTTTGAGTTGTATCTTTGTACTTCTGTGGATAGGTTTTCTTGGACCCGAAGGAACGAAACAACACTGAATACAAGTTGGAGACTTTTGCTGCAGTGTACAGGAAGCTGTCTGGCAAAGATGTTGTGTTTGAGTATCCTGTCACAGAGGCATAGTTTCAATTCCTTTGTCAGCTTTGAATTTGTTCTAGAGTTTCATATGGTGTCCACTGGTTAAAATTTGGTCTGAATAATTTCCATTTATGCTGGATTTTCCCCCAGATTTCTTACAGTGCAAGGTTCTGGTTTCATCAATGTAGGATGGGTTTTATTTTTCTTATAAATTTCAGGTTATTTTCGCAGAATTGAAATATTTTTTTTTGGAATTTGATCTGTTGCACCATGTAGCAGGTTATCAGAATTAAAACTACATGAGTAACATTTGCAATTCACTCTAAAACATTTCTCATAAATTTACTGTTGATTGAAGTTTATTCCGAGTGCGAGTCTCATCAGATTGACTCACTTATTATATGGTGAGGAAGAGTTTGAGGAAAAAATTATTATGATGACCCAAACTAAGAGTTATTGTCATTCTCACTATTTCAAAAAGTGAATTGATAATGAAATTGAGTTCTTAAGCTTCTTCAGGTTTATCGATTCATATAATAGAGGTTTATTGGTTTATCATTATGGTGGCATCTAATCTGAACCACCTCTGCCAAATTTACTTACTTTACCTGACTGGTATATTGTGAGAATCAAAATTGAAATATGAGGCCTCCCAATTTTAGTAATTGCAAGAGTCTGTCTGTTTTCCTTTATCTACTGCAATGTTTGAGTCTTGTTTTTGTGGAAGAAATCACAATTCACACCGTCTACAATCAGACTGAACAAAAGAACTATCATTGTCTTAAGCCAAATCTCACTTCCACACCACTTGACCAAGTTTGCGTCTACATGAGGCACTCAAACCCCCTAAGCTAGCTGCTGCTACTTCTTCCTTCTACAATCACGGTGGTTGTGTGGTCATGTTCTACTACGATCTCCGCCAGCTTCCAAACTCTAATCCAACCCGTTTCCAGAAGTTTAGCCACCACCAACCTCGCATTGCCATCTTTGTCTTTGAAGCTCGGCTACAAATCCCTTATGCTTCGCTGATGCATTGCCGTGGAGGCTGCGAAGTTGAAGTCAGAGGTGACCAAAGTCGAGATTGGTGATTGAGCTTGCTGCCAGGGTGGCACACGGAGGGCGAGGGTTCGTGTTGCTTGCAGGGACAAAAGTTATGGAGCCTTCCAGGGTGAGGAGTCGCTAAATAGCTTGAGAGGTGGACGGTGGTGGTCAAAGGTGGAGGGAGGATGACTGTTGTAGGCCAAAGAAAGGGGAAAACAAAAAGCCTCACTTATTTGAGTAATAAACAACTAGGGTTTCTATTTTTGAAAACGGTTTTCCAAAAGAAAAGTAGAAAAAGAAACTATTAAATGAGATGTTTTCCAACATTTAAAAAATTTAAAATTTGAAAACTAAAAACAGAAACTGAAAACATCTTTTAACATATATATTATAAAATTAATTAAATAATCACATTAACTAATTGAATTAATTAATTAAGGTGAAAAAGTAAAATTGAATTTAAAAAAATGATGTGAAAAAAAAACACATGACACACTCTTATTGGTCAATGTGTACACGGGGTTAAATGACCCCAAATAAACACGGGGTCATTTAGGACCTGTTTGATTGCAGTTTTTCAAAACTGTATTTAAAAAGAGTTTTTAGAAACTGTTTTTAAAAACTGTTTTTCAAAATAAAAGCAGAAAAAATAACTGTTAAATGAGATATTTTCCAACATTTAAAAAACTGAAATATAAAAACTAAAAACAGAAACCGAAAACATTTTTAGCTGTTATGGTATTTTAGTTTTTAAAACTGAAAACAAGAGCTGTTTTCAAAAACAAGTTTTGTCAAGCAAGTTTTTAAATTTTTCAATTTTTAAATACAGAAAACAATTTTTAACTGTAATCAAACATGCCCTTAGCCAACCCCATATACACACAGCGAGGGTTTCAATTCCTGGTTCTAATTCTGGTCTGTGGAGGCAGATTGTTAGTATTAGCAGCTGCTAGATTTGATGCTCTGGTGTTGTTGTTGGGAATTTATTAGAAGTGTCATTGGGGTATTATGTTTTCCTTGATAAGTTGATATTGATGTTGCTGTCCTTGGAATTGAAATTCGGATTATTTTAAAATTTGAATTTTATGCAGGTACTAAATCCTTTATGGCCTTAAAAGTGTTCAATGAAATATTGAACCATAGGGATGTATCTAGTGAGAAAGCTCTTCTTATATGAGAATGGTGAGAATAAATCGTGGCCGTTAGATCTAACAATGAGTGATCCTGATTAAAATAAATAAGTGGTCACATGACCACTTAAAAATGTCATGTGACTTTTTAAACAAGTCACGTGACTTATTTCTTTTAATCAGGACCACTCATTGTTAGATCTAACAGCCACGATTTATTCTCACCATTCTCATATAAGAAGAGCTTTCTCACTAGATACATCCTCTTGAACCATAAGTATATATCTAATATTTGCACATATACTACTATCGTGAATGCATTTGCCAGAGAGGGACTATGTGAGAAGGCATAAGTATTTAAGCAAATGCAAGAAGCTGGGCTTGAACCTGATGCATATGCTTAAAATACCTTCATCGAAGCTTACAGGTTATTATAGAAGATGTTATAAATGCCTCCTTGATTGATGAATGTATTTACCTTTAAACTGTTTGGTTCCACTTTTATGTTAAATGAGAATTTTTTTTAGTCTTTCTGTAGTACATAAGCCTTCCTTGTAACATGAAAAAGAAATTTGATAAATATTGGAAAGAAAAATTTGATAAATTTGATTACACCTTAACTCATTAGATTTTTGTTTTTAAACTATAAGGGTCATGGGCTGGGCCTAACCCACAAGGCTTTTGGGGGGTTTTTGGCCCTGTGAGTTTTTTTTGTGTGGTGTTTTTTGGTTCTAGAGGCTTTTTGGCCCTCGCCCACATGGGCCAGGGTTGGCCCTGGCCCTTGGGGCTTGGGGCCAAATTGACAACTCTAACTGCCTTTCATCGTCACCTCCACCCTCCACCGCCACCATCGTCTCCACCTAGTAACACTCACCTCCACCACTACCACCAGCTCCATCACCACTACCACCATCACCTTCACTGTCTTCATCGCCACCTCCACCCTCCACCACCACCGCCACCAACGCCGACACCACCACCTCTATTATCACTGCGACCACCGCTATCTACCACCACTACCGTCGCTGTCACTGCAACCACCATGTAACACCTACCATCACCACCACCACCACTGTCGCTGCCATCGTCACAACCACCGTTACCACCGGGTTCCACAACTACCACGTCGCTTCTACTGTTGATTCAGGTGCGTTGAATGTCACAACAGAGCAGTATCGGCAGCTCCTTCATATGCTGCAAACTCAGCTATCTCATGCCTCTTGGTGATGATTCTTCCTCTCAGCCTCTTGGTAAGGCTTTTTCCATCAGTTCTCCGGTTATTAATTCTAGTCTTTGGCTTTTAGATTCTGGAGCAATTTCATACATAACATATTCTCTTACAGTTTTTGATTTCTACACCACATTAACCAATCGTTTTGTTCTCTTGCCTAATAAGTGTAAAGTACCAGTTTTTTTTTGGCTACAGGTGATGTTAAATTGTCTTCACAGTTACACCTTACCAATGTCCTTTTTATCCCATCTTTTTCCATCGACCATATTTCTGTTTGTTCCTTACTTCAAAACACTACATATTCACTGTTTTTCAATATAATGTTCATTCCTTTGTGATTCAGGATCCCTTCTCATTATCAATACCTTTTACTTTGTAAGATGGTTCTTGTTTAGTAATTTTTTTATAATATCTTTTGAACAAGTATTGCTAATTATTATCTAGCTAAAAACTTAGAAGTTCTATTATCGGTATCTAACCGAGATGCAGATGATGTTAACAAGATTTGTAGCGGTATATTTGTAAACATTAAGATTAAGGCATAGCTAAGTTGTTATTTTATTATGTGTACTTAGAGCATCTCTAATGGTGAGATATTAATTTGGTATCTTACGTGACTTTTGGTGGGTCCGTACTGCCATATAGGATTTAAGATACTTATAAGATCCCGGTGCACATTTCGCTTCGATGGTTGAAATCTTATTTTACTTTTAGTCGGACCCACAATACACAATATATTTATATTATTTATTTTCACCTAATATTAAATTAAATTAAACTAATAATTCAATACAACATAATTAATATTTTTAAAAAATATAAGATATCTAAATTTCAATTAGATAGGAAATATATAGTTGAACATGATATTCTTTAATTGAAAATGAAAAAAAATACATATTATTGAAAAATAAATGACAATACATTTTAAATAAAATACACAATATTACATAATAATTGATTTTCATCATTCTTATTTCCAAAACACTTCCAAATATGTTAAACCAAGTCTGCTTGAAGTTGGTAATGGTTTTGTTTGTCACGCATTTGTAAAATAGGGAAAATGACCATTAGATACTTCAGCGATTGAGACGCCAATTTCTGCCTGGTTGTAATCAAAGTTACCATCATATGAATCTCACTCATCTTCAACAATCATATTATGCAATATGATGCATGCATACATCATATGCTTCATGGTATTCACATGTCAATAGCGTGAAGGACCACGAACAATCACAAATCAAGATTGGAGCACTCAAATGCTCGTTGAACGTCCTTTCTTGCTTCTTCTTGTCGCTTGGCAAATAATTGTCTTTTTTCTCCTTGCAGCATTGGGATGGTCTTCACAAATGTAGCCCCTCGGGGTAAATACCATATGGTAGATAGTACCCCATATGATAGGAGGTTCTATTCACAATATATTGCAATGTCGGTGCTTCTCCGTTCAAAACATTGGTAAGCACATCGGATTGGTTTAACATGTTAATGTCATTGTTAAAACCCATAAATGCATTCCAAATCTACAAGTCTTGCAATGCTACGATTTCAAGCATGATTGTAGGTTTTCCATGATCACCTCGACAAAATTGACCTTTCCATGCTACTGAACAATTTTTCCACTCCCAATGCATACAATCAACGGAACCCAACATAACTGAAAATCCATGTGCTTGTCCCATTTGTAGTAGGCGTGCAATGTCTTCGTCATTTGACATTCTCAAGTAATGAGCACCAAATATTTCATGCACACCCGTCACAAATCTTCTAAGCAATCCACTGCGGTACTTTCACCAATACGAACATACTCATCCACACTGTTAGCAGGTGATCCATATGCCCACATACAAATAGCAGCGTGCACTTTTGTAATGGTGAAAGACCGTTTCTACCAGCTGTATCAACCCTCATTTGAAAATACTCATCATGATTTCCAAGGGCTTCTACAATTCGATGGAACACATGCTTTCGTATTTTGAACCTTCATCGGAACCGAGTTTTCGTGAATATAGGATTTTCAGAGAAGTAATCATTGACCAATCGAATGTGACATTCTTCAAGATCTCGCTCTGTCACTCTTCTTCTTCGTCTGGGCCTAAAAGTTTTGTGAGATTGTTGTTGCGTCTCCCTTAATAACCTCAAGAAATCTTCTACGCTGGTGTCATTAATGAAATCATCTACCATCTCATTGAAAAAAGTATCAAAGTTGGGTTAATTGTTTGGATCTATTATATGGATGATTGAATTGTGAGACAATGAGAAGAGAGAATGCCACAATACTGCGCTTTGAGAGGAAATGAACTAAGTTTATATATGGGCTAGTTTCACAACAGCTAATTTCACAATGACTAGTTTCACAACAGCTAATTTTACAATGGCTAGAATAATAACATTACAATATTGAGCTAGTACAAAATAGCAAGTTAGAATAATAACATTACAATATTGAGCTAGTACAAAATAGCTAATTAGAATACTAACATTACAATATTGAGCTAGTACAAAATAGCAAATTAGAATAAAAACTTCACAATATTGAACTACTACTTTCCTATTTGGCCCATGATGTAATCACAAATGGTCACATGTCTCGCTTTTGCTTCCTCAGACATCCCGGATGTGTCCATTACAAGGATTTCATGCCAGCCGTGAAGGTTTTCATTCTTCTTTACTGAAATAAGTTCCATTAATTCATTTTTTCTAGATGTCACAGCTTCGAAATTTGACATATCCATGTGGTTAGAAGACGCACTAGTTGCCTTTTCTTTGTCATTTCTTTTTGCATTCTTTTGGCCAATCGGGCGAGTTGCATGCTCATAATCTAAACAATCAATTGGTGGACTCGGGTTAGATGATGATGATGATGTGTATGCTCCACCAACAAAATTCTTTTGTCTCCTTGAATGGCTAGACATTGCTTCTCCCTTCCACTTTGGTTCATCTTTTAAAATCCGCCATGCATGCTCTAATTTGAAATCTTCTTTGATAGATTGAAAATACAATGCACCCTATGATATCCTTCTCCGAATAACCACTTTTATGAAGGTTGGTAGGCTCTTGTAGCAACCAACAAATACTGATACTTTCCTACTCATTGCAAAATATTGAGATTTCATTGGTTGCCATAGCCTCTCAATCAAACCTATCTTGTGATGTGTGTTATACTGCTCTGCAATTCTGATCCAGAATTGGGATGCCTTTTGATCATGTCCCACACGCGAATCCTTTGAAATGTTGAGCCAATACTGAAGAAGAAGAAGAGTGTCTTTTTCAATACTCCACATGTTGCGTTTCTTTGCGGTAGGGGTCCCTTCACCTTCAAGGGTGATTTTCTCTAGGCCTTCTTCTGTAGAGAATTCTGGCTCCTCCAACGTAGATTGATATTGTGTTTCAGGTACTTTGTCACTGGTACTATCAAGTTGAGGCATATAACAATTGGGTGGTGGTGGACACATAAATCGAGATGGATTTTGGGAATAGAATGGCGGGAATGGATACATCAGAGGACCTTGAGTTGGAGAATTTTCACCCGAAGGAGGTAGGCGATTTTGCAAATAATGATAGTAACCTTGATAAGGATCCATGGACAAGACAAAATGGTCGAAAGCTTAAAAAATTCTGATAAGAAGGATATTGTGGGATTTAAAAATGGTGTGGTAAAAAATTACAAGTTTGAACTATTTATAGTGTGAAATTCATGTGTTTTATGATAAAAAAGAAAAATAAAATAGACAAAAAGGCCAAAAAAGGCTAGTTTTTCAGAACCCTTGGAGAAACGACAAAAAAACGGCTGGATTTTGAAAAAAATACCCAAACGGGCATAAAATGATCAATTCAGCCAGTCACAACAGGCCCAACGGTCATGACCGCAACCGGTTGAACCGGTCAGTGGCCTCAAATATATATATATATATATATATATATATATATATATATATATATATATATATATATATATATATATATATATATTTTCTTGCAACCGGTTATACCCATCATTCATTCCATCTCTCTCAAACCCTAGCTCTGCTTCCCCTTTGCCTTCTCTATGCGCTGCTCCTCTGCTTCTCTTTCACGATCTCTCTCTCAACTCCCTGCGCTGGTGCTGACCCTCTCCTCTGCATCTCTCTCAACCCTCTCACCAATCCAATTCTCCTCCACTTCCAGATCGCGCACCTCCACCTCTCCTCCGCCTCTCCTCTGCTTTGCTCCTTCGCCGCTCCTCATTTCGCTCCTCCACCGATCCAATTCTCCTCCACTGCCCGCTCGCGCTCCTCCATCGCACCTCTGCCGCTCCTCCACCTCTACATCGCCGCTCCTTTGCTTCACTCCTCCGCCGCTCCTCACTTCGCTCCTCCACTTATCCAGTTTGCATGTGGCAGATCCTTCTTCTAGAGAAAAAATGTAGAATTTTTCGGTTTTTATTTCCATTGATGTATAATTTTTGGGTTATTTTTTCAGATCCTCTATTGGTTGTATGTCCAGTGATCTGTTTTTATTTTTCTTATTAATAAAATTCATCTTCATATTTAGTTGGTTTCGGGTTTCAGTTGATTTCCCTCCTTATTTTCACTTGGTTTTTTTTGTTACATAAGGAAATAAAGACAAAAAACAAAGAAAGCAACTAGACTACTGCATGTTTGCATAGAAGCAGAATCACAGAGGGCAGAGACTCCTTCCAAACACGCATCGGACACCCTGAATGAGAAGCTTGTCTCGCCAACGCATCCGCCACCGCATTTCGATCACGCGAAACATAAGTGAATCGGTACTTCCAGTCCCCAACCAACATAGCTCGAATAGAATCAATAATATCCCGTTGCCAAAAGGATTGGGTGTCCCTGTTCTGACTCAAAATTTTCACAATATCCTTGCAATCCATATAACAAATTATTTCACGGAAGCTCAAGCCCCATACTAGCTTCAAACCGGATCAAAGCGCCAGAAGCTCTACCATGAAAGCACAACCAGTCCCATAAGAACAAGCAAAGCCCGACAGCCATCGGCCGGTGGAGTCCATCACAACACCACCACCACCCATCTGATTTGACCCAGGAACCCAGCTGCCATCCGTATGAAGGTGAATCAAATTAGTATAGAGAAAAACTATTATTTTATTTAAGATCTCACTTTTGAGAACGTATGAGCTAAGACACATATTTTGACTTTTGTTAAGATCTCATGCTATGTCTGCCAACTACAATGATGAAATATTGTTAGACACAGATCTTATTTTAATGTCTCATGTAAAGATCTAATTGGAGATGCTCTTAATAGTTATGCATTAATTTACTAAAGTAAAAGGTGATCTGCTTAGCCTATCATAGATTAAACAAATATGCTCATTTTGAATAACAAGCCTTAGAAAGCGTGTTTTTCTTGCCCTTATCTAACAGTATGTTGGAATAATAATTCTTCTGTTTACACGCTTTCGATAATGATTTTTTTTTCCTTAAAAAAAACACTAGTGGCCTAATGTGAATGTTTGAACGTTTGGTAGGGATTAATGTAATGTGAAAGCTTTTGTTTTTGGTCCAATGTATTGTAATGGAAACCAGCTGCATCAACCTCATTTAAAAATACTTATCATGATTTTTAAAGGCTTTTACAATTTGATGAAACACATGCTTTTGTATTTGGAACCTTCGTCGGAACTGAGTTTATGTGAATATAAGATTTTTAGAGAAGTAATCATTGACCAGTCAAATATGGCCTTCTTCAAGATCTCGCTCTATCACCCTTCTTCTTCGTCTAGGCCTAACAGTGTTGTGAGATTGTTGTTGTCTCTCCCTTGATAACCTCAAGAAATCTTCTACACTGGTGCCATTAATGTAATCATCTACCATCTCATTGAAAAAAGTATCAAAGTTGGGTGAATTGTTTGGCTCTATTATATGGACAATTGAATTGTGAGACAATAAGAAGAGAGAATGACACAATATTGCGCTTTGAGAGGAATTGAACTAAGTTTATATAAGGGCTAGTTTCACAACGGTTAGTTAGACAACGACTAGTTTTACAACGATTGATTTCACAACGGTTAGTTTTACAACGACTAGTTTTACAATGGCTAGAATAATAACATTACAATATTGAGCTAGTACAAAAAAGCAAGTTAGAATAATAACATTTCAGTATTGACCTAGTACAAAATAGCTAATTAGAATACTAACATTACAATATTGAGCTAGTACAAAATAGCAAATTAGAATAAATTCTTTACAATATTGAACTACTACTTTCCTATTTGGCGCATGATGTAGTCACATATGGTCACATGTCTCACTTTTGCTTCCTCAGACATCCCGGATGTGTCCATTACAAGGATTTCATGCCAACCGTGAAGGTTTTCATTCTTTTATACTGAAATAAGTTCTTCCATCAATTCATTTTTTCTAGATGTCACAGCTTCCAAATTTGACATATCCATGTGGTTAGAAGACGCACTAGTTGGCTTTTATTTGGCCTTTCTTGTTGCATTCTTTTGACCAATTGGGCGAGTTGCATGCTCAAAATCTGAACAATCAATTGGTGTACTCGGGTTAGATGATGATGATGGGTATGCTTCACCAGCAAAATTCTTTTGTCTCCTTGAGTGGCTAGACATTGCTTCCCCCTTTCACTTTGGTTCATCTTTCAAAATCCGTTATTCATGCTCTAATTTTAAATCTTCTTAGACTGATTGAAAATACAATGCACCCTCTTGAGCCATGATATCCTTCTTCAAATAACCACTTTTACGAAGGTTGGTAGCGTTGGTGTAGCAACCAACAAATTCTAATACTTTCCTACTCATTGCAAAATATTAAGATTTCTTTGGTTGCCATAGCCTCTCAATCAAACCTATCCTATGATGTGTGTTATACTGCTCTGAAATTCTGAACTTGAATTGGGATGCCTTTTGATCATTTTCCACATGCGAATCCTTTGAAATGTTGAGTCAAGACTGAAGAAGAAGTGTATCTTCTTCAACACTCCACATGTTGCATTTCTTTGCGGTAAGGGTCCCTTCGTCTTCAAGGGTGATTTTCACTAGGCCTTCTTCTGTAGAGAATTCTGGCTCACTGCTACTATCAAGTTGAGGCATATAACAATTGGGTGGTGGTGGATACATAAATGGAGATGGATTTTAGGAATAGAATGGCAGGAATGGATACATCGGAGGACCTTGATTTGGAGAATTTTCACTCGGTAGGAGGTAGGCGATTTTGCAAATAATGATAGTAAACTTGATAAGGATCCATGGACTAGACAAAATGGTTGGAAGCTTAAAAATTCTGATAAGAAGGAAATTATGGGAGTTAAAAATGGTGTGATAAAAAATTACAAGTTTGAACTATTTATAGTGTGAAATTCATGTGTTTTGTGATGAAAAAGGAAAAAAATCAAGCACATAGGTCAAAAAACAGCTAGTTTTTTAGAACCCTTGTAGAAACGACAAAAAAAAAGCTGAATTTTGAGAGAAAAAAAACCAAACGGGCATAAAATGACCGATTCAGCCGGTCATAATCGGCCCAACGATCGTGACAGCGACCGGCTGAACCGGCCAGTGACCTCAAATATATATATATATATATATATATATATATATATATATATATATATATATATATATATCCTTTTCTACCGGTTAAACCCATCATTCATTCCATCTCTCTCAAACCCTAGCTCGGCTTCCCCTTTGCCTTCTCTCTGCGTCGCTCCTCTGCTTCTCTTTCACGATCTCTCTCGACTCCTTGCGTCGGCGCTGCCCCTCTCCTCTGCATCTCTCTCAACCATCTCACCGATCCAGCTCTCCTCCACTGCCAGATCGCGCACCTCCACCGCTCCTCCACCTCTTCGTCGCCGCTCCTCCGCTTCGCTCCTTCTTTTGTCTCCTTGAATGGCTAAACATTGCTTCTCCCCTCCACTTTGGTTCATCTTTCAAAATCCGTCATGCATTCTCTAATTTGAAATCTTCTTTGATAGATTGAAAATACAATGCACCCTCTTGAGCCATGATATCCTTCTCCAAATAACCACTTTTATGAAGGCTGGTAGCACTCTTGTAGCAACCAACAAATACTGATACTTTCCTACTCATTGCAAAATATTGAGATTTCTTTGGTTGTCATAGCCTCTCAATCAAACCTATCCTATGATGCTTGTTATACTGCTCTGCAATTCTGATCCAGAATTGGGATACCTTTTGATCATTTCCCACACATGAGTCCTTTGAAATGTTGAGCCAAGACTGAAGAAGAAGTGTATCTTCTTCAACACTCCACATGTTGCGTTTTTTTGCGGTAAGGGTATTTTCATCTTCAAGGGTGATTTTCTCTAGGCCTTCTTCTGTGGAGAATTTTGGCTCCTCCAACGTAGATTGATATTGTGTTTCAGGTACTTTGTCACTGCTACTATCAAGTTGAGGCATATAACAATTGAGTGGTGGTGGATACATAAATGGAGATGGGTTTTGGGAATAGAATGGCGGGAATGGATACATCGGAGGACCTTGATTTGGAGAATTTTCAGTGGTAGGAGGTAGGTGATTTTGCAAATAATGATAGTAACCTTGATAATGATCCATGGACAAGACAAAATGGTTGGAAGCCTAAAAAATTCTGTTAAGAAGAAATTGTCGGAGTTAAAAATAGTGTGGCAAAAAATTACAAGTTTGAACTATTTATAGTGTGAAATTCATATGTTTTGTGATGAAAACGGAAAAAAAAAAACAAGCAAATAGGCCAAAAAACGGCCAGTTTTTCAGAGCCCTTGCAGAAACGATAAAAAAACGGCTGGGTTTTGAAAAAAAATTCAAACGAGCATAAAATGACCTTTCAGCTGGTCATAACCGGCCCAACAGTCATGACCACGACTGATTGAACTGGTCAATGGCCTCAAATATATATATATATATATATATATATATATATATATATATATAGGGGGCGTATCAAGTGAGAGCGATGTTTATTATGAGAGATGAGAGCATTAAATCATGGCCGTACAACCATTCATGAGTGGTTGAGATTAAAAGTAGTTTAGTGGTCACATGACTTTTTAAAAAAGTCACATGCCATTTTGTTTTAATCTTGACCATTCATGGTAGATCTAATGGCTAAGATTGAACGCTCTCATCTCTCATAATAAACATTGCTCTCACTTGATACGCTCCCTATATATATATATATATATATATATATATATATATATATATATATATATATATATAACCGGTTAAACCCATCATTCATTCCATCTCTCTCAAACCCTATGACGGTGCCGGTGCCGCCCCTCTCCTCTGCATCTCGCAACCCTCTCACGGATCTAATTCTCCTCCACTGCCAGATCGAGCACCTCCACCGCTCCTCCTCCTCTCCGTTGCCGCTCCTCGCTTCGCTCCTCCACCAATCCAATTCTCCTCCACTGCACCTTCGCCGCTCCTCCACCTCTACGTCGCCGCTCCTTGGCTTCGCTCCTCTACCACTCCTCACTTCGCTCCTCCGCCGATCCAGTTTGCACGTGGCAGATCCTTCTTCTATAGAAAAAATGTTGAATTTTTTTGTTTTTATTTCCATTGATGTATAATTATTGGGTTATTTTTTTAGATCCTCTGTTGATTGTATGCCCACTGATGTGTAATTTTTTTTTTTTGTTAATATAATTCATCTTCTTCATATTCAGTTGGTTTTTGGTTTCAGTTGATTTCCCTCCCCCATTTTCATTTGGTTTCTGGTATTGAATGATAGAGAAAAACTATTATTTTATTTAAGATCTCACTTTTGAGAGTGTATGAGCTAGGATTTGGATCCCCTCATGTGTTAATCTCACATGACCATGTCATGTGAAAGATCTGGGCACTTAATTACTTTTTTAATGAAATTCGATGGTCAATATTATTTCTTGCACAATTTTAATATTCTCTATATATCCATTAAGGGTTTAGATTTCATTAAAAAAAAATTAAAGGTTTAGGTCTTCACATGACATAGTCATGTGAGATTAACACATGAGAGGATCCAAATCCTATGAGCTAAGACACATATCTATGCTTTTGTTAAGAGAAAGTAATGTCAGTAACCAACTACAATGGTGGGATATTGGTAGACACATATCTTATTTTAATATCTCATGTAAAGATTTCATTGCTCTTAATAATTGTCCATTAATTTATTAATTTACTAAAGTAAAAGGTGATCTGCTTAGCCTATCATAAATTAAACAAATATGCTCATTTTGAATAACATGCCTTAGAAAGCGTGTTTTTCTTTCCCCTATCTAACAACAGAGTGTTTGAATAATAATTCTTCTGTTTACACGCTTTCGATAATGATTTTTTTTCTTAAAAAAAACACTAATGGCCTAATGTGAATGGTTGAACGTTTGGTAGGGATTAATGTAATGTGAAAGGTTTTATTTTTGGTCCAATGTATTGTTAAGGTTTGAAGTTTGGTAGGTAAAGGTTTCATAAATCTTTTAAGGGAAATTAGCTGCATCAACTCTCATTTAAAAATATTTATCATGATTTTTAAAGGCTTCTACAATTTAAAGGAACACATACTTTCGCATTTGGAATTTTTGCATCTCAGGCCCCTCTCTGTTTGGGTTCTTTTTGTTTTGTTTTTCTTTCAAAATCTAGGTTATTTTTATGTTGAAACCGTGTTTGTTCCTTACTGCTGAACATGTGTATCGTGTGTGATAGCGCAACGCGGCGGATCCAGGTGACGACGCGGCTGTTATAACGGTGGCTTTCACCGACCTGGTTCGAATCCACAAGGTTCGAAGAATAAGATGTGGTTGCGGAGGAAACGAAACCGGAGAAAAAATTGAAAGAGGGGTAAACAAACCCTAAAATCAAATAGGGATGATTTGATTTTGCTGCTAATTGGTTGAAGGAGATAAGGTGAGGGAGCTGTGTGTTTTGAAGGGATAAGGAAGATTGAAAAATTGAAGAGAGGAACCATAAATTTTAGAAGGGAGGAAACGATGATGAAGACGAGGGAATTGGTTTTGTTGAAGATGATCAAGTTAATTTTATTTTTCCTGAAGATGTTGAAATGACAGGGTTTATTAATTAAATTAGATTAATTGGTGTTAATAATTAAAATTATTGATTTGTTAAAATTTAAATGAAAAATAAAAAGAAATTTCACGTGTGTTAATTAATTGATGTGGCAGTGCCACAGGGTAAAACGGAGCTCCGATATTGACCATGCCGGCGACAGGGATCAAAACCAATAATTTCTCATAATCTGGTGACTAAAGTTCACATTTACGCTGGCGAGGGACGAAACCAAATCTCACTTATAGTTTAGGGACCAAAAACATATTTAATCCTAACCCTAATACGCGCTCACAGTCTGTAATTAGACCAATATATATTCAAATTCACGAAGCATTCATCCGAACCAACCCGATACCCAAATATATAATTGGTCCTAAACCGGCTTTGGGATTAAGCCGACTGAGAACATAAGAATTTTAGAAGTGTATTAATTAAAGAAGTGAGGATGGATTATACATCGTGTGCTCCCATTATATAGTTGGTGAGTCCCAAACCTAATTATAGATACACTGAACCTGAACGACTAGCTAAGTTGACTAGGTTACATGAATGAGGGAGGAAATCAAAGATATAATAACCGATTCCTTTGAATAGTCTTGGGGATCAAGGGGATGAGTCTGGACATCATCTCATGCTTGGTTGTCTGCCTACTGGGTCGGCTTACTTAATTCTATCCTTCGGTCTCTCGTCTAGCTTGAAGGCACGGTCGATCCAATTCAAATCCATAACAGTACAATAATAATAATTTTCACCACTAGTAAAATACACTAAATGATACTATCCCATACTATTTTACAAATTTGTGCCATTTTCATGTTATTTATAATATATATAACAGATTTACTGATTTTTGTGATTTTTTTTTCAAATTTTTAATATTTTTTTTCGATTTTTTGATATTTCAAATTTATTACTTTAATAACATAACAATCCAATCCAACTCGAACCTCGGCGATTTGGTTCAGTTTGAATTCGAAAATAAAAACACTTAAAATCTTATCTAAACCAACCTAAACAGTTTTAGTCGATTTGGATTCTATTGCGGTGTGTGCACCCCTGCAATTTACTGCTAATTGAATGTTACTTTTTAATAGTGAAATTAAACTAGAAATAAAATAATGAAATATTCATTAATTCTTGCATGTGTACATCAAAACACTTGAAGATGGAGCAGGTGACACTCATTAAAGGTTTTAACCACCCACGAGGAATCTGCTAGCATGGATAGGTGAATAACAAGGAAATTTCTTTATTTTTATTTACATTTTATATTTAAAGACAATTAATATCACATATCATAGGTTTATGGTCAATAATAAATTTTTTTATATAAATTGAGCACCAATTAATTTTTTACAAATATATTTGTGTCATAATAATACCAACTAGACACAAGTGTTGTGCAATCATATCTATATGTAATGGGATATACTAAATTATTGTAAACAGATGTTAGGTGGTGCCATGGCCCTTGCAGGCACTGCCTGCCTACGCCATTATGTGTACAAATATATTGATATTTGTACTTGCTCCATTAATAAATAAGTTGAGAAAATACGCATGAGTATATATGGGTATGAATAATTTTACGCATCATAGATTTTTATCCACATGTATCCGCGATCATGAATAAATTCACCATCCTTAGTTGAACGTTCGGTAGGGAATAATGTAATGTGAAAGGTTTTTTTTAAGTCAAATGTATTGTGAAAGGTTGAACGCTATACAGGTTTCCAAACTTCTTAAAAACATTTACGCGAGTTAACGGGAAAACTTGTAATAATAATTAATTAGTAATCCTGTTAAGATTCTTTCTTTTTCAATTGAGAAGGTTGACTGAAGTGAAAGATAAGTTAATGGTGGAGGTGGTGGATTATATGAAGGTGTAATGGGTGACACAGTGTTTAGTGACCCATGTATGTTAGATAACACTATTGAATTGAATTAGTTGCAAGGATGATTTCCCAGCTATTTCTTTGACATATTGTCGTCACCTATTATTCTAAATTAAAGTACAAAAAAGTGGTTGTAGACTTGGTGCTGAATCTGACTTTTCTTTTCTGGCGCATTCATAGATGACTAATAATTAAGGAAATTTCTTGGGTACTCCCTAATACACGCTCACAGTCTATATATATATATATATATATATATATATATATATATATATATATATATATATATATTATTCCAAATCGCTATACCAAATGCAAAGACGTTCCAACCAGAAGGAAATTAAAGAAAATTCGATTCCAGTGTTGGGTAGCTCTTCTTCTGCTGCTATTGTTATGGCTTCTCCTTCTCATCCTCCAAAGTATGATGTGTTTTTAAGCTTCAGAGGGTTGGACACGCGAAACAACTTCACCAGTCATCTTCATAATATACTTTGCAGGAAAAATATTGAAACATTCATAGATTACAAAATAGACAGAGGTAATGAGATCTCTGATGAGCTCTACACTGCAATTGAAGAATCGACGATTTATGTCATCATTTTGTCTGAGAACTACGCTTCTTCATCGTGGTGTTTGAAGGAACTTGTGAAGATTTTGGATTGCAAAAAGAAATATGGAAGGCATGTGATACCAGTTTTCTACCATGTGGAACCATCAACTGTTAAGTATCAGACTGGGAGTTACGAAAAAGCTTTTACTGACCAAAAAGAGTGGTTTGACGATGAAGTAATACAGAGCTGGAAGGATGCTCTTACTAAAATAGCTGGACTCTCCGGCACGGCTGTAAATAACACCAGGTGACTAATTCTATCTTCATTGTGTTTTTTTTGTGTTTTTTTAATTTATAATCTAACCCATATATTGTCCAGTTCTATCATTTGTGGATGTGTTTTATCATTTTAAATTTAGAGTGTTTGTTTATTAACAAAAGGATCGGAGCAGTGGCGGAGCCAAGGGGGTTGGTTTCATTCATTTTGTATAAAATTGCTTGTTGGTTTCACTTGCTTTGTATAAAATTACTTGTTGGTTTCACTTACTTTTTATAGAAAAATTATGTTGGTTCATATTGACACCACCCAACTCAAAGTTCTCCGTCCGTCACTGGATCGGAGCGGCCCCAAACACAATCACATTCGTTTTTAATTTTAGTTAAATAAAAAAATATTTTTTATTGGACGGAAATCAATTAAGTGGCTAATCCTTTATTTATTCTTTTTGAATAACATGTCGTAATATTTTTGTTCATGAGTTTTGAATGGAAAGAGATTTACAATAATTTAGTCAAATTAATTTGTAAATATTTTACTTAAAAATTTATTGAGAGGTTTATAACCTTTTTTACTTGATTGAATTAATAGAAAAGAGTTGATGAGTGTAAATATTGCATACATATTGAATTGATTTTCGTTACATTAGCATTTATTTTTATTTTAATTAAATATGAAAAATGTAACAGCTTAATCCTGTTTGATTTAATGTGATTGCACTGACGATGACGATGCATGTTCATTAATCTCTTGAACTAAAGCCTATATGCACAATATAAAAATTTCAGTTTTGGTTCGAAATGTCATTTAACTTTTGGGAATCGTATGGATAACTTTTGTATTAGTTAAAGTTTGAAGCACTCATAACTTAAGTTTAGTAAAAGAGTGTGATAAACTAAGCTCGTAGGAATATACATAAATAATGGATGAAATTTATGTATCATTATATTTTTATAAATGTATTATTTATAAATTTTTATCTATATAAATAAAGAATGAAAGATGCCAATTTGGCGAATTGCTTGACTCCATGTAGATTAAAAATTTCTAAAAATTAATAATACTAACTAACAATAATTAATAAACTCTAATTTTTAAAAACATTAGCACCACATAAATACCTAGTTAACCATACAAAAATATTTTATATTTGATTATAATATGTATTATATATAAAGCTAATAAAATCTTTGCTTTTATCACTAGCATCAACATGGTGTGGTCTTAAGACATGAAATCCACCCTTCTCAAGTCAGAGCGTTGTTATTTGTGTCATCTCAATAGCTATTTATGTCATTCAAAAAATGTGGAAAAAATGTGAATACCCCTTGCTAAACCCTTTTTTTGTTTCGCCCGTAGTTTCAAACTGTGGATGAGTAAGACATTTCGTAGTTACAAACTGCGTAGGTATGCAGTTTGTAACTACGTCTACAGTCGCAATTTTAACTGCGTTGCAGACGCAGTTTAAACTGCGGTCACCTGCCATACTTGTAATAATTCATTCATTCTTCCTAATTTTCCTTGCTTAATTACCATACATTCTAGAAAGTAACTATCTTTAAAGTTATCCATAGAATCAGTGTCACTTAACATAAAATAAAAACCATATCCATACAATAAACCCTAAACTCCTCAAGCATCCCCCGCATTCTGCCTTCTTCTCCTCCTTCTCCCCTCCTCATCATTCTGATGCAGAGCCTGTTGTATCAGTGAGTGCATGTTCTGCAATGCAACCCAGACTTCTGTACCCTCCTCCGGTGCTCCTATGCTATCCGGGTCCACTACAACAGCAACCCATTTTTGCAATTGATCGAGACACTCCTAAACAAATGGCAAATAGTCAAGATTAATCAGTTATGAATTACTACAGATTAAAAAATATAGAATGCATTTTAAAATCTGCAAAAACTAACTGTCAAAGTACCAACATCGTCGTCTCTGCTATTCGGAGGCACCACGCAAGTGTGTGATACGACTCTATACCATGGCCCATACTCATCACATGCCTCGAAAGGTATACTGCAAACATGTGGTCAGTCTCCTCACAACTAGCTCTCTGAGGCGGAGGCGAAGGAGGAATGGTCTGCAAACCACCAAACTGCCTCAAGACTCGCTCTGGCAGGTAAGGCTACACCATAGATGAATGACGGATGGGGCCACTATAGAGAGCCACTACCTCAAAAGGCTTATATTTTTGGTGTGAACCGACATGATGTTGGAGTTAGGAACTTTAGCAATGTTTATGGTACATATTGTTACAGACTCTATGAAATTTATGCTTTGAACTTGTAACAGATCAGATTCGATCTTCATTGTGGGCTTTTCGTTGGGTTCGAAGATCAACTCCCATCTTGGATGACAGCTTGGACCAAATCCATGAATTTAGTACACTAATTAGTCCAATGGCCAAAATAATTATGATACTTACAAAAACGTCGACCCTTCCTTTGATCGATAGAAGGAACCTTCTGATCAACAGGAATGTCGATTTGACCATCTTTTACCAAAATATCATAGATGGCCTCACATTTTGAAATATCAAAATTATAAATCTTAACAGGAAAATTAGAATTTCGAGGCATGTCATTATTGTTTGGCCTCCATTTATTAGGTTTTAACATCTTACAAACATAAGGAGGCCCCTCCTTGATTTTAGCTAACTGAATGTCATGGGAGTCGAAATCCTCATAAGGCTCGAAATTCATAGATTCATCTCGACTTATATCGCCTATTCCGATATAAGCTATTTTCTCTTTCTCAGGCAATTTACTATTTTTTAACTTCTCTTGCCTAAGGTACTCAACTTGTTTAATCCTATTGGCCAGTTGGGCCAAATCTCTTATATGTTGAGTATCTATTTTCTTCCTAGTCGAATAGTCTAATCCACCGGCAGCAAATTCGACCAGTTAGTGTTCGGAGAACTTGTATGAAGCATTTCGACTTCATATGTCGAAACTTGCTTAGATAATCATCAACTGATTCCGATAATTCCCTTTTAACACTTGCCATTTCTTTTAGAGTAACTTTAGATTCGCCTCTAAAGTACTAATTGTGGAAGACCCGCTCTAATTGGTTCCAGATAAAAATTGAATTCAGTGGTAATGTTGTGAACCAAGTAAATGCGTTCTTCGTTAAAGAACTGGGAAAATATTTCATTTTTAAAAATTCATTATTTGCCAAATCGCCTGCTTCGACTTGGTATCTGGAAATGTGTTCGATCGCGGACTCTTCGACGTCCCTTGAGAATTTAATGAACTTAGGGACTTTACATCCCCTTGGCAGTTCAGTTTGAAGAACCAACTCAGGAAAAACCGAAATGAAATGTGGTCTATTAGCGTAGCCCATATTAAATCCGTGTTGATTGAACAACTGTTCGACAATATTGGCAACATTTTGTTGCCCCCCAAAATTAATTTGCCGAACTCTTTCTAGGATTTGCTCAGCATTTTGGTTTATGTTAACCAAAATCGGGGCTCCTTTGTTTCGACCAAGATTAACTTGGTGAATGGGTTCATTATAGAGAACCCCTTCATTTCGACCAAGATTAACTTGGTGAACAGGCTCGTTCTGTGGAACCTGTTCGATTCGACCAAAATTAACTTGGTAGACAGGTTCATAATGAGGAACTTGTTGGTTAGGTTGAATCTCTAACATTTGGGGTTGATTAGTCGGATGAGGCGCTTGTCGACTAACCTGAGCAATTTGTCCAATTATAGGATCTGGTGCGCCAAAAATATCCGCAATTCGACCCAACTGGGTCGTAAATTGTTGATAGGCAGTTGTAGTGTCTCTAATCATAGGATTAAATACTGTACCAATTTGTTGAGTCAATGTATTGACTAACTCATGGTTACTATCGTCAATTTGTTGCCTAAGAACGTTTACTGTGTTGTTGGTCAAGGCAAATGGGGATCCATCTAAATTAGGAAGAGGGGGTCCCGTATTTCTTCATCCAATCGTTCCTGATCCTGATGCTACATACTGGTTTCCTGGGGAACCCGTCGAAACCATATTCTCAGAGTACATCATGGGATAAGTTTCTATCCCTTGCATCATCGACCAAGGCATCCCATAAAGTTTATTTACAAAACTTTGGGGATTTCTATTACTATTCCAAGACCCTGGTTGGACGACACCAACAACAACCTGTGAAGTCGCAGGAGTTGTAGGACTTGGAATCGGAATCGAGGTCGTAATTGGTGTTAATACTGGCCCTGACATATATTGATTAGATGCCTGACTAGGATTTAATCCAACAGGCATCGAGGAAATTGTTTGAGATAAATTCTGACCAGTCGAAACCGGTTGTGAATTTTGACTCGTTGAAACACTTGCAACTGCCACATCTTGGTTGGAAACGGTTTCCAACCTTTGGGGATCAACACTATGACTAGTGCTAATCGAACGTTCTACACTGGCGTTAGAAGCATTATTGGGTTCAACCTGAGACCCTGGAGACTATTTTCCTCTAGAACGGTTTTCCATACTTATGAATTTACCACTCTGTAATAACATACACCGATTAAGGATAATTTTCTAAAAACTTAGAAAATCTAGGCACTGAGAATGATTTATAATGAAACATGTCCCTCTGGTCTCACTGGGCGTGCCCATTTGTTTACGTTGATTTTTGGTAAGCCACGTAAATCCACAAGTGGATCCAAATGTTGATGAGGAGGTTGGATCTTGATCCTCTTACGGGCTCTGGGATATGGGAATCGTGAGTGCGCGAAATGATGTAAGTGGAGTGGGTGTGCGTGGTGTTCGTCGAAACTGGTTCGAATGAACTGGTTGATTGTTTAAGAGAAAAAGTACCAAATTTAAAGTAAGCAAAAGACAAATCAAAGAAAAAGGAAAAACTGCATTGAAATTAAATTGCAGGAAAACATAAAGAGTTTTGCAGGGAAATGTAAAGGTTTGGTTAGTCAAACATCACTCAGTCACTCTCGTTTGACTCGTTCCTGTCGCACTGTGTTGAAATATTGTAAACCATTTTATTAGCCTGCATTATAGATCTTCTCTTTTAGTCGAAACCACCTTATTACGTAATCTTCGACCAAGTTAAGACTTTGCAAAAATTCCAGGCTAACACCTCCTCATCATAACCCTCCTCACCATCATCCTCCTCAAGAACATCCTCCTCAAGAACATCCTCCTCCTCATTCTCATCACCCTCCTCAACATGCAAATCTGGGGGAGGCACCTGCTGTGGTTCATGTATCTCCACAGGCTTACGAGCTTCCACACGCCTTTTTCCATTCCGATGCCCTAACCCGCTTACGTTCAGTTTCTATCACAGGCTGACTTGTTAACATAGGAGGTAGAGGACTTTTTCTTTTTGGTCTTCCCGTAGCTGCATGTAGACGAGTTGTTCCTTTTGTCCTTGCCATGAGATCGATGATGAAGATGAGGGAATTGGTTTTGTTGAAGATGATCAAGTTAATTTTTTTTTTCCTGAAGATGTTGAAATGACAGGGTTTATTAATTAAATTAGATTAATTGGTGTTAATAATTAAAATTATTGATTTGTTAAAATTTAAATGAAAAATAAAAAGAAATTTCACGTGTGTTAATTAATTGATGTGGCAGTGCCACAGGGTAAAACGGAGCTCCGATATTGACCATGCCGGCGACAGGGATCAAAACCAATAATTTCTCATAATCTGGTGACTAAAGTTCACATTTACGCTGGCGAGGGACGAAACCAAATCTCACTTATAGTTTAGGGACCAAAAACATATTTAATCCTAACCCTAATACGCGCTCACAGTCTGTAATTAGACCAATATATATTCAAATTCACGAAGCATTCATCCGAACCAACCCGATACCCAAATATATAATTGGTCCTAAACCGGCTTTGGGATTAAGCCGACGGAGAACATAAGAATTTTAGAAGTGTAGATGAATTTATATTTTTCAAAAATTAAATAAATATTTATTTTAAAAATTTGTATAAAATTTTAAATAATAATAGTTGCAAGACAATATCTTAGGATTCTCATGATACAGAAGAATACCGAAGGAATTTTAAAAAAAATAATGTGAATAAAAATAGAAATAAATCCCACAAGATTAAAGCAATAAGTTAACAATTTTACCAAACTTTATAGTAGGAATAAACTAAAAAAGGGCCACAAGATACTGAAGTAAGCTTATTTTACCAAACATTTTTAAAGTGTTTATAAAGTACTCAAATAAGCTTTAAAGCTAGCTTAAATAGTTTAAATTCAAATTAAAAACTAAAGCACATTTGTAAAACAATAAAGCTTAATGGATTGGAGTAGATCAATTTTCTATTCATAACTCATCGAAATCCCATAAGTTCAATAAGTTCATTTGTGTGAAATATTTTTGTACATTATACTGTTATAGTTTGATTTTGTAGATAAATACTGTCTTGCTTACTTTGAGAACGGTCTTGATGCCTATAGTGTTTTTGTGATATCTCTATTTTACATGTCAAAAGTAACAAATATGACACGATGACCAAATGATGTTAGATTGTTGGTTCATATCAACTCCTATATATAATGGAAGACTAATGCTTTAGTTACTTTTATATGTTCCAGACCAGAAACCGTGATTCTTGACGGTATTGTGGAAGATCTTTTAGAAAAATTGAATAGTTCTTTCTCAAGTACTGATGATCAAGGAATGGTTGGAATTGAAGAGCGTATTGCAGAAATCAAGTCCTTGTTGCAACTTGAGTCAGAAGCTGTTCGGATCATAGGAATCTGGGGCATGGGAGGAATGGGCAAAACTACACTGGCTCGGGCACTCCATAACAAACTGGCTGCCCAATTCAGTTCCAGGAGCTGCGTTGTAAATGCTCACAAAGAAATAGAAAGAATTGGAATAGACTCTCTACGTACACAAATCTTATCAGAACTTCTAGACAACGAAACTATCCCTTCCAATAGATTACAATTTGCAATTAAAAGGGTCAAGCGAAAAAGGGTACTCCTTATTCTTGATGATGTGAAAGATTCGAGTCAAATTCAAGAATTAATTGGAGGGCGTGAAAACTTCGGCCCAGGCAGCAAAATCATTGTGACGAGCAGAAACATGCAAGTGATTAAGAATGTTGATGCTGATGAAACATGTGAAGTCAAAGAGATGAATTCCAAAGATTCTCTAAAGCTCTTCAGTTTGAAGGCCTTTAAACCAAACTCTCACAAAGAAGTTAATGTAGACTTGGTAGAAAAGGTATTAAAATATGCTCAAGGGGTTCCATTAGCCCTCCAAGTTTTGGGCAATTTGCTTTGCGGTAGAGCAAAAAAAGAGTGGAAGAGTCAGCTGCAAAAGCTGAAAAAATCTCCTGAGGATAATATTTTCAATGTGTTGAAATTAAGTTATGATGAGCTCGAAGATTATCAGAAGGTCATATTTCTTGACATAGTTTTCATCTTTGATGGCGTCTTTGCTGGCTTTTATGTGGATAAAGTAGTGGAATGGCTAAATGATTGTGGTTTCCCTGCTCAAATTGGTATAGATATTCTCAAAGATAGGGGTCTTATTTCTATTTTGAGAGATCAAATCGTGGTGCATGATCGAATGGTGGAAATGGGAAAAGAAATTGTTCATAGACAATGTGTCAATGATCCAGGAAAACGCAGTCATTTACAGGACCATGCAAATATTTATGATGTTTTAAGAAAGAAAAAGGTATATTCTTCTGCACTTCAAGCCCGACTTGTTAACTCACATAGCCTCATGGATTTACTTCTCACAAACTACAAAGCAGTTAGCAGTTATTAAATTTTCTGCAACAACACATTCTTTCATGTTTATTTATCTCTAATTCCTTGCATTTACTTCCAGGGGACTGATGCAATCCAGTGTATAGCCCTCGATCTATACAAAATAAAAGAAGTTCAACTACATCCTGAAACTTTCAAAAGCATGCATAATCTCAGAATACTCTTTTTCCATGGACTTTCTTTCTTCAAGAAATATCCATCAAATGTGATCCTTCCTGAATTTATTCAAAGTCTTCCAGATGGTTTAAAGGTTCTTAGTTGGTCTTACTTTCCTCTACAATCTTTGCCGTTGCACTTTTGTCCAGAAAATCTTGTTAGATTTGAAATGGTTAGTAGCAATCTTGAACAACTTTGGGAGGATGATGAGGTAATTCTAGCTTTATGTTTTGTTCCTTTATGTTTTAGTTATGAATAGTATTTGATTTTAAATCTTATAATCGTAGAATTGAATGCTATAAATTAGTTCTTAGTGCTTTGTATAATAATATAGTACTTTTGTTCTTTATGCCATGTATATAGGGTTATGTTTACATATATTTTTTGTCGCCTAATCTTTTGCTTTTTACCGCAGGAATTGCCAAATTTGAAAACGCTCGATCTTAGTTATTCTCGGAACCTTGTTCGAATACCAGACCTTTCTAATTTCCCAAATATTGAAGAAATCATTCTTGTTTCGTGTAAAAGCTTGGTTCAAGTTTACTCTTCAAGTTTCCTCAGCAAGCTCAAATTTTTATGGTTAAATGGTTGTGTTAAGCTTAGGAGTTTTAATCTTCCTAGTAATATTCTACTGCGATCTGTTGGATTAGTGGGGCTCAACGGATGCGAAAACCTCAAAACATTTTCAATCACATGGTCAGGAGCCGAGGTGGTTGAATCACATGGTCGTTCGCATTTTGATGGATTGTCAAGAGCCGGTACCTCTGGTTATCAAGAGATGAATGGAAGAGCTCTGAAAGATATTTATGATTTGAGAGTAGAGGCGTCCTTTAGGCCCTCACATTATTCCGAGCTTTGCTTGTTAGATCTCGGTGATCATAGATCCCTAACATGTCTTCCAATCGACCTTCATACGTTGAAATTCCTGAGAAGGCTTTATCTGGATGGTTGCTCAAATTTAAAAAAATTCCCTGAAATTGAGGAGACAATGGAAAATTTAGCGGTGCTTGTCTTGGACGAAACAGCAATACAAGAACTACCTTCATCCTTGCACCGTTTGGTGGGCCTTCAAGAATTGAGCTTGAGAAAGTGCCGAAGTCTCAAGATTATTCCCTCCTCGATTGGAAGACTCACCAAGCTCTGCAAGTTAGATCTTACCTGCTGTGAATCACTTGAAACTTTTCCAAGCAGCATTTTCAAATTGAATTTGACAAAACTTGACTTGAACGGATGCTCAAAGCTAAAGACCTTCCCAGAGATCTTGGAACCTGTAGAAAGTTTTACCCACATTAGCTTAGAAAGAGCCACTATTAAAGTCTTGCCTTCATCATTGGACCGTTTGGTGGGTCTTCAAACCTTGTCTTTGTACTCGTGTCATAATTTGGAATCACTTCCAAGTAGCATTTGCAATCTAAACCTTCTCTCGGAGCTTGACTGTTCATTCTGTAGTAAATTGACAGAAATCCCAAATGATATAGGTTGTTTGTCATCATTAAAGAAACTTTCGCTGCAATTTACCAGAATCGTGAACCTTCCAGAGAGTATTGCTCATCTTTCAAGCTTGGAATCACTTGTTTTAAGTCAAACCCACATCGCAAGTCTTCCACAGAGTATTGCTCATCTTTCAAGCTTGAAATCACTTGATGTAAGTTATTGCAGAAAGCTTGAATGTATCCCAAATGATATAGGTTGCCTGTCATCATTAAAGAAGTTGGCACTGATAAGTACAGGAATCATGAACTTTCCAGAGAGTATGGCTCATCTTTCAAGCTTGGAATCACTTAATCTTAGTGGTACCGGAATCGCTAACCTTCCAGACATAATTGCTGATCTTTCACGCTTGAAATTACTTGATGTAAGTGAATGCAAAAATCTTGTATGTATCTCACAGCTTCCACCTTTTCTGGAAAAGTTATTGGCATCTGGATGCCCTTCCATTAAAAGAGTGATGCCAAATTCAAAGTTGAAACGCCCTTCAAATTCCAAAGAGGGTACCTTCGAATTTCATTTCACCAATCGTGAAGAACCGGATCCAAGTGGTCTTTGTGATGTTGTGGCCGATGCAAGGCTTAGGATCAGGGAAGATGCATATAGGTTTGTGTACTATTGCTTTCCAGGGAGTGCAGTTCCTGATTGGTTCCCCTATCGTGGCGAGGGAAATTCAGTAACTATGGATAAAGGTTCTCTAAATGACGGGCTCATTGGTTTTGCTATGTGTGTCGTTCTGCAAGAAGATATGGATTGTACTTCCATTAGTTACAGAATAACATTTGTATCTGATGCCGGCACACACATCCTTCCCCACAATTATCAGTTAAAAGACTCTTTCAATTTGAGTTTTTCTAGACTCTGGCGTGTCAGGCAAGAACACACATTCCTGTGGACACATTACTTAATGGACTCTCCAATCATCGCCAGAGGGAACTTTCATGCCTACAACTTCACTTTTGACTTTGAGGGCAATAACTCGTGGCTAGTTTCAAAATTATATCTTGAGGTGAAAGAGTGTGGAATATGGCCTCTTTATACAAAAGAAAAAGATAATGGTGGTGGTGTTGATGACAATTCCAGATCTGTCAGAGTTTCAAATAATTTATTTGAAGAACATAGTGGGAAGAGGCAGTGTCTAAGGTGAAACATGGTACCAGATGAAAAGTTTTTGCTTGGAACAACTAATGATAAAGGTGCTATTTCTTATTGACCTTGGTGTGGGTATGTTGTGCTTCCCTGCTACTTTCCGTATTAATTTTACTTGTCTTACTGCAGATTCTGAGGAGAAGGGGCGTGAGTTGAAAAGGCTAGGGATGCAAGCAGCGTTTGAGAATTAAGGTATTCCCCAGATTCCCTATATCTTCTAGGATTAGGACCCCCATCTGCTGCGGTTTTTGTTAGCTTTGTAAAATCTGATTGCAAAATGTGAGCTTGCCTTGTCTGATAGGATTTGTGTTCTTACCTTTCCAATTAAACAATCCCAGTTGAGGTAAGGATAATTAAGCTAGAGTGCTCTGGGTGTCTTTTGAATTCGTTTGGCCATTCAGATGTAGTTATTGCCTGATAGGTTGTATTTTATAATTTGAGAAATCTTCTATTTTGATTGTCTCTGTGTGTTTGAATTTCTGTTACACTCACTTGAAAGTGCATTTTCTGCAATCCATTGTAAGGCATGAATTTCTGTTATAAGTGCTTAACCATTGCTCATGGATTTTCAAACACATTAATCATGAGGAAGTGTTTTGGAGTAACCCCTGCAAACCACAATCAATGATTACATCAACTTGAGTTGAGAGTGTAATTTATTTATTGCATGTTGGCTTTATAATCTCTGTCCTGTTATTCCTCTGTCGTGAGAAATTTCAATATGACCTTTCCCTATTAGCTCTTACCAAGTACTTGCCCCTCATTAAGAATTCTTGTTGAACAATCTCAACTCAATTAATCTTTAGTTTTGAGAAGCTTTAAATTAGTTGGAGCTTGATGTACCTTAAACCGGTGTAGTGCTTAAAATGAGTTGTTTCAGTAATAAAGACCTAAGTAACGCTTAAATTTCGATTTTCGTTCTATCATAGTGATGCATCATTCCATTCTTAGGGATGTGAGATTTGTGGGCTATGCTTTATGGGCTTTATTCATCCATCAACTATGATCATTTTACGCTCATCTCCAACACTATTGTTTGCCTCTAGCGCTCGTCCATTTTTCATTAAAAAACAAATTATGGGATGAAAATAATTGACGAGTAAAATAAAATCTAAAGATTTAAAATTTACCTTAAACAACGTAATAATAATTTATTGAGTTCACTTAAATTTGGGTACCACATGATTTACCTATTTAGTTTACTGAACAGTTTAAATCCTATATCAGTTAAAAAAAAACAGTTTAAATCCTATTAAACTTGTAGGATGTAATTTTGATTGCCACCCGGAGGATATTGAGGCCACCAAAGAAAGGATCAACTGTTCAACATCCCCGCACCCGTACCCTCACCGCTGTTCATGAAGCATTGCTAGAAGATGTCGTATTGTTGGGAAGCGTGCGAGGTAGATGGATTCAGGATATTAATAGGTTATGATACAAAAAATGAAAAATGTATCAATTTTCCTTTGATATAAAAAACACATAATATTCTTTAAAATTTAATTTTCTAAATAGATTTTTTTTTTAAAAGTGATTATTCTAATAAACTTATTTTTTATTTTTATAAATAAGTCTATGTTTTAATATTAACTAAAATTAAATTAATTTTTATTAGTTCGGCTATTTTTTTTAAGGGAGCCTATTTTAATCAAAATTATTCAGTTCAAAAAAAAAAAATCAAAATTATTATATATGTAACCAATTGGTTTTGACTTAGTAGAAGTAAGTGATCAACAATAAAAAATAATTAAATTTATTTTAAAAATATTAAAAGATATTATTCTTTCAAAATTATTTTATACTTAAATTATTAATTATAATTATATAAGTAGAGAATTTTTTTAAAATAATAGCATATCATAATAGAAAATTAGTCTATATACTATTAAAAATTTAATATTTATATGTGAGTAGCCGATTTTACAGTTAGTGGAGAATTATTTTGTGTATTTTTATTATAATATAAATAACGAAAAATAATGTTAACTAAGTAATAGCAAGTGATAATGAAAATTTTGTTATTTTATGAGTAAATCCAATATTTTCACCTTTTATAAATCAGTTTATTTTTTAATTAAATTTATAAGTAACTAAATAATTTTAACTTAACAATAACAAATAACAACTAGTAACAAGTAATTGATATAATATATTAATTATATAAAATATAAATATTGAAATTAATTTTAGGTTATGGTAATAAACAAACTGAAACTGATATCCTATCTTGTGTGAATAATTTCTATCTCATCTAGCCCATTAGGATAACTTTTACACATGATGAACATGATATAATAAGGGACATGATAGTGTTATCTTATTTGCTGGCGCAACAAACAACAGATTATAGCAGAATAGAATTACTGCTATATCATGTCTGCTTATAAATTTAATTTTCTTATAAATTTCAGGTTCTTTTCGTAAAAGTGAAAAACAAGTCATCCTGGAAATTAATCTGGGGTGTTAGATTTGGCACCTCAAGCACCCAATTTCAAACCCCACTTTAATGTAGTAATTGTCATAATTACCCCTATGCACCGAGTGTCTACAGAAGAGGCTGGTCGGAAAATGCTCGTAAATCCATGCCTGGAGGAGTGAGGTGTATCCACTAAGGTGCTTTGTCTTGTGGTGGCTAGCAACCCGAAGCTGATCATATAATATTGCTAGCGCCATGGTCCCCAAGCGTACATGCCCACCATATTAAGGTTCTCAAATGCGATCAGGTAGGTCACGCTGCTAAAATTATGACTCTTGTTGGCGAACAACGTCATGCCAACAAGATGTAGCGGGTATAGTCGAGCAGCATGGTCCCATCGACTGTCTGAAAGCATATAAACATCATGCGTCAGGTATTGCAGACTTATCATGCAGTAATCAATAAAACTTGAAAACCATACCTGCAACTGCCTCCGTGTAATGTTGGGCGAGCCATGAGAACCTAAGATTAAACCCACTCATCTTCCCAAACTCCCCCCACACATCCTCTCGATCAGCCCTCAGCAACCTCTCACATGCATCTACCACTATAGCCTCGTCGATCACTGACACCGAGAAGATCTGCCCAACCACTAGTATGTGAAGCAAACATGACACGTCATCTAGAGTGACGGTCATCTCTCCGAAAGGCATGTGGAAGGAAGATGTCTCCGAGTGCCACCTCTCCACAAAAGCATATACAAGCCCCTTGTTCGTCATAATGTATGAGCATGAGACAAGGGGGTAGAGAGTGGACCGTTGCACTATCTCAAGCACCTCAGGCACATCCTCATAGGAAAGTTTCGCCAGCTTGTGCCCACAAGTGGTGAGTGTGAGGTCTCTTCTATCGACATACTCCTGAAAATATGTTTAGACAAGTCAACATAAATATCCTATTTCCCACAAAATGGGGGCCACGTGCTCTGGGTAGTTGCGGAGCAACGACATGTCCTCAGGGCCACCTGGAAAATGAGGGTCCTGCTGAAGAACAAGTGGAGGAACCTCAGGCTGAGGCTGTGGCTCAGGCTTAGCCTCAGGCTGTGCAACTGGCTGAGCCTGTGGCTGTGGCTGAGGTACAACCTTAGGCACAGGAATAGGTGGTGGGTAGAGGAGCTGAGGCTGAGGAAGAAGCATATGTTTTCCGTTTTCGATGCGATGCCGTTTATGGCACACGCCCACTAGGGATACGCCCACTGCCATCATTCTTTCGTCCCCATCCATGGGCTCCAAAATAAATCCTAGCCATCTGTCAATAATGAAACAATGATAAAAAAATAAAAATCATAGTTGTAGTAAATAAAACATGAATTTTGCAAAAAATGAGTTTCTGGGATATAAATCCAAGAATGCAAAAATAGTCTCCTGTCATGTCCGTGTTTAAAAACCCAGAAATATATCCACACCGGGGTTTACAACCCGAAAATAGAAGTTTCATCCGGGATTTTGAAACCGGAAAAATTCATAAACAAAAATACATTCCGGGATACAAATCCCGGAACATACAACACTTTTCATTCTGATATGTAAATCTCGGAACCCTACAACTAGAATTTCTTTAAAAAAAATCCCGGGATTTAGATCCCGAAACTCAGTATGGAGTCGGGTTTTAAAACCCGGGACTCAAAACTATATTCCGGGTTATAGAACCCGAAAAGGTGAAGGTCTGCAACAATGGCAGAACATTCGTCCCGAAACCCCTAAAAGGAACAAATGAAGAAAGGAAGAATAAAATACTTGGAACAAACGAAGAAGATGATGATCACGAAGCTCAAGATGACGACAATGAAGATCCCACAGGCAACAACGAAGGAAGAAGGAAGGAGGAAGAAGGAAGGCGGAAGAAGGAAGGTGAAAGGTCGAGATTTTGGATCCGGAATGGTAAAGGGGAATTAGAATAGGGAAATGGGGGGTGCGGGAAATATAAGTATATTTTAAAGTTGGGGTGTTTTGGGTATATTAAAAATTAAAGTAGAGTATGAAATCTTGTCCTTGGGATGAGAAATATAACCCTCATTAATCTGTTGCATCATGTGGGTTATCATAGTTAAAACTACGTGAGGAATATCAGCAATTCACTCTTTAAAACACTTTTTAACGAATTTATTATTGATTGAAGTTTATTCGAGTGAATCTCATCAATTTGATTCACTGATTTAGTGAGATTCTTTAAACTTCACTCAATTATATAATTATATGGTGAGAAGAGTTTGCTGATGAAATAATTATTTTGACTACGAGCTATTCTAATTTTCACTATTAATTTAAAAAGTGAATTGATAATGAGATTGAGTTACTAAGCTTCTACAGGTTTACCGATTCTTGTAATCGAAATTTACTGGTTCTATCATCATGTGTAAAAAAGTTGATTCGGACTAGAATATCATCTAAAGAATAATCTTATCAAGTAGGGAGAACGAGAACAAGATCAAAAGCTATTAAGAACTAATAATTCATAGCCAATATGATCTGAGCAAGCTCTGATTCACGAACCACTTTTGAGTGTTGAGACACTCATTTTATGATGGTTTTAGATCTTCATAAAGTGAAAAACTTAATAAAACATGTTTTGTGGCGATTTAAAACCGTCACAAAACAGAGTTGTCATTGTGGTTTTTACTGTATCATGGTTCACCAATTATTTTTAATTTGAGATTAACCTTCCAAAACTAAACCATTGCAATGCTAAAATCCTTGCCAAAACATATGAAAAAATCAGTCCAATTTAATTCCACCTTCAAAGAATCACTTTCAAACCAGCCACACAAGCATTAATGGACACCAACTATATATATGACATAATGGACCCATCGATCAATTACAAAGTTTCAACGCCTCCACCAAGTGATTAAGAATACCTTTAACTTTTTAAGATGGTTCTTGTTCAGTTCTAATTTTATAATGTTATTTGTTGAACAAACTTTGCTAAATATTCTTTAGCTAAGATGCAGATGATATGAAAAAGATTGTACTGGTATATATATTTGTAAACATTAATTCGTAACTTAGTTATTATTCTATTATGTGCACTCCAATAATGGTTTTATTCACTACGGTAAAGGGTGATGATGTGATCTGCTTGACCTATCATAGATTCTATTCAAAGCGTGTTTTTCATTTATTTTTTTTTGGAAAAACATTCATATGGTGTATGCTGGTCAAAATGTTGTAGTTCATCAGAATTAAAACTACGTAAGCAATATTAGCAATTCACTCTTAGAGTAATTAGGAAAACTACTATTTTATGAAAATTGAGTTGATGAGGTTCTTAACATCAACTCCCTAAACTAAAGTACTACCTAAACAAATATGTAGTAAAAGAAAAATTATGAAAATAAGTTTCAAGTACATTTTTTTCCTATAATTTACGTTGAGAGAAGAAGAAAAAAGCTTGAGATAGAACAAATGTGGAAGAATCATTGAAAAAAATCCCGGAGAAAGAGATTCATATGCAGAAGAAAGCCTACTTAAAATTTTCATGTCTCTTCCTTTTTCAGATTTCATATGACGTTTTTTTTTTTTTTTTAATTTTTTTGATAAAATATCATTTTGTGATTTGATGTACTAAAGAGTGATGTGTGAGGTTTGTAATCATCCAAAAATTACTCATCCAAATGCTAGTGGAAAAGAGTGTGAAATGAAATAAGAAAGTGATAATTACGTTTTTTGCCCTACAATGTTATGCTAGTGGAAAAAGTGGAAAATGAAATACAGAAGTGATAGTCACGTTTTTTTGCCTTACAGCAAATGCAAAAGAAAGATTGAAAAAAAGATTGGAGAAGGAGACCGATGTTGAGAAGAAAGACTACTTAGAATTTTCATGTCTCTTTCATTTTAAATTTCATACAACATTTTTTTTTTAGCAAGATGTGATTTGTGATTTGATGTAGTTAAAAGTGATATGTAAACTCACCAACAAATTGCAAGTGAAAAAATGTGTGAAATAAAATAAGAACTTCATAGTCAAACTTTTTTACCCAACAAGTTGGTTTCTGCGTGGCGCCTATAAACAGCTAGTGGGCGATTGTACCCTCACAACATGTTCTTCATGCACTCGCCACATTTCCTCATCGATTCTTCACTCAGTCAAAAGCAAACAAAAGATTGCATTTAGGCACATGGCTAAGTATTCCAATTTGTTTTATTCTAATTACTTTTAAATAAAGTCAAATTTAATTAACATGTATTTTTTTGTCGATGTTGTGACAATAATATATTATTACAAGTAGAATTGAAGTATTGGTCCACTAACGTTCCTATGATGATGATTTTTCACTAAATTAATATTAATTTTCTTTTTTAATTTATAATTACCTCTTTTAATGCACATACTTTATTTTTTTTCCTAAAGTATATCACGCCTGACAGTAATAAGATTAATTTTTCACAGCTCAAAAAAATACGTTAAGTGGATAGGTCTCCCCAATAATACTTCTTGGTATAGATTAAGTATTTTTCCCTGCACATACTCTTTACAAACGAAGAATGTGATAAAAAGAAAAGAGTTTTGACTTTTGAATCTACGAAGAATGTAATTGATCTGAGTAATTGCATATCCAAACATGTTAATATCTAAAGAATCAAATATTTTGCTTTCAAAACGGTTCATGTCTTGCTTTATATTTAATAAGATGTTTTTGCTTTAGAAAAAAATAATCTAAAAATCAATTTTTACAATCAAAAGTGTAAGAAAGTAACTAAATAAAATTAAATGAAGATATCCATGATCTAAATTTAACAGATTTGATTTTCATGAAGGAATTTGATTAGGGGGAAGTCTTTAGTCTACAACACCTGAACCTACTAGGCATTATCATTCTTGAGTACTCTTTACTCTTTAGGTCTACTTAGCTTAGAGGGAAGTATTGAGGGAAAGTGAAATCTTTCAACTCTATTCCTTCTATGTTTTTCAAAGAAAGTTGGACAGATGTAGGCATATGAAACAGAGGTTCAAGCCATTCTATGCTTTACTGTTTTGTAAACAATTCCAACTTCCAAGTGTAAAACATTGTAATAGAAAGTGATTCTTCAAAAAGAAAATATCATGCATCCTATTTTTTCCAATGCAATTCCCTCTCTTTATCAAGTCAATCCCACTAAAACTTAGTAACTTAGGAACAAATGCGCTGACAGAATTTCTTGGTGAAGCAAATAAATGACATGGTATGGGATGGGATGGACAAATAATTTGATTAGCATCTCCTTATATTTAGCTTGGTTGAGTAACTTATCGCCCCAACCGGCCACATTTCTTAACACTCTTTCCTTAATCCACCTTAATTAATGTGTGTTGGTTTTCGATGATCTGTTGGAAGTACCAAGATAGTTTCCAAGATTCTTCCATCTTGACATTTTAAGAATGTCTGTTGTTATTAATCATATTTATAGTCAATGTGTGAGACTTTTCAACAACCTCACGTCTAGAACTGTACATCAGGAGTGATATCTAGAGTGTGAAATTTGCAGTTATGAACATCTGCAGTTGACCCGATATATGAGTAGCTCCAGTAAAAGGATTTAGAACATGCTCTGATGTTATTTTAGAATTTGAGATAGGCCAAACTATAGATCAAAAGTTAACTAAGAGATGATGATTGCTCTACCATTTATAAATATTTATTCAGTCATATCTCTTATCAATGTGCGACTTCTCAACATATATTAATCATCTAATTAAAGACATGCACCGATAAAGATGCTTAGGACAATTATCAGCAGAGACAAGCATATTCTTAATCTATTACTAGCTTTGGCTCATATTATTAGTTCATTTGCAAACGAAAGATAAGTTAGATGTGATCTCTCCCTTATTCATAACTTCATCTGAAACAGTCTCCCACTAGTATGTAAATATGAAAATGGGTGGGTCTAGATAGGGTACTATAGTACTATCCTTATACCCTTCATACTCGCGTGGATAACAACTTAAATACTCGTACTCCTACTTTTTTAGTACTTATATGCCCATACTCATATCCATTATCCGCAATTTTATTAACTAAAGTGCACCTTTCATTATTTCAAATTTTCACTAGAAACAAAAATATAACTCTCATTATAAAATAAAAATGCAAAAAGCCATCAAAATATTAAATCATTAAACTAAATATTAATCTCTTAAAACGGTAAACGAAAAAGTTATAAGTTTAAATTTATAATTTAAATTTTTTAATATAATCATACAGTCTTAGGTTATTAAGACCTTATTTTAGAAAGTTATGGGTTTAAGGTTGTTTATATACTACCAACTACCAAGTACTAATAACAATAACAATAACAATAACAATAACAATAACAATAACAATAACAATAATAATAATAATAATAATAATAATAATAATAATAATAATAGTCATAATTGTGCGCGGGTATGCGCGGGTTAAGTACTATAATATCCATACATGCACTCATACTCAGTACTTTTTGTGGGTATTTACCTATACGCAACTTCATACTCATTTAGTGAATTTTTACCTTGCTTGTGGTAGATATTTTTTGTGTGTACCCAATGGATATTGTACCCACTACATGTGCTTGTTGTAATGCATACAAGACTTTAGCTGCCAAGATGAATACCTAAGGAGACAATTTATCTTAAATCTATGTGTAGGTTAACTTTTTACTCAAAATCTCATTTACCTTGAATTGGTAGGTAACTATAGTGAGACATTTGAGAACCAACTTGTTCTTCCAGAAAATGAGTAGGGAGCTTTGATCAATGTGTGGTTGTATTAGGTAGAGAGCGTGATGGTGCAGTGAACATCCATAATGAAGCACGGTAATTGAGGTGTTTAACCTTATATTAGTTATTGTGAATATTTTCTCAGATGATGTATGTGCTTGAGCGATCTTTAGATCATTAACTCGGTCAGCTTTGCATTTTTCCGATTTGTTGTTGGACAAGGTCAAACTAAGCGACTGGATTAGTGAGAAATTATTTGATGTGGTATATACGAGGCTCTGACATCAGCAATGAAATTAGGTTTGTCTGATTGTCTTAGTTCTCTATTTTAAGCTTGTTGCTTTGTTGTTTGACTAGTTGTTGAGCACAACTTGTGTTGTGAAAGATATTCCCTTGTACTCTTATATTGATCGTAGGATATTGATTGGCTTGTGGTGTGATTTTTATTTCTCACATTGAGGAGATTTTCCAAATTAAAATCTCTTTCTGATATTTAGTTGCTGATATTATTTGTTATTACTCCTCACATATTCTTGTAAGTTGGGGAAGTTATATTATCCGTTGCATATTGCTCTATTTAAGTTGTCATTATCATTGTGTTATACTTCCCAACTAACTGATACTAGAACTCTTTGGTTTGAGGCTATTTGACTTGCTTAAATGACGGAGATAAATACTTATAGAATGATTTGTTTGAATGGAAGTAATCATCACCCGCTAAAAGGAAAAATGAAGGATTTGTAATTTGCAAAAAAAAATTGCATCTTCTTGTGTTTGTTACACAAAAGCCGGAATTTAAGTCTGATGCGGAATGGAGTTTTGAACATCAACAAAATTGTAGTATAATTTAACAATATGTAGAAGACAATGTTTACAATCATATTGCTAATGAGACAGGTAATAATAAATCCTTGTAGACGAAGATTGAATCTTTATATGCTTCTAAATCAGGTAATAATAAATCTCATTCTTTAATTTTTTATTTTCTAAATCTGTGTTTCAATGGATGCCCTTTATTTCTTATTGTGTCCGGGGTATCCACCGCCTACAACCGTGATTAATTCTCTTATCATGGGTGCTCGAATTAAGAGGCAAACGATTAGTTACAAAATGCGTTATATTCTCATGAGCGAGAATTTAACCACTATATCACATTTCGTGGTTAACATGTCTATCATTGGGACTGTAAATAAGTTCACCCGTGGTTAACAGACATATATACTGTTATCAAAGAATTGTCATATGGGGTGATTCTAATGCCAACTAAAAATTTCTTTGGATAAAGGAGACAAAATTCTTATCCTTTGCTTGCTTGTTGAATTACACATTAAACTAGTATTAGATTAGTATGTGACTCATAATTGGGGGAAATTTTTTCAACAGATTGACACGTGATGTGGGCTTAGACAAATTCTATAATAACTATAAATTAAAGGCACGCAAACATACTTGTTACGGCATTCAACAAGTCAAGAAAGTTATAGAAATGAAGTACAAAAGCATACGTTGCTATCAATTTTATAAGTGGAAACAAAGTTTGTTTCAAAATCAACAACTATATAAGAGGGGACATGGCATGTAGCAAGGACATCATCAAAAGTTGTTCAAGAAAAGGTTTGAAAATCTATAAGGAGAGAAAAGAAACTAAGGGCAATCAATGGGAGCTAAAGGAAGCAAGTTAGCTCACAAGCGCATAGAAGGGTCTCTGTTTTTGGCACCTAAAGGTTATGTTCCAATTTGTGTTGGCACAAATGAGGACACTTGCACACGATTTATTGTTCACATCAGAGCATTTCGTGATGTATTTTTTTGTGATTTGTTAGGTAAGTCAGCAGAAGAATACGGGTTCATCAATGAAGGGGTTTTCAAGATCCCATTCGAAGCACAAGCGTTTGAAGAGCTGCTCATTAGAAAGTCCAACACAAAGATTAGGAGGGTCGTGACAAATTTGTTGGGAATTGGATCATCAATTTTAATTATCTGTTTAAAATTTGTTTATTATTATCTAATATATGTTTGTTATTAGCTAATATCTGTTTATTTTGGGATCTGATCTTTTAGGGGATTGTGATAAGTTTTAAGGAGATAATATCTTGTAAATATCTTGATCATTAGAATCATATATAAGTTGTAACACTGTAACCCAAATAAGCAACTCAGTGAATAAGAAAAGAGCTATAGCTACTCTATAGCCGCAGAAGTAGGCAAATTGGCCGAACTGCGTGACCAAACTGTTTATGTGTTCTTTATACCTTCTTTCTCTCTAGTTACTCAGTGCGATCCAAGTATTTTTGCTAATACATGCATAAGTTTTCCTTCATTTGTTGTTCTATAGCCGCTATAGCTTATGTTCAAAATATTTACAAGTGGGTAGATTCTTGTAGTTGGATTCATATTCATTATCCATCAAGATATAGTTACCGAAATTAGAATATGATGTAAAAAATTCAGTAAATACCAACACATATTGTTTTATTCAGCCAAATTTATGTGAACTGATAGTTTTAAGGAAGATTAGAGATGGCAGAGAATTTTCAGCATCTATGAAATGGTGTTTCTGGCAGCCTTCGGTTTTTGCACAGTCATAGGATAAAGAGATAATTTTGCCTGATTCTGAATGCATAGGAAAATAAATTTATTAAGTGCTTATAGCTATAAGTGCTTATTCATAAGCTAATTTGAGATTTTTTTGAAATAAGTTAAAAATAATCATAAACTCTTATTCATAAGCTATTTAAATCGCTTATGAAAATAAACTCAACAACTTATAGGTAAGTTATAAGTCGTTTACATTAGCTCTCTCAAACACTTGCATAAATGTTTGTTATAAGATAAGCTCAAATAAGCTCTTCCACATGAGGCATTACTTCATTGCCGTTTCGGTTGGTTCGTAGAGCAAATGCTAGTTTTGCTAAGTTATTTGTCTATTTGATACAAAGTTGTGCATAACTTTTGGCATCATTTTGAAGTAGCAAGGGTCGAGAATTTTTGTTGCATTAAGCTTTTGATGGTTGGGTGGCTAGCATGAAGGATGGCTTATGGGCTTTTCTTCGATATCTTTGGGAGCCTTGTATGCTTTTATGGGTATTGTACCTTCAAAGCTATTGCCCACGAAAGCCCAGCCTAAGGGATAGAGAATAAACAGTTTGGGGAGTCAATGTGGTCGAGTAATGTGGGTAGAAGCTTAGAAGAGTCCTACTAACACTCTCTTGTCAACATTCTCTTTTTTATTGATATAAATCCATGTAGAGTCCACTAAATATATGAACTTCACTCTCAAATTGGTCGAACATATATGAATTATAACCAATAAAATAAAATGTTGAAAATAGTGTCAAATGAGTATTGGTAGTATTTCTCTAGAAGCCCATTTGCTAGAACAACCATAACCAATATTTAACCGTCACTCATAACCCTCAAATCAATTGATCCATCATTACATCATTTAATAGTGTAATAAACCGCACAACAATTATGAAACAACCAATAAGTCAAGAGACAACTTCAAGTCTACTAAAGATTTAGGAAAAGTAAGATTTCACTTCAACGCTATTCTTAGGCATGCGTCTGTGTTTGGTACTTTGATAACCAAGCATGAGATCTCCGGAGTTTGAAGAGAACATCTGGCATGGTGGTTTGGTAAAACTTTACCTACCTCCACTCTCCAAGAACCCACGACCACGGGGAAGCACCAGGAGTAAGAACGACGATATGAGTTTTGAGATCTTAAGTTTGATGTAGGCCAAAGTAGATGAGCTTCAGGTATAGAACAAGACACTGCAAACTCAATTAGGGTCAATGATAGCTGACAAATGAAAATTGAAAGGCCATTTCAGCGAAAATATTGGAGGAAGATTTCCAACATTTTTCTATCGTCATTGTGGAGGAGCTCATTCCTAACGAGTATAAGAATGAGCAATTTGACATGTACGACAAGACCTATCAGCCTGATGAACATCTGGCGTTGTTCAAGACCAAGGGGCACGACACAAGTGACTTTTTTAAAATGCAAGCTCTTTCCGGGAACTTTTACAAAGTCACCCCTGATGTGGTTCACCAACCTACTTGCCAGTCCATCCGTAGATGGTTTCAGAGACTTTTGCAGCAAGTTCTTGGAATATTTCTCTACATCGAAGACCAAGAGGATGACACTGAGAGGTCTTTCCAATATGAACTACAAACATGGAGAACCACTACGAGAATTGCTCGGCAGGTTCAATATTGTGTTTCATAAACTTATCAAAACAGAATCCCTCTATATGCTTGTCAGCATTTACAAATGGCCTAAGGTTAGGAGATTAAAAGTTTGATAGATTTGAGGAGGGGCGGCTAAACTCATTAAAGAAGAAGGGGTCGGGAAGACCAATAGAGAGGCTGCAGAGATGAAAAAAATTTAACCAATAGTGAGAAGAGGGGTGAAAAGAATATATGGAACTAGAATCAATCATGGGAGCGCAAGCACTTCAGAATTGGAGACGTCTGCGAAAAAATGAAGCTCCCCAAACGAAGAGAAAACCCTCTTCCCCTAAACACAAACAAGCCTAAGATCTTTAAGGAGGCATCAAATATACAATTGATACACCGACCTTCGCCGGTTAATTGCAACATGGGCCCCGACAAAGATAAGTTGTTCCAGTTCCATCAAATTACCAGGAATGACACGAAAGATTGTAGAACTCTCCAGTGGGAGATTGAAAGTATCACCCATAAGCATCATTTGAAACAATATGTAGGGAGGACACAAGGTGGAACTTAAGCAGGGGGATAAAGGTTGATCAAGGGGGGAGGATTTGGGAAGATAACTTACGTGATATGGACCTCGAGGTAGTGTCCAAAATTGCTAGAGGGTTCATTGGAGGAGGCAAAAACATCTTAACTTGTAAGAAGTATGCAGATCGGCAATCTCCGTCAATGTAGGGAAGTTGGGTTTCGATTACCCCTCAATCGCTCTCACCCGAAGGATTTTGATAGAAATTGATGTAGAACCAAACCACGTACTCCTTGCAGAGGATGATAAGCCATGTGAGAGATTGCCACAAGTTAGGAAGCTGGATAAAATCCTAGGGTTGAAAAGTCGCAAGCATAAGTGCTTGATTTCTCTATGATAGTTCTTACAGAGAACTCTAAGAAACTAACTCACGCCAATGTGAATTCTAAACCAAAGGTCAATGAATGTCAAATTACAAAGAGACCAACCCCTTATATAGAACAGGGTGACGCCTAAAACTTAGGCCCAAACACTTGGACCAACTTGACTCCATGACTACTACCAAATTGAACTGAAAGCACAAGCCGAATAATCCATCTTACACGAGCCAAAAATACAAGTCCTAAAAATATTATCAAGACGCAAGGCTCAATCCTAAATCTTAAGTAAGCAATGCATGTGTCGTTCCTAAATCTTTGACAAACCTCTTAAAGAAGCTTACCAAAGGATGAAAGCTCAAACCCTTATGCTTATACATAAGTAGTGTTCATTGTTGAATAACCATATACTTGGATCCCTATAAGGCGCACTACATAGTCTAAAAAAACTGCAAGATCTGAGCAGAAGGAACACGTATCAAACACAATATAAAGCGTATGTTCATCTAAGACAAGAAAATAATTCTCAATTTCCGGGAGCAATTACTGAGACTTAAAATAAGCCATAATGTTTTTTTCAATTAAGTCTATAAGCTCATTGAACTTTTAAGAAAAAATAAAGAACTAATATGAAAAGAGTCAATAGGTAATAAACTTCATGTGATATGCAAAGCCTATAATAAGTGCCCACCAATTTGTAACTTTAAGGGGAAAATAACTTTATTTGCATGCAATAGACAATTCAGAGGATATATTATTTTAAATTACAACTCCCCTATTGAACACTCTTTAATATGTTACCTTAATTTAATGACTTCACTTCCCGTTTTTACACTCATAAGGGTAGGTCTTTATAAACCTTTTCAGGGGAAAGACATAAGGTATGTGATTCCTTTGATCTAGGTTTTGAAATTGAAGGAGTATCAGACTCCTATTTTTTTTAAACGAGTATTATTGGACTCCTTGAAGTCCCTAAATTTCATTTTGATATGTAAGATTCTTTATAATTCCTACATTTGAAAAATAATGAGAAAACTTAGTGATATCCCTAAGCCATCCCTATCAAACTCTTTTTGTCTTTTCTTCTTTTGAAGCCTAAAAAAACTCTCAAGCTCTTTTTCTCTTTCTTTTTATAGCCTAGATTTTATTTCAAACTCTACTCTTTATTTTTTTCTTTCATCGTTTTATTTTATTTATCGTTATTTTTATAAAAATCCTCATGAAACTCATAAGAGACCTACACTCATTCTTATCCTTACAATATAACTTTTAACACCCTTTTTCTTCTTTAGGCACTCGTTTGCCTTTTCTTCTCTCATCCCCCCACGATCACCCTTAGCCATGACTAACATTTTGACTTGATTTTGCACGTCCAATTGTGCATATGACTTAGGAGAAAGAGGTTAACAAGAATCATTCCCACAAACATCGACCATGATGAAGATAATTAGAGGAAAGAAGCAAGTAGTAAAGCAATCAAAGCAAGCACCTGGGAGGATCACTCACAAAAATCCACTTTCCAATAGATTCCAAAATCTAAAGTCTACTCACCCAAGCAAACAAACAAACAAGATAAGGATCAAACCCAAAGGATCCTAAAAAGAAAAGTCCAAAGTCCTCTCAACAAGAGAAAAAAGAAAAGAAAATTACAAATAAATACCCTAATACAAATGTACTAAAATAATCAATACACATGTAAAATATGAAAAGAAGAAAGAAAAATAAACTAAAATAAAGAAAAAACAAAAAAATAATATACATCACGACCCCTCCTTGGAGAGAATAAAAGTCATTTACAACTATGTTTATATAGGCTCTATTAAGGTAAAAATAACAGTTTTAAAAAGCCAACTTAATTTTCTATCACTCCACAGCTCTATCAAGGAAAAAATAAGTTTGAAAATAGTAATATTAAATGTATAGGCACAAATCCTCTTAAAAACTATGTTTGTAATTATAAACATAAGTTTAGTAATTACTTTTATTCAAATAAATGTATAAAACTTTTAAAGTAAGCAAATAAGCCTTTAAAAAATATTATATATATATATATATATATATATATATAGTTTTTTGACGTCAAAACTTCAATTCATTAATTAGGAGAATAGGAGAAGAAGAATTACATAAATCCAAAGATAGAAAGACATCAAGACAAGACTGGGAGGTCCATTCTCTTGATGTCTTGTTTATATTATATAGGAAAATAAGCTTTTCAATAAAATAGATAGAAAAGTAAGGTTTTATTTTTGCCCTTAAAAGTAAGGTTTTTAAAAACTACGCTTATAATAAGAAACACGTTCAAGGAAAAATTAGGTTTGAAAATTGTAATGTTAAAGAGAAAAGAGAATATAGTTTTTAAGAAACTAAGCTTATAATAATAATAATGAATAGTTTTTAAAAAACTAAGTTTATAATAATAATAATAATAATAATAATAATAATAATAATAATAATAAAAAAAGACACTTTCAAGGAAAAATAAGTTCGAAAACAGTAATGTAAAAATAAATAGAAAAATAAGTTCTCTAAAAACTAAGTTTATAATAGAAAAACACTTTAAAAAAAAAAAGTTCCATTTTCCGATGTACAGTTAAAGAGATAGGAAAATGTGGTGGGCATAAGTGAAAGAAGGGTGAACTAACCATTTTCAACGCAAAATTGGGAGCATATTTGATGAGCAAAACTACCTAGGTACTAGGTAGTGCTCTCAAACTGTTGATTTCAGAGAAAATTCATCATGGAAGGCTGAGTCTTCTCTCGCTTTCAGTAGCAGCAATTCTGTTTCCATCGGATCTTCACTACCAGATCTCCCTACCACCAGATTTTGAATCTAAACACAGATTCTTCTCATTGAATTCTATTTCTTGAAGATAAAACAACGGGGAAAATAAACAGATCAATAAACGAAAGAAAAGTATGCCAATAACATATTCAAAGTTTCAGACACGTTTTATATGTGTATGTAAAGGTAAAAGCTTCGGAAAAAGAAAACGAAAGAGGAAGGAGAATGTCAATAACCACTTTCAATGTACCGAATTGGCATGTGGACTAACCTCATTTTCAGGTTCCATCCATCTACAAGGATTGAAGTTTAGAGCTGCACTATACACAGACATCTAAATGAACTGCAAAGGGAAATGGAACCATAAAGCATCCCTCTGGAATAACGAAATCTGCTCAACAATAGATAAGCTAGTATCAGTGGCCTGTTATAAAACTTTTACATGAATATGACTTTAATAATAGTACTGTAAAAATATGAACTGATAAGGAACCATAAAATTCTAAAATTTAATTGTGAAGTATAACTACTAATATTAAGACACAACATATTTTTTTCAAAAAAAAAAAAGACACAACATCAACTCTTATCCCACTCAAAATTTTATACTTTGGTATTGAATGTTTTCTTTGCTCCTCTCATTAAGCAAATTGTAATGCCCCCAAGTCCAAGTGTTTCATCAATAACCTGTTGGTGAAGGACAACATGAAACATTAACACACTAGTCTCTTTTGAACATGCCGAACAAAAATTTAATTAGGATCTTTAGGATAAGTATCTCATCAAATTAGAGTTCAAGACAATCTAATCTAATATGAAAAATAGTAAAGTGTTAATCACTTACGCATTGAGTGAATGGCATTGCTTTATAATCCTGCCATGTAAGCAATTCCTCCCCACAATTACTCTTTTTGAGAATCTTGTTCAATCCCCACAAAGAGAGGATTGACGATGAAGCCTGCAACAGCACCATCTGTCAAACTTTCTTCCTCTAGTAGTCTTCCAAGTACACCACTACCTTCTGTGGGAGCAACATTTTGCCTGTGTACCTCTATGGTGTTCTTTACCTTATGATATAATGATAGCTGAAGATATAACCTTCCTTAATGGACACCAATAAATGGGAAACTGAATAGAAAAACTAGGATTAGAATTTGGAAAGAAAAGTGATAGCTGGGAAACAATGCAAAATGAGTACCCAGCCAGTATTTGGAGAGTAATAGACCTTGAGGTTGGTTTGAACAATGAGTGTCAGCACCAACAGACTTCCCCATCCCATCACTGTGATTTTGCCATACTTTCTTTGCAAAAGTATGGTATTGACATCTAAGCTGACTACTACTGGATCATCTGCATATGACTCAACATGGCAGAGCCATCAACTTGATGAACCATTGATCTTTGTGACTGATATAACTGGGACTGTTCAATATCCATCACTAACCTATAAGATCAGAATTTAAGAGATTACAACAAGTAGCCACAACATGGAAAGAAAATGTAACATGGATACATGAACTAAATTAAAAGATAAAAGAAAATTATGACCTGGGATCCCGTAGGAAATTGTAATTGAAGTGAAGAATTGCTTGAATGTTAATCTCTGCTCTGCACATTAAGGCAGATATGTTTTGGCATATAATGATTAGGAAGACACACTAGGCTATAACGGCCAAACGGGTGTATTGAATCGACTGTGAACAAGGCCACATGCTTATATATGTCATTGAAATATGAGAAATGCTGAAATTCCAAAATGAGTATACCCACTCCTTAGAAATATTGAAGTAACCGCAAGAGAGAGAGAGAGAGAGAATGAAACCTGATTCTGTTATTATTTCAACCCCCCCAACTTATATCTGTGCAGTACACATGTATTTATAGCCACAGAATCTAACTTGCCTAACCACAAACTGAACTAACCATAGAAACCCACTAATCTAACCACAAACTGAACTAACCATAGAAACTAACTGTTAGGGTTGGAAGAATCCCAAAAAGGGACAAAGAAGGAAATACGATAAAAGAGCAATATATTTTTGGTATTTTCTGAATAAAAACTGATATATTAATAAAGAAAAGACACAAGAAGGCAAATCCTTGATTACAAAGGGGAAACCCTTTCCAAAGGTAAAAACCTTTCACAACTCAATAATTCAAATGCTTACCTAACCTAATGAGAAACCTTTTATTTAAAATAAGCTAATCCTAATAGATATAAACGTAACCCCCAAGAAGTCAAAGATAAACTCTTACTCTTAATCTAAAATAACGAATCTAAAATTAAAGATCAATTCCTAAAATAAAATATAACCTCCTAAAATAAAATAAACCTAGATATCTAGAATCCTAACAATACTCCCCCACAAAAAAACAACCTTGTCCTCAAGGTGGGTAATATTCCTCCCATATGCCCGTGGTATTCACAGGTTTGTCGCTCCTACGGTCGCCTCCATCATCTCCCTCACCCAAAATAGTGACCCGTAGATTGGCATCTAGACATTTATGCTGAGGCCTGAAAGCCAAATTGCATTTGTAACACCTCCCTTCAGTTGTACGCTTCACGTGCTCAGCATATGGCAAGTGTCGTCCCTTGTGTCCTGAAGCATTGTTGCACTGCTTGAGGTTGATTTGTCTGACCCAAAAGAAGACCCACCCATTAGAGACGGCGTAACGGTCTTGGTGTCGCTAGCAAATGTAGGTAATGGACTATGTCGTGGCCCACGACAGGAGAAGCAAAACCCACTGGAACGCTAGTCATGATGCCACCTCTGCGTTGAGAGGGCGGAGGAAAAGAAACCTCTCGAGACGGAGGTTGTCCTTCAGCAAGACGGAATTCAACGTTGACATCCTGCGCAAGCTCCATAGCGCGCACCACCTCGGTAGGGCGGAAAGAACGCACCCGAAAACGAATCTCGGGTCCGAGCCCTCCCAAGAAGTACCCCAACAACTGCTCGTCGGAAGGATTAGGAATTTGGGCCACCAAGACTTCAAACTGCTGCACATAATCAGCAATGGTACTTGTCTGCCGGAGAGCCTTCAATTGCTCATAAATGTTCCCGTGGCTACCTCACCAAAACACCGAAGCAAGCATGGGATCAATGAATTCCAAGTGAGATCAGGAGTGCGGCGTTGAAGAAAATGGAATCAATGAACAGCTACCCCTTCCATGCTTATGAATGCCAAGTGCAGTTTCTCTTCCTCTGTCACACGGTGCACGGCAAAGAATTTCTCAACTCGAGCAATCCAAGACACCGGATCCATCCCTTCAAATACCGGAAGCTCAACCTTTTTGGACCAAGAGCGAGGCGCGGGTACAACCACGACATCAGCGTTGCTGTTGCTATCAGAAGAAGAGTTGTTCATACTCGCCAGCTGTTGCGCAAGGCGGTGATCATGTGCTCCCGTCGAGCGAGGTCTCCATCAAGTTTCCCGCTGAGGTCTGCGAGTTCCCCCTCGATAGCAGTCTGCCAAGCCTCCATGACGGCATAAAACAAAAACGGCAGAACAGGGCGTGGTACTGTGCGGGGTTACTATAGAGGTACTGTGGCGGCTGTTTTTTTTTTTTTGGTGTCAGCAGCGGCAGTAGAGGCAGCGGCTGTGAATGGTGGGGAAGCGGCAAATGTTGAAGAGGTAAAGAGGACCCGGCAGGTCGGACCAATTGTTAGGGTTGGAAGAAACCCAAATAGGGATAAAGAAGGAAATAAGATAAAAGAGCAATATATTTTTGGTATTTTCTGAATAAAAACTGATGTATTAAAAAAGAAAAGACACAAGAAGGCAAATCCTTCTTTACAAAGGGGAAACCCTTTCCAAAGGTAAAAACCTTCTACAATTCAATAGTTCAAATGCTTATCTAACCTAATGAGAAACCTCTTATTTAAAATAAGCTAATCCTAATAGATATAAAACTTAACCCCCAAGAAATCAAAGATAAACTCTTAAAATAAAAGATACTTTTAATCTAAAATAACGAATCTAAAATAAAAGATCAATTCCTAAAATAAAATATAACCTCCTAAAATAAACTAAACCTAGATATCTAGAATCCTAACACTAACTGATCTAACCACAAAATACAACAGAGATATGTCTACTATAATACTCCCCCTCAAGCCTTGCTGGGTTGAGATCTTAGATCTGACACAGTAAGCTTGGTCCTTAGTTCCTGAAATCTTGATAAAGACAATGGTTTAGTCAGATCATCCTTTTAATTACCATGTAATCAAATTTACGAGTGAGGGATCGAAGGATTTTTTCAATTACCATCAAATCAGTGATCTGCTCTCCACATCCTTTCATCAGATTTGTGACACTCAGAACCTTTGTGAAGTATTCTCCAACTTTCTCATTCTCCTCCATTCGTAAAAGCTCATACTGACTCCTTAGAGTCTGGAGCTTCACCTTCTTGACTTTGTCTCCACCAGCATGACTCTTCTGCAATATATCCCAGGCTTCCTTAGAAGATTTTGCTTGTGCAATCTTCTCAAAGTGTGTATAACCTACACACTGGTGCAAAAGAAACATTGCTTTGCAATCTTTCTTCTTCATTTCTTTATGAGTAGCACGCTGGGCATCTGTTGCAGCCTGAGTCAGAGGCTGAAAGCCTTGTTCCACCACTTCCATGACTTCTTGGAAGCCTAAAAGAACCTTAATTTGAATACTCCAGTGATCCCAATTCTTTTCAGTGAGAACTGGCAGATTCTCATTTGTTCCACCCATTGTGAGGGTTTCTTGATCAAAAACAGGGAGAATTTCTTGTCAAGAAATAGAGAGAATCCCTGCTCCAGCCTCACACACAGCAGTAACAAGCGAACAGGGCCAAACAGAGGTTGATCAACAGATCAAGATTGCAATTTACCCAGTTGAAACATGCACCTTGATCAGAGACTTGATCAGAAACAAGGCTCGCAGTGTGTGGAATGAACCTCTGAGATTGAAACTCGCAGCTTCTACACCAATTGCACTCTCCACTATGTGGAATGGAATTGAAACTCGCAGCCTCTGAATGCACCTTCCACCAATTGCAGTTTGCAATCTCTGATGAAGGATGGAACTTGCAGATTCGTTGCACTCCAAGCGAACTGAGCCAAACAAGGTTCGAAACTCCCAGTTTTGATTCAGACCCCAAGCAACTGACCCAGAACAGGGTTCGAAACTCTCAGTTCCAATTCAGAGAAGTTGCTCAACCAAGATTGAAACTCGCAGCTTCAATATTCACGACCCTCCCTCAGGTCCAAGAATCAGAATCTTGCTCTGGATACCACTTTGTTAGAGTTAGAGAGAAGGAGAGAGAAAGAGAATAGAATCTGAGAGAATTATTCATCACTCATTATGAAAACTGAGTAATATACACCGCCTTATATAGAAGGCATAACAGCACTAGTTACTTGCTACTCAAGTAACCTGTCTAACAAGTAACTACGTATTCTAAGCTATAATAGTCCAGCTGTCTCAACATTATAATGAAAGCTATTATCCCAATATATTTGAATTATATCTACAACAAATATAACATTACTTTATAGCAAAACATATATACAAGTGAGAATAAAAGCTTTGAACTAAGTAATGAAAAATATAGAGGTATATATGGTTATTAAAAACTAAATTAAAATATGATAAAAACTTAGTGTATAATATAATAAAGAAACACTTTCAATGAAAAGAACTTGCTTTCACAAACTAATGTAAAAATGTTTTCTAGCAAAAAAAACAAGCAAGCTAGAAAATCACTTTCAAATAAGTAATGAAAAGTAGATAGGAAAATATAATGTTATCGTGATTAAAACTAAATCAATATAAAAGAAAGAAACACTTCAATGGAAAAGAATATGTTTTTGCAAACCAATGTAAGAGTACTATATAGAAAAATAGATGTACAATTGAGAAAAACTTTTTCATATAAGTAATAAGAATACATAAATAAAAATATGGTGGTTAAAAATAATAATAATAAACACTTTCAAGGAAATGAATGTATTTCAAAAACCAAGGTAAAAACATTATATAGAAAAAAAAAAATATATATATATATAAGTGAGAAAAACATTTTGAAATAAGTAATAAAAAGTATATCAGGAAATATGGTGATAAAAAACAAAAAGATAAAAACTAAGTTTATAATATAAAAAAGAAACTCTTTCACAAATCAATGCAAAAATATATATACGTGAGAAAATTCATTTTGAAAATAGAAAGTTATCAAAGAACATGTAGGAATCTTGTCTCTTTTGGAACTCTAGAAACAAGAACCCAATTCCTTGACCCTGTCTTTACAAAACCTGATTATATTATATCCGTCAGTCAACTCATACAAGTGAATTATATAATGCCATATACTTGACAGTTGAGACATTTGTTACATTAGAGCATCCCCATCAGTTCTATCATCACCAATGTAAATTTGAAGTACGTCAATAGAATTCTCGTATCCTAGAAATATGTAAATAATATTGCAATTCGGACATATGTCTCATAATCCACAACCCAAGTTGCATGAGTATACACTGACCTAACTGCAGTCCATGACCCTTCTTCTGGAACTGATTTCCATTGCTCTTGTATCAGTAGTGTAGGGAATGCATCTGTCCGTTAACCAAGTTAGATTAACAGGTAAGTCCAAAATAAAATTAATAAAATTCAAAACCACAAAAAAGTGTATTTAAATTTTTTATAAGATTGGTTTTTCCTTCCAATGATCCCATAAGCGAATAAAAAGGAAACAAGCCATTTTGAGAAAACCCAACTGGTAAAAAACCAATCTTTAACCACGTATAAGATTTGACACAAAAAACCCGCATATAAGATTCCCCCAATAACAATAAATCAGATAGGAGAAAGAGAAACACACCCCCACATATTGGTGACACCCTCTGTCATAGCGCTGCAAATGCCTGCCGGTGTGGGGAGCAACAAAGCACATAACAATGTTCTCCAATTGTATAAGGTTCACTTTTCTAACACCAATCAAACTTTCACTGCCAAGCGGCAACACTGAACAACTCTAAAAGAAAAATATTAAAAACCAAACCCGTAGAACGCAACAAAGAATAGAAAAGCTAGACATGTAATAACCGTTAAAACAAAAGTGAATTACAACAAAGAATCAAAGATATTGCTGGTACTATATAATGAAGTTCTCAATACATACAAAATTAAAAGGCACTATAAACGAAGACATTACCTTTGAATAGCCAAAATCACAAGCGAGGAGCAGGACTACCATCCAACAATGTATTTTCCAACTTCAAGTTATGATGGCATACTTGCTTCATTAAAGAAGACAAATAGAGAATAGCTAACATCTGATATAAGTTGTTGGAAGAAGAAGCATGCCTGCAGAATTAATAGCAAGCATTAAAGACATATGCGGCAGGACTAAACAAATGAATAAATGCAACAGAGAAGTTCCCCAGTCCTCACCGAAACGCCCTGCATTTTATATTCCCTCAAATAGCTTCCTCCAGAAGCATATTCCATTACAATTGCCAAATGTGATGGGGTCATTTTAACCTATAGTCACATTATCAAAGGACTAATCAAGATACTTCTAAGATATGATTCAAATGAAGAAATAGGATAGGATATTGTAAGTGTAAAGACCTCCTTGAACCTGACTATATTGGGATGCCTCAGTGATCTGTGATTTATTAATTCTCTCTGTACATTTTCATCTATCAGTTAATGAAACGTGTATGATAAGTTCGTCAGTCCATTTGTCCCTCATGAATCCCAAAATTTCCCAGAACCAATATCAGACACAAGTTCATAGCGATCACCGTAATGCATGAACCTCAAAATTTTCTACAATCAATATCAGACACAAGTTCACAGCGATCACTGTAATGCATGATCGGGCATATCCATTCGGGACTCAAAAAGGGGAATGAAGAACCCATTATACACACCAAGAAGGCTCAGCCTTCAAACTATCATCGTCCCAAATGATAAAAAGCAAAATCAGAGAGATAGGCAACACGGGTCAGAAGGGACAAGGGCCAAAACTTTGTTTATCCTTACGCATGAAAAAATAATTCCAAACTCCACCGCCACACACTTAAGCATTACACATGACTAACAAGAACTGTCTGTAATATATGCATTCGCAAATAATAAGTAAGAAAGAAAGAAAATCCTCAAGAATTAAGGACATTAAACTTTTCACCTAGCTACAAGTTCATCAGCCCATTTGTCCCTCATGAACCCCAAAATTTCAAAGAACCAATATCAGGCACAAGTTCATAGCGATCACCGTAATGAATGACTGGGCATAACCATTCAGGACACAAAGCGGGGAAGGAAGAACCATTTATGCACCCCTTGAAGGCTCAGCCTTCAAGCTATCATCGTCCCAAATGATAAAAAGCAAAATCAGCGAGATAGGCAACACGGGTCAGAAGGGACAAGGGCCAGAACTTTCTTTATCAGTACGCTTGAAAAATAAATCCAACCTCCACCGCCACACACTTAAGCATTAAACATGACTAACAAGCACTGTCTGTAATATATGCACTCGCAAAACAGAAGAAAGAAAGAAAATCCTCAAGAATTTAGGACATTAACCTTTTCACCGAGCAACAAGTTCATCAGTTCATTTGTCCCTCATAAAGCCCAAAATTTTCAAGAACCAGTATCAGGCACAAGTTCATAGCAATCACCGTAATGCATGATTGGGCATATCCATTCAGGACTCAAAGCGGGGAAGGAAGAACCCTTTATGCACCCCTTGAACGCTCAGCCTTCAAACTATCATTGTCCCAAATGATAAAGAGCAAAAAAGTAGAGAGAAAGGCGATAAGGGTCGTAAGGGACAAGGGCTAGAGCTTACTTTATCATTACACTTGAAAAAATATTTCAAAACTCAAACGCCAGACACTTAAGCATTACACTTGACTAACAGGCACTGTGACTATAATAGATGTATTCGCAAATCAGAAGAAATAAAGAAAGAAAGAAAAGCCTCAAGAGTATCGGACATTAACCTTTTCACCGAGCAACAAGTTCATCAGTCCTTTTGCACCTCATGCACCCCAAAATTTTCCAGAAACAATATCACATCTTAATTCATGATCGGGCATATCCATTTGGAACTCAAAATGGGGAATGTAGAACCCTTTATGCACCCCAAGAAGGCTCAGCCTTCAAACTACCATCGTCGCAAATGATAAAACAAAAATCAGAGAGATAGACAACACGGGTCAGAAGGGACAAGGGCCAGAACTTTCTTTATCATTACGTTTGAAAAATAATTCCAACCTCCACCGCCACACACTTAAGCATTACACATGACTAACAAGCACAGTCTGTAATATATGCATTTGCAAAACAGAAGAAAGAGAGAAAGAAAATCCTCAAGAATTTAGGACATTAACCTTTTCACCGAGCAACAAGTTCATCAGTTCATTTGTCCCTCATAAAGCCCAAACTTTTCAAGAACCAGTATCAGGCACAAGTTCATAGCGATCACCGTAATGCATGATTGGGCAGATCCATTCAGGACTCAAAGCGGGGAAGGAAGAACCCTTTATGCACCCCTTGAAGGCTCAGCCTTCAAACTATCATCGTCCCAAATGATTAAAAGCAAAAAAGCAGAGAGAAAGGCAACAAGGGTCGAAAGGGACGAGCCAGAGCTTAGTTTACCATTATGCTTGAAAAAATAATTCCAAACTCCACCGCCAAACACTTAGGCATATCCATTTGGGACTCAAAATGAGGAAGGAAGAACCCTTTATGCAGCCCAAGAAGGCTCAGCCTTCAAACTATCATCGTCCCAAATGATAAAAAGCAAAATCAAAGAGATAGGCAACACGGGTCAGAAGGGACAAGGGCCAGAACTTTCTTTATCATTACGCTTGAAAAATAATTCCATCCTCCACCGCCACACACTTAAACATTACACATGACTAACAAGCACTGTTGTAATATATGCATTCACAAAACAGAAGAAAGAAAGAAAATCCTCAAGAATTTAGGACATTAACCTTTTCACCGAGCAACAAGTTCATCAATTCATTTGTCCCTCATAAAGCCCAAAATTTTCAAGAACCAGTATCAGGCACAAGTTCATAGCGATCACCGTAATGCATGATTGGGCATATCCATTCAGAACTCAAAGCGGGAAAGGAAAACCCTTTATGCACCCCTTGAAGGCTCAGCCTTCAAACTATAATCGTCCCAAATGATAAAAAGCAAAAAAGCAGAGAGAAAGGCAACAAGGTTCAAAAGGGACGAGCCAGAGCTTAGTTTACCGTAATGCTTGAAAAAATAATTCTAAACTCCACAGCCAAACACTTAGGCATATCCATTTGGGACTCAAATGGGGAAGGAAGAACCCGTTATGCACACCAAGAAGGCTCAGCCTTCAAACTATTATCGTCCCAAACGATAAAAAGCAAAATCAGAGAGATAGGCAACACGGGTCAGAAGGGACAAGGGCCCGAACTTTCTTTATCATTACGCTTGAAAAATAATTCCAACCTCCACCGCCACACACTTAAGCATTACACATGACTAACAAGCACTGTTTGTAATATATGCATTCGCAAAACAGAAGAAAGAAAGAAAATCCTCAAGAATTTAGGACATTAACCTTTTCACCGAGCAACAAGTTCATCAGTTCATTTGTCCCTCATAAAGCCCAAAATTTTCAAGAACCAGTATCAGGCACAAGTTCATAGCGATCACCGTAATGCATGATTGGGCATATCCATTCAGGACTCAAAGCGGGGAAGGAAGAACCCTTTACGCACCCCTTGAAGGCTCAGCCTTCAAACTATCATCGTCCCAAATGATAAAAAGCAAAAAAGCAGAGAGAAATGCAACAAGGGTCAAAAGGGACGAGCCAGAGCTTAGTTTACCATTATGCTTGAAAAAATAATTCCAAACTCCACCGCCAAACAATTAGGCATATCCATTTGGGACTCAAAATGGGGAAGGAAGAACCCTTTATGCACCCCAAGAAGGCTCAACCTTCAAACTATCATCGTCCCAAATGATAAAAAGCAAAAAAGCAGAGAGAAAGGCAACAAGGGTCGAAACGGACGAGCCAGAGCTTAGTTTACCATTATGCTTGAAAAAATAATTCCAAACTCCACCGCCAAACACTTAGGCATATCCATTTGGGACTCAAAATGGGGAAGGAAGAACCCTTTATGCACCCCAAGAAGGCTAAACCTTCAAACTATCATCGTCCCAAATGATAAAAAGCAAAAAAGCAGAGAGAAAGGCAACAAGGGTCGAAACGGACGAGCCAGAGCTTAGTTTACCATTATGCTTGAAAAAATAATTCCAAACTCCACCGCCAAACACTTAGGCATATCCATTTGGGACTCAAAATGGGGAAGGAAGAACCCTTTATGCACCCCTTGAAGGCTCAGCCTTCAAACTATCATCATCCCAAATGATAAAAAGCAAATTCATAGAGATAGGCAACACGGGTCAGAAGGGACAAGGGCCAGAACTTTCTTTATCATTACGCTTGAAAAATAATTCCAACCTCCACCGCCATACACTTAAGCATTACACATGACTAACAAGCACTGTCTGTAATATATGCATTCGCAAAACAGAAGAAAGAAAATAAAATCCTCAAGAATTTAGGACATCAACCTTTTCATCGAGCAACAAGTTCATCAGTTCATTTGTCCCTCATAACGCCCAAAATTTTCAAGAACCAGTATCTGGCACAAGTTCATAGCGATCACCGTAATGCATGATTCGGCATATCCATTCAGGACTCAAAGCGGGGAAGGAAGAACCCTTTACACACCCCTTGAAGGCTCAGCCTTCAAACTATCATCGTCCCAAATGATAAAAAGCAAAAAAGCAGACAGAAAGGCAACAAGGGTCGAAAGGGACGAGCCAGAGCTTAGTTTACCATTATGCTTGAAAAAATAATTCCAAAATCCACCGCCAAACACTTAGGGATATCCATTTGGGACTCAAAATAGGGAAGGAAGAACCCTTTATGCACCCCATGAAGGCTCAACCTTCAAACTATCATCGTCCCAAATGATAAAAAGCAAAAAAGCAGAGAGAAAGGCAACAAGGGTCGAAAGGGACGAGCCAGAGCTTAGTTTACCATTATGCTTGAAAAAATAATTCCAAACTCCACCGCCAAACACTTAGGCATATCCATTTGGGACTCAAAATGGGGAAGGAAGAACCCTTTATGCACCCCAAGAAGGCTCAGCCTTCAAACTATCATCGTCCCAAATGATAAAAAGCAAAATCAGAGAGATAGGCAACACGGGTCAGAAGGGACAAGGGCCAGAACTTTCTTTATCATTACGCTTGAAAAATAATTCCAACCTCCACCGCCACACACTTAAGCATTACACATGACTAACAAGCACTGTCTGTAATATATGCATTCGCAAAACAGAAGAAAGAAAGAAAATCCTCAAGAATTTAGGACATTAACCTTTTCACCGAGCAACAAGTTCATCAGTTCATTTGTCCCTCATAAAGCCCAAAATTTTCAAGAACCAGTATCAGGCACAAGTTCATAGCGATCACCGTAATCCATGATTGGGCATATCCATTCAGGACTCAAAGCGGGGAAGGAAGAACCCTTTACGCACCCCTTGAAGGCTCAGCCTTCAAACTATCATCGTCCCAAATGATAAAAAGCAAAAAAGCAGAGAGAAAGGCAACAAGGGTCGAAAGGGACGAGCCAGAGCTTAGTTTACCATTATGCTTGAAAAAATAATTCCAAACTCCACCGCCAAACCCTTAGGCATATCCATTTGGGACTCAAAATGGGGAAGGAAGAACCCTTTATGCACCGCAAGAAGGCTCAGCCTTCAAACTATCATCGTCCCAAATGATAAAAAGCAAAATCAGAGAGATAGGCAACAGGGGTCAGAAGGGACAAGGGCCAGAACTTTCTTTATCATGACGCTTGAAAAATAATTCCAACCTCCACCGCCATACACTTAAGCATTACACATGACTAACAAGCACTGTCTGTAATATATGCATTCGCAAAACAGAAGAAAGAAAATCCTCAAGAATTTAGGACATTAACCTTTTCACCGAGCAACAAGTTCATCAGTTCATTTGTCCCTCATAAAGCCCAAAACTTTCAAGAACCAACATCAGGCACAAGTTCATAGCGATCACCGTAATGCATGATTGGGCATATCTATTCAGGACTCAATGCGGGGAAGGAAGAACCCTTTACACACCCCTTGAAGGCTCAGCCTTCAAACTATCATCGTCCCAAATGATAAAAAGCAAAAAAGCAGACAGAAAGGCAACAAGGGTCGAAAGAGACGAGCCAGAGCTTAGTTTACCATTATGCTTGAAAAAATAATTCCAAAATCCACCGCCAAACACTTAGGCATATCCATTTGGGACTCAAAATGGGGAAGGAAGAACCCTTTATGCACCCCAAGAAGGCTCAACCTTCAAATTATCATCGTCCCAAATGATAAAAAGCAAAAAAGCAGAGAGAAAGGCAACAAGGGTCGAAACGGACGAGCCAGAGCTTAGTTTACCATTATGCTTGAAAAAATAATTCCAAACTCCACCGCCAAACACTTAGGCATATCCATTTGGGACTCAAAATGGGGAAGGAAGAACCCTTTATGCACCCCTTGAAGGCTCAGCCTTCAAACTATCATCATCCCAAATGATAAAAGGCAAATTCAGAGAGATAGGCAACACGGGTCAGAAGGGACAAGGGCCAGAACTTTCTTTATCATTACGCTTGAAAAATAATTCAAACCTCCACCGCCATACACTTAAGCATTACACATGACTAACAAGCACTGTCTGTAATATATGCATTCGAAAAACAGAAGAAAGAAAAGAAAATCCTCAAGAATTTAGGACATTAACCTTTTCACCGAGCAACAAGTTCATCAGTTCATTTGTCCCTCATAAAGCCCAAAATTTTCAAGAACCAGTATCAGGCACAAGTTCATAGCGATCACCGTAATGCATGATTGGGCATATCCATTCAGGACTCAAAGCGGGGAAGGAAGAACCCTTTACACACCCCTTGAAGGCTCAGCCTTCAAACTATCATCGTCCCAAATGATAAAAAGCAAAAAAGCAGACAGAAAGGCAACAAGGGTCGAAAGGGACGAGCCAGAGCTTAGTTTACCATTATGCTTGAAAAAATAATTCCAAAATCCACCGCCAAACACTTAGGCATATCCATTTGGGACTCAAAGCGGGGAAGGAAGAACCCTTTATGCACCCCTTGAAGGCTCAGCCTTCAAACTATCATCGTCCCAAATGATAAAAAGCAAAAAAGCAGAGAGAAAGGCAACCAGGGTCGAAAGGGACGAGCCAGAGCTTAGTTTACCATTATGCTTGAAAAAATAATTCCAAACTCCACCGCCAAACACTTAGGCATATCCATTTGGGACTCAAAATGGGGAAGGAAGAACCCTTTATGCACCCCAAGAAGGCTCAGCCTTCAAACTATTATCGTCCCAAATGATAAAAAGCAAAATCAGAGAGATAGGCAACATGGGTCAGAAGGGACAAGGGCCAGAACCTTCTTTATCATTACGCTTCAAAAATAATTCCAACCTCCACCGCCACACACTTAAGCATTACACATGACTAACAAGCACTGTCTGTAATATATGCATTCGCAAAACAGAAGAAAGAAAATCCTCAAGAATTTAGGACATTAACCTTTTCACCGAGCAACAAGTTCATCAGTTCATTTGTCTCTCATAAAGCCCAAAATTTTCAAGAATCAGTATCAGGCACAAGTTCATAGCGATCACCGCAATGCATGATTGGGCATATCCATTCAGGACTCAAAGCGGGGAAGGAAGAACCCTTTATGCACCCCTTGAAGGCTCAGCCTTCAAACTATCATCGTCCCAAATTATAAAAAGCAAAAAAGCAGAGAGAAAGGCAACAAGGGACACGAAAGGGACAAGGGCCAGAACTTAGTTTATTGAGAAAATATTTCCAAACTCCAACACCACACACTTAAACATTACACTTGACTATCAAGCACTGTGTCTTTAATATATGCATTCGCAAAATGGAAGAAAGAAAGAAAAGCCTCAAGAATTTCGAACATTAACCTTTTCACTGAGCAACACGTTCATCAGTCATTTTGTGCCTGATGAACTCCAATATTTTCTAGAACCAATATAAGGAACAAGTTCATAGCATTCACCGTAATGCATGGTTAAGCATATCCATTCGGGACTCAAAATATAAAATATATGTATCATAATATTTCAACTTCAGACCCATCACTTGAACACATTCACAAAGCATTGCAGCAGAATAAACAAGTACAAATTCACGTGAAATATAGTTGAAATAAATACCTGGCTTTCGATGTAAAAGGCTTCTGCAAAGATTCAAGCAATCACAATATTCTTTCAAAGCCCTCCGGTGGAAGGTGCAGTTCACTAGATGCCAAAATATGTTGAAGAAGCTGAAAAAACAAATGATGAAATGATATTGAGGGATAAGAAAGAAATTTATGATAACAAAATAAATAATTGTTCACAAAAAAATAAAAAACAATACATACATTACTATAATCTTTTACAAATTGATATAAAGAAAATAATTAATGTTCTTTTGGCTCTTCACTACCTGCAATTGACTATTTCCATCGACTGGCGGCCTCCCAATCACTACCCAACACTCCATAAATCAGCCTGCACCCATAATATTACCTCAATCTTTGTACAAAAGAAAACAGGAACAGTATGTATCAGTAGTCGCAATTTGATCCCAGTTCTATCTTGTCACCTTGGCATCATACTTTTGACTTTCAATTATCTCTGGAGACATGTAATAAGGTGAACCACATAGTGTATCTGCCAAATGCTGGGGTGTGGAAATCAGGGCACTGCCAAATGCACATGAGAAGACTATTTGAGTATTTTTCATATAAAACTAAAAAGTATATATTATATATAGCTACTAAACTGAGCAACTAGTATCAAAAGAACTAAGAAGGGATAAGATGGCCTAGTGTCTAGTAAACCAAATTATTAATGACCCCGGCTATCACTTGTATTACACAAAAATCAACAAACAACATCACCAAAAAAAGCAAAAAGCAAAAAGCAAGAAGAAACCATTTCTGCAGGTCATCTGAATATTTTAATAAAACTTACGTAACTATTTATCCTACCAGTGCACCCAACACTCCCAAGAATTTACTAGCAACCTTTTACCTGGAAAAAAAAAATCAAGTGTTTTCACCTGTTGTCCATCGACTACGCCCTTCGTTTCTTGAGTTTATCTTTTAACGGTGGCCCTCTTTGTCTCTACAAGTTATTTACCTAAATGTACTACATGCTATGCTATACATATGAAGTTATAACAAAGTAGTAATCTGAGTTATAATAACGTAACATTAAAAGCTTTTACATTTGCTCTCCCTAGCATGCACAAAATTCTAGGAGAAAGCAAACTTTCACGAAAAGCTAATGCAATCATTGACAGCAACAATCAATTAAGATATACAAAGACAGACACATATGCGTAAGAACTAAGAAAAGTTTGTAATGTTAAAAGTCCCTCACAGACCTATGGTTTTAAATCTCTATGTATGAGGTTCTTTTCTCGAAGCACCATTAACCCAGCAGCTATAAGAAGAACACCCAGATTAAAAACAATAGAAATTTATACATTGTCTACCAATTAGCTCAAGGAATGTGGATTGTGGATTGTGGCTTGTGGGGTAAGGAAGAGGGTGGAAGAGAAAACCATGTCTGAACGTACAGTATTGCCTACCATCTAAAATCCTAATAAATTAGAAAAGTCCTAATATAGTGGCAAGGAGTATCACTGAAACTATCTTTTCTTGTATTCATAACATCCAAAAAGAATCATCTACTCCTGAAAATGTTTATTCTAGTATCATGTTTATGATAAATCCCATACCAAGCAACATAATATAGACTAATATCAAATAATCATAAATATTTAGTAAAACTATTCTACAAATATGTTATAGAAAATGAGTAAATGGCCATATTAGTACTGAAACTGTGAAACACATATTATTAGGTTGATCAAAATTAGTCCCTAAGGTAGATAATGGCGTGAGAGACTGATTTAACTTCAAGCATGACCCATGTTAACTTTTTTACAAGGACTAAAGAGAAGGTGTTTATTCTAACAGAAAACACCACATGAAAAACGCAAAGGGCAAAAAATGGGATCAATTCAGTTCAAGAGAACTCACCTAATTGCCTTATGAAATGGCGAGCAATGGATTCTGAAACTCTGCCATGGCGACTGATGTAAGCAGCGAGGTCCACACCACCACAACACTCCAAAACAAGGTAAATCCTTTCATTGGTCTTAAGCACAAGAAAAGAAAAGTCAAAAAAGCATGACATAACACATATATCTCAAACAAGTGAAACAAACAAACAACAACAACGTTGAAGGGATAGCATACCTGAACCGCAAGAGTGGAATGATGTTAGGGTGTTTGATGGTGCTGAGGATGGAGATCTCTTTGACCCTGTGAATGGCGGCAAAAACATATTCAAAGTTTCAAAAAGCTTTGAAACAAAAGAAAGAGGAAGAAGAATATGAGAGTGGTAATGACTCACCTGAGATTGAGAATGCCAAGACACACTCCAGATCATGTTCAAGATTACACGGCATGAGCACCTCCTCCGCTGAAATCATCGAGTTCAAGAACATCAAAAAAACCTAATTTCGTCAATAAAGAAAAGAAAGAAAGAAATCAGAGCAAGAATGAAGAAAGAAAGAGAAACATCAACGCGTATTTCTTGAAATTGAAAGGGTTAAACCGAAGAAAGAAAAGTGTGATGCGATTTGTGGCCCTGTGAATGGCGGCAATAACACATTCAAGCTTTGAAAGAAAAGAAAGTGAAAAGAGGATCATATGAGAGTGATGATGAAGCAGAGACTCGCCTGAGTGTGAGAATGTTCAAGATTACACGGCGGCACCGCTGAAACCGACTTCGACAACACCATAGCCACCGCACCAACGACGACGAAAATGGCGGTGATCTTCATACCTCACGGCCCAGCCTTGCCGTGCTTCAGTGCCTCGCAGTTCGCACTCTTTCTCAAGAGGCAACCCCAATTTCAAAGGTAAAAAGCCCAGTTATAGAAAGAAAGACGAAAGACTTCAAAGTTAAAACAATAATTTGTAATAATTAGGATAAAACGTAATCTTACTTTCGCTTTATATATGTGTTCCTTACCCGTATTTTTTACGCTGTTTTTTTTTTCTTTCCCGTATTTTTTACGCCTTACTTTTTTTTGCTGTATTGTTTTTCTTATGTGTAATACACAGATATAAATGAAAAAATTATTATTTAAATTAGTATTATAAAATAGAAATAAGCATAAGGTTATTCAAAAATATGTTTACAATAATATAAAATATTTTTATGGAAAATAAATAAATTTCATAAACTAACCAATGTAATAATATTTCTCATTAAAGTATATGTAAGTAAGGAAAAAGATATATTTTAAAAATAGTAAAGGTAAATACATAGAAAAATATAGTTATTAAAAAACAAAGTTTATAGTTAAAAAAACTCTTCTAAGATGCAATATCAATTAGGTCTTGCACCAGTGCAAGACCTTTTATAGTCATTGAATCTAATAAGTTCAGTCAAGATGGGTTACTAGATCTAATAAGCAAGTCAAGGATGTCAAGAGTAGAACACGTGAGCTATGGATACAGGAGGAGTTTTAGTGGGGTCAGAGGTTAAGGTTAAGGTGGGCCAAAGTTGGAGATAGGAATTATAAATTCTTCTATGCCACAACTATGTAAAGAAGAGAGATAGAAAATCGTGGGAAAGAGTGAGAAATGACGATGGTATATGGGTGGAAGGCCAATCAGAGATCATGAAACATTCATCAACCACTACAAATATTGTTTTCAATCTGAAGGTTTGAAGGGAGTGGAAAGCTGCCTAATTGACTTCCCAATAAGGACGTTCATGACCTAAATGATAAACTGATCAAACCTGTCACTTAAAGATAGGTCTTATAATCCCCTCAATAACCTAGGAAGCCTGAAAGCTTCAGGCCTAGATGGTTTTAATGAGCTCTTTTATAAAGAGCATCAGGGGACTATTAAGGGAGATGTATGTGCAGCTATTATTCAGTTCTTTGATACTAGAGTCCTACCCTTAGAGTTGAATGAAACTCTGATCACTCTGGTCCTTAAGATTCTCATCCCAGAGAATGTGACTCAATATAGTCTCATAGGTTGTTGTAACTTCATTTGGATAATGTTTGTTATATGGGATGATATTTGATTATGTTTGTGACAGTTTGACAATTTGCACATAAAATTATGATCTTTGATTATGTTAGAACTTGGTAAACAACAAAGTAGAGAGTATGTAGGAAAGTTACTGATGACCGGATTTTATATGATGTTTTTAGGGTCTTTTTAGTCTTTTTATTTTATTATTTTTGAGTCTCATATAGGATTTTTATTATTTTTATGTAGATTTTCTATTTATTTTGCATTTTGCATATAGATTAACTTTTATTTGTTTTTCCAACTTTATTTTATATTTTTAGGAATTTTTATAGTTATTTTTATATTTTTAGGAAAGCTGGTATAGTTATCATTCTTGTCCAGGGACCGATTTGTAAGTTTTCAGGAAAAGAAGGATCAAAATGGAAAAGTTCAAGAGCGGAGGATGAAAAGTATTGTTCCTAGGAATTGTGGGAAGCCAAACTTGAGCTCCTATGCAAGGTGCCTCTTTTAGCCATGCTTGGGTTGTTTTAGTTTATTTTTTATGTCTTAGTTTTCTTCTACATTTCTGAATAATATTTCCAATTTATGTTTTGTTTCCTTGTTCTTCATTTCCTCTTAAAGTATACAAGAGTTCTTGCTTATTGCTTATACGAATGAGAATTGGTAAGTAGTAAGGGAAATAGGATTTAAAAAAGGCTATAAGTATATATCGCTAAGAAATTAGGATAGACGTAGCTTTATGTTGGCCTGAACTTCATCTTCATCTTCTTCTTTAGTTAACTAAATTGCAAGAAATTGAGTTTAGTAATTAGAAAGAAAGTTCTACAATGTGTAAGGGATTAACTTGTAGAAATACTAGGCTATAGCATCATGAACTTGACTTTAGAATTCAGAAATTAAGTAGAAGTTTGCTAGCATATTTTATAAACTATGTAATTCAACCCAAGTGCTTAATCTTCATCATCTTTATTTCTTTATATTTTATTGCTATATCTTGTTCTATCTTAATCAAACCATCAACAATATACACATTTTTATTTTATGCTCAAGTACTAAATAATTTAATAAGAAGGCACTTATCCCTTGGGTTCGATCTTTTTATTACACGATAACCATCCGTGCACTTGCGGATTTGGCTATCAGTTACTACTTTAAAATGGGTGAAAATTGAGTTGATGAGGTTTTTAACATCAACTCCCTAAAGTATTACCTAAACAAACATGTAAGTAAAAAGAAAAATTATGAAAATAAGTTTCACGTACATTTCTTCCCTAGAATTTACACTGAGGAGAAGAAGAAAAAAGCTTGAGATAGAACAAATGTGGAAGCATGATTGAAGAAAAGCCTGGAGAAAGAGATTGATATGGAGAAGAAAGCCTACTTAGAATTTCCATGCCTCTTCCTTTTTCAGATTTCATATGACGTTTTTTTGTTTTTTAATTGCTTTAGCAAAATGTCATTTTGTGAGTTGATGTACTTAAGAGTGATGTGTGAGGTTTGTAATCATCCAAAAATTACTCTTCCAAATGCTAGTCGAAAAAAGTTTGAAATGAAATAAGAAAGTGATTAGTTACGTTTTTTTACCCTACAATGTTATGCTAGTGGAAAAAGTGGAAAATGAAATACGAAAGTGATAGTCATGTTTTTTGCCCTACAGCGAATGCAAAAGAAGGATTGAAAAATAGATCAGAGAAGGAGATCGATATAGAGAAAAAAGACTACTTAGAATTTTCATGCCTCTTTCTTTTTAAGATTTCATATCACGTTTCTTTTTATTTTTTATTTATTTTAGCAAGATGTCATTTTGTGATTTAATGTACTTATGAGTGATAGGTAAACTCACCAACAAATTACTCTTCCAGATTCTCAACACCCCTCCCTCTCTGTTCTTCTGGGGTTTCTCGGTTTGCTCTCTCTCCCTCTGTATGTTTTTTTTATATAAACCCTCTGTATGTTTGTGTCTAGTACTCACTGTTTTTGTGATATTTGCTAATTGGGTTAATGAGATTGATTTTAAAGTGATGGGGTTTGATGGGGTAAATCCCATGAAGATTTTTATCCCCCTGTTATTCATTTGTGCTTATACTATCAAAGAATTTAATTAGTTAACGTTGTAATAATCCGTAATGGATGCACTTTCAAATAATTCGTCTGACTATTTTTCTCTTTCATGAATTTAGGTGGGTAGAGATTAAGGAAGATGATGGTGGTGGGTGGAAGGATAAAGATGAAAAAGATTAAGGGCCTGTTTGATTGTGTTTTCAGTTTTTTTGTTTTCAAAACTATTTTCTAAAATAATTTTTAAGAACTACTTTTCAGAACAATATAAGAAAAAAACTTGTTTGGTAATATGATTTTGAAAACAGTTTTGAGATTAAAAAAACAAAAAAAATTGTTTGATCAATTTGTTCCAAAAACATGTTTTGGAAACAAAAAATTAGAAAACTCGTTTGGTTGTGTGCTAAATTATTGATATGAATTTTTGTGGTGACAAATTATTGGTATGAATTTTTGTGGTGATAAATTATTGATTAAGTTAAATATCTGGAAGTGTTGAACAACATATCAAAATTTCAGCCCAATCCAACAGTGGACGACATCGGACAATACATTCTACAGCAAGTGCTTAGAGTAGACAGCTTGCTAAATTCACAAAATGTCTGTTTTTACCTGTTTTTCCACTGTATTTCACTTTTTCCCATTTGACCTGTCTTTTGCGAGTGTGAACACCCAATTTTGTCCGACCCATTATTATTATTGTTATTATTATTATTGTTATTATTATTCTTATTATCTTTCAAGTAAAAAATTAAAAAAGAAAAAGAAAACAGGAATAGAAAGGTCACGTAACTGACAATAAAGAAAAAAGAAGACAATCAGAGAATTGAAAAAAAAACGAAGAAGAAGAAGGGAAGGGAAAATACATCATGAAGCAAACAAACCAAATGCAGAAATTGGTATACGGAGATGCATAAGACATTGACAAGAAAATACATCAACTTCTTGTGAACAAGTAGAGATCTTGTATAGCTAAAATTCTAGACATAATCCAAACCCATCAGAACCACAACCCAAGCTGCAACTCAAACCACCATCAACGAATCTCACAGCAACCAAACAGAGCCCAAACACGCAAAGCCTCGAACAGTAGCAACCCCGTAGCTTCGGTTTTCAACCCCGCGCTCTGGCCACCATGCTCCTCACACGCCGCCACCGCCAATTGCCAGCCACCTCGCACTGCCGTCGTGCTTCCTCGCGTTCCGACCTCGCCGGCCACTGTGCTCCTCACGCCGACGCGCCATGCCTCGCGCGCCGCTACAGCCGTGTCAGTTCCAAAAGGGAAAAGGGAAGAGGTGTGGGCAGTTCAGATTTGCTAGGAGTGTTTGGAATTGGACCCAGGCCCCCATTAACTCTCCTTCTGTTCCAAAAATAACAATAAAACCTATACTGGATTTGGCGGCAGCCGTGAGAGAGCGGAGCAGATGCAGCAAGAGAAGAATGGAGGCAGCAGCCTGAGAGAGCGCAGCAGATGCGCAAGGAAGAGCGAGGAAGAGAAGAATGGAGGCAGCAGATAGAACCCTTATTTGATGATTCACAATAATTACAATACTGCCATTAATGAAAAAAAGAAAACAGGTTGTTTCCCGTGTCCAACTTATTTTGGAAACAAATTTTGAAAATACAAAACAAAAACAATTTAAAACTGTTTTGAATTTTTTGTTTTAAAAACAAAAAAATAGAAAACTATTTTTAAATTAATTTTAAGAAAACAACCTACCCAAACAGGTTTTTTTGTTTTTAAATTTTATAAAACAAAAAACAGTTTTTGAAAACACTTTTCAAACAGGCCCTAAGAGATTGATTTTGTGGGTGTTTTATTTTAAGTAATGCATGAGTTATGGATGAAGAAGATGAAGTGGAAGAGGAAAAAGAAGAAGAAGGTGGAAGAGGAAGAAGATGGTGGTAGAAGAAAAGGGACCGAAATATAATTTAAAATTTCTACAGGGAATAAAAATTATGTGAAAAAATTCACGTGGCCATCCTCAGCTGACTAACCTTGTTACTGGTCCGTTAACTAGTTAAAATTGATTAAAATGACTTAATTTGATTAATTTTTTTCTTAAAGACAATATTTTGTAGGGACTCAATTTAATTCTTCTTACAATGTTAATGAACTCAAATATATTTAAGCCACTAGAACCGTTGACTAGTTAATGTATACATTCTGCAACCAAATTCGCGTTATATTAATTTCAGGCTTAAATATGTTTGGGGTCCCTGACATTTGAAAGGGAATCATTTTAGGTCCCTAAAAAATTAATTTGTAAAATTGAGTCCCTAACAAATTTTTTTTAATCAAATTAAGTCCTTTTGACCAATTTTGACTAGTCAACGTGAAATTTTAATTAGTCAGCACCTCCACATCATCTTTTTTAATCCTATATGGAATTTTATATTTTTTTTTTAGCCACATCAGCTTCTCTCTCACCCAGAACCCTAATCCTCTTCCATCCAACCGCCACCATCCACTTTCCCTTCTCCCTCGCTTCATCTTCTTCCTCTCTATTTCTGCTGCAACTGAGCCACCTCCCTCCGGAGTCTCGAACTCTCTCTTCTCATCACCACCACCAGGTTTTCTTCCTTGAATGGAGCACTCAACGAGCAAGGAAACAGCACCACCAACACGAGCTTCCTTCTTCCTAAAAACCCATTTCGGGTTAAGCTCGAACCAGGGTCAGACGTCCACAAAATCAAGGTTTCTATGAAGAGAAGCAACCCAGGAAGCCATAGGAGGAAACTCCGTCGCGTTCTGAGGAACCTCCGGCGTGGGGGGCCGAACCTGTAAACGGATTTTCAGAGTCAGGGTCCCGTGGCTGAACCCAAGTCGACGCCGCCCCTCTCGTTTCCACCACGCTCCCCCTCTTCTCCATGCCGCACGTGAACCGCCACCGCGCCACCGCACCTCTTCACCTCGTCATCGTCGTACCTCACATACACCTCCCCATCTCTTTCTCTGTTTGGAGATCTGGAGATGAAAGGTGATGGGGTATAAGCGTCCAAGCACATAAATAACAGGGGTATTTCAGTACTTTCGATAAAGCCTTCAAGAAGAATGGAAGGGCAGCAACGTCAGAACACAAAAGGAGCAGAGGCAGCAACGTAATTAGCAAAATCCAATGGATATAGGCATAAAGCCTACGACGTCAGTCCTGGTGACACAAAAGTTCTTTTCATGGCTGTCCGTTGGTCGGGTTCGGTCGAGTTCGGGCCCAAACCTCGGTTTGGGTCGAGTGAAAAATCCCAAACCACCGGACCGCCACCGTCCGCCGCCAAGCAGCAGGTTGCTCGGGTTCGGTTTGGTCGGCTGTCGGCTTGGCCGGTCGGATACGAACGGGTAACAATATACAGAAAGAAACGCAACAAAGAAAGCACAGAGAAGATGAAAGAACAGATCCAGATCCAAATATAACAGAAAAGAAAAAAAATGCTATAGAAAGTTGAAGCTATCAACAGATCAACAATCAATTAATTTTACAAACTTACAATAATACAAAAGATTAAAATTTGGCAACAAAAAAGATGAGAAGACACAGAAATGGCGATGAACGACTTGACGGCGATGACCCTATCTACGGCAATGGTTTGCATGTCGCGTGATAGTGCGATGAGACTCCTATCTGATGGCTAGAAGGTCGCGACGGTGCGAGGAGATTGGGGGCCGAGAGTCAAGACGGTGTAGAGGGTAAGAATAGAACGGCGGCGGTGATGGTGCGACGATGAGCAAGGTAAGAACGGAGGAACAAGTGGCGGCGGTGGTCCTGAGCGGTTGTGGAAGCGACGGGGAGAAGAGGAAGGGGCGGTGGTTTGAGGCAAGATGGAGGTGAAGGGAGGAAACTGGGGAGACAGCAGCGGCAGCTGGGAGAGAGTAAGGGAATTAGGGTTTTGCTTGGGCGGGTCTTAGTTAGGGTTATATAGTTAGGGTTTGGGTTGGGTTTGGGCTGGGCTGGTGGCTGGTTCAATTTAAAAAAAAACCTGGTTCGGTCGGTTCGGTCGGTTCACAGCCCAAACCGATTCCGACCGAACCAAACTGGAAAAAATCGATTTTTCCCACTGAGCCACCCGAGGACCGAACTGAACCGACCGGTTCACAAAAAAACAGCTTCGGTTCGATCGGGTTCGGTCGGACCGGACCAGAATGGACACCCCTAAGAAATACTACTATGACAACTAAAACAGGGACAATTTGGGAAAGCATGAAGGTGGCTCAGTTGCAGAGTTGCGGAAATAGAGAGGAAGAAGATGAAGTGAGGGAGAAGGGAAAGTGGATGGTGGCGGCTAGATGGAAGAGGATTAGGGTTCTGGGTGAGAGAGAAGCTGATGTGGCTAAAAAAATTAAATTTCATGTAGGATTAAAAAGATGATGTGGAGGTGCTGACTAATTAAAATTTCATTTTGACTAGTGAAAATTGGTCAAAATGACTTAATTTGATTAAAAAAATTTGTTAGTGACCCAATTTTACAAATTAATTTTTCAGGGACCTAGAATAATTCCCTTTTAAATATCAGGGACCCCAAACATATTTAAGCCTTAATTTTACCTAGGCAATCTAATTCGCTGTAGTCAAAATTATTTTTTACACTCCTCAATTTTGTGTTTGCGGTAGCCATGCTAGAATTTCCTTTTTGACTCTCACTCTCGCTGGAGAGAGTAGCACGCACAGGAAGATACCATTTGATTAAATTTAAGCAAAACCCATAACTCAATAAATTTGCTTTGTGAAAGCTTTTGTTTCGTGGTTCTTTCACAAAGCCAGGGCGGATCCTCTTCCGACCAGTGCGTTTCTTGGTCACAACATGGTTGCCTTTCTCTTTTTTTGTTGTGTTCCTTGTTTGCTTTGCTGGCTGGTGAAAGTGGAAAGGAGAATGAGGTTGGTACTAATGGAGGTGAAATTGGACCGTGGAGGAGGAAGAGAATGTCTTGTGTGTCAATGTTGATTGGAGCGTAAGTCTATCATTGCTAATGTTGGTGAATGAAGAAAAAGGTTAAGGAAACCATATTGGAGAAGTTTCATATTGTCTAGAATTGTGAAGGGCGGAGAGTCCAAGGCTATATATAGAAATTTCAAATTACTTATTACAACACAGCAAACACTTTAAGTTTACATTTATATTTACTATTGTTTCAGAGTTGGTGATATGCAGTTCAAATATTTTCTTTGGGGAGTGCGAGTGTACTGTGGCCATGAGGTGGTTGAGAATGAAAACTATGTCTTCTAACAATTTTCACATAGTGTTATTATTTGGTTGTCGGTTTAGACGACGACCGTGGTTTTTCTCGGTTTTGGAGTTTTCCACGTTATATTCATGTTAGTAGAGGGTTCTGATTGTCCAGTTTGTAGAGGTCGGACGTCCCAAAAAACTTAAAGTGTGAAAGGAAGAAGAAGGAGTTGGAGGATCTGATAGCAGAGAACAAGGAGTTGGTGGTTGTTTTTTAGGCTAGGGTCATTTAGAATCCATCAATTTATTATGTCATAATTAAATTTGAATTGAAAGTTATTTTAAATGAAAAATAGAGAGATGCGATTGGATGTATGTGTAAAACACTTTACACACATTAAAATTAAACTCAAAATTATTGCAATATTTATCATGAAAAGAACTATGTGCGCCTCCTCTCTTGTTCTCTCTGTCAATGAACAAAGGCTAGGTTCCCTTGTGAGGAAAGCTTTTACATTTTTTTTTGTTGGTTTTGAACACATTTGAAGCATGTTGTGTTGAAGTGTTGATGCTCTTTATATTGACCATTCTGAAGTAATTATTGACAGAGAGACTATTTTCTATAATTTGAGAAATCTTTTATCATGCATGTGTTTGAATTTCTGTTACATTCGCTTAAAAGTACTTTTAATCTGCAATTCATTGTGAGATATGATTTTCCATTATTGATAATTGAAACTCAAATAAACACTAATATGAGGAACTATTTTGGTGTAACCTCCTGCTAATGAAATAGAAAAAAATGAGACACGCATAGAAGTTTCCAAATTATAATATCAAATGCGCAAATGAGACAATTCCATATCTCACATATCAGAGGTTGACATGGTAAGTAACTGTTGGAAAAACTCAATGAAAATAGAAATATCAAATATTGTCAGCACATATAATGTGTAATTAAAATACTTATTAATTTGGTTGAGACGTGCTATGCACTAAACTTAAAAATATACTCATCACCACCAATAAGTTATTAGATGTAATTTGTCCTGTAATACTCATTTATTTCTCTTCTATTCACAAATCATCAAAAGTGGAAGTGTATTTAAAATTGTGGACAAACTATTATTCATAAGCTTCAATACTCTCCTAAAATAAAAATGTTACAAAACAACATTGTTAGAGAATTATTCCTCTAAATAGAAACGTGGAAGCAAAGAAAAGAAAGAAATATGATCTAGAAAATAAACAAAGTATACATGGTCAAGTCAAAGCCAATGTAAAGCAGTTAGAGGATAAATGTTTAATTAACTAAAATATGACCTACATATTTATTTTAAAGATATAAAAAAATATACTCCAAAAAGTATAAGAAAATAACGCATAAATAGCAGTGGCTTTTGAATTATGAACGAGTGCATGGAGTAAATAAGATATCACTCATTAGAATGTTGATGAGATTATAACCTTAAACGAAACCGATTTTTCTTCTGAATTAGGAAATTCATTACTCACATTTATTTCTGATTTCTGATAAAAAATTGTTCAACACGGTTTAATTTTTTTTAGCCTTACTCCATTACCTAGATTTCATTAGTGCACCGGAAAGTTCGGTCAAACTCTCATTAGTAACATCCTTCCTAGATGTATTGTTCACTAAGTTCATACTCAGTGACTTAATAAAATAATTAATCATACATACTTTTGAAATTACATAAGTTATAATTATACACTACAAGAAAGGTGTTGGTTATCGACGACTTTTAGTATTTTACCCACGGCTCTTTATTCTTCAGTAATGGGCTCATCGGACCATAATAAAAAATGCATTTAATTGAATTCATTAGTATTTTGGAATACACCAATACTTTGGAATAAATTGGAATCATAATTTTACAATTAAAGATTTAACAAAAGAAATTGTATTGACCTTCCAATGAAATTCTTATAATTTTAAAAATGACATATAGCGATTATTTCCTTTTCACATTTTCACTCAAAAGACATTTAAGTTCACATAAACACAAAAAATAATAATTAAACCCACATTTTAATATTCCACTTGGGCTTTCTTGTATCCTAGTTGCAATAACATATACGTGATACACATTACCCAAGACCTAAAAGAAACTATCCAGTGGTGCAAATACGTATTAGATATATATTCAAGCACAATACAATTTAACTATCACTATCGGACCATACAGATTAAGAAATGGTCCATCACGCTAAAGCTATTATATTTCACTAACAAACAGTAATTAATTTAATGAAACACACTAGCTGTCTTTTACAATTTGTTGTTTGACATAATACTAAGTCTAAGTTCCCTTTCAAAGAAAAGTCTGAGTCGCCATTATTTGAGAAATTAAGCAAACCAATCGGATGAAATTGTTTGTGCAGGTTCCCAATTGTTTTCGTAGTAATAAGTATTTCCTTTATTCCATTGGTGGCAAGTGGAAGGAATTAAAGAAAAAGGTTAAATATATTTTAGATTGTTAGGGTACGGAGTATTAGGTGGCAAGGATCGTTTAGCAGACGCTATCTAGCCACGACGAGCAGGGAAGCGTTTTTGATAGTAAGCGAACTCGCACCCAGGACTTGCGTTGGCAGCCTTCTTATTAGAATTGGGTGAAATTCAATGTCGATGGAGCGGTGACTGAGCGTGCTGCGGAATTCCTCCGGATAGTGGCTGCGCGGCTTCTGCAGAAACTAGGGGGAACTTGCATATGGAAATGTGTTTCTTGCTGAGTTAACAGCGCAAACCGCAGTGGACATCGTCTTTGATTTGGATATCCCCTCACATTAAGCGATTCTCTCGATGTTATTGCTAACGTCTTTGAATGTTAGTTCCCATCCGTTTGGCAAGGTTGCTCAGACCATCCTCAGTTGTAGCAAGATTTCTGTGCGATAAGTTTCCTGTTTGGCTCCCACTTGGTTGAATCCCCCTTTGGGGGAGTGTCATCGTCTTCTTGCTATAGAGTTGTCAGAGGTTGTGTCCTCTGGTTCTGCTTCCTCTGTGTAGTTTTCTTCTGTTTGGGGCTAACCCCTCTTTGTAACCAAACAAAAATGTGCTTTTGGGTTTAGGGTTTAAATTTTACTCCTCCTTTAAAAGGGCAGCTATTGTGCATTAGTGGCGGTTTAAACCGTCACAAAATACCACAAAAATGAATGAAGTGACCAAAATCAATAATTTGTTATTTTAAAGGTCCAAAATCAATGAAATAATTAAAGGGAGACTAAAATCAATAATTATTATTTTAGGGGATAAAAACATATTTAACCCCTAAAGAAAAGGAATAGAGTAAACAAATGAAGCATACATGGTCCCCGAATGATAGCTCAAGTAGTAAGAGTTAGAGACTAATGAGTTGGGGAGAGAAAAGTCCAAAAAATGAGTTTAAATGCTTTCCAATATAAACAAAAAAAACAAAAAAACAAAACATACATGGCCAAGTCAAAGTCAACGACTCATAGTAGTTGGGGAAATATCCAATGAGTAATTAAATCATAAAATCATAGATTGAGAAAAGGTCAAAAGTAATATTGAATTTAAAATTAGTAAAATATTTAACTAAATAAAATATAACAGTAGTATATATATTATTATCATTAATGCCAAATGCAAGACATACGAAGCAGAAAGAAAGAAAATTTGATTCCAATTTTGGGGAGTTCTTCATCTTCTTCTGCTGCTATTGCTATGGCTTATTCTTCTTCTGCTACTGTTATGGCTCCTCATCCTCCTCCTCCTCCAAAGTATGATGTGTTTTTGAGCTTTAGAGGGCAAGACACGCGTGAAAACTTCACTAGTCATCTTTATGCTGAACTTTGTAGGAAAAGAATTGAAACGTTCATAGATAACAAACTAGACAGAGGCGATGAGATCTCACCTGAACTCTACAAAGCAATTGAAGAATCGATGTTTTACGTCATCATTATTTCTGAAAACTATGCTTCTTCCTCGTGGTGTTTGAACGAACTCGTGAAAATTTTAGAATGCAGGAAGAGTTATGGAAGGGATGTGATACCAATTTTCTATAAGGTGGATCCATCAAATGTCAGGCATCAGAAAGGGAGTTTTGCAGATGCGTTTGTGAAGCATGAACTGCGATTTAAGGATGAAGTAACACAGAAGTGGAAGGATGTTCTAACCAAAGTAGCTGGAATCTCCGGCTGGGATTCAAACAGCACCAGGTACTAATTTTTGTGTTTATTCCATCGTTAATCATGTTTTGTTTAACAGTTTAATGGTATTTTGATTCATTCAAACATCAGTTTCTCTTCCATCTCATTTTCACTCATTTCACTTTATATCTGTATTTTCTATTCCTATCACATCATCTATCATATATCTCTATTTTTCTCTCTTCTCTTTCTAATTTTATAAGGGGTAGGTGTATTTGCATTGTGAACAAAACATTTAAAAAGGAATCTAATTAGGTCCTTGTAAAAAAAATCCTTAGCAATTGGTCCCTAAAATATATTTTTATTTGCAATAGGTACAAGCGCCTATGTGTCGTCAATTTTGACCGGTCAACTGCCCACGTGGCAAGCCCAATCAACCGAGGTTGACCACGTGGAACTTTCACATTAGTTTTAGTCCCTATAATTTTTTTTAAACTCATTTAGTCCTACTTCTTCCACTTTCTTCTTCATCTTCCTCATACTTCCTCTTCCTCCATAACTCAAACCTTCTAACCCATAAAATCAACCCACCATTATCTCAACCACCACACCCACTTCCCCCTTTTTCCGGTTCAACTTTTCATCTCCATCAAACTTCATTCTAACCCTAGAATAATTTACCCAAATCAAAAACCCAAACCCTAAAAATAAAAACCTCTTAAGCTACTGAAATAATTAAGTTCATATTTTTATTAAATTACTCTTGCAATTTCGACCTAGGTAGGTATGGTGAAGGGAAAAGGTCTACCCACCAAACATTTATTATGAGTTTATAAGCTATTCAAATAAGTTTTAAGTTGAGGGCCCGTTCGGCATGGTTGCCAATTTTCACTTTTTAGTTTTCAAATGTAAATTTGAAAATAAAACATGGTTGGCAAAAATCATGCCAAAATGGTTTTTTCCCCAATTTCAAAATGATTTTAGCCTAACTTTTAAAACCACAAAATATGATTTTATGATTATGGTTTTTAATTTCAATTACATATAAAATCATCACCAACACATCCACCGCCACCACCGCCGCGACCCCGCCCTCCATTGTCACCACCACCCTCCATCACTGCCACCTCCACCACCCTCGACTGACATCACCACGCTCCACGATTGTCACTACCACCACCACAATTACCACTTCTGCTACCTCCACATCCATCGCTACCTCCAACACTACCACTTCCACCTCCACCACTGCTAACACTGCCACTGCCACTGCCACCTCCACCGTCACCAGCACCACTACCGCTACCACCTCCATTGCCGCCGCCACCCTCCAACACAACCACTTCCACCTCCAAAACCACCCTCCAGCATTGCCACTACACCGCCACCACTGCCCTACCGCCAACTCCACCTCCGCCACCACCACCACCACCACCGCCTCCACTACCACCACCACCTCCATCACTATTGTCGTTTCCACGACCACCAACGCCAACGCCATCATCATCATCGCCACCAGGTAACATCCACATCCACCACCACCACCACAATTACTTCCACTTTTGCCGCCACCGCTGACGCTAGTACCACCACACGTTACCACTGTCCTCCACCCCTGCCATTGTCGTCACCTCCTCCACCACCACCTACGTCGCTGCTACCACTGTCTTCGCCACCACCGTCGCCATTAGTTAACATCAAGCTATACCACCACTGTTATCTGACCCCTCCATTATCTCGTCACTACTATCACCCACTGTCGTGAATTAACAAAGTTAATAATTGTAGTGACTATTGTGAATTTACAAAGTTGACAACAATTTTTTTAAAACTGGAAAACCTAATAAACTAAAATTGAATTTTGAATTAATAAAACGGAAAAACTAGTTTTGGATTATAAAAATAACAAAACATAGAATCAAAAACCACCCCGAATAGGGCTTAAAGTTTTACCAGAATTTAAATTAATATGAAAAAACTAAATCAAAATAGAAAAATAATAAAACTAAGAGTTTTGATATATTCGCACTAACTCTCTTTTTCATTTCATTTTTATGAAATTTCTATTCTTTATCTTTCTATTTTTTCCTATCACATCAAATCATATATCTTCTGTAACTATTTTCTATTATCTCTCCCTGGATTGGAGTAGTTAAATTAAATTTTCTCTTCACAAAATCCAATATGAGAGCAGCACTGATAGTTTTCTCCAATTCATTCATGGGAATGAAAATTTTTGTACGTTACAGTTTGACTTTGTATATAAATATTGTCTTGACTAGCTACCAGAACGGTTTTGATGTGTATAATATTGGTGGTTCATATCAACTCCTACGCAGAATGGAAAACTAATGCTTTTGTTTAATACGTTCCAGTCCAGAATCCATGCTTGTTGATGGTATTGTGCAAGATATTTTAAGAAAATTGGATCGTTCTATCTCAAGTGATCATACTCAAGGAATTGTTGGAATTGACAAGCATATTGAACAAATTCAGTCCTTGTTGCAACTTGAGTCAGAAGCTGTTCGGATCATAGGAATTTGGGGCATGGGAGGCATAGGTAAAACTACACTGGCTGAGGCACTGTATCTCAAACTGGGGATCCAATTCAGTTCCCGAAGCTGCGTTTTGAATGCTCAGCAAGAAATAGACAGAGTTGGAACACGCAGTCTACGTAAAAAATACTTATCAGAGCTTTTAGATGAAGGCAATATATCCAATGAATTAAGTTTTTCAAATGAAAGAGTCAAACGGGCAAAGGTTCTCCTTATTCTTGATGACGTGAAAAATTCGAGTCAAATTCAAGAATTAATTGGAGGGCATGGAAACTTTGGCAAGGGCAGTAGAATCATTGTGACTAGTAGAGACATGCAGGTGCTGAAGAATGCTGAAGCTGATGGAATATATCAAGTCAAGGAGATGAATTACCAAGATTCTCAGAAACTCTTCAGTTTATATGCTTTTAAACCAAACTCTCCTGGTGAAGTTAATGCGGATTTGGTAGATAAGGTATTAAAATGTGCTAAAGGTATTCCAATAGCTCTCAAAGTTTTAGGCTCGCTGCTTTATGGTAGAACAAGAAAAGTATGGGAAAGTCAGTTGGAAAAGCTGGAAAAATTTCCCAATCATGATATTTTCAACGTGTTGAAATTGAGTTATGATGGGTTGGATGATGAAGAGAAGGGCATATTTCTTGACATAGCTTGCTACTATGTGGGTTATGGTGTGGAAGATGCAATGGAAATGCTAGATGTTTTTGGTTTCTCAGCTGACTTTGGAATGGTTGTTCTCAAAGATAGGGGTCTTATATCTATTTTGCACAATCGAATCGTGATGCATGATCTAATATGGGAAATGGGAAGAGAAATTGTTCGTCAACAATGCATTCATGATCCTGGAAAACGCAGTCGTTTATGGAAGGATGAAGAAACTTATAATGTTTTAAGAAAGAACGAGGTATATTCTTCTGCACCTCTCATATAGTCTCATAAATTTACTTGTCACGGACTACAAAGTACTTAGCAGCTATTAAATTTCTTACAACTACACACCCTTTCATGTTTATTTATCTCTAATTCTTTCAATTTAACTTCTAGGGGACGGATGCAATCCAATGTATATTCCTTGACATGTCTAAAATAAAAGAAGTTCAACTACATCCTGAAATTTTCAAAAGCATGCCTAATTTGAGAATGCTTCATTTCCGTAAGCGTTTTTTTCGTGAACAAGTTCAATCAAATGTGGCCCTTTCTACATTTCTTGAAAGTCTTCCGAATGGATTAAAATTTCTTCATTGGGTTGGATTCCCTCAAAAAACTTTGCCGGTGGACTTTTGTGCAGAAAATCTTGCTATACTTAATATGCGACATAGCCATCTTGAACAACTTTGGGACGACGATCAGGTACTTCAAGCTTCACTTTGTGTTCCTTTGTATTTTATTTATGAATAGTTTTTATTTTCATTATAATTCTATCAATATAGAATTGAATGCTATAAATTAGCTCTTCATGCTTTATATAATAATATAGTACTCTTGTTTATTATGCCATGTATATTGGGTTAAGTTTACATACATTTTTTCCACTTAATCATTTACTTTTTACATCAGGAATTACCGAATTTGAAACGACTCGACCTTCGTAATTCTTTGAAACTGATTCGAATATCAGACCTTTCTAAGCTCCCAAAAATTGAAGAAATACTTCTTAGTGGTTGTGAAAGCTTGATTCAAGTTTATTCCTCAAGTTTCCTCTGTAACCTCAAATGTTTATGGTTAAATGGTTGTGTTGAGCTTACAGATTTGAATCTTCATAGCAATATTCTATCGAGATCTTCTGGATTGGTGGGCTTCTATAATTGTTGCAAGCTCAAAACATTTTCAATCTATAAAACCAATGTGGTTGAATCACATGGTGGTTCCCATCTTGATGATGTAAACCCAAAAGGTACCTCTGGCTATCAACACATGAATGAAAGAAGTCTGGTAGAAAAATACTTAAAGGATCTTGAATTTTTCAGAGAAACTGTTACGCCCTCACGATATTCCCATGAGCTTTGTTGGTTAGATCTCGGTAGTTGTAAATCCCTTACAAGCCTTCCAATCGGCATCTATAAGTTGAAATTGCTAAGAAGACTTGAACTGAGTGGTTGCTCTAATTTGGAAAAATTCCCTGAAATCGAGGAAACAATGGAAAATTTAGCAGTGCTTGTATTAGACCAAACAGCAATACAAGAACTACCTTCATCCTTGCACCATTTGGTGGGGCTTGAAGAATTGAGCTTGCGAGGTTGCCTAAGGCTTAAGATTATTCCCTCTTCAATTGGAGGACTCACCAAACTCTCGAAGTTAGATCTTGATGAGTGTGAATCACTTGAAACTTTTCCAAGCAGCATTTTTAAATTGAAGTTGACAAAACTTGATTTAACCGGTTGTTCAATGCTAGAGACCTTCCCAGAGATCTTGGAGCCTGCAGAAAGTTTTGCTTGCATTAAATTAAACCGAACGGCAATACGTGTACTACCTTCATCCTTGCACCATTTGGTGGGGCTTGAAGAATTGAGCTTGCATGCATGCTCAATGCTTGAGATGATTCCCTCTTCGATTGAAAGACTCACCAAACTCTGCAAGTTAGACCTTACCGACTGTGAATCACTTGAAAATTTTCCAAGCATCATTTTCAAATTGAATTCGAGAATACTTGATTTGAGATGTTTCTCAAAGCTAAAGACCTTGCCAGAGATCTTGGAGCCTGCAGAAAGTGTTGCTCACCTTAACTTAGAAGGAACAACAGTTAAAGCTCTGCCTTCATCTTTGGACCGTTTGGTGGGTCTCCAAACCTTGTATCTGAGAGGGTGCCGTGATTTAGAGTCACTTCCAAACAGCATTGGTAATCTAAAGCTTCTCTCTCAGCTTTACTGTTCAGGCTGTGTTAAATTAACAGAAATCCCAAATGGCATAGGTGGCTTGTCATCATTAAGGGACTTGTCACTCAATAGCACAGGAATCGTGAACCTACCAGAGAGTATGGCTCATCTTTCAAGCTTGGAATCACTTAATCTTAGTGGTACCAGAATTGTGAACCTTCCATACATTATTGCTCATCTTTCAAGCTTGAAATCACTCAATCTTAGCGATAGTGGAATCGTGAACCTTCCAGAGAGTATTGCTCATCTTTCAAGCTTGGAATTACTTGATGTAAGTGATACCGGAATCGCTAACCTTCCAGACAGAATTGCTGATCTTTCACGCTTGAAATCACTTGATGTAAGTCAAACCCGCATCGCGAGTCTTCCACAGAGTATTGCTCATCTTTCAAGCTTGAAATCACTTGATGTAAGTGAATGCAAAAATCTTGAATGTATCCCACAACTTCCACTATTTCTGGAAGAGTTAGAGGCATATGATTGCCCATCCATTACAAGAGTGGTGCCAAATTCAAGGATTAAACATCCGTCAGATTCCAAAGTAGGTACCATTACCTTCAATTTTCATTTAACCAATAATGAAGAAGAGAATCCATGTGTACATAGGGATGTCGTGGCTGATGCAGAGCATAGGTTCACTGAAGGTGCATATAAGTTTGTGTTCTATTGCTTTCCTGGGAGTGCAGTTCCTAATTGGTTCCCTTATCGTTGCAAGGGAAATTCAGTAACTGTGGATAAAGATTCTCTAAATTGGTGCAATGATAAAAGGCTCATTGGTTTTGCTTTGAGTGTCGTTTTGCTACCTCCAGATATGAATGATCTAAAATATAGTTTTCGTGATATTGGATGCAGAGTAGCATTGGAATCAGGTGGTTACTCATGCATCCTTCCCATCAATCATCGACTAAATGAGTCTTTCGGTTTGAGTTGTCGAATGGGACATGTAATGCGAGAGCACACATTCCTATGGAAATATTTCTTGGACTCTGCAAGAATCTACAGAGAGAATTTCCATACCCTCACCTTCACTTTTGCCTTTCAAGGAGAAAAAGAAGATAGCTTCACTTTTGGGTTCGGCAAGCGGTGGCTTAAGTTTGAATCAGGCCTCCCTGTGAAAGAGTGCGGAATTTGCCCTCTTTATACCAAAATAAAATGATGATATTGGTGGCGTTGATGACTCTTTCAGCTTTTCGATTTCGAGAGTTTCAAATAATGACTTTGAAGAGGCAGTGTCTAAGGTGCTGTCACATGGTTTAGCTGTGACAGTTAACTATATCAGTTAAAATCAACGGACGCGATTGTGAAAAGGTTGCCTGAATAATCGTCTACAACTCTTGTTTGTTGTTTCTCCCTCCCTGTTCAAATTCAAGGTTTAATCTGTGATTCTTTTGATGTTGCAGTTTGCATGCTCTTGTACGCCAAGTGATTGATGCCATGAGGGACTCAATATTTCTTGATATCATATATGCGGCATGGAGAAAATACCTTTGACATGTTGAACTTGAACCTCGACATGCCATTTTATTTGCTTTATTTTTCATATCAATATCAATTGAGGATGTTTGATAGTTTGGAAGATTTTGTATGCTGGCATGGCATCAGAGTCAGAGGCAGTATAAATTCTTCATGATCTCCAATACAAATGGTAAGTCAATAAATCCTGTTGATACTCTTTAAAATCTAATATTCCCAGCTTTTATGACAAGACTTTGACTAACTGCTGTTATAAATTAATCTTGTATCATTGAATTAGGTTTGTCCGTGGAGATGGAGTTTTTGCTTGGTCAACCTGGAACACCTAATTAAGATGTTGTTTCTTATTGATCTTGGTTTTGGTAAGCTGTGCTTCCAAGCCATGTGAATTTGCTTTTACATTGGGTTTTACTTTCTATATTAACCATTAATAGTGATTTTTTTTATTGCTGCAGACATTTCAAAATCATTTGTATATGAAGAGTTAATTGTGGGTTGATAGTTAATTTGATATCCATTAAGTTTTTAATGTACAACTTTTTGAGTAATTTCTATAAAACTCTAGTTACAAAAAACAGCCAAAAAGCTTAATTTAACTTTAAAATCAAGATCGAATAATTTCTATATAAATACTCTATTAACAAACCTGCTTATAATCATCTCACAGAAGCTAAATTAAATTATCCTTTTTGAAAAGGATGAATAGATTAACAGAGAAAACCTGGTGTTAACTTCAAATGCGATTTCTTACCTACAACGCCTTATGATAGTATCTGAGATTCAAACGTTTACTCGTCCAACACTATCTGATTGATAGAATTATTGCCAGTAGTAGGACTGATAATGACATAGTTGTAGGTATAACGTAAAAGAGCAATCCATTTTTTTTTTATAGAAAAAGCATGGGAATTTGTAGATAAATTGCTCTCAGCAATGATTAGAGCACAGTAAGTGCACACTATGATATGAGGATAGTAGGAAGAAACAAAAGGAGCTGAAAAAATATCCATTGCATAATGAAAAAGTTGGGAAGATAGTTGATCTGTACATAGTTACTATATAAAACGGTTAAGGTGCTTCTACAATCTCCTGTTATCGAGAATTCACAATAAGAGGTAGATGTCTCTAGGTTTGTGACTCACTAGCATTCTGTATAAGATGAAACAACAAATGAGCCCCTGGTTGAGGGAAAATTTGGATTGCTATGCTAATACGAACTACACAAGTATTTAGTATTTACAAACTCTGTCTATCTTCCGTCAAAAGAAGCACACTAAGAGCAGCTGGAATATGTCTCTGACTTTATTACCCGAGTATTGTAAGAGCCACAGAATCCACATTTGTGATACAACCAATGGAAACGTGAGGTTCCCTTTCGGTTACAGTCATGGCAGAGTATGTCCTGTGTTGGCATCACAAAACTGACTTAACAGACAACAAATTTACAATGTTGTTTTAGCAGAATGCTCTCTCTCATAAAATTCACATTATTTTTTGAAATAAATGTAGTGAAAAGTAACATGCACGAGATACCAAAGTATTCACCTGATTCCGGTCCCTATACTCTTCAGGAAGCTCCTCGGCAGCCAATAAGGCATCAAGCATACCAAAGTAAACCTACATAAATAGACAAAAACAACTAAATATGCCATATCGTGCACATTCTCAAGCATTTCTATATCAACCTCAACGCCGCACCAGAAATAGTCATACCCCAATACGCTATACAAAGAAAACCCCTGACTAAATGGTCAACAATGAGTCCTACACGTGCAATCTCAAACAATGGTAATAAATTATTTTGGCTTTCTTTAGTTATATGTGGTAATTCATACCCTAGATAATACAAGGTATTGAAATTTGGCATGAAATTCTAATTATACACTCCTTAGTGTCTCAAATTCTTAATTCAGAAACTGCAACAACATATGCATTACTTTGTTAAATTCGTTAGGTTTATGTTTTTCAAGTTTTGCTTTGTTTAAAACTAAGAAAGAAACAATTTTTATATTTAACTAAACTATATGAAAATATCAAAACACAAATTGTTAACACCTTACTTTGCCTCAACTTGAACTCAATTAAATTTTACAAAGGTGGTAAAGTAATATTAAACTAATCATCTTGTTTGTTTCCCCAAGCATTTTTGCGTTTATTTTTTGGTAGAGAAGCATAAAGGTGGAGAATGAAGGCTTAGTTGGGTGGAAAAGTGATATGTAATGAAAGAAAATCTTCTTACCGCCATATCTCCCAATGACTTGCAGCAGATTGGACATGTGTAGTGACTACTAGTGTATGCCTAACACATCATAAAAAAAAATATAAGATTGAATTCAGAACCCTTTAGAACATTTCCCCTTATTTTAAGAGGGGACTGAAACCTGAAATTGGCGTTAAATAAACCTGAAAGCAAGCAGAATGCATATAGTGGCCACAAGGTAGAGCTCTGACAGGAGCACTTGATGTGAATAAGTCGTCACAGCAAATTGGGCAGTTCATTTCTAAACCTTTCTCCAGGCACTTGTGAGATGTTGATTTCATACCCAGGCAACAATTGCATTTCATGCAATGAAAATAATCAATCCCAAGCCCTCGTCCGACGCGGCATAAATTGCAAAATGGGCAATGATATACATTCCTGTAAATCAATCATGCAAAGTTTAAGGGTAAAAAGCTACAAGAAAAAATAAATTAACAAATACGTTGAAAATAAATTATAATCTATCATGCGAAGTTTAAGGGTACAAAATTACAAGTAAAAATAAAATTAACAAATAAGTTGAAACTAAATTATAACAAATCATATCATATTTCTTGCCAACATTCATATAACATTAAACAAACTAATTTTTTTTCAGAAGTTAATATTTATGAAAAGCAGACATACAAAATTTACGTGGTTAGTTTAGCAAGAGTGAAAGCAAAGATCCAAGCTAGGTCGACGGCATAGAGGAACGCTTCGCCTTCGCCCTTCGGATGTGTTTATAATAGAAAAATACTACTTAAGCTTAAAAGCAAAATTTTACTTTGTTAAGAGGGAGAAACTCGAGACATGGAGTGTACCTTTCATCATCAAAAAATTTGCATATATTGCAGTAGTATTTTGCCATTGGAAGTCCATTACATGAAGGTGTCATGCATATAGGTCCTACGGGTTGTATATTCAGGCAGCGCATACACATCATTTCTGATGTTGCTTTTCTGCGATAATCAAGCAAATGATTAGAAGTATATACTACTATAAAATATAAGAAATCCCACCAGAAATTTACCTATCCATTGAGTGATCGCTCACATTGTCATGACAAAACCTGCATGTAAATAACTTGCCACAACATGCAGCTCGGAGCTTGCAATTTCTCTTATAGTGTTCACACCCAAATACATGTTTCCCTGGGTCCCGAAAAGACGGTGAATATCCTTCTATTTCTACACCAGATGATCCTTCAGATGGAGCTTTAGGTGATTTTTGTTGGGCAGCTATCCAACGACTAGAATAGACAAATAACTAATAAACAATTGAAGCAAGACAACAAGGGGTAAAATCCTATCGAATGTACATACAGTTAAATATGTTCTCATCAAATAACACTAGAGAATTTTGGTCATTGGAATCAACCTTGTCATTAGATTCTGCACAAGATATGCCTTTCTCCTTGGATCAAGAGTTGAGTCACGATAAACTTTCCGGATCTCTGACTCAAGTTCATTCTGATTCATCCGGAATATGTCTTTCCAACCTGGCTTGAACATTTGATCAGTGTGATCCAAGCTTTCTTGATACTCAGAACCTAGGAAAGAACAGTAAGACACAGTAATATTAATAATCCACACCACACTTTCCACGAAGATGAACAAAACTTGAAGAATATTGGAAACCTCTTTGAGAAGTGCTATAATCAGATGTTTCTGTCTGTACTACAGATGCCTGACTCTCTTTCCAGCATTCATTAAGCCATTCACTGAACATAGTATTTTTAGTAGCCTGCTTCCATGTATCCATCAGTGTGTTCTGTTCGTCCTTAGTAAGTGCAGAAGTTACCCATGGTAACATTGATTGGAGAACTTCTGCACCTGTAGTTCCAATTATCCGCCCTACTATTTTGTCCTGTTCTTCCACAGTGAAATGCCTCCCGAACAATGGCCAGAGTTCACGCTCTTCCCTGAAAATATGCTGATCCAGGGTCACTCTTACGGATTTGCACATCCCCTGAAGCTTAGTTGCAAGTTCATTAAACTTTTTGATATCATCAGTAACATTGGCATCAGAGGTTCCAAAATTACTTTCACTTAATTCCTCTGACATATGGTTCATCTGCAAGGCTTCATGAAGGACAGAAAGCTCAGAAAGAACGCAGGAAATATCTTCAAACAACTGTTCTTCCTGCTTATGGTCTAGCATGTATGAATGACTCACATTATGAAGTGCCTCTTTGGATTCCAATGCTGGAAATACTATGTCATCTTCAGCATTACTATGAGCTCTATATAAACCCCACAAAAGACGAAATCTTCCACTAAAGTGCCGAAGAATGGTTTCATCACCATGACTCAGTTTTCCAGATTCAACGTCTAGATACTCCAAGTCTTTCCGTATAGCTTTATGGAATTTAAATACAGTATCAATTGGTCTTTGTGTAGAACCAACATCGCTGGAGCTGCTCTCTGTTTCCCATATAAAAAGACTGGAATTAAGAGATGGGGGAGAAGAGCTAAAAGACAATGAGCGTAAAGACTTGGCCGTAGAAAGAGAACTCAGCCCTAAATTGCTAGTGCTTACTCCTAAACCTGGCACACAACAAGACCGAGCTTTACAACATTGTTTCTGGATATTATCAGTCTCTGAAGTTTCAGGTACGTCTCCATTCTTTTGCAGCTCCAACGCGTTTCTCTTGACTGATCTTTCGCTCCCATCTAACTCAGCTAGTACTGAGAACTGTCTCCCAGATGATGCAGAGGCACAGAAACAGGATGGCCGGCCAATGTTTTCTTCGATATCAGAAAGTCTTTGAGCTGGACAACCCCCCAATGCGCTTGATGACAAACACAGACCTTCATTACGAGCCTTGCAAGCCCAACCACAGAAGAGTGTGACTAGAGCAGAATCTATTGCTGGAGCTGAAACAGATTAAGAAGTTGTCAAATATAGATTACAGAAATAAATTTCTCGAAAATATAATTTCTTCTGGAAGGAAAGGAAACTGAAAATAGACATAGAACCTGCCAGTTGCATGTTACTCAGAAAAATCTTTGCTTCTTTTTCAGTTAACGATCCTACCAACCATGGCAGGACACGCTCAATCAATTTCAGAGGCATCATGCACAAGCTTTGATAAAGAAGTTCACATTGCCTTTTAAAGCTAAAGTGCTTTCTTGCAAGTGGAAGAACCTATTGATGAGAGGGATTAAGCACAGTTTAGATAGGTTAAAAGGGAGTTTATTCGCAAATTTCTTGTAAGGAACAAGAAATTTGCATGCCATACTTCTTTTCCAATAAAGTAAATTAATTAACTAACAGATACAAAAATTATCCTTATTTGTCAACTTCTGCATATATGACACTTCTTTCCAAGAAAGTAAAGTAATTAACTACTGGATACAACAATTATCCATATCTATCAACTTCTACGTATATGACACTAAAATCCCGCTAACTATTAATTTGATCTTCCTGTTGTAATTAACATTGCATTTGCTGAGCACATTCACATCATGTACTAGTTTCTCAAAATGATTATCTAAAGTTCAATGATGGCTCACCTGAACTTCTTCATTATGGAAATGCCTCTGTATGGTTTCCATTATATGGTCAGCGTGTGAACAAAGCTTGGAATAAAATTCAACTTCTGAAGTAGATGATGCTCCTTCATTTTGAATACCTTCAATCAAACTCCGGAAGTCATTAAATTGGCTTTCTTCTTCAGCATGCTCCTGAAAGAAAGAAAATTCTCCATCTACAGCTGGAAAAATAACCTTGTCCTCAGCAATACTGCACTCGTAGAAATAAATAATCAACATTTCAGATAATAAAAGTCGATTTTTTATCATAAATAAAAGTATGGACTAGTTTAATTGAAGAAACATATGATATTTCCACAAGACAGATATTGATAAAATAAAATTAAAGTGATACCTGTGAAATATGCAAACTTCAGCAACGAACTGCAATCTTTCATTAAAAGCTGATATATTAGTAAAATCTCCCAATTGTTGTATCTTTCTAGTCTCCACTGCTATCTCACTTAACTCTTTTTTTATTGCATTATGCCAGAGCAATATTTCATCTATAGGATGTGTTTCACTGACATCAGAAACATCTAGCATAGATTCAGAATATTTCCTTTTTCCAGTTGTTGTGGATTCACATATGCAGCTTACTTTCCCAACTTGATGGGCTAATGGGCTAGAACCACATTTAACTTGAGAATGATCTTTACAACTTTCAAGTTTGTTGATACAACTTCTCCCTTCCATCCAGGTGAAAATAACCTTTAATAAGCAAGAATAAGATAAGATATATTACAATTACATATCAAATGTATATGAATAATATAACTGGACCAGAATATGAGACAAATAAGTAGCTTCATAGAAAGCAATCAATCTCTGCAATAGCATCAATATGAGCAGAGAAGGATTCCCCCCCCCCCTCACCTTGGTACTTGAGAGACCTGGCCTCTTGGCACTCTCTCAAAACAATGGATACCCCCAAATTATGCTCACTAACTGCCTTATAACTACTCTATCTTCATAGTAACCAACCAAGCAGGTAGTATAGTTATTCTAATATTTCTATTAATAACAACATCTGTTATTTTTATTAATAGGGGCTTAAGGCTCTAATTCCCTACACTTCCTCTTATTCTTCCAAATGTAAACTCTCCTTATCGGTGATCAGCTTACAATAAATTGGATCATCAGCTTTAACCCATTAAATAACATTAACAAGAAAATGAAACAATGGTCTAAAACAGCATTTTAAATCACACCTTCTGAAGAAGCTTTTCCTCTGGCACTATCTTGATCAAGCAATTTTGAAAATCCTGAGATTCATCGGGCGGTATAGATGTTGAAAGCCATGGAAGAAATTCTGCCATCATATTCACAGGAATACTGCAAAGGAACTGCCAAACTAAGGATGCCTGTTCCTCAAGAGAGAACTTCTCAATAAGTAGAGGAAATACCTGATATCACCCAATAAATAAAATAATCAGATAATCAGACACATCCTCAGAATAAATAAGATTATTTCGCCATTTAAACTACAAGGTCATGACAAAATGTTATTACAAAGCATCCTTTTGGACAGCAGCTTAGTAAACAGATAACTTCTATACAAAATACTCATTTACCAGACCAAAGTGTAAACGGTTTGAACAATTTATAAATAAGTGGGACTTATTATTTAGCAAGAAGCTGAATATCAGAAGTTCTATATAGCATGTATTCATCACATAGACAGACGCTGAATATCATCTAAATTCCTTGATAAAATAATTTACTATTTAGCTAAATCAATAAATTCTCACTTATAAAAACTGAATCAACTTGAATGTTGCAGATTTTATCACTTATTACTCTTGCTGAATTGCCCTATGAAGCACATATGGTAGTGTTAAAAGCAATAGTCTCTACAAGAATATTTAATTCATCAAGCAAGCAAAACACATCAATTAGCATAAATCAGAAGCTGACATTTTTACCACATAGTATTGGCACAGAACCATGTTTTAATAGTTAATAACAGCAATTCTTTTTAAACCATGGAAGCATCCCTTACCCTCCAAACTTTTAGTTATCTTCTCTTTATCTTTTCTCCATCAATAATAAGAATAGTAATAAGAATAAGAATAATAATAATAATAATAATAATAATAATAATAATAATAATAATAATATTAATTCTAGCTTGTGGGGAGAAAAAATAATCACATAAATATTTATCTAATCATAAGAGTCCAAGTGGAATATAAGGTAAGAGCTACCAAATAAACTTGTACCTGCTCCTCTTCCTTTGCCATGTGCTGACTAACTGACGTCTGCAGAGCTCCCGCGCAAGATGCTAATTCTCTTGCAAAACTTTCATCATTATGGATGGAAGAATTCAATAGCTCAAATAGATGATCAAAAAGATTGCTTTCACCCTTGTGCTCTAGTGAATATGCCTGTGCTACGTTCTTCACACGTATATCTAGAGCTGGAAAAATCACCTACAATCCAGAATATATTTCCCTCAGAACGTTTGAAACATAGCAAAAGAAGTGATTAAGCCAAATTAATAAAATGCTTTGAGGAAATTATGAAAAAACCATAGGCAAAGCATATAGCCTTAAGATTATAAGAAACCAGTCCTTAAACTTGACCAAGAAATGTACAGGAAATTTTATAAAAGACAAACCAAAGAAAAACAGAATCTGAGTTAATTTAAATTTCAAAACGAAGTCCTCCATCTAAATAACAATTTATAAAAATGTATTGAAGAACTGACACTTAAAGACCAGTTCATACTAAACAAGAAAAAATGGAATAAGTTGATGTGCCACTAGCTGCATGCTAACGACATTAATGTAGAAGGTAAGTTAATGTAGTTATCAAACAGCTTGCGAAAAATCTGTTTGCTAACTACATTAACTTACCTTCTTATAAAGCTCAATTTAGTAATCAATTGGCATTCGATCAGAGGTCTTTTTTTCTTTTGCCGGTACATGGCAATCAGTTTCATTTTAGCTAGTTAGTGACAAACAAGTGAACAACCTTGCAATGACATATACAAGGAAATTTTTGCAAGGTTTTTCAGCACCACACGTAGTATACTATACCCGAAACATCTGCATTGAAATTCATTCCATTGGGTGGATAAACTGGGAAAGAGTCGTCTATAGATTTTATACCCGATTCATCTATTGAATCCAGAGTACAAAAATAATGAGAATTACCAAAGACTGTGAACATGAATGGAAATCGCCACTGCTATTAAGGAAGTCATATCCAGAGCTTCGATTTTAAATTATTTCTTCGCAACTGAAGTTTGCTTCTTCCCCCAAGCTAAAGTGTTCTGCAATTTTGTTTTCCTTTTTTTTTGTCCAAATCTCTTTCAACGTACAGTAAAACAAGATTAAAGAGGAAAACGACTATGCATAGCCTGTAAATCAATAGATACTGTACAACATTTTCCCCCTTGTTCCCACGAGTATCTAACCTAGTTATCATAGCCTCGCTCAAGTTAAAGAGTATCAAAGTTAGACCTAAATTTACCAAGAGGAAATGGCCGAGAGAATAGAGAAACAAGAGCGCCATTGTTGTAAATTCAACCAGCTAGAAAAAAAACTCTTCGTTTTCCACAGCATTTCTCTCACCAATGGAAACTCGATTTACACAATTCAACAACAAACAAACTCCAAAACATGTACATAAATCAAAGCTGAACTAAAAATTTGCACCTCGTCTTCAGCATTGCAGTGGTGCCTGTAAATCGCGCTGAGGAAATGGTAGCGGTCGGAGAGCGGCTGAATGTCAGAGCGGTTGCCGGTGGCGAATGCCATGGCCAACCGGTGCAGCGCGTCAAGCTCATTCCGCATCGCTTTGTGAAAGAACAGGAAAATCAAAATCGGTGACGATTCGACGTCGGAGCACTTCAAGCCGCCATTGAGAGCCGCCGACGAGGAACCGACGTTGTTGACGGAATTCGACAGCACCGCCACTCCTCCGTCCAACGGCGTCGCCATCTCCTTTTTCAGTTAATTATCTCGATGACTTTTCTTCTTCCTTATTTTCCCGTACGAGCTTTGTTTTCTTCCTGTGAAATGAAATAACTGTGTTTCGTTCGAAATTTCTGGTGCTCTTTCTCCCGCCGGTGACGACGATGACGGTTACAGAGAGAGAAAATAGTTAGAGAGAGAGAGAGAGATAGTGTGTGTGTTGTGTGTGAAAGTTTCTCTCTCTAAATCTTTTTTGATGATATGTTGTTGTGAAGCGGAGATGAAGCAAGAGATGTTTTTCGCCGATAAGAAGAGAAACTGGTAGCGCGAGCGAGAGCGAGAGCGAGCGAGGACCCAGGTTTATACTTGTGGGGTCCGCGCCACGTGGCTCTTCACGCCACGCTGGATGATGATGCCACTAATGCTAATGATGCCATTTATTTGACCTCTCATACAAATTAAACAATAATGATATGATATCTACGCACCTATTTTTTATCCACCCCACTTCCATCAATTTTTATTTCTATGTTTCACTCTCTCCTCTTACCATCTATCATATCTCATGTTTTCTCTTTCTTACTTTTTTTTTTTTCTATCTATCTCAATCTTGCACTCATTTCCACCCCTATTTGGGGTTTGAAAGCAATATTTTCCCGAATTAAACATAGGGTTTTTTTTAGACTACCATTAGAGAGTGATTTATATATTATAAATTACCATTTTTAATAGATTCTTACAAGTTTTTTGAGCCGACATTCTTACAAGTTACTAGAGATGAAAATGATAAATTGTTTTGGATTAGGATAGTGTAGTGGTTCAGCACTTCCTCCATTAAGCAAGTAGTTGGGTTTTAAATTCTTAACTTTTATGAATGAAAAAAATTTCATTAGTTAGCTTCTTACTACTTAATACGTTGATAATGTGCAAGAGATAAATCTTGCAACTATCAGTTGTGAGATACTATAGTTAACAAAGAAAACATAAATAAATATTTTTAAAGTCATTTTTAAAATAATTTTTTGAATTAATAATATATATACACATATTAAATAACTAATTATTAGTAAATATATTTTAAATATTAATCTAGAATAATCATTAATATTTAAAATTATTATTTATGATTTAATTTTTGTTTAATAATTTTATAATGTCGTTTAATTGTTTTTTTAAATACTTTCTCAATTTATCATAAAAAATTAATATCTTATGAATTAATTTTTATATCTAATAGTTTAATTTATATAATTAACTATATATTTAATTATAATAAGCCACCTCTTGGATACACGTGTAGTAAATCTGACTTTTCACATAGGTTAGAAATTAGCTAGTTCTCTCATCCAGACTGAAGGGACAAAAACATAAATTATTTATCAGTATTAAAGTTAGCTTACTTTGTCCCTTAATTATATGGATGAAGATTCGTTCTTCTTGTAAGAGAATGGATCGCATTTTATTGTCAACTGTTTACCACTTAATATAAACACACTACTACAGAATTGTCTTTTTATTTTGGTGAGATTTTATTTTAGTGTTTAAAGACTTTTGGCGGATACATACTGTCGAATAAGATTTAAGACATCCATAAGATCTCACTGCACATTTCGGTCCAATGGTTGAAATCTTATTAGTTAGACACACAATACACAATATATTTATATTATTTATTTCCACCTAATATTATATTAAATTAAACTAATAATTCAATACAACATAATTAATAATTAAAAAAGATAAATTATAATTAAATATTAATCTGAAATACATAATTAAAGTTCAACATAAGAGAGAAAAAATTATATTTAATTTAAGATCTCACTTTTGGTGAGAAACCCGCTAAGATACATATCTTAGTTTTTGCTAAGATCTCATGTCATGTTAGTTATCTCCAATGGTGAAATTTTGTAAGATACAAATTTTATTTTAAAACACTCATTGGGGATGCTCTTACTGGCAAGAAAACTCAAATATATATTTTTTGCAACAGAAACTCAAATATATAGTTGGTAACAAATTTGAAATTATATTTTATTAACTTATAGTTATAGTGTAAAGAGATTCACACAAACATCTCATCATATATACTTACTATTTATTGTCACTACCTTCAAATATTTTGTAATTTTATATCTTTCAATTTTCAAACATAAATCAAACCTTGTATTTTAGATTGAAGTATCCCTTGTACTCCCTTTTAATAATATTTATTGGTTTATAAAAAAAATTCCAAAACCTAAACATATTTAATGATGAGAAAATAGTTAATGTATTATTAGTGTAAATTTCATGTGCATCCAATTGATGTCCGACACATTAAAAAAAATTATTTAATTAAAGTTATAAAAAAATGTAGCCGCTTGATCTCATGTTACATAAAGTAATTGAATGTCAATGTAAAATCCATTACACTATATCTACTAATCTTTTTAATAAATCAAAATAATAAAATTATCTAATGCTATCTAATTAAAATAAAAAGATGATTAAATAATATTTAGCTCAAGAAAAATTATTATAAAATCTCGAAATAAAAGATGGTTAAACGATTTTTTTTTTGAAAGGGACTTTACTTTTTTTGAAACTACAGTATATGTGGCTTACATTAGTTTCACATATTACCTCCATATGAGGACCATAATTAATTGGTCTGGATCAAGTTCAGGACGAAACGTAACCTACTGATGAGGAAAAATTGAAAAACAAATTGTATGGCAATTATATGTTTATAATTCCTCAATGATCGATCAAAGTATTTGAAACTTTGAATTGATGTTGAGATGAATAATGAAATGAATATTCCAGAGTTATCTAAATTGTTCCCGTCACTTTCGAAGATATGAGGTTAAAATGTTAGAAGACACAAGAATATGTTGATATAAATGCAAAATGGTACGTAACTTAGAAATCTAAGTATGGAAAGTCACAGTCCCTTTACTTTTGTATTAAATAAAATTTCTTCAATATATAAGAGCAAACTGCTTCAAGAACCTTTTTTCAGTGTAATTTAACGACCCTTAATACGCTTAATATGATGGAACAAGTTTTAATAAAAAGGTTAAAGATATTTTTAACTGTTGAAATCCAATTTGAATTTTGTTATCTGTACTATATTATTTCAAGTCCAAATACCTGTGCTGATTGTATTATTCCAATAGGTTTGACTCTTATTAAACAAAAGATAGTCAGCAGTATTTTTATTATTATTATTTTGTGTATACTTAAGTGGTACGAAAGAAAAGGGACCACAATGAGTTCAAATGGTATATAAAGAAATGCAAGAATATACAAAAACAGAATAAGGAGACAAGAAACTACATTGGATTGATTACTATTCCACATATGGAGATTTCAGTATTATGTAGAAAAAGAAAATTAGAATATTTAAAATAATGAAATGTAAAAATTACCTATAAAGGGATATTTAATATTTTTTATAAAAAATATTAATATTATTATTTAATTATTTGAAATAATTTTAGTATTATCTCTAACCCATTTTTAAATTTTTAAGGTTGTGGTACACGAACTAAAAAATAAAAAGATTTTAGTTTTTCATTAAATTAAGGAGGGAAATCAAATATTAAACAGTGGGCATATATAAATTTATTTAAGAGGGTGAGAGGGGCACGAGATCATAATTTGAGTTGTATTAGTTGGCGTGTGATTAGAGCGTGCTTGTCTAAGCTTAACCCTATCTTGCCTTTAGACAACACATTCCCTGCCCAATTCAACAATTTCTATTTTCCTAGTCACTTTAATATATTTCATCAAAGCCTTTATTATTTTTTTAGTACAATTTTGATGCGTTGTCAGTGTCGTGTCAGTTTAAAATAGTTTTGTAAACGAGCAATGCTACATCAACTAAAAGCAATCATAGACGAAAGAAACGAAACTGATACGTTGTTAATTTATTGGCAGTTTGACAAAATAAATACTGTGCTAAGCGTGAATTTAGGACTTATTAGCCTATCAAATTATTTCGTTTCTATTAATTGTGGGATATCTCGTACAAAGACTATTTTCTTTTGTAAGATAATTTTATACTGACATCAAATTATGTTATGCCACGTAGAACCGAGCAATTACATTTCTTTTTTATTTAATTAAAATAAAAAATTATTTTCTGATTTGGCAGAAAATAATTGAATACCTATGTAAACAAAATGTACACCGACAACGCATAAAATTTAAATCCCTATTATTTTGTTGTTTTTCTTAATGTTTCCCTTCTTATTAATTCTGTGGCTCAAGTAACCCCTCCTATATGATGTCATGTTTTATTTTACTTGCTAGCCTTTGTTCTCGAATATAAGGATATCATTTGCGTTGTTGTCAATGTTGTTTTGTTTAAGAAATATACATTAAAAATATTTTACACGGACCGAGCTCAAATATAAGAATTTAAATCCTTATACATTTCTGGCTGAGCTCCTAGCTGAGGAACTGGGTCTGTGACATGCTTGGGTTTAGGGGTTCAAGGAGATCATCTACTATTCTAACTGTAGCACTGTTGTTCAAGTTCTTCAGGCTCACTTTGATGTTTCGGCTTTCTGGCCAGAGTCACGATGATATGTGTTCGTTCCTTATTTGATTTGGACCAGCACATTGTTGTGCGCCACATCCCCAAGGAGAAAAACAATGCATTAGATTTTCTAACTCGTGAGGCTTCTCGTCTTGGCCAGTCTCCGCATGTGTGGTTGAGTCATCGTCGTCTATCATGACGCTCATTTGCATCGATGCTCTAGACTAATTTCTTTCTTTGTTTAGTTTTTTTCTTGTAAAACAAATTAAGTCTATAATTAGTAGTTTTTTTTGGAGTGGGAATGTTGGTAGAAGGAGGGTCCATTGGCTCCGGTAGGATAAGTTGACAGCTCCGAATGAGTGTAGGAGGTTAGGCTTCCGTTCGTTTCCTCTTTTTGTAAATACAAACATTTAAAAGTGTTTTTAACTAGAGCTTTGATACATGTCTTGAGGGATTTCATGCAAACTCTCACGAATAATGGTTTAGGCCAATTTTTCTTTGGCGGAAATCATGGGAAGCAATTGGTGCAGAAATAAATAAAGACAAATTACAGCATGCCATGTGGTTTCTTGCATTTCGTCTTTGTGAGCCTATGTTTTTGTGATACTTTGGTTACCATCTCAAATTAAACAATTTTAATACAATTCCAAATTTAACTAATAAAAACATGATATGTGATATTAAATATTTTAAGACTAATATTTTATTAAACTAAATTTTAATCCCAATTAATATTATCATTATATTTTATTCTTGAAATATGCTAAATTATAATTTATTTCACTAACATTTAATCAAATTACATTTTAATCTTCATCGACCTATATTTATATGTTACTCTACAAACAACCACAAATTAACTTAAAATTTGTTTTCCTTAACTGAATACTGTACCCTAACTTTTTTATTTTCTTAAGCTAATCAACATTCAACGTGCCTTCATCTATTTTTTTTTAAAAAGTTGTAATTTGAGTAAATATAAGTGGATTAAATTATAATTTATTATATTTTGTGAAAAAAATATAAAAATATAGATTAATTGAGGTTAAAATTTAGTTCAGTAAAATATTAGTTTTGAAAAATTTAATAACATGTGTCATGTTTTTATTAGTTAAATTTGAAACTGTATTAAAACTGTCTTATTTATTTAAGACAACATCTAAAATTTCAACTTATGTTTTCCTTTTAACTAATATTAATCTATTAAAATTATTCTTGAAATAAAAGTATCTAAACATTAATCACATTAAAAGAAACTCATGACCCAAACTCTATTTTACAAATTGAAAAAAGGAGCGGTTCACTTGTAATAAGCATATTCACTCATTTTATCAAAAATAACTTGTTACTTCCGTTAGAGTTCCGACCTAATTCATTACTAGGTTTCCCTAGATGTGAACTGTTCTAATCAAACAGAAAAAAGAAAAAGATGACGTAACTGTCACCTTTAATTATCTTCTCCTTTACATACGCGTGTGTTTTGCACAGCTATGGCACACATTTGCCATTAAAATATCGACAGCTCCTTTTACTCAAATGGATCCACTAAGGTTATGTTTCAACTTTTTTAGTTTCAAACCCACTTTAGTTCTAGATTTCTTATCCATTAACATTAATCCTTCAATAATCAATCTCAAACTATGTAACTTTACCGTGATACAAATATGCAATACACATCAGTATATACTTTTTTGTCTTCATATCAAATTACTTTCGAGTTTAAACCACTTATATAGCTAACTTGTAAATGGCCACTCCACTGAAAGAACAAATATTGCTTCTTATCTTATTAACATGCAAACTCAATGGGTAAAACATAAAGAAGGCTGTATCGAATAAACAAGCATTTGAGGAATATTAACTTGATCAGTAAAATGGAGTGGACAATTAAATATGAAGAATGAGAACCAACGACAAATCTTAATGATAGAAAGATTAACTTATGAATAATAGAAGCTATCAATTAAATAGTTTGTATAGTTTTTTGTTTACTAGTGGAATGGTAATGATTATTAAGTTTATGAAGTTTCAAACTTATATTATCAGTGCCACTGTAAAATTAATGGAGTCTTCAGATTTTTTGGTCATTGGCATTTGATGTACTTAAGACTCAATATAGTCCAAATACATCTTGTGAGAACAGTTTGCAATTTGCAAAGGGTAAAAAATTCAGCATTGGCCACCTCCTTTAAATCAATTTTTAAGAATAACAATCATGTTCGAGCTAGAAACATCCACATTATGGTGGAGCAAGCTCTCTTAACATTAAATTTTTCAATTCACAACACTTAAATCCATGAACTTATTTGAAGAAAATCAAATATGTTTCAAGAGACTATTTATATAAAACATCTACATAGCAATGGTTAGAGTGGCTTATCATTCAAAAGAATAACTAACAAAATCTATTAGAAAACTTAACATAAACCAGTAATCTTATTGGGTCAAAGCATCATGAAAGGAAAGGAAAGGAAAGCCAACTTCAGAGAACACAAATTAATCTTACTAAGTGGCTCAAATATATTGAGGAACCTTTTATTTGACCACAATGTGACTCACCCTCATTTGTGTGGTCCAAAGTGAGTTTGTATTACATTTAGCCTTTTGTAACAATGTTTGTTAGATACCTCTTGTGGGGTGTATATACCCTAAGTAAAGATAGAGACGTGAAGAAAGAATAAAGAAAATATTTGCAATAAATGGTGTAATTAAATATCGAATTTGGAGCCTCTCAATGTGAAATTTCTCTCCTGGATGATTATGTTAGAGTTTTGTGTCTATCTCTCTTCCTAAACATTTAAAGGGTCCCACTATATCTATTTAATGCATATATATATATGAAGAGATAGACACAAAACTCTCACGTGATAATACACGAGAGTAACATGACCTCAAGATTTTGGCGGATTAAGTCGATGAAATACATTGGGAAACATAAGTAAAAAATGAAAAACTAAAGCCCAAAAAGCGGTTGACACGACCCAACATAGGGTGCTTTAAATTGCCATTAATTTCATTTAGTATATTAACAAAGCTTTGATAGCGAAAAAAGCTTAGAAAAGTGGAAAGAAACAATCTAAAGTGCTCAGCTATCTCATCAGCCAACTTATTGGTGGTCAAATCATTATTTAAATAAGTTAATCACTAATTGACTTTACATGAATAAAGGAAGAAAAAGAAAAAGAAAAAAGAAAACAACTCTGTTTGAGAAGTATGCTTTCATATGACACACCTATTAGAAAGGTGAATTAAGTTAACCTTCAATTATTTTGACAAAAAAAACCCTGCAATTATTGATTTGAGCGGAAATTTCAGGTCTATAGATATTGAATGAAATCTAACATAAGAGGGCTCATGAGCAACCATGGATGAACATTTAGAAGCATACTAAAACTCAACTCAGGAAATGAACTTAAATTTACCTGACACATGTTACAGCATTTGTTATCCTCATGTTTAATAGCAATAAATAGACAGTTGAAAGATGCCATCAATGACTTTATTTTGACAGTAAGTGGATGTTTCGAAACCAGATTTTAGCAGTGATAATTCATGAATATGAGGACAAGAGGAGGAGGAGGAAAGAAGATTTTCATTTTTGGTTATACATTTAGCTTCACACTGACAAGAGGAAAGCCATCACAAAAACAATTACCCAACATAAGGGATACCCAAAGGGATAAAACGAAACCACAGATATAGAGGTGTCGTCATGATGCTGTCGCCGCCTACTAGGGTCTAGGTATCTCTGGCAATGTCAGAGGGTAGCAAAGATAGTGACTGGTGAAACACTGGAAGAAGATATCAAAGGAGTTGGGAATTGGAAAGCGGAAAGGAACGGAATAATGATGTAGTTCAATCGGCAGGAGCTTATTTGTCAGATAATAATATGGGTTGACAAGAGGGAGAAAAAGAAAAAGACTAGTTACTCAAAACATCATAATACAAGGACGCAAAAGTAAGAGATGGAGGTTGTTTTCAAATTCGCTGGGCTCTACCACGTGCCGCTTGTTTCGCAAGACAATCTGCAGTGCTATTCATCTTCCTTGGCACATAGATAACGGAAACTTTCCAATCCCAACTAAGCATATCCCTCACCTTCGTAATCTCCTCCCTGTGCCACAATGTGATAATATCATTACGGTTCTGTAATGCCTGCACCACATCCTCGCAATCACACGCACAGACGACATCACGGACACCCAGCTCCCAAGCATGAGACAAACCAAACTCAACAACCCAAACCTCTACGAGGAACGCGTTCCCTTTGAGAGAGCTCGCTGACACTGCGGATCGCCAACCACGAGAAGAATCAATTAACACAGCAGCCCCACCCATGGTTGTCCCACCTGGAATCCAACTTCCGTCAACCAGAAGCTGAAAAGGCGCCTCGCGAACAGTTTGCGCCGAGAAGGAAGGCTGCTGTGAACAGAGATATGTTTGCCGAGCAGTGACATCCGATAGAGCCCGCTGCAACACCTGATTCACCTCCACTTGTTCTCTCCCAAGCATTGCTCATTCCTCCATCTCCATCTCCATCCCCACCATAACACCGCCACCCCCACCCCCACCCCCACCCCCACCCCCAAGAGGCATTGTTGCTGCTTAAGTAAACTAACAAGCCAAGTCGAGAACGGGACATGTGAATCGAGAGGTGGTAATATTGAGCCAAAATGACGCTAGAGCAAACAAGAGCGGAGGCACTCGCGAAAGAGATGCGACAAGCTCTCTGAAGGTGCGCCACACCGTGGGCAAGACGCCGAATCATTAAGATGATTCTGATGCCTCTTCTCATTAGTTGGAAGCCCCTCCTTCATTAGAAGCCAAAGAAAAAAATCTTATTTTCTCAAGGACCTTGTATCGCCAGATACGCTTCCACGGCCCTGGATCAATTGCATCGAAGTCTCCCAAGGTAGCATAAGCCGAGGACACAATATATCTACCATCATTGCTGCATGGTTTGCCATCTCCTCCTCCATGGCTGGTGCAGGGGCGTCGTCGAGTTAGCAGTGGCTATGGGTTCCATGAGGTTTTTCATAACCGCCACCTAAGGGTTGACACAGTTTCGAGCCATGTGGCCATAGCAGCCGCACTTGGAGCACAGCAGATGAAGCCCCTCATAGTCAATATTATACCATGTATTGCGAAGACCTATCACCCCTTTGACAGGCTTAGTAAGGTTGATCTCAACACAAATGCGTGCATATTTCCCTCTTTGCATGTCTGTTGTATTCATATCCACTTTCACCGGTTTCCCTACCTTGGAAGCCAGCGTTGATAAGATGTTCTTGTCATAGAACTGGTACCCTATCCCTAGAATGCGAATCCATACCAATGTGGTGCTAATCTTTGAGTTAGCCGCGACGAAGTCTGGTGTCCATGGCTTAACCGCAAGGTAGTGATCATAGATCATCCAAGGAGCACCCATCATAACATTTCCCTTGTCAGACTCTTGGTCGAACTTGATCAGGAAATAACCATGATGAACATCTCAAACCTCATAACCACCAAAAAGTCTCCACATAGTCTTTAGCTTCGCACATAGCTCACCATATCCAATGTGCTTGCCCAACAGTTTCACCCCTAAACAGTCCTCCTATGGCTTACAAATATTGGCGTATGCCTGGGGTTCAATATCAAACATGGGAAAGAACTCATTATCCTCCACCAACGCCATCTTCATGAGCCCTTCTGTGAGTAGGTCTCGAAAGCCCATCTCCATTTCAGGTGAAACACCTAGCACCTTCTCCTTGAAGGTCGGTTTCCGAGTTTGGAGCATCTGACGACTTCTCCACCGGCCATGCCTTAAACACCGGCGCACCGCTCCCGCTATCAACCTCCATGGTTATTTTTTTTAATATTTGAGTTGAATTTGAATGAAGGAGACATTGTCTTTGAATATAATATTTGAAATAAGAGATTTAAGAGATGATGACAGAATTAAACCCCGTAGTTACATAAATAGGTTGATTTGCAATGGATTTTGCCATCAGAAAATAAATAAATAAATAAGTAATTGCAGTAAATGAAGGAAAAAAATAAGCAAATGAAGGCAAAAAAGTAATAATGGCAGTAAATGAAGGCAAAAAAGTAATTTCAATTTTCCAGGTAAACTATGGTAACAACTCTGAACATGCACCTAGGATATGAGGGGCATGATAAACAAAACATGAATACTACATAGGACAATTAATTCATCTTATTGATAAGGTCGTTGATGGAATCCTCACGGTTCCCTGCATCCCCACCATCCTTGTATGCTGTTTTTGATCCTTTCAATCCATCTGATGGTTTGTTGAGATAAAAGGGCCACATAAATCTGACCACTTCCTTGAAGTGGGGACCAACATTCTCAATTTGATGCACCATGTCTTCCAAGCACACAATACCAAACTTGCCTAGTTCCTGCATGGCAGAAACGGGAAGAATCACAAATGCAATCAAGTGGAGACTGGAGACAAAGAAACCCAGGAAACAACCCTGTAATACCATATATTACCTGCTCAATAATATTATTATCCGTCAAAGGAACTTTTCGCTTGTCTATTTTTGCATGTCCCTTCTTGTAAAGCAGATCCTTTATGCTTTTAAGATTTGGATATCTTCAAAAGAAGCAGATCCTCAGAAAATTAAGAGAAATCCCCAGCAAGTGAAATATGATTTTTTAGGAATGAAATATATATAGATACGAACAATTAGCAAAAAAAAGGTGTTCAAGAAGGTAGTGCTATTCCCCCCAATGCGGAATTCAACACAGAGCATTCACAATGCTGATAGACTAGCTTCATTCCAATAAATGTTGATTGGCTAAACATTGAACGTTGGAGTGAATCACCCTAGAAGTAAAGGAGCGAGCAATCAACGCGAAAATCAGGGAACCACATAAGGAATGGATTGATATCCGCTTTATGATGTATCTGAAATGTTGATTTATAAGAAAGGAACCATGCCGAGGTGTTGGTATGATCGCTTTTTTATTCTAGGGCTAAATTGGATCACTCTTGTTCTAGCTTGGCCTCCTAAGGTTCACTGCGTGAACAATTCCCAATCAAAATTTACAGAGAGAGAGAGAGAGGGGTAGAGCTCAAACTTCCAACACATAATTTTTCAAGTTGACATTCAGGGAATAAGTTTCGATTGGAATTTTGATGATGAAAGAGACAGCTATAATGCAATAATAAATGAAGTTGCAGCAAGAGAATTATGTAACCTATCTATCTTCCTTTTAAACTAGAAATATATGAATGAAGGTGCTATCAAGCTACCCATTCCACTAGCAACCAACATCATATCATAATTCATAATCATCTCATCATACACATCCAATATAAAACGAGGAAGATTAATCTCTTACCCATAGGTAACAAATGGTTCCACTCTCTGCAGCTTGGCCAATATTCCCTCGCTTGGCTTCACAAAAACAGCACTGAATATTTTTCTCAACCCCAAGCTGAACAAGACCTTTCTGGTTACAGGATGCATGTCTTTTTTCCTATAAGAATGACAAGAAAGATGTTATTATAACTTCTCACAAAACCAAAATATCAAACTGAGAGAAGAAAGAAAGACAGCTACCCTTGTATCCGAATGATTATTATGGGCTTGGAATCTGGGGTCAACAGTTCTGACCGATTCTTCTTGACCCTTTTGACCCTTCGTTTCATTCTAATAAGGTCCAGCTCCTACACAAGGAAAGCCCATATGATTAATAAAAATAATTATAACAGAAGCCATTAAATGCATTTAGGTTAGCTTATCTTATAGCAAAATTGCTTATGCAAGTGTTTATGTAAATAGTTTATGACCTATTGAGTTTATTTTCATAAGCACCTCAAATTAACTTATAGAATAAGGGTTTCTACATGCCTATAACCTATTTTGAAACAATTTCAACAAGTTTATCTAATTAGCTAATGAATAACAATGGCACAAAGTGATAACATAGACAAGTGAAGATATTGCAATTCTAGAAATCGAATATTGCAGTATTAGATGATGAAAATTAATAGTAAAAGAGTTACCTGGTTGCGATATTCAAAAATGAAATCCTCAGGCTTTTTGATGGAGTCATTGGTCTTTCTGACTTGAAAATTCTTACGCTGGAATTGGTCCTTTTTCCTCAAGGCCAATGATTCGCTGTTTTTCCTCTTCTTCAGTACAACCTCTGGAATGAAGTTGAGAGCTTTTGGTACTTCTTCTGCCATCTTTTACTGCATAAACAGGATGGTAGCTCATTTAGGCTTATGAAATCGGTAACACAAGACATACAAAGAGTGGCAACAGAAAGAGAAAGAGAGACGGAAAAGTTAACGGTACTCACCGATGAGGCAGCGCGGCGTTCTGCCTCCTAGTCGGTGCGGCGGCGCGGCGTTAGGGTTTGGTAATTGGGAGAGAAGAAGAGAGTGAGGGACGCGAGAGATGATGAAAGAGGCTGAACGAGTTTGATTTGAATGTGTCTCTTCTTACCCGATAACCCGTTTACTTGTTATAACCCGCCCGCGTGAGTTGGATTGGGCCGTGCTTTTTACCCAAAATAGCAAAATGGGTTGGGCTAGCATAAATGACATTTTGAAAGTCAGAAAAAGTTAAATCATCCCAATCCACTGAGGAGCAGGTTCAACGGGTTGGACCGATTGCTCGAGTGTTAGAATCCAAATTTTACATTTTACCTTGTATTTTTCTAACAGGTAAGGTGAAAAAGACGTCATTTGTTTCATTGTTTACTGGTATCTAAAACCTAATACACATTTTTGCTATTAACTTATCAGGAATGCAAACCTAATATATTAAAAATTAAAATTGCTTCTGAGTTCTTATTCTCAATATAACTTTTGATGATCTACACTCCGAAAACTTAAGTTACTGAAGTTTAATTAGGATAGTACTGATTTTGTATAAATCTAATAGTACAACTAACATTACACGGATTTAAAACTCGACAACATGTTAGTATGATTTTTGTATATTCTAAAAACCTAAATTTTCAAGACAACATCACTAACAATACGGTGAAGTTGAAATTCCGTTAGTTTATTTTTCTCATCTTTCTACGTATTGAATTTTTTCAATTTTTCAGTAATTTCTAAATTACACATTACCAGTTTTTAAAACCCGAAATTTAAACATAATATATACGAAAATTTTGAAATTCCTGTAAAGTTTTTAAGATACTGAATTTTCAAAAATCCAATAGATGAGACCGCAAGGGGGTGAGGGGGAGAAAATGTGGAAGAGGAAGTGGGGCAGTTTCGGAATTTTATAAAGAAGAAATGTGTGAATTGAGGTGCTAGGGTGTTAATAACAACCCAAAAAAGATTTGGGTTGACTTTGGATATGAGTGTTGACGTCTAAAGTCTTTTACATCATATGATACGCTTTCTAGTTTTAGGCTACAACATACTCATTGCTTGGTTGTTTCCTCAAACATTCCAAGAACCTTCTTTCCTGCTTCATATTTCTTTATAGCAATTATTTAATATGCTCCAAAACATAGTATAAAAGTGCAAGCTTCTCATCATCTAGCTAACTCAGTGCAATCTTAAAACTACACCAACTTCTTTCACACCCCTGGTCCCTAATTCTTCACAAAAATGGCAGCTAAACGGTTTTTGGATGATTCTGATCAAGACAAAGACAAACCAATCGACAAACGGATGAGAACTACTAGACCATCTTTTGCTTCGTATGTTTTATTGCTTTTTATAGACCAAGCAAGAATCTACATATTCAATATTCGGTTACTTTGCTGCTTTTTTGGGTGGTTTGTTAGTTTGGAGAATCTCACTCAACTAACAAGTCGATTACTTTATTTAATTTGTCATACTCAGAAACATGTCTTCACTTTCTCATGAGTCATGCCAATTCTTCAATTGACAGGGTGATAGGAGAAGCTGTTATGGTGAAAAACTTGCAGAGTCTTTTCTCAGGCTTGGAACCATTGCTAAGAAGAGTGGTAAGTCATCATAATTAAATGAATGTCGTGCATATATACCTTAATTAAGCAAATTAATCAATCAATTTGCAATTGGATTAACTTTTAATTTGTCAATATTGTGAACAGGTGAGTGAAGAGATGGAGCGAGTGATGAGGCATCGTTGTCCACGAACACTGACTAGGTCCCCTTCATTGAGACTCCAAGCATTGGAACAAGTACAACCATCAAGCCTTCAACTCATGTTCAGCAAAAAGCTTACCCTCCCTATATTCACAGGTAGTGTCACGAACCAATTATTCCGAAAACTTAAGCGGTTAAGTAAATGATACATGAATGATTTTATATTATATTTCTAACAGGTAGTAGGATAGTGGACATGGACGGGAACCCGATCCATGTGGTTCTTGTTGACAAGAGTAGTGATCAAATAATAGTTCCAACAAGCCTCCAACATCCCATGAAGCTAGAAATTGTGGTGCTTGATGGAGATTTCCCCAATAAGGAGTCGTGGACAAGTGAGGAGTTCAACAGGCACATAGTGAAGGAGAGAACAGGGAAGAGGCCATTGCTTGCAGGGGAGTTGAACCTGACCATGAGGGATGGGATTGCACCCATTAATGGAGACATAGAGTTCACTGATAATTCTAGCTGGATACGTAGTAGAAAGTTCAGAGTCGCTGTGAGAGTGGCTCCCGGGAACAATCTGAGTCTCAGAATCCGCGAAGGCATGACCGACCCATTTATCGTTAAGGATCACCGTGGTGAATGTGAGTCATTTACATTGTCACTGCATATATTTCAAACTCATATATTTTATACTTCCAATTATGTGCATAGATTGCATTTCATTTTTAATTCTTGTGCTATATGCAAAGCTTGGCTGTTTCAGAACAGAAGTAGATTGAGCTAAGGTTTTTTTTTGTTTGGGTTTTCTGGTCAAGTGATGCATATATAAAATCATCATAAAAAGCTGAAGCTAGCCTAGCTGCCATATATGTTTGATAGCTGAATCTGTTAAACACTGTTAATTCAATTTATTAATCATGCAGTGATGTTGTTTATAAACTATTGTTAATTAGTTGGTGTACGAGTGTCCTTTTGTATTTAATTAATGTGAAGGGTGGTTGTGGATATAGTGGTATTATACTAATGATCAGAAAGAGTGTCTGAAAGGAAAGTATCTTTAGTCTATAGTGGTATCCTATCAGAAAACTATTGCACAATAACTAACACATATCATATTATCAATGATTGTTCATTACATATTTGTTGTCTTCAACACAAGTTGCATGCCTTGGCATCAAATAAATTAGGATTCACACGGTAAAGCCAAATTTGTCATACGAACACAATTTATTTTTTTCGACAGACCGTGTGTATAAATGACAGGACATAGTCAACGTGAGCTGATGACTTACATAACCGTAAATTAGTAAACTTACATGATGTGGGCACTTTAAAAAGCAGATTATTTTACAATATTTTGTGAAATTGAACTTAAATTTGAAACCTTGATGTATATAAAACCATCATTATTAAAAACCTAATGGAGTCTGTGGCTTCAAGATTATTAATATTCCCTTTATAGTAATGGAAAGTTACATTGGTCTTATCTCCATCAAGAAAGGGAATTTCATTTTCATCCAGTCCAGCAAGCAATAATATTGACCCTTTTTAACTTGATTGTTTTCTTTTGCCTAAATCTTCTTTTATGATGACTGGAAAGTGATTAGTGGTCAAAACATACAGCTTAATCATGGTCCCACCATGATAGAAAACCCTCATAAAACTTCATCTTGTTACAATTTTGGATGTAAATAGGTTTTGTTGGGTTGTTCTTTTTAAGTTCTTGATATTATTTATTTTCTAAGTTTAAGACTTGATTTCTATTATTATTTTTCAAGGCCTGATATGTATCTTTTTTAAAGTACGATTCACCTATTTAGGTATTTAAATACGTATATGTTTATATGATAAAATGTAGATTAATATCCTTAAATATTTAAATAAGTATATTATTCAAGATGTTATAATGAAAATATGGTATAATAATAACTTTCATAAAAATATTAACTGTTATTCATTTAAGTAGGCCAATCTTCCTCAAAAAAAAGGTAGGCCTATCTTTTTGGAATGATCTAAAGCTTACTCTATTTTAACTAAATAAATTTTTACTAATTATTAATCGAATTTATTTAATAATTTTTTCTTATATGCTTACCATCTTTCTTATTGACACATCTAGTTACGTGTAATTGTTTTTACTTTTTTTATTAATTGTAAATTATACCTATTTCAATTCTGGTTTTGCCATTTGCGTGCATTCGGACGATTGAGTCAAGTCAATGGTTTCAAGGACACGGCCAATTATTTTGGTAAACTTTATACTTTATAGGCCACTGACATCTAGAATTTATAAATAAATTACTTTTTTTTGTCTGTCTTCTTCACACACAAAAAAAAAACAAATACTAGTATTTGGTGAAAGAGAGAGCACTGTCTTCAGTATTATATGATTAAATATTTACTCCTTTTTAATTTGTTGGCTCTTTATTTTTTAAAGAAAAATAGCCCTTCTTTAAATTTTTTGATTAAATTTTTAATGTTACTTTTAATTAGAGAAGCGGGAAAAAAGACTAAAAAAATGAACACAGGCATTATTAGTGTTTTGTTGTACATGTTAAATATGTATTTTTTGCTAATATATAATTTCCTTTTCATACATTTGAAGTGTACAAGAAACATCACCCACCAATGCTCCATGATGAAGTGTGGCGCCTAGAGAAGATTGGGAAAGATGGAGCTTTCCACAAAAAATTGTCCTCAGAAGGAATAACCACAGTGCAAGACTTTCTCAAGTTATCTGTTGTTGATCCCCATAGGCTCAGAAAGGTACACATAAAAAAAAAAGTTAAACTTATTATTAATCAATGTTAAATTATGATTATTATTAATATAAGCTATTGTTATGCAATCAGATTTTAGGCATTGGGATGTCAGAGAAAATGTGGGAAGTGACAATGAAGCATGCAAAGACTTGCAACATGAGCAACAACAAGCTCTACATCCACCGTGGTCCTCAATTTACCCTTTTTCTGAATGCCATATGCCAGTTGGTTAAAGCTGAAATCAATGGACAAATCTTTCCAGCTAGAGAACTGAACAACATGAACAGGGTACCTTAACAACTCAAACTTGCCTTGTTCCATTTCTTTTAGCATGTTTGTATCAATTTTTCTCATACAAAATCAATTCTGAAAGTCAGAAGGCAGAAACTATTCGTATAAGTTTCTCCTCAGAATTGATTAGAATCAACCGTAGTAGGATTTCCAAACATGCACTTTTTATATTTCACTAGGTGATGATTTTGAACCTATAAATTCATTTCAATTGGTTCTTTTCCAGAGCTATATAGAAAAATGGGTGAGAGAAGCATATGCTAGATGGAATGACTTGGAGGAAATCGATGGGGTCATGAATGATAATGTTGCTTTGTTAACCCAAGGTACTATATATGTTCTGTTAATCAATGTGCTCTAAATATGTGCCTATGCATGCATAATCATGAATAACATTTATAGAACCTAACTCTGCACTCTGCAGGTGAAATTGTGGAGCAATTTTCAAACAATCATCAAGCATTGGTAATAGCATCATGTGATCAGAACGATTATTTTGGTGATAAATCTGCAGAGGCTGGTAGCTATGTACCTAGCCAAAGTGCACAAATGGGGTGCAGTGAGTGGCCAATGAATGCAACATTTGCTGCAGGATCTTTCATGAATGGCATGCCTTACAGCTTCTCAGAGTCACAATCAGACGATGACATAATGCCCTCAGGTTCTGGTTCTGGCATTGATGGTGCTGCAAGGTGGAGTTAGGAACATCAGTACTTTTGACTTTCAGCTGTATATACAAGTTAGCAGTTGAAGAATCAAATTAGGAAGGGAACTACAAGATGTTTGAATTCACTTTTTTTTCTTTCTCAAAATCAATAATGGAGCCCCGAAGCTACGAAGTTTTTTTCCCATAATTGATTCTGACTTTAGTATCGGAAGGATTTTCAAACACACACTTAATGTGAAGTGTTGGCCCATTACAAAAATTTGTCTTGCCTGTCATGGCTTATATTGGGCTCACATTTCTCTCCTTAGGTGTAGTGAGTTGGCAGACCCATTTCAAGGATGTGTGAAAGATGGGCCTGGCTCCTTTTCCCCTGCAAAAAGTGCAACCTGCCTATACCAGGCCAGTGTTGCTATTATGTTTACCATAATTTCAGCAATCTCAAAACAGCAATGATCTTGATTTCTTGACCAAAAAGAAAAAAGCAATGATGCTTATAAAGTTTTTTGTTGTAGTAAATTGCTCTCGCAATTCTGACCGTGACCAGAGTATGATGAAATGTCAAAAGTCTTCCTAATAGCGTGACCCCTAAAGATTGAACTTTCGACCTAGGGATTCAAACAACCATTTCTAACTACTGCAAACGGTCCATTTTGAAAGCAGTGTGATTTGGCATAGAACCCGTAAAATGGCAAACATGCATCTTCTTAGATAACAACATAAACCTCCAAGCAAGTGGTTTAGTGATGCTTTCATTCCAAAAAGAAAGACCACATAAATGCCTACAGGCTACAACTAATTTTCATTAACTCATGCTTCTTCATCAAGCAGGCAATGTTTGATTAAAAATTTTAACCTTTGAACACAAATCCCTCTGACCCTTCCCTCTTCTACTTTTGGCTACTGAAGTTTCCCCTGTTTTGACAAATTTACTCAAACAACAAACTAGTAGTTCAATTTATATATATGACCTGAACATATGCACTAAAAATGCTGCTACAAAATCTTGCAAGATAATACTAGCATATGGTATGAAGCTTGTGATGACTGCTATGCTATAGGTCAAAAAGCAAACCACTTTTTTGTTTTGTATTAACCTAACATAGAAATTAGAAACAAAACTAGCAGCTAGAGCAGGTGTTGAATTTATAAACCAATTAAGGGATTAAGATCTATGCTTTGAATTTTGAAACGTTCACTGCATATATCCACAAACTACACAAGCAGTTCATAATAAAACCTAATTGTAAGGATTCAACATCAATCCAAACAACAAGAATCACACAAAAGAATTACGAAAGAAGGGAGAGTGAAAAATCATCGTGCCAAAGGATGAGTGACTAACCTTAAGGAGGAAAGTAGGAAACCCATTGTCCCGCAAGCACAAGCAGAAAGATGCGAACAAGGAGAAAGTAAGATAGAAGAGATTGAAGAAATCATACCGTGGGAGGTTGAAGAAAGCATTGTATTTTACTAAATGTATATCTGCACACATTCCAAGGCATAAAAGCTAACAGAGATGTTTAGAGTTGAATTAGGCGAACTCTATGTATGCACTGCGCTAAATCTTACTATAAAAATTTTTGCCGCTCATAATGTCTTACAATATGATTGTAGCAGTGGAGAATGGCTGTGAATTAATCAAAACATAAAAACTCAGCAAACTCTTACTTACACTCACTCAACATTTATATAAAAACACACCATATTTGGATCAATAATGGAATTTCAGGGATTCTCCTTGAACAATTGTAGATGGAAAAAATAATTTTGTGAGATTTAATTCCCACCGGTATGTGAATATAATCAACTCAAACAAGAGTGACTCATAAAACCCTAGCACAAATGACTTTACAACCTTGCAGCCGCCGCCACCTTTGGCGGGTTCTCCCTCATTTAGGGAGACTTCTTCTACGTGAGAAGTACTTTTCTCACAACAACAGGTAGGTTCTCTACCACAATAGGTGGTTTTGCAACCCTAATAGTGAGTTTTCCCCCCTCCTTTTAGTGTGAGTTTTTTCCCTTCTTCCTTCCTCCAATGTCTCTATGGCCACCACCGGAATCCTCCGCCTCCCCCCTTGGCCTCCTCCACCCTTGCCACCTCAGCCGCTACTATCTCTGCCACCGCCACCCACCGTCTCCCTCTCCCTCCTCTGTTTTATTTTATTGTTTGTATAGTTTTTATTGAAGTCGTCCTCATTTGTCGTGTTATTAGTGATGCCAGATTGACTTCATTTGGAGCCGTTGAAGCCATGATATTGACTTCTCCGGAAGCTATGCAGATTGCAACTCCAGTAGAGTAGATGAAATGTAAAATTTGAAGCGTAGATTAAATGGGAAAAATGCTATTTCTGCTCAGATATCAACATGTTTCATTGTTGAATCTTGGAGCCTATGGGTTTTTATGACTTTTCAGCTTAAGTGTGCATGCATTATTCTTAATTTATTTTCTTTATTACATTGCAATATTACTCTTTGGATTTTATTCTCATTTAATGTGTCAATGGACAACATTTTGAGTGTTTTATCCAAACATCTTTCAAAACAAACAAGACTCATGTGGAAGATAAATGTGGTCAAACAAAGGAAAACAATAGGGGGACATTCATTTATATGTGGTAAGACAAAGGAAAACAATAGGGTGACATTTTTTTTTTTTGGCTTTGAGACAATAATTTTTGAGTTTTGAACGTTCACATAGTGGAGAAGGGTGACCTTACTTAACAAGATTAAAACATGTACAACTTGAGTCTTGAGTCAATCAGATGAGACATTCATTGTTTTGTGGATCTTAGACAAGTCATGTCAGTTTATTTTTGTTGAATGTCAATGTGAACGTAAGAACAAATAAAATGGGACATTTATCAACAATTTCTCCTCGTTTATGAATTGTCTTTTGCGTCACGTATCCTTCACTAAGAAATTTCCTTCCTAGCTCAAGAATTGGAAAAAAATCTGACTAACTCCTCAACATTTGACATATATTAAACATCACCCTCTTCTTCCTATCTGTGAATCTCCATAGTTTCAAGCATTTGGTCATGTTCAAACATGCACTTCCTTGCTTTGTTTCTGCTTTGTTTCTCTTCTTCGCCATTTCCTCTGGCAGCCACAACAATGATTCATCCTCAACAACATGCCCCACTTACCGCTGCACAAATGGACCTAACATCAGTTACCCTTTCTGGCTGGCCAGAGGCTCCCCTCCAGATCAATATTGTGGATATCAAGAGCTTGGCCTTATCTGTTCTGATCATGGTGACCCCATTTTCTCTCTACCCCCGGGATTATACTACTATGTAAAAGACATAGACTATGAAAACCATAGTCTTAAACTGGTTGATGCGGACACTGCAAACCAAACATGTCCAAGAGCACTTCACAATGTTCCTGTGGGGAACCTTCCACTTTCTCACTCCCCTTTGAACAAAAATCTCAGCTTTTACTACAATTGCAGTGGTTACTCTTCTGAGGTGTCTTTCATTGAGTGCCTGAGTTCTGGGGTGAATAGGTCTTTTGTGTTTGAGATGGGGAATGAGACTAAGGGTTTTGACTGGGATGAGAATTGTGAGGCTAATGTTGTGGTGACTGTGATGAAGGATGAGGTTACTAGTGATGGGTTGATGAATGAGTTTGCTAGGGCCATGAATGAAGGGTTTGTGCTTGATTGGCAAACAACTGCAAGTTGTGCTGGGTGTGAGGCCAGTCATGGAGTTTGTGGCTATAGTAACACCAACAAGGAGTTGCTCTGCTTTTGCAAGGATGGCAGTACTACAAGCAATGGCTGTCAAGGTATGTTAGTTAAATTAGTAATGATACTTAGACACGCAAACACGGTTTCTCTCAATTTTTCTTTCAATCTCTCTCTTTTATTTCTATACAACACTCATCATATCACTCTTGCTCACTCTTCTATTCCTATCTCTCTTTAGAAGTGTAAGGTGGAAACAAACAATCTTCCTATTCTGCCTTTGCCACATATGCATGTGTTTTACTAATTGTTTGTGCTTTGTTTAAATGACAGGAGGAAGTAGCAGCAGTTCGTCAAGACTAATTATAGGTACAATTTTTGTCTTGAATTTTATTTTGTCATTTTCTTGGATCATGCAGAAGTTATGGATTGTTAGTCGAATGCTATACAATAATCTAGGAATTTGCAAGATGAGATCAAATGCAACCGGCATGGTTACATCATGAAGAGAGAAATCTTCAACTGTTATCATTTCTAAACTGAAGTACGGTTTCACTTGAACTAGCTTTTCAGACCAAGTGGAGCATTTTCTCTGCCTTGTTTTATAAATTTATAATCTTCAACTGTTATATGCTGTGACTTATTTTGACTTCTAAATTCTGTGAGATCAATGATAATAGTATTTACAGCTTATAAAGTGTAAACCTCATCAATTCAACAAATTCTGCTTCTCCATGATTGCAATCTTCTGATTGTGAATGTATCCCAATTGCAAAACCTTCATGTCAAAGATTATAAGTATCTCCATCTCCATATTTACATCATAAAACTGAAATTGGAGCACGTTCTATCTTTGCTAACAGGTTCAGTGGCTGGAGGAATTGGAGCACTGCTGATATGCATCACACTTTGCATTTTTAGACGAAAATTATCACCAATTGTGTCAAAACATTGGAAGGCCAAAAAGGTTGATCAAGATATTGAGGCCTTCATCAGAAACAATGGACATCAAGCCATAAAAAGATACTCTTACTCAGAGCTCAAGAAAGTGACCAAATCTTTCAAATCCAAACTGGGACAAGGTGGTTATGGCCAAGTATATAAAGGGAATCTAAACAACAATTGTCCTGTGGCTGTGAAGGTACTGAATGCTTCCAAAGGGAATGGCCAAGAATTTCTCAATGAGGTTGTGAGCATAAGTAGAACGTCCCATGTAAATGTTGTTAATCTCCTTGGTTTTTGCCTCGAAGGCCACAAGAAAGCTCTTATCTACGAGTTTATGCCGAATGGATCACTTGAAAAGTTTACACACATGAAGAACTACGAAAACAATTTGAGTTGGGAAAGGTTACACAAGATTGCAGAAGGGATAGCCAAAGGACTAGAGTACTTGCATAAGGGCTGCAACACTAGGATATTACACTTAGACATAAAACCAAGCAACATCCTTTTGGATACAAAATTCTGCCCCAAAATCTCGGATTTCGGGCTGGCTAAGCTATGCTCAGAAACACACAGTATCATATCTATGCATGATGCTAGAGGGACTATAGGGTATATAGCACCAGAAGTGTGGAACAGAAACTTTGGAGGAGTGTCACATAAGTCTGATGTGTATAGCTATGGAATGCTGATTTTGGAGATAGTTGGAGCAAAGCAAAACATTATTAGAAATGAAGCAAGTGATTCCAGTAGTGAGACATATTTTCCTCATTGGATATACAAGCACATTGAGGTGGAGAGCAATTTGCCATGGCATGATGGTATGAGCATGGAGGAAAATGAAATTTGTAAGAAAATGGTTATAGTAGGATTGTGGTGCATACAGACAATCCCATCTGATAGGCCACCAATGAGTAAGGTAGTTGAAATGTTGGAAGGAAGCATAGAACAGCTGCAAATTCCACCAAAGCCATTCATGTTTTCTCCTACAAAAACTGAAGTTGAATCTGGCACCACTAGTAACTCAGATGATTGATTTTCAATTTCTGATTAGTGGTATTTTGGAGAATTTTGTGTTTTAGGAATTTTTCCCTTGCTAGAAAGTAGAAATGCGAATAAATATTTTTTTCCTGTATAGATCTTTAATAAATTAGAAAGTGAAATGGCAGCCTTGTACTAAATTTTAATCTGACATACAAAATGTCAATACTTTTTATGTTACTGATATCTGCTGCATGCCATCCTATTCCATGGTGGTTGCACAACCTCTTATCCAAGCAGAAAATTGTGCTCCAGCTTTGAAGCCAGCTAGTTTTTTATTTATTTATTAAAACTTCAATTTTTAATGGTCCCCTGCTTACATGTTACAGATATAATACTAGTTTTATTGAATTTTGATATGCATTATTGCTGATGCTGATGCTGATGCTAATGCTGATACTGCATACTATAGCTCCACCACCTATATTGCATAGATATGGGTATGGGATACCAGATTTTTTAAAAGAGACTTTAGTACTGGTATTTATGAGAAATCCTAAACATCCCGAAACGAAATTCAAGAATGTAGCTAGCTTTTGTTTTCATTTTACATTTTTACAAATAACCTAGCCATGATCTCTGTCAAGAAGCTATTTGATTGGCTGAAACAATGGTTCTTGCATTTAGTGAAAAAAGTTATCGTCCTATATAGTGGTGCTCCAATTTCTTTATCTGAGTGTTGTTTCTTTCTTGTATACATAAAACTAAAAGAGAAATTGATAAGAAATATTTAGTTTTGGGATCCAAAAAGCACCTAAAAAGTACATCACCTAATTTCTTCTTGTTTAAAACATTATTTAGGTTCGTATCCGGTACGTATTTACAAGTACTCAAGAAGTACCGGATACGGATACGTGCTGAGTACCTGCCTGGCTGCTAAAATTAAATTCCACCACCACCACGCCACTTGGTTGATTTTGTAATTTTTTCCCTTCTTCTAAGAAGCTTGTAAACAATATGTTTATAACTCTAGGATAGTCATATTAAGATCCATTAAGCCGCCCATATGTGAATTCGTTGACCTTCACATTACCAAGCAGGTTCCTTTTCCATGATGATGGAAAATGTCCCTTTTTTCAGCCAACAAAAAGGAGATTGTGCTGTCACTGTAGGTCAGCACTCAGCAGATACTTCTGTATTCTAATGAATTTTTTTCAACAATTCTCGTCATTTCAAAATGAGCAATGATATGTGTTTACACTAAAATAGTGCAAACACCTAACAAACACTGCATTTTTCTATCATTCTCTCTTTTCTTATCATATATATCATATATCACATTCATTACTTATTTATATTCTCTTATTTTCTCACTGTGAGTGTGTGCTGGATGTCTGAACTATGTGAATACCTACTAACCATTTTCCTTTAGAATATTACACTGGTTGCAGGCAATTTTCAAATTTGCACGCTAATACACAAGATAAAAAAATTGGTAGGCTCTACAACCTACATGCTGTATTTTGTTGTTTTCCACATTTTTCCTTCCAAGAAATAGAAATATGTACTCTTCTTCCATCTCCTTCTCTATATTTTGTTCTTCAACCAAGCTCTACCACACAACAATTCCCACATCAAGTTTCTAATTACTCACCTATCTAATGATGGTTAACCATTTTCCCTTCATCACATCCATATTCATCACCATAGTTTTCCTGTTATCAACTTTGCCACACTCCTACTCCCAGAAAAATGACACATTATCCACTTGCAGCCAACCATTCAGCTGTGGAACTCTCAACATATCATATCCTTTCTGGGGAGATAACAGACCCAGTGTTTGTGGCAGTGAAGGATTCAAACTCACCTGCATGCATAGCCAGAACACTTCTTCTATTCAAGTTGGTTTACAAAAGTTCGATGTACTGAACATCAACCAAACTGCTTCTACCATGAGAATTGTGAGAACAGATTTTGTCTATGATAGCTGTTCTTCAAATTTCACCAACACTTCTCTGCATTCAAGTCCCTTTAGTTTTCTCCCCACTGTTCAGAATGTGACTATATTCTACGAGTGCCCATCTGAGATTTCAGGGAGGAACAATAATAACACTTTTACGTGCCGGAATGATAGCAGCAAACATGGTTTTTATGTAGTGAATAATGGAACTCAGCTGCAGCAGTTTCAAAGGTGCAGGGTCGGTGTTCAAGTGCAAGTTTCCCAGGATGTTGTTTGGGACTCTGAAGGTGGAAATGGCGCGCTGAGAAAAGCTTTGGATCAAGGTTTCGATGTGGGGTATGATGCAGTGTGGTCTTCTCAGTGCACAACATGCAGGGAATCTGGAGGAGCATGTGGGACTAATGAGAGCAATGCATCTCAGTTTTCTTGTTATTGCTCAGGTGGAACTCATGAATCAGCCTGTCCTAGTCACAAAAGTATGTACTGTTTTCTCTCTTCTCCATTTTCTTGAATTGAATAGCTCTAACAAATTTCATCGGTCTAATGTATTTGGATATCAATTGGGTGCAATGTGAACGAACTAATTGCATCTTAATTTATAAAATCAGTTTCAGTTCACTTTTTATCTTGAAATGCATGCTTGCTAGCATCTTGTGCCAACCGACATCCAAACATATCCAAACATAGTGGCATAAAATGAAAAACTCCATGAGGTTATATATATTTCACCTCAAAGATATTAAAATTGTGCTTTTAAGGATATAATAGAAAACAAATCTAACTCTTGCTTATCTCAGTGATTCTAACAAAGGGTTTTGATGTAGCCTTTGGATATGGTATGTTGAATTGAATGGATAGAAGACAGAAAACTTTGTAGGATGCAACGGGATTTCAGCCAAAAATAGCTCCAAAGTGACAGAAAGAGAGTCAAATTTATCAGATCTAATCACTAAAAACCATTCTTTAGAAAAACCAAATTGCTCTTTTCATTCAGTAGTTAACTACCACAAGATCACCACCACTCCTTGTATATTAGAAACCATCTATGAATTCAATATAAAAGCTTCTTGTTCATGTCATTCATTGTGATATTTTTGTAAGCTATAACATTAAAATTTATTCTTCAGGAACTTTATAACAATTTACTAAATTTCTGCAATTAATATAGACTCCTAGATAATGCTTAGACTCTAAGTCTCTAGGGAATAAATTAATGCACATGTCTATCATGAGATTGAGACAGAACACTATATAAATTATAATATTCATTTAATTATGATACACATCATCTACTTTAGTGTCTTGTAGCAACCATAAGTTGACTTAGATGCTGCAGCTGAGACATTCCAGCTAACAATCCCTCCATTATTTTCCTTAAGAAAGTATGTATATATGTCTGTAACATCAACATCTGTCATAATACTATAAAACAATTGTTTTTTATTTTTAATTAATGAAAACATTAAGTCTGATATCTAAGACTATTGCAAAAGTTGGGTCATAGAATGGTGGACATTGGCACAAAGAGCACACACTACCTGACTAATTCACTTCTTTTTCCACTGCTTTTGACATGTCATTGCCTTCCTGCGTAATTTAATGGCAGGCCACGTGATGGTGTGATTTGGATAGATATTATATCAGATTACGTTGAAGAACCAATCACATAAATAAATTTGAAACAATGAAATCAACTATCTTATGATTGTCTTAATAACATTTTTTTCTCTTGGCTTTATATTATTCTTTCCAATGATAGTGCAAATCTACTATATGCTGGTCACTTCATTTGCAAATTTATAATATTTAATTTGAACAACATTGAATGTAAAAAGAATTTGACAGAATCACTTTAGCCATGTGTAATTTGGTGTAAGAATCAATTCATGAATAAAAGATAAATATCATGTAAAAAGTGAAACGCTTATTCAACAGACACACTGACACTCTAAAATCACAAGTTCAAACCAATCACACGTTTTTGTCTGTTGTGTTCTATTTTTTTCCCTGTAAGTTTTCAGAATTTTATTTGCCTATGGCCAATACTTGCAATTTTGATTCAGTAATATAAAGTTCTAAAACCAAATAACTTAACAGTGGTGCATTTTTCCATGGCCTGCAGGTCGAACTAAGAGCAAATTGGTATTGAAGCTGGTTTTAGGTACAGTTTTCCCAAGCATTTTACTTCTTATATGATCATATACAATAACTAATACCTTGATTCCAAAACTTTGTTGCTTAATTAAGATTATGCATATAGATTAAGAACTTTTAATTGATACATCATATCATTAGTATAAGCAAAAAAGATGTGCAAGTACTATATATACACCTGAATGACTCCTGATTCTGCTAACAGGTTTTGTAGCTAGTGGAATTGGACTACCTCTTATTGCTGTCACCATATGCCGTAATAAAGAAAGAATTTGGAAGTTTATATCAACAAAACTAGGCTTGAGAAAAAGGGATGATCGCGCTATAGAAGCCTTCCTTGAAAGCCAAGGTCCTCTGAATATAAAAAGATACAGTTTCTGTGATATCAAGAAAATGACTGATTCCTTCAAGGTAAAATTGGGTGAAGGTGGTTATGGTTCTGTATACAAAGGAAATTTACTCGGTGGCGGTTGCTCTGTGGCTGTGAAGGTACTGAATGAGTCGAAAGGGAATGGAGAAGATTTCATCAATGAGGTAGCCAGCATCAGCAAAACATCCCATGTTAATGTTGTGACTCTTCTTGGTTTCTGTCTTGAAGGAAGCCGGAAAGCTCTCATCTATGAGTTCATGTCCAACGGCTCCCTTGAAAAGTACATTCACAAGAATCACAACAAAGAAACTGAAAGTACTAAATCACTGAGTTGGGATGTTTTGTACCAGATTGCTATGGGTATAGCTCGAGGACTAGAGTACTTGCATCAAGGATGCAACACTCGGATTCTGCATTTCGACATCAAACCGCACAACATCCTTTTGGATGACACATACCGGCCCAAGATATCTGATTTCGGGCTTGCAAAGACGGGAACAAGGGATGAGAGCGTAGTTTCAATGTCAAACGCTAGAGGGACACTGGGGTACGTGGCTCCTGAAGTGTTCAACAAAAGCTTTGGAGGTGTTTCCCACAAGTCTGATATCTACAGCTATGGAATGATGCTGCTAGAGATGGTTGGAGGGCAGAGGAACATAAATGTCGAAGCTAGTGGCTCCAGCGAGATATATTTTCCTCATTTGGTGATTTACAAGAAGATTGAGCTGGGCAGTGATTTAGGACTTGATGGAGGATTGTCCACAGAGGAAAATGAGATAGCAAAGAGATTGACAATGGTGGGTTTGTGGTGCATTCAGACATTTCCTTCTCACAGACCAACTATCAGTAAGGTGATAGACATGTTAGAAGGTAGCATGGATTCATTGGAAATGCCACCAAGACCTGTCATGTCTTCTCCTCCAAGATCAACAACAACTGAATTTTCCACTGCATCAATATCACTGGACAGTGGTAGTGTGAATGAAAGCATGACTTTGAGTATGAATTCTTACATTAGATGAGACTCACGTATCAGTGTTGCTGCTGCAGGAATCGTATGTTTTCTTCCAAGACAACAAACATGAAAAATGTTGAAAATAAAAAAGCATATAAGATAAGTGCTTATTGGTATTCATTATCAAGAGCATATGAAATGTGAGGAAACAACTCAAGCATATTTGTTTTGTACTTTTCATATTTCTGCATGCATACATATGTAGATGTGCAGGTGTGTGCCTCTTAGGTATCTGTTTTGGTGTTTCAATTAATCTCGATACCAGCTTCTGTTTTTCTCAATTGATCAATTTGTCATTTGTAGGATGAAATTTAAATTGGAACTAGATTATTTTTGTCTTTCTAGGATTTTTAGGATCATATATGAATATATGAATTGGATTTTATTAATTTTGCACTTTGCAAATGAGGTTAATCGTGTATTCTAGGTAGTAAATTGAGTTTTCTAATGTAGAATAACACTTTATATAATCTCAAAGCCTCCAATAATTAATTTTCATGGCTACCAACTACGCAAATATTTTACGGAAAAAAAATGAGGAGTAACACTATCACTTAAATACTTTTTTTTTTTAAATTGCTAAACTTCTTTAGACTCATTTTCAAAAAAATAAATTCTTTAGACTCAACAATATCACTGTTGAGCCTCCGAGCGGGCCTCGGCTTTTTTGTTTTCTATTCTTTTTGGGCCTTGTAAAATTGGGTTTTTTTTGGCTTGTTGGGTTTGGTCAATTTTTTATTTTTATGGTATACTAAAAACTTCCAAGCCCGAGCTGACCTAGAAGCCCAAAAAGAAAAATAACAAAACATCCTGGCTAAGAAAAAACGTATAGTTTAAGCCCCGTTCGGGTGGTTTTTTTGTTTTACATTTTAAAATTTTAAAAAATAAAACTAGTTTCTAATTTTATAAATTCAGTTTTAATTTTTTTTTCAGTTTTAATAAGTTGTTGTCAACTTTGTAAATCCACAATTATCAACTTTATAAATTCACGACAGTGGATAATAGTGGCGACAAGATAATGGAGGGGTCAGGTAGCAGTGGTGGTAGAGATCGATGTTACCTAATGGCGGTGGCGGTGGCAGGTACGGTGGTGGTGGTGTAGGAGGTGGGGGTGTTGGTAGTGGAGGTGGTGGTGCCTACATCAATGGTGGTGGTGGAAACGATGGAGGTGGTTGTGGTGGCGATGGAGGTGGATGTTACCTGGTGGTGGCGATGATGGTGATGGTGGCAGCGGCAGAGGTGTTGATGGTCGTTTGCGGTGACAGTAGTGGCGGTGGTGACAAAGGTAGCGGAGGTGGCGAAGATGGCAGTGACAATGGTGGAGGTAGAGGTGGAGGTTGCAGTGGTGGAGACTATGGAGGTAGAAGTGGTGGTGTTGGCGATGGTGGAGGTGTTGTTGGAGGGTAGCGGTGTATGTGGAGGTAGCAGCGGTGGTGGCGGTAGTGATGGAGGGTGGCGGTGGCGACAGTGGTGGAGGATGGAGATTTTGGTGGAGGGTGGTGGTGGTGGTGGCGACGACGACAGCGGTGGCGAAGGTTGGTGGTGGTGGTAGAGGTGGAGGGTGGCAGTGGCGGTGGTGGTGGTGGCAGTGGCGACAACGGTGGTGGGATGGTGTTGGCAGTGGCAATGGTGGTGGTGGTGGTGGTGGTGGTGGTGGCGGCTAGGGTGGAGATGGTGGTGGTGGAGGGTGGTGGCGGGAGTGGTGGTGGTGATGAAGGTGGTGGTGGTAGTGGACGGTGGCGGTGGTGATATATGTTATTGAAACTAAAAATTAAAATCAAAAAATCATATTTTGTAGTTTTAAAAATAAAACTAAAACTGCTTTAAAATTTGAAAACCAAAAAGCAGAATAAACAACCACTTTGAACGAACACTAAATCACTTTGATTGCAACATTCAGCCCAAAAAAAACGTATAGCTGTGTTACTTTCATTGCTCAATGACCATTATGGTGATTGAATGAAATGGATCAGCATCTTAAGGGGTGGAAAGGGAACTATTGACATGTGATTTGGTCCGTTAGGTACATCATGATAAAATGGAATAAACCTTTTACCAAAATAAACCTTTTTGATACAGAACGGAACTGAAGAAAAATGTATATTCTTGTGTTTAATTTTTTATGCTCACATGTATATTGAAAATGATGAGGTTATATATGTAATATTGTAATTAAATTTGTGATCATTTTCAAATATTTTGGAATTACTAAATACAACACACAAAATAATAGTTTTGTTCCGTTATGTCCAATTTTGTTCCATTCTTATTTATTTTATTCAGTTCAATTACTAAACACTATTTAAAAAACCCTCTCAAATTAGATGGATGGGAGACGGCCATGCTTATTGTCAAATTAATTTGTTACATAGCATGTTCTTATTAGTAAAAAATTAAGAGACTGTTGGGGATGGTGTTAATTTTTAGTTTTTAAATGTAAATTTTGAAACAATTGTATTGTTTTTAAAATCATAAAAAATAGTTTTGTAGTTTGAAGAATATTTAATGTCTCTATAGTTTGTCTTTCCTCTTGCAACAAAAAAAAAAAAAAAGTCTTTATGGTCTATGCCTACCATTTTCTTGTGGCACTTCTTTCCACCACCTCTAGCGACATCCTACACTATCTTCACCTATAATGATTTTCATCGACTAAACACCTTCAACCATCACTTTGCATTTTTCATCACTACCATCACTCGTCATCATCAATTTCTGTCATTGACTAACACCCTCAACCATCACTTTACATCTTTCATCATTGCCATCACCCGTCATCATCAATTTCTGCATGATACTCAATACCCTAAACTACCATTATTTCTCTACTCCCACGTTGCACCTTCCACCATTACCTCACTGCCCCACATCCTCCACCACTGCCACTACTTGGCGCGTGGACCACTATTGTCAATACCTTCCACCACCATTGCCACCCTCATCGTCGTCAGTTTCACTCTACAACTACTACCAAACACCCTCAACCATAGTCGTCATCTTGAACCATTTATCACCACCACTACCAGTATCCTCCATTGTCAATGCTACTCATTGTCTTACTACTTGGCTACCTTTCATAGCCATAAAAGGCCTTCACCCCCACCACTCATGTCACTGTCTCACACCCTCTATCATCACTGTTGGTACTCTCTGCCACTGTTATTGTAACTCGACATCCTCCATCCTTCACAACTACAACCTTCGCTTGACACCCACCATCACTACTCCTACCTCCACTTGACACCCACCCGCCACCATTTAACACCTTATGATGCCACCATTGATATAAACCTTCCACCACCCAACACCCTATATTGTCGTCACTACCCGTGCACCATCCAAAGTTGTCGTAGCTCGAGACCTTCCATGACAAACAGTGAAGGGTATCTGGCGACGTTATTGTTGGTGTTGATGGTGGCAGTAGTAGTGTGTGTTGGGTGGCGTAGAATATCATGCAACAAGAGCGAGATGATGGTAACAAAGACGACACTGAAGGGTGGAGGTAGTCAGGCGTGATAAAGGCTGTTGTAAAGTGATAGTGATGGTAAAAGGTATGACAAAATTGATGAATTTACAAGGATGACGATAATTTTTTTTAAATTGGGAAAAATGTAATTGAAATTATAAATTCATAATTTAGTTTACATTTCTTAAATGAATTTGTCTAATTTGTTTAATTCGACACGTCACTCTACTTGACATGTTGAATTTCTTTGTCTTGATGCTCTAGTCTAGTTTGCTTTATTTAAACTATTTTTCTAATAAAAAAAACCACGAAGTAATTAAACTGCATTATAGTGGATTAATATGATTATTTATAAAAAAAATAGAAATAAATTATGAACTAAAATAGGGCAGTCTTAATTTCCATTCCAAAACCAGCAAAGACACAAAATTCCAAAACCATTATATTATTATTATTACTCCTGTTCGCACAAACATGATCTCACTCAACATTTCTTCTGGAAGACGCTCAACACGTACACTCGTCCTCCTCTCCTTATTCCTTTCGCTTCTCACTTTCCCTCCTCCCTATAAATAAACGATCACCACGTCTTTTCTCATCTTCTTCTTTCTCATTTCTCACAAACACACACACACACACTCTCTCTCTACTTTGCTCTGCTCAGCTCAGGTAGCCATGGTGCTTTTCAATGTTTCACGCATAGACACCACTCCCATCGATGGCCAGAAGCCTGGAACCTCTGGTCTCCGCAAGAAGGTTACATTTCTTCTCTGCTTCTTCCACGATCTATATCACGATTCCATCGATCATTTCATCATTACAAAGTTTCCGCTCTAGTCTAGATTTGTTTCTTTCTCAGAATTATAGTAATGGATCGTGTCTAGAAATCAGATCTTCCGAATCCGATCTGTTTATTTTTATCACCTGATGTTTATACTTTGTGCTTGATTTGAATATGAATCGTAATTGGATCAGAATGGGCTAATCTAGAAGATATGCAGATTTGCGTATTTGCATCAATTTTCAAATTCATTTCGAGCAATTCATGAACAACCAAACTGTTTAGTGTGTGTGGATTATTTTAAAACTCAACGGAGATCTAAGTTGAGTTACTTGAACTCAACGTGGCAAATTCTCGCTTCTCTAAATCCACATTGAACTCAATGTGTCAAATTCTTGGTCATTTAGAATCACATTGCATCATGTTGAATCAAATTTTCTGTTGCAAGATCTGTTTCGCGTGGATTTGTGCTTATCCCTTGGGCTATCTGATAGTTGGTTTGGCTGGATATTTTCAGGTGAAAGTATTCGTGCAGCCTCATTACCTCCAAAACTTTGTTCAGGCAACATTCAATGCACTAACTGCGGAAAAAGTTAGAGGTAGGTATCCTTCATGTCTTATTTTGCTTCAAACTTGCAGTAGCTAACGGTTACAAATGAATGTGTTTTTTAACCTAACAAAAAAGTGTAGGTATTCACCATATTTTGTCTTTCAAGATGAATGTAGAACTTCATGTTTTTGTTGAAACTGATTTCCTTTTCATGCCTCAATTATACTGCTTGTGTGGGATTATGAGAACTGTTCCTTCTGTACCTGTAGGTGCGACACTGGTTGTATCTGGTGATGGTCGTTATTATTCAAAAGAAGCTATTCAGGTGCATATTTACTATACACTTCTCTTGCTTTTTAATGTAGGCTTCTTGGTATCTAAATATCTGATTTATCAAGTATATTAGTAAGTGCTGGCAGATTGATATCATTTGTTTGGAAAACATCTCATTTGTATTGCTTTGATTCCTTCATAGGTTTATTGTTACCACTTTGAAATTGAGCTTCTCTGGTTTAAGTTGATTTCTGAGCAGTATTGTCCAGTGCATCTTACCTAGCCAGGCATTTCGACTAATCTGATTGCACCTCTTCTGATCTCTTGGATATATTAATGAATTTGGTCTTAAAATTTACTATCTCTTTTATTAAATGAAAAAGTACAGGTTACACTAGGATATGGAAACCGAATTACTATTTTCCTGCTTAGAGAGTTGTTTCTTTATCTTACGTTGGTTATGCCTCTCTTGCAGATATATGTATCTGCCTATCCTTCAATTGCTTGTCTTCTTGATTTCAATATGAATTTATACATCATCAATGCTTTTTATCAATCTGCAGATTATAACTAAAATGTCAGCAGCAAATGGTGTAAGACGTGTTTGGATTGGTCAAAATGGATTGCTTTCAACTCCTGCAGTATCTGCTGTTATACGCGAAAGAGTCGGGGTTGATGTAAGTCATGTTTTCTGTAATTTGCTTTTCTTTATCTTTGATTCTCTCTTCACCTAGAGTTTTTTTACTTCCCCAAAGGTATTCCATGATTTTTCTGATGGCATTAAGGTAACATTTTTATCTCCTGAATTGAAGAAAGATAATGGATGAAAAAAATGTGTCGTTAGTTCAGGGATCCAAGGCAACAGGAGCATTTATACTGACAGCAAGTCACAACCCTGGTGGCCCTGAGGAGGCAAGTACTCTCATGTTTTACTTTTTATCATTTTTTAGGAAGTTAATTTAATGGGTGGATCTCTTTCACATTCTATTTCTGAAATCTGAACCGAGTTGCCTATCATTCAGCATGTAGCTTGCCTAATATTCTATTCACACTCTATTTCCTGTTTATAGTTTATATGGGTCATGGGATCACATGATAACACTTTTGTACTCTTGCTTCTTTTTGAGCTTGGATGATGAAATTTGATGTGATAATTCCTTTTATCTGTTACTTTTCGAACGCCACTTTAAGTTTCCAAAGCGAGTAAAGGTAGCTAGTGGGCCTCAGTTGATATTGTTTATTAGGATCTGTTCGGTTCTGATTCGAATGTTAACGATCAAATAACAAGAAATAGTGGGAAAACATGCAGTTACACATTATTCTCTTTTAAAATTGCGGGAAGTTTTCAGTAGCAAGCTTGATCTAGGTCAGCATTTAAGATAATGTGTTTACGTGGCCAAAAAAGCAATCCTGAGTATTCCCCTCCCTAAAAAAAGCGCATAATCTTTCTGCCATGGTGAATTACGTTTCATTTTTCATTTAAGATAATGTGTTTACTTAAGCTAATACGATGAATATTTTCAAAGGTTAATGTTTCAACTAGATGGATGTTAGGCTTGGTTTTTAAAGACAGAAAATCAATGAATTGATTCCAATGTATGCTTCATGTATCTTATCACGTGAGACTATGTTGCATATAAAATTAACTTTGAATGATTTTCATTGTTGTTTGATTTCAAATATGCAGGATTTTGGAATTAAATATAATATGGAAAACGGTGGACCAGCACCTGAGGGAATTACTGATAAGATATATGAAAACACAACAACAATTAAGGAGTACTTTAGTGCTGAAGATCTGCCAGACGTACTGCTCACAACCTGGCTACAAATGTTCCCTTTTTTTTCTTCTAATCTAATAAAGACGGCTGTTACTTCTACCTAAACCTTGTTCCCAATCTTCAATTTGTTTTCCCAGGTGGATATCACCAAAATAGGTGTTACAAACTTTACAGGCCCTGAAGGACCATTTGACGTTGAGGTTTTTGATTCAGCAAGTGATTATATAAAATTGATGAAGTAAGAGTTTTTACAGGATTAACATTACATTGCACTCTGCATTCATATGTAAGAGGTTTATGGTAATGGATTTATTGATGCCATGTCATGGTGCCACTTGACCTGCAACACTGGAGAATGTTAAAGGAAGAAAATGTTTAAAAGTTTGTCATGCTGTTTAAGTTTGTTTTGATAAATTTTCTCGCCTTTCCCGTTTTTGAGCCTTCAGTTCCGAGTTGCTTATGAGCAAGCTGTTCTTGCAATTTGCAATCTTGATTTTCATAAGATAGTCGAATATTCTATCCTCCTATGTGGTTCCACTGATTTGATCCTTGTTCTGTGATTAAAATTTTACAGGTCAATTTTTGATTTTGAATCTATCAGGAAACTGCTGTCATCTCCTAAATTCACATTCTGGTATATTTTGCGGATGCTGTTTTGAAGTTGTTATAGAATATTCCTTTTCTTTGTTCTTTTATTCGCCAAGAAACATAATGGTAAATTTCTGTAATCTTATTGAAGTTTTGATGGATTGCACGGAGTTGCTGGAGCTTATGCAAAGAGTATTTTTGTGGATGAGCTTGGCGCACAAGAAAGCTCTTTACTGAACTGTACACCGAAGGTCTTATTCCCTCGTTGGTCATTGCCAATGATAAGCTTTAAGTATTTTGAATGATATAGTGATGATTTACTTTTTATTTTATGATGACTTTCTTGGATACAGGAAGACTTTGGAGGAGGACACCCTGACCCCAATTTGACATATGCAAAGGAGTTGGTTGCTCGCATGGGATTGGGCAAATCTGAACCGCAAGATGAGCCCCCAGAGTTTGGTGCTGCTGCTGATGGTGATGCAGATCGCAACATGATACTTGGTAAAAGGTAGTGGAGCCCTAAATTCATGATAAAGTTTAATTGTATCTAACTTTTGGTTGTAATTTACGTCTCTCTTTTTTGTTAGGTTTTTTGTCACTCCTTCAGATTCTGTCGCCATTATTGCTGCAAATGCTGTTGAAGCTATACCGTACTTTTCTGCTGGCTTAAAGGGAGTTGCCAGGTATCTATCACATTTTAAGTTCTAAGATTCTCTCACTTTCATCAGTGTGTGTTTTTGCAAGCAAAGACACATGTCTGTATGCCCGCAATGCAGTAATGGCAGGCTTATGCTTATTATATGCTTGGTAATAAACTGTTTGTAATTATCTAGCTAGTTGCTGCAAAAGGGGCTATTAGATATGTTTCTAGTTGGACAAGGAATGATTTGTTTGAATCTAACTCAGATATATATTTAGGGTTGTTGGTATGTATTGCTCCACTGACCCAAAGTTCTAATCTGCCATTGGTTCTTGAGCTTGTTTCCTAGCAAATTGATCTTATTTGGTAACTTCAGCTCTTCCCACTACTGTTACTGATATATACCTATTTTGAACTACGATATTTTGTAGGAGCATGCCAACCTCTGCTGCCCTGGATGTTGTAGCTAAACATCTGAATTTGAAATTTTTCGAGGTATACTATTTCTCAATGAAGTGTGATAATGCTAATTAGTGGTTTGTAAACACGTGGTGATTTAGTTTATTATTCAAAGCCAGGTCCCCACTGGTTGGAAGTTCTTTGGTAATTTAATGGATGCTGGATTATGTTCAGTTTGTGGTGAAGAAAGTTTTGGGACTGGTACGTGTTTGCTATTGCATTAGGAAGAGGAAGAGCACTTGTACTCAGTTTTTTTCATCTTGTGATTATTCTCATGTTTGTGGATAGGTTCGGACCACATTCGTGAGAAAGATGGAATTTGGGCAGTTTTGGCCTGGCTATCTATACTTGCATATAAAAATAAAGATAAACTTGAAGACAAGCTCATAACAGTTGAAGACATAGTGCGCCAGCATTGGGCGACTTACGGGCGCCACTATTATACTCGATATGACTATGAAGTATGGTACACTAGCATTTTGTCATACTTCGGTATAATATTTTTGGTAATCATTTAACCCGATCATTTTCCCCCTTTAAAGAATGTCGATGCAGGTGCAGCAAAGGAACTGATGGCATATTTGGTCAAACTGCAATCCTCACTTTCAGAAGTCAATCAGTATGTTAATATTAGTGTTCCAACATTATTTTAACAAGATTTAAAGCAACTTCCAACAGAAATTTATTTCTCACTATGAACTGAAATAAAAGTACTTTTTCGTCAATGTAACGGAGATCCAAACACATTAAGTAGTCGTTAGACTTAGAATAACGAGTATGTAACAATTACTTCATGGGATAACACCCAGAAGGGTCAAATTTTGGTTTCATTTCAAATCTTATAAATTTTATTTGCTATCTTTTTAGGATTGTTAAGGGAGCAAGGTCAGATGTTTCAAATGTTGTCAACGGTGATGAATTTGAATACAAAGATTCTGTAGATGGTTCCATCTCATCACATCAGGGCATCCGATATTTCTTTGAGGATGGATCACGATTGGTAAGCTTACTGCTTCTTTGCCACTAACTTGATGGGAATAGTAGGAAGTTCAGGTGGACTATTAGATATGAAAATGCATTTTTTTCTTGCATTTAATTACTAATTTTAGTTCAGCATTTCCCAGTGCTAGGGATTCTGAAGTTAATGTGGGTTTTTGTTTCGATGGGTTTACCCTCTTTTAAGCTAAATTTTTTATGACGTCTAGTTATTGTTTTGTTTTCTTACCTTCAATTTGCTGTCCTAGATTTTCCGACTCTCTGGAACTGGATCAGTAGGTGCAACTATTCGACTCTACATTGAGCAATATGAGAAGGATCCATCAAAGATTGGGAGACTTTCTCATGAAGCGCTTGCTCCTCTTGTAAGATGTTTATAATATTTAGATATAATCATCGCCGCACTAGCTATCGTCTGATTGCGGAAATATATATCAATTGCAGGTGGAGGTTGCATTGAAGCTTTCAAAGATGCAGGAATTCACTGGTCGATCTGCTCCAACAGTCATTACATGAATGCATACTACTGGAAATCGATTAGATATAAAGCTTCACCAAGTCATGTCTGTCCCGTTTCAATCCACTGTTAATTTGTGAGTGTAGCCAACCTGTAATGTTGGTGTTTTGCAGCCCTTACTATGGGCACTTGAGTGGACTTCATCTTACTTTAACTAAATTTTGATGTGCTGAATAATTTGAAACTGCCGAATGCAGATTATACGTTCTTTAAATAAAGGTTCCACTTCCTCCGTGTCCCTTTCGCATTATCCTAAGATATCCCACCACCATTATGTGTTACATGCACACAGAACATTTATAGAGCGTTGTTTCAAAGCCATGGAAGCACATTCCCATGTATATGAGGGTTGTGAATGAATATTTTCTCGTTTGTTAAAAAATTGAAAACTCTTATTCTACGCTATAGATTATTCGAAGGAATAAAATTGCCATACATGTTAACTCTCTTGTTTTAAAATGGGGGAGTGTGCAGTGTACTATTGAAGTCTTGAAAAAAAAATTATGCAGAGTAATTTTGTGTTTCTCTACTGCTTGCTGTAAAACTGAGATTAGGTGACTTCTGCCATAAACTATCTTCTTGGTGGTTTATGAGTGCACCACTTAAAAGTACCTCCTATAATGTTACACTACGGTTTCCTCATGAATTGAAATCATTAATATGAGACCCTTTACTGTATGAAAGTGTAAAAAGAGGGTCATTTTCATTTTTCACAGCAATCAAAATAAGAATTGAGTTCCCTCCTCTTATTCAGTTTATTGTTCTTCTTCTTCTGGGATATTAGAAAGAGTTTTCTTAGGAGAGTTGGGATTTTCTTCTGTCTCCAAGCTTAGTGGTCAGGGCTTTCTGAAAATGGGCCCACCAGGTCCAGCTGAGACGGCACATTGGGCCGTGCTGCTCTAGCCCAAGATTAGCCCGTAAAAATATTCAATTTTAAAACATGTTTGCATCTTTGACCAAAAAGACATGTATGTTTGCATCAGAAACCGAATTTCCACATATATCACGTATTTGTTTATCAAATTTTTGTTTAGATTTAGTAAAAAGTTCCTGCATTTATAACAAGCTATTGGTAATACCAAATATGCTTTTAGGTGATTGTCTTGTCAATTGTTTAAATTAGTGGAGCAATGAGGGCAATTAGACAAATGACTTATCATGTAGCTAGCTTTTAAAACCTGTGCTCACTTGGTAGAGACATTGTGGTCCTACCAGGTAACTTAGGTGCACCCATAGTTGTGAAAAATCTAAATACAGATGCAAAAAATTTGAAGGCGAAATGTCATAGATTTCCTATGTGTAATTTTTAGTTACTAATTTTTATGCACATTTCAAATACAAATGCATGATAGAAAAAGAAAGATAGAGAGATTGACTTTACAGGGTACTGAAGTGAGGTTTTACCTTTCATGATTAAAAAATTTAAACAGCTCAATATCTGTTTTTAAAATTTTTATTCTTTTCTATTTCGTAAACTTTTGAAATTATTAAAACTTTATATGATTGACTTTTTGTTTTAAAAAAAATGCTAGTTACAACTTGCTGCTGGGGACTTACAGGAACAATACAAAAGGAGACTTGACTAAACCTGAGCTGTTTTTTTAGCTAAAAAATAAATGAGTGGGGTCCTTAAAGTCACCATTTCATAAATTAATCACAATTTGAATGTTAACATCAACTAAGGACCCATTCTAATTGTTTTTAAGCAAACCATGTGACCGAGTTTCCTGATGGAAACATTAATCAGTAAATGTCATCTCAGAAAATGACAAGTTTATTCTATGAATATAAATGTGCTTTAATAGATCTTTCACGAATAGACATTAATCAGTAACTCCCATAGACAATTTGACTCTAGCACAAAACAGAAAGGGGAAAAAAGGTTTGTGTTTTGTCACATGTCATTTTATTTACTTATTGATATGTTTATGATTTCCATCCTCCACTAAACATAAGATTGTTTCACATCTCTCTTTATGGAGAAATCATAACTAATTAATCCTCCAATTTATGTGGACAACAACATCAAAGCAAGTAAGCGCCAGCGGACATATATACTTTTTGTTGAATTGATATATATATACATATACAATATATTGATTACAATTAACTGAACTTTAAAGAGGAAAGGTTGATGCTAAATTACAATGTTGAAATTTTGAAACTATACATCTCTTAGCTTCCTTTGACAAAAGGAACAGAGCATACAAAAAAAAAAAAATAGCAAAAAAAAGACAGCATCTTCTGTACCCTCAGTGCAAGGGAAAACCCAACACAAACTACATGACAATTTTCTCACTTTACAAAGTCACCATCCCACTTTTTGACATTAACAAACAACCAAGTCTCCTCCCCACTTCTGATTTCCCACCACATCTCCACCACCTTTTACTTCACCAGCATGAAAAAATTATCAAGAGTTTATGTTAAAATTTATTTTTCACATTATCTTAATATTTTGATTTGCTTAGTATAACTGTGGTGATCTAAGAATTATTTGGTTTTGCGTTTGTTTCTCCGTTTACACCACTGAAATTTAAGCACACTATTATCTTTTGTATTTTAGTAGTCTTCTTCATAAACCTGCATCAAAGGGCACTCCACTGGCAGGAATCCAAGAGTCTCCAGCCAAGAAATTCCCAACAGAGAACTTGGCAGCCTCAGCAGGATCAGTGATGACATGAAAACCTGCCCAATCCACCCTCCCCCTTGTGTTGGCACCAGGTCCTGTATTCATGTACTCACCATAATAGAGTGTGCTCAAGGCAAAGCTTCCCATCCATGGAGTCCAACCTGCAGGGCTAACCAGCCCATCAATATTACTCTTCATCACCACCGTCCTCGAATACTTCTGCCATGGCCTTCCCAGGTAGGTCTTGATAGAGCCCTGTGCGGGTTTCAAGTCGCCTGATGGCGGGACAGAACCAGAAAAAATAGGTTAGAGATTGGTTTAACATATTTATCAAAATAGTAATGATAGTTAGACACCTCACATTCCTCTTCTCTCTCTTTTTATTTCACGTGAAATTATATATATTCATTATTTCTCACTCTCACTAGTGTCTGTTAGATCTAGACGTCCATGAATCATTTCCCCCATTATACTTAGACCCGTTTGGCGGATAGAATAAATAAGATATGATAATGTTTATTGCGCCAGCTGGATAAGATAACAATATCCTGTCCCTTATCCTATCATGTGTAAAAGTTATCAGTTTCAATATCAGTTATTTTGAAGGGAAGCTGGGATAGAAATTATCCTGACAGGATAGAATATCAGTTTTTTTATTTGTTTATTACCATAACCCATTATTAGTTTCAATATTTATATGTTATATAATTTATAATAATATTAATTAATAAACATAAATTTTTTATTTTAATAAAATATTAATTTTATTACTTATTAATTACTAGTCGTTATTGTTAAGTTAAAATTATTTAGTTATTAATAAATTTAATTAAAAATAAATTTATTTATGAATGGTGAAAATATTGGATTTACTCATATAAAATAATTAAATTTTCATTATCACTTACTACTACTTAGTTAACATTATTTTTCGTTATTTATATTATAATAAAAATACACAAAATAATTCTTCCCTAACAATAAAATAGACTACTCACATATATATAAATATTAATTTTTAAAAAGTAAATATAGACTAATTTTATATTATCATATGATATTATTTCAAATTATTTCTCTACTTATATAATTATAATTAATAATTTAAATATAATTTATTTTTGAAAGAATAATATCTTTTAATAATTTTTAAAAATTTAAATTAATTTTTATCATTGATCAATTATCTCTGCTAAGTTAAAAGTCATTGGTTACATATATAATAATTTTAATTAAAATAAACTCCTTCAAAAAAAATTAAAATAGCCGAATTAATAAAAATAATTTGATTTTAGTTAATATTAAAACCTAAGCTCATTTATAAAAATGTAAAAAAATTAAATTTAATAGAATAATCACTTTTTGAAAAAAACTATTTAGAAAATTAAATTTTAAAAAAATATTATGTATTTTTTGTTTTAAGGAAAATTTGATGATTTTTTTATTGTTTGTATTATATCCCATCCATATCTTGTCCACTTCAAACACATAAGATAAGAGTCTGCTCTTATCATATGCTATGTTTATCCAATCATTTATCCTATCATACTCTTATCTTATTCTGTTCACCAAACGAGCCCTTATACATTCCAAATTAAACACCATTGAACAACTTATTTTTCTCTTTCTTTCTTTTTTCTTATCATATATCAAACTTATTATTTATCCCCCTTCTCTTTCTTTTCCACCTGTTATATTTGCGAGATATCCGCACTATCCGGATATATTAAACAATAGGATAAAGATGGGTGTAAGTGTAGACTACTAGAGAGATAGGAAGAGATGAGAAATAAGTGGTAGATGTGATATATGATGTGATGTGTGCAGAAGAGAGATAGAAAGAAAAAAGAGGCGTCTCGATGTATGTGCAGTGCATCGTAGAGTGGTTGATGAATGATAGCCCTAACCAATAATTCTCCCTATCAAAACTAACAATTAGATGATATACGTACCTGCTGCGGTGACACGGCAGTTGTGGATGATGACACCGGTGTTCTCATTGGGGTCGATTCTTCCGTGCGCCGTCACGGTGTTCTGCTGGTTGCTCATGGGTTTCCTCACGAAGATGTTGCAGTTCTGAAGCACCGTGGCGGAGTCGCCGAAGATGAAGTCTATGGTGCCGTAGATGTCACAGTCGCGGTAGAATTGGCGTAGGGAGTAGGCGTATAAGGTGTCCTGGTAGCCCTTGATGCTGCAGCGGTAGAACACGGAGTGGTCGGCGCCGGAGCGGAGAGCCACCGCCTGGTACTTCTGCGGTCCTGCCGTGTTCTCGAAAGTCATGTCACGGGCAATGAACCCATCACCCATCACCGCTGCAACGAACAAACAAGGGGTTAGAACTTTCCGCTAGAAATAATATGATAGATGATGATAATTAATTTGCAAAAAATAAAAGTCATAGTCAATTCTATGCATGAGATATTTTCATTAGTATATAGTGAAAACAAAAGAAAAATGTTTTTTCAACTTTTATGGTGAGGAGAAGGGATATAATAAAGAAAACAAAAATGATCGACGGACATATTATTTCTGCCGACACCCTTCGGACATGTGTTTTGCGGTTAAAATCTGCCGCAAAATCTTATGTTCAAAGGAGATATGTCACTAGAAATGTGTATATTTATATATGTATAATCTCTATTTTCTCAAAAAAAATTCATGCACACACATTTACATTTTTGTGTGTAATACTTATTTGTCCAGAAATAATTAAGTACTGCCTGTCCTTGTCTCAATGGGGTCAAGTAATAATATATGTTCACTTTTTATAGTGCATGAGTTGATTAAGATGAACTTACCAAAAGTAGCTGAACGAAAAGTGGTGGAGCCATCTTGTACGTTATTACTACCAGTAACAACAGTGAGACCCATCCCATCTCCAATGATCATCAAGTTCTTCACTGTTCTTTTTATGTCAATACTCTCTTTGTAAACTCCTGCTTTGACATGAATAACAACTCGCCCTTTCCCACTAAGCTTAGCAGCTGCAGCCACACCCTCTGAGATGGTCTTGTAGTTCCCAGTCCCATCCTGTGCCACTACAACGTCAGCTTTTGCTTCTTCCCTTGTCGCCTGAAGAAGCCTTCTATCTGAAGAAGACAGCCACACAGGGAAGTCGTGATCGTGATCCTGTTCTCTTGGTATCTTATTTTTTTGGTTCAGTGATGCTGAAAGCAACCTTCGTCCACCAATTTGTTTGGTAGATGATGATTCTAATGCTGATAATGTCATAGCCTTGGTTATGGACAAGGAATTGCTGAGCAACTTTGAGAAGTTGCTTAGCATGGATGGGAAGTGGTTCAAGTGAGAGTTAAGGTTGAAGTCAATGAAACCATTTTGGCATGTTTGGTGGTTGTTAATGGAAGCACTTTGCCAAGTTAACCTATCATTTAGATTGTTTGTGCTCATTGAACGGTTGAGTTGATGAATTGTGTCCTCATAGAGCTCCAAACAATCCTCCCATGCTGACTTGGCTTGCTTGTCCTTGAAGTAACTATTCAATTCCATGGTGGAGACATGTTTGTGGGCTTCAATGGCTTGGTCCATGGTGACCTTAAGGGCCATGTCATGGAAGGAATAAGAAGAAGATGATGAAGCATCTTGGGTGGTTGATAATGTGTTGGTCATGGTGCTAATGTAATGCTTGCACACACTAGGGTATGGGGTTTGATTGCATGATAATTGATCTATGCCATGCACAACCAAGAGAGAATGAATAAGAAGGAAGTATCCAATGTAACAGTTGAATAAGAAGAGCTTGTCCATATGGAAAATGAAATGATCAAAAGGCTTTTCTATTATATGACAAGTCAATGTAGGAATGAGAGGATTTTCTTAGAAGTGGTTATGAATTGAAATAGCTAAGGAAATGGTCCTATATATAGGGTAAAACATGGCATTGGTAGGCCATAAAGGTATACTAATTTGTGGGTGTTAGGCCCCTGTAAGGGATGTTAGATGTATTTGAGGGGCCATGCACAAGAAGTTTACGTGAAAATTACTTTAATATTACATGTTCATCAAATGAAATGAAATGAAATTAGTGATGGAGAGAAGAATATTCTATAGCTTTCTAAATGTTATTTAGTTCAAGCAAGCTAAGCCACTCGTTTAGGGCTTGTTTAAATTATTCAAAAAAAATTTGGGTTACACAACACTTGTACTAAGTAGATTAATAATATTTAAGATAAATAAATAAATACAAAATTTATAATTCATTTTTCTTAAATATTATTAATCCTGCTAGGGCTTGAGTAGTGTAACTCAAATTTTTTCTTGGGTCATTTAGACAATTTGCTTGTTTACACGAGTGTTATGATTTTTCTGCCACGTTTATTAATGTTTTTTTTTTCTCTTTTTGAGAGTTTCTTCCACGTAAGATTTGGAAAAGTGGAAGTGATGGTCTGATGGATACGGTATAACAATTTAATAATGGCCCAAGCAAGGTTCCTTGACTTCGTTCTATTCCACAATATAAAGCATTATTATAGTCACCTAAGTACCTTATATACACTTTCAAAATAGAAAAAGTACCTTATATATATGGATGATGACATAATGCTTTTACCACTCATTGTTTTTTATCGTAATGTCTTCCACTACACATCCTATCTTGCAATAAAGGAGAAATTTCTTTCAATCTTAGTTATAAAACAACCTTGTTAGTACAAAGGAAATACTAAATAATACAATAGAATTTATTTAGTAAAAAACGCAAGAATAGTAAGTGAGACACTATGGGAGAAAATTTATCTCTTTATTTAACCTATAATTTTTAACCGTTGTGTTTTTGAGGTATGAACAAATGATTTATATGGTTTATCACTTAATTTGCTAAGGATAAGTGATGGTTTTGTTATGGATTTTTATTTTGTAATACAGAGGGATTTTTCTAAATTATATACTACCTCAAATCCTATCTATAAGAATTAAAAAACTAATTCACACAGTATAAATTTTTTTAAGTTAAAGTAGTTAAATGCATTAAATTTTTTCTCAATTAGTATTGAACTTTCAAAATTGCTCTTAAATTACTTTTCATAATTTTTATGCATCATTTAATACTTAGGAGAGCGGAAAGAGAGAGAAAATTCAATTAAATAAGAGCACTTTTATCAAAAAGTAATTAATGCAGCATAAACACCAAGTTGATTCTTATAAAAAGAACCAAAATGAACTTTTTATTTAGTTCTTATAAATAGAACCGGAGGTAATATATATAGCATATCTCTAACTATAGTACAATATGAAATAATTCCGAAATAGAACTATGGATGATTTCATAACTCAACAAGTGAAACACATCAACATGATTCATGCTTGAGGGTCCTACATAAATAAATAAATTAATAACTAAGGTGAAAGATATATTTATCGGCTCTTATATGTGAACATTCAATTCTAAATTCACATACTATTAAGAGTGGCAAAACGTACCAGCAAGTAAAAACTACCACTAATATTTGTTTCGATTGTATGTGTTAAAAGTGGATGTTGAAGTAACATTTTCGTAATCATAACAATAACATGATGTATGTGCATCTTTCTGGTAGGGAGAATCCCTTTCCAAGACAGTAGCAGGAGAAAAGAAAGAGGAACAAAAGGAAATTAAAGAAAAGAAAGGAAAAGTGAGGCAGCAGCCAAAATTTATTGCTTTCATTGTAACGTTGCTCTCTTATTTATTACATCAGATTTCTTACCCTAATAAATCATAGTCTTACATGTGGTTTAATTACAATGAGTGAAATGTACTAAATTTACCCATTGACAGACCGTAAAATAATTGTCTATGAAGTGATAAAGTCTTTCAGCTTAATGAGTCATGTCTTAATTCTCTTTTAACCCCTGCCCCCTATTTGCCTAGCTATACCACTTTCAAAGTGAAATATGATTCATATATATGTGGTATAAGAAGATTTAGAGCTTTTTTAGTTTTTGACGATGGTAAATCCATTTTAAAAATTGTGGTTGTCTCTTTTAACAAAGGTTTTTTTCATAATTTAAAGGGTTAATAGTTTGACAGGTCCCTGAGTTTGTACCAATGTTTGCGACAGGTCCCTCGCCGGAAAAAAGTTTGATATAGGTCCCTCAGTTTGCACTAAATTTGTATTTAGTCTTCGCCGGAGACCGGAGCTCCGGCAAGTGCAGATGTGGCTGGCTGACTGTATTAATGATACTTACGTGAATTTTATTTTTTTTAGGGATGCCACGTAATAAAAAAATCATTTTAAAATTAAAACCCTTAATTTATCTAAATCCAAAATTAACCCCAAAACTCTCAATCGCTAATTCAATTCTAAAATCTAAATTAGTAACCCAAAATCAAAAACACATCGCAATCCTTAACTCCTCAATCTGTGAGACTCGTCCTTCTTCTTCTAACACATGGCAATAACACTGACTAGCTAAATAAATAAAGGTTTTCAGAATGTAGTATGCTTAGGAGAAACAAGGATCATTCAATTCTTGCAAGTAGGTGATTTTCCCAAATTCTGGAGCAAGAAGCCCCCTTAATAATGGCCCTGATATATTTCTGCAAAGAAGAAATGTGCTAATATTAGAAATGTATCATCTGAGTCATGAAGTATGTCAAATAGCAAGAAAGGACTACAATTTACAACCCGAAAGGAATGTACTAAATGGATCCATGGTATCTTACAGCTCGAGTCGCGGTGCATGAAACGCCATTCCAGTCACAAGGATCTGAATCCAGATTTTTCCAATTGGACAAAAACGATGGAGACGAGGAATAGAAGAAGAAGAATGAAGAGAGTCCCACTAAATTAAATTGAGGAGTTAGGAATGGCACGATGTGTTTTTGATTTTGGGTTACTAATTTAGATTTTAGAATTGAATTAGGGATCGAGAGTTTTGGGGTTAATTTTAGATTTAGATAGATTAGGGGTTCTAATTTTAAAAGAATTTTTTATTACGTGGCATCTCTAAAAGAAATCCACGTAAGTATCATTAATACGGTCAGCAAGCTACATCTGCATTTGCCGGAGCTCCGGTCTCCGGCGAGGACTAAATACAAATTTGATGCAAACTGAGGGACCTATATCAAACTTTTTTCCGGCAGGGGACCTATCGCAAACATTGGTACAAACTCAGGGACATGTGATACCATTAACTATAATTTAAATTTGTATTCTCTAGCTTATATCTAACGAAGATTTAGCAATAATTACATTGGTTTGTAGAAACATATGCATATCGACGTGGCGGTATCATAAAACTGAAAAAAATCAGCATATATAATATATACATCGTCGGCATGTGATTAGTAATAAATTAGCATGAAAAGAGGTAGGTTCCTTTTGTAGAATAGCCCTATTATCATATATAGTTCTCCTACTAACACACGATGTGACTCGTGAAGCTTTTGACAATGCATTTGGATCATCGCTTTTTGATCTAAATTAGCCAGAACCAGTAATTAGATTAGGTGACCTTCATAGCTAAATGGACTCACCACTCAATCTCTTCCAACCAACAAGCTAATACAGGATATGGTTGTTGCTTCAGTCTTCTACTTTGAGTGTATAATAATACTACATAATATTGTATATACTTCTGTCACAAAACGTGGCCCCCCAAAGGAACTTGTTCTTATCTACCATTGTTTTTATAAAAGAAATTCATACATGCACACCATTTTATTTACAATACTGGTGACATCAGTAGTTTATGATGGCTCTGCAGTTTATAGAGGTAAAAAACCATCACAATATAGAGGTAAAAAACCATCACAAACTGCTGGTGTAGCATAAATAAAATGGTGTACACAAATCAACATTGTTTTATAAAAGCAAATATGATATATAAACACCAAATAATACATACACCTCACCTACTTTATATTTTTCTCTTTATCTCTAACTTATCATAAAACATAGTTAGAATAGCTTCCGACTCCGCTTCATAAGCCCATTTCTAATTGATTCTTAGCTGTCATTCTTTTTTTATCTTTGTTACTTGATTAATGAAGTTGTTAGTTGTTCGGAGAAAAATCTCTAATTTCTCATCACATCCATCTAGCGGTGGACGTAGAAATTTGAAACTACGAGGACCAAGGTCAAAAGAGGGGGGGGGGGGGTGTCAAAACAAAGAATATGACATGTCGTGCCGACAAATTTTCTAAAGCTCATTTACATATGTATGACATGTCTTTGGGGGCCGTGGCACCACCATATCACCTTCTCCCTCCGCCCTGATCACATCTGTTCTGGTTGGCCAAAATGGCCATAGGACTCAATAACACCATTGAGGGCCTAGAGAATTTACAGCAAGTGAATATCATGTACGTGAGCAAGGACAATCAAAGCGTGATCTTATGTCGTCCAACGAAGTTACCAAAGCAAAATCAAAGTCGGCACCAATAATAATGCAAAGGTTGTCCAAGAGTGGCTATTGTCTTGAAATCCATCCATGATGGCTTGCTTCACTATGGTTAAGCACTTTAACTACATGCGCTTCATATCAAACTCTATAAATACACTTTGTTCGTTTAATTGCATAAACTTTATACATTTTACTCAATATGTTCTCCTTGAACCTTGAGTTCTCTCTACTCATAAACTTATCTGAGCGTCGGAGTGCCTTATGCAGGTAACTCTCCGCCATAGATAACCCGCTCACCACCGTGTGCAAAGCCTAGAAATACCGCAAGGAGACCATAAATCCACAGCTCAGTTACACGAAGAATACTACTATTATATATCACATTTATTAGTTCCCTCTCCTTTCTTCCTTTGTTATTTTGAGTGTCTATATCCTCTATTCAACATTTTCCTTTTTCTCATAAAATTTAATGAAAATGTCATATATGGTTGCACACGTGTCAAGCCACCGGCCTCATTTCATGATAACACTCACCTCCTCTTATTAGTATTAGTATATATCGAATTATTAGTTCCTGTTTCGTTTGTTTCTGGGTGGTTCATTAATAATTGATACTTAGTTCATGATAATGAACAAAAATGATATATAGTCCTTGTCATAATCTCTTTCATTAGGACAAAGACTACTCCAACTGCCAAGGCAAAAAGCAGAACGAAAACTTGTGAGCCAAACAAAGTGCTAAACTTGCCCGCCAATGAAATTAGGACGAAGCTTGCCCACAAATATTATTTGCAAAATTTGTTTCATTTAATTTCAATAAACTAACTAGTTTTCAACTTCTAGAATTTAATTTGGAGTCTCCAGACCTTTTTTTTTTTTTTTTTTGCTTAACGTGCACGACTGATTCAATGATTAATTTGAATTTTTAACTCAAAAAGGAGTATTTTATTAGCAGTTTATCATCAATCAATATATCCAATCCATTCTATTATTTTATCCACAATTATTCAAAACAATCTATTAGCATGTTTAAAATTAATTCTGAGTCAAGTAGACAGTAGTGAAGGATTTTCAATGGGAAATTGAATACATCCCTTTAAAAAGTTACTAGCATACCAATTGTATACGGTTATTTCAAATGATATAAATTTGATTTCTTTTAATTAATATTTAGAATTCAAGTTTTACGTATGGAAAAAAAATCTCGTTGGGAGAGCTTTAGAAAAATCCGGTACCTATCAAATTTCAGACTATTCATTCGGGTAAGTAGAATCTAATTTCAATACCTGCATGATTGAAAACTTTCTTTCCATGACATATATTTAACAGGACTTGTGCTATGATCTTCTATATTGGGCCAGTTTTTAATTTATCTTTCTTGTATATATTACTGCTGTGGACTTAGTTTTATAATCTTAGCTCAACTAAGAAATTTCGTTAAGTGGTTAGAGCAAACCCCAAACATGCCGGAGGAGTACACTCCTTACATGAGATTTTGTAGCCAACATATATGACAAAGTTTGTACTTTCTTTCATATGAAAGGGTACCCCTGCTTTAAAGGACCTGAACCCTGATCTCTTAGTTCCACTAGAGTAACTCCTGCCTGCAGTCTGCTAAGAGTACGTTTGTTTCGGTGTCGGTATAAAGGCAAACGAGATTTTGCATATTCTCAAATTCCGACGTAGTAGTATTTGGCATGTTGAGTTCAACATGTATCGCAGAAGCAAAATTATATAATGTTGAATTTAATGAAAATTCAAACACACACTAAGACCATACTGTTTGAGTGTCTCAATATTGAAGAGTGATATCAACACATTTTTAAACCATCTCTCTCACACTCTCCATATGATTGATTTATTTTTAAAAAGTCAACACATTTCTTTCACTTACTAAAAAGTTTGTTGACTTTTAAAAAAATAAATCAATCACATAAAGTGTATTTAAAAGAGTGCGTGACTCGCATTTGGGTTGAAATACTTGCTGGCGTATGCGTTGTTCACACACGCTGAGCATTAATCTTATGAATTAATTATCAAAGAAAGTGGCAACACAAAGGTTCAACTGAAAAGGCAAAGTATGATTATGACATGCTAACAAATTTCCACCTTGAAGTTTATTTTCTAATTATGATAATGTCATAATTAATCCCCGCTGGCATAACCTTTTTGTCACTGTCGGCTTTCTGTTTAATTTCTATGGCATGACTCGTGCAGTTTGGTTTGAAAGTTGAAGCTTATGATTCAATTTAATTTCTTCTTAACCAGGGAATAGGGTTCTACGTAGACCATACAGAGACTTCAATGTACCTAGAGCACGCCAAGTAGCATAGCAGTTTTATCGTCTTTTAGTATTTGAAATCAATTGACTCTAAAGTCGGAATCACTTAGTGTATGTTTGGTTCGGCACTTTGCAAATGCTAATGTGATTTCACATTTCTCAACGTATTAACAGAAAAGCTAGAACTTGCCATGTTGAGTTTAACGAATGTGTGTTTTAATTTCCGTTGAACTCAACATGGCAAAAACTCACTTTTCCGATCCATATTAATACCTCGAGATACTTGAATTCACGTTTATGTTCATGTTCGCACGAATTTCATGGTATCATACAAGATAGTTTAAGCATTCAATCAGCAACACAACAAACAGGTCCGGTGAATAATAGCATCAGAAAATTGTAATCATGTCCAATTATACTTTCATATAATCATTCTCCTATAAGTTTGTTTGGCCAAAAAAGGTTATTAATAACATAACAAGTGAGTTTACATGGTATCCCTCCTTACAAGTAGATAATGGTTTTAATTAAAACTCCTCTTTCTTGATGTACATAAATTATTCCTTAGCTTGGTACAAAAATGGGTGTGGAGCTCCACAGATATGAAGAGTTGAATATCAATCTACGTTGTGATTGAAAGATCCTTCAGCTGCTGGGGATCCACCTCAGATGGTGATCTTGTGAGGGCACACTGTGCAGTTGTCGTTTTTGGGAAAGCAATGACATCCCTGATGGAATTAGCCCCGGCTAACAACATAACCAATCTGTCCACCCCATAGGCTATGCCTCCTACATATGATATACAACGATTATCAATAACTATGTTCAGCAATGATGAAATTATGATACATACACAAAACTCTTATAAATAGTTAGCTCCTCAATTCAGTTTCTTCATCCCAGATCATATGTAGCACCAGTTAGAAACAATTTGAGCCTATATCTAACTTTGTTCTTTATCTTATTCTCCTGTCTTAGAGTGTTGCGACTTGCGAGATGTAGTTCAGATATTTACTTTATAGAGTGTGAGTATCGTGGGGTTTGGGATGGTTGAGAGATGAGTCTTGTTATGAAAACACATAGTGGTATTCTCTGGTTGTCCCTAAAGACAACGACCGTGATTTTCCTCCGCTTTTGGAGTTTTTCACGTTAAATTCTTGTGTTGTGATTGTGTTCCTATTATAATTCTCTATGGTGCATCCTAATATCAAGAACCCATGCAAATTTGGTTCCCTCAGGTGTTCTCCTTATTCAACCTTATCCTCAACCTGTGAAACAGAACAATGAAAGCAATGCAAAAGGAATGCTTTGTCTAAACTGCAGTTACCTTGCAGCTATTGAGCAACATTACTTTAAAAAATATATACAGAGGAAATTGCCTTTTCATAGATGGTTTGTGCACAAAACCAAAACTACTTTAGCAAGATAATTTTCAGTTTTTTCAAATGTAAATGGGAGGGTTAGGACTATAAAGTAGTTTACAAATGTAAATCTGCATACCATGTGGTGGAGCCCCCATGTCGAGCGCTTCAAGAAGATAGCCAAACTTCGCTTCAGCCTGAAAGAAATTACAATGCATAAGCATACATATTTCTAGTCTAAATTTGTCTGGCCAACATTGAAAAGTTTTATATATATGGAAACAAAAAAAAAAGATATATAAGCATAGGAATGGAGTTGTATTTCTTATTTCAGATGGTCCACTAACCTGCTCCATTGAGATGCCAACAATTTCCAAAACCTTTTGTTGGATGTCACGTTTATAAATTCTTAGACTTCCTCCACCAATCTGACAGAAAACAGGAACAAAGTAATATTATGAGTTCAGGGGGTAAAATCACCAGGCTCACAGCTTACAGAGAGTGGAAAGTAATCATAAATGAATATAAATTACCTCAACCCCATTGTAAACCATGTCATAAGCCAATGCACGAGCAGATGCAAGGTCATTCATATCTTCAGGATTTGGTGCAGTGAAGGGATGATGAAGAGCCTGCACTAGACCATAATTAAGAATAACGGAAATATTAATGATAAAAATTATAAAGATACAGAATATGATTCATTATTATCAAACAATTTACTAGGAAACCTCTTATTTACTCAAGATCAAAATCTCAGGCTCCATCCCTGGACCTTCTCAAAGAATTGAATTGAATAGTATTTAGTGCCAATCATATCTTATTCAGGCCTTGAAGAAAGGGAATTTGCCAATTTACAAAATGACATAAAAAACCAAAAGACGAGAGAGGAAAAGTGAAGATAACAGTAATGAGAAAGGACAATCACAAAATTTAAAAACTAGACATGTAATAACATTGAGAAACACGTTGCTGGATGTTATTGAAAGAAAAACATACCTCAAGCCTCTGCTCTGAATCATTCCACTCAAACATTGGAAAATCAGTGATCCACAAAATTGAATGTCTACCCTAAAACTCAAACAAAAATAATAAGATAAGAGATAAATGGTGGAGAAAGAGAGCATTTATTTTTGTCTGAAAAGTGAAAACTGATCACCAACTTACATGGTCAATCAGACCTAGCTCATGTGCCACATAAACTCTGAGACGGTCCAGAGTTTTATTTACAGATGCATGATGACCAACTGCAAATAGGATAAGATCACTTGGTGCTGCAGAGCATCGCTTTAAGAAATCCTCTCTAGTTGTGGGATCCATACTTGATACTAAAGCAGAAATTCCCTCAATATCCCCTACAATCAAAGGTTCACACAATGAACAACGGAAGATAACAATATGCCTCTCAGTATCATAAGATAAATATCAATACCAAATCCATCCTTTACCATTCTCCAAGATCTTAAGAAAAGGTAAACCCTTTGCGCCGGATTTGATTGCTTCATTGTAAATATCACCTTTCTTAAGAGCTGAATTTGAGTACCTTTTTGCACCAGAAGGTACACATATCACTTTAATAACTCCCCCACTCTCCAAGGTATCAGAGAAAACCTTGAAGGAAGACCCTGAGAAAATGTCAGATACCTACAGCCCAATGAAGAATTTTATTTCAGCAAGATTCCTAAAGAAGCAAATATAGTTTAGTTACTGAAATACAAACTAAAGCACAAAATGACAATTTCAAAAACTAACATACACATGAGATGATCAATAAAATTTATCATATGCTAGAAACCACCAGTGCTATGGAGGAGGTGAAAGAAAGATCATTACATCTTTTAACTCAAGTTCAAATCTTGTATCTGGCCGGTCTGAACCATATCTATTCATTGCTTCAGCATATGTAAGCCTGGGAAAAGGATTTGGCAATTCCACACCTTTAATATCACGAAAAACCTGCAACATATACTTCCTAATCAGACCAAGTAATAAGCATATATATTCTAATCTGGGAAATGAACAGCTTCGAATTAGCCACAAAATATTTGCCCCTTAATCATCCAATTGTGGACACACTCACAGTAAACTGCCCTCAATCACCCACCTAAGAGCTCCATGACACAAAGTCTTATTTCAGGATTATTAATAGGATGGATCAATGTGTGTTTGGAATGTGTGTTTTCAACTAAAATCCACGTCTTTAGTTATCCTCCACTGTCAGTTGCTATTCATACCTGATTCTAAATCTTAAACGGTGCTTTGGCATTTAAAATCTAGTTATCCTCCACTTTCAGTTGCTATTCATACCTGATTCTAAATCTTAAACGGTGCTTTGGCATTTAAAATCAGTAACGTTCCAATCTATTTATACCATATTCCTCAATTCTAAATTTTCAGCTCAATATATGCTTTCATTACTTCATCAAAATAACGGGAATATGCACTTTAGATATCTAACATTAAAAAAATGCGCTTTAATATCTGTTAGATATGTTTGATTAAAAACTAACCTTTCTAATCAATTCTTCATTAAGCGTCAACATATCCTCTAAAGGAGTAAAAGCTAATTCCATATCTAGTTGGGTGAACTCAGGTTGTCTGTCAGCTCTTAAATCTTCATCTCGAAAACATCTGGCAAAAAGTAAATTGCATTTTATCCAAAAAGAAAAGTCATTGGCATCACAATAATTTATTTTTAAGATTGGTTAGCTTACAATAACAAGAATATTATATTCTTAGTGCGCGTAATTTACTCAAGCTAAATGCATTTTTATAGGGAAAAAGTACTAGAGAGAAAAAAGGGGAAAATATTGCACTGGGAACAATTACAGATCCTCCATAACAGAAGAGTCATGATACAAATAGAGACTCAAACATAACAAGAAAAATTACCTTGCTATTTGATAATATTTATCAAAACCAGCTACCATTAGCATTTGCTTAAATAGCTGAGGACTTTGAGGCAAGGCATAGAATGTTCCTGGCTTCATAATTCATGTGATAGTGAATCAACAAGAAATAACATAAATTATCTAAGACAAACAATAAGAAGAGAGACTCAGGGCTTGTTTGGTTTCCACTTCTATTACTTTTTTCTATTTCATGTTCTCAATTTTAATTTCAAAAATGCCACCTTATTTTCACTTTGTATCCTATTTTCAAAATTTTATACAGGAAACCAGGAAAACAATAAAAAGTTGTTTTCCTATTTTCTAATTTCTATACGAAACTTTGAAAACTAAAAAAAAGCAAAAACAAGGTGATATTTGATTTTTGTACTTAAAACTTTAAACAAGAAATGAAAATAGAAAATATTTCCTGAAACAAGCACTTATATTTCATTTCCTCATCAAAGGTGTTACTCTAATAAAAATAAAAAGGAAAATGTTTCATTGACACCCATTCCACCTACACCTAAATGAGAGATATAGCATATAGGAATAGAAGAGAGAGAAGTGAGAGATATGATGTGTGATGTGAATCATGTGACAGAAACAGAAGAGAGAGATAGGAAGAAAAATTGGGTGAAAATGGGATGTAAGAGAAACTAGGTGTGAATATACCAAAGTCCAAATAAAAATCATTCAGTAACATGATACAGACAAATAGGCAATGCAGCTACAGCACTTATGGAAATTTTCTACTGTTTTTACAATCAGTTTTTACAGAACCAAAACTAACAGATAAATATACCACGATGATGTTTTATGGGCACAGATAGGGTAAAGGATCAATGGTGTGGCTGCCTAGGTGTATGCATAAGTGAATCAATAAAAGCTCCATAATAATGCTATTCAGGCATAGGTAATCTCTTTCTGAGTTGGGATGATATAAATCCCATCAACTCTTAAATTCAACACTGACATTTCAAAGTGAACAATTGAAAGAACAACAAATTTATCTGGCTACACAAAAGCTAAATCTAAATTGCCTCCCCCACTTTTGAATAGGCCAATATTCTTAAGGACTGTTGTGTTTACGTCTTTACTCCATTGTCATTAGAAGTAGAACGCATATTAAACATGGAAAAAGGACTAACCAATTTTTTTAGAGAAATCTAATGCAAGGTTGTCCAAATTGAACCTCCTTAATGCGGATAAAAGAAGAAGCCAATTCATTTAAAAAAACATATAAAAATCAATGATTTGAGATGTATACAGAGCATAGTCAAGCTACAATCTTGAGTAAAAAAAGCTGAAAATAATAATCCCAAGCAAGAGGCGAACTTATCTAAGTACCTGGATTCTTGATGGAACTAAATAATCCCGGGCACCTTCTGGTGTGGATCTTGACAGTATTGGAGTTTCAATCTACCTTATGACCAAGAAAAGGTAAAGATCAACACAGGATACCAAATACCAATGGCCAAAGTGAAGTAACAGAGTAGTGCAAGAGAATCAGTTACTCATTGAAGAAAATAACTAAATGATGAACTCACTGGATAGTACCTCTACAAAACCATGCATGTCTTCTAAATATCTTCGAATGAGTTTAACAACTTTATGCCTCAGCAATATGTTGAAATTCATTTGCTGCCTCCTTAGATCAAGACATCGATACCTGAAAACAGGTGATCTTAAGCAATGGATCTCCCATAAACACTAACATAATACCAACAATAAGTATAATTTAAAAATATAATAGTTCATCCACTAAATTCTATGTTTTCCACAAAAAACCAGGGGAAACTCAGAAATGAAATTTACTAAATAAATGACTTTGTAACATGTAAACATGGACCACAGCATTAATAGGAAAATCAAAGAAGCCTAGGATCAGATAAAAGTAAATGAACCAATTATGTGACTTCAGCAAATCAAAGAAAAGAAGTCTAGTTTCCCACCAGAACGACTAGTAAAATAGCAAGATTTTGATCAAGGTAAGCAATTACAAATATCATGCGACTTGATGGCTATTACCTCAATCGGATTTCCTCTTTAAGAGATTCTTTTGCATCATCTGATGTAGTAACTAAGAACGGCAATTTTGAATTTACAGAGTTTAACACCTGAACTCTATTTGCAGCAACCTGCCACACAAATTTACATATGAATTTTGGTAGATAAAAAGAAAACAGTAAATAAAAAAATTCAAACAAAAACACATATCTTCAGAATCTAAACACCAATCAGTTTAATACAAAAGCATATTTCTTCACAAACTAACAAGCAAGGAACAAGGACAAAAATAGGGGACAAATTAAAGAACTTTCAAACATAAAAATAGAAACGCAGGACAAGCAAACTGTTGTCAAACCAATAGCAATATGAAATTTCCCTTGATTAATGACACATATACCTCGATTAAGCCCGTTTTCATCTTCTTATTGACTGAGTCACTTGGCCGTGACCTGACTACACCTTCAATGGCAACCACGTACTCAAGTCTCAAGTCATTGATAGCAGAATGAGCATCTGGAAATTCATCTGGAAGGGTTGTAACCTGAAATTTCAAGCATAATTAGAATATACTTGTATCTATATACCATGTTCCATTATAAACAGCAGTGATAGTAAAGAAGTAAACGAAAGATAAAATGAAAAGAACAGCAATAGAAAGGTTTAGATAAGAAAAGCAGCAGCATTAGTACTTGAACAATGCCAGTATGGTCTCTGAGATTGAGAAATGTGAGGCCACCATGGACCCTGTGAAGTGCAACCCACCCACAAAGCTGGACCCTTTTATCCACATCGTTTAAAGACAAGTCACCACAAAAAGCAGTCCTGGAAACCCATTCAAGAGATTCCTTGAAGGGTTTAGCAATGGGTGCGAGTGTTTCAGAAGCAGGAGGTGGTGGTGGTTGAATTGAAGCAGAAACAGAAGAGAAAGTTCTGGTTCTGGAAAGTGCCCTTGGAATTGTGCTAGAAACTCTGCAGAGAAAGAAGAATGATGGCCTGGGGCGAAGGGCCATCAAAGGCAACGCTTTGAGAAACAGTGACATGGTGTTCTTCAAGGGGCAGATAATGGCTACCCACTGATAAAAAACTCTCAAGGATCCGTTGAATGTTCAGAACCTAAAGTAAAGATTCAAGCTTGAAGCAGAGGTAACAGATTGAAATTAAAAAGAAAAAAAAATGAATTCAACTGAAAGTGTCTAATTTGCTGGAGATTCAAGCTAAGATGAACAGTTATAACTAATTAGAATAATAGGTGAAGGTGAATTCAGAGGAATTGCAGAGTAACCATTAGCAAGAAGAAGAAGAAGAAGAAGATGAAGAACACGGTGCGGCCAAGTTGCTGGAGTGGTCTCGTGAGGTGAGAAGAAGCAGATAACAGCTAAACGACGTAGTTTCAGGGACTGATGAAACGATGGATCATTCTTTTCTCTCTTTCGACGACGACTCAAATGGGCCTTTATAACCCAAAAGACTTAATGGGTTAGTTGGGCTGGGCATTGGCCTTAATCTAACCTGCTTTTTTTTTTTCAAAAACGCGACCGGGGAGAAACCACCGCAAATACGAGTGTTAGATTTCTCACCCCAACAAACCGTTTCGGCACCTCTCTAGGTAAAATCCAACACTTACCTTGTGGAGAGATGGAGCAAGTGCCGCTGGGGAGAAACCACCTGAAAAGCCCTCTTTACCCTTGTGTTTATTAGATACTGGCCCAGTCATTGCATTTGGTCCGTCATGATTGTTACAGAACTTATGTTTAGCTGGGCCAGCCATTATGAATTTTGTTGAGATTATTGCTGCCATGATGTTGGGCTGGGTCCTAAGCACCAAACCCCAAAAAAACAAAAACTTGTGAATTCATTAGAATCATCTTTTCAGCCAAAAAACAAATAGAATCATCTTCTTCAATTTTTCTCCATAAACCAACATTTAAAACCTTTTGTCACGGTTTATCCAAATTAAACCCATTTATTTAATTTCATGTATGGACTATGGGGACACGCATTTTGGTACTATTTCTGCTATAATCATTATGTGGATGAAACAGTATTTCATGTGATTCATTTTTAAAAAATTTGAATTTTTTTTGGAGTTTTGGAATAACCAACCACATGTTAGTTTAGTAGTAGGTAAATTAGATTCTAATAATCAGATTTCAGGAAAGTTTTATTTTGTTAGGAATGACTTTCGCCGTATTTCAAACAGACTAACACATGTCAAGTATCAAAATATATATATTTAGAGAATGTATCTTATAGAAATATATTTTTATAGGAGAAAATAAGAATAAATTGTAACCGTTAGATCTAATTATGAATGGTCAATATTAAAATATGAAGTCATGTGACTTTTAAAAAAGTACATGACACTCTTAAGTGGTCATGTGACTATTAAGTTGTTTTAATTTTGACCATTCATAATTAGATTTAAAGATTGTGAGTTATTTTTAATTTTTCATATAAAAAATACTTTCTCATGTGATACATCTATATATATATATATATATATATATATATATATATGAAGCGTATGAAGTGAGATCAATGTTTATTGTGAGAGATGAGAGTATTAAATCATGAGCATTAAATCTTGCATGAATGATCAAGATTAAAATATAAAGTCACATGATCATTAAATGACATTAAATCTCAACCACCCATGTTAAATTTAATGGTCGTGATTTAATGCTCATATCTCTCACAATAAACAAATAAACATTTCTCTCACTTGATACACTTTCATATATATATATATATTCTCAACATCCTCCCTAATTTAATGCTTGTAATTCTAGTTGTGTTTGGGTTAGGGATGCAAAATTTATACGTTTGAGAAGTTTGCTCCACACTATCATACAAGGGATTTAAAAAAACAAAACAAAAGTAGACAGCTAAATACTGCATAACAATTACTTATTTTCAATTTTCTTAATTACTAGTTTGTTTATATAGTATATATTTGATTTTCATTAAATAAGATCCTGATATCTTGTAAATAAAAAACATGTCTTAGAAAAGTTACCTAGAGAATTCTTACCGGAAGAGCTAACTCCAAATGTTCCCGAAAGAATTAAGAAGTTTTCTTCATTCAACTATTAATAATGATGAGTTAATTAAGATTTCTTTAATAAAGACAAAAGTAAGTGTAATAAGGTACAAAACATTCTCATTAAAAACTATATTGCCTTTTTTTTACATTAAAAAATATTTAAATTTTTTTTTCAAAAATTGTTCTCTTGTTTTATCGTACGGAGACACACTACATTGACTGAATACAACTATACAAGTGATTAAAATAGGTTCTAGTAGGTTAGATGATATAATTTATAAATAGTTCTGAAAGATCCGTGGAGCAACATGGTTGGGGACCATAAAAAATAAAAAAAGGTCGATACATATGAATATTTATTAGAAGAAGCACACAACTAATCCCTCTCGTGAACCCCATAAGCAAGCTGTCCACGAGAATAGTGGTAAAAAGTGTCGTTTTTTGTAAATGGCTTTTATGCAAAATTGGAATAGAGATGCTCCAAACACTTTGTCGTACACTCACTTGGTACTTGCTTAGCTTCTATATAGTCTTTTCATTTCATTTCACGGGATGCTCCTGTCCCCTAGTTCAATTCCAAAATTCTTCATTAAATAAGCCAAACAATTCCCAACCTCTTATGCTCCTGTCACTCTCATAGCTATTCATCTGGGTCAGATATGCTAGGGCTAATGTGGCTGCCAGTTAACTTTACACACATTCACATCCATTTTCTGTGTTCACATTTTGCCATCTATGAAGGATGACTTTTATAGAGTTTTACAATTTGGCTTTGCGGTAGAAAATCTTACAATCATTTTCAAGTTAGAGGAGTCGCTCGCAGGATGAGGGAGCCACTTGTTGTTGGATAAGAGGGTAAGTCACTCGCCAAATGAGGGAATACTCTTATATTTTACGACCTTTGTGCCATTGCTTCATTATAATTAGTCGCCACGGGACTTCTCATTGAATCTTTTATCCGTCTGAGCCCAACAAAGGTAATCAAGAGGATGGGTCGCCCTTCACCGGACGAGGTGAGTTGGAGTAAATAATTTAATTTAACGTCTCATGAACTAATTTGAGAAATTTATTAAAAAAAAACTAAAAATAAGTTATAACTAAGTGTAAGCTTTTTTTTATAAGTTTATATGAACAATTTATGAAAATAAGTTTAAAAGTTAAAAAACTTATAAATAAACCATACACTATTTACATATTTCAAACACTTATACTAATGTTTAAGCTATAAAATAAATTCTTCAAAATATGTCGATCAATTATTGTTATAATATTTTCCCTATTAATCTTAATGCATGTTATATAGTGTGAAAGTGTATTGGAAAATTGGATTATTTAAATATAAGTTGGCTGGACTGCGATGCCTTCTCATCAAACAAAACGTTACAACTATAGGTGACATGTCTCATTCATATCTCCATGCATAATGTTTGCTAATTTTGTAGGATTTGAAGGGGGATTGGAAAATTTTAGTTTGTACAAACATCATTATTGAAAGATAAAGGGAGATATTCGTGCATGGAAACATAATCAACGGAGATCAATCATGGTTCTCGAGCTCGATGAAAAATGGTTGATAAAGATAGTTGTGGACCCTCAAGATCAGGTCACTTGCGGATGGAATTAATGCTAATTATTTCGTTTCATGATTGAAGAAAATATCTTTGCGACATTGGTAATTACAAGAGTAATTGTATATGTCGATGCTATTCTTCATCTGATTATATCAACAACTTGCGCTTGGGAGCAAAATTCACCTGGGCATATATATATATTGACAAATTCACTTTTCCAATCTTTGTATCTCGTGACAAATTCTCTGCTTCGTTGTTATCGTGGTAGTGAAGTTGATGTACACATGTGATCAATCCCAAGTTTGTCTGAATCATGAATAGGTATAGCAGTTCCTTTCACAAGGAATGAAAATGTTATCGAGGTTAGGATAAAACTTAGGTAACAGTATTTTGAATGTTGTGTGTGATTTTGACCAATAAAAAACTGAGCTATCATTATCTAAATATTTCATTATAATGTATATAATTAAGTAATAATAAAAACTATACATATAAAACTGTACGTAAGTTTTATCTTATTACTACTCGTTCCAGTAGAACAAGTTTTACAGCTACTATAGGAAACAGACAACCGGAGACGGTTATTTTGCGGCGGTTCCTACAAAATCGTCTCCATAAAGCAACCAGCTGCGGTTTCTGCGGCAATATGGTAATTGTCGTTGCTTTACTCATTTTAGCGATGGTCATACGATATTTGGTGTCGAATTGCCAAGTCACTTTTTCAATTTACCACCAAACTGTAAACCAGCCACCGCAGGACGTATCGCAACGGTAGCAACTATGACTTTTAGCCAATCGCCACAAAAGGAAAGATGTACCACGAATTGCCTCTTTTCTTGTAGTTGGCTTACTCAACCCATGTTTGATTATAATACCAACTTCAAAAAATGTTCTACCAGCCACAATAGAATTTTTATTTTATGGTGAATGTTGGACGATAAATAGTGATCATGAAATGCTTTTCATTCTGCCATAGAAAATTGAAGTATTAAACCCAAAGTTCTATCATATATTTGAATCATATAAAAATCGATTTAGGATAGGTTGTACTTCAATTCAGTCTCCTATAAATTTTCATTTTTTAATAAATGATTCCCCTTGATATTTTTCATTTGAAGCTAGCTCTTAACCATTATTAATTTAACCTTCAAAATGTTAATTAGCTTATAAAATGACTTTCAATGGAGTAAAAACGCAGAATTACTAAAGACGTTGTTTATCTTTCTTTAAAGTTTAAAGTAAACCATAGCATAAGCATAAATGACCACAACAAATTAAAAACTCACTGAAACGCTAGTTTGCCCTCACACATACACAATTGGACACATCTTCACAATTTTTAATTCTAGCCACTTTCAGTTTATTTTACTAACGACAAAACTACAACAACACCAAAATTTACAGGATTCACGTCTTTCTCATTCACACTGCACAGTAAAAAGTAAAAACCCTATCAACCATTCTTAATTTCGAAAGTAATCAAATCCAACGGTTACAAACAGTTACAGGTTGAACTTCAAGGCATTCCCTTGTTGGCGTAACTGTTCACGAGCGCCAACGCATTGCTCGTGAACTTCTTCACCTTCGTCACGCGATTGCACACGTCCGCCTTCACCGGACACTCCGCAACGTCCTGGAACCCGTCCGTGCACGTCTCCTCGTCGGTGAGTGCCGCGCTCATCCACGTCTGCACGTTGCTCATCTGGAACATGAACGATCCCGCGCCGGCGCCGGCCGCTCCGATCTGCCGCATCTGCTTCAGCGAGCCGCGGATTTCGTCCACCGCGTCGTCGAGGTTCGAGAAGCAGTCGTGTAGCGCCTGCGCGGCGCGCGAGGTGCTGCCTTCGCCGTAGTCGGCGACGCGCGTGAGGTTGGTGAGGTAGGAGGCGGTGCGGTGGACCTTCGAGAGGGTCACAGCTATGGCGATGCGAGCTAGCTGGCCAGGGTTCTGTTGGATTGCATTGGCGTAGCGAGATAGGGAGGTGTAGCACACGTCAGGGTACAGCGTGGTGTTGCAACTCGTCCGGATGAAATCGGCGTCGCCGTCGCTGCCAGTGGCGGGGCCTTCCTCTACGGCGGTGGAGAATGCCGCCGAGGCGAATAAGATGAGGCACAGGATAAGGTGGTGGTGAAGCCGTTGGGTCCTCATTTCTGTTTTGCTAACAGCTTGTTTGTTGTGGTGACTGTGTGGGGATGTGAAAGAGAGACGGGGGTTTATGTAGGCAGCAGTTTTTGCGCGAAATTACCTTTATGGCTATCATCTTCGGCTATAATGACCTAAATGCCACCTAAAATTTTACTAAGATTTTAGGAAATAGTTGTTGTTAGGATAAAAGTTGAAAACTAAAATCTGGAATCACTTAGTAGCTAGCTTATTTTAACATTTAATTATCAAGTCGGGAGATCGATCTTCACAAATGGGGACGAAGCGCATTTATTAACCAACTATTTACTGTTTAGGGTGAACACTACTGTTTAGGGTGAACACTCCCCAATGAGGAAATTAATCACTTTTATCAATAAATTAAAAAAATGGAAAATTAGTACAATTAGTTACCTTTTCTAGACAAGCACAACAGAAAATATTAAATGTTGAAGGCAGTTAAAAGGGTGACTAACTAAGAAGGGCAACTTTTCATTAAAAAAAATGAAGGGCAATTTTGAAACTAACATAATTATTTTATTAGTGCGTATTTGTATACATGAAATAGCTTTGTTTATTTGTTTTGTTTACTGTTTAGAATTTGAGGCTAGGATTGTTATGTACAATAAATATGTAAAAGAGTCGTATTAAAAGAACTAATGTGAATGGATATGTGGACGAGAGAAAAGTTGTATGAAAATAGGTAACAATGGTCAAGACTCAACTTCTAGTTTCGGAGAGGAGAGCCATCAAAAGCCAACTAATTGAACTTCGTTAATACCTAATTGAACTTCTATTTCAACTTCATCTCCTAATGTCGTACGTGGTGATATGTGGCCATGTAAGTATGCTAGAGGTTGGAGATTTGATTCTCAACTTTTGTGAAAAGAAAAAAAAATTTAGTCAATTTTCTACTGCTTAATGCATTAATAATGAAGTGATGAATTATTTTCATAAATATCAACTGTGAGAATCAGAGTTGTGTACAAACATTTTGAGGCGTAAGGCGAAAATGTTAAAATGACTTTCTTTTCATAAGAATAGAAACTTAATATAACATATAAATTATCAATTTTTATATTAATCTTTTAGCTACATACTTTTTATTTGACATTTTCTCTCGAAAAAAATAAGAATACAAAAATATAAATAAAATAATAATGAAAAATAAATAAACTAATACTGCAAAATAAATAGAAAATATGAACAATAGAATCTGAAACACGAACAATCAGCAATGAGAGATTTTACAACAGTTTGATATCAAGTATCTCCTTTAATAATTCACTTCAATGTAGAAATAATGAAAACTTTCTTTTTTTGAGATAAGAAACAATGAGTGAAGAACATATTTGTATAATAGTGTAGATATATAAATCATAAAAAAACTAATGTTATGAGTAAACACAAATTAATTTTTTAATTTTAGGAATGTAAAAGTAACAAATATATTTTTTTAGTCTTTTGAAAAATGTAAATTTAGTTATACAAAATACTACTACTAATTAATAACAGTTAAAGTTTCACTTTCCGGTTCTTGTGCATTACCCATATTACAATTAACATAACCTGTTTTTTCATTGTCCCATTATTTCTTTAAATCTGAGTAGTATATACTATATAAGTACTAATTTTTTTTGCCTAAGGTACTTGCCTCAATTGCCTTGTGAGTTACACGCCCTGGTGAGAATACCTTAGTTAACATTGTAAGAAAAAGATGTTAGTTGAATTTAGCTAATTTAAAATAACTTCCATTTCTTTCAATTTATAAAAAAGTTGTATCATCTTAAATGTCGTGATAACGTCGTTATAATAACAAATATCCAACCATACTCATAATAACTATATTTGTGTTTAGTTTTCAATTCACACGTGTTATGCGGTTCTAACAAGGAAATACAAATTCTAATGTGGTGAATGTGAAAATAACTCCTTTTTTTCATTGGGTTGAAAGTACTTTTAAGTTAATCTCAACTTAAATCTAAACACACTCATATTTGAATTTTATTTTTCTAAAAAATGCTAATAGTTGAGTAGGTATTTGCCTAGAACCTTATTAAAAATAATGATTTTGTTAATAAAGAAAAAAATGTAGGTCAAGTAATAGGAATGATTTCACATAAAACATCAGATTCTTTAGAGTTATATTGTTATTTAATAATTATATGCAGGTCACAATTACGTAATTAAATGTGAAACTTTTTTTTTTCTCTTAGTTAGTTTTCTACATCTACATACGTTGAAGGCTTAATTGAAAAAATAAAAGGGGTATCTGGTTTGGTTCCATAGATGCAAGAAACAAACAGTGACAGGCAAAAGAGAAGAGCGTTGTTTGGCGTGGCGTGGGGACTCTACTTCTATAAATTATTAAGAAGAATAAACAATTATGATTTAGGTTACAATGAGTGGAAGCAAAGGTGTTCCTTTGTTAATAAAATAATGATAATTTTACACAAAATAAAACAGTTCTACATCTTTTAAGTTCTATCATTTTCCATTTTTTTAGCTGAGATTCTGCACAATGAGTGAGAATGTGAGACAACAATATTGTGTTCCTACACGGGCATAATACATGGGATGTGTTTGAATTTTCGTTTATAGAACTTATCGGTAGGTTTATAAATTTCAAGTGTCATATTTCCAATATATGTTTTAGTAATAATTTTTAACCGTCGCAAAATTTTAAAATCCGCCACTAAAGCGTATGTCAAAAATATGTCGATCAAAAACCATATATTTAAAAATCATTCCTGTTTCGTTTAACTCAACATAGATTAAAGTTAATGTGATAAAATCTTTTTTCTTTGATTCATGTTAAATTCTAATGCGTAAGATTCTAACTTTTTCCTAAGTAATTTTAAATACATGGAATCACGTTTTGAATGTGTTTACGTCAATGCAAACCAAAAGAACTGTAAAAGCTACATTGTGAAGAAGAATCAATTTCATTATAGAATGTGTGGTATACAATGTATTTATAATCGGCTACTATGTACTAACTCAAGTTATGTTAACTAGCTATAGTTCTAACCGAAAGTAAAACTAACTAACAGAAAGTAACTAATGTTAACTAACAACTAACTATTCTATTTATTCGTGAAAAGATAAAAGAGATCAGTTAATACAAACAAATATACAAGATGTCCACTTCAATTTTGCAGGTAGTGGAGAATCATACTGATGAAGCGTCACTTTCCAGTCCGTGACAAAATCAACTGAGGTCGTTACAGGTGCCCAAACATTAAACATATAAAATTCAGATAAACCTTAATCATGTATTCTCTTATGCAACAAACGTTCACGCCCACGAAAGTAACATTCGACTTGCTTTGCGTAGAATAATAGTAATGAAATCCCAATGTGGTGTATTGAAGTTGAGGTATTTTATTCTGATGGCCTCCACTACAAGAAAATCAATGGGCAATAGCCTAATAAAGCTTGGATTTTGGGTTGTTGGTTTGGAAATTGGAGAAAGGGGAGTGCATAGTATAGTCATAATATTTTCTTGCACTCGTGAATTGCCCACTATTTGCCCCAAGCGTGATACTTTTGTTCTACCTTTTTCTAATGGCTTGTCTTCCCTGCCACACACATACACCATTCAACTTCCAAGGACAATCATTGTGTGCCTTGTGGGAGTTAACCTGCCCCACGATCACAGTGTCCACAAGGGAGAGGACTTTATTCTCTGCCCACAATCTAACCCAATTGTGTGAACAAGAGCTTACACATGGCTTATTACTTTTCTAATTTAGAAATAAGTTAGTGGGTTTGAATTTCAGTTTAATACAATATTTATTCATATTAAACTCATTATGATAAATTTATCTTGATGCAAATAAAAGACATATACTATGAGTATGTTTGGATACACATTAATTTTCAGTTTTTATGTATTGATATGCCAAATTTGGCATTCTAAAGTAATCAAGAACTAGGATTGAGTGGCGTGAAGAGAACTTAATTGATTTAACTTCAAGTGAAACAGTGATGGAGAATAAGTCAAAATTCCTAACGGAAGTAAAAATTCCAAAAATCTAGTCGCGGTGTTTGGTATTCAACATGCACATTACAAGAGGTTCATTTCCCTTTTATGGGGGTAAGAGTGCCAACCTAATTCGAAAACTCCCTAAGGTATAGGGCTAAATTTATTTTGAGTCCAAAGCATAATAAATTGCCAACAAAGTGTGAGAAATACATAAATCGCCAAAATGGCGTGAAGAATATCTGAATCATCAAAAGTGACGGCTAATATACACAAACAATATGGGACCGCTTGCATAAGGGATCGAAGAGATCGCCTGCAGGGCGAAGAGTCCATGATTGATGGCTCGTTGAATGCGAGACGACTCGCCAGGTAGAGAGTCGTTCGCCAGATAGGGAGTCGCTCTTAAGGTGGTGGCTTATAAGAATGAAGGGGTCGTCAATGGCTGGACGCTCCAGACCAGTCCAAACTGTAATACAAACACCTCTATAGAGTGTGTTCAGATATCATTTGATGCATTGTAAACGGACTTGTACTTTTATTTATATAGAAGTGTGTGTTAACATTTATTTGCATCGGTACCAATAAACATCTAAACATTTGGATATTTTTTTTTCAAAATCAATTCTAGCTACTCACAGAACGTTCTATCTATAATTAATTTTAACTTTAGAATAAGAATTTTCAAAACATAAAATAAGATATTGTGATGAAAAGAAAATTCTAAGTTGGTAAAGGTTGTGAGATAAATGCTCTACATTTGGCCTCCTTTTTTCAAATCTATCTAGAGGACAGAAAAAGGGAACATAAAGAAAAAGCTGGAGTTTGTGAACTGTAATGATGATGCCCACCATTCAAGCAACTCTTTGCTCCAAATTTAAGAACACAGGTTTGAAGGAAGGAAAATGTAACATTCTTAAAAAAAAATACTAGTACAACTACAAGATTGTGGCATGCTCCTTCATTGAAGCGTACTCTCCAATACATGTTAGCTTTATCTTCAACTTTGACTTTACTAACAAAGTGGTTAGAACAGTAAAAATAAAAATCAAAGAACCTCATAATTTTGATTTGAAACCTCACTCTAGGCGAATCCATCTGACAAGAACATCTTTACCAAATAACGGACTCAACGGCGTAATTGATTCTTTTTTATCCAAAAAGGAGAAGAGAGTAGTAGGAGAGCTTCTCTGATATGTGTTTTTCACTTTTTCTTAACACATTATTTGCATTGGATTAAAAACAAAAACTTTTTTAGTATCCTCATTAAATTACGGTAGATCAGATTAATTTGGCATGATTTGTTATGTCTGAGATGTCAAATTTATTAATCTTGACTTTCTTTCTTTCCTTCTTTTTTTTGACAGGAACATATAAGTTAAGTGTTAACTAAAGTTCCAAAAAAAAGTGTTAACTAAACGCACAAAAAAAGCATGCATAATTTATAGGTGACGGCTAGGGTGCATGATCGAATAAGTCATGTATTAGTGGATGATAGTTTATTCACCCTTGATATAATAATAAAATATTAGATGACTGAGATTGAATGAACGAAATGATTAAAATACTTTTCTAACCCTAATTTATTCTCTATGTTTCTCCCCACCTCTCCCCTCCCTCAATCCATGCGCCTTTCAGATGGTTCGTCCTTTGCCCCTCTCTAAACATATCCAACAGCCTCTGCACCCCCCAACACCTCATTCTTTATCTCCACCTTCCTTCCCTGACCTCTAGAATCCCCACCCCGAGGAACCCCAACACCCATCCACTACGACATCGTGACTTTGCATTCAGGGAAAAAAAAATCCATCTGATTGTAAGCACTAAACCAATTATTCAGACTTAAGAAGTTGACTTTTGTTGTCATTGTCTACACATTCTACTTAATAAATTTTTTTAGATATACAATATGGTACAGTTCTGGTATGGATAGAGAGCAATCAAATAATAGGCCGCTGAGATAAGATGGGAACTGAAATATGGGTCCATATACCTGCCAGGCACGGTAAAGGGGAGACAAGTATGGAGAAAGCTTTTTCGTGTGAATTTCTAAAGCTTTGAGATAATTCAGCAGCATCCATCAATGTCATTGTCAAAACAAAGAGATCCCGGGCCAATAAGATTCCCGTGAAATGAGGGATAATTACAAAACTGCGTTGTTTATCATCTTTGATTGAGCAAGAGACATGGAACCCTTTAAATGAGTTATGACAAGTCACTTTACCAATGTGAATTCAGAACTTGCTATGATCTTTTTCACCAGTAATTGCATAAAGACAAATAGCTCGCCATAAATATTGGGTAGCCTCATCATGGAAGATAATGACCATATGAAATATTACACTGATAGTAACTCCATTCAGGCCATAAGAAATCATGTATAAACTAAGTCATGTCAATTATCAAATTTGTTTCAGCACATCCGGGGAATGGGATTGACACTCCACCACAGATTGTGTCATTCATGAAATTGTTACAGTGGTGTTGCCGGAACTTGCCCTCATCTTTTCAAAAATCAAATCATATGAGGTAGCAAAACAAGCAACAGATATTGATAATAAGATATCCTGGGGGGAAAACATATCAAGCGAACAAAGCTTCTGAAATCTATCAAGATATCCAAGTCCAACAAAGAAACCCACTGAGATAGCCAATTGCCCTACAGGGAATTCAATGATATACTTGGGAAAAATAAGAAAATGTCAATCATAGTGTGGGTCAGCGATGCATAAACGTATCAAAGGAAATAAGTCAATGATATCATATTCTAAATAGCACCATCATTAACTTAAAACGATAAGCTAGCATGCAGCAAGTCTTAACAAGACAGAGTCAGGAAATAAGGAATATGTAACTTTTTCCATTGCAATACTGCGATTTCATTACTAAAATATAGAGAACTTTACATCTCATGCAAAAGTTATGCTGGCCTTGAACCACTTCAAGAAAGATACAAATCTCAGATTTTACAAACCCTCGAGAGCAAACAAGATCATGTTGTTCGAGGCTCATGTATGTGACATTTTTGTCCAGCAAACAAAGAGTCAAGCTTCCTTAATCCCTGACAAAATCTTTGCAATGTGTGTGACCAAATGGGTCATCCGGGCAATATGCTGTTAAAACACCGGGGCAATAGAGTCAAGCTTCCTTAATCCCTTTTACGAATGACTTTTGGTAAGCACTGTAATTATACTGTTTTATAAGCCTGGATGGGCTCTGCCATACTTAAACATCAGCTGAATAAGAAGTTTATGATATATTCTACTGAGAGCAAAGTAGTACCATACTCTTTCCAACACGCTAATAGTGAGATTTAAGAGAAGTTTATGGGTCACTCACACTAAAAAGAGTGGGCCCCCGACATTTTAGTGGGACCAACATGGAACCCGCCCAATAATAAAGAGTGCATTAGAAAGAACATGACAAAATATTCTACGACATAGACAGAAAGAAGCAAGAAAACAAATTTTCTTATGACATTTGAAGTTCTAAATTAAGCACCACTTATCCTAATTGTGAGTAAGATACTAATGTACCGACCCTAGTATCTTTGTATTGTCTTTCCCTTGCTTAAACTTTGCAACGTGCTGATGATACTCTTCGAGCTCTTTCTCCAACCTCTCGATGAACTGGCTAGTATGCTCAAGAGACTGCTCATACCTATATTTCTCCATCGCCTGGAATGTTCAAGTTTTAATAATTAAAAAACATAAGCTCTATGCTAAAAGAAAAGAAAAGAATCAATGCTTTCTCAGCAAAATATATTCCAGTGTAAAACTATGAATCAGCACTTTGAAGTTATTGAATCATCCCCTCTATCATAGTACCGATGTTTTCCTTTCTCAGAAAACAAACATAATGCTAACTAATACATGTTTATCTGTCTTAATAAAAGAGGACCATCCCCTCAATACAAACAAAAAATTTAGCTTCTTTCACTAGCATGCATGAGGCCTGTGAGAGGCAAAGGCTCCCAGACATTCATATTAGGCTTACTTACTATGTTAAGGCATAAATCTGTACCAGCATGTAAACTTGCATTGCTAACCACAGTCATCAAATATAGTAGTATTTAATAAAACAAGGTTATGAGATGGTCCTGATTAATATAAAAAACTGTGATGATATACATAAGCTATCCTCCAAGTTTAAGCTCTTCAAGGACCAACTATTGCTGTTATAGCTTGAAATTTTTTAATTGAATGGTTTAGATCCTTATATAATCTCAAGTCTCAACCCTCAGATTTTGCAATATATATCAAACTACCATGCATTTGTGCTTGTGCTTGACAACTGCCAACCATCAAGTACATTATTTCTACACTGATGCCCAAAAGAAAGGGAGAAACAAGGAATACTAACTTCAATATGGCATCTACGGAATATTTTAGAGGGATAGAATGAGGCATAATAGATTAGACTACTTTACAGTATTTCAAGGACAAATTGTACTAACTTTAGGGATTCATTTGTTCAACATTTAATTAGAATTAGGGCTATAGTGATAGTATAAATAAGACTATTGGGTTAGTTTTTTGTAGCACTTCATAATACACCACATCAACTTAATATCATATTAGTCTACTAAACTCTGTTTTTTCCCTATCTAGCCAGAACCCTATAATTTCAATTAAAAAGATACAATATTAGTTATCACTAAATATGTTTTGCCAATGAATAACTAGTGCACAGTCAAAGTTACCTTCACTTTTGATAATGTATCTGGAGGAGACATTGCTTTTGGCTGTACATAGTTCTTTCCACGATAAAATATGATAATGTTATTGGGCTTGATGTCAATCACAATGCCTTTGCTTAGTCGAGCAAGCTCTTCAGCATATTCATGAATTTGCCCCGGTTTGCAAGGCTTGCAGATCACCTTTACAGTCTCGTGATTCTTCCAGTGAAGATGCATGTTTAGAACTACCCCACCAAACACTCCACGTCTCCCAACTGGAACATAGTGTTTCTTTTTCTCACCAGTGCGCTTTAGGTAATGTCTCTCCTCCTCAGTTAAAATTTCCGGATCAAATGTCTCTGCTGGGGGTTTTGGTATATCAAATTTCCTTAGCTTTTCAATCAACCATACTTCCTTTCGCTTGGCCTGTAGATTTATAAGTTTTAGAAGAAAAGGAAATATTGAGGAAGAAAGGAATGACGCCTCTTTCCAGCCTATCTGAGGCACTAAATTATGCTTGTACACTGAGGTGAAGATACCAAAGGCAAGATAAAAGTTAAAACAGGAAAATATCTATTTTGTATACTGTGATATTATAGTAATGTCTAATAAGTAGGGTAACTGAGAAATATTAATGTCTTAATGAAAAATATAAATTCACATAAGCTTCCCCAAATGCAGAGTAAAACTTAGCAGAGGTGTTTCAAATACAAATCCACATGAGGCAATATACTGGTTCAGTGCCCTTATATGCAGGACGTATCAGAACAATACCCATACATTTAGTAGAGAACTTAAACAGTAAGAAAAACTAAGTGATCAAATCATAAAAGTATGAACCCAGACCAGAAGGAAGAAAATTCACAAAAGTAAATTATCAATAAGAACCAAGCAGCTTAAACAAAGTACAAGTTACCGAGAAATTCCAACCTTTTCAAGCTTATATCGAATTCTAACTTCTGGATTTGGAGAATTCATCTTTTTCCTTGCCTTCAAACGATAGAATCTGAGTTCATTAACTTTAGCCTTTTTAGACTTTTTTATCTTTTTTGTCTGGCCATTCTTAGTAGAACTAGTGCCATCAAGCTTATCCAGAGAGAATCGGACAACATCATTGCCAGTCCTCAGTTCAACTGATGCATTGCTAATGTATCTGGCAGGTAGCCAGTTTCCCATAAGACCATGGCTTCCTATGATATTTGATCTCTGTATTGTAAGAAAATCTGATGGAGAAGATCCCGTGGACCCTCTCGAAAGATGACTTGATGTCCCATAAGTTCTTGGTTGTATACACTTATAAGGGGTAAAAGACTTAAAATATGAAGTTGCTGCTGGGGATGATGCAATGGTTGGAACTTCTTCAACTAGAAAGCATAACCAGGATAATCTATATCTGCATAGCAAGAATATAAATCTGTAGAGTCAGTAGCACTCTAAAAGGAGGAGCAGGTTACATCTTAAACAAATATTTTCCTGTGTGATCTACATTATATGATTTTCGTCATCTTTTCGTTTACACATTACAAAAGCTGAAAAGATATGAAGCTGATACAGGAGCAGCCTAAATATATTGAGCTTCAATAAATTAAATTCAACCAAACATTAGAAGATTTTTTTTATTTTTTTTCGTTCCACTCACTTGGCAAGTGAGGATTTAGACTATACAAAGAAAAAACCAATCACTAAAAGGCATAATTACTGAACAAATGAACGAGTACAAGTAGAGTAAAAAAGAATTGCTTTGTCTAAGCGAGAAAAATGAACCTGTTGAATGTGCAGGAAAACCCGTGCCTTGCTCCTCTGAGTGAAGCTGCAGAAAACATAAAAGTCCAAAATCCAGCTGAAAAGTCATAAAAGGAAAAAGGGTAAGGACAGAATCCAGCTGAATTAGAATGAAGACATGATTATTGTTGATAGCAGTGGATGTCATAGAGGCATTGAATGGGAGCAGAATCATGCAGGTTTGGTTCAGGACATACATCGAACAGATTATGGTCATTATTCATAAACGTGGTTTAAGACGAACTCACAAATGAAATATGATAGAATGGTACAACTCCAAATCAAGACATGAATGTAAATTACCGGTTGAATCCTCCCTCTAATCTCAGCGACGCTGGAAACAAAATCTATCGAAGTAATGACACTGTTAAAGAACCTTGATTAAGCAGATGACGCAGCAAAGTAGAACTCAAAATTTTCTCTGCTGCCACTGATCTCACATATATGTTTTTGTTTTTTTGACTAACAGGGTCTTTGAAACATTATTATGGGCTTTGACTTGGGTTTACGATGTTTTATTGCTCTGTATTGTAACGGCCCAACCGTAATGGTTCTTTATTTGGAATTGTGGGTTCAATCCCTTTTTTCCCCACTAACAACCAGGCACAGATCCAGAAATTTGAACATGTGGGGGCAATATACACATAAATTTGTAACATGGAAAATATAACATAGTACTATTAAAAAATTGAAAGTACTATTTTTCCATTGCTGGATAAAGTTAAGAAAAAAGGAAAATTATTAGCAAACAATATTGGTGCTAAACATTCACTTAGGCTTAGCCATCCTCCTAAGTCCTATGACCTCTCAATCTTATCCTATTGCTATGGCTATGATTCTATCATTCTGGTGCAGTGGTGCCTAAACAAACTTCAATTCAATCAGGATTTGGAAGTTTTAGGTAAAGGGATAAACTGAGGGTAGGAATTGATTGTAACAACTGAAATGAGGATTAAATTGGAGTCACGAATTATCAGAGGATAGTCACAGTAGTGGGAGCAAAACTACAATTCCTTTCCTGAATTTCAAACAAGTAAATGTTGGATACATTTTATAAAGGAGTGCAAAACTCTCTTCAATGAAAGAATAAAAAGTATGCTCAAACGAGCACTTTCAGTTCCCAACAGTTGAAACAATACACAAACTTGCAAAATTCAACACAGTAAAAAAAAATAGTCTATAACCTCCTTCTTCAATTCAATCAGCTACCAAGTACCAACCAAACACAAAACAACAGCCAACAACAACAAGCAAGTAAAGTAAGCAAGTAAGTAAGCAGTGGTGACAAATCAGACAACACAAAGGATTGGGTTACCTACTTACCTTGCTGGCTTGCTCACTGGTTGTTCAGAAGAGACCGCGCGAAAGAGGCTGGACTCTGGAGCGGCGGCGACGCGAAGGGGAGAAGAGGGTTGAAGCAGAGCAGGTGGAGAAGGAGGGAGTGCCGCGGAGGCAGACGCGCAGAGGAGCCGCGGACTGGCGGAGGAGGCAGCGGCGCGCGACGGCGCGAGCGAAGGAGGCAGAGCCGCGACGGCGTGAGGAGGCAGAGCCGCGCGAGGGAAGAGAAGGAGGCAGAGGCTGCGAGCGGCGGCGAGAGACGGCGCGGCGTGAGGAGGCAGAGTCGCGCGACGGCGCGGCGAGAGAAGGAGGCAGAGGCTGCGAGCAAAGGAGGCGAGAGAAGGAGGCAGAGGCAGAGGCAGAAAATGAAAGAGGAATTAGAGTTGGGAAATAGAAAGGGCAAATAAGTAATATTACTATGTTTTTTAATTTTTTTTTTATATCCTGTGGGGGCACTTGCCTCCTTTCTTTGCACGTGGATCCGTGCCCGCTAACAACTCATCATTTTAGTTTAGGGTTAAATATATTTTGGTTTATGTGTAATAGGCGAGATTTGAAGTCGGTCCCTAGAGGGGGATGAGACTCAGATGAGGAATGGTGATGAAGAATGCGTTGTTTTAATTTGTTTAGCGCTTTGGTGAACTACATTATTATATTGTTTTTTTTTGTGAAAGATTATTAGATTGGTTTAATTTAGGTTAGTAATTAAGTTTTATTTCTAGTTTAATTAGTTTTTTTATATGAAATTAAATAAAAAATGAAAAAGAAAAAAATTAACTTAGGTTCATTTAATACGTGGTAGTGTCACGTCCCCCTCTGGTGGTGTCATTTGGCAAAGTCACCGGAGCTCCATCGGGGGCAAGGATGACTTTTGAACAAAAAGGTAGTTGGAATGATGAATTCCAGACTTTACTGAAACTAGGGACCAACTTCAAATCTTATTTATTTCACATGGACCAAAAACATATTTAACCCTGTAGTTTATTTAGTGAAATGAGTAATGGGACTGATTTGATAATTTTATCATTTTATGACATGATTTTTGAAAAAAAAAAATTCTTAGCGTTTGAATAGAAACTAAGAGAAAATATTAACAAGGTGTTGGTCTAATAGTAAATAAGTTAAATCCTTCAAAGAATGAAAATACAGGTTTGAATAATGAAAATAAGGGGACACAATCTAAACTGTAACAATAATTGGGGACACAATCTCGAAGTAAAAGGTGGTGAGTTTTTAGAAGCAAAGCATGCCTTTCAAGTGTATAGTCACCAAAGGATCCGCTATTGTGGAAAGACAATCAAGTACCAGTGTCCATATTTTTATTAGAGTACAACTAGTTTACAAGATACTAGTAGTATGTATAAGAAGTTATCCAATAGATTTAGATTTTCACATTTGGAGCTCTCTTCAACTCTTTTGGTGGATTTGACATCCCTGTAGTTATGTTAGATGATTTAAGCAACTAGAGTGTATATAAGCACTTTTGAGTTTTATTAGAAAATGAACCGTAGCGGTGGTGACGGGCAAAAGTAGTTAGTAAAACCACCCAACAATCCAGCATAGACTCACATGCTTCCCCTTCCCCATGCAGATAGATTTGATACTCACTTCATTAGTCAAACCATCAAACGCTTCACAATCACATACATACATACATTCATTCTCCCATTACAAAACACAGTTCCACAGGACCCACACACCCTTTCCTTCACTCTCACTCCACGTGTTCCCCACCTATTGGCGGTGCTCTACACATGTCCTCATTATTCCTCCTATCCCTAAACTCTTTGACCGGCTCACGTGGCGTCACCCTATTGGAGAACTCACTGGAATCCAAGGGTGCTTTCTCGTTTATATAACAACCTCTGCGCTTTCCCCCTTTCGTCGCTCACACTCGCAGCACAGGGGCAGACTGGGGAACAAATAAACCACCAAAAATGGCGCCAAATGCTCTCTTCTCTCTCGCCGTGCTCCTCCTCCTGTTCCACCCCCTCGCCGCCGCTGGCCACGACTACCACGACGCCCTCCGCAAGAGCATCCTCTTCTTCGAAGGACAGCGCTCTGGAAAACTCCCACCCGACCAGCGTCTCCGATGGCGCCGCGACTCCGCATTGCACGACGGCGCCGCCGCCGGAGTAATCACTCACACACGACTACAACTGAAATTCATCCTCGAAAATGCTAGGCTGAGCTTACTATAACCTGCATTGCGTTTTTTTCAGGTTGACTTGACCGGCGGGTACTACGACGCCGGCGATAACATAAAGTTCGGGTTCCCGATGGCGTTCACGACGACGATGCTAGCGTGGAGCGTGATCGACTTCGGGAAGACGATGGGGCCGGAGCTGGGGAACGCTTTGAAGGCGGTGCGGTGGGGGACGGATTACCTGCTGAAGGCGACGGCGAAGGTAGGATCCTCCGGCGTGGTTTTCGTGCAGGTCGGCGACCCTTACTCTGACCATAACTGCTGGGAGAGGCCGGAGGACATGGACACGTCGCGTGCGGTTTACAAGGTCGACGGGTCCCATCCTGGATCTGACGTGGCAGGAGAAACCGCCGCTGCACTTGCCGCTGCATCCATCGTGTTCAGATCACGTGACCCCCCTTACTCTGCCATGCTCCTCAAACGAGCCGTTACGGTGCGTCACACTCAATCTTTTTTTTATTTTTTCACGAAAAACATTTTCATCTGTGTATAGTTGAAAAAGTGAAAAATACGAGACTATGCTGTGGTAAGTTTGGAAAGTTGCGAGAGACTTTACCGGGAATTGATATTAGGGGTTTTTTGGTCTTTTTAAGTGTGCATTTAATATATTTTTCCGTTAAAATATCGCGAGAAAATGACCGTTGATGAGAGATGGTGCAGGTGTTCGAGTTTGCTGACAGGCATCGTGGTGCATACAGTAACAGCCTGCGCCGTGCAGTGTGCCCGTTTTACTGCGACGTGAATGGTTACCAGGTACGGCAGCATTGATGATTGAACACTGGCCGTTTGATTGGATGACTTTTTTGTAGTTTGGTTAATTAGAATGTTGACTTTAGCGTGATGTGATGATTTTAGGATGAGCTTCTGTGGGCAGCAGCGTGGTTGCACAAGGCTTCTCGTAGGCGTCTGTACAGAGAATACATTATCAGGAACGAGGTCGTTTTGAGGGCTGGGGACACCATTAATGAGTTTGGTTGGGATAACAAGCATGCGGGGATCAATATCCTCATTTCCAAGGTAATTTTTAACATTACCCAATATAAATTAGCTTTGTTATTCCAACTTTGCTTAATTTACCTTGTTTACGGAAAGAAAATAACAATTTTTTTAATTAAGTATCTTGGTGAATGTCTTCATGTTATTAGTAGTATATTAAAAGTGTGCTTATCAAAGTGCTTTCTTTTGTCTTTTGTGTGTTGTTTTTGTTCCTCTTGTTTTGCGTCCCTCGTTGGTCATGTGGGGGTGCAGTGTGTGACACTGCTCATTCATTCATTCAATCTAGCTAGCTGCAGAATATAGAGATAAAAAGTTTTCAGCATCACGTGGTCTGTGCAATGGGATTTTTTGACTTTGTTTTCTATTTGGAATCTCATTCTCATTGGCCCATTCCCAATCTGTACTTGTCATATTATTAATCATTGATCATCACAACTACAACAGCGAATTTCAGATGAATAAAACTATTCACACACTACTAACTTTACAATTAGACACCCAATTTTATATGTTCTAACATGTGAGTTACATTTAGATAATTTATTTTATTTTATTTTATTTTATAACATGATCTTTCATTACATTGTACACGGACTGTTTATTTTTTTACATGTTTATTGCAAAAAGTATAGAAATAAGAATCCATCTCGAACTTGATGGAATACACTTGCACTAGTAGGCTTACATATTTTATAAGAAGCATTAATGTAGTAGTTATTTCAGATCACGTTCGAGGAGAGTAAACTGTTTTAAATTGGTGGGTCATGCATGGAATCTATGACAGTGTGAAAGGTTTGTTTGCATATATGTATGGTACAGCATGATAGGGGAATGTATGTACAGATTGGATTAAGAAAAGGTTTTATCCGTTTATACATGATATTGAAAAAAGTCAAGATAACAATGAGAAAAGAGGGTGCCAAATGCTGATGATTGCACATGATGTGAATTGCATTTTGGAAATGTAAGTGGGCACCGGTTTTAGTTATTATGCTAGGGGGACATCCTCTAATAATTACAACTTGGATCTAAACTTGTGACATTGGCACATTGAGGGGGCAAATTTGTCTTTATAGGGTTTTGTAGAATGCCCTGCCTCTTTATTCAGAACCAAATGGGTAACCAATTTAGCAAATTCTTTGGCCTACACATCATATCATAATAAACATTTGGAACAAAGCGTATTGTACTTTAATTATTTCATCCTTTTAGATCTGGCAAATGGTGGGGCCCAGTACTGGTGCATCCATGTGCACCCTACCACTATTTTCTGCTTGCTTCACTTTCCATCTGTGATGGAGTCTGTGCCTTCTTGTTTAAGCTCTTATCGCTATCACATTCACATTTCCTGCATTCTTTTATTGTAGTGTAACTGAACATTCTTATAAATTATTTTATTCAATCCATCCCGTGACTCATTTCTCCTAACCCTAAACATTGCAGTAATGAACATAGTTTTATTTTCTGCAGGAGGTGTTAATGGGCAGAGCAAACTATTTTTCCTCATTCAAACAAAACGCTGATGGATTTATTTGTTCTACATTGCCTGGAATTCCTCACCCCCAAGTTCAATTTTCCCCAGGTATTCCGTCACTGTTTTCCACTTTGTCCTTGAGAAAAAGTGACTCTCGCGTGATATATGACAATTAAACAATGATTATGATTTACGAGACCAATGAACAAAGCCACTAATTTTGTTTGCTTTTGACAAGAAAAGCCTTTGATTGGGCTTTTGTGTGCACACAGCCACACACACTCTCCTTGCATTCATCGATATTTCTGCACAATTATTGCAATAACGGTATATAGTTTAGTCACTGTTTTTTCTTACTCAACTTGTTGTTGGTTAATTGAAAAAGGTGGGCTTATCTTCAAGGCTGGTGGAAGTAACATGCAGCATGTAACATCCTTGTCCTTCCTGCTCCTAGCTTATTCCAACTACCTAAGCCACGCCAATAAGGTTGTGCATTGTGGTCCGACCACTGCTACCCCAGCCTTACTCAGGCGCGTTGCCAAACGCCAGGTGAGAGTTGTATTACCTCATGTATGGGTTCACGGTAAAAAATCACGGCGAAGCCAAGCCAAGCCATTAGTGAATAACCACAAAAATTAAAAAAATTGTCTCAGTTCACTGTGATTTTAACTTGCTCTGATTTTCTTTATAGTGCATATGCACTTAGTTAAACTTCATTCCACTAGTGGGTCCTCTAATATGAGCTTCACCCTACCGTTGATTAATGAGGGACCAATTTCTAGTTTTCGAAAACCGACAAAATTAACGGCTACATTTTGTCCTTTCTGAGAATCGTTGAAGTAATATATATATATGCACGTGGCTGTCATTTACTAGGTGGACTACATTCTTGGGGACAACCCGTTGGGAATGTCCTACATGGTTGGATACGGTGCACGCTACCCGCAGAGGATACATCACCGTGGCAGCTCGCTTCCCTCAGTGGCGGCCCACCCGGCCCACATAGGTTGTAAAGCTGGATCTCAATACTTCTTCAGCCCAAACCCCAACCCAAATGTCTTAGTCGGAGCTGTGGTGGGCGGGCCCACCAACAACACAGATTCGTTCCCAGATTCGAGGCCTTTCTTTCAGGAGTCCGAGCCCACGACTTATATCAACGCTCCTCTGGTGGGCCTGCTTGCTTTCTTCACAGCTCACCCTTGAACTTGCAAATGCATAATCAATCTGTTATAATTATTATTATTATTATTATGTCCATGTGGTGCGCAAAGTGGTCACCCTGTATGGAAGAAGAAGAAAAGCTAAGGGATAGAGTGCAATTTGTAAAGGGTTTTAGTAACGGGGCAAAGTGTAGAAGGTTTATGCTCTGCCCAGGTTGAATGGTTTCAGTATTTACCATCATCAAATGCATGCTGAAATTCATGTCCTAATAGTATTTTCAATCAAGAATGTAACTATTTGGACATTTTTATTTGAGAAAGAGCATTATCTTGGAAGTTGGGACTTTCGGTCTACATTGACAAACAAAGCTAAATGTGCCCACTCTGTTTTTTTAGACTATCTTTAAATTAAAATGTTATTAATACTCGCTTTAACAAAGAATAATTCAAATGGTTAAAGCTTGGAGAAATGTAGATGCAGGGCTCCATCTCTGCATAGAATAAGAAAACACCCTCCTAAAAAAATAGAAAAGAAATGGTAAATAGAAAAAAACTCACTTTAATGTTCTTTTATAATATTTTCTTAGTTATAGGTCGATATTCATGTGAATTTTACTAAAAAAAAATATGAATTCCACTCAAAGTTTAGTGAAACACACATCAATAACAATCAATAAAACAATGTTGAGTTTAAAAAAATAAAACAAAGTTGAAAATAATGCTAAAACAAGTGCTGTTATCTTAAATATTTAGAGAGGCAATTATCATCATATCATATGTGCAATTTTTAACTAAAGGGAAGCCGGTCCGAATGGGAAATGGGAAAATCTAGAAGACTAATAATATTACAAAGTTTCATACATTAAGCACTACTACATCACATAGCATAGTAATGGCAACAAGCAAAATAAAAGAAACCAACAAATCAACTTTTATCCGCTTTGACATCAAAAGAGAATGTGTCTTACACCAAAAACAAAAATAAGTCAGTCCATTAATCAGAATTGAAAAGTTGTTTGAATAGTGTAAAACCTGACTTTTTTTATCCAAATAAATTATAAAAAAATCTGAGTTTAGCAAATAAATCCAAATTAGACTGTGTCTAATGTATTTGACCAACATTAAATTGGAAAAAAGTATTTTCTAATTTTAATTTTTGGCTATCGGCTAGATGACAGTCTTAGTATTTTCTAATTTTAATTTAACTTTCAGTTCACAATGTAAAAAAAAAAAAAAACTAATTTGATGTGTGTAAAACTAATTTACATAACTACTATTAAACTCATAAAGTTACAGACAACTTTTTACCTTTATTTTGCATAAATGTTAAGCACATTGAAATGACCAAAAAGGGACCCACCCCAATTTTTTTTAACTGGTCACGCTTTGAATTTAGGGAAACATATCTTTACTTTGTGTTCTTGCCACACATAATTGTTCTTTGCACAGAGGACAAATTCTCACACAAGCACACACATGATCTTAATTTTTTTGATTATTACCGGGCCCCAAATAATACAAACAAGGACATTTTATTTGATTTTCGCTCACTTAGTTCAAATCATAAACGGAGACATAAGAAGGTAAGTTTCTTCAGTCTAGAAACAACTCAAAAACTTAATAGACCATGATAAATATTAGGGACTAATATTGAATTGAAGACACAGAGAAAAAATCCCAGCACAGTGGCTCTGCCTAGCTATTAACGGCTCATGCCACCTTCCACCACCGGAGCCTCCGTGACGCCACGGGAACCCATTTTCACATTCCCATGCCAACCTGCATACATAGAAGCAAAGTACATATTGAGTTTTAACCTTGTTAGTTTTAATAAAAGTGAGTTGAGAGTGAATTATTATATATTTAGATACGTTTATTAGAAAATTTATTTTTAAAGGTTAATAGTTGAGAACTCAATAATAAAATTTTGCAGTTGATTATATCTATAGAAAATTTATTTTTAAAGGTTAATAGTTGAGAACTCAACTTGGTCACTCATACATAAGTTTGCAAGTGCTCGTTCAATTATGATTTTGAAGTCATAATCAGTTATAACTTTTGAATGCAAGAATTGATTCAGAGGAAAGAAAAAGTATTACCAGCTGAGACGTCGAATCCGCGGGCTTGGAGCTCCCGATACTCTTGACAAATGGAGATGTGGGGGAAGATGCAACTCAACAAACAATCAGTGCATTGGTTTCCCTCAATTCCATAGACCTTCCTAAGTTTTGTACGATAAATGCAGGAATAGAGTGACACCACATGAGTGAAACCACCAAGTATGCAGTATAGTATTCCATGTACACAACAACCTGCATCACCCATTAACATATATTAATATAACAAATTGAAGAAATTAGCTTAACAAATTGAGACAAAAAATCACACACTTACTGGTGTTTCCTCTGTCTGTGATCTCAGCTACCCTTCCGAAGCTAACACAGGGGCACCAGGTAGTGAGGCAACCTGCCTCATCAAAAGTGAAAAAATGAAAATGAAAATGAAATCAGGCTTAATTGCTTTTAATTTAACTTGCTACATATATATATCATATCATAGCATATGATATGATATAATAATAATATTATATGTGGTGAGTTATTGAAACAGGGGAAATCAATCAATTAATTATATATGAATGAGAGTTAATTACAGGAGCTACAATCAGTGCAGCAATCGCAGAAGCCAGTGGACCATGATGCATAACCAGCCATGTTAGTGAATTTTTGTTTCTGAAAGAGTTTTGGTTTATTTGATTGATTTCTCTGTTCTGTTGTGTAAAGCTGAGGCCTTAATAAATAGAGCTGAAGATGAGGATGTAAGGGGATGAGGGGGAGAATAATTTCAATTTGGTCAACGCGTGAATCATGTCCAATGTATTGTCTACCATACCAAGAAATCTGTTTAAGGTTGAAAATGCAGTTTTATGAAAACAATTTTGATGTATAATTGTCAAAACAAAAACTCGATGATAGGTAAAAATGCAAAATGATAGATGATCATATTTACCTTAGTTGTGGTCAATATATAATTTCTATTATAATTATTACCTATTTTCATTTTTATAAAAGTTAAATAAAGTAAAATGATAAGTAACAATTATGTAAAATTTTAACATGTTACTTTAAATGATCATTTTTCTCCAAGTTGTGGTCAATTAATTTGTATTATAATTATTACCTATTTTCATTTTTATAAAAGTTAAATTAGATATAATTCAGTCCTTTTATATATAAGAATTAAACAACATTGAATTGAAATTCAATAAGAGTAGAGAATAAAATAATTACAAAAAAGTTAGACTTTTATGAAAATAAACATGGATGAATCTAAAAATTGGAGTTGAAACTAAAATAAATGAATAAAGTATATGAAATGACAATAGGGGCTTGAAACATGCTCTTATATATTACTAGGTATATGGTGGATTCTAGGATATACTATGATATGATACGGTGCATGACCACATGGTATACAATGATATTTTTGTTGAAATTTTTTTTTTTTTTTTTACGGATGCAACCACTCTTTTGAAATACGGTTATATGTCTCCCTGAACGAATGTCCTTAGCGTAACTAAATCATTAAGTACATATTTTTTTTAATGGAAAGATAGAGACTATTCATTGAAAGATGTTCTGCTGAATATCCAAAAGAATACATGCTTGAATACAAAAATACATGCTTGGCGAAAGTGACCTCATATGCATCAAGTTATATAGGTTATCGACGATCAAATTATCGGAAAAACCATGGTAACCTATAAAAATTTTGGCATGCCGACGATTAAAATCATCACTAAGTGGGCAATATTGGCATTAATGTGGTGGTTGGCGGCGTTGCCGATAGTTTTTAACCTGATTAGAAGTGGTTTGTTCGAAGCTGTGACTGGTGACATTACAGTTGGTTATGATCGTTGGTACTTTCCATCTACCAACAATTGTGTCATTTGATAATTTTTCTACTCCCGCCACCTACCAACGACCATAGCCATTAGTAATGTTTTTTTTTTCCATGAAAGGGTGTTACTTTGGTTAAATTACCGACATATCTTAGACGGTCGATAATACTGTGTTTTCTTATTTTTTTTTTTCAGTATTTTAATTCATTTATGATGTGTAAGAATTAGAAAACCTACTCAAATGATTTTGTAAATTTTACTTACACTATGAATTTATCTTTATTAAACTCATAGATTTGAGATGGACATTTAGATGTAATTTTGCATAAATGTTAGCACATTGAAATGACAAAAATGATCCCACCCCACATCTATGAATTTATTGAAACATATTTCCTTTGTGTTGTTATCATGCATAGTTGTCCTTCGATGTGTTTTTGAGTTACTGTTTTCAGGGAGGACGATGACGACGAGATTAGAAATGGATCAGATGAGATATCTTCCTCAGTGCTTCATGCAATCCTGATTGAGCACCTCAACATATCCTTCAAATAAGTAATAACTAACCACCCCTACGCTATAGCATGCCTACAGAGCTTTATTTCACAGTCAAAACATCCACCACAATCCGATCTTCCCAGTATTCTCATACCAGGAACACCACCACCTAGCGGCAAAACTGCAGCTTCTGAGTGGCTTTGCCAAGGCTGTCCAACAATTTCAAACTCTTGAGCTCCAGATTTGTTTCTTTGCAACAGAAGCTTCTTTCTGATATCTACAAAACAAGGTAACGAAGATAAAGATAGATACTTTAAAGATCTCTGCTCAAGTGGAGTCAGAAACGAAGGAAATTTGAATGGTGAAAGAATGGCTGGGTAAAAACTAACAAACCTCGTTTTGGTGCTGCTGACTGTGAGGATTATTACCGTGTGCTCGAATGTATCTTGTAGGTGATCCTGCCCTTAGTGGCAGTTAGTTTCTGTTAAGCAACACTTTAACTAGCCTTAGTGTAGTTACTTCTATACAATTCATTCAGAATATTTATTTGCACGAGGAGGTTTATATGACATTATTGGTACCTGACGTTAATAAGAATAGTGCACCTCTGGACTTTAATAAGAAGATCAATAACTAACTATTGATAACTATAACTGATATACCTGTAACATATAATGCTTTCCCTAAACGTTGTCAAAAACCTCGGTGTATACAACGTTTTTTTGTACTTCTTGCGATGGATCCATCTTCATTCAGAATTAATATCCTTAAACCTTTGCGCGACTTAACCATGTCAAAGCAACATATAATTGTCCATCACTAAATACAAGTTTTGACAAGTATAGACCAATATGGGATAATTATTGTCCTTGACTTTTATTAATTGTCATTGCAAAACATAGGTAGTGTTTGGTAACAAAACAAAACAGGACAGAACATGAACAGGATGGAATGACACAATAATGTTATGCATATTGTGTTTGGTAGACAGGACAAAACCACTCAATTAATTAATGTTTAATTAATTAATTTGATTAAGCAAGGGACAAAAACTAAATAGAATATTTTTACATATATTAATTTAAAATAATTAAGATATAAAATATAAAACATGATCACACTATTGTACAGGGCAATGGATGTTAAAAGAAAAGAAAATAGGACGTATTGGTGTGGGCAGAAGTTATAAAAGTATTGATTTTTCTTTATTGGCATATTAATACAGAGAAAGAAGGGAATCACGGTGTGCGTTGCTGAAGAAAGTGATGTGTGATGCGAATCATCGAGAATGACGATGGTGTATGCAGATTCAGAAAAGAAAGATGGAAGAGAGGGTTGTTGAGATTTGAGAAAGAGAAGAGTGAAGCGGCGATCAATTATGAAATATTAGAGAATAAATCTAGGGGTACTACTTTTGTCTGTTCTTATTGGTTCCACAATCCACCTACTTTTTGGGAACCAAGTTAGACTATTCGAGGAGTCGTATGTTTCGTTCGATCTTAAAAATATGATAAACACAGAATAGAATTCATTTGTCATCTTATGTCCTCTTTTCCCCAGTCTACTAAACGCTACTATAGTGAAATAGGAAATTGTCTTCTTTGAAACTTGAATGGTAAACCAGTATCTGAAGGGATTAGATTCATTTTAGGGATGAATATCTTTTCACCGACACGCTTTCCTGTAACAACATTTTCTCCAATCACATTTTTTTCCATGTCTGTTACCCATTATATAAACCACCTGAGCGAACAAGCATAATAGGAACCCCAATTTTCAATATAAGCTTGTGATTTGGGATACGAGAACATTTGATGTCATTCAAAAATTCAGTAGTAAATCATTCACCTTCAACCTCTCAGTCGCCATCTGATCTACCTGTAGAACCAAAAGTTAAATACTCCTTCTCTTCTCCAGAAATGACAGAAAGCAAAAAGTTATTGACATTCTCAACACTTTCTAATATAGGGGCTAAGACGGGCCTTTCTTCAAAATATTTGAAATTCTTCATTGCCAAACTCTTTTAGTGATCTACCATTAGCATGAAGCAAATTATTGATCTCAATTAAACAAAGATTATTTAGATCGTCATCATTGATTTAAAGATCTGCAATATAAATAAGGCTTAATTGCAACTTTGGTCCCCACTAACACACTTTCTACAATTTTGGTCCCCAACAAAAAAACCACGATTTTGGTCCCCCACGAATGCTTCCGTTAACAAAGTTGGTAAACGTCTATTTTACTAGCGGAACTTGTTTATGTGGATGGTCAATGATAATGTGGAAATGACATTGGAGAGAGAATGGCCTCACGTGACAAGCACGTGAGGAACTTAGAAACAACAAGACCAAAAATCCCCAAATCTGAAAAGTTAGGGTTCGAAATCGCGAAGTGAAAATAGAAACAAGGGAGAGCAGAGGCGACGGAGGAGAAGATGAAGAAGACAACCAGGTAGGCTTGAGTAGCTCGACGGCCAACTAGAGATGAAATGAGGAAGAAGGATAAGAAGCAGACTCCACAGAAGAAGCTTACGCCAAGGAAGAGGAGTCCGACAGAGAAGCACATGGTGAGGGACCACAACATGGAGAACCTGATGCTTTTGCCCCTTAAAGAAACAGTGGTCCTAGAGAGAAGCAATGCGCGCAGGTGATGGTTTTTGTATGGGGTGAGGAGACTTTGCCTGCAAACCATGTGGCAAGGTATGTATTTTATTCCCCTAATTTATGTCTATGTCGATGAATGTGTGGTTGGTAAATGATTTCAATGCAAAAACTTGTCTTTTAGTGATGTTTCCAATAGCTTATGCAATTGTGGAGACTGAAACAAAAGAATCGTGGGAGTGGTTTGTCAAAATGTTAATTGATGATTTGGACAGGGTTGAACGGAAGAATTGGGCATTCATTTCTAATCGACAGAAGGTAAGAATTGGGCTTTCACTTCTTTATTTTAATGTCCTCCCATGGTCCAACCCCCCTAAAGAAACCCATCCCCCCCCATCATCCAACCCCACTAAGAAACCCATCCCCTGTCGTCCAACCCCTCAAAGAAACCCATTCCCACATCGTACAACCCCCTTAAGAATGTGATTCCCCCACCGTCCAACTCCTTACGATACCCATTTCCCCATTGCTCAACCCTCTTACAGATCTTAGCTTTTGTTAAGATTTCATGTCATGTCAGCCAACTACAATGATGAGATATTGTTAAATACAGATCTTATTTTAATATGTCATGTTAAAATTCATTGGAGATGCTCTTAATGATTGTGCACTAATTTACTAAAGTAAAAGGTGATGATATGATCTGCTTAGCCTATCATAGATTAAACAAATATGCTGATTTTGAATAACATATCATGCCTTAGAAAGCGTGTTTTTCTTGCCCCTATCTAACAGTATGTTTGAATAATAATTCTTCTGTTTACACGCTTTCGATAATGATTTTTTTCTTCTTAAAAAAAACACTAATGACCTAATGTGAATGGTTGAACGTTTGGTAGGGATTAATGTAATGTGAAAGGTTTTATTTTTCGTCAAATGTATTGTGAAGGTTTGAAGTTTGGTAGGTAAGGATTTCCATAAATCTTAAAAACAACTACGCTAGTAGTTAACCATGGAACCTCTAATAATAGTTAGTAATTAATTTAAGATAATTTTATATCATATAATATATGATATATCAATCAGGTTTATGTTTACTGGTCAATGTTAGATGGCGCTGAAGCAACAACCTAGACATGAACGGAAATTGCCAAATTATATGATAATATATAACATCACATATCATATAATATATGATATATCAGAGCAGGTTTATGGTCAATAATATATGATATAAATAATTATATATATAATGCCAAATGCAAAGACGTACCAACCAGAAGAAAAGAAATTTTGATTCCAATGTCTTCTGCTGCTGCTGCAATTGTTACGGCTTCTTCTTCCTCATCTCACCCTCCTCCTCCTCCTGCAAAGTATGACGTGTTTTTGAGCTTCCGAGGAGAAGATACGCGTGACAACTTCACTAGTCATCTTTATGCTCAACTTTGCAGGAAAAACATCAATGTGTTCATAGATAACAGACTAGACAAAGGTGATGATGTCTCAGAAGCGCTCAACGAAGCAATTGGAGAATCGATGATTTACGTCATCATTTTCTCTCAACACTACGCTTCTTCAACGTGGTGTTTGAACGAGCTTGTGGAGATTTTGAAATGCAAGAAGAAATATAAAAGACATGTGATACCGGTTTTCTACCATGTGGATCCGTCAGATGTCAGGAAAAAGAAAGGGAATTATGGAGATGCGTTTGTTAACCATGAAAAGCGGTTTGACAACACAGTGATACGGGAGTGGAAGGATGCTCTAACCGAAGCAGCTGGAATCTCTGGCTGGGATTCAAACACCACCAGGTGACCGACTAATTTTTGTGTTGATTCCACCGCTAATCATGTTTTGTTTAAGAGTTTAATTGTATTTTAATTCATTCAAACATCACTTTCTCTTCCATTTCATTTTCACTCACTTCACTTCACTTCATAATCTCTCTTTTATTTCTATCACATTATCTATCATACATCTCATTTTTCTCTCTTCTCAACCTAATTTTATAAGGGGTAAGTGTATTTGGATTGTGAACAAAACGTTTTCTATTTAATTATGATACACAACTAATGTGTCAACCAATTAGATTTTAACAAGGTGCCAAATCAATCAATTAAATTAAGAGGATTCTTCGATACCATCTCTAAATTATTAAGAGATACAATTTTATGACATGTAAGAGAACTTAAAATAATTAGAACTTATCTTCCTCTTATAAACAAAAAAATAAATAATTAATAAATTGCAAACCAGGTAACGTGTTGGGTAATGTGTTGTTATGTTAGTGAGAATTGGTTATTGTTAGTGAAGAGCCATGAGTTTAATGTATTGATGTTAGTGGGAGCACTTAGTGCTTAGTGGATTGATTAACTACACATTAAATATCTAGTAGTGGTGACTTTTTGATAGTTGTAACCATCACTACTCATGCTATATATACTTATGTGTATGAGTTGCAAATTGAACAAGTGAAATACAAAAGAAATTCAACCACTAACACTTCCTCTTTATAAATTCTGCTAAATTATGCAATAGATCTTTGTGTGTGTTAGTCTCTTTTTCCACCTCTATAATACCACCAACACTTTGATTAAATACCCATTTGAAAAAAGTAATTACTATGAGTTTAATTTAAATTTAATTATAGAAGTTTATGTCACTTGGCTTTATAAAAAAAAGGAGCGTATGTATGATGTGTCTTCTGAGATTCAAGATTAATTACTGAAATATCTATACTAAAAATTAAGCAACTTTAGTGTCAAATTTCATGTACTAAAAATTCTTAATATTTATTTTATATTCAAATAATGTGGGGGTTAATAATGAGTTATAGACTTATAGGGATGTTGTTAAAGGTTCATAACTTGGAATTCTGTATGAAAAAATATTTGTTGATAGAGGTGATACTCACTTGGATGATTTCTTCATTTAAAAGAGGTTAGTCTCTATCTATTAGTTGGAGGAACCTTTGGTACACACCAAAAAGTAAATAGTTAGGAACCCTTGGTCCGTGAAAGATATGAGCGCTTACGATTTTGTCCTTGAAAGTAGAAAATGGTCTAAAAATCTTAAATGTACAAAAGTCGGGTACGTTAGTTCCTGACCTCGTTTTCGTCAATGAGACTTAACAGAAGGGTTGGTGTGGCGCGTTAAGTGGCATGTAAATTGTCCTTTTGTTTCTTAATTTAATTTAATTAAATTATTTTATAATGATGTGGCACATCTCTGAATTCTTATTGGTTGACAATGTATACAAATTATTCTTCATGAATAATAGTGAATTTTAATTGGATGTGTGTAAAAAAAATATTAATATTGCCAGTGAACAATTTTTTTTAATTGAAATTAAAAACTAAACCAAAATGTTAAAACAATAAGGGTAAGATTTTTGATATAGTCAAACACATTTTCTCTTTTATCTAATTTCCACCCGTTTTTTATTGTTGATTTACGGTCTCTCTTTTATTTTCTTACTGAATCACACATCATATCTTTCATTTATTCCTTTTCTATCCTTATCTCTTTGGTTGTGAGTAGAATTAGAGTGTAAACAAATTATTTTCCTAAATGGTGTTTAATTAAGTTGTTATTATCGGATGTCAGTTAATTAATTTAGTACTGCTGTGGTCTTCACTTTTCTACCAAATGGTGTTTGATACTTTGATTGTTGGTTCATATCAACTCCTAAGCAGAATGGAAGACTAATGCTTTTGTTCCTTTTATATGTTCCAGATCAGAATCCAAGCTTGTTGATGGTATTGTGGAAGATATTTTAACAAAATTGGATCGTTCTTTCTCAAGTACTGATGATCAAGGAATGGTTGGAATTGAAGAGCATATTAAAAAAATCAAGCCATTGTTGGAATTTGAGTCAGAAGCTGTTCGGATCATAGGAATTAAGGGCATGGGAGGCATAGGTAAAACTACACTGGCTCGGGCACTCCATAACAAACTGGCTGCCCAATTCAGTTCCAGCAGCTGCGTTGTAAATGCTAAGGAAGAAATAAAAGGATCTACAATAGCCTCTCTACGTACAAAAATCTTATCAGAACTTCTAGACAACGAAGCTATCTCTTCCGGTGAATTACCATCTGCAATTGTAAGTATCAAGCGAAAAAAGGTACTCCTTATTCTTGATGACGTGAAAGATTACGATCAATTTAAATATTTAATTGGAAGGCGTGAAAACTTCAGCAAGGAAAGTAGAATTATTGTGACTAGCAGAAACACGGAGGTGTTTGAGAATGCTAAGGCTGATGACATATATGAGGTCATGAAGATGAATTCCAAAGATTCTCTACAGCTCTTCAGTATAAATGCCTTTAAACAAAACTATCCCGTCGAAGCTTATACGACCTTGGTAGAAAAGGTATTAGAATATGCACAAGGGATTCCATTAGCCCTCGAAGTTTTGGGCTTATTGCTTTATGATAAGGCAGAAGGATCATGGGAAAGTCTGCTGCAACAGCTGAAAAAGTCTCCTCCGGATAAGATTTTCAATGTGTTGAAATTAAGTTATGATGAGCTCGAAGATTATCAGAAGGTCATATTTCTTGACATAGTTTTCGTCTTTCGTGGCGATTATGTGGATAAAGTAGTGGAATGGCTAGATAGTTGTCATTCCGGTGCTCAAATTGGTATAGATATTCTCAAAGAGAGGGGTCTTATTTCTATTTTGAAAGATCAAATCGTGGTGCATGATCGAATGGTGGAAATGGGAAAAGAAATTGTTCGTAGACAATGTTTCAATGATCCAGGAAAACGCAGTCATTTACAGGACCATGCAGATATTTATGATGTTTTAAGAAAGAACAAGGTATATTCTTCTGCACTTCAAGCCCCACTTGTTAACTCACATAGCCTCATGGATTTACTTCTCACAGACTACAAAGCAGTTAGCAGTTATTAAATTTCCTACAACTACACATTCTTTCATGTTTATTTATCTCTAATTCCTTGAATTTACTTCCAGGGGACTGATGCAATCCAATGTATAGCCCTTCATCTATGGCTAATAAAAGAAGTTCAACTAAATCCTGAAACTTTCAAAAGCATGCATAATCTCAGAATATTCTTTTTCCATGATATTTTTTTCATGAAGGAATGTCCATCAAATGTGATCCTTGCTGAATGTATTCAAAGTCTTCCAGATGGTTTAAAGGTTCTTAGTTGGTATAACTTTCCTCTACAATCTTTGCCGCTGCACTTTTGTCCAGAAAATCTTGTTAGACTTGAAATGGTTGAAAGCAATCTTGAACAACTTTGGGAGGATGATGAGGTAATTCTAGCTTGATTTTATGTTCCTTTATGTTTTAGTTATGAATAGTATTTGATTTTAAATCTTATAAGCGTAGAATTGAATGCTATAGGTTAGTTCTTAGTGCTTTGTAGGTGGTGGCAAAACACACCTTTACCAGTTGAGTTACACAATTAATTAATAATAGAATAAACAAAATTTAATTTATATGATCAAACACACCCTCTATTCCGAAAGAGTATATGGCAATCAAGGTGGGTCAGGGGGAAGAGAAACAGAGGTTCGTGGTGCCTGTGATGTACTTGAATCATCCTCTGTTCATGCAGCTGCTGAAGGAGGCAGAGAAAGAATACGGGTTCTACCAGAAAGGAGCAATAACCATCCCTTGCAATGTCCAGGAATTCGTGGTTTGATTGATAGCGACAAGAGCCTCCATCGTCACAAGAACCTTGTCGGCTGTTTTGGCTTCTGATTCTGATTCATCATAAACCAAACCCAGAAATCATGGCCTCAGTTTTACAATGATTTGGTCGTGCAAATTCCTGGGTTTTTACTTTTTAGGCTCTTTTTCCATTTATTTGTTTTTGTTTTCCTTTACATGTATTAAAGGAAAACCTTAATTAGGGACGATAAGGAAAACGGGCTCTTAGCATTACTTGGAGAACGTTTTTATTTTTGTTTGATGATATAAATTAAATTTTGTTCATTATATTATTGATTAATTGTGTAGTTTAACTGGCAAATGGTGTGTTTTACCACTACTTAGTCCTGTGTTCAAATCTCTCCCACTTGCAACTGTGTGAATTATCAGGGGCAAAAAGTGCATTTAAGCCTATAATAATATAGTACTTTTGTTCTTTATGCCATGTATATAGGGTTATGTTTACATATATTTTTTGTCGCCTAATCTTTTGCTTTTTACCGCAGGAATTGCCAAATTTGAAAACGCTCAATCTCAGTTGTTCTCATAAACTTATTCGAATACCAGACCTTTCTAATTTCCCAAATATTGAAGAAATAATTCTTAATTCATGTGAAAGCTTGGTTCAAGTTTACTCTTCGAGTTTCCTCAACAAGCTCAAATTTTTATGGTTACAAGATTGTTTTAAGCTTAGGAGTTTTAATCTTCGTAGTAATATTCTATTGCGATCTGTTGGATTAGTGGGGCTCAGCAGATGCAAAAACCTCAAAACATTTTCAATCGCATGGTCAGGAACTGAGGTGGTTGAATCACATGGTCGTTCGCATTTTGATGGGTTGTCAGGAGCCGGTACCTTTGGCTATCAAGAGATGAATGGAAGAGCTCTGGAAGATATTTATCATTTGAGAGCAAATGCGTCCTTTAGGCCCTCACATTATTCCGAGCTTTGTTGGTTAGATCTCGGTTATAATAGATCCCTTACATGTCTTCCAATCAACCTTCATACGTTGAAATTCCTAAGAAGGCTTTATCTGGATGGTTGCTCAAATTTGAAAAAATTCCCTGAAGTTGAGGAGACAATGGAAAATTTAGCGGTGCTTGTCTTGGATAAAACAGCAATACAAGAACTACCTTCATCCTTGCACCGTTTGGTGGGCCTTCAAGAATTGAGCTTGAGAAAGTGCCGAAGTCTCAAGATTATTCCCTCCTCGATTGGAAGACTCACCAAACTCTGCAAGTTAAATCTTACCTGGTGTGAATCACTTGAAACTTTTCCAAGCAGCATTTTCAAATTGAATTTGACAAAACTTGACTTTTATGGATGCTCAAAGCTAAAGACCTTCCCAGAGATCTTGGAACCTGCAGAAAGTTTTACTCACATTAGCTTAAGAGAAACCAATATTAAAGTCTTGCCTTCATCATTGGACCGTTTGGTGGGTCTTCAAACCTTGTCTTTGTACTTGTGTCGTGATTTGAAATCACTTCCAAGCAGCATTGGCAATCTAAACCTTCTCTCGGAGCTTGACTGTTCATGCTGTCGTAAATTGACAGAGATCCCAAATGATATAGGTTGCTTGTCATCATTAAAGAAACTTTCACTGCGAGCTACCGGAATCGTGAACCTTCCAGAGAGTATTGCTCATCTTTCAAGCTTGGAATCACTTGATGTAAGTAATTGCAGAAAGCTTAAATGTATCTCACAGCTTCCACCTTTTCTGGAAAAGTTATTTGCATGTGATTGCCTTTCCATTAGAAGAGTTATGCGAAATTCAAAGTTGAAACGCCCTTCAAATTCCAAAGAGGGTACCTTCGAATTTCATTTCATCAATCATGAAGAACCGGATCCAAGTGCTCTTTGTGATGTTGTGGCCGATGCAAGGCTTAGGATCAGTGAGGATGCATATAGGTTTGTGTACTATTGCTTTCCAGGGAGTGCAGTTCCTGATTGGTTCCCTTATCGTGGCGAGGGAAATTCAGTAACTGTGGATAAAGGATTTCTAAATAACAGGCTCATTGGTTTTGCTATGTGTGTCGTTCTGCAAGAAGATATCAAATGTAATTTTAGATGCAGAATAAAATTTGTATCTGATGACGGCACACACATCCTTCCCAACAATGATCAGTTAAAACACTCTATGTATCGGAGTTTTTGGAAAATTCTTGGTGTCAAGCAAGAACACACATTCCTGTGGACACATTACTTAATGGACTCTGCAAGCATCGCCAGAGGGAACTTTCATGCCTACAACTTCACTTTTGACATTAAGGGAAAGGGGCCACGTTCCAAATTTATATATCCTAAGGTGAAAGAGTGTGGAATATGGCCTCTTTATACAAAAGAAAAAGATAATGGTGGTGGTGTTGATGAATGATGACAATTCCAGATCTGTGAGAGTTTCAAATAATGTCTAAGGTGAAACATGGTACCAGATGAAAAGTTTTTGCTTGGAACAACTAATGATAAAGGTGCTATTTCTTATTGACCTTGGTGTGGGTATGTTGTGCTTCCCTGCTACTTTCCGTATTAATTAATTTTAATAAGTGATTATTTATTTTTATTGCAGGCATTTGATGTTGTGTTGAACTGTTGATGCTTCTTATCTTGGCCATTATGATGTAATTATTGCCTTAGAGGCTGTTTTCTATAATTTGAGAAATCTTCTATCTGTGTCTTTCTCAATGCTTAACCATCACCAAGTGTTTTTGCCTTAGATTGCTTCAACTTGAGTTCAACTTAACCATCACAAGGTGGCAGATCCATCATTTATAGCCCGTTTACCAAAAAAGTACCTCCTCGATATGGAACAGCAAGAGAGAGTTCATGTGTTGTAATGTAAGTCATGATGATTTCTCCTAAAACAAGCAACTTCAATTTTAATTGTTTGTGTATTTGAATTTCTGTTACACTGACTTGAAACTTGAAAGTGCCTTTTCTGCAATATAATCCATTGTGACGCATGAATTTTCAAACACATTAATCATGAGGAAGTGTTTTGGAGTAACCCCTGCAAACCACAATCAATGATTACATCAACTTGAGAATCTTAGGCCTTTTCTACTTAGGCCTTTTCTGGATGCATGAATCTTTTATCAACAAGGTGAGTTGAAAAGGCTATTTATGAGTTATTGTGTGTTAATATATTTCAGGTTGCATAACGTGCTGGTGTCCATGTGTTACGTTTGGTCGAATTGCAGAGATTGTTGACACGGGATCAACTTGTAAGGAATTAACTCATGATTAATAATTATAACTTTTGGGTTAATTAGCAAGAAAATTGTTTAGTTAATTGTTGAATATTGTTGATTAATTGCAGCTTGTGTTGTTAGTGGGGCTTTGTATGGTGTGATTAGAAGCTTGACTGGATTTGGGTGGTTATAGTCAGGCTTGTACAGGAACAAGATGAGAGCACAATACAATTTGAAAGGAAATGAGTGTTTGGATTACTTTATTCATTGCTGTTGCGAGTCTCGCGCATTGTGCCAAGAGTATGTTATGTTATGTTATGTTATGAAGATTGTTATGTTATGATATGATCTTCTTTTTCTTCTATTTCTAAGGATGAAATAAGAGAAATTCTTGCTTTTTTATTATTAATTTTTTTTAATTTAGTTTGTTATTAAATTTGGTTGAACTTAATTGGCATGATTAATAGGGTGGCATGGAAATGTTGAGCAAAGGACACGAGGAATACAAATGAGTTCATCAGCTCCAACAGTGGAACATGGCATGACTCGTTGAAGTTCTATAATTGAGACAAGTGTGTGTGTCCACAATGCTTGTGTTTGATTGAAGCAACATGATATCTTTGAAGAATGTTTTATTTTCCCCTTTGTTTACTTTTTTAATTTCAATGCCATATGTTCCTTTAGAATTCTCAAAATGTGATGCGAGATGTAAGGACCTGATCTGAACGGAACAAGCCCTTCAATCACCCTGAACGGGTGTTTGTTGAGGAGGGTACGGTGCTTTCGGTGACGGTGGTACGGACGGTTGCTGCTCTTCTCTTGGTGGTCGTCCGGGAGGAATCCCTGCGAAGACACTTCGATGCTAAAGTCAGTGATTATGCAAGGTGGAGTTTATGTGAGGTTAGAATGTGTGTACCTTTGTGAAGTGGTGGAGCTTGACTTTTATAGGGAGTACATGTCGCTTCCAAGCCCTTTGACCTAGGTTGGTGTCAGAATATCAAATATGGCAGGCAACAGGACAAATGAGAGTGCTAGTTGGCACAGCTGACCCACACTGGTGCTTGCTCTGGTATTCGTGTATTGACCGGCCCCGTCGTGTACCTCGACCGGTAGTCTAGCTTCCTGATCGGCCGGACTTGTCTAGTGTGAACCAAGGGTTCTCTAACTGATAGTGATAGACGAATTAATTTTGAGACAAATTGATCCCAAAGCTAGTATGACCTTTATGAATCAATCTTGTTTTTTCCATATACGTCACTAATGTTCAAACTCGTGACAATATGTTTAAGAAGTTCAGTTACTTAAACTAACTCTGTCGGCGGAAGTTTTTCCTATTGACAAAATCGAGCTTAAAACTTTACTTAAGAGTTAAACTAACCACCCGGTGGTAACTAATGTCTTTGCAAGTATGCTGGGATCTAACTTATTTTGTAAGAATTCCAATCATAACATTCAAAGTATTTCCTTATGAGTAATTTTAACTGCAGAACCAGTCATATTCCAAACATGCGAATCATTGCAACAATATTGCAGCCTCCCTCAAATTTTAGAAAAGTGAAACTGTTCTTTTATTAATTGCAATTGGCCAAAACCTTGACGAGCAGCCTTCGAAACCACAAAACTATTCTCAATCAGTTGGGTTCAAGTTTCAATAAAAAATGTTTTAATTTCTTCATCAATTTAGTCTCTTCATACCAATTTTATCAATATATGCATATGATAATGATAATGATAATGATAAGAGAGCATTTTCTGGTAACAATATAAGTTCATCTATCTATCAAAGGAATCTCAACATATATAATTTCAAATTCGGCTTCAATGTTACATTTACTTTTAGCACTTATATAATTCCCCAATAATAAAAATAATAATAATATACGTGCAAAATCCTATATATAGGCTAAACTACCATCAAAATTAATATGTCACTCAGTTTGATCGTTGAATTTTAAAAAGATTAGTCTCATAGCTGTCGACTCATAGCTGTCGACTGCAAATATAATAGAAAATCAAAAAAATTAATATACCAAGAAGTGATGTTTCAAATGGTCCAATAATTAATATGTGTCAAAAATAACTTAAATGATAAGAGTTGAGAGATATATAGGTACATATGCAGAAAGTAAAAATTCATCTTCTTGAAAATGAAATGACCGATAAAAAAAGCTGTGCCAAATTCTTCTAATTTCTTTTAATGTTTCAACTTACAAGCCAGTATTAACAAAATAGCTTTTTTCTTGGGTAGATTAACAAAATAGTTTGGAAATTAGAACTTCACAAGAATAATGCAAATGATTTTCGGACCCCGATACATACAGTACCACCCATCCATTCATCATACGCAACCGTCACAATTTGTCAAGTCTAACCAAGCGAAAAAATCATTTTCTGACGATCTCAAAACCTTGCACAAACAACCACAAAGTTGCACTTTTATTTTGCCAAATCCAGCAAACAATTTTTTTCAATCTTTGTGTTTAATGACGGTTTTAGACCACCTCTAAAAGCGTATGTTGCGAACCCAGAGTTTGAATAACGAGACCGTAAGAATAATGCTATTAGATCTAATCATCAGATTAGTTGATATTAAAAATACAAGAAATGAAATAAAATAAAAACTATATTCTTTATGAGCCAAAAATAGAATACAGTTTAATTTTTTTTCAAGGTATCTCTATAGCAGCTATGGGTGGCATAACGGTTCAACCTGTTGGGTCAACCAACCAACTCACCTAAATAGGGCGGGACGGGACAAGTTGTCTAGCCCTTTAACCTATTTTGACCCAACACATATAACCCACTTTTAAAAAGTTTGAAAGCGGGTCGAGTCGGGTTGACCCATCAAGACAACAACCTTTTGTGGGTGCAAAATTAATATTATTATGCCCTCACTATATCTGCACTACTAGCCCTAATATTTTTATTTTTAGGGCTAATAGATTTTTCTGTCTTTCTAACATTACCTACTTACAACTCTAAAGCCTTTTATCCAACAAAACCAACACTTTTTTTAAATTTATTGATCAATTAAATTTGTTTCTTGTGTTTCTGTTTCATGATTTCATGTGATTGTGAGTGTAATTGTTGAGTTAGGGCTAGGATAGTAAATTAGCAATAAAATACACCGACATCTTCAGGACCAAGACTTAAGAGAGATAAGTCGCCACCGCCGAGGCTCTGACCTGCGACTAGCTACCAACCGTTGCCATGTGTTGTCTAACGATCAACCATCCTCTCATGTGTTGTCCTGCAATTAAATCATTTGAAGATTTGACACATTGTGAAAATTTAAATCATAAAAAGTGTTAGTTTTTGAAATTGGTCAACCCAATTTAACCCATTTTTTGATTGAAGTTGGGTTGACTCACATTGTCATCCCTATCGGCAGTCATGAGAGTAATTCATTTGAGACTTGAAGATACCAAAATTTTCTCTATATATACACACTGTCTAAATATCAAACTATTAACTAGATGCTGAAGTATATTCTTTTGAAGTTCATTGTTTGAAGAAGTCATGGAAAATTAAGAAATGAATAAATAACATTAGTCTACTCTAACCATACCATACCATGTGTGCACTGCTTTGCACGTTCCACACGGCAAATCAGAAATTCTAATATTACTCGGTTTGTCGTTTGATCCACTCCACACTCACCAAGTCAAGCATGACAAACAAACAAAAACCTCCAAAATTTAGTTAAAATTTCGTTTGCTGTTTCTCGGAAGTTGTTTTGATCATGGTGTCAACTCCGTTAGAGGTTTGTAAACAAACAATTGCTCCAATCACCACGTCAAGTGCCACAACAACCATCCTTTTCACTGCTTATTCAATCATCTCTGCAACTAGCCAAATCATTTAATAATGTTTTTGGTGAACACTAAGAAATACAACTCATAGCCACCAGACTATTTACGGTTCTGTGATTATATTAAGCAAGTCGATTTCTATCAATAAATTATTCTTAATACACAAAATTGAACCCTCGATTACAATTGTGTTGGACGTTGTTGGTTTTTTTTTTATAGGTAAATGTTAGTTGTTAGTAAATTAGTACAAATTATCCCTCATCAGGAAATACAACCCTACCCTGACATTTCACCTACAATTATCTTAGTTCAGCTATCCGTCCCTACCTTGTTGTTGGTAAATTAATTAATAATTTTGGGAGTAATGACAAACTGGATGCAAGAATATTTTATCATAGGTGGCATCGATGTAAAGATCCACCAAATACAACCTCCAACTTTGACCTGCAATTTAATATCTTTGAACCATTCCAACCTCACAATTCTTCATCTTATAAATTGAGAACCCAAATTCTGTCGCAACAAATCAAATCCCCTCTTAGGCCTTATCTACTAATCCAAACAAATTGCTCCAAACAAGTTCAACAATTTCCTTCCTTCCAAGTTCCAACACCACCACAGTATTCGTTAACTAGTTCATCATGTATCCATCAGTAGGTGGCTCAGATGAAGGAAACAAGCCAAAGGCAGGGTACAATCAGCCTTCCGCCGCCACCGGTTTTCCGGTGAACTACAGCAGCACAACTGACTACTCCAACGCCTCCTCCAACTACCAACCTCAACCTCGACCGCCGCCTAAACCTCTCGTTGAATGGTCCACCGGCCTCTGTGATTGCTTCTCCGACTGTGGCAACTGTAAGCCCCTTCCTTGCTCCTCGCTCCACTAACTGTGTGTTTGTTTTACTGTAATTTCCATTACCTCAAACGCGATTTCACGTATCCCAAAATTGGTAAACAGTACATTTTGTAGTGTTAAGTTCAATGAAAATTAGGATTGAATTTAACGAAAATCTAAACACACGTCACATTCAAATTCAATCATTCATAATTAACTCTGTGCTTGTGTGTTAATTTCAGGTTGCATAACATTCTGGTGTCCATGTGTTACATTTGGGCGAGTTGCAGAGATTGTTGACAAGGGATCCACTTGTAAGAAACTCATTCATTCATGATTAATTGACAAGATAATTAGCAAGATAATTGTTTGATTAATTGTTGATTAATTGCAGCTTGTGGTGCTAGTGGGGCTCTGTACACACTGATCACATGTTTGATTGGATGTGGTTGCTTATACTCATGCTTCTACCGGAACAAGATGAGATCTCAGTACAATTTGAAAGGAAATGATTGTTTGGATTGCTTGACTCATTGCTTCTGCGAGTCCTGTGCATTATGTCAAGAGTATCGTGAGCTTGAAAAACAAGGATTTGACATGAAGATTGGTATGTTATGATATGATCTTCTTTTTTTCTAAGGATGAAATAAGTTTTTTGTTTATAGACAAATTATTGGTTTCTTTTATATATGTTAATTTAGTTTCTTATTAAACTTGGCATGATTAATAGGGTGGCATGGAAATGTTGAACAAAGGACACGAGGAATACAAATGAGTTCATCAGCTCCAACCGTGGAACAGGGCATGACCCGTTGAAGTGTGGATCCGTGTGAATGCATTTAGATCTCAAGCATAATAATATAATGAGTGGTTCCTGTTTTGTTTTTTCCTTCATTTTTTTTTTTAATTTTAAACTCACTTGTTCCTCTACAAATGTGACATTACAATATGTATCTAGAATTCTATCAACAGAGTGTAGCATAATTAATAATTAAGAAGTAGTTGAACTCCTTAAGTATTTAGTTCAGAGTTTAATTTCTGAGTTGTGTGTATAGATACATTTATATCTAAAATTCTCAAAATGTGATGCAAGTTGTACCTTCTATATGTATGAAAATTAAGTTTCTCTACAAATTTTAAGTGTCCATGTAAAATTTGCATGCTTTCGTTGTTTAAGTAGGTCGATGAGATGAGAGACCTGAGAGAGTGAGAGGCATAATATCTTATGAATCGTCTATAAAAATCGGTGAGGTCGAGGAAATTGCGCAATTTTCTATGAGAACGTGGCACATAAATGGCCTGCACTATAGTACGATCAAGGCCAACGCCTATAGATGATGTGATGTGTCCTAGATAGTTCACTGAAGTAACCCCAAACGTACACTTGAAAAGCTTAGCTTAGAATTTTATGATTTGTCAAGGAAGTGTTTGCAAATACCTGAATCAAGGAGAATCCAAAACCAGCCATTGTTGCTTATACATCATTTTTCAGAAACAAGTTGATTATAGCCAAGAGGCACTCTGAGAGATTTTGGGGATGGATCCTATTATTGTTGAGGAGGGGGAACCAATATATTACTCCCTCATTGACACCCCTGCAAGTAGGAAGTTCTAGAATCACCTGGAGGGGAGATCTAGAGATGATAGTTATGTCTGAGAGCACATGGTTGTCTAAAAAGCCAGGAGGGGAGACCACTTTCGTCCACAAGAATCACCTGAATGGGCCAACTAGAGTGCGAGCGAAATTTTTCATGGACACGGTGCTTCCAAACTCCCACAAGATAGAACTTTTCCTACTTACGACCTTGCTTGTCTATCGTGTCCTCGAGGATATTCCCATTGACATCCCCAGGATCATTGCTTGGAGCATATACGATACGGCCAATTACACTCTAAAGAAGGGTCGCTTGGGCTACCTTCAACTCCCCATTGCACATGTCCTTCTTGCTAGGGGAGGAGGGCTCGGGGTGGCCCACCAGTGCCATGCCCCCTCAACTTCTAATTTTTTTTATTTATAGTATCAAATATTTTCCGGCCCCCTACTCCCAACTAGGGGCGGAAGCATGCTAGACTAGACTTTGCTTAAATAGATCAGGACTGCTTTAAAAATCCAAGGCATGAAAACACACACCTAAAAGCATTGACATTTCTTTTTCATTTTCAAATTTGATTTTAACTTAGTGGCTAAAAACACACACTAGTCGCTCAATTTTATTTCAATTCTCCCTCCTATCTATAATTATTCCTCTCTTAACCATATCTATCTCTTCGTGAGTAATTCTTAAAGGATTTGGATCAGTAAAAGAAATATTAGGATGAGATTAACAACACCACTCTCTGTGAGACTAGGAGGTTACAATCCACCTGTTGAGGGAGGGCTTATCGCATGACTCTTCTGATCCACTTTGATGGCCACTGAGTAGGAGTTTGAAGCTTGCCCTGCTCGAGTTCAACGTCGCGGCCCTATTTCACAACATTCTTGTCTTCATACGTGCACCATCAAATCATTCTCTTTGGATCCCCTCGGCCTGTTTTGCACACACCTTTTTGATGACCTCATTCCATGTCTCTTTTTGAAGTGTTAGATTGCATCTTGTGTTGACCCGGGAATCTAAAGCTCTTTTCTTAAAGTTTTTAGGTTATTTTAGTGAGTAATTTAGAATAGTTTAGCAATTTTAGTGCATTTTATTCTTATTTCATACATTTTTGTGTTTTTAGGCTAATTAATGTTTTTTTAGATAATTCTAGGAATTTTTTACCCCTTTTCTCACTGTTTTGGTGAGCAGGAACTTGGGCTCGACCGCGTTGGGCTAGATGGAACGATCGCGCCCAAGTTTGAATTAAGGTATTGCTAGAACTTCATGGGCATGACTGCGCTGGGATGTAGGGTGCGATTGTGTTGAAACTCTATCTCACTTAAATCAAAGTTTCATTATTTTTCATCTACATCTCTTGGCTGAGATTCCTTCCCCTTCCTCTTGTTGTTCATTCCATGGGAGCTATGCGTAGCTAAGTTCCTTTGTACTAGGAGATGATGTAGTTAACCTAACTCTATATTTTGATACATTTGAGTTTATATATGAGTCGTTCTTTTATTTCACAAAGCTCTTTTCTATGCTTCCTTGCACATGTTGGCCATTGGGTCTATTTATCTAGTTCATATCTTGTTGGAAAATGAGTTTGGATTAGAGTTTTGAAAATGATTTAATTGAGAGTTTTGCTTTCTTAGGAATAAGAGCAATAGCTAGTTGTGTTATTTTGAATGTTGAGTTATTATGCAATAATTGAGTATTTAGGGTTTAAGGAATTAACTCTTTTACTCTCAATTGGTAGTTGCACTTAGTTAAAAAATTAATTGAGTGAATAATTAAACCTAGCACCATGGATACATATAATGAATTCATATATACATATTAAAGTGGGTAAATAGTAATTGGTTAATGAAGTCATCCCCCGTAGTGCGTTTTTTCGTATTTGAAATATCGTACCATTTACATCGCGTTTAATTATTCTTCAGTATTAAACCTATAATCCTTGATATTTTTATTTCTACATAGTAATTCTGTACACTTGAAAAGAGTTAAAAGCCTCTTGGGTCTATTCCTAATAAAAGTGTGAAGCCCAATGCTAGTAGAGCTACCATATTTATTGATGTTTTCTTTGTCCTCTAGCCTCTCCCCCGTATATAAGGGGTTGAATTAAAATTTATAGTTTTGGTTCCTCTCTTTAGGCCGACGTGTGATTTTAATCTTTAACAAAAAAAAAATATTAATAGTTATTGTCCCTTACGTTTATTACCTTTGTAGTTTTGATGTTCCGTCGAATTCCGTTCAAGATTTATCAGTTTTTAAAATAATAATAATAATAAACAGAAACCTGATCAATGATTATTTATTGATGTTTTCTTTGTGTTTTTGCCTCTTCGTCGTATTTTGGGTTATATTACAACCCCTTTATTACAATTTTTTTTTCTCTCTTACATTATTTCCTTATATCAATGGGGTTATACAACACGGTCTAGTACACTTAGTAAATATTAAACTTTTTAAGTATTTAGTCTAGAGTTCAATACTTGAGTGAGATATATGAAAAATGGTTTATTGACAGAGACATACACACTCTACGTGATTTCAGACATTGATATCTTAGGAAAAAAATTCATAATTTTGACTCATCTAAGTTTCCACGCTGAAATTGAATAATTTTTTAGTGCAACCAAGGTATCCCACAGCCGATTGCCGTGAGACTAATTCTTCGCCATTAGCATAGGCGGTATCGATGCAAATTATTCAATAATGTTGGAAGTTGTACACGCTCATATACAACCCCAACCTTGACTTGTAATATCTTAGAACCATCAATTAACCATTGATACTTACTATCTAGCCTCTTCCCTCACAATATAAATCGAGAAGCCAAATTCTGTCACATAATTCAATCAAACCCTGTACTTTAGGCCATATCTTATCCAAATAAATTGCTCCAAAAGTTGAACAATTTCCTTCCTTCTTACACCACAGCATTAATCATGTATCCAACAGTAGCAGGCTCCTCCGACTACCAACCCACACCTCCCGTCGAATGGTCTACCGGCCTCGTCGATTGCTTCTCCGACTGTGGCAACTGTAATCCCCTCGCTCTGCTAAGTGTGTGTTTGTATTTCAGTTCACATTTCATATATTCCAACGCATAAACGGAGAAACTAATTTTTGTAGTAAAATCAACAAGCTAGCTAGCTATTAATTCGTTAATGTGTGTTAATTAATTAAATTTCAGGTTGCATAACTCATGCTCCTACGGGTCTAAGATGAGAGCGCAGTACAATTTGAAAGGAAATGATTGCTTGGAACGCTTGACTCATCTCTTCTGCGAGCCATGCGCATTGTGTCAAGAGTACCGTGAGCTTGAAAAACGAGGATTTAACATGATCCTTGGTATGTATGTTATATTAATATTAATATTAATATCATCTTTTTTCTTATTTTGGATGGGCATGGAAGTGTTGAGCAACAGACACGAGGAGTAGCCATGACTTCAACAGCTCCAACAGTTGAACAGGGCATGACCCGTTGAAGTGAGGATTGTTGTGTTAGATCTGAAGCTAGCACGATAATATCTCTCAAGAATCACTACTTTCTGTCTCATTTCGCATTTTAATGCCTCATGTGTTCTCCTATTCCTATGTTAAATAAATGTGACATATGTATCTAGAATTCTCAAAATGTTATGTGAGTTGTATGCACCTTCATTCTGTAAAATGAGTTAAAGCGGACCTGTTTTCCTTACACTATATTAAATGAGAACTCATTATCAATAACATTCCACATAATTTAGTTTTTAATTGAGCTAGTGTGACCCATATAGTTGAGAGCTTACTTAGTGGGATAAAACTTTTGTTGTTGTATATTAGAGAAGAACTCAAAGGAAAAAAATAAAAATTCTAATAATGATATATTCACACTCCACTTTCTTTACCATCTCATTTCCACTTATTTTTTCTTCATATATCTCCTTTCTTTTCTAATGCACATCACACGTCATATCTCTTAATTTTCTCTCTTTATATCTCTCTACAAGGTGGAGATAAAGAGGTGTGAGGAATTCATTTTCCAAAACCCTTTTGGTAGTTTTCATTTTTTTGGTGAAAGTAAATTTCATTTTTTTTTTGTCAATAAATTAACTTTCATTTTAATTAGCTTAAAAACTCTCCTATCTACAATTAGCCCACTAACATTTTCACCCATTCCCAAGGCCTATTTGCAACGCGTTTCGTGAAGCCCATAACACACCTCTCACCAAGAGTGACCGATATAAGTGCGAAAAAAATTGACAAAAAAGAAGTGTGAATAAAAAAAACAACTCCCACATTGATTAAAAAAAGTGTAATACAAGGGTACGTTGTTCAATTGACAACACAAGTCGAGTGTGCGGGTAATGCTTTCAGATTTAATCTCCGCACAATGCACTCAGGAGAAGAGATGAAGAGTTTAACTGTGACTAAATCTTGAATAGTCATCATCTAAAGCGTGATCGGGTACCAGATAATTTGTTTCTGATTAATTTTTGCCTAATCTCTGTATATGAGACAGGTCCTTGGTTGGAGCATTTTTTTCTGGCCTCCCACTACCAAGAGTATTTTGTCTCTTCCCTTGCTTGTGCTGGTGTGTGAAGACCAACTTTTTTTGCCTCATTCTTCAGATGGCACCTATACGACGAAGTCCGGATACAATTTTATTTGCAGAAAACTTCTCCTCCTCCTCCACAGCCCCTTCCTCGCAAGATGTGGAACAAATTCAGGTCCAGCGGTGTTTGGAGGCTCCAGAATAAGCTTTTCATGGCTTGTTTCTGTGCCCAAACATTCGGCAGGTTTGGTTTGCCTTCCCCCTTGGCCTTTGATGGGGTTTCTGGCCATCCTATACGGCGCAATGCTTTTCTGGATAAAGTGCTATGTCGTTGTTGCCGGCTTCATCTTTCCACCGACGAGAATCTTACCAAGTGTGTGGTCTCGTCCCTCTAGTAATGTGGTCATAAAATACTTATATTTGTCGAGCTTAAAATCAAATTTTCGGTTCTATAAACAAACATACGGGCTGTCTAATTTATCTCATGAGTTATAAAATCTAAGTAAATATTTGTGAAATTTCTAATTCATTATCCTAAAAATGATTAGTCCATTTAAGGCGATATTGACGTAGAATAATTAATATTAGACCAAGTCCGAATCTTTTATTTTTACACTTTTCTCGTCACATTCCTTTTCCATGTCCCTTTCTTTCTAATTCCGTTTTATTCCTATGTGTCTCCTCCTGTTGCTACCTGTCTTTAATTATAGAATAATAATTTATTCACACATTAATCACAGTCATTCACATTTGAGTGAAATATCAAAGAGAGATAAATGAGTAATGTAATAAAAAATATAAAGACATATCGAAAGAAAAAAATAAGTAAAAATAGATATAAAATAAAGTAGAGCGTGAATTAATCATTTTAAAGTTGAATATTAGACATACTACCTACTATGCTTTTGTCATTGCTCAATTGAAGCAGTCATGAAGCTGCACAAGTCTTTGGATATATCGCATTGACATTTCATGTCTGATCTCACATATCGTTGAACCACTCCGCCTTAACCACGCTTATAAATTTCCATTTCTTCCATCAAATTCACAACCCCTAAACCAAATTATTTAATGTTTCTTTAATTTCGGGTACATAATATACATTCCAATTATGCATCCACCACCCTCACATCATCATGGACAACCACCACCCCCCGCTGCCACTGGGTTCCCGGTAAGCTACAACCCCCCGGTTCCCCCACCCCAGACGGCAGCACCGCCATCTCACCACCTGAAAGCTCCGGAAGAATGGTCCACAGGCCTCTGTGACTGCACCTCCGACATCAAAAATTGTGAGCCCTCACCCTCACCCTCATCATATCATATCATATCCTCAATGTTAATTAACGTTGATCGATGATTAATTTGTTGATATATATACAGGTTGCATAACATGGTGGTGTCCATGTATCACCTTTGGCCAAGTTGCAGAGATTGTTGATCAAGGATCAACTTGTAAGAAATGAATTAATTAACTCATGATGGTTTAATTTTGACAAGAAATTCAATTAATTTGTGATGATGTTTGAAATGAATGAATAGCATGTGGTGCAAGTGGTGCTCTGTACGCTCTGATAATGTGTGTTACTGGATGCGGTTGCATATACTCATGCTTCTACCGTTCCAAGATGAGACGCCAATACATGTTGAAGGAGACTCCTTGTGGTGATTGCTTGGTTCATTGCTGCTGCGAGTCATGCGCCTTGTGCCAAGAATATCGTGAACTTCAAAACCGTGGATTTGACATGGTCTTAGGTATATATATATATCTTCTTTTCCGGTGTTGCGCTGGTTTCGAACCGAGGACTTTTTTATCGGTGAAATTCTCTAAACCAACCAAACCGGCATGAACTATCGTTAATTTGTCTCTCTATGTGCCCTCAATATTTTATATGGTCTTAATTAATGTGTTTATTGTAAAAAAATTATATCTTTGCTATCATTTGTTTTTTAATTTGGTTTACTTTGAAGTTAACTCCGATACAGGTCATAGCCAGTGTATGACTATTATAATATATATTCGAGTTTAATCTTTGAAATTTCCAATGAAAGAGTCCGATCCAAATAGCATTAAGGATAAACTTTAGGATTAATATTTTTTTAATATAGATGATGTATTTTTTATTTTTTTTAATGTGTTTTGTTTGAAATGGTTAGGGTGGCATGGAAATGTTGAGCGGAACCGGCAAATATCCATGATTCCATCAGCTCCAGGAGTTGAGCACATGACTCGTTGATTGTCAATCAAGAATGGATAAAAAAGGGTAACCCGATGCACGAAACTTCTGTGTACGAAGGCTTCGAGAAGGAGTTCCACCATTACTATTAAATTTGTTGAATCGCGGTTGTTGTAATTTATGTTACATTTATCTTCTATAAATACAGTGTTACGATGTAGGAAGAATTTTCTGGTAGTGTGATGTGGGTGTTACTAATATTTGTAATTTTTTTTCTTTTTATATTCATATCATTATCATGATCTGAATAAATGTTTTTAAAATTGTAATGATGAAAACACTTTACTTTGCTTGTAGTTGGGCCTATTTTGTTTTCTCTGCATTTTTGCTTTGCTCTTCTCAGTTGGACAAACTGAACTGTTTTCTGAATTAGGCTGTTTGATTATTGGTTTGCTACGGTTTCAACCAACTTTTAAGACAAAAAATGAAACAAACTCTTATTCTTATGGATTGAGATCAAAATTAGTTTGAGGAACACTAGCTTGCGTCAAAATGATCAAATTAACACAATGTTCTGTTCTGACACATTTGTAATCCAGAAGAAACTTCTACTTTGACCAAACGGCAAGAGTGATAGACATGTTCCCCCTTAGCAATGTTTAGCAAAGGAAACTGGAATCTCTTATTGCTATTTGTTTGAAAAAGAAAAAGAAAAAAGTGAAAGTGAAAATGATCATTCTGCAGGACAAGCTGCATAAAGTAGCGACAACAAAAGCTACATCTTGGTGACATGTTTTGATTATATTTCAATCAATTGATTTCATATGTTATTTCCTTGATATATTAAACCTCTAACTTTACTTGATGAAACATCATATTTTGTTTATTAAGAGTAACTCTCAGCATAACGAAGCGACAACTACTAGTAGTAGTAATTTTTGGGTTTCCAAAGTGTCTCTACGGTCTACACATTAACCGTATGTTAATGCACCGACATAAAAGTTAGAATTTGTTACGTCAGAAGTTATGTTTACACAACAATAAGCTTAAAAGTGGATCCATATTGATTACAAGAAATTCAAATACAGTGTACACACAAAGCCAACAGCAACATATCAAATCATATGCATGCATTAAAAGAAACAATCCAATACAAAAACCAACAAAGACATTTACACTAGATTACATATCGTATCTTTATGTCTCTGTCTTAATCTTCTCATACTTGTTCTGTTCTACTCTCTCTCCCTCTCTCTTTGTGTTCATTTTCTTTTCTTACTTTGGCCCCCTTAATAAAGCCAATGGGGTGCAAAAGATATTTGCCATTGCTTTAAGCAGATTATTGGCCCAATCCAAAAAAGGCACAGTGCAAACAAGAGAGAAGAAAAGGGTTAACACTTCATCAATCGGTGAGTGATGAGAGGGTAAGTTAATGGAAGGTGCCGAGTTGGAGCTAGAGAGAAGAAGCAAGTTTCTGAAGAGCTTGATACAGAAGAAGAAAGTCACAGAGAAACAAGAGCAGAATGAACACATCCAAAACAACAACGTTAGGGTCAGAGCTTGTGACATGCCTCTCCATTTGCAGAACCGTGCCTTTCGTTGCGCTCGTGATCTTCTTGATTCTATGCCTGCAAAGAAGCTTGACACCAAACACCTCGCCCTCACCCTTAAGAAGGTAATAAGGTTACCTTTTCTAATTATTGGAAATACTCTAAAGTCGCTTCTCGTTAGAAATTACAAGTTTTATGTTCGTGTCTTGTGTTCTGTGCAAATCGCGAAACCAGATATGTTGTGTGTTTATTTTATTTTTGTCTGAGGAACTTATTTTTTACCAATATCTGTTTCTGGGGTTCTGATCTTTGACCACATTGGATGAGGCCACTTTGAATGGCTAATTTGGAAACTTTTGTTCAAATGTGGCATACAGTTGCTTAACCAGTCGAATGATCATTCTTCCTCAATAAGCTCTTTTTTTGCTAATTCATCAAACAGTCTAGGTGGCACAATCAATGGTTTCAGGATTTAACTTTTTATATGAGTGTTTGAAAATCTTTGTATAATTGATTCTAAAATCATGAGAAAAGCTTTTGAGACTAGCTTGCAGGTTAAAATTGATTATGAAAAAAGAGAAACGGATGCAAACATATGCTATAAGCATATATGGAATATGTCTAATTGCTTCCTAGTTTCAATCTGGCAGATGGAGCTAAGCTTGTTTTTTAAATTGATCTGTTCCTTTGTCTTTATTGATCTTTCTTAGTGGATTGTACATATGTCTTGCAAGGACATGGTTTAATTGATTGTTTTATTTGGTTGATTAAAATATTTCTGTTAATGTTCTTGTGATGTCTAGAAACATAGCTTTCATATTTGACTCTGCAAAGCATTTTCATATACTGTGTTTGATTTAGCTTTTGGAAACCAATTTAAGTGGAAGTGCATTGGCTATTATGTCCACCACTCAACCAAACACACACAACTTGTGCTTAATTTGATTCTCAATCAAGCTTTAGCATAAAAAGAAGAAACTTCTGTTCTCCAACTGAAGCATTACAAAATTATGGTAGTTTTTGGCATTAAATTCACTACAAACCAAAGTTCTCTACTTCCAAAAGTTTCAATTTTTGCCTGTTGACCACCCGAATCTCAAGAAGTCTCTCACCCTTCTTTTCTTGAGCCCCCCCATAATATGGAATCTGCTTATAATATAAAATTATGTACATAGAAAGCTTGGATCAGAAGTAGAGAATTGAAAATGCATGGCTTCTTTTTTTTGTTTATAATATAAATTTATGTACACAACAGAATGCTCACTCCTCTAGCAGTACAAGCATGACTCTGCTGAACCCAGAGTATAATAACACTACTCTATTATGAGCTAACTTAGGAGTTGCTATATGAGTATTCACCAAATTTATATTCTATTTGATGGATAAAAATTTAAGTTTCAATAAATGAGAGATTTGGGTTAATATCTTCATCAGTATGGTGTCCCTAAGGACCACTTAAGATTCCATCATTTTTTTCTTGTGAACTGTGAAGAATCTCAATCAAGTACATTCTAGATTACATATCTGTGCTTCTGCATGTAACTCTTTGAGTATGGCAAAACCAGAGAAGTATGGCTCTGGGTTAGTTGGTTGTGTTCATTAATGAATTTAGGTGGCTTGGTACAAGTTATTTATGATATAAAAAATGTTAGCTGGTCCCTCATTTCATTGAAGATTACAAGCAAGGTATATAAACCTTGGAATTAAATTTTGGTCAGTATCCTGTTTTATTTCTCACTGCTCATTTCTAAATGCAAAGTAACTTTGATGATGATTTATCCCTCTTAATTTGTAAATTTTGCTACCAGGTTTAAACTACTTGAATGACACATGACAGAGACACCCTTGTTTTACAGGAATTTGATTCATCCTATGGTCCAGCTTGGCACTGCATTGTGGGAACTAGCTTTGGCTCATATGTGACTCATTCTCTTGGTGGATTCTTGTATTTTTCCATTGACAAGGTTTATATCCTTCTTTTCAAGACAGCTGTTGAACCATTAGAACAATGATAATTTCCACAACTTGGAGTTACATGCACATCTCCTTGGGAACCTAAACTATATAAATGTTCAAACCAAGTTTGATGTGTAACATTACAGATTGTAAAATTTTAAGACATCTGTATTCTGTGAAGTATTTGAAGCACTAATTATATTTTGTCCATGACAGAGCATTTGAGTGTGTAATTTTTTTTTGACAAGCAATAGGATATTCTTCATTTCAGTTCAGAAGAAGAAAAATTTGCAGAATTCACAGTCTAAAATTGTTTTCTAGTAGTTGATTATTGGAACATAAATTGGCAACCATGGTGAAATGTGTTTGAAGTCCATGAAGCAATTGTTATCTATCTGAAATCTATTATAGTATGATGCTTTTTTCTCCTAGTGTAAGAATTTTTCTCAAACCACGTAGATGTAAATATATCATTTTGTTAGCATTTATTTACTATTTTTTAGTCTTTTTGTTTGGTACATAACATTTTTGATTCTACATGGAACTACAAAGTTAGATAGAGTTAATTAACTATTGGGGTTGGGGGAAAAAGGAATTATACAAAGATCAAAATTACTTTTCCTTTAAAATTACCTCACTGTCAGTCTAAGGCAAATACCAAAATTAAGAAGGGAATAAGAGAGGTTTTTTTATTGAAAAGGGGAAAAAGAGAGGTTGAGGGGCTTTAAGGGAAAGAGTGAACAAACCCCCCTCAATCATATTAAGAGTCTCTTTTATTTACTGTATTTCCATACTTTTTAACGATAAAGCAAACATATTCTAGACATATTAAATTCAATGTTTGTAAATGCAAAAATTGATTATTTATTGACATAATCAATATTTCGGTATTTTTATGATTTCTTGTAGTTGCAAAATCAATTATGTGATGAAGTCCTAAATCCTACCGTAAACATTACTAATTGTGAAATTCTAAAACTGGATTTCAAAACATAACAAAAAAAAAACACTATCATACAAAATTTACTTTTATCATAAATATATATATCAATTTACATTCAACTTGTTTTTATTATAATCAATTTTAACAAAATCAATAATCTTGACAACGATTAATTTTAACAAAACATGGGTTTCGCAGTACTATCATGTGATACTCGGTGTGCGTTGAATCAGAGTCTTGAATTGCGGTATGTAGGTGCAATGTAAAGAGTTTTGCAATTTCCGCACTGGTATTGCGACCACAATTACAGCTGCATCAACTCACATTTGTCCACAATTTCACAACAAGGCGACAACCGACAAGGACCGAAGGTGCAATTTAAAACCCTACCTTGAATTAACGTGGTGGGTGTCCCTCCTCAACTCATATCCTATCTCCAACCGTGACATTAGAGCATTTCCCACTTTTATACGGATGCAGCATCTTCGATTTTAAGATCTAAATGAAACCTTGATGAGAGTGTTTGGATTTGAAGAATAACAAAAAGAATCAAATATGGAAGAGTCTTCCAAGGCTTCTTCTTCTCTAAGCACTACAGCTGAGAAAGCACAAGCAGAGCAAGAGCCTCATGAAGCCATGTTTCTTGTCTTAGCATACCTTCCAGTGTACGAGGCTGTAGCCATGTCTCAGGTTTGCATAGCACTAAGGGATGCAGTGAACAATGATGTATTACCGTGGCTGAATGTTATTGTTGAAAGGCCTCTGAGTTCAAGGCTCTCTGATGAGATTCTGATGAAAATCACCTCCAAGGCCAATGGTAGGCTCAAAACTCTGGCTCTAATGAACTGCACCCGCATCACTGACCAGGGGCTCCAAAGGGTGGTTGAACAAAACCCCTCCATTAACAAGGTATGAATATCCAAACCCATGTTTTAGATTTCTCTCATCTGATTCAATTGTTCTCTTTAGTTAAGCTAAGTTTTTAGTCTTCCTTTCCTGCTTTACTTGAATAAATTTATGTAGTTAGTTTTTTAGCTGCGTAACAATTAGTAGTGTTCAAGGGTACATGCTTGATTCCACTTAAATAAAGTCTCGGGTTCAAGCTTTATGTATGGAAAAAAAAACTTTGCTAGAAGAGTTAGCTCCACAGAATATGAATGTTTCCAATTCAAACATGATTAACTCCGATGGAGAATATTTGTCCGTCTTGTCTTAGACAAGAAACAATTAGGAGTGCATTAAGGGATGTGAGAATCCAATGGATAAGACAAGAAACAATTAGGAGTGCATTAAGGGATGTGAGAATCCAATGGATAAGAAGTGTTGACAATTGTTTGATTTTCAATAAAATTGTCGCAAATTGTCATAGCTACTTCACAAAAGGGTGATGTATACATGTTCAAAACCATCTTTAGATCTTTTAAATGCCAAAGGGAAGAAATTGAAAACATACCAGAGAAAAAATGCTTTGCTAAGATTCTATATTTGGCATCCATGGCAGCGAAGCCACTTTGGTACATGCTAAGTAGCACAATGCATATTTAGAAACTCTTCTACAATTGATTCTGAAACCAGAATCAATTGTGAGGAGAAGCTTCTGAAAATAGCTTATGAATTTCATATTTGATTCTGATGAAATAGAAATTGATCTAAACATGTTAAAAATAGGATTAAAGTGTTGTTGACCCAAAAGAAAAAAGGTTTTGTCTCATATCTGGTTTAATTTATTGTGCAGCTCCATATACCAGCATGCACTGGCATAACCCCAGAAGGAGTTATAAGAGCAGTGCAAACGTTGTGCCAAGGAAGCAACTGCTTAAGCACCTTAAGCATAAACGGCATCTACAACCTTCAGAAGGAGCATCTTGACATGCTTGCATTGAACCTCAGAAATAACCACCCATTAGAGGAGCAGCAAATGCAGAAGCCTAACTATTATCATAAACGCGCTAGCTTTTCAGTGTTTAACCGCGAAGAAAACCAGAGGATTATTGATTTGGAGACATGTCCCAAGTGCCTTGAGGTGAGGATGGTCTATGACTGCCCAAGAGGGGAATGCATGAAGAGGGAAAGGCTCCAAGGTCAATGTAGGGGATGCAAATTTTGTATTCCAAGGTGTGAAAACTGCGGTCGATGCGTTCAATCTGAAGAAGAGGAAGAGGCTGCATGTGCAGATATGCTGTGCCTTGAATGTTGGTTACAGCTTCCCAAGTGCAGTTTCTGTAACAAACCATATTGTAAGCAACATGAAAACTGGTGGTGCTCTTCCTTAGACCCTGTATTCCTCTGTAGAGTTTGTGATGAACATTCTCATGGATATACATACACTGATGTTCTATAGCGAATTAATGAAATTGTACTCTTGATGAGCTTAAACTATCTGAGTTTCTGTAACTTGATCAAAGTTTATAGAATCAATGAAAGTATTTCAATTCATGAATGTTCTTATTAGGTTTTTACAAATGAAGGCTTTCATGTATAGTCATCAAGGAATTCTAAAGAGACTCATTCAATGTTTTCCACATTTGAGAGCCTTAGAATGAAGTCTCATTTACCAGCATCACCTTTTGGCACTTATATAAATATTTGGCAATTGACATAGAGAATTTATCTTCGTTCCAAAATCAATTCGGCGAGAAGCTAAAAAGAGTAGCTTCTGCGGTGGACATAATTAATTGTTAGATTTCATTATTGCATTTCACAACATTATCCTATAGAAATCACATTTCCTATAAACGTATTCAAGCATAAATCACTTCACTTTCAACTCACTTTTACCAAAACCAATGTCTATAATCAATTCTATCCAAAATCAATTCTCCTGATTCAAACGTGCACTCAGCAGCTATGTGAGGACCATATCATGGTCGATTGGTCATCATGCCAGTGTCAGACATTCCAATGGATACCAGAGACCAAAAATTCCAATTCAAAGAATACAAATTATGATGCAAATTAAAAATAGCCCTAATAAGGCTACATAAATTTTGTCAATCAAATAATTTATTTGATTGTTTGTAAAAATAATCAATGGACAACTCGCCAATATACATTTTGACCAACCTTGCCACCCTTTAAATTCTCTACAGGAGGAACAAAACCAGGATGCTATATAATGCAATTTTCCTGAAGGCAAAGCATGTCTCCATGAATTATATTCCAATGATGAACAGGAGATGTGTCAAGTTTTACATGACAACTGCACTCAAAAGTAAAACAACTAGAATCACAGAGCTTGTGAAAGAGCCACTACTGTAGTAGTATTGTGATAAACAGCCTGAACTTGAAGAATTAGATGGGGCAAGTGAAGTGCCATTTATGCTGGTGCCATTTTTACCATGACTGTAGTTCACCAGAAATATGCAATAAAAAGAAGAAGAAAAAAAAAGTGTTAGACAGAACTCACATAACACTTCAGCTTTAAATTCATTTCCCAGCTTTTTGGAATGAGAACAAGAAAAGGTGCACACATAATTGAGAAAGAAATGACAACAGGCAACCACCATAAGCTCGAGAGATCATACCTTCCGGGAAATATACAAGAACCGTGACCTGTAATGATTATTACATAACAAGTATCAGTTATATTAAATTGCTAAGCAATTTTCAATAGAAATTTGACAATGGAAGTCTCTTTAAAGTATAGCAAATTTAGTGGAAAGAAAAGGTCCAACAAGTAGGAAAATAAGAGAAATTTTCAAATCAACTAATAATCATATGGCAATGACTAAGTATCCCATTCTTTCTGTCAAAAGGATACTAAGCAAATGGAATTCAAAAAGTGCTCATGTCAAAGTTCTTTGAAATGTAACTGATGAGAATCAGACACATACAAAAATGAAGAACCAAACTAGCAACAGGCTCAAAACCTAGTTAGTGCTAGGGTGAAAACATGCATATTTCCTTATTGCCTCTAGTCATGGTGTTCTACTGGCTTCACAAATAATGTACACATACTATTGCAGCCAAATCAAATATATATTTGCGTATGAGAGTGTAAGCCGTACTTGGGTCTGTGGAGGTGATAGCGGCAACCCCTTTGAAATCACAGGTACCAGGAGACTTAGCCATCTTCTGATAATAAGCATTGAAAGCGTATGTAGCATGTGCAACTACATCATCTGGTTCATGACATGGTTGACCCTGCAGCAAAGGTGAACAATCCACCTTCCCTGGTCCACAAGCCCAATCAAGTGCTGCCTGTAGCATCTTAGGATCAGCATTACTCTTTGAGACACAAAAGGTTTGGTTTGTTGTATCATTTGCAAATATAGTACCAGCACCGGTTAAGTGCAAGGTATACACTGGTCCTCCATTACCATAAAATAGCCCCCAGTTCTTTTCTGAGACCGGACCTGATCTCAAGTCTTCATTGTATAGCTCATAAATGTATGTACTAACTGCAATTCCCGGGTGTTTCGGAGTTCCCGTATTGTTAAGAACATGTCTGATCAAGTTACTGTTGTAAGTGTTTGCATTATCAATAGTTGCGTCCGGCTCAGAAGAGTCGCCTTTTGAGGGCCATCCTGACTCAGTCACCAGAACAGGGATATTGGTGAAGTTCAAGTCAGACATTGCAAAATAAGCAGCATCAACAATTGCATCAAAAACATTAGTATAATGCAGGAGAGTGTTGGCATCAACAGCTTCCTTATTCGGCGGCAGGGGGCGGAATAGAGCATAATCCAGCGGGATTGCATCATTGGATAGCTGGTAATCATAATACGGGTATACGTTGAGCATAAGATATGAACCTGTTGATTGAAGAAATTTAAGCAAAGGAACCATGACCGGATTCCAAGTTCGATTAAAAAATGCTTGTGAAGGTGGGAATGAGTCAAGGATTATAGAAGAAGGGTGTGGAGTTGAGACTTTAATTTGGCTATCCATATTTGCAGCCACGAGAGCAGAATGAATGAAATTCATGGCAGAGACTAGAATAGGGGCGGCATTTGGAAGGATAGTTAGGACCTCGGATCCAACAGCAATGGTAGTAATGTTGGTAGCAGGAACATGAGCTATGACGTTTCGAGAAACCCAGTTTGCGGCAGTGGCATTGGACTGACCAATGCCAAGTATCTGGTCATTGGGGACAGAAACAGTTACGCGTATTCCAGTGTTGGCGAGCGCAACAAGCAATGCTCGGTCAGCATCATAGAGCCGGACGTGTTGGATACTTTGAGCTTTAAGAAGGGCCACAACCTCTGTTGGACTTGGCATGTTAGATACATCTGAACCAATGTTGACACCAATGAAAGCATCTGTAGAAAAAAATTAGAAGTGCCTACAAATGAAGAACTTTCATTTTTTAACAAGATAGAATCAAAGTGAACAAGTGATAACCACAAGAGAGAGAACAGAAAAAACAATATATCTTTACATACCAAATTTGGTCATCTAAATAATATTGTAAAATTAAACCAGAAGAGCATGAAGCAACAACATAAAACCATGCTTAAAGATGAAACAACATAGATTTGTTATATTCCTGATTTAAAGATGCTATAATGACAAAAAAGCATGACAAGGATCTATATATTGTAAAATTGGTCATCTAACTAATTAATATCCTTAGGTACAACCAAATAGTCATAAATGATCATGAACCATGACATAATTCAAGGACAGATTTTTCACCTGCACCCCATGTGTGTTTCTTGTTCTTATATGTAACACTGGGGCCATAGGAGTTATGGATTTAGCTAAAAGAAGTATAACATGCTCAAATGATGGCTGGTTGAAAGGTTACACTCACACATGCAAGAGATTCACTTTAATTCACAAGCTACAAAGTGATGCTCCACTACCCTGAGCATTTCCTAACTAGGGAGTACGATTTTTTTTCTAGAATGAAATAATTGTTGTTTGTTACACATAAAGTTCGAGCACAGAAATCTCACGAAATACACATGTTTCTCATCTAATTTCAAACTCACCTCACCCAACAATAACATGTTTGGAAAATCTTCTACAATTGATTCTAAAACCAAAATCAATTCTGGGCCGAAACTTCTATGAGTAGCTTCCGGGTGCTAGACCTGATTCTAAGGAAAAATAAATTGATCCAAACATAAACATGCTACAAGTTTTTCTAGACTCACAATGCTTTTCACGTGACAACTATGAAGATTCTATGTAACCATAATTGCCCATTCTAGAATACAGATTATCTTGACAGAGCTATTAACCCATTTAGTATTGACAGATGGAAGGTTGGCTCATTAATATTTGTGGACCTCTCTATGCTTAACTCTCTTGGAAGCCTCACTGCAAATTTAGTAACTTTGATTGATATTTGATACACCAAATTGGTAAGTACTAGTACTACTATTTTTCAATTTTTCTCTTTGGCTTTCTCAAATAAGGGCAATTTAGTCCGTGTCACTTTCCATGAAAGTGCAATTTTAAGTGCAAACTGCAAAAAGTAACAACTGTGTGATGAGCTGGGACGCAATAACATTATTCCCTTCCCACAATTCCACCAAAGAAGGGAAAGGACATTTAGTAGATTCTTTACAAAGTAAAAAGATTTTCTCACAGAAAATTTTAAAAAATAAACAAAATAAAATAACCATTTACCACTCTCACTCTTTGCCACACACACACACACACACACTCCCTATTCTCAATTCTCATGCTTTGTTTGTTTGCAAGATTGTGAATTTGAGCTCAATCCCTCTTAAAGCATGGAAATTGATGCAATTGAATGAGGAAAACAAACATTAAAGAACTATTGGCCATTAGAGTAAATGAATAATCACAATACAAGCAATGCCAAACACAGAACAATCTAAGGATAAATGGGGTTGATGTAATAAGGAAGAAAATAAAAACCAGAAGAGAATGAAACAACATACATAAATGAGTAGAAAATTAAAGAGAGGGAATCAAAAAAGGGAAGGAAGGAAAGAACCTACCTCCAGCAGCAGCAGAAATAGAGAGTGGTAGGATGAAAAGAAGCATGAGAAGCAGAACAGCCATGGAATCTCACTTAAGAAGAAGGCCAGTGACATAGAAATTGGGGTGAATGGTTCCACTGTAAAATTCAAAGGAACCCAGAACAGAAAAACTGGAAAAGGAAACGGACCCAGAGAAAGAAGGGAAGTAAAGTAGAATTGAAATTGAAAGGAGGTAGAAAATTTGGAATTTTCGATGGAGCGTGAGGAAAAGGAAGTGAAAGTTTGCACCTTTTGAGGGCGGAGAGAGAGAGAGAGTGTGTGTGTGAGTTATGCATTGTTTCGTTGTTGTCGTGGTCAAAACTCAATCGTCAAACAGTCAGCATTTTTGTTTACTTCTGTACTTGCAAATGTGCACAAGTAGGCATTCAAATCCTACGTGGAATGTTGCCTTACAAATTACTCCCACCGTCCCAAATTATAAGACTCTTTAGAGACAAACTCGGTGTCCCAAATTATAAGACCCCTTCTAGATTTCAGGAAAAAAAAAAGTAAGTTTTTTCTTTTTTACTCCTTGCATTCATTATATTTTAAATTTCAAAACTTTAATTACCACCTCTACTAATTACTTCTTTCCTATTCTCAACCAACTTTTGGTATATCAAATACTTACATTAACAATTTCCAGATTTTTTTAAATAGGGGCATATTTGGAAGATGTGTATAAAAAGTAACAAAACCAACATATTAATTAGCTTATTACATGTTTTCTTAATAAGCGTAATTATCTTAAAAAGACCCTATAATTTGGGACGGAAGGAGTACATTTTTATAGAAGATTTTTGACCTTTTATGTGTGATCATGAAGAATAAATCACACTTACAACTGTGATACACTTTGATTTAATTAAAAAAATTAAAATATTAATTTCGCACTTGCGATCAAGGAAGAAAAATTGCACTTACGAGTGTAATTTTTTTAGATCGGGAAAATCGAACTTCTTCCTCCTGCTTCGTCCCTCTCTCGATCCTCATCTCTTCTTCCTCATGCTTCTGTTTCTATTTCTTCACCACTCCCATGCCACCACGTCTTCTTCTTCGATCACACCAAAGCCCCCACACCCATGAGCTCTCATCTTCTTCTACCTTCAGTTATGTTGAAATGAGATTGAGGTGAAGAATGGTTCTGGTATGGTGAAGAATAGTTGCGGAAGAGAGTTTCAATGGAGAGGAGGGTTGATGGTGAAGAGATGAGTGATGAAAATGGTAGGCTCGGTGATGGAGGTAGGGAAGAAGAGGGGCAGTGAGAGAAACGGGGAAAGAATGGTGAATATGGTATAAAAGATAGGTAAGTAATAAAATTTGTTTTTAAGGGTAATTTAATAATTGCACTGTTAATGAGGATGGTGGGAGAACCGGTGAGGAACACATTAAGCATAACACCCTTAAACAAAAATTAGAATTTACACATTTAAATAATTTTTTTATACATCGAAAAATTAGAAAAACAAAAGACATCAGCTAACTAAATTTTATTATGTTTTCACATTATGATTCAATTAAGTTTAAAAGTAAAAAAATAAGATGAAAAAATTGGTGAAATACTTATTTACACTGTCGGTATATATTAATCAAATTCTTAGACTTAATATTTGTTTCTTGTCCAAATACTTAAATGATATTTTAAAAACCTTATTTTTGGTCAAATTATAAAAAGGCCATTGATCCCCATATCTGAACATTGGGTCGGAAGAAACTCAACCCACATTCCCTTAAAATATTTGATGGGCTAGGACTACTTAAAGCTTGTTTGAAAAGAAGTGAATTGTAAGCCCAAGAAAAAAAATTCTCAAAAAACATAAAAACGCATTCTGATGCACCGAATGTGGAAAGGGCAATTTGCTTCATTTGGGAAAACATCTGATTGCATTCAAGGTGACAGATATGTGTATGTTTGTATTACAATTCAATGTCCATTTAACTACAGCAGAAAGCTAAGCTTTGTTTGATTTTGCGCTCGAACTAGATGTCCGGTCAACTGCTGCGCCTCAACGCATTTCGGGGAGAACCAGCTAGCTCTAGGTTCGAGTGGCATTTCACCCCTAACCACAACTCATCCGCTGATTCTTCAACATCAATCGGTTCAGACCTCCACTTAGTTTCACCCAAGCTTCATCCTGGTCATGGATAGATCACTCAGGTTGAGGTCCATAAGCAGTACGGACCAACAATTTCTCGTTCACATTCAACACATTGAAACCTGCAATCCCACATCTCAAGACACATAAACGTACGCTAAATCATGCTTTCCAATTGAGATAATGTGAAGCAAACTTCTCCTTCCATTTACATTGAACTCAACTAAATTTACAAACAAATTCATCTTACGTTGTGGAGTACAAATGATGTGTCCTCTAGTTTTGATTTTGTACATATCACCAAGTAAATAAGCCGTCCACATGTGTAATATGTTATAGTTTTGACCATTATACTTAAAATACAGGGTTCACATCTTTTTTATATATAGTGTTCCTATCTTGTCCATGTGATTCTCCACTTCATCGTTTGATGTCTATAGGTGCTAATCGCAACAAGAGATATATTGTGTTATTCACATAAAAGACATTTGTCTATAATATTATTTAAACATTTAGTTGATTAGATGAACAATGTGAAATTGTTTATGCATATACTTGACTGTGCAAATCAAAGTATAAGAAGGACCAACATGTACTCAAAATTTAAAACTTTGATCAAGTGTCTCATCCTAAAGCATGTTGTCAAAAGACACTTAGAAGCATTTGAGAATGTCTAAATTGATGACAATGTTATGTTCCTATTAGGAAAAGTGCTAGATAGTGAAAAACTGTCACTCAACTAATTTATCTACGAGGATATTGAATGTAATTTTATCATAATTGTAGATCATTGATGGAGTTTTCATTAATCTACCCAGTTACTGAACATAGTCTGGAGGAACACTAGAATGCCAGCACAAGTTTTGATCAACCAAAAATAAAAGCATATGCTCACAGTATTTTTAGGTTACAACAACAATTTTCTTTGAGATAGTTCACTAATGGTTCAGGCTACTATCCTTGCTTGGCTGAAGAGTATTAGGAGCAGAACCACTGTATTATGCCTTGGCACACTCCTCAGACTTCTTGAGGTTATTATATGGTGCTGTGTTCATCACCCTGCAAGCAAAGAGAATGGGCTCATGTTAATACTTTCAAGTTTCAACTAATCTTCTAAAGAGCACTTATTAGAGCTTATTTAGTGTATTTTATAGTAGATAAGCTCGAATAAGCCTGTATCCAAACAGACTATACTAGTTGCCAGAGTATTTGATGAAGGAACTCAGACCAGTTTGAACAGCTCAAGCAAGATAACCATATTTTCCTTTAGTTGCGAAATAGAAATTGTGCATCTGACACAAAAAAAAAAATGCACCAGAACTAACCTTTCCTTGCGCTTTTCTAAAAATCGAGCCAAGGATGCTTTCCGAGCTTGAGGCACAGCTGCATAAAACATAGTTTCATAAAATTATTAATTATTAATTATCAATTATAAGTAGAATCATTTTTCAATGATTAAGCCCATTGGTAACTCTAGACTAATGATGGATCTCTTCCACGTTAATATGTGATTTGTAGATGAATATCCCAAAACAAGATATCAATAAACAAAAACAAAAACATTAAACTGCAAGAGCGTAAGAAATGATATCGCCACCATACCTGATGTCAACATAGTGGCCGCACTCACTGCTTTTGGAGGCTCCACAATGCTAACAGGAGTGGTAGGAACTCCGGTTGTTTTCACTCCCAGAAATTCATCAGTGCTAGTTGAGCCACTCCCTGAATGTGCACCGGCAGGGGACGAAACAGACAAAGGACTTGAAAGACCAGAGCAGGGTGGTGTATTTGCAGGCGGAGTAACATCACAAGCTGCCGACTTAGAGCTAGGCACCTGAGCTTTTGCCTGTGCCATGTTAGTAGCCCCAGATAAGACAGTGCCAGCCAACAACATGATTGCTTGTGCCTGCAGCAAGAGGGCAACATTCAAGCTTAATCATGATCAAGGCCAGGTTATCAAGATATACAAGATGTATGCTTCAAATATTCACTTTGTATTTGCTTACTTCTTGCGTGTCTGGATCAGCGTTGTTAGACCCAATTTTGGTAAAATTGATTATGGTAAAAATGAGTTCAAAATGAAGTGATTTATGTTTGGATATGTTCGTGGGAAAAGTGATTTATATAGTAATATTGTGAAATCCAGTTACAAAATCTCAATTGATTATGTCCGTTGTAGAAGCTCTTCTCTCTAGCTTCTCCGGAGAATTGACTTTGAGATTAAAATCAAATCTCTAAGTCGATTGTCAAATATCGGTAAAACCACCTAAAACTAAAAGCGATTCTGGTAAATGAGAAATGATTCTAAGAGTCCCAAACGAGGAACCAAACACACATTTCATCATAAATAGGGGCGTAGGGAATGTGATGAACAAAGACAGGTACCTTCTCGGCAGAGATATCTTCAAAGACATTGACAGTACCCGCATAGAAGATGGTAAGTGGGGCAGAAGGTGCAGATGGCTTCACACTGTTGCTTCAAATTAACATAAGTTAGAGAAATTAAAAAGGAACAAGTCAGTGCACAGCACAACATAACAGTTAAAGCATAAAATTAAAACTAGTAAATTACCAAGATTCAGTGATTCCAGCAACAGCACCAATGGTGGGAAGAGAAGAATGAGGTGCGATACCAGGTATTCCCCCAAGAAGCGGCATCTTTACATTAGCACCATTCATATTCTGACCAGCAGCTGCAAAATGATTCTTCAGGAATGGGCTCCCCAAGGGAACAGAAATTGCTTGATTGGAAACTGAAAACATCTTCCCATCATGCTGTACAGGATACGGTGCCAGTGAAAAATGAATGCCGCCTTGCCCGTTCTGATTGAGAGATTTCTAAATGGGAATAACAAGCAATTAACAGAAGAGTAAAGAGACATTAGCTGATACTTATTGAATTTGAGATGATTTGGATCAAGACAATTAATCAGTGAGATTTAACAATGAACTTGGAAATTGAAAGTTTGGAACATCCAAACATCAGACACAGATTTTTGCAAAACAACCGCATGATATGTTCTGATCCAAAGGTAGGTACAAATATTTTTAAGGGAAAAGAAAACGTTGTCCTCTTAAACTAAATAGTTGACTTAAAATTAGAATACCAATCAGAACACACTGAATAATCAAAATTGTTAAATATGCATCAACAAATTATACTCATTTCACTTCAATTCAAAGCCTAAATAACACAGAATGCTGTATAGTCAATTTTGAATAAATACAGCTAGAAACTTAGAGAAAGGGTAGTAGCAAACCTGGGGTTCAGACACCATCTTTTTGGTCCTCTCATCTTGAGAAACCTTGAAAGACATCAAATGAGGAAAAGCAGATACTTTGTTTGAGAATGGCCATTGTGCGACCGAACCCTTCGTGAAGCCTGCACGTACCCGGAAAACGGTCTTAGTACATGTTTGGAAATCCTTCTACAATTGATTCTAAAGTCAAAATCAATTCTAAGGAGAAACTTATGTGAGTAGATGCCAGGTTTTCCAGAATTGATTCTGAGAAAACAGAAATTGATCCAAACATGCAATAAGAGAGATAACAAAGATTCACAAGTTGGCATCTCCTAACCTACATGAAGATCTATCAACGTGTCTGTTTTTAGGAGCACACTCAAATCAACAAAATTGGTAAGAACTTGACACAGATTATTTTCCAAAAATTGCAAACTTAACACACATGCACGCTACTTTAAGTATCTAAACAAGAGTCACAACTTGGTTCCACTATTAAAATCTAATACACATCAACCCATTAATAGTTAGAAGGAGGACCAAAGAAAAGTAAAAGCATGTCAAATATAGGGAAAAAAACCGCATCAACCAAGCAAATCTAAGAACAACAGGACATGATCAAAATATAATTTTGCAGCTGAAATCAAGCTGCATGCAATAAAAAATGGTAGAATTGAACCCAAACGCAATTCACAACTTCAATTCAAGCAAAAGGACTGAAATTTTGCAAGAGAGCATAAAAGAAGCACAAAAGTTGGATGAGGATTGAGGAGGAAAAACATGCCTGAGTCTATGCAGCCATCATCTTTAATTTCTTCCTTGATGACAGATAGTGGTTCTTTGGAGCTCAGACCCATGAAATCTCTCTCCATTTCAGAGACAAAAACTGCGACTTTAGAATAAAGCAAAACTCAAAATCCAATGAAACTGAAAACCCACCAACCAAAAATTGAAACTTTTTCTTCCTTCACATACAAAACTGAAAGAACCCTCACAACAACAACAACAACAACAACAACGTCAACAACAACTAGAGAGACAAGAGAAACAAAGAAGACCCAAGTAAAAAGGTTTCCAACTGAAGAAGAAGAAGAAAAAGGCGTGTGTTTCACACAACAGGGTTCATGAGATCTTGACCGTTGAATCTTTACTTTGTTGGTTTACCGGTAAACCGGTTGAATGACGGGATGGTCCGGTAATGAAGCACGTGCGTGATCCTTTAATTAATTGATTCACAAGAACCTACGAGTCTGTGGGAGTGGGACCGTTCCTCTTGTCGGTGACAGCGCTAATTTGTACGTGCGTGATCTTTAGTTTTTAAGCACGTGTGTATGACACGTGACATTTTTGGCTCCTCACAGGGTAGATGTGAGTTGTAACTTGCACATTAATTAAGCTCGTAAAGTATTCAATATTTGATTTAGGTATTATTCGGTGATAAAATAGCAAAATAATGTTTTGCGTGTTGTGTTTGGTAACACTAAGTCATAAGAATAGAACTATAATTTTAATTACATATATAACTCTGCATGTTTAATGTTTAATTGAGTATAAAAAAATTGAACACAGTTGAAAAATAACTGCTTATATATTTTTAAGCAGATTGTTTATGGATGTTTTGAAAAAAAAAAAGCAGAATATTCTTGATTATTTTTTTAAGCTATTTATAGTAGCTATTGAAAAAATCATTGATTTTATTTAAGTGAGTTTTTGAAAAGCAAAAATATACTTATGTTTGTTTATAAATATAATAAGTGTTTTTCACTTTAAGAAGTGATTTTAAATTATTTGAATACAAAACTATAGAAGTTTTTTTTATATAGAAGTGATTTTAAATCGTTTGTCATTGTTTATTTTGTGATTTTAAACTGCTTGGATACAAAACTAAAAAAGTGTTTTTTAAACTGCTTGGATACAAAACTATAAAAGTACTTTTTAAACTGTTTGGATACAAAACTATAAAAGTGATTTTAAATTGTTGGACACAACTATAAAAGTATTTTTTATATATAAGTCATTTTAAACCGTTTATCATTGCTTATTTTGTGTTTTTTAACTTTTTGATACAAAACTATAAAAGTGTTTTTTAAACCGTTTAGATATAAAATTATAATAGTGATTTTAAATTGTTTGGACAAGGCATTAAAAGTGTTTTTTTATATATAGGTGATTTTAAACCATTTGTCATTGTTTATTTTGTGCTTTTAAACCCTTTTGATACAAAACTATAAAAGTGCTTTTTAAAATTGTTTGGATACAAAACTATAAAAGTGCTTTTAAACTTATTGGATACAAAGCTATAAAGTAATTTTAAACTATAAAAGTGATTTTAAACCGATTGGCTTGTTTGTCATTGCTTAAAAAAGTGATTTTACTTTTGAGTGATTTTTTGAAACACATAAATTCATTTGTGTTACAATAATCAGTTTTCTGTTTTTTTTTTAATGATTTTTTTAAATTATATAATCAAAAGATTTCAAATATAAATTAGGGCCATAATTGACCGTGTACAAGTTTTAAGAGAGTTTTCCGTTATGCTCCCTTCCATTCCACCTTTTCAACATAACCAAATTGTCATATTCCTATAGCCTTTTGTCATATTCTTTTTCATATTAAAACATGACAAACACAAAATCGAATATGTCATGTTTTGTTCCCTTTCCACTAATCTACCAAACGGTAGCTTAGAATTTGAATTTTTCGTATGCAGGGCAATTTGGTTTGAATTTGTGTACTTTTGTGCACATAATTGAGAATGTAATATGTGATGTAAGCAGTTTACTAATTAGGTGTTGGTCTAGTGATAGGTAAGTTAGATCCCTGTATGGGTAAGGTTAAGAGATCAAACCCTGAGAAAGTCATTTATTGAAAGAGACCGTCACAATATTCTGAACTTGTTAACACCTTGTTAAGGACCAAAATTTGATACTTTAACCGCTAAATTCATCACAACAATCAACATAGTTGGCTGGTCATCAATGTCAATCAAGAGTCAACTAAATTGTCTGAGCTAAAAACGAAGCTCGGTTTCCTTTGCCATTTTAAGGACGTAAAAAATTATCAAAACATTCAAACGAATTTGAAGAACAACTCAGACTTCTTCGCTAATCTCGGGAGTTAAAGGTCGTTATATTAAATTTATGCACTAGTCGATCGAATTCATTACCCCATTAATTATGAGCATTTATGGTCAAGATTGCCTCATCAGAATTAACTTCACAATCTGCTAAGGGCGTCATGGAATGTAATAAACTGCATAGAATGACTATTACTCCCTCCGTCCTCAATTATAATATTTTTTAGAGAAATTTTGGTATCCCTTAATAGAAGACCCTCTACTTTTTTATGGTACATCGAAAAGTATTTAAATTCTCACTCTAGAGATTGATCCCTGGACCTTCCCTTCCCCAACTCATATGTCCCCAGCTCTTACCACTTGAGTTATCCTTCGGGGACATAAGACCCCCTACTAATTTCAAGAAAAAATTATTATCCTTTACCATAATAACCCATTGCATTTACTAAGAGATAGTCAGGTAACATTAAAGAAATGGTGGGATACAATTACAATGAATAAAAAGTTAAGGGCAAATATGAAAGATTGTATAACTTTTTTTGAAACCAATGCATTAATTAGCCCCATATGTTCTTATAATTAGGGAAGAAGGAGTATTTGTTTAGCTGATTTTTGCATACTACTCCCTCCGCTCCAAATTATAATGATGTATTCAGACAATCACGCTTATTAAGAAAATATGTAATAATCTAATTAATATTTTAGTTTTATTTTTTTTATATAAATCTTCCATATATGTCCCTATTTAAAGCTAATTGGTGTATGAATTGTATCTCACTTCAATACCCAAAAAATAATGAATGCAAAGGGTAAATTAGGAAAAGCTTATTATTCTTTTTCTGAAATCTAGAAGGGGTCTTATATTATGGGATATACATCAAGTATGTCTCTATAAGGTCTTATAATTTGGGATGGAGGGAATACATTGATTGTAATTAAAGGGACTCAAGCATATAAGGGGCAATCAATCTTGTAATAGGCATATACACTTAGGGTTTCAAGATGTAGTGTACGGTGTCAAGGGCATTTTTATTGTTGTCATCTTGATAGTTATTAATGTCATACAAAAAATGCGAAAAATACGTGAATACCCCTCGGTAAAGTTTTTTTTTTCGCTCGCAGTTTCAAACTGTGGATGAGTATTGCAATTCGTAGTTTGAAACTGCGGATGAGTAATGCAATTCGTAGTTACAAACTGCGTAACATCGGCAATTTAAACTGCGTAACATCCGCAGTTTAAACTGTGTCAAAATCTACGATAAAAAAAAAAAAAACAAACCCACACTTTTAACGAGGATATTTTTGAATTTTTAAAAAAATGATATGACACCAATAGTTATCGAAAATGACGACAATAGCAACACTCACTCATGTGTCAAACTAACCAAGGCACTCAATACTAGTGGTTGACTTTAATTTAACCACCCAAACCGTAAGATTTTTCCTTACTCAATACTAGTAAGTGATCAAACATATTCCCAACAATATTTTACTCAACAAGTCAATAAAATGTGGCGATCATTGTATTTTAAAACCATTTTGGACATGTTTACAAAAACTTATATGTATTGGCTGATCAGGGAGTAGTTATCAGAAAGAAAAATAAAATAGACGAGGTTCATGCATCTTCAATTATTGATATATAAACTTGTCACGGTCTGGGGGAGGAGCTACGTTAGGCACTAATATGATAAAAATTATTATAAGCAGTGTTCTCCTGGATTTAATTAAGTATAGTTTGATAATAAGGCACAAAGACTTTCTTAGCTGTTTTGTTCTTTTTTTTTTCTTAAAGTACTTGAACGTGCTTGGAATTTTAATTTGCTTTCCCTCCTTGTTTAGTGCTTAAGTCAACTATCATTAGTTAAGAAATAAAGAAATGTAACATTTTTATTGAGAAGTCAGAAGAAACTTTCTATTGTAATTTTTGTAACCATTATATTTACAAAAAATGTGCTTTTAAAAGTTTTCTATGCATTCGTATCGTTTTAGTGTATATTTGAATTCACCGTATAAAATAACATTTAAAATTATAATATACAGTTATAAAAGTTAAGTAAAATTACATATGTCCATCATAATTTTGATTGATTGTGATTACGTGTATAAACATAGACTTACGATGTTGGATAGCGCGATTGCATGTGGTACTTAAGTGTATGCATTAGGTAAATTCATGTAGTTTATCAACTAATGGCCCTATTTTCCCATCCCTAGGTAAAAGGAGTAATGATACTCCCAACTTAATTCTGGTGACCCTAATTATTGAAGTATCTGTAAGTATGGTTACTGTTAGCTTAACTAATTAAGCTTTTTTTGTAGTTAAATAACTAAATCTTTTGTTAAGTGTAACAAGCGATCATAGATACAAAAACAAGTAATATTCTCGTTTTTTTCTGCCATTTTTTATGTTTTTATTATATCTGTAACTTTCAATCAAATTGCAAAGATTCAAGTTGATAAAAATGAAATGATGCAGAGTATTTGTCTCCGTGTGTATTCTTAGTTTAATTGGATTCTATGTGCTATTTGCAAAGTGGCCATGGTCATAGCCATAGGCTTATATATGCGCTCACATGTTTGAGATACATAAATATAATTAATGTCACCCCACCTGTCACAATTAAATTCAACAATGAAACGTTCACATTCCAATTTCATTCTTTTTTCTTCTTATTATTTTTTCTTAATCACATCATATATTATTTCACTTAATTTTCTCTCACTTCTTTTTCTATCTTTTTATTAAGTGGAGACGGAAAAGTGGAAACAATTCATTTTGTTAATCAAAGTACTGTAGTTTTGAAATTAATTAGTCCCTTTCCTTTGTTGGCCCTCCCTCCAAGGGAAGAACTCACATGGGAAGTAGGTCTCACTTTTTAGGTATGTTATTTTGGATTCGGGGTCCAATAGGGATTTTCCATACCAAAACTGTTTGTTCATGGTCAAGATTGCATATTGGAATGAATAATCACTTAAGGGATTCATTTAACATCAAAATCTCATATAAGGATTATCAAAATCTTTGTTGGTATTCATAAATTGTAAGGGTACTTTTTTTTTAAACTACAAGTATCATTCAATTAAGTAATCTTATTTGAGCCCGATATAACTATTATGGACAATAAAATTCTCTCCATGAAATATGTAATGCAACTACATTCACAATATTTAAAACTGAAAGTCTGAAACATCTACTTAAATTAGAACAATTTTGTGTTAATTACTCCCTCTGTCCCAAATTATAAGATTTTATAGAAACATACTTGATGTCCATAATATAAGACCCCTACTAGATTTTAGAAAAAGAATAATAAGCTTTTCCTAATTTACCACTTGCATTCATTATTTTTTCAATTCCAAAATTTTAGTTAACATCTCTATTAATTTTCTTTCATGCTTCCCAACCAATCTTTTAAAACATGACCTTTGAAATATCCAATGCTAACACTAACAAGTTTTAGGGGCATATATGGAATATTTATATATAAAAAATAAAACCAAGATACTCTCTCCGTCTCTAATTATATGCTAACATTAAGATATATATGGTGCTATTAGATATAAGCTAACTTAACAAAAGTTAATTTCTCTTTCCATATTTGCCCTTGCATTTATTGGTTTTTCTATACTATAATGATTGAAAAATTTGATCTTAAATAGAGGTAAATAAGAAAGATTGTACAATTTTTTTTAAAACAAATGCATCAACTAACCTTATCATTTATTTTCTTAATAAGCCTGAATTTTACAATGTTAGCTTATACTCCCTCCGTTCCAAATTATAACATGTTCAGACAATCATGTTTATTAAGAAAACATGTAATAAGTTAATTAATATATTGGTTTTGTTATTTTTTGTATAAATCTTTCATATATACCCCTTATTTAAAGCTCGCACTTCAATACCAAACAAATTGATAATATAATGAATGCAAGTGGTAAAAAAGGAAAAACCTATTTTTTTTTTTGAAATCTAGAAGAAGTCTTATAATTTGAAATACTAAGTTTGTTTATAAATGTCTTATAATTTGGAACAGAGGGAGTAATTACGGATGGGAGATGTATTAATTAATTTATTACATATTTTTTTAATAAGCGTAATTGTCTGAATAATAAGTACTTATAATTTGGGAAGGAGTGAGAATACTCTAATCACATGGTACTACTTAGAAAGTAGCACCGAATTTTGTGAATATTTGTATGAAGACCGTGCTAACAGCACGGAAAGTTTTGTGAGCAAAATTTGGTCCTAAGCTTTGAGATGAAACTCAGCATGTGGATCAACATGCATTGAATTCATTCTTAATTCTTAATAGTGGTATATTGGTAAAGGGCACTCACTTCAACAATTGCTTTGGACTTTATAAATTTTCTGTATAAGACTTTGTCACTAAGACTTAAAAAATTGATCATTACACATTACTCCTTTCTTAAATTCTATATTTTGGTAAAGTGTGTCCCGCCACCCATATCAACTTTTGCAAATAATTCAAAATTAATATAGGATCATTATGGGTTCTGATTTCTTTGTCTGTGGATGCCAAAAAGCAAACAAAAACAGAGGATTTAGGATTGTATCACTTGAAAGTTTGTAGTTGTACTAGATTCCCTACTTCAAATTTTGCTGCAGAGGACCCACAAAACAATAGGAGGAAAAATGTGTACTCCATATAGTATGGCTTTAGGATATTATATTGTTAAATGTTAAGTGCTTTCATGCCCTATATCCAATGATTTTTTTAGTGAGATTAATCACGTTGTTATGGATATTTTATCTGAACATTTTCTACACTCACATTATTACCCGCTCCCTTTTTATAAGAGTTAAAAGAAGGGTGAATATTGTTTCTTTTTATAAGAATCACATAAGGCTTTGTGCCATATTAATTATTTTTTCATATTTTTACCCTTACTCAATTACGGAAATATGAAATTGCATTAATGATAGAAAGAGATTAAAAAAATTTATGTTAACAACAATTTTAAAAATTCAACAACATTTGAGAATAAATTTAATGCAAAATAACTAACTTTTTTAAGGGGTGTGCAAAATTAGTTTGATTCTTATAAAAATGAATGGAGGGTACTTCCTCCGTTTTTAAATAACAGATATGAAAGAGAAAAATCACACGTATTAAGAAATATAATTAATATTGTTAACTTTTAAAAATGTATTACTTGTTTTCCTATTGGCTTAATAATTTTTAAAAGGTAATGATATCACTCCTCATTTTTTGTTTTGGGACATTTTCCACATTAATGTTCTCTTTAATTCTAAATGGACAATTATTGTGAAACGGAGGGAATATTTTTTAAAATGAAAATAAAACATTTTCAAAGATCAAAATAACATATTACTCTGCCATTCTTAAAAAGACGAGTTCAAAGCTAATTAACATTTGAAAGGGCAATGGGAGACCAATAATCCGTAATTGAATTGGTTTATTTTGTGTTTAAAATAGTTTGTAATCAAGATCTAACTGAAATAATTAAAAATATCCCTCAAATAACTAAAGTTGATTAAGGGGAAGGTAATAGAAACCCAGGCTACTAAGAGCATTTTTTTACCTAATTAAGGTGGACCTTTGGATTAGTCCCATAAGATAAATGGTTAATGAAGCATAATGTTTAAGGCATAAATAAAAGCATTTAGGATTCTTTTGGTTTACTACTATTGGATAACATTACACTGGGTAAAATTATGTTTAATATTATTATATTTTATAAATTTGTGTTTAAATGAATGAATTTTTGTTTGGAAATGATGCGTAAAAATAAGCTTTAAAAAATGAAAATTGTTTGGATAGAATGAAATAAAATTATTTTTAGGGATAAATCTACTAAAATAGGCTTAAGATGATTGATATAATATAAATATGAAGTTTGAAAATGAGTAATATTATAAAATTGCAAACTGTCTTGGCTTTTTTTTTTAATTATAATAACATCCTAATCAAACAAGTATTTTTTATTTTAAATTTTACAAACCGGAAAACCATTTTAAATTTTTTGTTTTGAAAACAAAAGAATGTGAACCGTTTTAACATTAATTAATTATAAAAAAATTTCTAATTAAACAAGAAGAATTCAATCGGACTTTGAATCACAAAACAACAAAACTGAATTAGAGCTTCGAATATTCATTTTGGTCACTCTAGGTTGAGACTCTAAAACACTAAACATAGTTGTGGTGTCACATGATTATGATTGAAAGAACTTGGGTGCACTATATAACATTGATTTCCCTCTTGCTTAAAATTTTAAGTAACATGTGACTTTTTCAATAGCTTATTTGACCTCCTTTTCATTTATCCTAATCGCAATATGAGATTTGATTCATCTTTACAATCAATCCTAACATCTTCACGCCGCTGGCAGTGACAGCATACAAGATAGAAAAAAAAAATCATCTTTGCACATCAAGTAGTTTTAAAAAAGAAAAGCATGTTTTAGTTATTCTGATTTTTTTTTTAAAACAAAAAAAAGTTGCAAACTGTCTTTATATCAATTAGTATCAAAGAACATCCTAATCAATCTTTCCGATGCATAAAAAGAAAATCCTAATCAAATAAGTTTTTAAAATTTTACAAAACTGAAACTGTTTTTGAAAATAGTAATCAATTTTTATTGACATTCTTTTTCATTTATCATAATGGAGAAGCAGGACTTGCTCCACTATTACCATCAACCCAAATAACATCTTCATGCTGCTGGGGAAGACAAAATTCATCTTTGCACATCAATGAAGTCCACTCCTTCTGAGGGAGCTTCGTTAATCTTAATAATGAATGTTAAATGACTTTGTAAACAGATAAAAAGTAGATATTTCAATTAATGACACACACATGCCATTTATGTGAGGAACAACTTCCAAATCTCCACAAAAAGCTTCAAGTCACACTGTGCTGTGGAGTATGAAGCTTATTACAGACCAGAACTATTTACCACAATGGAGGTTGTAAAACAATTAAAAGAAGAAGAAGATAAGGCTTCCAATCCTAGCTGACTTCTTCGCCACAAAAAAAGTATATCAGGAACACAAGCTAGATTGATTCCTAAAGACCAGATACTGAATCTTTTCTAACCATTGCAAATAACAGGCCAGAGCTTAGGAATTCTTTCTGGTCCATAATGCTTTTGGGCAAATTCCTGAGAAGGATTCGATACTTTTAATTCCAACAAGCTTGTACTCTTTCCTCCCAAATTGAGATACACGTTGGGGATATAAGTGTGAGTAAAATGTCTCGCGTCGTAAGTATTTTGAGGTTTTCATTTGAGATCGACTCATATTTGAGAAGAGATTGATGAGATACGTGTGACTGAAAAGTCCCACATTAGATTTATAAATGAGATGAGGTGAAAGTTTGGAGTATCAAATTTAAGGAAAATACCCCATGTTAAAAATATAATACATGCTAGCAATTGACGTGAAGCTAATCAATCTCTTCAACGAGGGATGGTGAACTGTTCCAATCTAATTGGGTGCATGATAATGGTCACAAAACTTGTGGAGTGGTATGCATAACTTCGATAACCATGGATAATAGTTGCAATAAATTTATGTGCTGTTTACCAACTAATTGTCCCTTGTGTTCGATTTCCATTGTCGATATGATAACTGTGTTGATGAACAATTTATAAATACCTCTATAAGCGATCTATTGTTTTGGAGGCGTACCTTGACCCATGGTGATGACCGGAGCCGAATTCACCAAACTTTAATTCATTGAAAAACTAATTGCCCCCTCTGTACTTTCCCATCCCAAGATAAAAGGAGTACTCCCAACTTAATCACGCTCACCCCAATTATTGAACTATTACCTCTCTATAGCAGAATGATTTTTGTTTTACTTTTTTCCCAAATGTTAGACATTTTATTTTATTTTGTCTAAGGAGGATCTCAACAACATGAAAGAGTTGAACTTGAGCTAAGCTCACCCACCAAAAGAAGAGGAAGAGCTAGGCTAGTGTAGTTCAGTCTTTAATATATACCAATATTTAATATAGTGTGTTCGAAAATCACACATTATGAGTTCAATGAATTGTATCTATATCCCCACCAATGAGGAAGAAATAAAGAAAAATGTGAAAAGGGTAAGAAACAAATATAATTCAAGCAATCTCGCTTTAACTATTTACAAGTGGTTCACTGATTTCAAGCAATTCATTTCTGAGACCGGTGAAAACAACAGAATCTGTTTCCAGGGGCTTGAACTTGATTAGAGCAGAAGGTACCAGGTCCTCTTCCTCTATTGTTCTAGCTTTCTCCCCTGCCTTTGGAAAATGAGGGATCACCCTCCGTTTGATAACCACTGGATGCATTAGCTCAAATTCCAAACCTTGTTCTTTTAACGCGGAGCTCACAAACTGTTTCACCAACACAAAACAAAAACAGTGCTGAGTTGCTATCTGAGAATCAACATTAAGACAATAACATTTGGGGTATGAAAGAACAAACTAATAACATGTTTGGATTAGCTACTAAGAAATTGCTCAAAGAAGCTTCTTCCCGGAATTGATTTTTCCTTAAGAATCAATTGTAGAAGAGTTTCCAAACATACACTAATGCTCTAATTCATTCAAAAGGTGTTAAATAAGTTCATACACACACATGATATGGTGAGGTTATCTAATTAGAGACTTGTGTTTAAATAGCAATTGTAATTATCTCATTGTAAATTGTTAACGTACACCAAATAATTTCTGTAGTTGAATAACAATATTGTTCTTCAAAACAAACAAAGCTTCAAATAAGATTACTGGTGTTATGCTATAATATGCATTATTATATGGGGTATTTGATGCAAATCAAATTTATCACTGTCAGAAGGCCCAAAACCCATTGTTAAATAATCAAATTATACATGGCACTAGTAAAACCAGTTTTTTAATTCTAATGAAAGTTTCATGTCAAGCAGAAAAGTGACATCTACAGAGTACAGACCAGTTCGGATGAACCATTTAGAACCACTCATCATACTAATTTGCTCTAGTAAAACCCAAAATGCCAAATCATAAGGTGGAGATTAAAAAATCGACTGTCCTAAACAAGAGAAAAATAGATATTATAAATCGAGTAGCGAAAGACAAACCTCATAGAGAGCAGTGGTTGGTTCCCATGGAGTAAATACACCTTGAAGTACAACTCCATCTGGAAATTGAATCCTAATAATAGTTTTTGTGTATCTCCTCCTGGCAGCTTTAGCTTGCTTATCTTTAAGTGACTTGGGGATTAAAAGCTGAGACTCTTCAAGCTTTTTTCTCCTTAATTCAGCTTCTCTTCTCACCTCTTCAGCTGAAAGCTTATAGAAGGAATCTGGTAGCTCAATTTTAGCTGCTACACTTTCAGGGACAGCAAAGAAGACCTTCACCTGTAAAAGCCATTTTTTAATAGGAAAAAGTTAATATATTCATTGTAAAGAATTGATTGGTTTCTAATTTTTGCAAAGTACTGAAGTACCAAAAGAAAGCAGTGTCACACATAATTTGAGCTCTGCCGAATAATAACTAAAGCATCAAATAGAAATAAACGATAAGGAGATTTCACCAAACAAACAAGAACAATAGAGATCATACTTATACCTCTCATACAGTAACAGTTACAAACTATTTCTGCAGCTGATTTACATATGCAAGAATGAATGTGCACCAAAAATTAATGATTTTTAAGTTAGCAGGCTGCAGCATGAACTCAAAAACTATATTAGCATCATAGAATCATAGGACTTCCAAATGGCGAATGAAAGAATTAGAAAAGTTCTAAGGCTTCATCAATGAAATTTTGGATCTTACTTTTCTATGTAGACACTTAGCAAATTACAAATACAGCATGCAGTGGTCACACCTGGTTTGGACTTTTTACATACAGATAATTACAACCTTAAATTAAAACTGTTGTCTCTTCATTTGTGAAGAAAATTGGAGACATAAACTCAAAAAATAAATATTTAAATCACACTTTTCTTTTGAACTATTTTATCAGGATGAGTTTCTCTTTGGGTGTTTATACTTGGGTACCACCATAATAGCTTGCTCAACTTAGGAGTTTTGCTTAAACTTTTTCGGTTTGTGAAACTCTTGCGAAATGCTTAAGAAGAGGATTCTGCATTATTGTTCTATGCATTGTGTTTATTTTATTAACCTCACACAACTCCAAAATCTAAACAACATATGCCAGTCCTAGATACCAACCCTTGCAAAAGTGTCACCATGTCTATCACAATTTTCACTATGTCTATGCAACCCTAGACAATCACTAACCAAGAGAACCTGAAATTTACTTTGCCCCTTACTTTTATTAAAACTAAAATCATACTTTTATTAAAACTAAAATCAAAAGTAAAGATGTAATAAAATCATAAGGCTTCACACTTAATGTAATAAAATTACAGTTAGACACCAAATCCAATTGCATTGATTAGCTAATAATATTGAACCCTTTGTGTCATTTTCTTAGCTGTTCATGTGGTAATCATCATTTATGTACATAAATTTTCTTTTTCCCTGTTCATGCTTCCGAGATTATAACCATAAAGTGGCATTCTAGATCTTCAACAGTTTAGTTAGTTATTCACAAGTCATGTTTCCAGCTAAAATACGAATTCAAAATACACAAAAAGGTTACCATGAGAGCATATACACAATGGATATACTAGAATGCATCCAAGACACACGCTTGAAAGCAAATGAGAATCAGATCATGAATTTGTTTTCTCTACAACCCTGTTTCAGAAGCATTATCAATATGATATGTACCTGTCTGTCGACCTGCTTTGGTTCAGCCTTCACATCTTTCTCAACAGAAGTTGTAGACGCCAAACTGTCCGTGTTTGAAGGTTGTTCTCCCAGTGGTGGTTCCAGCAACACTATAGCTTTCTTAATCAATTTCATCTGCTCCTCTGTAGGAACCTCCATCGCTGCCCATGTGTCCCCATTCTCCTCCCTAAGCTCAAAGCCTAGAAAGCTCAGCAACTCAACACCCCCTGTAACCTCAGCAACAGCCTCCTTGATCTTTGGATTACTCATCCTAATCTTCCTAAATTTGACATTCTCCGGTTCCCGAGCAATATTCCTCAACAGTTTGAGAACAACATCGAGTGACCCCTCAGATGGCTTCGCTGAAAGGAAAGTACCAACACAAATCTCCAATTCACTGTTTTGAGACTCAGGTTCTGAGAGACCCTTTTCACAATCACCCTCAGCTGGGGTACTCAAACAAGTATCTACATGCTCAGACACCTCCTCTTCGGATCGAAACGGTTGTTTACAAATGGGGCATTCATACACGTTCAGCGAGTACCCATTTTGAGATCTGTTGGATGAAGTGACGAGAGAATCAAAAGGGTCAAACCCATCACTCGGATTGCGAGCTTTTTCGGAAGGGTTCGGTTTCTGTGGCGAGGGTTCGGGATTCGTGGTTGCAGCTGAACGGGGTTTGGGATTGGGATTGGGATTGTTGGTGGGAGTGGGGCGAGAGGTAGGAATGAGATTGGTGGGTGCAGAAGAAGAAGAAGATGAAGATGATCCCAAAACCCTACCTTGGCCCTTGAATTTGCCAGATGATGAAGATGAGAAGGGGTTGTTGACTTTCTTCATGAACCCTTTTACCTTGTCTTTCACGTCATCCATGGAGCCTTGAGTTTTCGTTCTGCAACCTGGAAACTCAACTTCAAAGGAAAATGGATCGAAATGGAAGGAGAAGTTGAAATCTGAATTGAAGAATCTTCACACGATTGAAGAGAAAAGCCAGAACAATAGAACATGACAATGAAAATACTCTTCTGCAATGCACGATATAAAATGTACAAAAAATAAATTAAAAATATCTTAAATTTTAATTTAATTTAATAAATATTAGTTTATTAATTTTAAGACTAATTTAATATATAATACATAAACTAAAAATATTTAAGATTTAATCATTATTTATGAACATTTTAATATATTGATTTTTAATTAAGGAAATACAGATATGGATTATTAATTAAGAAAAATACAAATTTTATTTAATTGATTTTTCTTAGGAATAATCGGTAGTTAAATAACTCAAAGAAAGTCAATCAATGTGATCATATTTGGAGTGCATTGGAGAATTTTGCTGCTCTGCATGGTTGAAATTGCGAAAGCAACTAAATACACCAAAAATAATAATGAAGTGTTTAAGTAAAGGATAAGAAGATAGCTTAGAGTTTAAGGTAACATTATATCAAAGTTGATCAAATTTAATTAGTTTGTTTTAATTTGATTTTTATAAAAAAAAAACTTTATTTTAATAGGCATTCAGTTGATTTCTACCACATTGAAAATTAAAAGTTTAATTTGATAAAAAAATAAATAAAAAAGAAACATAACTACTGGTTATACAATAATTGGATGACAGTGTAAAAAATGTTTTCAATGTCAGTGCATCAAAATTAAACTCTTTATTAAATACTACATTGATTTAATGAAGTGGTTTGAGTTGTTGGGTTGATATACAAAAGAATTAATTATTGAAATTTTTTCTTAAAATGTTTTATTTATATTAAATTTAGACCTTTTACAAGGCTTCAAAAGAGTTAAAAACAAATAAGGCTTCAAAAAGATTTTAAGAGACAAATATATTGGTCACTCACAGCATAAATACAAGTGTATTCGTTTGTTTATGTATGCATTACACATATGTAAACGTAGAGTTTTTATTGAACTCTGAGATTCTTTCTTTGTTCTTTTGTTAATTTATGCGTTAGAATGTATTCTGCAAGTACACCCTCCACTGTATCAACGCTGTTACGTAGTGCCAGAGAAGTCTAAAACCTGAGATTCTCTCTTTAATCTCTTGTTGACTTATGCGTGAGAGTGTCAACGTTGCGCCCTTGTACTAGAGAAGCTATCCAAAGCCGTAGATTTCCCACCAGAAACAAAGAGATCCAGGCAATCTGGTTTCAGGAAAAACAGAGATAAAAACATTAAGCCATTATCTTTTCTAAGCGGTAGTCATTTTTTTTATAATGGGGAGGGCCTAAGCCCAATCAAGCGGTAGTCATTAACCTTCACCAATTTTTCATCATGTATTACGAGAAGGCGTGGTTAAGCACATTTTTTAGAGTTTCATCCCTGTAAAGTTAACACGTATTATTTTTAGTCCTTATAGAAATTTTATTCGATTTCAGTTCTTAAGCCCTCACAAAGGACCAAAATCGTAGAATTAGTAAATTAGGAAGACTAATCGTTATATCACTAAAATAGATGACCAAGATTGCAAAAAATAAAAATAAAAAATGGGAACATATCTTTTTTGCCCAGTAAAATAATGAGGCAAAAATGTGATTAAGCTATTATTTTTACAATCAAGCAGTGGTCAATTGCCTTAAGCAATTTTTCATCATGTATTCTGAAATGAACATTTGGTTTTACAGAGTAATGGGTTTCTATTATCCACAATCATATAGCAACAACTTGAGCAATTGTTGATTTTGTGTACATTGTGTAATGAAGTTAAGTTCTATAGAATTTTAAGGACAGTGTATTCCATCTACAAATATATTTGTTTATTTATTTATTTCCACCTATATCTCCAACCATACAAGAAGATATTCCTTTTCATTTTATTTTTCTTAGTGGTCTAATGCCAAAATCTATTAAATTATTTTAATTTTTCTTTTTAACCATTTTTGTTCTCATCCTTTGTCACATTACCAACCAACCACAGGCTTAGTGTTTCACGAGCGATCATTATCAGCACACTAACGATGCAATGCGTGCATATTCCATCAACGTGAATTTGGAACACAAAAGTTGAAGATTGACTTACATTTGAACTTACCTATGATCCAAATTATATAATTAATAATTGAACGTTACAAAATAAGTCATGTATGGTTGTCAGAAGTTATAAATTGTACGTATAAAGACAAAGAAATATATTCTCAATTCCAATTGTGTTTCAGGTAATATATTATTTCATGTTGAATTAATTATACAGAAATACAACATGAAATTCATGTTCAAGTTTGTTACCAGATTAATCAACTAACAAAGTTTATTGTAAGTTTCACAACGCCCTTGACTGGCATTCAACTTAATATAGTTAGCATTTCGGGGATATCATTCAGAAATCGATTCGAGAGGGAGATGCAAGGTTTCTGAATTCTGATTAAATAAGTATTTCCAGTTGTGCATATCAAATCAAATGGCAAGTGGAAAATAAAAAAAGTGGCCAATGCTTGGTTTCTGATCATATAAGAACTTCTTAGAACTGTACTGTCAAACACTGATGAAACCAATTTGTTGCTGATTTCTTTTTTCAGATAAAATAATCAACAAAGCAACTATAGCTTCTCTGTTTTTTTTTCAAGTTCTCCTATGAATTTGTTTCTAACTACGGCTAGACTTCGATCTAAGAAGTGTTTTACTCCAAGAGCACAAAATATAAATTGGGCACTAGCAATAGCAAGATCTTCAAAGGAGAATAATGCATATAAGGTGGATTGCCCAGTATCACAAACAAGACAAAGCACTTGACCACAACAATACTCCAAGATAATGAATAGATCCAGCTAAGTTGGTAAAATAAATGGTATCAATTGAGTGCAAACAACAGAACTTTTATCATGGATTGAGATCATAGTCCGTTCATGTTGTACATACAAACACACACCCACACATGTAGGCAAAACATATAATGAGACTAAGACAACCCAATCTCCAAAAGATTATGAAAATTCTAGCGAACATTCTTAAGCTTTAAAAACGTGCAAGCTAAGCTGAATCAACACTGTAGAGAACTACACTAATGCCCTCAAGAAACCAAAACTATAATCCAAAAAGTTTAAAGACTGAGAAACAGTCTTAACATTGCAAACAGTTGCACATTAGATGACATATGAACGAGCTTCTAAACTATGAAACAAGAATTGGTAGCGAGTTAAAAACTAGAAGAAATACTACAATGAAACTACACAGGTAGACTATTCAGTTTGGCAGAGAAAGGAATGGTGTATTCACAATGGGATATAATTCATTGGCTTTTTCATCTGCAAAATTTCTACCAAATAAAATGTATTTCAAGCAGAAACCGAACCTAGAATAGAATTTGTTGCATAATGCAAATTGATATCCTATAATCACCAATTAATTTGATCTCTGAACACAAATACCGCAACAGTGGCAAAATCCCCAAATAAAGGAACCCTAGATCTCAATCTAGAATCTTGCAAGTTCAAATTGAAGAGAAATAACAAAGCTACGATTAATTAATAATCGTCATCATTCAAACGTCGATTTAGAAATTAAAAAAAAAACAAAAGAAAAGAAAATTATAGTCACTAAGATAACAACAAAAACTGAAGGCGGCAACACAAAATCAGGAATGGACATAAGAGTTATCTGGATGGGGGAAGTGGATCGGTTCAGTCGCGGTTCTTGAGGCGTTCGAGGCGCTGGTTGAGGTGGTCGATCCTGACGACGAGGTTGGTGATGGAGTAGAGGAGCCAGTAGAAGAGAAGCGCGGCGGCGATGAGGAGCGCGTTGCGCTGGCTCTTCATGATAGACTTCTGGTGACGGAGGTGCTCCGTCGGAGTGCAGGAATCTCCGACGCAGCTCGGGCGCGTCTCGTACTTCCAGTAGATGTCCATGAGGAGGAAGAGGCAGAACGGCACCACCGAGAGGAACGGCTTGAGGAGGTTCCTGGTGACGGCGATGAGGCCCTTCCGGAGACCGTCGAGGCCTGGGATGGTGAGCAGCAGCACCATTATCGCCTCCGCGGCGGCAGCGTAGCCTAGCACAACCCACTCCAGCGCCATCGTGACCGTCCGATCAGATCTCCGGTGAATGCTTGTTTTGTTTTCTTCGATAGCAAGTAGGGAATTTGGATCCTTTATTCTCTCTTCTCGCTTGATTAGGACACGCAACATGAAATGAAGGGTTTTTATCTTATATAGTGCCACCGTTTTGGGATTTAGATATTACCATCGTGCGACACGTGGTGTACTCGTGACACTCCACGCGGTTTCTTAATTAGGTGTATTAAGAATTAAGAATAAGAAGTTTTTTAGCGGTTAATAATTTTGGGCTTGCAATTTTGGGATAAATGGGCCCTTCCATTTTTCTTTAAGGTTAACAGGCCCAATGGGCTAACCGTATTGAACTCAGCTCTTTCTTTTCTACTCGTAGAAAAAAAAAAGTTTGTTCTGCTCCTTTATCAATCTGGTTTGGCAAAATGTGTAGGTGTGGACTATTAATTTCGCCGAAAAAAATAAAACTAACATGATTAATTATGGAATCCAAAAATGTAAGCATGGTGAAAAATGAATGCTTTGCCACTAGTTAGTGTGTGTTTTGATATTCATGACATTCATCTAAAGGCTCTTTCGTTTCAATCTATTTGAGAAGTAGTCATTTCTTCACAATTGACATGTACACGAATGTGACACTTCATAACTATAAATTAATTACATGAAGGGCTTGAGAAGTCCTCAAACTTAACCTTTTTTTGTCAAGGATACTTGGATTAACACTAAAGGGTTCCACAACGATACTTATATAATTGGGACTAAAATCTCATGAAGCAATACTACAATGCAGTAACATAAATTATTAAAAACAAAGCACGCTCACTCAAGTCGAAGCAATGAGCTAACATACTAAAACACATAGAAGGCCCTAAATTCCTAGGAACAACAACGAAACAAGTTGAACTTTCTGAGTTACGGTCTGTGCAGCTTTTAGGGAAGTCTATACCATATCTTCAGCGGCACTTAGAGAAGTCGGGCCGACAAATGAGAACATGGAAAATAGGACAGGTTTGGTACATACCCTACCCAACAACAATAAAAGCAGAGGGGGTAGTGGGAGATGGAGGTTGCAACAACGAAGATGGTCGCAGCTAAGGCAGTGACCGCATGCAGAGACGACTCGGAATGGAGGAAACCGGTGTTGGTCACAGAAAAAAGAGAAAACTCATACTAAAAAAGGAGAAAAAGCTCATGTATTTAGGTAGCAAAACCATCTAATATGGAAGAGAGCTTACATATTATGAAGAGAAACACCTACCTAGAAGGAGAGGTCTCCCTAGAAGAAGGAGAACCCTCCAAAGGAGGTGGCAACAACAACAATAATGTTTCGTCTTTGCTAGAATTTGTGCATTTGTTAGGTGCACATAGTATTTTTGCCTAAATTATATTTTCTTCGCCCTCATGTGGTTTCATGAGGGTGAAAAAAAAAAGAGAGAATGAGGTTTCTCTCATTTTCGGCATAACAAGCCTAATAGAAACCCACGAAACCCTATTATTCTAGTAAATGATGATTATCTCTACAAGTTAAAAGAAGTCATATTTAACTGAATGCCAAGTTGGGAAGCTTCTTTTAACTCCTAAGAGCAATCAATATGAGTACCTGGACAAGGTTTCTAAACTTGTCATCATCATCACCTTCAAAATCAACACTTATGTTTATTATCAATTTCTCACTCAAGTACTAGTTAAACTTTAGAAACTATTTACCTTTCGAAAAGTGATTTACATCTCACTATTTTTTTACCCTTTAGTAGGACATGCATGACCTGGCGATGAAAACTAATGGAGACATCTCTTCTCATTTTCTTATTATTCAGAAGGAATTAAAACCAAGAAGCTTCCTGTTTTATTCTTTTACACACATATATGCCACGGCTTAAAGAAGATAACTACTGATCGAAGAAAGTATATAGAATCTTACCTTTTCCAATAGCGCCACAAAGCAAAACAAATGAACCAAGTGTAATCCTCTGTTGCTTTACACGCCTTTGTTTTAAATAACTTTTTAAAAAGGCATAACATGCCAAAACTAGGTGTTTAGTCATAGTGTATTAAAAGTAGTGCCTTTTAATTAGGTAGCTCCTTCGTCAATTCAATTCCATTCTTCCTCTAGCTATATTCCTATAGATTAGTTGAATTGATTAAACCAGTATGGCTCATTAAATATCACTTGAACCCCATGTCATGAAAGTAAGTTATTTAAAAAAAAGTTTAATTTTGATGCACTAATGTTTTACACATGCATCCAATCAGAATTTATCAATTTGTCATGTCATAATTAAATTTGAATTTATTTTTTTTAAACAAATAATAGAGAGACATGGTTGGATGCATTTGTAAAACTCTTTACATTATTTTTTAAATAACTTAATCTTACCATTTTTCATCATAGGTTTTTAAGTTTTAATCCGAGTCATTTTTGGGATATAAATATCAAAAGTTAATCCTAATCTCACATACCACACATTGATATATTCTTGAACAATACTTATTTTTTCCATGGTCATTTACACTTAGTTCACCACTCTCCTTTCCCTTCTCATGACAAGTAACTCTTATTTTTCAGTCACATTTACAAGTGGTGTAACCCAAAATGTGTAAAATTCTCTTATAGGTTGTGACGATTGAGTTTAAAATAGGGCAGAAAGCTAAGTTCTATATTATTTTCTTTGGCTCCTCAAATTAAAGGTTGGAATCTTCTTCGATTAATAAGATAAGTATATTTCCACCTGTTCATTATTTTAAGGCTCAGCTTACACTGTTATATGCCGATGTAATCATATATACTTCCTTTACGAATTTATTAATGCAAGAGATATACAATGAATTATGAACACGACATGGATTTATAATTGTCACGTTTTGGTATCGCATGTCTTATATTCTGTTTGAGGAAAGAGAGACAAAGAGCGTTTCATAATCATGGTTAGTAAAAGGATAAATAAAGTAATCATGTTAAGTGGTGCCAAGGATTAGATAGCAAAAAACAGAGTTCTTATATAGTGAACTCAAAAAGCTCTTGATGATGGAGGAGAATAGATAAAGTTGGAAAGAGAAAAGATTCTGGAGGGATTTCGTGAACTTTGTTTGCTTATTTAAAAGGACCATGGTTCTATAATTATTGGTACTTTATAGTTTATGCAATTATCTAGTTCATTCTGTCTTTTTAATTAGTGACATGTTGGTCCATTCCTTCTTATAAAATAGTAGAGTGATGATGATCCTTCTTTAATCATTGCAAGATTGTAATTTGGCTTCATATTGATATTACCAATGGCATCAAGGTGATGTTATGCATCTACGAGGTTCAAGGAGCTAAGTGCAAAAATTTACATTCTAAGATGGATCTTGGACTAAGACTCTAAGACCGTATATTTTTTTTAGATGACATGAGAGATTTTATAGAGAGTTCAGGAGGAGAGTTCTTTTTCATCACATTGTGTATTTTTTGAGTGAGCTTTGCTGCTTAGGGTATTGGACCGGAATGGACGAGGTTAGTGAATTGGCGGAGTATTATTAACAAGGGTTAATGGGTTTTTAAAGACATTAAATTTCTGCTAACTTATTATCAAAATAGGCGAGATGGGAAGGGGCGAAGCTTGTGGAAGACTGGTGGATGAAACTAAAAAAAACATGCTTTACCTTAATGCTCAAGGCTTAATGTCATGTGAGCTTGTAGACCAAATAAGCAATTTGGGTTAGGAGAACATAATTCGGGTTTGGCAACCTAAGAGGCCGTGAAGATGTTGGGTCAATTCTTCTAGAGCGGGCAGCATGGATCTTCACAAGCGACTTGAATCAACGAGGGTGAGCTACTTATTTGTACCAAATGCCTTGTTAAAGAACAATTATAGCTTAGGTTTCTTTATCTTTGAATAGGTCAAAGGCCCACGATTTCCCCACTCAGCACTTGTAGCCACGTCATGAGGAGGCAGTTACACACTTCATTAGGGTTTTGATGTATATTGGGGTGAACTGTTATGTGATTTCCTCATGTTCACTTGAACACCGCAAGGCTAGATTTTGAATTCTCTTTCGATTTTTAGCTTGGTCTCTCTTAAGTACACTTCGTGAATTTACCGTCGACATCACATCATTGATTGATTCCCCTTTCACGGATCAAATGGTGACATTGTGTATTTTGATCCAACAATTTCTGATTATTAAAATAAAATTAAGAAATAAAATTCATGGATTACACCTGCACTGGCACATAGCATCTAATGTAATTATAATGGCCCTAAACAGGGCAAACAAATACAATCTATTGACCAATAACTAGGTCATAAGTTGCAAATGATAACAAAATTGAGACATTCATTTGATAGAAATTTAACCAACCTTGTCTTAATCTAACTTTTTGAATGGAAAGTAAAACTCTTCATCATGCTCTAATAGAAAGTAAGTAAAAGCTCTAATTATACCCATAATTAAAGACTATAACATAACATGCCGCACTTTTCAAAGTGTTCACTATTTGTACACATTGTTGGACACTGGACAAGTAAATAAGTGGTCATAGAGAGAGAGAGAGGAATTGAGTTTTTTTTTCCTTATTGCAACTCATTCTATAACTTGGGTTGAAGGAACTACTTTTTCCATACACAACTTTCTATCTATACTTCACTGGCTTTCTTTATAAAAGAAAAACTTACAAAGATAAGAAAAAGAAGAAGAATTTAATACAAAAAGGAAAAAGGAAAGTGAGACTGATACACTAAAAGAGTAGCAAAAGAACCACTGGAAGACTTGTAATTTACCAGAGAACAAAAGTTCAACCCCAATACTACTGTTCATGATTTTCCACCTGCATAGTTCAGAAGAGAACATTATAATTTTTAACATGCTAAATCAAGTTATAAAGATTAAATATATATACATATATATATACATGTAACATAAAACCATACCTCTCTGTTTATCGCAGGCCTTGGACAAGAAGGAAAGAAAAACGATGATTAGAGCAACCCCAGCAATTAGTCCAATTAGTATGGCCAGTGTCTTCTCAATCTCATCATCATTGTGATTGGTATCATCTGCATTGTAGAATTAATTAAGAAAATTAGACATCTCATGTTAATTAAGAAAACTAGATACAATGTAATTATGTTCTGTCATGGTGATTTCTTATACCCTGCATTTTGGAATGCATTTTTCACATGTGCATGATTGCAATTAGATGTAATGTTTTCAGAATTTCTGTCAGCATGCATATCAATCAAAGGTTTGTTTTTTTATAACTTATTGTGATAATTTAAATTTAAAATAAATTCTCTCAAAATTATTGAAGATTCCGAGCTATCTATCTGAAACACCACATCTAAAAAACAGAGAGAACTTTATTACGATATCAACCTTGTTGAATATTGTGTATAATATATGCTATTTTATTCTGTTAATGCTTTTCAGGCACGACGAAAAATGATGATATCATTTCACGGATCATGTTCATGTTTTCCAACATAGGATTCTTCATGAATCAAAGCGTCGCATTCATTGTCAAATAGAAGTTTTTTTTTTTTTGAAACTCATTGTCAAATAGAAGTTACTGGAATGTTTGTATGTATTTATTCAACCACAAAGAGAATAAAAATACTTTGACGAAACAAAGTTTGAATTGACAAAGCAAATTTTTCCCTTATCTCCTTTTCTCCCCTTTTATATCTCCTCGTTTGCTGAGCAAAAAGATAACTTTTACTAAAGAATACAAATCGGACAGTGGAAGCATAATTGAAATTTCATATGTATACTACACAAAACTAAACGGTAATCAGCAAAATTTTAGAAAAGAATTAACTTTATGTAAACAAAAAAGTTTTGGTCATCAATTCTCATTTTCCACACCTACTTCCTTACCCTTTTCAGATGGGGAGTCACAGCTTGTGAGCAAAATTCAAAACAAAGCAAAGTCAATTCTCACTAATTAATTCTTATAAGAACCAAATTTGAGGTAATTTTAACAATTTTTATAAAGAATTAATATGAAATTTTAGTGTATTAATTAATTTTTGACAAAAACTTTTTTATTTAATTGAATCTTGCTCTTTCTATCCGGACATTATAGACAAAAATTAAAAAAGTGTGTTATAGTTAGTTTTAGAATGTTGATATAAGTTAAAAACAACTTTAATCTAATTAACTAGATTTCTTAAATAATTTAAAGTAGTTTTTTAATTCTTATATTAAAAAATTCGTGAAGTAATTTTTTTTTTCATATTTGAGGAGTATAAATTCATTTAGAGAATTGAAAAATTGTAATTGTCCAACACTTTGGTATCTAGAACAAATTAAAAATGAGTAAAAGAAAGGATTAGTAATGCAGAAGCAAAAGCAAAACATAACCGAAAGGCATAATAAAAAGACACAAAGCACCACCGTACACGGCGGAGGAGGTGCCGCTTACCGTTACTGCCGCGCGAGTGATCCCCACCTTCGGAGTAGCGCGCGTAGCACTTGGCCAAGTACATCTCCCCCCATATGGAGGCTCCGCACTCTGTTTTCAACCGTTGGATCGACTCAGAGAGACAATCCTGGCACTCGGAGGGACTCAAATCCCCGGTGCACTGCGCCGCACCTTGAAAATCCCCGTACGCGCTGATCCTCCACGTCTTGTAAACCCCATCCGACGCCTGCAAATACGCCAGCACAGCTTCCCTCCTGGTCAACGCATCAGAAGTCAACCCAATCGACGGCCCGCATTTTTTCACCACCATCGTCTTGTCCTCCACCCCCAGGAACTTGACGTTGTCGTACTTCACGAAGCACCCATCCAGCTGCAACGCGCCGCCGCGCACGGCGGAGCAGAGGTTGCCGAGCTGGCTCACCGCGCGCGACACGCAGCGGTAGCACTGGTCGTTGTTGAGGTCCCCGCGGCACTGGTAGAGACCGTAGACGGCGTCGCCGGAGCCGGAGCCGGCGCCGGCCGGGATGGTGAAGTTGTTGTAGTTGGTGAAGGAGGCTGAGTTAACAAGCGAGGTGAGGAGAGAGTTGACGCCGATTTCATAGGCGGAATCGGAAACCGGCGTGAGTTTCGGCTGAGAGCAACCGCCAAAGATGAAAGTGTCAATGGAAGAAGTTGAAGCGGTTATCATGGTTGGGAGTGTGAGAATGAAGAGAAGAATTTGGAGAACCATGTTTGTGGTGCAGTGTGAGTGTTTGTGAAATTGTTTGTGTGACTATGAGGTAGTGAATTTTATGATTCTGAGGTGGTTTTGATTTGATGATGTGTGTGAAGATTGAATGATTCTGATGATGGATGGTATAAGAGGTAACAAAAGTTGTTTGTTGTTGTGTGAGTTTGGGAGAATGTGTTGTGTTGTGGTGATGGTTGCTTTGAGGAGAATTTACGTAAGAAGAAGTGAGGAAGTTGAGGTAAGGAGAAGAGTGTATGATTGTGGGAACAATTCAAAAGCTGAATGGATGGATGGAGTGCTATATATGGTTAAAGCTATGCTACCTAGTAGTATAATGTCACTAGCTACCTCTACACAATTTGTTATGTCTTCTTCTTAACATATGTAGTGAACATAGAAAAATTCGATATATCATACACACTGTGATAAGATAAGAAAGTAGGTGGAAATGATACGAAAGAGAAAGAAGAGAAACGTTTATACAATCAAATGTCATTAATTGAAAATGATTATTGAACCCTTAAATAGTGTCGACAGATAGTTAACGTATGAGTTTGTGGTGGCTTTTGACCATCTTAAATCGTGGAGTTGTAAGAAAAAGGGAAAAATTCATTCCACCTATATTGTGAGAATTTTTTTTTATAACTTCACGATGTGTGATAATAAAAAATCATCATAAATCCTGTATGTCGACACTGCTAGTGGGGTTTAAATCGCACAAATCATCATTAATAGTGTTCATTATTATGCTTTTGACCATGAAGAAGTGATTGATTCAAATAATACGTATCTCTACTTCTTAATAAAGTCTCCAATTTAATTTAAGTAGTGTGTGAAAAAAATCTAGAGTCTCATAAAAAATAGAGATGTTTCCGGTTGGGTTAATTGTGTTGAGTGTTTTGCTTTCAACTTTGTGGAGTGGGGGTTGGGTTGAGTTAATTGGTAGTATTGTACTGAAGGGGCTAATTAAACACAAGGTTGAAGTCAAAAAATGGTTAAGGGGCTGGTGATGGTTGACCCCAAACCCAAAGGCATCTAAAGAAAGGTGAAAATGGGGTCCGGGTTATACCTACTACAACTGCGTCATTAGGTGGAAAGCTACCTTCAACAGTTGCTATGATCAAGGTTTTGTTTTGTAATTGCACTATTTCCATCATCATGCTTGATTCATGAACTCAGTTGTGATTCATGAAACCTTCAGATTCAAAATCATCATACTGTAGCCGCAACCCATGATTTAAAAGTTAAAACCTTCACAACAATGTAGAAAAGGGGAAGAAATATTAACGACAACTTACCTTTTTAATAATTGATCATTGTAGAAGTTTAATAAATCTAAAGATAAAAAAAAATCTAATCATTTAAACATTTTGTCGTAGATCTAAATCAGTTTTTAAGAAACATACATGTTTAATATTTGTTATGTTAATTTTGCTAAATAAACTTATAACTACTCTGTTTCATCATTCAAAATGATACTCCTAATTCCATAGTAAAAGAAGTACCACATCTGGAATATATAGGGAACTAAATAAAAGTGAAAAAATAGACACTTAATTAATAGTATTTTTTGGGGAAAAAACCTATACCACTAGCTAGAGTAGATGGATCCTTTATCTAAAGTGAAGCTGTTATCAAAGTGTCCATCGCAATCATCTATATAGACCACTGTTTTTTGTGAAATTGTTGGTCATTCGATTATCTTAATTTTGGGATGAAAGATATAAAAAACTTCACTTTCTGTTTCTGTGTGATTTAATTCGGGTGTTGATAGAAACAGTTTGTTTGAACATGGCTTACCTTGTGGTGAAGGACCTCTTTGGCATGTCTGACTAATTTCCTTTAAATTTCCATTTCAACTTCCTTAGTATTATGGATTGGTTGATTCAGTGTGAAAATTATGTAGAAAGCTTAAAAGTCATGAGAAGTAGTTCAGGTTTCACGTGAACTACGCGAAAAAGACTTTTAACGGACTACCCATTTGACACACGCGTTGATTTGGAAATTTCATGCACCTCTAAAGATTGTCTTTTTAATTTGGCTGAGATGTTTTGCCCACAAATGTGTTGCGTTTTCCGAGGAGCATGACATCCTCTCTGCTTTGCAAAACGTGATGGAATGTAATTGAGCGGAATATAATGAAATATAATGAGATAGAATTTAATGGAATAAAATAAAAACTCTATTTTATTGTTTGAGTATTTTATGATGGGACGAAACAAACCATTCTATACTTTGAATAACAGATATGAAACGAAATCACTTATAACTTTTTATTACAGTTCATTTTGTTTCTTATATTTTTTATTTTCTTTGTTTTGATTATCTTGTCAGATAATTCACTTGATATTTGTCATTTATTCATCTTTCTACGTCAACAAAAAAAACTCTAATTTAATTTTTGCAGTATCGTTTTTCATTTTTATCCTATATCAATAAGTTAACTAATATTATATCCTATATACCGTAAAAAAATTAAAGTTAATCACTATATCCAAAATATACTATAAACAAGTAAAGCACTATATTCGTGATCTTCAATTTGCGGAAAAAAATCCAACGTATTTAGCTGCAGGTTTTTCTACTTGTTCAAAACCTAAGGAAGAATGAAACATCAAAACTTGTGTTAGAACAATTCAAGAGAACTCACAAGAATACAAAAAAGAAGCTGAATTAAAATTTCTCTAAGTGTGCCACGCTACACACACAGATCTCACACACTCTCTACAAAGCGCATTTATAGTGCTGGGCAACACTTCACACTTAGCCGTTAGACACTAATTGACTAACACTCGATCAAAACTAACATTGACACAAGCACTCAGACCTTACAGACTTCGTCTGACCCACGCGATACTAACAACAGACACACAGACTAGACATTTGAATTGATTCACAACAACTTGCACGCGCAAGAAAAGTGAAACCTTATTTTATGGGGGAAGTAAAATGAGGGGATGTGATTGGATGAGATGGTATTCATCACACTCCTTTCCATCTCATCTCACCCTTCATTAACACACCCAACAACAAAACATAAAAATATCTCACTTCATCTAATCTCATCTTATCCCACCCCCTACCACCAATCCAAACAGAACATAAGAGATTGTTATTGTTCCAACTGACTCATAAAGGCAAAAGACTCAATAGCATTTCATTCGGCCCAAAGGACTAACGACTAAGCAAATACTATAAGGGCGGACAAGATGTCTAAGTAAAGGAACAACCCACCCCAACTAGAGGTCGAGCGGTCGCATGAAGACCAAGAGTATAACATGCAGGCAAGGTAACTTATAGCCAATCTTGCACTCGGAATACCTTCATAAAGGCTTCCTATGAACTTGTAGAGGTAATGACGAGGGATTTAAGACTATAAATACATATGTGATCGTTCATTTACTTAACACGCAATTCATTCTTACATATTTCTGAGTTTTTCTAAGACTCTAAGCTTCTCTCTCAGCCCTCTCACTGACTTAAGTGTCAAAGTGTCTTCTGCAGGTACACCCCCATTGTGTCCAAGCAGCTCTGTTGTGCTCACACTGCATTCTCGGGCCCCACGCTGCCGTAGAGAACAAGGATAACTCTTAGGATATACTCTGAGAAGAACAACTATTTTGCGAAGAAAATTTGGATTAGGTTGGGAGGTAAACCACTCTTCCTTTTCCTTAGCAGCTCTCTCAGTGTGGGTTAAGAGGTTGGTCTAGGAAGCAAAGTTCACCCCAGTGGCTGCCATATGGGGCATTTGGTGTGCGAGGAATATCTTACACTCTGATGAGAGGCAGGTGCATGATGAGTTTCTTGTGTCCACGATCATGGCCACGGAGCGGTAGTACCAGGAGGTTTGGCTTCGAAATTCATATACGCATCAGATTTTTCAGGTGTCTTGGATCCCCCCATAAATCTCGTTATGGCGTTAAACTACGATGGGAGTTGTGGTTGCACTTCTAGCAAATCGGGATTTGGTGGATGCCTGTGTAGCAGTGTTGGTGACTAGATTTTGGGTTACCTTGGTGTTGGTGGGGATTCTCCTATTCTTCATCTGGAGTTAATAACTATTTTTCATGGGTTATATGTTGCTTGGGACCAGAGATACAAGCAGGTAGTGTGCTATCCAAATTTGTTACATGCAGTTTCTCTAATTTTAAAGCCTCCTTCAAGTGATCATGTGGATGTAGTTCTAGTTTGAAATATTAGAGATTTGCTTTGTAGGCATTGGGCAGTTAAGTTAACTCGTATTAATTTATGTGCCCCTTGTTATTTTGTGAGTTGGTTGCGTCTTAGGAATATAGACTTTCATTTGTCCATCTCTTAAGGAAGGGATTTTCCGGCCAAAATTGATGCCGAAGAGCCTTTAGACCTTGTTCGAGATTCTCCGAGTTGGAGTCTCTGCTTTTTTACAAATGCTATAAGGAGTAGTTTTGCTCGGGGTGTATGTAGGTTGCCAAGGTGGTTTATTTCCTTTTTCTTAGCTGTTTTTTCTTCTTCTTACGCTTGTACAAAAAATAATAGTTAATTATTTTAAAGAATTACAGTTGCACATTTCACGATCTGAATCATTAGTTAGTGTAAGACAAGTGGGGTGAGTTTTATTCAATAAAGAGTATATCCAAAATATATGAATGCGAAAGTGAGAAATTGTAAAAATTGGTAAAACTATTAATACGAAGTTAACATCTCACCATCGCAATTTCTAGCTGGCAACTCTTATTCCTCATCGCCTGGGCCATGGTGACACCCCGTGAATCATGATCAAAATTATTTGAGGTAGATGGAGATGTCTACTATTCAATTCTCTTTCAATATTCCCTCCTTCATATAGCTGTTAGATCGTGTGTAGTTAAATTTTCATTGAATTTAACGTGGTAAAATTTTATTTTTCTGATCTCATTATACTTAACATGACTAATTTTAAATTCTCTTTTAATACCTTAAAAGAGTGCGGTTAAGTTAACTCGTATTACTTTGCGTGCCCTCTTGTTATTTTGTGGCTCGGTTGCACCTTAGGAATTAGACTTTCATTTGTCCATCTCTTAGGGAAGGGAATGCGTGTATGGATTTTCTAACCAAAATAAGATGTATACTTGTTTGTGTCTAAACCAAATATACTTAAGTAAGATTTTACTACATTCACTCAAACGTTGATATGAGTTTAACAAAAATTCAAATATATATTGATTGTGTTACGTTACTCAATCTATGATTTAGAACCTTTGGTTTCAATTATCCATTAATTTTCTTTTAAATTAATTTGAATTGATATTTCATCTGTTAGCTTCAGTTAATTGCTGCAATTTAACTTAGTTTTAGCTAATTTGACTCGGAAAATCTTTAATTATAGGAATTTTCACTCATATATTTGTCAGGTTTGAATTTTTTGTTTATTTTCTTTGGACACAGAGCATGTATTAGAATATCTAGCTCACAACAAATAATTTCATGATGATTCTGAAAAACATCTCAATCATGACATCCTTTTGTAGAATAAGAATCTAAGAAGTTGATAGTTCATACGGAAGGCATTGCAATTGATTGATGTTTACTAACTAAGGAGAGGTACAAATTGATCTTGGATGGATATATGATATTGTTAATTGAGTTAATTCTAGTTGCTTAAAACATTTTTTTAATAGCTGTCACACTTAAGTATCTAGTTTAAAGTTTAATTTTAAAAAAAAATTCTAAAAAATGCGTATGAAAAATGGAAAAAAAAAATTACCGCAAAAAGCATATATTTTTTAGGTCAAAGAAACAAATATGAAAATTGTTAGATACATGAGGTATTGCAAATAGGAAAGATATCAAGTTATTATTACCAAAAAAAAAAATATTATGAGCATATTTGGGAAATCCTTTAAAAACAAGGGTAGAACCAAAATGGGTGATAGAATTCCCATTTCTAACACATATTTTGACACCCCTTTAAGATTCTGGGATTCAAATCCTGAATGTAAAATATTTTGGGATTTGAAATTTTTGAATGAAAAGTTCCGGGATTTTAATTCCGGAATGCAAAAAAGGAAAAGTGTAAATTTATGTAGTGGAGTGGGAATTCTAATCCCCAATTAAAATTATGGTGGATTAGAGATTAATGCTAAAAGGAATTTCATTTAATTTTTATTTTTTTCCATCATAATTTTGGTTTTATCGTGATTTTCAAACGAGTTTTTAAAAAGAGAGTATCTTTTACTTTTTTTCATCATGATTTGATTTTACGTGATATTCAATCGAATTTCTTAACATGCACTACATGTGTATTAATTTAATTATTTATTAACCTCTGTTTAAGTAGATTTTGACACACGTTTTAAGATAAAAGAAAATAAAACTCTATGTTGTGCTCAACTAATATCAAAACATAGTGTGTATCATGGTAATTAGGGTTAGACAAAGACATTTCTCCATCCATGTATGTACGCTAGAGTGAGAAGCTTCGTAGCTATAATTATTTTCCACAAAAGCCTCACCAATAGTCAATTCAAAGCCAAACTTGGTAATCAAGGCAAATGAAGTTGATTGATGAGGATTTAAGTAAGGATCCTAGCACCAACTACATGGACTGACTACAGTTGACTACCATTTATAAAATTAAATTTCACACACCAAGTCCCAGCTATTTAGTCCTCAACCATGCATGTGATATGCTTTTGAAAATCATGTGGCGTATTCACTAATTTGGTTAAGTCGTTCAACAACATTATACAATGGAAACATACAACGTTCACATTTTTACGGAACTAACTCTCCTGGTGTGCATTTTTTTTATAAAACTTAAATTGAGGACTTTATTTAAAAGAATACAGTTATGCGTTTAAGCAGGTGACGCGTTGGTAAGGAGGGGTAGTCAATAATTTTTTCATTTGTGCAATATTAGTGAACATTTGTGTGGATAAATTAAATTGAGATAAACAAAAATTTCAATTTTAAACTGAAAAAAAGAGATATTATTTTCCGTATTTTAGTACCATTAGAAGTTAAGGGCGACAAAGAGTCACATACACGAGCATACCCTACAACCAAAGGGAATGAGAGAAGAAGAAACAGTAAAACAGAGGTCACCTTCAATCGATAAAGAGCAGAGAACTTGGAAAATAATTGCAAGACACAGCCCAAAGTGGAATTATTTCATGAAAGATATATATCGCATATATCACTTTAATATCGGGACAAATATATAAAACAAATATAAATAGATAAACTTCAATTAACATGTATGAGTTTTTTTTTTTAACTGAATTACCATGTATGAGTTATTACTAAGTTTAATTTTTTTCAGAGTGAAAATTTATTTTAGTCCTTAACACATGTATCTTTTATTAATTTATTTTTTCATAAATATTTTTTATCAATTAAATTCTTAAAGTTTAAAATACTCAAAAAGTTTATCCTTTTACTTATTTAGTATTGTTAATTATATAGAGTTGGAGCAATTGGAAAATGAAAAAAAGTTGGGTAAACACCTAATGAGTAAAGAAATAAGGAAATAATGAATGTGTTAAGAAGAGAGATTTGAGAGAAAATTAGTATATATATGAGATGTCTATATTGTTTGAGTGTCTACACATCATAATTGCATAAAGAATTACTCATTTCGTTCCTTAATAACTGTCACTTTAAGGTTTTACACATATATTAAAGAATTGTATTAATGTTCTTTTTTTATCAAAGTTACTACCTAACTTTCTAACGTACCATTTATCTTTCTTCTTAATTTAGACTCTTTAATTTCCTATCGCCATTAATTTAATGGTAGAATTTGTAAAACATAATTAATATTCTCTTAAACTTTGTAAAGTGACAGATAATTAGGAAAAAAAAATGATAAAGATAGTGACAGTTATATAGAAACGGACAGAATATGTGTTTGATAAATGATGCATTAAAAAATAGGGACCCTTCCCTATATAATAAAGTTATAACAAAATTACATTTAACTTGATTATTTATTTTCTCAAGATGTATCTCTATGATAATAACTACTTTCTTAACAAATCTATTTTCATACACACTGTCCTGAAATTTAACCCTAAATTAAATGTTTAAAGAGTTCAATTATCTAGTAGCTCTTTCAAATCTTATTGACATTTAAGTTGATTATTTGATCTAGAAGGATGATAACCACACACATATGCTACCCTTGAATCTGATCTCATAACTAAGCTGCTATTCCACGAAAAAGTTTAATGGAGGAGAAAATTCTTGCATATATCGATGAATAGCATTAAAAGCAGTGAAACCAACCATCCCAACACAACTTGATTATTATTTGGCCTTCTTTTTAAACTTGTCTGGCGATAAGAAATAAAATTTATTCATCCTCACATACGAACAAAATTAAGCATTGGCCTACGATTTTTATATTGTTATCTGCACAAAAAGTAGGAATTTAATTGTTATGGGTGTTTCTATTATAGACCTATACTTATTTTCTAGTATCATAATTGAACAGCCTTTAGCCTTAAAATATATTTTTAATTGAAATTCAGATTGTTCTGTGTAAATGTATTTCTTTCTCACATAAATCTCTATTTTCTTTTTGAGTTCTTATAGGTACATTATAGGAGCCATGTGCATTTAGTGAGGTGTTCGTCCTCCCCTTATAAAACACACAAACTTTGTGAGGGGTTAGTGAAGCATTTCAAAAGCACCATGTTCATTTTTTTAATACCATGCAATGGTCCAAAATCATCCTAATCTGCATATGTTAATTAAAAATGTGACTTTCACACCTCAAAAAGATATAGAAATAGGTGGAAGGAGGAGAGATAAGAATAAAAGAAAATAAAGAGAGAGTAAGTATGAGATGTGATAGATGAAAATATAAGAGATATGAAAATAAAAATGAGTGGCAATCGAGTAAATAAAAAATAGTATATGAATATATCAAAACTCTATAAGAAAAATTTAATGATTAAAGATTCTGATAAAATATGAATTCCAATTAAAGAAAGAATTTTGTTTCATATTTAGTCCATAGATAACGTTCATGGATATCAAAACAACTTTTCAACCCTTTTGATTAAAAAAAAATTGGGTGGATTCGCTCCGGTCACCCCCACGGGACAGAGCAATTCTTCGAGATATATAATCACTTATAGAGATACTTACAGATTGCTCATCAACATAGTTCTCACATCAACAGCAAGAACTAATCACACAATTTTTTAAAGAAAAGTAATTTGTGATTGTCAACTAAGTCAGCCCAACCCCAATTGGCTATTTGCAATTTCGTTTGACAAGACATTGTGGTTGAATTAGAGAAGTTGATTGATGCCTACGAATCAAATCATCTCCTATAATTGACTATATACAAAACATAACTCCTCCAAACTCGTCTGGACACAAACTTCATACATGGTCTAGTCATTTTATGAAAAATGACACTTATACATTATACATCTCATTCGTACCCCCCTCAAATTGTGAGGGAGGAATCATATTTTTGTTTCCATGATTGAGTATGCTAATATCACCCTTCAACTTCAACTTCAACTTCAAGACACGTAACATTCAACTTATTGTTCAAGCATCTTTCTCTCTCACACACACATGGTTGGGTAGGAGTAAGCATTGAGAGTTCAATCAAAGAAAAAGAAAAGTGAAAGAGCATTGCAAGAGGGAAGAAGGAAGGTCACCTCATGTTCAATAATGAAGGCAATGATGTTTCATTCTCTCTCTCTCATATAATTTTTTGTTTATATATTACACTGTTTATTATAGGAAGTTATGAGGATTTTTGTTTTTGCCTTTTGATGTGCCACCACATGAACATAACACTCCAACTCTACAATAAGCTTTCTGCCTCAACTTCCGACCAAAATAAAAGCCAAACTTCATTTTGCCCATATAGATAAGATTTTCCACCATGAGTTATATAGCTTTACCTTAGCATAAAATAAAATGCGACCAACCCCATTACCCAATTTAGCCTTGATTGGATATCTGTCCTGATTATCCATGTGGCCAACCTGATATGAAAAACCCATGCTGCTTATTCTTAGCTAGATAAAACATTGGATATTGAGTATCCACATCCAGGTGAAAGTGCCATTTGTAGCTTTTGTGTTAGTTATTTGATGCTGATTCTGATCTGGCACAGCAGAAATAACAGTATTACTAGCATGGTACCTGTTTGGGTCCAAACTGAACATTCATTGGAGCTTATTTTATTTAAGTGCATTTTTCCAGTAGATAAACTACAATAAACCTATTTCCGAAAGAGCTCAGGTGCGTTTGAGAAATAGGTTATTTGTATAGAATTTTGCCTTGGGGTTCATTTCAAAGAGCCTGTTTTACTGTATTTTTAAAGTGTAAGACTACAGTATTTTTATAAGCTTATCAAATTTGCGTTACAGTTACTTACACATATTTATAAACTACTTTGGAACTTATCTCAATAAGCTTGTGAATAAACATGTGCATAATAAAAACCTTGTTTGTGAGAACTTATTGGCGTATTTACTGCAATGATACTATTGATCCAGACCATTATGGAAGAAGATTCGGGTAAATTTAAGCTTATTTTATAGCATAAATACTAGTGTAAATGTTTGAGAAAACTTATTTAAATAACTTATGGTATACCTATAACTTGTTGCTCATATTATCTTATGAATAAACGTTTAAGCCTACTTATAACTTATTTTGAACTTATTTCAATAAACTTCTCATATTAACTTATAAATAGACACCAATTGTAGCTATGTATATATGAACAAGTAGTAGTGTCTTCCTTGAGATGTATCATTATTGAACTGACATGTTTACTATTATTTAACCGGACACTAACCACCATTATTTTATTGACGACATTGCACTGACCTCTCGAAAGGTATATCATCATTGTAATGACCTCTCTTAAAATTTATTATTGTATCCCCAACATCCCTCAATTATTTTAGGTAGTGTAGTGCATGAAGGAGGTAAGGTAAGTGCATTTTGCAAAATAAAGGAGAGGACACTCAAGACATTGCAATAAAGATAAACCGCCAATGCAATTTACACTTAATATATCGAAGATTTACAAATTTTTATAAACACTGGGGGAGTTTAAGGGGCAACGATTATTCTTCAATCCTAGGCCACTGAACTAATCTACATAAGGAGAAAACACTTCCACGGTCTCTTTGACTGTGGAAAATAGGATGAAGGAGAAAAGAGATAGAAAGAGAGTGATGAGCAAAAAAAATAGATATGAAGAGTTAGTGGTTTAGATGGCTCCATATTCATTTGTTATACCCAAAAGGAAACTCAAATCACTAAACCGTCCCTTTATTTCATTACTTATACTGCCTAGTTAACAAATTGACAAAAAATGTCATCATGATTCATGCTTCCATTATCTGATATGCTTGCATTGCTCTTTCTTTAAAACATTTTTTTAAACAAAAGATAAAGTGCAAGATCCTACTTAAAATGTGGTATCCAAATCAAATCTCTGATATGTTTCATTGTAATTTCCCCCCTAAATGGTTCCACCACCTGTAATTAACAATAAACTAATGGAACCTATCAGCACCTGTCAATTCCAACTAAAGCAAGGACATTGGTTGTTCAGATTAATTGAACAAAAAGAACACAAAAGTTTGCTCTCTTAAGCAAACTACAATTGGATTAGTTGGAATTCAAAGTGGCTTTCTACGGTTTCAGACTGTGTGTGTGTGTGTGTGGGGGGGGGGGGGGGGGGGGCTCATCTAATTAAACGCATAAATTGGCGAAAAGATAATTATACAGTAAACGCATCATGCAAATTTTGGAAATGGAAGTGGAAAAACAATTCAACGACTAGTGAAATGTTACCCACAATTTCAGGATGAAGCACCTACACAGATTAATACATCAAAATGCAAAGATAGTGCTTTCCATTGCCAAATTAGAGTCTAGTAAAAACAGTTTCAACGCAAGTAACATTGAAGTTTCAAGGATACAGAAGTCACTTTTTGATTTTTCCAGGTTACAAATGCAAATGGTTGATAATTACATTTCATACATGCCTTAACCCGTGAGCTGGGATTATCTATTGAAGATAATTATTTACATTATTATTCTTCGATTCTCACCTGAATTACATGACACAACATCTCAGGACCAGCCCCTTTTGTTCAATTCTGCCATCTTCGTTGCCTAAAAGTCAGATATGAGAGCATTTTACCACATCAGAATTACCAGGAAAGTGCAAATCTAACAACTGATATAATAGTTCCAAGTTCCAACAGTGTTACATCACAGCTTAAAATCTAATCGTGTAGGCTTAAAGATAGAAGTTATAATTTTATCTAGTGACTACCAATCAATGACATTTTGGCACATCGTGAAAAAAATTCAATTCCTGGACTTTACAAACTATAATTATTAGTTGAAAGCCTGAAATATGCTCATCAATCATAAAAAATTCAATTCTTTAACTATCGAATCCCGGGAACACCCAAAATAATGTAATGCAAATGAAGAAGTCATTTACAGGACAAGGCATCTAAAAGCATAGACATTTGCTGAGAAGACTCCACCATTACTGCCAAACTATACTAGGAAGTTAAAATCTTAATAGCTCACAAATAATTCATCACATTATTTTCATGTTTTCAAAGATCTCATTTCCAAAGAATTACGACCTTGACGGGATAAACACTAATAATCTCTTACATTTAACATTCATTCACATGTTGGGACTTCCGACAATGATGAAAGAAACAATTATTATGGTATAACAGTTGACAAACTAACCAAACGCATGCATACAGGGATTGCTACAATGGAGAGAAAATTATAAAAGTACCAACAAACAACCAGAAACTAGATTGACACACCTTCAGCTGGCTGGGCTAGCTTCCGGTTTTGTGGAGACATCATTTCTTTCTTCAATTGCATCAAAATGTCTTCCATTGTACACTCTCTTTGCCAATTAGCAAGCATGGGAAATGAATGTGGATCAACCTGGTAATGTAGATATTTATAAGTTCAAATTCAATCACAACAGGGACGGAATCCTTAGTATAAATGGTACCTACAGCTCCAGTTTCTTGGTTGACACAAGTCATGTTAATCCTTGTCTGAAATCTAACTGATGGTGGATTGTCTGGATAATCCTTACCACAAAACAATTTCAACTGATAGATACGGCCTTCATGAACAGTCTGGTTAAAGGACAAGATGGACAGGAAATTTTAACAAATCAACATTATGTTTATGAGATACTAATTTCATTCAGTAACTAGAATTCGGCACACACGTCCAATGCATGGAATTAATTAAAAAAGGAATACTAAAGACGATAAAACCAGTTCAGAATATCAGCTATCAGGGGAGTAAAATAATGGAAATAATAAATAGAATTGAATTACTTAAAAATAATCTTTTCCAAGATAAATGAGACATGTAAAATCAAAGTTTGCCAGGGTAAGCTGGCAAAGATGATGTGTATGCTGATTATAATAGACAGGCAAAAATAAAGAGCTGCATGCATACCCATGCATGTCTTACAAAAATAATAAATTCTGCAATTTTGGAAAGAGATTGTCATTGCATTTGCAAACTGAACAGCTTACACCAGGGGGGCCGATAATCGTTCCAGTCCATGACTGCATGTATATATCATCAGCATCATCCATTCCATAGCTAACAGTTCCATCTCCAATTCCCTTCTCGCCTCGCTCAAGCTCTTCTAACAATCTGAAACTCCTAGGAACTGCATAGACAAACAAAACATTTAACAAGATAATTTCATATTACAAATCTACGATAAACAGATAAACATAGTCACTGATAAGTTGCCTTTACAAATAAATTGAGAAAGGAGGGTATATCCCAATAACATCACATAGATCAAGTTACGATATCTTGAGAACATAATTGATAACCCTTTAAGTTCATTGATTATAGCATCTTCTTTTTGTTTCCATGCATATATCCAGTATAACATTAACTGGTACAAGGTCAATGACCGGATCCAAACGTTCCCAATTATAGTACCAAAGTTATTGGCCTCATTGCAGCTCAAAAGATTTTAGTCCAGTTTCAGCCCAAGAGTGACAAAGCTAGCCTGACATTCTCCTATTCCAGCCCAAAATTAATTGAGTTGACCATATCCCAGCCCAGAGGTTAACAAGCTCGCCTGATTTCATCTTGTTTATAATAGGGCTTGCATACCTTACTCTAGTCAATAGTTTCTTCAAGTCCAATAAAAGAATAGGCCAAAGTCAAATGCTAAACCCAAAATAATCCCATTAACTTATCATAATGTTGAGATATCATAAGACTGATATTTTTTGGGAATATGTTTCAAAAGTAAAGTATCATAATATAGTACTTGTGAATTTATATGCAGGATAATGTTTGTAGGAGAAAATTTGGCAACTATGATGCAAAGTACAAATGTGATAAAGGAAAGATTTCAGAGAAAGTGGGTTCCCCTAATAGTAATCATACATCCTCACAAAATGAATGCAGAAGCCATTCCCCAGTAAAGGATCAAAAGAGGAGTGCACCCACTAAAAAAAATTTCCAGGAACTCACATGAGTAGCATTAACCCCAAGCTTGACAAGCCACCCATTCTGATGAAGTTCATAATTATTCCTTTATCAACAATGAGGATCTAGAGGGAAGGGCTTCAACAAATTAACCACTACGGTAAGTCGGTAATATTTTTAGACACCAAATTAACTGGTGCAGGCCTAATCCACCATCCTTCACAGGTCATAAAAGTTACAATACATGTCCTATTAGACTACATCGCTACTAGAATCTCCTACTCCTGATCACAGAAAGTCTGTTATAATCTCCTCAATCCTTTGCCCCATACCCCGAAAGTACATGGATAGCAATTTCATCATTCTTTAATAATAACAAATTGCAGAGAGAACTACATCCCTTCACTTTTTTTCCTAATTTTACCCTCACTCTTTCAATCTTTATGCATTTAAATTATTTTCAAATCTGGCACAAGTATGACAATATGAGTCATTCAAGTATAGTACAACGCAAGGACCCATGACAAATTCAGTAGCACAGCTGAAGGACTGAGTAACAATGCAGCAAGATGCAGTTAAAATAAAAATAGAAACAATTATGCTGCCTATCCTAATGTCTAAAGTATGCACAAAACTAACTGGGCAGGAAGAGATACCTAGAATTTTTAGTGTCAGCAAATAAAAATAGAAAAATCAAAGTTCATATTTTTAATCTATAACATAGATTAAAAATTAGAAGCCTATTAATTTTCCTTTCCATGTTTAATCTACAACATAAATATCAAATTTTTCATACAATCACAGCTACAATTAGAGAATCACATCACATAATGATGCAGAGAAGGGGAAAAAGCAGGAGAAAGACGAAGAGCAAACATAGAATGAAATGAAAACGAGCAAGTGAATGAAGGTGTTGATACTGACCGACGACGACACTGGATCCATCGGAGCCCATTTTGACGGCGAATTGGGAGGAAGGGGCTAGGGTTTTGGAATTGGAATTTTAGAGAGAGAGAGAGAGAGAGAGTTAGGTTTTGGTAGATTGAAGAAGAGAAAAAGAAGAAGAAAAGTGGGGAGGACGTGATTGTGACTGAAGTCCAACAACAGGTCTTTCCGTCTTTGTACAGAGATGATGCCAAGTGGATGGTTGTTACTCGTTAATTATAAAACTACTAAAAATTCAGAAACATAACCTTTCATAACTCATTTTTTTTAATATAAAATTGGATAAAAAAACTCATTGATTAGTCTATTATTACTGCTCAATGCGATTAGACAATGAATTGGTCTCATAGTTATCGGTTGTGGATACTAAGTAACACCAAAAAAGTAAAATATAACACATGAAATTACTTTAAAATTTAAATACGTGACAAAATTATGAATTATCCATAAAATATAATTTCAGGCAAAAAGTATTCGTGTCATCCTCACACCTACTCTTATCATTTCAATCTCTTGCATTTATAATTGCGGAATGTATAAAAAATAATTACATACCACTTTAAGCTTATTTTCCACAAGACAATACTTATTTTTACGATGAGCTAAAGATATTCACCGTCGACAACAGTGACTAATTCCTTCACTGCAAGTGTTTGCATTAAGCGGTAAACGAATGACCACAAGATGCGTTTTATTCCTATAAGTAAGGATCGAACCCCAATCTCATGGTTAATGGACGAAGTAAACTACGATGGTGGAGCTTATGAACATTACTTATTGAAGAAATCTAATATGAGTGGAAAAAATAGATCCTTTAGTATTGGTGAGAAGGACGCATTTTCTTTCCGTGACAAAAAAAAAAACTTGAATTCAATTTTATTGGCAACAATCCTTGGTTTTTAGAGTACTTGGTCTATTTGTGCAAGTAAAATCTTATATAAGGCATTGTTAGGTACTATTAAAATTGATTTATTAAATTTGAATATTTGAGAAATTAAGTTGTTGAAGAAATTTGTGATTAAGCTGAATCAACCCGTCAAAACTATCTAAACAGCAAACATATTGTAAGTCTGAGTTGAAGAAGGCACACAATTAGAATACAAAAAAGTGGGTATGCATGCAATTGCATACTGTTAAATATAGTTCAAAAAAGGTAAAGTAATTCTGTTGCCATAGCTATGTTTAGATATCTTTTGCGTTTGTACATACTTGAAGCCAAAAAATGAATAGAATTTTTGTTATAAATTGAGATAAAGCAATGCCTGCTACACTAACACGAATCTGCACCTAATCCTATATTCGCCATCTTCACAATATCAATATCAAAATATCTGCAAAACCTGTACTCGTCCAATTTGGATGTAAATAAATAGTGGACCTTATGGGTATATTTGTCTCCGAACTTCCTCCACAAAACTGACTCAGAGACCAGAGTATATGCATTAATCTGACTCATGTGCAATGGTTTTGCTGTTTGTCTGTTATCATTGTTTGATTAGTGTTCCGAGATGATGAAGCCGTGAGGAACATTTAATGGTTCACGGTGAAGGGTTTGGCAGTTTAGGTGTGCTCCTGGGAATGGGATGAAATAGCTTTCAATCAAATCTGGAGAAATGGATAAATTTGTCTTGTGAGAATCAAAGGCAAGGCAGAAAGAGAGGAGGGAATCATTAGGGGAAGAGTAAGAGGAACAAGATCATGGCTTCAGATACAATATATTTGAAATTTAATTTATTCTATTCTATATGCACATAAAGAGTTTTACTCAATCATATATTATATTGTCATGTTTCTATTTTTTTATATTTTAATTTTAATTTACCAATGGCTATCCTTGTGTCATCGACTACTTATCCAACGATTAGTCATAATCCTACAGTTATTACCCAACGGCTGACCCCTATGGCATGACTAGTTTGTCTTTTCGACTGCCAAACCACTCGTTGCAAATTTTTTGGTACCAACATCTACCTTTTATGTCTTTTATCAAACACAAATATGACTTCGAAACACTTTTCTATGAGTTGTGCAACACTGAGACAATTTTGATCAATGTCAGGGATATATAAAACATCAGAGATATATTTCAAACCTATCAATTGTTAGCTTTCAATAACAACAGTTCTTTTTCCCTTGACAAGATTGAAATTATAATTTCCAGTTTTTACTTTGGAAATAATGGATTTGTCAAGAGTTGTAAATAGCTTCAGTGATTGTTCATATGGTTTGTACAACCAATATCTATTAACCATGAATTACTTGAATGTTGATTGTAGCAAAGCACGTTGTGACAAAAAATAGTTTATCTTCTTGTTCCTCCTAGTCACCTTGCCTCCACCGGTTCAGATTGGCAAACTCACTCTACATGTCCCATATTTTCTACACTTAATGTCTGGTCTCCAAAAACATCTTGTTTGACGATGGTCTGTCTTTTTGCAATGAGGACAAAAAGGAGAAATCTCGAACTTTGTGATTTCATATGATAAGTACCTTGTACCACCACACTCTCTTGTCTCATCATTCATCTCTGCTGTTGCGCTTGTAAAACATTTATTAATTCTCCCTAGGCTATGGTTGACAGGTCTTTAGACTCCTCTAATGCCGATATCTTTTATTCATACTTTTCAGGCATAGTGACAAGAATTTTATGCACGATTCTTTCATCAGAAAAGTCTCTACTGAGAAGTCGCACTTTATTTTCCATGTTTAACAATCTGTCAGCATATCCTTTAAGGGCTCGTTTGGTGGTCAGGATATGATAAAGGATTGGATAAGCACAAGATATGATAAGAATAGGATAGACTCTTATCCTATCCTGCGATTGGGGTATACAGGATATTGATAGTATATGATACAAATAATGAAAAGTGTATCAAATTTTCTTTGAAATAAAAAGTACATAATATTTTTTAAAATTTAATTTTCTAAACAGTTTTTTAAAAAAGTGATTATTATAGTAAATTTAATTTTTTTACATTTTTATAAATAGCTTATTTTTTAATATTAACTAAAAAGAAAATTAATTTTATTAATTCGGCTATTTTAATTTTTTCGAAGTAATTCTATTTTAATTAAAATTATTATATATGTAACCAATGGGTTTTAACTTAGTAGGGGCAAGTGATTAATGATAAAAATTATTAAAAGATATTATTCTTTCAAAAATATTTTATATTTAAATTGTTAATTATAATTATATAAGTATAGAAATAATTTTAAATAATATTATATGATAATATAAAATTAGTCTATATTTACTTTTAAAAAATTAATATTTATATATATGTGTGAGTAGCTTATTTTATTGTTAGTGATGAATTATTTTGTGTATTTTTACTATAATATAAATAACGAAAAATAATGTTAACTAAGTAGTAGTAAGTGATAATGAAAATTTTATTACTTTATATGAGTAAATCCAATATTTTCACCATTTATAAATAAGTTTATTTTTTAATTAAATTTATCAGTAACTAAATAACTTAACTTAACAATAACAATTAGTAATTGATAAGTAATAAAATTAATATTTCATTAAAATCAAAAATTTATATTTATTAATTAATATTATTATAAATTATATAAAATATAAATATTGAAATTAATTTTAGGTCATGGTAATAAATAAACAAAAAACTGATATCCTATCCTGTCAGGATAATTTCTATCCTAGCTCCCCCCTCAGGATAATTTTTACACATGATGGACAGGATAGGATAAGGGACATGATAATGTTATCCTATCCTGCTGGCGCAACAAACAACAGATAACAACAGGTAGAGCTGGGTACGCGGGTTGGTCCGCCCCGCGAAGGCCCGCCCCGCGTTGGCCCGCCCCGCGCGGGCCTGCACCGCGTAGGCCCGCAGTCAGACGGACCTCCATTTTAGCAGCCAGCGTCCGCCCCGCGGTTTCGCGGGCCAGCCCGCGGGCAAGACATGAAAATGAAAAAAAAAATTAAAATGAAAAAACAAGAAAATTAAACAGGAAAAAACCTTTAAAAAATCCTTAAAAATTACTAAACTAAAGTAGAAACTTTAAAAAATAGTTAAATTTGTTGTAGAAACATAAAACTCAAGTCCAACCTTAAAGATTAAAGAAGTTACAACTTCAAAACTAAAGTCTTGTCAAATACTCAAATACTCGGCTACTCGCCTTAAAGAAGTCTTAGAAATCCAAAATTAAAGTCTCATACAAGTCTTACAAACCCAAAAGTCCAACAAACAAGTCTTGCAAATACATAACAAACAAAAAACATCAAGTCTTCTTATGAAATCCAAATCATGAACCAATCATCAATTCTTCATTACAACATTTGACCCTCTATTGGATGCACTTGACCCTCGATTGGATGTAGATAGCTCCTTTCTTGCACTTGATCCTCTTTTGGATGTAGTAGGTGGATCCATTCTTCCACTTGCTACTCCTATGGATGTAGTAGGTGGATCCATTCTTGCACTTGTAGTAGGTGGAAGCACGTCTAGAGGGTATCTTTACTTCAGGATTCAAATATTTCAACAACTCTCTAATTCTCCTATATTCCACAAAAGAGAAAGCAAGATCATGCTCTATGATAGACATGGCTAACATATCACGCACAACTTTATTATCCACTTTTCTAGATCTCAATTTTCCAGCTTGATCAAGCATTAGTTTACCAACCTCAGTTTCATGAAACTTTGGAATCATTTTACACACATTTATGTGACGCTTTAAAGTAGAAGTTCCGTAATCATGACCACCACATACATACTGCCTCCCACAAGCCTTACATTCAGCTCTATTTTTCCCATCACTTCCCACACCAACTACAGTAAAGTAATCCCAAACACTAGATATGAGTTGTCTAGCTCTCTTCACAGGCTTAGAACCTTCTTTGGTCTCCTCAAGGAGATTTTCAGTTTCAAGGTTCACAGGATTATCATTACAAGCACCCTCATTAACACTTTGATCCATGACAATTTCATTCACATTGCTATTAGACTCAGTAGAACCACTACTATTAGACATATTTTCAGTTTCAACCTAAAACATATCAAACAAAAGAGTAGCAAGTTGTAAAGAGTCCGAAATTAACACTTTGAAAATGGAACATCAAATTTACTCATGTCAAGTCAAGTTGTAAGCTGTAAAGATAAACAATCAGAAGAACCCAAAATTACCTGGCACTCAAAAACTCCAAACTTGAACTTCAGTTTTCAGTTTTCACTGCAAAAACCTCAAGCTTCTGCTAATGGCACCAAGTTCCAGCAGTCTCTGTTTGACTCTCTAAGAAGAAACCCTAAATTATAAACATGTATAAAAAGTAAGAAAAAATTAATAGAATGTAATCCTGAAATCAGTTTAGGTTAATCAATTTTGAGTGAAAACTTGCAAAAGTCAGAAAAAGAAAGGAAAGAGTTGAACGATTTGCTGTTGAAAAGATTGAAGAAATAATGTCAGAAGGGGACTTACAAGTTTCAGGAATGATTTGCTGTTGAGAGAGGCGACGGCGGTCAGGCAACGGCGACGGCGGTCAAGGACGGCGACGGCGGTCACGGAAACAGCGATGCAAACCACGGCGAAACGCGACGCGATAAGGAAACAACGAAGGTCGAAGAGGCACGCGACGGCGGAGAAGGATGAACGGAGAGGCACGCGACGGAGAGGCACGCGACGGAGAGGCACGCGACGGCGGCTGGCGGCTGGCGGCGCTGGACTTTAGAGGGTCGAGAGAGAGAACAATGCTAGGGTTTCTAAATTGAGAGTGAGAGTGAGTGAGTGAATGAATCAGATTCTAGTGAGTGAGTTACTGATTCTTTTTTTTTTTTTGCTTTTTGCTTACCTTGGGCTGAACTGCAAGTGAGGCTAGGCATTTTTTTTTTTGCCTTCTTTTGGTCTCTTTCCTTGTCTGCCTGTCTGGATTTTTTTTTTTTTTTTTTATAAAACCAGCTCGCGGATCAGCCCGCAGGCCCGCGGATTAAACCGCTTAAGCCCGCAGTCTAAGCGGGCTAGCCCGTTTAGGCCCGCTGTTAAACGGGCCTGCAATGACCGGGCTACAGCCCGCACGTATTGCGGGGCCCGTGGGCTTAGGCCCGTTTGCCCAGCTCTAACAACAGGATATGATTACTATCTTATCCTGTCTCTGTTTATCCTGTCCACCAAACAGGCCCTTAATGGTTTCATTGTCCTGCATGCCTTGCATCATGAATTCTCTACCCAGATTAAGCACATGTATGCCTTTAGTTCTTTTAGAGCCTTGATATTCCTTTTTGAGGTATTCCCAAATATCTTTGGCTAATTCCAAATTCATAATTCTTGTAAATATAATTTTTGACATCGCAAAAAAAAAAAAATGACAATTTTTAGCCTTTGCCCTTTTTTTGTTTTCTTCTCTTTGTGATTCTTCATCTAAACCACCGTAGGATTCGTAGATAGTTCAAAAACATCATAGTTTTCTTCTACTGCTTCCCAAAAATCCAACGCTTCAAGATGAATCGTCATTTTTGCTACGCATAGCTCGCACTCCTCACCATCAAAGAATCGTGGTTGACTCATACATCTTCCATTGTGTTTTCTTTTAACTCACAAATCCCTTAAGGAAAAGAGCTTTAATACCACTTTGTTTGGGTGTTTAGGATATAAATAAATGCAGAAATTTGTTATTTGAAGGTTATTTTATTGAACAATGTATGCTCTATACATAGAGCAAATACATAAAAGAAAAATAATAAATCTACTAATAAAACATACACATGTGAGTTGAAGGCTCGGAAGTATTAGAATACAAAAGGGTGGTATACACACCTATACATACAGTTAAATATAGTTCAAAAGAAGTAAAGCCATACCATGAAGTAATTCTTATATTTCGTAAACTAATGTTTGCACACACAATTCGTATATATTAAAATGAAAGTTCATTCACCTTGAACTTAAATGATATACAAACATGCTTGTAATCAACAAAAGTAGTTTTCAGAGAACACTCATAATATATTTATTGACAGATTGTCATCCCATATACGCCATCTTCACAATATAGAGAATTACTAAACGGTAAAACACGAAATTATTAGTGCCCACAAGACATCTATTTCTGATATCCATGTAATGAACAAATTATATCATACCGTGAACATCCAAAAACATCACAAATCACCCTAATTTTTTAGTTCTACACACCAAAAGCGTCTAGAAAGAATATTAAAAATGAAAAAGAAAAAAGCCCCAAAAGTTTCACAAATGAATACATAAAAGGGATAGTTCCTTTCCAGCTTAGATCAGAAGCCAAAGTTTGGAATAATCTATTGCATAACAAAATATCTCGATAATTTGTGTCATTTCCTTAACTAAATTTGGTAAATAAAAATGAAAATCAAATGTCAGCAAAACCTATACTCGTCCAATTTTGATGCAAGTACTGGACCTTATGGGTATAACTGTCTCCGAACTTCCTCCACAAAACTTCCTCTAGGAATCCTTATATCATTACTGGCTTCAAGGTTTTTCAATAGCACAATGCCTTCTTTTATTTCCTGCTCACCAACAATTACCATCCAAGGGATCCTTGATTCTTTTGCATAGTCAAAGTGCTTCTGTCTTCTTTTATTCACCAAGAATTCAGCTTTCACCCGAGCATCCCACAGTTCACCTACTAGCTCTGCACCTAGTTCTACGTCATTCCCTAATATGCTCACTAGGACCTCTGTCTTGTTTGGCCGAGCCATCTAACAAAAACACCAACATAATATAAATAGAAGGAAAAATGGAAAACGTATATAGCAAATATTGGCATAGACAGTGGCACAATTTTTCCAAACTTCCTAGGCCAGAAAATAACCTGGACGTTCACAACTTGGTTAAGGAATACAAGTGCAGCTGCAATGTCATTTGAATTAATTTCCCCAAATGTGTAGTCATCCATCTTATCCAGGAACATTTTCTAGTTTGTAGTCAAATAACTAGTGTTTTCTATTTTGGGCTTTTCATGATTACTCTAGTTGGAAAATGTGGTAAAGTTCAGATGAAGTTCACTGAATTTTGTAGCGAAATTGGAGCCTAAAAGGGATTTGAAACCTAGAATAAACAAGGAATATTTATTTGTTTTGACATCTACAACTAATGCAAGTTATAAGCATTATGATCACCTGGTTCTGATCCTTCTGATGCTGCTCCATTATGGCAAATACTCTCTCGATTCCCAGACTTACACCAACTGCTGGAACTTGCTTTGAACCAAACATCCCTACGAGGTTATCATATCGGCCACCAGCAGCAATTGAACCAACCTGTTCAAAAACCACAAATCCATCTATAAGCAGACAAATTCGATTATTTAAATGAAACACAGAGGCCAGAGCAGATGCACTAATCTGACTCATAAGCCTACACAAAGTAAGAAATTAGAGAACAGTTACAAATCAAGGATTTAATTTTATTCTTCCATATATCATCCATAGGCTTTCTGAAGAGAATAATTGCAGAAAATGATGAAATAAGGCACCAAAATTAGCCTAAATAAAATCAATCTTACAGAATAATCTAAATTACCTTAAATTACTTTAAGAAAAGACCAAAACATTTTAAGATAACTTTTGATATTCTAACAGATGAAGAAGGAACTAAAAGATTCATAATGGAGAGAAGATAAAGACATGAGAATTACCTGAGTACCCCCTTTAAAAGCAGCTTCAAATATAACTCCGGTATAATAGTCAAGACCTCTAGCAAGACTCAAGTCAAACACCACTTTATCAATGCGTTTTGATTTATCCAGGGCTCTAAATAAAATTTCCAGGTCATTCAACGCATCAACAGATCCGGCATTTTCCAAGAAAGCACTGCCTTCTTGTTTGAATTTAGATAATAGTGCTAAAGGAGGTCCTTTTTCTTTAACAAATGTTTCAATTCTGTCAGCTGTCTCAGCAGTTAATCCTTTCTCTTCCACCTATAGCATATAAGTACAAAGCATATTCCTAAACATGATTAATAATGACACTACAAAATAATTACTTACTGATACTAAAAGTTAATAGGGATTATTGATGTCTTAAAAAAAAAATAATCAGACATATACTAGAAAAGCAACAACAATCATCAGTCTCAAAGACCAAAGCCAATGTAATTGAATATACTTGTATAGTTCTATGGACATTAAATGCAATTTCTTTTTGATTTTACAGAATAACAAATTACAAATATAAAATATGCACATATGTAATCATATATATCTACCCAAACATATGCATGTATGTCATCCAAGAATTTAGATGCCGTAGAACAAAAGAAAATGCCAAATACATACAAGATACTAAGTCATGTATAGTTCTGAAGATATTAAATGCAATTTCTTTTTTATTTTAGGGGAAAAATGTAAATTACTAGTATACAATATTCACACATGTAATCATATGTATCTACCCGAACATATACATGTATGACATCCAGGAATTTGGATGCACCAGCACCAAAGCAATAACTAAATACATACAAGATACAAAATCATGTAACTCAAGATAATATTTATTCAACCTAATCCCAGTACACATATGATTGGTGACATGTAAGTAGCTAAAAACAAATAGAAAATTGTAAAAATATTTTAACAAGTGGAAAAAAAACAATATTACCAGTTTCGAAAGATAAATACTAAGTCTAATACCTTCAATGTAACCTTTTCTTTTCATTTGTTTTAACATGTGGAAAAAAAAAATATTGAAAGGAACAATATTTAGCCTACATAAGGATATTGAAGCCTACATAATTCAAAATATGCAGCAGAAGGAACAGGTAAAGTACAAAAATACTGGCTACCCTCAACCACCAGGTAAATAAAATTATAGAGGAAACAGAAACAAGAAGCATGTGTCCTCACCATTTCTTTTCTTATCTGTTGAAAGGACTGTTTGTCTAACTTATCAATGCTTGAACATATAGTCCTAAACTTTTCAGGAGGTACTCCACATATTTGCATCATGCCATCCAATAACTTTCTATGATTCAACTTTATCTGCGAAACAAGAAAAAATGATAATACAAAGGTTGTACAAAAACATACATATATTGTCATTTCAAAACATTATTGGATTCAAATTTTAGCCATTACATTGGAAAACCACAGTCAGTTTCAAAGCATATCAAAATTAAATAAGGATAAACTATAGCAAATAAGTTGGGATGAGTAAAACCAGACAGATTTAACAAGAGAAGGGCATAGATCACATCAGCCAGTAGGCACTTTGGTAATTGACATGACAAAGACTTGATATCAAGGTTAAACTTTAGCACATGACTTGGGTTGATTAATCAATTAGATTTAGTAAGTGCATTGCAAACACCACCCTGTCACTCAACAGGTGGTCTGATAGCAACACACTTCAAAGACCTGCTGCTGATAATGATGATGTTCAATGAAACTTACAAGTCCAGCACATGTACTAATCCTGGTCCAAATAGATAAGCCCAGTCTACTAATACAAATAGACAGTATCATTTGGAGCAAGTATGGATCATGCGTTACATTGATAACCACTTATTGAAGTAAGCACTTTGAGAAAACGAAAATTCGCCATAGATGCCAATACCAAATTTATCGAATCACTACCGTTCTACAAATTCATTAAACCAATACCTTCAAAGAATGAATATTATAATATTTACCTCATAATCCCCAATGTCCAGCTCATCAAGCAGCTCACTTAAAATTCTAACGACCTCGAAGTCTGAAGCCATTTTTTCAGATGGACCAGCAATATCAAAGTCACATTGATAAAATTCACGGTACCTTCCCTTAGATGGATTGTCCCTTCTGTAGACCTTAGCTATTTGGTACCTTTTTAAAGATGTCAGACCATTCATAGCCACAAACCTAGCAAATGGAACCGTCAAGTCATACCTCAAAGAACAGAGCTCCCCACCCTGTCAAAGAAGATCTCAAGTTAGCACGAAATAAAATTCAACTATATGGGTTTGGGGGAGCCAATCTGGCTGAGAAGTCAAGAAATGCTGTAAGCAGGAAAAATCTGAGCGGAAATATTCTTTTTTTTAGGATTTTGAATGCTGTAAGTTTATTCTCACAAAATATCCTTACCCAGATAATTGAAAGAGGTTTTATCATAGCATCAATTCACCTAGTCAAGAAATGAAAAAGTAGTGAACATATGTACCTGGTCAGCAAGATCATAAATCAATTTCGAATCTTCTCCATATTTTCCCATGAGAGTATCTCGCAATTCAAAAACAGGAGTATCCAAGGCTGTGGCACCATGCCTCTCAAAAACTTCTTCTATTATAGAAAATGCTTTCTTTCTAATTGTCATTTGTTCTTTAGCAAAATCACGAGTGCCCTGATATTTATAGTGATGCTCACGGTAAGATTACCAGCAAATACATTCGAACAAGGGACAGGAATAAACATAAAATAACACCATCATCTATGGAGATGTAAGAATCGAATTAAATTTTGATTAAACGTAATGCCTTGAAAAACAGTAGAAGTAAAAGATGTGTTGAAGTATGATGTCACAATAGAAACTATCACTGTCATGCCTCTAATAGAGTGCATTATAACTTGGACAATTACAAATAAAGTAATAAACTATTACCAATGTGTTTTCCCTTTTACTAATTTCAGGCCAACCCAGAGCATTTTACTGTCAAGAAAAATATTTGATTCATTATTCTACTATTAGAATGTCCACTACTATGCAATAAAACATGGTGAATGCTTCTTTGGTCATACTCTGCCTGTTCAAATACAAGTTAACTATTCCTTTGAAATTATTAATGTGTGTAGACTTTAGATTATCCAATAACAAAAATCAACACGTAACTATTCCAAACTGATTGAACAACCCTGGTGAGTTTTACCCTCATAGCAATGTCCAGATGCAATGGACAGAATAGGTACGCTATGACACTACCTAATGAAACACTCAAAACATAGTTTTCTGTCTAGAAAAAGAGTGAGAAAATTAAATAAAATTATAACATGCTTATGTAATACAATGCTTGTGTAATACAAAGTTGATCACATTCGTACCTTAGGAATCTTGGGCAATCTTCTGCTTTCATTGCTTTCCACAATATCCTTTATTTTCAATAGAAATTCATCAAATTCAGGTTTTGACAAATCGAAAAACGATATAAAATCTGCTACCCATGTCTCCAATAACCGTGAACTCTCGGCAGCATTCTGTTTTTCACTCAGCACCCTCTCCTTGATCAATGTCAAAATCGAACTAGTTCCTTTCCCTAAAACGACCTTTTTCTTCTTCTTTTCGACTTTGGAACGCTCTCCACTTTCCTGAACACCTTGAATCTTTTCACTCAGCTCAACAGCCTCAAGCACAGCAAATGCAGTTACAGTTTCCCATGCCACAATCTTCCACACAAGCCCCAAGAGCTTGCTGACTTCACATGCAAACTTACCATACTCCTTTCCATCGACCAAGTAAAAAGCCGCGTTGAAACCACTTCTTAAACTAGCATCAGTTGGGCATTGGTTCCCAAAGATTTCCCCAAGACTCGATTTCAAACCATCACTACCTATGCACCCCAAGTTACTTTGCGCGCGAGCAAAACTACACTCACCCAGTTCCCGGAGCGCTTTCGCCAAAGACAACAGCACCGTGGAAACAGCAAGCTCACTCCCAAGCTCATTCTTCCCCAATTTACGACCCAAATTCAACTTAACCCTCATCTCAGAGTGCACCAGTTTCGCCAGTTTCCTCACAGTCCCATGAACTTCGGGAACCATCGTAACAGAAGGAATCTCATCCTTCCCGACAAACTTGGACCCGTTAAGCAGGACCCTCATGTCACCGGCGACCCCAACTTCCTCCTTGGAGGTGTGTCCGTCGCCGGAATCTATCAAATTGAAGGCGGTTACATCTGCCTTCAGCGCCTCGCACGAGAACGCAGCCGCAACGTCGGCAAGCGCTGAAAGCGCCGCAGACTGGTGGTCGATAATGGCTGAAACAGCAAGCAATGCGGAAACCGCGGTGCTGTTGCTGAGCACGTGGAGCTCATCCTCGGTGGCGTCGAGGTCCTCGAATTGGAAACTTTGGGGGTTTGAATTGAGGGATTCGGAGATGCGGAGGGGAATGACGCGACCAGGGGAGTTACAGCAGAGGAGGAGCTTGTTGAGAACGACGAGAAGGAAGACCCTGGATTGTTCTAGGGTTAGGAAATCGGGGACGGAGATGCTGTGCTTGAACGACGTTGTTGAGGAGAGTCTGTCGAGAAAGGATGAATCGATCCGCACCTGAGTGCGGCCGGTGGCGACGGCGTAGACGGCGGAGGACGAGAGGGATGAACCCTTGGAGCCGAGTGTTACGGCGGATACCTCACCCATGGCTCGAAGCGACTAAGAGTGAGGTTGCAACTTCGGTTCAGAGTTCAGACACAGCGTAGGGTTCTGCCGCCAGTTACGCCTACTTTCTACCACGAAAAAACTGAGTTTTTTTGCACACGATGAACCCGTTTTTCGATCCGACCCACCAAATTCGACTGAAAACGGGTGTGACGGTTTAGGTTCGGCCCGAATGTTAAGCATTCCTCCTTTCCCTACACAACTGTAACATTTTCTTCTCTTTATTTTGTTCCTGAATAAATATATTATTTTTGGCCATTTTGACATAATTGATTTTTTAATTCATATATATTTCATCTTTTCCCACCCAATCTGAAGCAAAAATTTATTAATTCATATGTTTTAAATTTTTTCAAAATTTTGTAATGGTTGATCAAGTCGATTAAATGGCAAAAGTGATGAATTGATTATGTATTGTTCAAAGTAAGTTACACTTATTATGTTTAAAGGATTCGCTTAATATGCATCACTTAAAATTGGTTCAACTTCGGATTATTTATTTCAATCTGCTTTTACATGATTAAAGACAAATGTTATATGTTGCAACTCGAAAGCGCGACTTTGGTGAACAGTTGAACGGAGACGAATAGCACGGCATCGAAAACAAGTCACAACCATTCCAAACTATTCACCACCAAGGCCACCTTCACTTCATCATTAATGTCATCTTCGCCTTCAGCTTTACTAACCCCGCCTTCAGCTTTCTTGTGTGTGTACATCGCATATCAAGAAAAAGAAATAGGAAGAAAGTAGATGGAAGGAAGGAATAGGAGAAGGAACCGAGGGGAGATGGCTTCATATTGGAGCTCACAATGGTGGATCAAGGAGGTCCTGGTTGTTTGACATGGTTTGATGGGTGGCCTTGGTTTGGACTTCGATTTGGTTATTTGGGGCTTAGTGGTCAGGATTGAGGGTTCCTGGTGGGGGTTAGACGAGATCTAAGGAAGAGAAGAGGAAGTAAAACTCCATGGCTGCTAATCAACCTATTTTAGTTGGTAGACATGAAACTGGGAAAATTTGAACCCACCTGAGTCCCTAGCTTTCATTTATCTTCCTCCTCTCCGCCAACACAAAGAAGCAAAAGAGATGTAACACTTTATTTCATCTAAGAACAATTGAATTATTTTCATAGAAAATTATCTTTTGACGAAAAATTGAATTGGAACCGATATACGATTTGCATACTGTTGCATTAGACAAACATTTAGACCCCATTTGAATATGCTAATGAACATTTAAATAAGTATATGCTTGTTCATGTTTAAATGAACATTTATATAAACAATTGGGAGAGCTTCTATAAATAGTTCATGTTAGCTTATGAACAAATAAATAGTAGTTCATGTTAGCTTATGAACAAATAAATAGGAAGCGTTAAATTAAGCTGTTAGGCACACTTCAACAAGCATCCCATACATGACAGATTTAAGTACCAAAATAAGGAAAAGTTCTTTAACTTAGTTTCTCTCAACATTGCCTGCCAATATGTAAAATGTAACAATTGGATACTGATGCAAAAATGCTTCCAAATTATACTTTTAAATAAACACGTTAGGTTAACAAAACTTAAAAACAAAACTCCATAAAATTAAAGGATGAACTTGGATAATCCAAAGCAAAGGTAACACATTAATATAGGCTACTTGGCAATCAAAATAAGTGATCCAGAAACATAAGAAACAAAATCTGATAGAAGTTTTTTTCTTTCTGGCGGGTCTTCAGAGCCATTGCAAACTACAAAAGTGGCCTCCAAGGAAGAGCATCACTTGAGAGGAATAAACCTGGAAGAGTGAGTAGCACCAATACCAGGCCTACCGTGCTTGACAGGCTTGTATGAAATAGAGAACTCAGCAAGGTAATGGCCAATCATCTCAGGTTTGATCTCAACCTGGTTGAAAGTTTTGCCATTGTACACACCAATAATGCTCCCGATCATCTCTGGCACAATAATCATGTTCCTGAGGTGGGTGCGCACTGGTTCAGGCTTCTCACCTGCCGGTGCCTCCCTTTTCTACAATCAATAATATACATGAATCAATTCCCAAAAATCAAAACTTGCACCACCCAGTCAAGCAGACAAAAAAAGAGGCACAACAATTAATTCACAAAAAATCAAAACTTCCAGCACCCCACCAAGTAAATAAATAAAAAATACTAACACAAATAAACCATGAAACCTAAATCCAATCACAGAAAGCAATCACTTCAAAAGCTTCCAACACCCCATCAAGTATGTATAGGTTTGGTTTCATGCTACTCATCCACTAAGCTCTTCTAATCTTCTCTAACATGGCTTTTCAACATGAGAACATGTTTAGGCAAAATTCTTAGAAGCACTTTCACAAACTCATGTGGAGGCAAAAACAAAAACCAAGCTTATGAGTTGACATAGAAAGTGAGTTTACACATTTCTAACATTCTCCTATATATTGCATTATCAGATTACATTTCTTCAGAATCAATTCTATCGAAAATTAGGTCTTCTGCCAACACTAAACAAAACATGCACAGATGCCCAAGATAAATAACGTTAGCACAAATAGACACATTATTAACATAATACCAGCATGAATTATTGGAGCAAAAGTAAACATGTTAACGATATGACATTTGCAATCAATCTCTGAAATACAACCTAAATTACTAGATCGAAATGAAAATGTGAATAATGAATATAATTAGCGGAAAAGGAAGAGAGAAGAAGGATACCGCTTTGCGAAGCTTCTTAATCAAGGCCATGGGCTTCCTGGTGAGACCTCTCTGGAACCTTCTGCGAGCACGAGCACTGAAGAGCTTGACGAGCTCGTCAGTGGACATGTCGAGAAGCGCATCCAAATCAACGCCCCTGAAGCTGAACTTCTTGAACGTTCTCTTCTTGGGCACACCTCCGGCCGCCGCAACATCAACCTCTACGTCCGCCTGCAAACGCAAACAATCAGAAAAACCAGTTAGCGAGAGATGAGATTGGTTTGAATCTGGATTGGTTGGTTCAACAAGTGCTCACCATTGTTGTCTTCTGCTGCTGCCGCTAGGGTTTTGAACGAGAAGAGGAGAAAGGGTTATTCCCCCTTCTTATATATATAGCCTAGGGTTTTATGCTTTTTGCTACTCTGTAATCATGGCATCAAACTTCACAAGTTATATAATAGGGCTTCAGCAAGTGGACTGGGCTTCTCTCATGGAAAGTCCATCCTAATTGAAGCTTTCAGAAAGCCCATTCTAATTGAACTTTTTAATAAAGTTGAAGTTTTATTAACACCAAACTAAGAATTCAATAAAAAAAAATACAAATACATGAATTTCATTTGTACTGTTGGACATCTATTTCTTTAACATGAAAACCCGATAATAACTCAAGTGGTAAGAGTTGAAAACATACAGGTTAAGGAGAACACTCAGTTATTTGAACAACAAAGTAAAATCGCTTTTGTGAATATGAAAAAAATTGAGTCTTATATTTAATTATTTTTACTATAAAAAATTAAATTTGTTGAAACTAACTATACTAAGTGCGATTAATTTTTAACTCAAATCAATCAAACATACAAGCTTTTCACAACCTCAATTTTCCTCGGTGCCACTTGGACATCACCCCTATTACAAACTCATACGAATACTTGTTGGAAAATATAATTACTGCAAAGTAACACATCATGCACTTTTTGTTGACGTAACAACTTGCTACTTCAACAAATAGTGCACCAAAATATTTATTTTTCTTATTTTCATGTTTTCTCACACATATCCGGAGGAGTTCTTTATTACTGAAAGGCTCATTTTGTTCGCATCAAATAATTTTTCACCTCTTCTTTTCCAATGTCTGTTTCTCCTCCCCATCATACCTTCACAATAAAACTTCATGTTACGGCAAATCTTATTTTCCTTTGAAGAACGAAAATTGACATTAACTGTTGTATCATGCGAGGGAAAATGCAAGCTGGCTTGATGAGATTATTACCCTTGTATAGCTGTGATCAAGAAGCTTATATCGTTACCAAATCATTGCTTCCTTGAACCACTGAGATTTTTCTATCGAAGCTGACTATAGTGGACATGTTCCACCCTCTGGGAGTATTAGATAATACAATTGATGAGTAAACCTTATCCACTTAATTCAACTAGTTTAGTTACATTAGTTATTAACTGTTTATTATGATTGGCTTAGTTAACTGAAGCTTTTTTTTCCCTGACCGACAAGATTGTTGTTAGATATTGTTGAGTGTTGACAGCAAGCACGCCCTGGTGAGGTTATACTAGTCTAACAAACACTCCTAAAGGCTGTGTAAAGAAACATGACCCGTCTAAAAGGCAATCAAAATGAAAATTTGCATGCTTAATGCTTTAGTAACCCTGAAAACTTCCTGTGTCTCATAGGTAGACTCCACTTCAATATCTGACTAATTGTCCAAGTTTCAACAACAAATTATAGAAACAAAAACCACTCAAGGTGTTCACAAGGCATAATCAGGCTTAGCTCATGATCAAACTAAAGGTCAGCATCAAAATCAATCCCCGTGGATGGTATAACGCTCCCATTTCCTCGTTGGATCATATATCTGCAATTCAAGATGAACACAATTGCAATCATAATCAGAAGCTATGTAATGAGCTGCTATACATAAAAAATGCTCTAATCTGAGCACACAGCTATCAGAAATTATACTGCTCATCAGATAATATCATAAAAGAGATTTATCAAACACCTCCACAAATATGCTCAGCCTTGAGGCATAAAATCAGAATAAAGACCAGCATTCAAACTAAAAACACACAGAAGATGGGGAGGGAAGGAGGGGGAAAGACAGTGAGAGTACCTCCCATCTTGAAGCAGGAAATATATGCTTGTTCTTTTCATACCAATGCCTTTCTACAACCTTACCAGCATGAGACTGTTGGTCGAGACAAAGAACACCAGCGTAAGATAATTAAGCAAGAACCCAGAAGACAAACATGCATTAGTCTTGTGTTGACTATCTTATAAACTTAAATTTCAAAATAGTAACAGTGAATGCTTTTGGTAGAATATGTACCTCATCCTTCTCTATTGTGGCATCAGCAATTGTTCGTACATCCTCATGCACATCAAAATGAAAAAGCTGTATATAGAAGAACAATAAGTAATGTTAACACTACAAAAGGTTACAGGAAAATCAGGAAACACTTCCAAGCACTCATATGATATTTGGGGCTGAGATACTCAAGATGAAATGCAATTTTGGATCAACAACCATATAAACACCATCAGTAACATGAAAACACTACGGGTTAGTGAAAAAACCAGAAGTCATCACAAGAAAAACAAAAAACTCTCATATTTTCCCTCAATGTTGTTTTAGTATCAAAATAATTTCTTTTTGAAACAATTTACATACATTAAGATTTAAGAAAACAAAAGCATCAAAAATTTCACCACATATAGGAGGAAATCCAACTAATCAAAAATTCAAAACAACTAAATGTTCTCAACTAAACCACAAAGAATTAGTTCATTACAGATGATCTGAAGAGAAGATTTAACATTCAACATTTTTTTATCTAACCCGGCATCCCTACACCCTTACAAAAAAGGAAATAAGTTTCATTAAAACAACAAAGTTTATTATATATGTTAAGCATTAGTACTACTCTCAGCTCCGCATCAGACCTTTCACCATCTTATATATGTTTTATCACTGTTCTCTTGTTTACTTAATCATATTTGCTTATTTTCCGACTTCTTTCTACAGCTCATAATCTCCTTTTTATGCCCCTACAATTTTAAATAAAGGGATTTGATTCCTCAAAAGTGACCCCTGACATCAGGGGGAAAGTATGCCTTACTTTCCCTCTAATGTGAATAAAATTCCTATTTTAAGAAATTGACCTGACAGAATATTATAAATATAATGGCTACTATTATTTATCTCAATTCTAGAAACTATTCACAGCGGCAGAGCTTGGGAATTTTTCTTACAGAAGCTAAGAAAAATATAAACACACTCATTGGGAGGAAGTATCTAAAACATTTTCTATAACAATAAATACATGGGAGTGTATCAATTTCAGAAAATGCCTTCTGAAAGAGAAGTAACACAATAAATACAAGTAAGAGAAATCAACTAGACATACCGGTCCACTTTTGCCTCTTGCTTTGTTCACAATTAGGTCATAGAAGCTGTGTTGCTGTAATAGTACATGGAAACGAGTAAATAAAAGACATCCTTTTTATGAATAAAATGTTAAGATAGCTTGATTTGCTGAAATTATAAAAATAATGGCTGTGTTCATACATGAGGGATGATAAGGTCTTCTTTCACGTAAAGCAAATTTTCTACAGAGGTTGTTCGAATCTCTCGGAATTCAGGAGCAAGTTGCTGTTGGACTGCTCGGAGAAACTCTCCTATGCTGTCTCCCTTGCGTACCTGAATCATTATGAAATAGCTGAGACTCCCATATATAACATTACATAGTAAATGCATTTTAATCTAGGAGCTCAAAATGTAAGTTGAAGTGCATGGCCTTTACTTGCCTGTATCACACGCCTGTGGCCAGTTCCATCCCAGTAACTGTAAGTGATTTCAAGAGGCTCATCTGAAGTCCAGAAACAACTTGATTCAGAATGACCAATTGACCATTAATGTGGCTATTAGTGTTTGGTGTGTCAGCTTAAGAGGAAAATAAGCATATTGTGTTCCCTAGTATAATCATAGTCACACAAGCAATTCTTTTTCTAAATTTAACATTTGTTAAAAACAGAGTTAGGAAGAACACTGACTTCGAATTTGCTCCTGCTCGCGGAGCCACTGTTTGCGCAGCCTTTCACGCTCAGCTTGCTCCTCAGCCTCTCGCTCACTGAACATTATCCTCAGCACTCCTATGCAGGTGTGTTAGAGAAACAACTAACAAGGAAAAGACAGGGTATTGAGGAAGCAAAAGAAGAAGGGATCGACACAGCACCTGTCAGGCAGAAAGCTAGTTTCAACAGTAGGGTCTTTGCCAAGTTTACCCCGCCGAAGTCCATTAGTATCGACATCACCTGCGAGCAGCATAGCAAAATTCAATCTTGTTTAATGTTTTCTAAGAAACAATGTAGTAAGTTAGTAACATCATTAATCAAAGATCAGTCACAACAATTCTCTTCTTTAATAAAACAGTTTCGCAACATGTAAACCATCATACAGACAAACCAAGAATAATTATGATTTCAAACAGTAACAATATGAAAGGGTAAGCAGGGGTGTAGTGATTACTGTGATTCTGTTCCTCCTCTTGAGCGTCGCTGTCAATGTCCTCAGCAAATGACAATCGAGAATTCCCCTTAATCTTCCTCTTTTTGCGTTTTTGCAGTTGAAGCTCCTCCTCCCTGTTTGGAGAGATGGAGAATAGGCGATGAAGAATGAGAAAAATCTAGGTTGATAAAAGGGGCAAAACCGCCAAAGCAAAACAAAAAAAGTGAAAAAAACCTACTCTTGCTGTAGCTTCTGAAGCTTCTCCTTCTCTTCCTCCTCTATTTTGCTCTGAATATTAACCCTCTACACATTGAAAACAGAACATTGAAAATGTTAGGGCTAATACTCAGAATAATATTGAAAAAAAGGAAATGTGGAAAAGGGTTTGCTATTGATGCATTCACCTTCTCAACATACTGCTCTCTGGTGACTAGACCAACAGTTTCCTTCTTAAACGCAGTTTCCAGAATCTGAAACAAAAAGTGTGGTCGATTAGGTTAGGGATTGGGAAATTGAAAGGAAAAGAGGAACCCTAGGATTGAATGAGTAAGGGAAGAGGGTGCCTCGGAAGTGCTGGAGCCGAATTGGAGGAGACCGGGCTGGCCGTTGGAGGAGGCGGACTTGGTTTTGAGCTCTTGGATTTTGCGGCGCTCAGCCTCTCTCTGCTTCTCCAGCCGCCGGATCCGAACCGCGTCCTGGGCGGTGCCGACGTACCCGTCTCCCATACCCGACATCTTCCTTCCCTTCTCTCTGTTTCTCTCTCTTCGATACGAAATGCAGAACTGCGAGTGAAAACAGAGCAAATGCTATTTTCATTCATGAAGTTTTATATTATGGCTCAGGGTCGGTCATTATGTTTTTTTTGTCAACAAGTGGGTATTCATTATGGGCTTTTATTTTATGAACTGTTAATATGATAGGCCCAAAAAAGGCCAGAAGGCCCACATTGTTATGATGATTTCATTTTCTCACCTTTGATTTCTAAGCTCTTCACCGGTCATGACAAAAGAATCATACCAATATATGTTCACCCAGTTGTCTACCAAAAAAATATGTTGACTCAGTTAATAAGGACGGATTGCTTCCCCTAAGAAGGTTGTATGTTTGAATCTCACTGTTGATGTGAGAGTTTTATTAGTGGGCGATTTATAAGTATGTCTGTAAACGATTAAAGGCCCTAGAGACATACACTGCCTTATGGTGGTAACTGGAGCTGAATCCACCTAAACTTTATACTTTATATAAAAAAAAAAACCATCATAGATTGCTTTTAAGATGTGTTTTAGAAATTTCAAATTTTTGAAGAAAATAAAAACTTATTACCTAGCTCAACGAAAGTAATTAATGAAGAAAAACAGTTGGAGAGATAGTCGATCGAGGTTGAAGATAGAGAACAACATATGAGCAATGATGAGCATTAGGTCGAGAACAATACATGTTAAATTAGTTCTAATACTAGATATAAAGGAAATAAAATCCTTAACCTATGAAATCGTTATTTACTTCAGGGTTAATGAAATTGCTTATGGTTAAATGCCACCTTAGTGTGTGATGTAACCTTCTTTTATAAGTGTTAAAAGTAGTGACTTTGGTCCCTAATTAAATAAGAAAAAAAGATCCAACATTTTCCCATGTCTTATTCATCTCGCTTGTACCCTTCACCACCAACACAATCAATTCACCATGGTAACTTTGTATGTCGACCTCAACTCACTAATCATTAAAACCTCTGTCCAACGTTCATCAATCTTGCAACACTCCTTATCATTTTGCAAAAATATCTTGATCATTTGAGTCTGAGTCTCTATTAAATGACATAATTATGGATATCAAATTAAGAGTTTGGGATTAGACACAACAAATAAACAATAAAGTAAACTGAAATAAAATTGTGATGATGACAGGTGATTAGGGGTGGAAATAGGTCAGGCGGCTCGTTAGGGACTTGCGACCTGGCCTGTTTATTAAATAAGTTAGATTTAAACTTTTTTAAAAACTTGATTAACTAAAAATGTTAGACTTAGGCTATTACAAAAGCTTGTTTGGCCTGATAGACCCGCCCAATTATATAATATTATTTTTAATAATAAGGGTTAACTAAGTAAATTGTCTCTGAGGTTTGAGCGAGTTTTGATCTTAATCTCTCGCTGAAGTAGTTTTTGAGAGTCGTCCCTCCGGTCGTTGGTTTTGGTCATCGCTTGTTAGGAGATGATAGAGTTGTGGTCACTTTTCGATATGCTTAATGGTAGGAAAGCCATACTAATTCACCATTTTAAGTGAAATTGGGAGACTGTGAAGTGTGATTACATCTGAATACTGTTTTTGGTCACTGCTTTACCTTCCAACCTAGATGCTAAAGAGAGTGCATCCTTAATTATGGACATGCTTATGTGATCCGAACGGGTCTCCTAAAGTGGCAGCAGATGGCCACAATCCTAATTGCTTTAATGCCATGGAGTGCAAGTGGAGAAGAGGGTTGTGAGAAAACGGCTTCCAAGAAAAACTTGCAAGAGTAAGAAGCGGAGATTGGAGTTGGGCCAGAGGAAGATGGGGAGTGTGGCTTTTAGCAAGTTAGAATTTTTATTCTTTGATAAAAACCAAGCGTATTCGTTTGGTTTTCAGTAGAAAATCACATTTAGTGCATTGGAATTCGAGAACGGGCGTTACAACGCCTGATTATAATAAAACGTGAAAAAACTCAATACCTTTGTTAACATTCAGATGAGTTCAACTCGAAACCAAACATGCACAAATTTGTTTTGTCTTTCTTGAATACATGGAAGTATGGAACTAGTTGGAAGTACTCATATTTAAGCACTGTAAGTGTATATGATTGAATTGCAAAACAAATAATGCAACTTGATCTATCTTTCTTTACAATTCTTGTTTCTCTCCCTAGTTAATTCTGTAATCTTCAACTTAACAAAGATACAAAGTATCGACAATTTCCTTTGTGTAAACTAAACTTGTGTTCTCTAAAAACTAATTAAAGAATCAACAAATGCTATATCTCCTTTTCTGTTGTTGTGAAGACACGAGCCTTTGAACCAAAACATCCAATGCTTCTTTCATCCACCAATGCTGACAAGCTTCTCTAGCTTGAGCAACAGTCATCTACAAAAAGTGGTTAAAAAGAAAATCAGATAAATTTTCAAATATTATAAGTATATTTAAATTAATTAACATGTAAATTAAGATTAGTGTCTAAACTTACCCACACTCTTCTTCGAAGATTTTTCTCAGGCCACTGATCTAGTTGTTCCTTCACAAACAAGGGGAACATGTGCCCTTCATAATATATGCCATATCTTTTGCTAATGAAATTCCATTGCCCCAATTCACACTGCAAAATCAATATCAAATTATATTACAATTTCATTTGAAACCAAACTTTTTAGATTTGCTTAAATCTTGTGACAACAAAAAGAAAATTATAACTTGAAACAAAATTAGAGTAAAAAGCCTAAAGCATCTATTACATACCTCAACAGTTCCTATTACTCCAGCTTCTTCAAGGGATTCCCTGATAGCTGCTTCTTCTACAGATTCATCAAGTTCCCATCCTCCCTGAGATCATACAAATTAATAGTACATTAATTAATGTTGTATGAACCAACCAACATATACCAAAAATCAAATTGAACAATTCATGAGCAATGAGCATAAAAAAATTAAGTACCTTTGGGAACATCAAAGCTTGGCCTTTTTGTGAACTAACCACTAGTACTTCCAATTCATTGCTCATGTTACCATCAATGTCTTCTTTATATCTGTAAGGTATGCATCTGCGCAAAGACATTACAAAAACTGAGTCAATTTGTGAGGCCAATGTACAATGTGAATGCAATATATTAAACAAATGATAGAATTGTCAATTTGCAGTAAAGAACAACCATTTTCAAAAAATGTGTACTTGGGAGCCACCATTCACCTACCAATCTATTGAAATTTAATTAATTAACCCAAGGTAAGAGAAAATTACTAATGGGCAAGTTTTGCGGTTATTAAACAATGAACACTGATTTTTCTACACTAAAATTTTTTTTAGGTTAATAATCATGTAGCGGGTTAGTGTAAAAGGTTTTACGCAAACATTTAATTAAGACTCACCCGACGACTTGCCGGCCACCCATGTTGTTGTATCTTTGCAACTCCCTTCCTGAGCGTGATACCAAGCAAACCATCTTTTGAAGAATAAAATTGAATGAAATTAAAAGAGAGTTTAGAGAGGAAAGGAAGAAGAGTAGAGGAAGCTATATATATCTGTTTGAATGAACTAATTAGGGTGATTGCAATATCTCTTTGATTTGTTGGAGATGTTAAAGAATAACGGGTGGAGAGAAAGAGTGGCAAGGGAGGTAGATATATATAGAAAACTAGTTTGATAATTTTGGTTGTGTGGTGCTAGCAACTTAACATAGCAAACGCGTATCTATCGACATAAATGGAATAATATAATGAAAAGAGGTAGATAAATAGGAATATAGCTGGAATATAATAATAGAAAGAGGATAAGATTGTGAGGCTTCTGTGTCGTTTCGCCAGTTAACTATTAACATTTGTTGTTGCATTTGTTAAGTCCACATAAACTTCTTGGTGGGGCTTTTTGGCTACGGTCTCTACACATTAGTGTACACGCACGGCCTGAGTGAATGTCATGATTCCCAAGTTGACTGATGAGAACATGTTCTCCACGATGATACAGATGCATATATGCTGATTATATCATATGTGAGAAATCATTTATTCTACTTGAGTTTTAGTTGATTTGAAAGTGTTTTGAGTTGTTCTGGGTTATAAGAACAGGAAATTTAGAAAAAAATATTAGGAATTGTTGTTAAATGTAAGTTTTGAGCAATTTTATGTGTTTTTTCTTAGTGTGTTTTTTTTTAATTTTTAGTTGTTGTACATAATTTCTCATTACAAGAAAGGGCTGATATGTTGTCCAAATTTAGTGTCGGCACGACACCGATGATAAATTTGAATAGTTTGCATAGGCTAAATCGATGCAAACTACAAAAAAAAATCACTTAAAGTTAGTGTTGGCTTGACTGATGTTGTTTAGTGTCGACATTTCATCATTTAGTGTCGGTTGCAACAGATACTAAAACTATCGACCAACTTAGCGTTCACACTTCCTTACAAGTCTCTCTCTTCCACATTTTACCTAAACCCTATTCTCTTTCATCTTTTGTTGCCCCTCTTCCTCGTCCGCCGCCCCTTTTTCGGCTCAGTCGCTCCTCCTTGTTACCCTCCTCTACCGCCCCTTGCCCTTCACCCTCAATTGTCCTTCGCACTTCACCTTGCTAGACTTCCCCTTGCTCTTCACCTACCTCTGACGCCCCTTCCACTCACCTTCCTTCACCGCCATCGCTCCTCACCCTCTGCCGCCGCACTTCACCCATTACCTTCCTTCGTCGCCCCTCACCCTCACCCTTATGGTAGACCCTCCTCTGCCGCAATGAGTCGCCCCCGTCTCTCTACCTCTGCCACTGTCACCCACCCTCGCCCTCCCTCAAGTGAAGTGTATGTTTCGCCCTCTCCCCCCTACCTCATCCTCCGCCATTCTCGTCCTCTCATCCTCTCCCTCAGCCACTAGATTCACCACCCTCACCCCATCCTCAACCTCTCTCCCTCCAGCCACCCCATTGTTGCGCTACCTTCTCCCCACTCCTGCCACCTCATTTCCGCGGCGCCCCACTGCCACACCGTCACCATTATTCACTACTTTATGTTAGATTTTGTGGTATATGTGTTAGTCTGTTTTTTTTTTTACAAGTATCATATTTATGTGTTTTATTTATTGATGGTGAGTTTCATTTTGCTAACTTTTGTGAGTTATAATATTTTGGTAGATTATGCCTGTGTATGATAGATGTATCAAATAGAATATGTTATGAGTTGGTTTGCTAAAGTGGAATTTAGGATCAAGGACAACGACAATGAGATTTTGCACAGATACGTTTGTTATTTTAAACTAATATGTGAGTTTTAGTTTGCTTAAAAGATTATGAATGCTAATTTGTTTGCATTTTATTTTGCTAGGTTGTCTCTGTTATGAATTGGTTTGCCTAAGTGTAAAGACAAACCTTCTCCTTAGAAAAAAAAAACTCTCAAAGAGAAATGTACTCGCACTGTATTGAAAGAGACATTCTCGCACTATATGGAAAGAGACGACACACAATATATAGCAAGAGACAATCTCAAAGCTCGTAAAAAAATAAGGAAAGTGATTAGCGATGTGTTACTCATTCACGGTTCTTAGGCTAGGATTGTATGCGAAAGTGGGAGGCACCATATAGAAATTATAGGAATATTCTCATGTTTTGATGTATAGTATGAAAAAGTAGGAACCACTACATAGAAATATACGAATACTCTCATATTTTGATGTATTGTGTGTCAAAGTGGGAAACATTGTACATGAATATAGATATATTTTGTTTTGATGTTGAATACCTATTGTCTGTAAGTGAATGAATTAATATGAAAAGAAAATTAAATAATTATATCATATAATGTTACACTGATAATTTGAAAAGCTTAATGAAATAACCTAGATGTATGGAAAACGGAAAGATTCCTATCTTACTTGCATTTGCAGGGAACGCCACACAATTTGTGTTCCCTGCAAATGCGTTTGAGACTATTGAGTCTTTTTCCTACTTCCATCAATGTAGACCAATTTATGAGTTTGACATTATATTGTGCGGTTAGTTTATTTTTTCTAGTTACCTCATTAGCTTCGGTTGTGAGTCGTGACCGATGCTACATTGTCGAGTTTAGAGTCAATCTATACGACCGAGACATTACGGTAGTGTTGGCCAATGCGTGAAATGTGTAACGTTGGCTTTGAGTCAGCTAAACCGGCGCTAACACTTAGAGGCGACTTAAGGGTCGAATCTACGAGTAAGTTTCGACCCTTTTAACGTTCACCCCGATGTCGATGCTAAAATGATTGTAGAGTTAACTTTTAGATTGTTAGCGTCAACTTTTCAGTGACGCTACATTTTTCTTGTAGTGTCTCTTCTCCTCTCTATCATTGAAGGATAAGAATGATTTTGAAGCATAAAGAAATGGCAAGCATTTGGAATTAACAAAGCATGTCAACGCCGTAGGAGCGTGTGGGCACACCAAAACTGAGACTTGGGCGAGAGTCGAGGTGGTTTTTTTTTTGCATTAACTTGTTTAGAAGGTAAACATCTAATACCCTCTCTCTCTCGCATAAACTTCTAAAATCATGGAGATCTCTCCTTTGGGGAATCAGGGAGTTCATGTAATTGAGTTATTCTCTTTCTCTCTTTTTTTTTATTTGATTTGATCATATCTAACTCGATTTTTAAGGTTATGGAAAGGTGAATTTAAATTCAAGCTTCAGGTAAAAAAAAAAATTCTCAATTCAAGTTCATATTTCTTAGTTGAGTGACTACTTATATGCTTAATACTTTTTTTAGATTGATTACTCAAGAATTTATAATACGTTAAATTTCACAATTGAAAATTGGGGATTGAAATGGAATTGGAGTAATTGCCTTGGTTATTAGTGTTCTAGGGATATGGCTTAATAATTATAAGATCATGTGAATTCTTGTGCCTAATGTTTGGTCAATTTAGGGATGTATAAGGAGATGAAATTTTAATTTTGAACAAAAACCTGAGCTAATGAGTTTTATCTTCAACTTTAATTCTTTTCTTGAATTGAGAATACATCAACTGCATGGAGGGAGGATTGAGAAGATCATGACCATAGCCATACTTTATTTCCATTGTAATCTCATCATTTTTAAGTGTTGTATTGTTTTCTTACTTCCACTACAAGACACGTTGGATTCAACGTTAAAATTTTACATCGACTATGACATCCGACGCTAATTTATGCTCATTAAAGTCAACAAAGTTGAAGTAAAGCACCAAATAGTAGCATTGGCCTAACCGATAGTGATTAACATTCGCTCACTGGTCATTAATGTCGAGGATCTGACAATAAGGTCATCGAGTCGATGCTAATTTGAAATGAATCTTGCCTATTTAACATCCCATGTGTTAGCGTTGGCCAGACCGGCGCTATGGTTCGATGAATAATATGCTTATTTTCCTTTATAAACTCTTTCACTTTCACTCTTTCTCCATCCCCAAACCCTATATCATTTTCATTCTCACTTCTCATCATTGTCCCCTCACTTTTCGCCGCCCTCAATCAGCCGCCGCCCATGCCAAATCGATGTCTGTCACCCTCTCACTTCAAATGGAACCCACTTTCCTTTGAACCCCAATCATCGTGGGTCTCCTCTTTCATCAGAAGACCATCATCATCGTCTGAACCTCCATGACTCCCTACACTTACTATTGGAGCTCAAAATGGATGACGACCCCTCCAACCAACAAGGCAGCACAAGTGTCGCCAATAGTTTTGTGGAGATCGAACATAAACAACAACATGAAGAAGAAGAAATAAAAGAGAACATGAATCTTCAAATTGATGATATCTCAATCTCTGATTCCTACACTTCTTGGACTACCAATGAGCCATTCTAGGTTTGTGTTTTACCCTCAAAGTATCCATGCATGACCCCCGTTATGTGAACCAATTTTGGGGATTATCTCTCTGATTCAAAACCTTAAGGTTCAAAATTGAGGTGAAATTATTCACTTTCGGTGATATTTTGTGTATGAGGAGTGCATTGAAATGACAGTATGTTTACTGAAAATCATGGCTGAGATTATTAATCTAATTGTGTCGGAAGGTAAGCTTGAGACTATTGTTATGGTTAATGTTCGGGTAAGAGATTACCTGACCAGAGTAAGGACGTATGGTTGTGGTGAAAGGATACTTCGTTAGACTGCTCCTCCTTGAAAGGACTTCGTCTTCTCGTATTCCAACGACTAGGTGGGGTACTAGAGGTGGGTACCTGCAAAACACTCTGACACTCAAATCAGCAAAGTTGAAGGAGAAATGAGAATTATGGTTAGACGTTAGTGTGTACCTCAGGTGTATTCCGTGGTGTGTATTTATATGCTTAGGGAATGCCAAACTTGGGAGGAATCATTCATGATATGATACAGATATGACAAGATATTATCCGATAATATAAGATATGACCTTGATTTAAGAGTTCTTATTCTCATATGCACGAGACATTGTCGATATTAGGCCAACGAACATGGGCTTATCATTTTATTCTGCAATATTTTCCTTTCAGTCCAAGTATGCGAGGCACTTTGATGCTTGGAGTGTCAAGATCTGATTTAGTCTCCAGTGCATAGCAATAAGATACTTGGCTTGCCTCATGCGATATACGAGTAATGTGAGATGAGCTTGAGAGCTTAAAGGAACGTGTCCAAGATATGTGAGCTAAATTTATACAACCCTAAAGTGTCGCCTTGTCTGAGGTCCCCTTGAATGAGAAGAGATGTGTCTCATCACAGTTTGATTATTGATAGAGCAAGTGAGCACACGTGGTTTCTGGATTGGTCAAGTTTGATTCGGTGAGATTCTCCAAAGTTAGCGCAATGTTAGGGTGCCAAGTGAGAAAGTTCGGCCATGCCCTCACTTGAGAGGTGAAATGTCGCATTTTCCCCGGTTCATTGCCTTTAAATTAGGAACTTGGGCGTCATTTCACCTTCTTCCTATTTCTGCCATCTTGCCAAGCTTCTCCCTTCAGAGACCTCAAATCCAAAACGCGTGAATCACTTATTACTGGAATCCTGAACTCTTCTCTAATCTGGTAAGTTCTTCACAATTCTTGTGGTTTTCCTTTTCGATTGCGTAGTTGCATGTTAGGGTGTAGTGAAAGTTATGAACTTTGTGTTGTGCCCCTTCGTCTATCTCACTGTAGTACCAATGGTAGGTAGTGATTGTCCTCTTTTATTCCACCATCATGTGCAATTTTGGCCATCAGAGATATTCGATTGTTGAGAGTCAACGCGGTGATATCCTAGCCAAGGGTGCTTGAAATCTTTTGGGTTTTCAGAGTTTTGCTCTGAATTGGTGGGAAGATTATCTATCGTTGAAAATTTTTCCTTTTTTTGCGCGATTCAAGTACTACTTCTCCATGGGTCCCAAATATTCCTCTGCAACGTCTTCTCATATTCCTCCCACAATTCAGGATCCTTTACGGGTCTCCATCTTGCTTCATAATGGGTGAAACCGAGAAGATTACTACTTCACTTGTCTCACTTGGAGAAGGATAGGATCACTAAGGAATCATATATCAAATTTTCTTCTAACCTAGGTAAGTACTTGGGATTCCCCATTCTCCATGAGTGTGCTTCTAAGGGAGATTTCAAATTTATTCTTGATAAGATAACATCTAAGTTGGCTTCTTGGAAGGGGGAGACTATTAAATAAAGCAGGGAGAGTCACTTTGGCTCAATATGTAATTTCAACTATGCTTTCTTATTGTATGCAACCTTTTAGGCTTTCGGAATGGGTGAACAATATGTTTGATGAAGCAGTTCACAGTTTTATTTGGAAGGTTCGAGTGTTTATGGGATTCATCTTATTCTTTGGGACAAGATTAAGAAACCTAAGAAGGATGGAGTGCTGGGGTTAACACAACAAAAGTTGCATATGTCTGGTTAATTTCACGAGCCGCTACTACTGCAACTTCTGCAAGTGATGTCGTTTCTCATGTGGTTTCTGCAAATGCGGATCGGGTTGGGTGAGGCTATGGAGGTTGCAGCTATCCCATAAGATTACTTTTGGTGTAGCTTATATGTCAAAACGCCATCCCGTCAAATGATTCGCAGTTCAATAGAGGTATGGTAGGATCTGATCTTTGTGCTAGATGTATCTTTATGCCTAAAACCACTCTCTACAGTGTTAAGGACTGCATCTATGCAAGGAATGTGTGGAATAGGTTGGGTTATTCAAACTATCATGTGTTATTTAGAGAGATGTTTCATGCAACCTAGATTCATGAGCTTATTAATATGTCGCAAGTTGATGAAATTATAACGGCTTGGTGGATTTGGAGGGAGCGTAATAGCTAGTGTTTGGAAAATGTGGCAACTAAGGAGGATGAAACATTGATGTATATTGCTTCCCTCAAGAAGGAGATTGGTAGGTTGAAGCAAATGCTCGTCATAGTAGCATGGTGAAGTGAATTTCGCCTAAAACAAATTTTGATGTAGTCAATGTGGATGGAAGGGTTTCCGGTAATTCGGAGATGTTTCCTACAGCCTAGATTCATGAGCTGGTTTTGGGATTACTTATTGGGGTTTCATATATCTTGCATGTGGAGCTACTTTCTATCTTTCATGGGTTTGATGTAGCGTGGAAGAAGGGTTTTAGGAAGGTTTGATGTTTTTCTTATTCCATTCATGCGATTTCGCTTGTCGTCAATATTCCTTTTGATTGACATACGTATGTCACGATTATTTGGAACATTAGAGAGTTGCTTGATAGGCAGTGGAAAGCAAATATTAGTCATATCTTGCTGGGAGGGAACATATGTGCGAATTATCTTCTCAAGTTAGGTGTGCAATTGGCTGAAGAGTTTATTCTACTTTAGGATAAGCGTAGTGCTTTAATAGCTAGTCTTGCAGCTAATTCTATAAGAACCTTGTGTGTTTGGACTTAATTTTCTTCTTTTTTTTTTTGTCTTGGGGTGTAGCCCATTTCTAGGAAAAAAAATAGTACATTTAAATTATTATTTTATATTTCAGAGTGTCTAAGAAAAATGGTCATATATTTATATATGATCATTTTGCTTATATTTTCTTGCGATCTTTGATCTAATACTATTAGCTAGGATTATCCAACTCATCTACCACTATTTCTTATTTTATTTTCACCTCAAAGTAATTATCTTTTATTTTAAACATTAATTAAAGTATCTCCATACTCCATATATATGAGACTAATCCCTCATCCTACTACTAAACAATATTAAACCACTACGACAACTCATTTAATTCCTAAAATAATTTTCTTTATAAGTATATGTAAATCCCTGTTAAATAAAGTATAGGTAGATATCAAAGGCACAACTATATAGGTCAACACAAATATATTTGATTGGATTAATTACATAGGTCAACTGCTTTTATGTTTTACCATTATCTTTTTATTTTCAAAGCTTTTTTAAATTTGACTGGTCTCCAAAAGGAGCCTATACACGTTTATGAATCATTGTCAAAAAAACAACTTGATGCCTCACAACACACAACACTCTTCAAGGCAAGGCCTCACAGTCACAAATAACTTTGGGAGTCTTACCTTCACTAATTAATTTGGCAGCCTAAAGTTTACTATTTGATGGAAAACCAAGGAATTGAAAATAGGACCAAGTGTTTGAAAAATCTTCAAAGGTTTGACCCAAATATGCATATTGAAAATATAAAAAAAGACCAACTGAACAAAAGATGAATTTAGACAAAGTGGGTGTGAATAGGTGATAAAATATAATAGAATGAATCACACATGGTTAATTTCTATTGGCTTGGGTGGCTTCCTACCTTGTCGTTTTAGGTATCATTGCAACGGTTGGAGTTGGAGGGTGGTGGAAGTTCTGATTTGAAGCATTCTTATGTCGTGGAAACCATTTCTCAATGTAGGAAAGGGATTATTGAGCAAAAAATGGGAAAATAATATGTGAAATTGGCTGACTTTTAGTTGGCATGAATGAATATTAAATAATTGACGTCTATAATTGCCAATGTAAACATGACAGGTTTCCTCCACGTGTTTGATCAACTTTCAATCTCATCACTCTTAATTAGCAAATTCATATTTTCCATTTTGTTTCGGTGATACGGAAGATTCATGATATGATCAATTCGTTTTCACTTTGATAGGCACCAATGTTGAAAGATACTCCCAATAAATATTCTGAAAATTTAAGAAAATAACTTACTCATATTTATTATACAAATTATGCAAAACAAAAACAAAAACCTACCATTCTACAGAAACAATATACCAATTATATGGTGCATTAATTATTACATTAATTGTAATCAAATTGAATATTAGACATTAATTTGGTGTTAAATCAACAATTTAGGTGTAGCTGATGTGAGAATTGTGGTTGTGTGCGATATGTAAATATTTAGTCATGTGATCGTGTGTTTACTATTAATGTGAGAATTTTGCTAGTGAATAATCTGTAAGCAATATATGATCACAAAATTATGTGTACGTAAGAGTTGCATGTATTAATCGACAATCCGTAAATACATATACAAGCAATTTTGTAGATTTGCTCTTGGTCTCTGATAAAAAACAATAATTCAATATAGGTTACCTAAAAAAATCATTCAATATAGGTGCACAGAAAGAAATTTTATTTCTTGGCGTTTAATAGGAAAGAAATCAACGTAAAATGGGTCAGCTTTGTGATTTAAATATATATATCATATAATAAAAGGAGGCTGCTCATTTTGGTAGGAAATCATATGATATAATAATATATTTATTTTGGTATGGTTCCAAATGTCTGCTTCAAATCCATCCAAATGGAGAAGGTGGTCGCCCTAACAAAAGTTTCCTTTTTAAAATAAATAAAAATTTATTTTTCCTAATTTTCTTTCTCTTAAAATCTGATATATCTTGTATATATATAGACACCCTTGAATAGGTTTTTCAAGGTCACAAAGCATTTCACTCATATTTTCTCTTCTCTTTCAGAGTTGGCAGAAGAAGAAGAAGAAGATGGAAAACAACACCATCACAACCATCTCCAAGAAGCAGATTGAAGGAGATTCCGATGTGGGACTTGCGGTTCATAGCCAAGTGATCAAAATAAAGCAAGAAACAGAGAAAATCAAGCACCCTTCACTGGAGCTACACATGAGGCGTGAACTTCTTAGAGGAGATGTTAACAGGCTACGCTCTCGTTCTCCTCTTGGATTGGCAGAGAGGGAAATCCTTGTTGGTCACTCTTAGATGCTACATACAGAAAGATACATACATGTGTAGATATATAGATATATATGTAAGATATCATATAACAGTCTCTCAGTCAGAGACTGTGTCTTACAAATTTTGTGTTTTCTAGTTTCTAGCTTCTATGTGCCTCTGGACTTTCTTGTACATATGCTTTTGGTGGCAAAGTTTATCACATCCTTTCTCCCTTAGTCTCGTCTCTTTTTTTCTCATGAGCTTTGTGATTTTGTTGTTAGCATGTTTTCATCAGCTTCTTTTGTTTAATCAGAATCAATTATATCAAAATAAATTTCAAAACTACTCACACAAATTTTAATCGGAATCAATTATAAAACTTAAAAGCTCCTCACGCAAGCTTTGATTTTACTTTCAGAATGAGTATCTAATGCTTTCTTTCTTCCCTTCTTATGATTTTGCCTGCACTTCTAGAGAATTAACACAATATTTCTTATCTTAAACGAATCTTGAGTCATAAAAACAAATTATTTTTCAATATCCCCTGTTATAAAGATCAAACACAATCTTGGGACTTCTCAAGTTGCAATATCTTCTGCAACTTGTTCATGTTTTTTTTTCAGTCTGCATGTTTTGGCTTCTTCTGTTGTGTTGTGTGTGTCATGGAAGGTGAAACCACCGATTAGCTGAACTGAAAATTGGAGGTGTTGTAATGTTGCACCTCTTTGACGTTTGATTTTTTCTAACTGCTAGCTTCATGACCAAAAAATTTGGTCCAGCACGGAACATCACAGATTCACAGTAGCTACACGTAAATCAAATCTAAAGCAACACGTATTGTTGAAATCCATTGTCTTTGTCATTATTCATGTGAGACAGAGATGATGTGTATGTTTTCTATCATTTATTTATTTACATGGTGGAGTATCCATAATACAAATCTTAACCATAACATTCGATTTTGCAAATACTATTTAGAGAATAATAATAGTAGTAGTCACTGGTTTAAAAAATGAGTAAATTTTCACAGATTTATGTTAGTCAAATATTTTGTAAAATCTTCAATTTTTAGGTTTTTTCACAGATTTATGTTAATGCTAATATTTTATTCTCTACCCTAATCTCTCACTCAAGTTTACATCTTCAAGTCAAAATTATCCAATACCTTTTCTTGGACAAACATCAAAACATTGGAATATTCATTGCTCAAACATTAGAATATTCCAATCATATATTTATCAGACTTCTTAATGCAGATAAGAATATCAATGAATGTCACAACCCGGGGATCATTCCTTTACTTTTTTAAGTCTTCATAGTGAAAATCTAACTCTTCTTATCCAATCTCAATGATTGAATACAATTGTACAATAGAATAATGTAAAAGTAACATCAAATGACTAAATTGACAGAAAGCATAATCATAGGCAGTGTTAATATTTCAATAAGATGTCCTTATCAGCGCGAAACACCTAAATTCAACCAAAATTCCACTAACCAGTGAAGTATCAAGTATGATAAATAAAACAACAAGATAATAATAGAGTAAGAGAAACAAGAGAATTTCAAAGGGAGAAAATAAATCCATCAGAAAGAAACAGAAAAGGGAAGATAACAAGGAAAAGGAAAACGTAGGAATGAAATTCATGACATCAGGCAAACAAATATGTTGTCTGTTCGGTTCTACGGTTAAAAGCCCCATAATATCACTTCTGGGGAGAAGCTACAAAGTCTAGCTTCTGGAGTTACTGTGCTTTGAAATGTGTGTCCACTGCCAATCCAAACACACTATTAGCCCTCCGCAGTCACTGTTTCCTTTGATGAGAGAAGCTTTACCCTCCTTGAGAGATCTCTCATTACATCTATGATTACAGATTTCTTTTGCATTCTGAATTGAATGGCTAACTCAGTTGAACCTGAAGCACCCTGCTTCAACAGTGATTCATCATCAGCTATTTGGGTGGGAAAGTGTCCCAGTGCAATGACACACAGAGCAATGAGCGTGCGAAACACAGCAATGTCATTTGCAACGCCAAGAGGAGCCTCAGCATGTAAGGACTTGAGCGCGTTGAGATCATGCTTTGTTACAGTTTCCGCGTCACTGGCAAGGAGTGCTCGCAGTGCAGCCAACAAGCGACCCTCTATTATTTCTTGACCACCTAAGCTCACCTATTACAGGACAACAAATAAATTAACTTGTGCCCTATTGGGAAATCTCGGAATCAAGTTTGATAGAGTAAATCAACTTTGGATGGCAATATAGATGTTTGAGAGTCATTTTGAAAAATTATTTCAGTCCCAAAATAAATATACTAAAAGCTAGATAGAGTAGATTTCGCGTGGAACATAAACAGCTCTGAGATTTTACAACTTGATTTCACAATATTAAAGGGCAGCCCGGTGCCCTAAGCTCCCGCATGAGTTAGGTCTAGGAAAGGGTCTCACCGTACAAAAGTCACTTTTTTCATAAATGTATCCAAACATAATTTACGCACTTTGAACTCACCTTTATTATAATCAATTTTGCCAAAATTAATTTTATCCAAAATAATTGTGACAGCGCTAATCCAAACACGCACTTAATATCAAAAGGGCATTTAAGAACTGTGGTAAAATAGAGGGCTGAAAATAATGGATGTGATGTTGATGCATCAGCATCATCCACAGTACAGAGAAAACATTAAATCTCTGCAGCAATATACATTGAGCTTATATAAGACAGAAGACACTTATTTAACATGCAATGATGTAATAGTAGTTTGCTTTGTTTTTAATTAGTAATAATAAAACAGGACTGTGGAATTTAGAGGAAGAAACCTTGAGATCTGGAGCTTCTCCAGCTAGATTTAGCTGAGATAAAATGTGTTCCTGCCAGGGGGCAGGCGTCGAGAAGTTTGGTGAAGGAACTCCAGCGGCCGTGCTTGCAGCATCCAAAAAAGCACCATCATATTTGAGCTCAATACAGTCATAAGGGTTTGAGTGCATCACAAATCCGTAGTCGAGAAGGAAAAGATCATTGCTTAAATTGCCATAGCAAAGTAGTAAAGGATCATCCTCTTTGATTGTTGTCTCAGCCACAACCTGAGGCAAGGATTGAATCAGCACAGCAAGGCTAAATCAATTTGTTTCTTGAAAGCAGGTTTTTATTTGTTGTTGTAGAAAGGAGTATTTAGAAGACATGCCTTCACTTGCATCTTTGTGCTACTAGAATCTTGTTCCTGAACAATCCTAGCATTTGGATTGAAACTATGATTACACATGTCAATAAGAGGGAGCATCATGGGTATTTCGGTGTGTGTTCCATTTGGATGCTTATTACCATACAACCGGAATGCTCTAGATGAGACTGCTGACATCGCCCATCCAAGAGAAGATGCATCTACTTCGAGGCCACTAAAAGGATGCTTATCTGGTGTAAAGCTGGCTAAGGCACCCTTAACTTGTTGCTCAAAATCAAGAAGAAACCGGCATCTTTTGTTTACCTGCATCAAGATATTGATCGTCATATAGGCAATTTCAGCTTCGGGTGCTGTTTACAGATGTGCACTCAAGTATTAGTTGCAGGGATCAACTCAAAGTGCATCTCTCTCATGTCCCCAATAGCAAAAATGAAATTAAATGCATTGGCAGTTGGCACAGTAAAACTTGTCAGCTAGGCACTTCAAATGATTTTAGTATATCAACTTTCGAAAACCAAAAAAATTGATAAACAAGGGGTACACACATTTCAAAAAAATTCAGTGTATACTATACGGTGCTAGAGAAACTTATTATATTGGAGATCTGGAGATCAACAGAGTAGGTAATATTCATTCTCTTGTCAAATTGAAAATTGTCAAAATCAATTCCTATCTAGTCGTCTCCACTCTGCAAGGTGAATAAACTTTTCACTATTTCATCAGATTCAGACCTAAATGGTTTTAAGCAATTCAGGAGAGCAGTACCTGGTGAAGAAGAGGAGCATACTGCAGGTTCTTGATGTCTTCCCCAGGAAAGAAGATAGGCACACTGAACGTTACTGGGAGATTGCTGATGTATGGCCACCAGAACGATCCAACTTTTGCTCTTTCTTGCAGAAGCTTCAAACCCAGTTTAAATGCCCACAGTTCCTCTGCCAAATGCTACCACAGTGTCCAATTTATTTACATTGAAAACTCAGTAGAGCCTATTTTTTAGAGCATGAGTCACCAGCCTATACTGAGTAGAAAAAAAATCTCTACATACTCTCATGAAATAGCTTATTCAGAAGAATGATGGTTGCCTATTGGGAAACCCCAGAATCAATTATGTGTAGAAGCTTTTGTGTTGAACATAATCAATTTTGAGATTTTATTTCATAACATTACCGTAAAAAAAGTCACTTTTTTTATAAATATATCCAATCATAAATCACTTCAATTCAATTCACGGTTAACGCAATCAAACTTATCCAAACTCAATCATGAATACTCTGATCCAAACACACATTTATATTTGTAATAATGTATCTTATAATCGATTATTGGGGGGAAGGGGCATTCCTCTCAGTGAAATCCAAATTCAAAAGCTAAACTAACGAAGGCCCATCTCATAGATTAATTCGAATTGAAAGAAAGTTGAGAAATCTATTCAAGGAAGCACCAAATCCCAATATAAAAAAGGTAGAACAATGACAATACCAGGAACATGTTGAGCCAATTGAAGCAGTGCAGAGTCATGAGGGTTGAGATCAAGAGAGGGAAACTGCAGAGGAAGGTGGTGGGGGAGAACAATAAGGTCACTTCCCACTGGGATTTCTTCCTTAGCAACTAGTCCTAAACCATTGGAGCCAAGCTGTGCTATCTTCACCGCTCGGTGCACGAAGCCACCTTCTCTGGTTACCCAGTTGATGAGGTCCGGTGGATGGAGCACTATTCGTGATGCTGAAGCGGCGCAGGTTAGTGGACGCAAGTGGGTCAGAGAAGACATTACCATCTTCGAAGTAGCCATAACCGAATCTCCCCCTGCTCTGAACTGCTGCTACCAGTGTGTTAGCCTTCAAATAGATGGGGGAATACAGTAGTAAAACACAACCACAAGGTCTAAGGTTAATATGGGGTTTTTCTTTAAAAAAATAAAATGAAAGGGTTAAATAACATTTTCGTCCATGCAAAATACTCAATTTCGATTTTTTCGTCCTTGGAAATAAAAGCAGTTGCTCATGCTTGTAAAATCATTTTTTCATCTTTAGCGCTAAAAAACTTGAATGAAATCTCCCATATAAAAAGACGAAAAAATGAAATTGAGACATATTACCGGGATTAAAAACAATGTCAATGGATTTATTGACCATGAGATGGAAAATTTGACGGCAATGAAAAAACACAAAACGTGTGATTCTAGGATTGAAAAATGATTTTTTTTTACCAAGGACAAAAAATAAAAAAGAGGTATTTTGCAAGGATGAAAAAGCTATTTAAGTCAAAGTAAAACAATTTACAAAAAATAAAGTGATACAATAACTGAAGATACCACCAAGAGGGGACCACACTTGAGAGCCAAAAGATCCATTAGAAGGCCCAAGTACCTAAATGACTTTGTTGGGTTCTGATTTTTAGGAGAAGGCAGAAGTTAAATTTCAATTGCACTAGTTAGTAGTATAATTAAAAATCAAAGAAATCTCTTGGGCTGGACCTGCTGCCTTTAGGGCCCAGGAATGACTTGAGATATTAATGTACTTACCTCACTTGAGGAGGATATCTGAATATTGAAAAAGCTGTTTATTTTTCTTCCTTCTTTTACGTTTGTTTCTTCTCTGCTAGGGTTCCCCTTTGGCTGCCAGATTTTGTTAGAAATACTCTACCAATTTTTGGTGCTTTCATTTGCTTCTCCTCCTCCCTTGCTATGGATCCAGATGCTCTTGACGCCTTGGATGCTCGCCTTTCCACCATTTCTCGCCGGCAAGAGGAATTCCAAGCTGCCATGGCAGCCCAACAAGAGGCTCTCACTTCAGCCCTGGTTGGCTTGGCGGACAAGGTGCAACAACTCACAGTCCAGCCCACACCCATACCACCTCACCCTCCACCGGGTTTCCCTCCTTACCAACCCCACTTCCAGCCAGCTCGACCACAATCCCAAATCGTTCCTACTTCCATTCTGGCCGCCCCAAAGCCGCCAAACCTGCAACTAAGCTCCTTTGACGGCACCGACCCTTTGGATTGGCTTTTTCAGGCAGAACAGTATTTTAGCCTCTACCAAACACCTCCGGAACAGCGCTTGGAACTGGTTCCCTTCTTCATGAAAGGGGAAGCTTTGGGCTGGTTCAAATGGCTTTATCACAACTCCCAGCTCACCTCTTGGACTGACTTTACTCGAGCTCTTTGCACCAGATTCGGTCCCTCCACATACGAAAACCCCCAACAGGACCTGTTCAAATTAAAACAAACATCATCAGTTGCTGATTATCAATGCCGCTTTGAAAGGCTTTCAAATCAAGTGGTGGGGTTAACCCCGGAGGTACTTTTGAATTGTTTTTTATCTGGTTTACATGAAGATATTAATAGTGAATTGAAAATACTCCGACCTTATTGCGTCTCACAAGCTATTGGCTTAGCAAAATTAGTGGAATCTAAGCTTCGGGACTCCCGCACTCCACCTGTTCGTTATAATAGGCCCCTTGTGTCCTCCCACACCCCTCAACCAACCCAAACAGCCCCCTATAAACCCCCCCTCCAACCCCAAACACAACCCAAACCACCAGCCTTACCCATAAAAAAATTAACCCCTGCCCAAATGCAAGAAAGGAGAACACTAGGCCTATGCTTTAATTGTGATGAGAAGTATTCGTTTGGCCACAAATGCCAAACGAAACAGTTTTTATTGCTGCTGGTTGATGATGAACAGGGTCCCACCGAGCAGACTCAAGGGGACATCCAAGCAACCGAGGCCCTCCCGGTTGAGCAAGCACCCCAACCCGAAGAAGAGATATTCCATTTTCAGCTTTCCCCCCAAGCCCTTCACGGCACACCTTCTCCCAAATCACTAAAGTTTGAAGGGCACATACAAGGCTATGCCGTGGTAATTCTTATAGACACCGGGAGCACCCACAATGTCATGCCCCCTCGCCTGGCCCACTTCCTCAATTTGCCAATCCAAACAGTCCCTTCCTTTCAAGTCATGATCGGCAATGGCTCCCACATTCTATGCAAAGGTTTCTACCCGGACATTGAGGTTACCCTGGAAGGTCACAAATTTTTGGTCCCATTCTACCTTCTTGACATCGAAGGGGCAGATGTAGTCTTGGGAATGGACTGGCTTACTACTTTGGGACCAATTGACGCTGATTTTTCCATCCCATCCTTGGCTTTTAAAGTCCAAAATGACACATGCACCCTAATTGGCAGACCTTTCACACCCCCCATACAAGCAACTTATCACCACCTCATCCGCTTACTTCACACTAAGGCTGTAGCCGAATTTCACACTCTAACCCTTACGGCCTTAGCACCCACACCCACCTATTTTCACATTGATTCCCTTCACACCAAACCACCAACTGTACAACCAGACCTGTGGGTCCTCTTACAGCTTCACTCCCACGTTTTTACACCTCCCCATGGACTTCCCCCAAGCCGACCCCATGACCACCACATCACACTTTTGCCCAACTCTTCACCTGTTTCTATCCGCCCTTATAGATACCCCCACACTCAAAAGGAGGCCATGTCTACAATCCTTTCTGACATGCTCGAGGAGGGCATAGTCGTGCCTAGCACCAGTCCTTTTTCATCCCCGGTCCTACTTATAAAGAAAAAGGATGGAACTTGGAGGTTTTGTGTGGATTATAGAGGGTTGAATGCCATCACAGTCAAGAACAAGTTTCCTATTCCTACCATTGATGAATTACTAGATGAGCTGGGCGGCGCAAGGGTGTTTTCTAAGATAGACTTACGCTCTGGTTTTCATCAAATCCGTGTAGCACCCGAGGACACTCATAAAACAGCCTTCCGGACCGTAGATGGCCATTATGAATTTTTGGTAATGCCTTTCGGTCTCACTAATGCTCCGTCAACATTCCAAGCTGCAATGAATGACCTGCTCCGACCCTTTCTCCGTCGGTTTGTCTTAGTTTTTTTTTTATGACATCCTAGTTTATAGTGTTGATTATGCAAATCATTTGACACACTTACGGGTTATTTTGGAATTGTTGTCCACTAACTCTTTCTTTGCTAAGCTCTCTAAATGTGAGTTTGCAGTTCCCAAAATACATTATTTGGGACACATTATAACAGCAGAAGGAGTGGAACCAGATCAGACAAAGGTGCAAGCAATATTGGACTGGCCCATCCCAAAAACCCTTACAGCTCTGAGGGGATTCCTAGGACTCACTGGGTTTTACCGCCATTTCATTCGCCACTACGCATCACATGCATCCCCCCTCACAGATTTGCTCAAGCAAACCCCTTTTACCTGGACAGCAGAAGCAGAGGCAGCCTTCAACAAGTTGAAAACAGTGACAACTTCAACACCGGTGTTGGCTCTTCCCAAATTTGATCAACCTTTTGATATTGAGTCTGATGCTTCGGGAGTTGCTGTGGGTGCAGTTCTGTCCCAAAATGGGCACCCCTTGGCGTTTTTCAGCAAAAAGCTATCCCCCCGCATGCAACAACAATCCACCTACATTCGCGAAATGTATGTTGTTACAGAGGCTGTCAAGAAGTGGAGACAATATTTAATAGGCAACAATTTCAGAATCTTCACTGATCAACAAAGTTTAAAGTTCCTCATGAATCAGGCCTATCAGACCCCAGAGCAGCAGAAGTGGGCAACAAAATTATTGGGTTTCCAATATGAAATATTCTACAAACCTGGCAAAGAAAATAGAGTAGCAGATGCTCTGTCCCGCAAGCATACAGCTGATTCTCTGGAACCAACCCTCCTCGCAGCTGTGTCTTCTCCAATGCCCACTATTCTGGATACCCTCAGAAATTATTACACTACCAAAGAAGGACAACAGAAGGAGTCAGAATTGATACAGCAGCCCAATTTCACAAAACAAATGGGACTCTTACATTATAAAGGACGCTTGTACATACCAGATATTGGAGACCTCAGGCAAACAATCCTATGGGAACACCACTCATCTCCAGGAGCAGGGCATTCTGGGTTCAAACCAACAATCACCCGTTTAGCTGCGTCAGTGCAATGGCCTGGCCTAACGCGAGACACCAAACATTTCATCCAATCTTGTGCTTGTTGCCAGTTCAACAAATATGTGCCCAACAAGAAATATGGGTTATTGCAACCCTTACCTATCCCCTCTCAAGTCTGGGAGGATATAGCAATGGATTTCATCACCGGTCTTCCATCATCACACGGTCACACCGTCATTTGGGTTGTGGTCGACCGCTTGACCAAGTACGCCCACTTCATCGGGTTACCAACCAAGTTCACAGCTCCCTCTTTAGCAACCCGTTTCTCTACAGAGATTTTTCGGCTCCACGGCATTCCCCTGTCCATCGTGTCTGATAGGGACAAACTCTTTCTTAGCTCATTCTGGCGTGAGTTATTCCGAGTCCAAGGCACCAAACTCCGATTCTCCACCGCTTATCACCCTGAAACAGACGGACAAACTGAGGTCATCAACCGAAGTGTTGAAACTTATCTTCGTTGCTTCTCATCAGAACAACCTAAAACTTGGTTCCGCTACCTGCACCTGGCGGAACTATGGTATAATACAGCTTACCACTCTTCCGCCGGAATGTCTCCGTTCAAGGCTCTTTACGGCCATGACCCGCCCCGCCTACTGGATTATGTGCCGGGCAGCACCACAATAGCAACGGTGGACGATTCTCTGCAACACAGAACCCAAATCATGAATGTTCTGAAACGAAACTTGGCTAGCGCCCAACAACGTATGAAGGCACAAAAAGATAAATCCAGAAGTGATCTTACCTTCAACCCAGGAGATTGGGTGCTCCTCCGACTGAGGCCATACCGTCAGCAAACCGTGGCACGCCGATCCTCTCAGAAGCTGGCTCGCCGCTACTTTGGTCCGTATCAAGTCAAACAACGAATAGGCACAGTGGCTTATGAACTTCATCTCCTTGAGGAATCTAGGATCCACCCAGTATTCCACATCTCTTTGCTCAAACGTTTCAAGGGAGATCCTCAAGCTCAGTACGAGCCTTTGCCTCCTGCCTGCACCGGAAACGTTGAGAATGGCACCCCACCTCCATCGCCAACAGCGTCTGCAGCCAAAACGCGGTCCAACCGTGAGCCGGACGGCTCCCATCTTCCACAATCGGAAGGAGGTTTTTCCAGCACAAAATCTTCTGAGGAAAACCCACTTCTATCAAAGGCTCCATGTTCCCAATTGACAAGCACAGTCCCTGTTTTAAAGCCAAGGCCGGTGGGTCCAGCGGGAAATTCAATTGAACTGACCAAGCTCCCACCAACCCCCACTAACGCTGCCGCGCGTGGCACACACGCACCAGCACCTACCATTCAAAAAGGAGCGTCACTTTCATTCCCTATCCCAATTTTCCTGCGCTGTGTTCCCCTTTAACGGACACACAACCCCCACCGTCCGATTTGACTAAGACTAGTCAATCATCACATGCTTCCAAGTACCCATCTCGAGGCCCACACTTGAGAGCTTTTCCCTCCCTCCTCGCGGATTCCAACCAGATCCAGCATCCGGATTCCAGCACCTTCTCCAAAGTGCATAACACACATGTGACCCCATCAACACATGGTCCCACAACCGTCCAGCACAGGCTTGAGGACAAGCCAAATGTCCAAGGGGAGGGTATTGATACAATAACTGAAGATACCACCAAGAGGGGACCACACTTGAGAGCCAAAAGATCCATTAGAAGGCCCAAGTACCTAAATGACTTTGTTGGGTTCTGATTTTTAGGAGAAGGCAGAAGTTAAATTTCAATTGCACTAGTTAGTAGTATAATTAAAAATCAAAGAAATCTCTTGGGCTGGACCTGCTGCCTTTAGGGCCCAGGAATGACTTGAGATATTAATGTACTTACCTCACTTGAGGAGGATATCTGAATATTGAAAAAGCTGTTTATTTTTCTTCCTTCTTTTACGTTTGTTTCTTCTCTGCTAGGGTTCCCCTTTGGCTGCCAGATTTTGTTAGAAATACTCTACCATAAAGTAGTTAAATTTTTTTTATCAATATGGACTAGTTTTGGTTGAAGGCTTGGAGCCTAGATAAATTGATGGTTTACGACCACAAATAAATCCGTCACAATTTTGTGATAGTAAAAATTTCATTACAAAGTCAGTTTAAACGTGTTTGCGATGGAACAACAGTTTGCAACCTAGAGTAAATTTGTCACAAAATCTTTGTTAGTGTGTTTGCAACGGTAATTATATTCGACACGATTACTTGCAACAAAAAGCAAATCTGTCACAAAGTCCCTGTCAGTCATTTGCGACGAAAACTAATCGTTGCGAGGGTCCGGAGCGGCATTTAAGCCTTCAAATTCATATTCTTCCCCCGGTCCCAAGAGCCAAGAACGAGTGAATGAAGGCTCGTAGCGGCATCAGAGCAGCCAATAAGCAATTTGTTCACAATGACTCATCCAATTGATTCAATCCAATGCGCAAAAAGAAGCGAGTGAGCGGCAAATGATCCAATGTCGGACCTGGCAAATATCTATCTCTCAATCCAATGATTCCAATCTCTGAAACAGAAAGTATATCTGTCACAAAGTCTTTATTAGCGCATTTGCGACAGAGAAACTCAGTTACGATTTTTGCGTCAGAGAGCAAATCAATCACAAAATCCTTGTAATTTGAAATTATGGAGAAAAATTCGTGGTTCTAGGATTCGAACTAGCTACCAAAATCATTGATCACATAATGAATTTCTAACGTGTTAAAACACTTCAATCAAAAGTTTAACGAATGGAATGGAAGTGAAGCGCTAGAATGTTAATCTTCTTTAACATGGGTTCAAAGATTAGAGTGAAAAATCATGAAGAGTTAAGAACAAATGAATCTGAGTAGTACAATTAGGATCCAGAAAGCTTAAAGTCTACATGAGTATGAATGATAATGATAATGGGAAACAGAAAGAAACAGAGGAGAGGGTGAAAAATTATCAAACAGCTTCAGGTTTGACTCTATCCGTGGTATCGTGACGAGAACCCATCATCATCATCACCCTGAACTCCTCGAAATCGATCGTGCCGTCGCCGTCGCTGTCGACGCCGCCGATCATTCTCCGGCACTCGGCGAGGGAGCACTCCTCGCCGAGGCTCCTCATCACGGTGTTTAGCTCCTCGGCGGTGATGGCTCCGTTGCCGTCCATGTCGAAGACGGCGAACGCGTCCTTGAGGTTCTCGAGGACCTCGTCGGAGTCCACCCCCTTGGTGTTGAGCTCGATGAACTCCGCGAGGTTGATGCAGCCGTCGCCGTCGCCGTCGACCTCGCGGATCATGGTGCCGAGCTCCTCCTCCGACGCCGGCTGGCCCAGGCTCCCCATGATGGATCCGAGCTCCGACGCCGAGATCTTGCCGTCGCCGTTGACGTCGAACTTGTGGAAGACCTGCTCCAGTTCCTCCGCGAGGCGCGTGCGTGAACGCACCGAGAGGGACGTGGATCGCGACGGCGTCGCCGATGGGGTCTGATCCTTGTTGAGGTTGTTGAAGATCGATTTGAAACCCATGGCTTGCTTGCTTATGACTAATTAATTACCTTCTCTCTCTGATTAATTAGTGATAATAATGATATTAGAACAATGTTCGCAAACAAAATTGAAGAAGAAGAAGAACCTTTTGTTTTGTTTTTGTTTGGGATGGGAAGAAAGAATGAAGAGAATGAATGGGTTGGGGAGAATCAATCGTTAATGGTGTTGTGGTTAATCGTTGATTACTGGTGATTAATGTGGAATTTTGCTATATTTGGAGACACATTTTGGGGGAATTTAGGTGTGTGATTGCAGAGCATTGGAATCGGGATGTTGCTAATCAGTTAATCCTCCATTTGTTTTTTTATTTTTGAAAAGGAATTCTCCATTTGTTATTTTCTTCAAGTGTGTATTTTTTTTAACCTACAAAATCTACCATCAACTACCGACGACGGGCCATGAAACACATTACATTCTTAGCGTAAGGATTGAATTACAACTCATAATTAAAGGACAAATTGAGTTAATCACTGCGTCATACATCATATTTCTTAAATTGTAATGGTTAAGCAAGAGAAAACAAACATATACTCCTAAATCCTAATATGCATGTGTCCATGATAAATAAACTATAATGTTGTTAATTTTCTTATTAATAATGATAATTTTACACATACAACATCCATGGTATAGAGGGTTGTTAAATATTTGGGCTATTGCCTATTGGAGGGTCGAACCAATGCCCGGCCCAAAATATTTGTGACTTTTAGCATTGCAAACTGCTCATTAAAACCATTCAAGAATCTTATGACATCGACCAAAAAAATAATCTTATGACATAATCACTTTCTTTGCATGATTTAGTTGTAGGAATGAGATCACAAGTACAAGCAACGACACAGGTACATTAAAGAATTTTGTCATGTAATATAAGTTGAACAATTTGATTTAGCTTTGATTTTTCTTTACAAAAATTTATGGTGAGGGGATAGTGCCATAGTTTAAGGTAGAGAAACTACAATCTGAAAGAGCATTTATAAGAAACTTATATTTATCTTACTCTAAGAGGACTAGCGAAGATTCAAACCTTCAACCTATCAAATACGAGACTCTGTCATGTTTCACTAAACCGACCCGCTCCTTTAAATTAATTAGCCCTTGAGGCCTTGATTGATTATTGGAAGTGTTGATGTATGCATTGCTGCTTGTATTAACTAAATGCGTGATTATGGTGTTACTTCACTAATCACTTTGAAGTTTCAATGATTTCACGAGAAGCTTGTATTTTATTCTCCTGGTGAAGTTATAAAGGAAAATGATATGTAGCACGAGGTACAACCCACGAGAGCAAGTACATTAGTTTTTATTGGGCGACTTCAGCGTGATTTCCATCAAAGAGATAATTGTTTATAATAAAGTCTACCACATCAGCGAAGTGTGCATCTCGTGCTGCAAATCCATCATGCTTTCTACTTTCTAGCACTCCTGATTTATAAACATCTTCTATAATAGCATAAACATTTTAGTCTGTTTAAAATATTTTAATAAATGACTATAGTTTTCAATTAAAAACAAGAAATCCTTTTTGGGAGATGCAAGGATTTAAACTCAAATAATTTCAATATGGATTTAATTTCTAAAGTTAATGAGTCTTATGCAATTTTTTAACTCAGAACGGTACGATTTTAACTTTTTTTTTTAAAGATAAAAAAATGCATTAAAAATTGTACTAGAGGTACTCTGACCCATATACAAACTAGCATGTCAAGCATAAAAGTGAATATATGTCTATATCAGTCAACAAAGAAAAAGTTAAAACCCGTAACTCTATATCTAAGTTAGGACCAAATTAAAGCCTTCACTTAGTCCACAATCGATGCAATACATAAAGAGCTTTCCATGAAAGAGCTGTCCATGTTGGAAAATAATATTATTCCAAGCACTTCAAATGAACCATATGATAGCATAACAAACAATTGATAACGCGTTCTTTGAGAGCTTTCCATGAAAGAGACTAAGGAATTGTGAAAAACTAGCCCCTGTAATCGAAATGAAGTGTTGTGCAGACTCCAACCCAATTAAGACAATGTTACCAGACAGAGTAAGAACATGAATGAGTGAGTAACACACGAGAGTATGATTCATGGCCGATGTTACATAGAGGGCATGAAGCATTATTATTTTCCAAAGCAATACTTCCACGCAACACATTATATTCTCTCTGCAACTTTCCAAGATAAGCTTTCCAACAAAAAACTGAAACTCTTGGTGGTACAACACTTGACCAAAGAAGCTTTAAGAACGCACTACCCACACTTCTAGGATTATGCTGCAAAGTTACATAAACTAAGGGCGTTAAGAAACCTACTGCGTTTGTTTCACGGATTGGAAAAGAATAATCGGGAATCTTATTCCTGGGAATAATGGATTGGGAATGTTATTCCATGGTATCTTTTAAAAATGTGTTTGGTTAACCTAATTGATTCTTGGGAATTTTTTCAAAATTCCCGGGAATAATTATAACACACGTTTGATTAAAAATGTATATTCGCGGGAATATACAATGAAATTCCTAAAATACCCTTATGTTATTTAATAGTACAATATTTTTCAATGTAATTATTAAAAATGGAATAAAAATAAAAATATACTGAGTATTATATTATACTATGAAATAATTTTTTTATAAAAATTATATTTACTCAAACGACATTAGTTAATATTACACTAACATTATATTGGTGAAATTACTAACATTATATTGATCGAATTACTAAAAAGACGAGATTTATAAAATATAAAGTTAAACATCAAAAGTCTCAAATACTACTAAACAAAACAAAAAAATTGACTTCGATTTATTGAAAAACATTTTGATTTTTCATTCATTTTATATCATGTTCTAGAACTTCATAGTAAAACAAATGCATGTCATCAAATGGAAATGGGGTAAATCATTTGTAATTAATATGTGGGAAAGAACATGTTGCAGTGGGCAGGGGCAATTGGGGATTTTCACAAATTAAATCTCATTCACTAGTCTTTAGGAATCACATTTCCCATCCCTTTAGCTTGGGAATGAAAAGAGCTTCTAGATGAGAATATTGCTTGCCTGGGAATGAAGGATACCCTGGAATATTTTTTTTCAAACCTTCTACCAAACCCATGAATACGTATTCCAACTCAGTCATTCCCGAAACGCCCCCATGAGTCAATAGAATCTTGCTCAGGCATAATTTTACAATACCCTAGTTTAGAAAGCCCAATGCACATGTTATTGACAAAAAAAAAGAAGAGTGCCGAATCAAAGCCCAGCCCAAATCATCGGCGTGTGCGTTACGCACCGAATGGTTCTGTGTTGCTTGTGCAATCGATCTATATATTCTGTTCTTTCTCTTCGTTCCTTCCTTCTGTTTCCACATACCTTCTTCTACTGTTCCAGCAACACACCGTGCCTCGTTTGCTTCTTCTCTGATTGATTAAGCATCATCAGGTATTTGTTTCCCGTTTTTAATTTTTGTTCACTTCACTCAACGAATTTCAATTCTGGATCCTGAGAAATCCTTCTGCTGGTTTGGTTTCACTTGAATTTGGTACAATTTCCAGTTTTTGACCCCCCTTTTATCAATTTCCAATCGTCTCTTTCCAAATTATTGAAGGATGATAGTGTATCTACATATTCCCATGTTTGCTAGGGTTTTCTGAATTGCTTGTTTTCCTTGTATTTGTGATACGAGTTTAGTTGATAATGCCTGTTAAGTTCAGGAATCCCTTTTAATCAATTGTTGTTTTGTATTATAGTATAATGTTTTGTATTATCGTGCACATCAGTGTTATTTTTTGTTGTCTGCTCTGCCAAATTTTCTATTTTTTTGTCGGGGACGGTCTTTGTTATTTGAGGTATGTGGTTTGTTTACTATTACAGGGAGCTCGGAAGCTTGATCATCTTGTGTGTGTAACAATCAGAGCTATAGAAAATGGTATGCTTCTTAGAAAAGTTAAGGTCTTTATTTTGTATTTAAGGCAATGTTGTGTGTTTCTATTTTCTGTTTTCCAATGTTTTTTTTAGGAAAATGCTTCACGGCACGAGACATATGGAAAATGCATAATGTTGCGAATTGAGACATTATGAAACCCAACGAACTGTTTTGATTGGTTAAAGATTGCTAATGTTGTTGCATGATACCGTGTTTTCTGTTCAAAACAATTTTTCTGTTTTGATTCGCACAATTCGTTTAGGAAAAATTCGAGCCATATAGCATTTCTGCGAGACATATTCGTCTTTGTTTCTGCACCCCACTTTGATTGGTCAATGGAATTTAATTTGATTGATTGATAGACTCTCCTTTATTGTTTTGGAAAAATGATTGGTTGAAAATGTAATTCGTTGAATTCGTGAAATGAAAATTCGAGCCAAGAAGCAGTGCACCTTTTTTTATTCTTTTCTTATACAGATCTTTGGAAATATGATATAGTGAAAAACAATATTTTATTTTTGTAATTATTAGTGATAATGTGAAGTAGAATCGGAAAACATTTCCAGAAACTAATCATTCCCTAATTATATTATTTTTTCTGGTTTCCTATGGGCAATTTATTCCGGCGACTTTGTCTCTGCTGGAATTATTTTTTCTTGAATCATCACCCCTAGTCATGCTTCCCCCCTTCTAACATTTTAGTCAATTAATTAATTTATTATTTTTTTCACTATGCTAAGTGTATGCAATATTGATTGGTATCATGGTGATGATATTTGTTGTTTATTATAATTTATCTTCTTCCTACACCCTTGTCGCAGTTTTTTGATGGGTATGGATATCATGGCACATCATTTGAGCAGACATATCGATGTTACCCGGCGTCTTTTATTGAAAAGGTTAGCATTCCTTTCAGGCATTCATTGCTAATTTGTGTTGCCGCGTTGAATGTAAAAAAGTTTGTTGACAGTTAATTTCCGTATTGATTGGTTAATGTTCATTGCCCCTGATAAATGTCTTGCTTCCGATGAACTGAAATCAGATGCGAGTTATGTTGTCATTTCTTTTTAATGTTTTTTAAGTATCCTTTTTAGTGTATGTCATGTGCAATGGATAGTATTTTATATCAGTTTCCTTATCTAATAAGTTGATTGTGTTTGTCTAAAATTCAGGAAAACTAAAACAAACTTTACATCTGGTGAATTAACAATCTTAGATATATATAAAGCATTGAAATGCAATTGTGAACTGACCCTCATTTTTTACGAAGAAGAATGTTGGAATACAACATTGACTAGTAATATGGCCATAGTAGAGCTTATAAATACTTGAGTAATCCTTACCTTGCGAGCAAGTTTTTGGGTGTATAGTTCGGCCTGGTCCAAATTCAAAAAGATATTGTACAGGCCCAAAGTTTGCTGTTCAGGGAAAATAAGTTTACATTTAATTTAGGAAAATGGAATATTATAGACAGAACTTTGGTAATGCCAGCTTAAAATTCTATTACGATTGAAAGTTTAAAACTATTACCTCTCCTTCACACTCCGTTAAACACCAGAAGACAGTGGAAGTTAATGATTTTGAAGCTGGTTGGAAATATCGAATATTGAACTATGAAATGTCAAATCTATTAAATTGGCCTTAATCTATAATTGTTAATTTCTGAGAGTTGTGACATTCTTAAAAGTTCAAACCTAATATTTTGTAATATTATCTAACATTTCTGTCTTTGGCTCCCAATCTTGCAGCCCCAACTTGAAAGTGGTGACAAAAGTAAGTTTCCATGTCCATGCTAGTTCTGGTTTTTCGAATATTATGTTCTATTTATTCTTGTCTAATGTGAAAATCAAATTCTTGTCATGCTTCAGTTATAATGCCTCCATCAGCCCTTGACCGTCTAGGTTAGTTATGTTACTACTGAACCTTCATTTATTTTATATTTTTTTTCCAGGTGAATATATATCTAATTTATGAGTTTAGGATACTAATATCAATTTAATTTGCAGCATCTCTGCATATTGATTATCCAATGCTGTTTGAGCTTCGGAATGATGGTGCCGAGCGGGTTTCTCATTGTGGGGTTCTGGAGTTTATTGCAGAGGAAGGCATGATATACATGCCATACTGGGTAGGCATTCAAAAGTAGTTGTTTGTGAATATGTTTGTATGCTTATTTTGCTAATATGGTTCTCCTGAGTTTCTCTTTTAATTGATGCTGCTGCTGCGTCTTCTTGAATTCTTATACAGATGATGGAGAACATGCTTTTACAAGAGGGGGACATTGTAAGAGTGAAAAATGTGACACTTCCGAAGGGAAAATACGTTAAGTTACAGCCCCACACCAAAGATTTCTTAGATATTTCCAATCCAAAGGCTATGTGAGTAGACTTTACTTTATTTTTAGTTTATTTAAGCCAAGATATTTCCCATATGAGTATCTCTTGCTAGGATCTACTTCTGTTAAACATGTCTCGCAATTACATGTTTAATGGCTTTTGCTATTCTAATTCTGCATTTACTTTCACACACTGACTGGAGTTGATCTTCAAGTAGATTTTTGACTGTAATTTATCTTGCAGCTTGGAAACCACATTGAGGAATTTTTCCTGCTTGACTACTGGAGATAGCATTATGGTGGCTTACAACAATAAGAAATATTACATAGATATAATTGAAAGTAAGCCTGCCAATGCTATAAGCATCATTGAGACCGACTGTGAGGTAGACTTTGCTCCTCCCTTGGATTATAAGGAACCTGAGAGGCTCATTGCTCCACATTCTGCGGGAAAGGCACCAGACACTGGTAGTTATTGGCTGATATTTGTCATTTTGGACTATTTTCTGTCTTGTGAGATGCTTTTTTTAGTTTATGAGTGTTTCATGCAGCTACATATGGTATTGGAAGCTTATTATAAGAAATTGAATTTATAAACTGGATATAAGATACAAAAAAACTCGTTATAGAGAATATTTTCGAATGAATATAATATACCCAATCAATTTGGTCTAGCGCTGGAGTGTCAGCTTTGAACTTTGAAGAGTGTTTTTTTTTGTGGATGGGCTACTGATCATTTTGTCTGCAAGCCGGTTATGACTCGTTGACATGACTAACCAGAACTTGATATCCGTAAATGATTGCTGTTGACAAGTATTAATTCACGTTTCTGTTGATGTGACAAAGATTAGCTCTTCAAGTTGACAAAGATTAGCTCTTCAAGTTGTCATTTTATCGTAATTGGGTTATGGCCAATCTTCAAGAAATGTGGTGGTTATGTTTGTTTTTATAAGTTGGAGCTGATTCTGTTGGAGTTGTTTAGGTTATTGTAGCAAAAGAAATCTGAAGTTTTTGAAACTTAGGAATGTGGAAAAATATAATATTCAAAAAGCATCATCTGGCATTGAACTTATCTGAGATTTGAAAATGATGCTGTAACAGTATGTTATTGAAGGTTATCTCGACATTGCAGTGCTTTTTTGTTATGAAGACTGACAGCTCTTGTTTACTTACAGCTAAGGAGACCCCTGCTGAAACCGAGCCCAAGTTCAACCCTTTTACTGGTTCCGGGAGACGCTTGGATGGAAAACCTTTGAAGTATGATCCTCCGCCAGTTTCTTCATCAGGGACCAAGGACAAGAAACCTGATGCTCCTAAGGTCAATTCACAGTCCTCTGCAGCTTCAAGTTCCCAGAGTAATGCTAATCAATCTCAGGGCAAGCTTGTGTTTGGGTCAAATGCAAACCGCGCTAAAGAGACTGGAAAGGTAATGCTGGTGCTGCTAATATTTCAAATCTTGTGTATATTCTTTGAATGGTAATTGATGCACTGCTAATTCTACCATCTTTCGAGTTTGCAGGCAAAAGAGGCACCAAAACAAGAGCCACCTAAAGAGAAAGAAGAACCCAAATTTCAGCCTTTCAGTGGGAAGAAGTATTCTTTAAGGGGTTGATTAATTTATTGAATGTTATTTAACTTTATTACCAAGTCTACTGCAAAACTTGTATTTTTTATTGTAGTATAAGCAAAAAATAGACCAGTAGACGCCACAGAAAATATCAAAATACTTATATTTTTTTTCGGTGTTAAAATACTTAAGTTATCTTATTACGTGAACAATAACATTCATCTTGCTTTTTTCGTTTTTTTTCTTCTTAATTTGAAATTAATTATAGTATAGTATAGTATGATGGTGGAATCTATTTATATGTATAAAATGTATTTACACTGGTAAACTTAAATTTTAACGAACCTTGTCAGCTTTATTAGTATTGGGCAAGTATCATTGCACTAGTATTTTTCAAGTCCAACTAAATTTTGAAAAGTTAAAACGATATCTAAGAACAAAAATGTTTATGAATGAATTATGTGCAATTAAGTAATGAAAAATAATATTTGGCGCGAGATTTTTCTCAACGAGAGCAGACGAATAAATGTGGGTCGTCGATTATTACTATATTTATGTTTTATTATCACTGTTCTTGGGCTCATGCACTATGTTTTTCGTGCCACCTATTTCTCAACGATAGCAGACGAACAAATGTGGGTCTTTGATTTTAATTACGTGGCAGCCTACGTTTCACTAAGTGCTATCTTTCTGTGTTTTATCATTGTTCGCCAGGTTCGTGCACAATGTTTCTCGTGCGGATAATACTATATGGTACAAGACAATCAGAGACGAAAGTGCACGAACTTTTACGTGGTTAAATATCAATCATGGATCGCTTACTCTCTTCATTTCCAAACTATCTTTGATTTCCGTCAAAAGCAACTAATTACATAAAACGTCTTTCGTTGCCTTCGTGTAAAAAATTTGAAAATCATTGATATTATATTTAGGGCCCGTTTGTTGGACAGGATAAACAGAGATAGGATAGGATAGTAATCATATCTTGTTGTTATCTGTTGTTTGTTGCGCCAGCAGGATAAGATAACACTGTCTTGTCCCTTATCCTATCATGTCCATCATGTGTAAAAGTTATCCTGAGGGGAGCTAGGATAGAAATTATCCTGACAGGATAGGAAATCATTTTTTTATTTATTTATTATCGTGACCCAAAATTAATTTCAATATTTATATTTTATATAATTTATAATAATATTAATTAATAAGTATAAATTTTTGATTTTAATAAAATAGTAATTTTATTACTTATCAATTACTAATTATTATTGTTAAGTTAAATTATTTAGTTACTGATAAATTTAATTAAAAAATAAAATTATTTAGAAATGGTGAAAATATTAGATTTACTCATATAAAATAATTAAATTTTCATTACCACTTACTACTTAGTTAACATTATTTTTCGTTATTTGTATTTTAATAAAAATACAAAAAATAAATTTTCACTAACAACAAAATAGGCTGCTCACTTATATATATATATATATATATATATATATATATATATATATATATATATAAATGTTAGGCTTAATAGCACTTTTGGTCCCTCACTTATCACGATTTGACACTTTTGGTCCCTAACAAAAAAATTTAGCTAAGTCGTCCCTCACTTTGTCAAACGACGGCAATTTTGGTCCCCCATTATTATTCAGTTAAAAAACTAACGTTTTCCGTTAAAAAAAAACTTCTTTTGAAAAAAAATAAAATTTATACATGGGTTGTTCCTCTCTTCTTCACCTTTTCTCTTCTTCACCTTCTTCACCTTCTCTCTTCTTCACCTGCTCCCTTTTTCTCCACCGCCGTGAGTACAGCCCCACCACCACTCTCCTGAATCGCTTACCAGAGAATCCAAAACACTCATATCAAATGCTAGAGTCAAAATCGCAAAAACTAAAAAAACAGACACACAGAAACAGAGACACCACCATACATGCATACCCAGAATGAAAGGATCTGGAGGAACAATGCCAAAATCAAATTCCAAACAGAAAACACTAGAGATTGAAAAATAAGAACAGAAAAAATTAATAAAAATTTTGTCTTTACCAAAACATAGATTTCAAATTGGACCAAACAAGAACAACAAAAAAGGATGAGGCATTAAATGTTTACAAGAACAAAACAGGGGGAGAAAGGAACTAATTTGATGGGAAGAGAATCCTCCAAACAATCCACAGAACCCAATCCAGATCGTCCCTTCATCTCGCTCTGAACTTGGTCCTGAACCGTTTCCGGGAGGCGGACGAGGAGGTGGGGCACGCCGCGTTCTCCGGGGCCGCCGCCAGCCCGGTGGAGAGGGCAAGCAGCATGTGGGGTGCGGAGGGGTAGTAGGAGGACGAGATCGGAGGGGGAGAAGCTGACTTGGGGCTGCGGCTGGACGGTTGAAACGACGGCGGAGGAGGGTGGTGGCGGTCGTGGGGCTGGTACTCGATGACGGGGCTACGGCTGGACAGTTGAAACGGCGGCGAAGGAGGGTGGTGGCGGTCGTGGGGCTGGTACTCGATGACGGGGCTACGGCTGGACAGTTGAAACGACGGCGAAGGAGGGTGGTGGCGGTCGTGGGGCTGGTACTCGATGACAGGGCTGCGACTGGACGGTTGAAACGGCGGCGGAGGAGGGTGGTGGCGGTCATGGGGCTGGTACTCGATGATGGCAGTGGAGAAAAAGGGAGCAGAAGAGAGAAGGTGAAGAAGAGAGAAGGTGAAGGAAGAAGGTGAAGAAGAGAGAAGGTGAACCCACGTACAAATTTTTGTTTTTTTTCAAAAAAAGTTTTTTTTTTTAACGGAAAACGTTAGTTTTTTAACGGAATAGTGATGGAGGACCAAAACTGCTGTCGTTTGATAAAGTGAGGGACCACTTAGGCTAATTTTTTTTGTTAGGGACCAAAAGTGCCAAATCGTGATAAGTGAGGGACTAAAAGTACTATTAAGCCTAAATATTATTTTGTTAATAGTAAATATAGACTAATTTTATATTATCATATGATATTATTTAAAATTATTTCTGTACTTATATAATCATAATTAATAATTTAAATATAAAATATTTTTTTAAAATAATATCTTTTAATAATTTTTATCCTTAATCACTTACCCCTACTAAGTTAAAACCCATTGGTTACATATATAATAATTTTAATTAAAATAGACTCACTTGGAAAAAAATTAAAATAGCCGAATTAATAAAAATTAATTTTATTTTAGTTAATATTAAAAAATAAGCTATTTATAAAAATGTAAAAAAATTAAATTTAATAGAATAATCACTTTTAAAAAAAAACTATTTAGAAAATTAAATTTTAAAAAATATTATGTATTTTTTATTTCAAGGAAAAATTGATACATTTTTCATTGGTTGTATCATATCCTATTAATATCCTGTCCACACCAAACACAGAATAGGATAAGAGTCTATCATGCTCTTATCATATCCTGTACTTATCCAATCATTTATCATATCTTGTTCTTATCCTATCCTGACTACCAAACGGGCCCTTAGTAGTAAGTATCGTACGATACAACGATTCGTATCGCAATTCGATTCGATTTTCATGTTTGGCGATATGAATCAATTGATTTATTAAATTGTGCTCTGAATCGGAGGTAAATCGCTCTGTATCGTATCGTATCAGACGAATCGCGATTTGCTGTTGAATCGACTGATTCACATATGGACACATAAACATGTAGTTTTTTTGCGTTTTAGGTTTTTTTTTTTGCATTATTTTCTTAAAAATCTATAAGGAGTTAAATTTTAACTCTAAGAAAAACTATATCATTTTCAAATTATTCGCCCTCTACTTTGAGTCTTCACGGTTTCACTCTTTCACTTTTACTCAGGAAAAGTGTTTCACGTATCAAAACATAGCAAATAGGAAACTACTTCACATTTTGCCATGTTATTGATATTTTTTAAAAGGAAGAACACTTGCACTTTTTATCTTTGATAAACTTGAAGTTTGTTATATTATATATACCATATATTCTTAGTTACGACTTGATTTTTTTATGTTGTATTGTACGATACATAAAACGATACGATTCACGAGTAAAAAAAATAGGTCTTTCGATTCACGATACGATTCACGTTTATTGTGGGACAATAAAATAAATGTTAACATTGTTATTACTATTGTATTGTATACTTTGTACTGGGGAAGCAAAGTTCCATTGATGGAAAAGAAAAGCCTTTTGGCAACTTTCCTTTGTTAATGAAAGATGTAAGCTTTCTAGCTGTTGAACAGAATCACGGTCCAGCTTTGGAGGTTCCATATTTTTCCTCCTTTAAAGTGATGTTTCCATCTTTATTAAAGGGGCAAAAACGTGTCGCTCATTTTTACCTACTGATTTCCAAAAAAATAAAAAAATCACTTTCATTTATCTATCATTTTTCAAGATTACTTAGCACGAAGCGTTTGGCATGAGTTAGTCTTCCTTTGTAAAAAAAAAAAACGTTTCCCATGAGTATGTCACGGATGAAAGAATAATCAAACATAAATTATTGAGGTTACATGGAAGAAGAGAGAAAAAAAAAACATTACACAGTCAACTAAAGCCACTTACCCATCTGTTCTATCTTGTATCTTATTCTTGTTGAGTAATGCAACAAACTTGTTGGCCCGTCAAACATCTAGAGAAAGTTATCCTCGGGCGGGTGTGGCAGTATTGGCCGTCGTCCGTCAAAGTTTTTTTATGTTTGGATGTCGTAACATAGTTTTTTTTCTCATTTAGTTTTCCTCTTATAAAAAAAAATATGGGTTAAAGAAAAAAAACTTACACCATTGGTTTTTTTAAAGTAATATAAAAACTAAAACTATTTAAAAAAATTGTTTAAAAACAATTTATCGAAACAGTATAGTTTTAGTTAGAAATTGATAGTTTGCGATGGAAAATAAATCTGTCACAATCATTTGCGACAGTTACAAAATACTTGTCAACGAATTTGCGACGGAAATTAAATCTGTCACGACTTCTTGCGACAATGAATAAATCCGCTACGAAATCCTTATTGACGCAAAGTAAATGTGTCACGACTGTATACAACGTGTAGTAAATCCATGACAAGTTCATTATCAACATGTTTGCGACGGAAAGTAAATCCGTCACAAATTCCTTGTAAGTGAGGTGAATTTAACCACGGATAGAGAGGGATTTATTCCATCTCAAATACTATCATCCATTGTCGAACCATAGTTTGTAAGTGACGAAATTTCCCTCCCTAATTTTGCATCAAAGCAAGGATTTTGTGACGGACTAATTTTCCGTCACAAATAACCCCATGTTGGAAAGTTGTTTTATATTTTACATTATTTAGAAAAAGAACGTAAACCATGAACTTTTAAGTAAAATATTATTTAACTAAACATTACAGATTAAAATATAATTATTTAGTGAAACTAATCAAATGTTCATTTAGTTTAGTGCAATTCATTTATAAATGTTCGATTATAAGTAATTACTTTTGCAACTAAAAAAAACTTTTATATTCGGAAAACTTAATAGATGTAGTTTGGTACTTTATTGGCACATTGACTTACATGTTTCAGAAAAAAAATGACTTAAATGTTTCTTTGTAGGGTTAAACTAGAAATTGAGGTTTGGCATTGCTTATTGTTTAATTTGTCTATAATAGTTTTGTTAATAGGTATACCAGCAAGAAACCATATTCGTCATTTGCATGTCCGCATCAAATAAAAAATTGTTTCAAGTAATGATATCTATAAACTTAAAGCAAATATACACTGTACGTAGGGCTTAAAGTTCTAACATGTAATATTATATTTTGAAGTAAATAGTCATTTTGGACTTTATAATATACTGTAAAATATTGTATTGAGACTAATATAGTAGTCTTAATTTAGGTGAGTATCTATCATTATACAGGCACATTTAAGCCCCTAATTACATATCAAAACTTATCCCTCACCCTGAGTTTTCTTGTGAAGGAGACAGAAATGAAATTTTAAATCAACTCCATTATTTAATTAAATTTTTATTTATTAAGTAACAACCATGATGTAGTTTCAAGCTTGCATTGGTGGTGTTGTCTCTTTGTGAAAGTCAATGGCACTTGGATTTTCATTTTCATTTTCTGTACAAAAAAGACCTCACCATCAAATCAAGCATTATCATATATCATTTATTACACTCCAATCCAAATAATTGAGATTGAAATCAATGGAGAAACAACAACCACTTGGTTGGTGCTCACTGCTCACATCCACATCCCAATTCCCACTTCATTCTCTCTCCCTCTCTCTACAGAGAAAAGTTTCACACTTTCACCTTTTGCACAGTTTATTCTCATCTGGGTTGGTTGAAAAACAGAGTTTCATGCAGAGAATGTTTTAATTTTGAGATGGTTGGGATAGAGTACTTCAACCCAGAGCTGAAACAGTGAAAAATCCAATCTTTTTTTGTTTTTGTTGCTGTTTTGAGGTGTGATAGAGTGATGGAGTCGAAGACTCTGCGTTTCATAACCCACCAATCAATTTTCTCCATCGTTGGATCTGGGGACCTTGATGGGTTGAAGAAAGTGGTGGAGCAGCTGAAAAAGGACGACGGTGATGATGGGTCATCAGCATCGCTTTCTGATGTGATGTCCCTCCAGAACGATGCTGGAGAGACCGCACTTTACATCGCTGCGGAGCGTAATCTGAAGGAGGTGTTCAGCTTCTTGCTCAAGTTGTGTGACTTTGAGGTCGTTAAGATTCGGTCCAGGTCTGATATGAACGCCTTTCATGTTGCTGCCAAGCGTGGCCATCTGGGTATTCCTGCTTCTTCCTTTAATTTTTGGTGGATTTGTTTGATTGCTATTAATGGATGAACTGGCTGGCTTAGTGCATGTTTGGATCACTGTTCAGAATTGATTGATGATAGAATTGATTTTGCTAAAATTGATTGTGAAAAGAGAGTTGGTGCATGTATAGAACCCTTTCTATGATTGACTCCGGAGCATGGATAATCAATTATGGGGAGAATCTTTTGTGAGTAGTTTTTGATTTTCATAATTGACTCAGATGAAAAAGAAGCTGATCGGAAACGTGCTATTAGAAGTGAAATGATTTATGTTTAGTTACTCTTATAAAAAAATGATTTGGTTGGGTAATCTGAAATTTGGTTGTAAAATCTTATAATTGATCATGTTCACCGCAAAAGCTATGATTTGTAGTTTCATCTCAGAATCTATTTCAGAGCTAGAATCAATTGTGAAGGAAATGTCCAAACACCTAAAATTCAATTATGACATTAGAGAATAAATTTTAATACTTGCAATCATGGAACCAAATATCTTCTTAGTGGGAAATGGGAACACCATGTTAACTTTTAAATCACATGAGTTTGTTTTTTCAATTGAAGTTTATATGATTGTTTTGAAAATTTGAAGTTATAGTGGAATGTTGATATACATAAGGATTTCAATTAAGATTTCTTATCATTGCCAATCTTTTTCCAGATATCGTGAGGGAGCTTTTGAGTACTTGGCCTGAGGTTTGTAAGCTATGTGACTCCTCAAACACAAGCCCTCTATATGCTGCTGCAGGTCAAGACCACTTGGATGTGGTGAATGCTATTTTGGATGTTGATGTCAGTTCCATGTTTATAGTTAGGAAAAATGGCAAAACTGCATTACACAATGCTGCTAGGTATGATGTTCTTCGTATAGTGAAAGCACTTATTGCCCGGGATCCAGGAATAGTCTGCATCAAAGATAAAAAGGGTCAAACTGCACTGCACATGGCTGTTAAGGGACAGAGTACTTTAGTGGTGGAGGAGATTTTACTAGCTGATCCTACCATATTGAATGAACGAGATAAGAAGGGTAACACAGCTCTTCACATGGCTACAAGGAAAGGCCGTTCGCAGGTTTGACTCACATTCTCTTGAACTATAGTTGTAGATTTTTGCTTAAACATGTTTGCTTACTTATCAATCAAATCTTAGTTTTATTGAACATAAGAACGTTGTTAGACATAGATGATGGGAAAGATCTTTGATGGAATGGGATGATAATTTGATTTTGATTCTTTCAAAGTAAGGGAGTACACTTTAGATAATAAAGTGTAGAGAATGGAGATGGCTATGGATTTTTCAATAAATGATTAAGATTATGATAAAATGCTGCATAACAAACTATGATGTTTGATAAAATCCCAATTGTTGCTTTTCTTATCAATGTTTATAACTCCGTACTTGTTCTTACCTCTCTCTTTAAAGGATTCGGCTCAGCTGCAGTCAAATTTTGGTGCAGTGACTGCATTTAAGGGACCTCAGCTGTAGGATACATATCGAACAATTCTGATTCCAGTGTAATAAATCATATGTAAAACATGTTCTCAGAATTTGAGCCGTCTGATTTTTCGTCCAATGGCCAAGATTCCTTAACTGCAGTGACTGCACCAAAAAATGATTGCATAGAATCCATTTCCCTCTTTAAAGCAGTCAAATCCATAAATTTAACCTATGGTGTATAGGGAGCTAAACGTGGGACTTTTTATCCCCAAACTGTGCTCATGGTTATATGAGCTGGGCTGGGGTTTATTTATACACATAAATTGAACAAAAAGAATGCACTTGTTGCCTTTCATAAATCTGCATCATTTTTATTTTAGCTTCCTTTACTGACACATGGTTCTTTTTTCAGATAGTGAACCTTTTGCTAAGCTATACAGCTACGGACATTAATGCCATCAATAAGCAGCAAGAAACAGCCTTGGATTTAGCTGATAAACTTCCATATGGAGATTCAGCTTTAGAAATCAAGGAAGCCCTTTCAGAATATGGCGCTAAGTATGCCAGGCATGTTGGCAAAGTAGATGAAGCCATGGAACTTAAAAGAACAGTGAGTGACATAAAGCATGAAGTGCAGTCACAGCTTATACAAAATGAGAAAACTCGCAAACGAGTCTCCGGCATCGCTAAAGAACTGAAAAAACTTCATAGAGAAGCAGTTCAAAACACCATTAATTCTGTCACAGTTGTTGCTGTCCTTTTTGCCTCCATTGCATTCTTGGCCATATTCAATTTGCCTGGTCAATATATAATGTCAGGATCCGAGACAGGGAAGGCAAACATAGCAAATCATGTCGGATTCCAAGTTTTTTGCTTCTTGAATTCAACATCCCTTTTCATTTCTCTTGCAGTTGTTGTGGTTCAGATCACTTTGGTAGCGTGGGACACTAGAGCTCAAAAGCAGATTGTGTCGGTGGTTAACAAGCTCATGTGGGCTGCATGTGCTTGCACTTGTGGTGCTTTTCTAGCAGTAGCCTTTGTGGTTGTTGGAAAGAAAACATGGACGGCTATTACTATCACCATTTTGGGAGTGCCAATTCTTGTAGGGACTCTAGCAAGCATGTGCTACTTTGTGTTTCGCCAACATTTTGGGATTTTCCGCAGCGATTCGCAGAGACGGATCAAGAGAGCAAGTGGAAGCAAATCTTTCTCATGGTCTTACTCTGCACATGTCTCAGATTTGGATGATGAATATAATTCTGACATTGAGAAGATCTATGCTCTATGAAGTATAAACCAACAAAAGTTTTTGACTGAAGCTGGTATCCCACTGCTGAGGTTTCCAAGTGATAATGTCTGGCCACTAGGATATAGATCATTCATCTTGAGTTTGCAGTTTGATGTTTCAGTCAGAGTTTGCACTTGCTAATGTTTATGATTATAACTATTAATCAGAACTTGTAGATGTATGTACATGTAAGAAAAAAAAAATAGAAAGGAGTTCCACTGCTAAAGTTGACTAAGGAACAAGCATTCCCAATACAACATGAAAATGGATTATCCCAGCCCTCTTAACTTTTACCCTCATTATTGCACCATGCACGAGGAAAGCATTTCCTCTCTTAGGGTATGATTGGTGTGTATGGTTTGACATTGGTACAAATACAAACATGATTTCACATATTTCAAAGTGTTAACAGAGAAATTAGAATTTGCAACATTAAGTTTAATATGGACCGAAAAAACAAAATTTTACCACGTTTAGTTCAACGTGTGGATCCGTGTTGAGTTCAACTGAAATCCTAACTTTGTTTGGATGAGGTAATTTTTTGGGGGAATGTGAATTTAGAGAGTATTTAAAATGCTTTATACTGAAATACATTGTTTGGCTAATTTTTTTAAAGGAATTGTAAATCCATGGCAATTTAACTAGGTATTTACTATAACTTGATTGAGGGGAATTGAAATGACCCAAAAAATGAAGGAATTTCAAATTCCTCATTGATAAATGCCAATCTGCCATTGTTTTTCATATGTTTTTAATGGCATTTATCATGGTTTTCATTATAAAATACCCTTTGTTTATATAATTTTTGAATTAAATAAAAGGGTAAAGTAATTCTAAGCTTTTAAATATATTGTTTGTGCTTTTGATGTGTTTTTCACATGTTTCAGAACCCAAAAGAGGTAAAGAAATGAAGTAAATATGAAGAAACAAGATTCTGGGCGCTAAGCCACCCTACAGGGCGCTAAGCGCCTGCGAAAATGAAGAAGAGTGGCTTCCTGGGCGCTAGGGGCCGGCCTGAGGCGCTAGGCGCCCAGCAAATGGCGAATGGACAGCACGGGCCGCTCAGCGCAAGCACGTAGGCGCCGAGCGCCCAGCGAGAAGAAAAGACGGATGGCGCTGACCGCTAAGCGCCCCACTTAGCGGCTCAGCGCCCAGCGACACATTTTTCGGCGCCCAAGCGCCCCTTTCGCGCTAAGCGCCCCTGCACCGCCTGAACTTCTTTAAAAACGCGATTTCAGCATGGTTTTGGGTATTCTTTCAATCCTAGTCTCCTCCAAACACCCCTTGGACGTGAGAGAGCTCTAATCTGAGAAGGAAAAGAGGATTTTCATCAGCGGATGCTTGGATTCTTCATCGTCTCCTAGTTCCTCATTGATTCTCCTTGTAAGCAAGCTAGTTTCCATTCTATGGATAACTAAGCTCCCTTTTAGTTGGATTTTGGTGTAGTATTTCATCTTGATAGGATTCTATTTATTTCTTTGTTACTTTCTATTTTTAATTTCAATTAAACAATTTTGTTCTTATTGCTTATGATTGTCTGATCATCTCTCATCTGATTTTGGATTAATTCTGTATGTGGAAGCTACCGTTTTAATCTGACATAAATTGTTTAATCTAGGAGAAGCTAATTTTCTAGGAATAGCGTTAGATCACCTAGTTCCTTAACGCCTGCATATTTACAATTGTTTTGATTAATTGCCTGTGGAAGCGGTAATTAGGAAAGTAATTGAATCAACTTCTCATACTAGGAATAGGTGAGTGAGTTAAGAACTGGCGGGAATAAATTAAAGATTTTAAGTGATTGTAATCAAGAATAAATAAATCCTGGATAGTGAAATATGAAACCATAATCCAACTGTTTTCCCAATCTGTTATTCTCTCAATCGTTTCTTTCTTATTTTCTTGCTCTTGAATACAAATTTCTCCAAATAAACAATTCTTATTTCTTTTCTGCTTTACTTCTTAATTAAAGAAAGGCACTCAAACACATTTGCTCTCTGTGGATCGATAACACCCTTACTATACTGCAATTGAATCTTAAAAGAGGTTTGAGCGCAGCTTAAGTATTGGTTTTTATTAAAAGAAGTGAAAACCCTTTTAACACTCATCTCTACCTTATCCTTGGGCCCGAATTTGAAAAATCGGTCCCGAATCTAAAAAATTGGTCCCGAACTTAAAAATCGGCCCTGAAACAAAAAATTGTGTCCGAAAGTGAAAATCGGCCCCGAATCTGAAAATTTGTGTCTAAATTTGATAATTCGGCCCTGAACTAAAAAATCAGCCTCGAACTCCAAGATCAAGGTCGATCTTGAAAATCGGCACCGAAATAAAAAATCGGCCCTAAAGTCGAAAATCAACCTCAAACCCTAAAATCGAACCCAACCTGAAACTCTAGCCTGAATTTGACAAATCGGCCTTGAATCCTAAAATCGGTCCTGAAGTCGAAAATCAGACATGAGCTCGAAAATCAGCCCCAAACTCGAAAATGAGGCCCGAATCTCGAAAATCGACCTCGAACTTATAAATCGGCCCCAAACTCGAGAATTGGTCCCAAACTCGAAAATCAGCCCCAAACTCGAAATCAGGTCCAAATATGAAAAATCAGCCCTGAAGTAAAAAATTGGTCCAAACACAAAAATCAGACCCGAATTCAAAAAAGTTGAGATCAATTTTTGACTTTAAGGCCAATTTCGAGTTTAGGACCGATTTTTCAAATTCGAACCCCATTTTCGAATTCAGGCCTGATTTTTTGGTTCGAGGCCGATTTGCAAATTTGGGACCGACTTTAGGGTTCGAGGCTGATTTTCGAGTTTGGAACTGATTCTCGAGTTTGGGGCCGATATTTTAGCACGGGGGCGATTTTTTAGATTTGTGCCTGATTTTTAGTTTGGTGCCGATTTTTCAAATTTGGGCCTGATGTTCGGGTTCGTGGTCGATTTTTGAGTTTAGGATCGATTTTGGGCTTTTGGACTGTTTTTTTAGTTTGGGGCCGATTTGTCAGATTCAGGCCGAATTCAGGACTGCTTCTTCAAATTCGGACCCAATTTTCAAGTTCTAGACTAATTTTCGAGTTCGGGACTAATTTTTCATATTCGGGTCTGATTTCCGTGTTCGAGACCGAATTTTCATATTCGGGCATGATTTTCGGTTTCAAGGCCGATTTTAGGGATTTGAGCCAATTTTTTAGGTTTTTGACCGATCTTATAAATAATAATAATATTTTATTAAAATAAGAAAAAGAGATAAATGAAATTTAATTACATCATACAAACAAAGAATTCACAATGGAAGGAATTCCAATCATTTTATCCAAACAAAGGAATTGAAAAATCCAAGCAATTCAATTGATTCAATTGAATTCCTTAGTATTTAAATTCCATTGAATTTCTACGTTCCCGCACTCCAAACACACTCTTAAACTTTATGACCGTGATTGTGCTGGAGTTGGTTTCCATTGAAAGAAAATGGAGGCTCCTATTCACGTTTTCCACCTCTAATAATACTCCATCCCACTTTTCAAAGCAAATAAAAGTCATTTTATTCCATATCCAAACACATATATTAGTGCAAACATGTTCATACACACATCAATATAAAAAGTGAAAGAAACTTTGCTCCTGAATTGAAATGAAAATTTATTAACATTGTATTTGGTCAGCATTTAAACACACTTAGTTATCACTCTCAATTTATAGGATATTCATTTCAATTTAATTAAGTCCTTTTCAATTACAATTAGCAAACATTTGATCACTATATTACCTTCAAGATAGAAATTAAAACTAAAGCTTGAGAACAAAAAATCATATTAATAGAAATCAATACAGCAAGTGGGTTTAAATCATGAAGAATTGTAACAAAGTAGCTTCATGTAGGAACTTATTGAAATGCAAATGCTAATCAAATTATTTTAGACAGCAGTTATTTCTGGGAACTTTGTAATCTTGGCCTAGCCAAGCCAAGTAGAAACTTTTGATTCAATTTGAACAGGCCATGTCATTCTATAGATATAATTAAATCATCAAAGCAAAAGCAAAAGCAAAATCACGAGCATCTATAGCAGCATGCCAACTTGTGCAATAAACAGCTAATTCCTTATTATATTATGCATGGCAGCACATGAACACGATGAAGAGGTAAACAAAAGGCAACTTTTCTAAATAAAATATCCCCTCCTCTAACCCACATGATTTTCAACAAAAACAACAGAACCATGTGGGGTATCTCGTTTACATGATCAAAAGAATAGCCCGACAAAAAGCTCAAGCTTTATCCAAAACCCACTTTCCAACCTTCTATGGTATAGGCAGAATAACGAGCTATTACGATTTACAATTTTACAAATCAATACCTGATCCCATTCAAAGTTCACATACACTGGGATCAATGCACAACAATATTGAATGAACATGTGCAAGAAGCAACATTCTAGCTACACGGGGCCTCGCTTGGACGATCTTGGTTGAGGAACATTAAGCTCACTCAACTGCGGTCGCTTTGGTTCTTCAGGTTTTTGTGCCTCCTGCATTTAGACATCAGAAAACAAAACTCATGACTTGAATAATGCATCAAGAAGACGTGTTTGATTACTGTTTTGTGAAACAATTTTTAGTTTTTTAAAACAGAAAGAGGAAAACTCATTTTATATGAACTGTTTTAAAATGTGTTCTTAAAAGTTGTTCTTCTTTTCAGTTTTTAAATCTAAAAATCCAAAACATCTCAGATGTTTTCTGTTTTTGTTTATTTTTCAAGTCACAGGTCTTTCCACTTTGTAAAACATCTCGTTCAAACAGTTTTTTTCTTTTTAAGTAATGACAAAGCAGGCAACATTGACTAAAGTTTGAACTTTAAATGAAGTAACATGCAGAATGAAGAAGACAGCAACCTTAGATACAGAAGGGGAATTTTTGCGAGACAGCGTCTGTGCTTTCAAATGCACACGATGCTGGCGCTGCATTTGTTGAAACTGTTGTAGCCTTGCAACAAAATTTATTCCATTATGTGAGTTCCCACTATCCGCAGTTATGTCACCATCGTCAGAAATATGAGATCCACCAGACATGTGTTGGAGAAATTGATAGGGAGTCCCTGAGGATGTTTTCTTCAATTGCTCACCATTGAAAGAATATGATGGCACAGCATCTAAACGAGTTTTCAGTATCTTGAAGGCAGCGCTTTGCTGCATAATGGTATAAAATGAAGTGTCAATGATCAATATAAAACAGCAAATCATCAACATTATCAAGATTTCAGAGAATTGATATATTCAAGTACAATTTAGCTCCTCTGAAGTGAGAGAATAACTTAGGTAAAGCAAGTAATCACAACAGTTGATTGAGAAATCAATGGTTAAGATTTAAGGAACATTATAGTTTATTATGCAAGTACAAGTATATGATCACATTCTCAACTATTGATTTCTCAATCAAGAGTTTTGATGAGTTACTTTATCCCCGCTTCGCTTTAGAGGAGACAAATTCATTCAAGTAATAATCACATTACATAGCCAGATTAAGTGGATAGGAATATGAATATGATAAATAGTTTTATCAAGAATGCATGATGTGCTTAACAGGGTGTTACAAGGAAAAATGACATTTTCAATCTTAAAAAAGAGTAGAAATAAAGTAAGTAATGTTGAAAAGCCTAAGAATTGGCCTCAACCAAAGGATGTTTGAACACAGCCCACAGGTACCGAATACGAACACCTCGATAACTTTTTTAAGTTAAAACAAAAAATCTTTTGAATTGCACATACCTGAGGAAGCAACATGAGAAGACCATACAACGCTTTAAACAACCATGGATATCTTCCAGGCTCGAGAAGCTGCAAAATCAAATAACCATTGATGAACTACGCAAGAGTGAAGAGTGCTATTATAGCAATAGAGCTACATGAGGAGAATTGCTAAGTACTTTATTCTCACCAGGATAAGCAGATAACTCTCTTTACAATATTTCCTCCTATTTTACTAACCTACCTCCTCTCACCCCTTGACAATAGATGCAAAATGCGTGATGATATACAAGTCATGCCTAGTATGATTTTCATCCCATTAATTTTTCAAATATTTAATTTTTTTAGAATCAGTTTTAGGGTAATGACTGCATCAAAAGTTTGTTTAGCAAGAGACAATATTTGAAGAGCATCAGAAGTGTAGATGTTTCAATTAAGCACCTGCAATCTAAGATAAGTGAAGACAGGAGTTTCCAGCAAGCGAATCAATTTGTCCAGCTGGACTAAGAGTTTGACATTAATATCCTCCTCAACCAGAGATTGAATCACAGCACTTGCATGTTGGTAAGTCTGTCGAGGAAGATAATTGAATATTACAAAAACGGGGCCACATGATTCAAATAAATCTAAGCTTTTATCCACAAATACACATTGTTCAGATGTTTGTGAGTGTGCCTTTTTGTGCTCATGCAACAGAAAATTAAAATTCAAACCAATAATTAAAATCAAGTAATGGATAACTACCTGAGCTAATAAGCAAAGACTTATAATAGCCATTGGAGAATGGCACCATGAGGCATACAAAGAAACATACAAATTCTTCCCGGCAGGATTTACAAGTGACTGCTTCAAAAGATCTCTAATCTCAGATAGTTCCGATGATGTAAGTAAGATCAAATTCAATGCCTGGAAATATTTAAAACAGAAAAAAATTAAACGTGGATGAACTTTGAAGTATTGAGCATTTAATTTCATTATACTAGAAAGGGTATGTGCACATTATCCAAAAGAACTGTTTTTATAGGGCTGCCCATAAGTTGAAATGAAGCAAGTTAGCTAGCTCTGGAATTTCAGTTAAAATTAAAATCATTTAATCCTACCTATGTAAGCAAGGAAAAGAATATAAGGCTATAGACCTGTGAAGACTATAGGTAAAGTGTATTGCAGCTTTTTATTTAAGCTCTCAGTAAAGTCACAACCTACCTGAACCATAATTGATGCAAAATCCAAGTCGGATTCCCCTTCTAGTATTGTAGAAAGTTCACGGTACACTCTCTCAGCATTCAAAAGCACACAAAGCCGACGAATTATTAAAGCACCACGCCTAGAATATTATATATAGTTAAAATTAAGAAATAAAACAGGAAATTAGCAGTTAAAATATATTTAAGCAAAACCATAGAACTTGAAAAATATACTGGATGAAGGAAACAACTTACTTTTCCAAAAGAGAGTTGTCTACCCGGAAATTGTGCACAAGAAAAACAACAAGATGCCGAAAGTGCTGAGGATCTTGTGCAATGCATGCATGAACATCAAGAACTAGAAGAACAACCTATTCGATTAAAAATTGAGATGAATTACTAGAAATTCAAGTGAACTATTGATTTCTTAAAGTGAAAGATACTGCAAATAAATAAGGATAGGAGGAAGTTACAAAATTAAGATTCTTATCAGGCCCTAGTCAAGTTAACAAGGCATATATACAAGAAAACTATCAGGGCGTGGGGTTGCAAAAGGCCTCAAACAAAACCAAGTAAGTTGGACAGTATGGGGGGAGGTATTGAACCTGAACATCCTAAGTTGAAAATAATGAGAACAGTATGGTTTGATCAAACAAAGATTTTAGAAATGAATGACTTGATGAAACAAATGTACATAAAAATAAAACGATATCAGGACAAAACTACCTCATCAGATTGATCTGAAAGTGCCTTCAGCAGGGTATCGAATATGTCATTTAGAAATTGCAAAACCTATTTCAGACAGGAAAAGTTATATGAGCAAGGGCACCAAAACCTCTCATTGATGATATAAAGGAGTTCCAGAAAAGCTTTTACAGAGCATTTCAAGTAAATAGAAATAATAGTTACTTCAGGAGAGGTTGACATTAATATAAAAAATAAAATGTTACACGAAAAAAAAAATACCAAATAAAATGTTACTATTGGTAGGTGAACTGAATATTTTTAATAGCCAAGAAAATACCATAATTCGTTACGAGTTAATCAGCCAAGACTGGTAATAGTGCTAGTGTGCTACTATAATTAAACCAGGCCAAATAATACTTTTTTTGGATCCCTAATTCCTGGAACATATGAATGGAAAGCATACTGCCTCATCTCATTTTATACTTAGGCAGAGCTACAGAAGGTACAAACAAAAAAGCAGCGGAGTAACATTGTTTGCTGGTTACAGTCAAGTAGCATTCATCGACCACCAGTAGAACTATTGCTCCAACTCCTAGTGTACCTTAACCAAAAACCTATTATGATAGAGAGCATAAACAACCACTGGTTTCCACAGACCTCAGAATTATCCAAAATGGGTCTTGCAACAGAGCTGTAGTGACACATAATTCCAACGGCTATACGAAGAAAGTAGATAAACTCTACAGATGTACAGGGGTCTCAAGAAAATGACAAAATAATAGCTGAAACCAATTAACCTCAGTACGATGTTTGTTTAAAAGGGTTGATATCCAATGCAGAGCTTCAATTCGAGTAGCCTCCCAGTCACTAGATAATTGCCTGATCAGTGAAAACCACTCAAAATCATTTCACAGAATAATCAGTGCAAACTTGATTTGGCTAAACAAAAAAGACCTTGAAATCATTTATCAAAAGCTTCTAAAGCGGTCAAGTAGGCACTACACAAATCCATATTATTTTAATTGCATGTCTTAAAAAATTAAAACCTAGCCTCTTTCTCAGGTTAGAAAAACCACACCTTCTGGCAATGGAGAGAATTGCTCCTACATCAAACCCTTCAGCTGGATCAGCCTTGATGGCGCGTAGTTCTTCATTGGTTTCACGAGCAACCTTGAACATATGCCGAAGTTAACTTCAAACTTGTTGGTATACATGGAAGGGAGCAATTTAATAGAAAAAGGGGCAAAACAGAGAGCAAAAAGAAAAAGGAAAAAAAAAGGATGAAAAAAAGAGGAGGAAAGAAAAGAAGGAAAGCTCAAGTGAACCTACAACTCTAATTTTCTCTTCTTTATCTGATATACAAGGCAAAATGGCCCCAAGAATGTCAGCATAATATGGAACAAGCTGGTCTCCACCAAGTTTGACAAACTCATTTATCTGTAAAAATAAGAAAGCACAAACATAAATAATATAAAATGTAAATGGATCACAAATCAGTACCCAATAACATTTCTTTTGATATAAAAAGCAATAGAAGCTTTGAGAAAATGCCAAAACTAAAGAATAGGGTATCATAAAAGTAAATATTTGCCTATCAAATCAAAGGATTACAGTACCACTTACCCATGTGATAGCTGTTAGCCTCGTAAATTCATCTGGAGAGCCTGCCCTCTGTACCAGTATTTCAGCCATTCGACCATAATCTACAGACTTCAAGAGTAGCACTGCTCGAGTCAGAAAATGACAAATGAACAAAAAAGGGGGGATAATGGCATAAAAGAATTGGACTCTGAAAAGTGGTAGAATCCTTTCAGCTATAACAAAAAGGGAAAAAGCATTGGCAGGAGCCTTACTGGGGAGTTCTTAATCTCTTGAAGGAACTCCGAAAGAGCTGAATCAGCTTGTTGACGTATTTCATGACTTGAATCACTCAACATATTAAACAAGCCTGAGAAGTTTATTTATGATTAGGTGGTTGACATTCAACTGTATTAAATTTTAAGAAAGAAAAGCATCATATTCCACACCATGCACTTACCATCAAGAAAATCAGGAAGAAAACCCAGCATATCGATATCTGGGACACTGTCCAATACAGTAATCCATCCTACCAAAAACTGGCGAACATATGGATTCAATACATTCATGCGTTCCCTTAGCAGTGGTATAAATTCTTCAATACTATAAAATCAGAAAAGAAAAAAGGAGGGGAATGAGGCAGTGCAAACTAGAATAGGGAGAAATAGGTTTACTTTCACTTTTCTACTTTAGATGGGAAATTAAAAAGTTGCTTCTTTAGTACAAGATCATTTACACCTCAAGGCGTTCACACATCTCAAATATCAAAGCTCTGTTCAAAAATAACATTTCAAATATCTCTGTATGACAATAAAGTCTTTTCAAAATTTTAAACAACAGATACAGATAAACAAATGATATAGACATAGGAGGATTGTGCACCTGAACTGATCACTTTCAGTCACAATATCCTGTTCCAATAGAGCAATCCCTAATCAGCATATGATTGCTATGTGCAATTTGCAAACATGTAAAGCTCCACAAAGGCTTTATTGGAGTTCAGGAAAACATATACCTTCACAAGCCGATCTAAGAGGTGCGCAGCACTTTGTACATTGGCATCTGAGTCTGCAGAAAGCTTGCATAGGGCATCAAAAATCTGGTTGAAGAATACAATAAAATCCCCTCTCACAACCTGAAATAAAATAAAATATGTCATTATAGGATAGTAGATCGAAGCTGTGTGCATATGTCAGCGCAATCAAATCTTCACCTTAGCTATGTTATATAGTGCTTCACAAGCATAATAACGAACTCTGCTATCTTGGTCACCGAAAGAATTTAACACTGGGGGCACAATATGCTGTCAAGACTCAAGTACAAGGATAATACGTCAGTAAGAAAGATTAATAAAAGCAATAGTATACACAACAAGCTCGCAATATTAAGTTTGACCGATTGGCCACTGATAAGCTTCTAATATACTACTAGAATCAGTTTAGCGTAATTTCTCTGGTGCAAAAAGTTCCAAATTGTAAGGCATGATGAACAAAGAAACAAACTAGGACAAAAATACAAAAAAGTTTAAAACTAGTGAGCAAGCCCTAACCTCAAGATGCTGAGCTGCTTCAGAAGCCAACCCAACAGTTGCAGCAGCTAATCCTATCAATCCTCCCTTCATTCAAATTTTTTTTCTTTAGAAATAAAAAATCACCCAGCATATAACATGACCAATATATTGAATCCAAATTAATGAAATAATGAAAAAAAATTACCTTCCGCTGATTGGCTTGTGGTGAATAAGTGAATTCCTTAGTCAACAAATCGATCACAGCCGTTATCTTATCATGATCCCCAGCAGTAGCTAGCTGCTTCACTATCCCCTCAATCTAAACACAAACACCCATCATCAACTATAGCCCAAAAAACAAAAACCCAAAACCAAAATCCCAAATTGAGCGAATTGCAGACAAAAAAACGGAAAGGGGCAGAGTAGAAACCTCAAGAGCAGCATTCTTGCGCTTCTCGTAGAGCTTGTCAGCAAGGTTACGGAGTACGGCTGCCGGAATCAACGAGAGGGCGTCGGCCATGGCAACAGCCGCCGCCAAGCTGGGAAGGATTGGGGAAAAGTCGAGAACTTTGGAGATCAAAATCGTTTTCGGATCTTTTCCTGCTCGAAACGAAACATTCTGAGAGACACTGGGGCTCTTTTTCCCTTTTGGGGATCAGCAATGAAATCCGAAGTTCAAAACTTTGTTTTGGTGGGGGATAAGTATTATAACGACTGACGTGGAAAGCGACTGAATTTGGGGAAATTTTTTGGTATCCAGATGAATGAATCAGATCTGATCAAAATTGAAAATTGAAAACGAACCCTAATTTTGTTTTGCCCTTTATTTTAATTTGAAATGGAAAAAAATGGAAAGTTTTGTCAGAATAACATTGGGATTTAAGATCCTAGGGTGTGTGATTATAAAAAGGTTGGTGTTTTTGAGTCAGTGGCCGCATTGGTTACTTTCTAGTTTCTACCATCTACGGTTCTACCTATCAGTTCCAGCTCAAGCTGAGGTTCAAACTTGAGGCTTAGTGACTAAGTTACATAAATATCCTTTGTTTGTGGCCAATCATATTATAGAGCGATTATAGTTATAGGTATACATACACTTTTTGGACATACAATTGACATATATGTTAACAGCGGTCATATACTCCCTCCGTTCCTTTTTATAAGAACCACATAAGGTTTTGTGTCATATTAATTATTTTTTCACATTTTTACTCTTATTTAATTCTGGAAATATAGAATTGTATTAATGATAGAAAGAGATTAAAAAGAAATATATTAAGGACAATTTTGAAAATTCAACAACATTTAATAACAAATTTAATGCAAAAAACTATACTACCTAACTTTCTTAAGAGTTATGCAAAGTTGGTTTAACTCTTATAAAAAGCAATGGAGTGAGGATAATGTATCAATTGTATGTCCAGGAAAACATATGTTGGAGAATCATTATCACATATGCTCTATTGTAATTTAATAATGAAATCTAATCAATTCAACGTTATGTTTATGGAGGGTTAAAAAAAATCAACTCATCAAGTTCGTGGATTTAAACTTTGGTAAAATCTTACTCTTTACCCATTGAAAAAATCTTTCTCTTCACATGTTAGAACATGTCTATCTTCAATTGGGTTGATAAGAATGAAAACCAAGTAAATAATAAGTGTTTGTTTGAATAGTTTTATTTTTCCATTTTTGCTAAAAAAAAATGTGTTAGCATACATTATAAATTTGTTATATGTCTCATTTTTTTGTGTATTTTTATATTTTTGAAAGTTTATTTAGAAAAATATGGCCACAAATACACTTTCGTTAACTAAATAAGGTGTTAAACGTTATTTTACAATGTTACTCAATTGATACTCCATTTTCATATTACATATTCATCATCTTGTGTCAATGTTAGTAATTTTATCTCTAAATAACACTCTTTTAATTCAAAAATTAATATTCTTAAAATTTACTTTTTACACACTATTCCCAAACATAAGTTATTTTTTTAACTAAATTATAGCAAGTTATTCTGCGAGTTGTAGTAGTTAAATGTGATTATTTAAATTTTTAAATTAATTTCTAAATGTTAATCTGGATTTGAATTATGAAAGTCATTAAATAAACAAAATTTAACTTTATCCGACAGTAAAATATGATACCCTAATCATTCATTTTGTAAATGTTTATTTTTATCCATAGAATAGAAGATGGTTTTATCATCATCCGCAGCTACCTCAAGAATTTTATATATATATAAAAAAGTAATAAACAAGTTAGTTGACTCCAAGAAAAAAGGTGTCATATATATAATATCACTTTCAAATTTCAACGAAAACATGCCCGAGAGGATAATATAAGCTTACGCTATCTATCTTATCTTGCTTCATTCAACAATAACGATTTGTATAATAATATCATGCCTTCATGTCACGTTAATGCATTCATACCCAATGACATATCAACCTTACTTCCATTTTTCTTCCTGCACTAGAAAACCCTTTTTAGTGTTAGTAGTATGTACTATACCTTTTCTAGTCTTCTATATTACTAAATTGGCTACAACACTAGTTAGTTGTTCTTCCGAAAAAGGAAAAAAAAGAGTTCAGAGTACTTCTGATCTTGGTATGGTGTGTGGAGGCAGAGTGCACATTGTTGTAAGGAATATTCATAACGAAATATAATAGGAAATGTTTATAAAAGGAATTTCAACGCTCAAACCAGCTTCTAAATCATAGAAAAAAATTAAAAATCTTACAAAAATATTTAATGACTAAAATAAGTAACGTTTATGTGACTACACGATCAAACATGTTTTTATAAAGTGTCGTATGACCTGTGTTTGAGGCACTTGGCCTTAGTGAAATCATTGTAAATGACTTTCGAGTCAATGGACACGATTGGACAACCTTGGTGTCAATGCATGTGTCGGCTCTGTGTTGCTCGAATGATTAGTTGGCCAACACGATATTCACTTGATTGTGGGTCCTTTGGGACGTACAAGACGATATTGAAGTTTATGGTCATTTATGTCGAACAAAATAGGAACCCACAATTTAGCATGCTATGTCAAGTTTGACAATTTTATGTCAAATATAACGGAGCATTTATAAGTTTAAATAGTTTGTCCGAGATGCAATGCAAGAAATATGAGATAAACAAACAATTTAAATTACTAACCCTACATGAGATAAATGTTCGTTTTAACCAACTTTTAGCCAAGATAAAATCTATTGAAATTTGCGCTTTTAAATGTGACTACATTTTATCAATTATGGTTTCACCACTTTGACGCTAAAACACCTTTTGGGATTCCCCTTCTTCTCTTGGAGGGAAAATTTGGATAGTTAAGTGGGAAACTTATAGAATATCCTCAATTTCATAAATTCAAATTATTTGAGACTTAGGGTTTACCATCTCAAATCTACCTTCTTGATTCTCCAAAAATTTCAGAAAAGGAATTTCAACAATCATTGCGCTTGAAGGTTCAAACACAACTGCATGAGTGTTGATTTATAGCGAATTTTCGTATAAACTGAAAAGAAAATTCACTCCAACTCTTAACAGATCAAGAGGAGGATATTTGAATGAGAGTAAGGCATCTTCTTCCAAAGTTGATAGGAAAGCTTTACAAGCTAAAGTATCTGAAGCTCTGATGAATACCTAATAAACTAGGAAATTATCTACATGCTCTGATGATCGGTATTCCCGGAAAAGGACTATTTATCAATTTGTTCCAACAAATCTCATGCAAGATCCAAAACACAAATCTTTACCAAGAAAGGAGCATGAACATTATCTACAAGCGGGAAAGAAAGAACTCTTGTTGGATCAAGAACATCGCAAGTGCTTGGGGTAGAATTTCCAAGCATGAATCGTTGATGATGTGACTTTACCGCTGTGACGGGAGTTAATTTCTTTCCCACGGGCAGCGCTAAAATGTTCTTCCATAGTAAGGGCTCAGAGTACTTCTATCTTGGTGTGGTAGATGTAGGTTGAGTGCACAATGGCATAAGGAATATCTACGAAAGAGCACTATAAGGGAAGTGTCAGCAAAAGACATTTTGACACTCAAGTCAACTTCTAGATCAGAGAGAAACTCAAAATCTTAGAAGAATATTCAATGAGCAAAATGAGTAATGCTTATATAATTAAAACGATCAAACAAGTATTTATAGAGTGCGGTGTAGCCTCTGTTTGAGGCACTTGGCCTTAGTGTAGCCATCATGAATGACTTTTGAGTAAACGATCACGCTTGAGCAGCTTTGTGTCATTGTCTATGCTGACTCTATTTTGCTCGGCTAACTATTTGAACAAGTTGGATCTTGCTTTGATCATCTTAATTATCCAACACAACATTCACTCAGTTGTGAGTCCTCTAGCTCATTCGGCCTTATAGTTATATGGTCGGCCTGAACAGTAGTATTTCTTCTTCTTTTATTTTATTAAGACAAAGCTAATAAGCTATGTTAATACAGCCATCGTTATTCATTATTTTTATTCTTTAAAAGAATACTAAAGTAATTTATTCAGAACTCTATTGATTTAACAAGAGAAATAAGAATTGACTCTTCTTTTATTCAAGTTCTAGATAAAAAGAAATAAACAAAGTAAAAGAAAAATGAGAAATTTCAAACTTGTTCAACTAGATGGTGTGACCGAATTTCCTGATAAAGCCCAAACATGTTTGTAAAGGTATGAATACTCTTGCTATGCATATGGGTTGCTTTTACTTTCCTCGTATATTGGTCAAGGGAAAGCCTAAATACTTTTCTTATCTTGCATATACTCTGCTTTTGCTTCCCTGACTTTTCCTTTAGTGGAAAAATGATTCTTTTTACACCTCAAACAATCAAATCTAACATTATTCAATTTCACTTTATTGCATTTATTTTTTTCAATCCAACTATATGCTGAGTGAACATATTTTCATGTAATGTATCAAATATTAAATCACAAAATTTCACCTTTGACTACTCTTTTTTATTTGAAATTGTTAAAGATCAATCACTTTACAAGCCTTCATTAAATGTAAGTTTAATAGTATGTAGTTTATATATATATATTGACTGGAATGAATATAATATCTTAATAATCTATCTATCAGTTTATATGTGCCATGGCCCATGAGCTTCAAATTACATAGCCTCATTATCTTGACGTGGTTCAAATTGTTGAGGTTGGGGGCATAGCCTAGTGTTTCATTATGACTATTTATCCTTGTAATGTTTGATTTAACATTTTTAACAAACATGGGGATGTAGCTCAAATGGTAGAGCGCTCGCTTTGCATGCGAGAGGTACAGGGTTCGATCCCCTGCATCTCCATTTTTGTTTTCCCAAAAGCATTTCACAATTTCCATAGGATGATAATTGTAGTTGGATCTTTTTGACAGTGACTGTTTAATATTCTTACGATGAACTTCACCGTTGGATTGCCATTCATCCATCACTGAATTTACTGGTTCACCCCATGATATACCAACAACCTATTCAAAGTCTCCTTAACATTTGTATTATTCATTTAAAAAAGTTGAAAACCAACTCATTGTATTGGTTGTATTTGTCTAAATAACAAAAATAACCGTTGCCATGCCATATAGAACTTCTCTGTACCAGAACCATGACAACCATTAACGGCATGTTTGGTATATTAGGTCCGGTAGTATTAGTTCTCATAGCATAAAATTTGATAAAAACCCTCCGTCCTTAATTATAAGTTAACATCGTAAAATTCACACTTATTAAGAAAATAATAAGGTTAGTTAATGCATTGGTTTAAAAAACATGTACAATCATTATAGTATTAATAGCGTTCCACTATCAATAAATGCAATGGCAAATATGAAAAGAGAAACTAATTTTTATTAATTTAGCTTATATTTAGTGACATCGTATAAATATCAATGTTAGCTTATAATTAGGGACGGAAGGAGTATTATACAACGTTGGTCATACACTCATACACTATAACTTATCATAACATTTAAATTATACGATCATATGTTTGGTGGAGGGCGATGATGGGTGGTAGAGATGGCGGTGGTAGTGGCGGGGTGGAAAGTGGTAATTTTGGCAGTAGTAGTGGTGACGGCAGTGGCAATGGTAATGGTTGGTGGTAGCGATAGAGTGGTGGTGGTAGTGGTGATGGCGGTTGTGGGGGAGTTGGTTGTGGCGGTCACAACATTGTATGGAGATGGTGGCATTATGTAACCTTCAGCACATCCTTTAAAAATGGAAAAATAAAATTCCTACAAGTATCACGACTATTGTAGTGAATCTGTTTATATACTAACTTATTGGAGTTTGTTGAAACTTATCTATATGAAAATACACTAAATAAACTCTCACAAGTGCTCTTTAATTTGCATCTAAACAGGATATGAAGTCAATTATCACGCCAGGAGAGAAATCCATACAAAATTAGCCTGGTTGGTTGATACATCCAAGCACGCTGCGACACTTAGGTTGATGAATATAGACCAGGAGATATGTTGTTCTATTGGACCAAAAAAAAATGGTATTCTAATTTCTAAATTAATACACTAGCCAATATTTATAAGACGGGAAAAAAGAAGGCAAATCACAGAATATCGCGCCCAATAATGAAAATTTGAAACTTCTTATTTGAAAACAATTATTTGACAGAACAATTGATACAACACTATATATACTGCAACAAATATCAAAATCGATTAAATGAATGAGGACTTATAAGCGACTCTTCAAGTTCCCTAAAGCCTCGGTAGACAAATTCTGTTTGGCTCTGTGGAAGGGCTAATCTCCTCACTTCAGTCATATACCTATAAATACAAGTCAATAAGAACATCAAGACAATGGACATAAACAACACAAGATAATGGAAGATTCAGAGAAACAAGCTAATTTACAATATAGAATTGGGGTCTAGGAGCAGCCACAATAAACTAATACATGTTCGTATTGGAAAAAATTATGCCCACAACAAATTTCAAATGAACAACATTTAAAGTGTAAAGAACTCAACCTGTTTGCCGCACTAGTGATCTTGTCCCGAATTCCTTGGCTAGCAACTGTTCGTTCCAATGAGAATCCTCCCTCCAGAATTCGGGAAGGCGAGGCGCTAATACCCATCCTATGCGAATATACAGACGTAGCCCACTCACGGAGTATAACAAGAACAGATCTCAACAAACGTAATCTAAGATTGGGGGAAGGCAAAATGGCCCCGTTTGATAACAATTGATCATATGCGTTCAGTACAGGTTCAGCTGCACCCTTACAAGCAGAAACAAGGGCTCTTGCAACATCTTCATCTCCAACAGGTTCAACCCCTGAATTTAACCTCTCCTGCAGAAAGACATGAATTCATATCTAAGATAACAGACTTCTAATTCCACCAAGTCCTGCTTTCATAAAATTAAAAGGCGGTCTCGAGAGGAAAAAGGGGAAATAATAACCACAAAGTAGCATTTACGGCCAAATAAAAAGGGTTTAACAAATTTGGGAACATATACCAGTCCAGCCTTCTCTAGGTGAAGACAAATAATGTCAAGCGGTAAAACAGCTCCATCACCCGGATAAATGCGGGCCCCGACCCTCTTTAATACAGAGCAGGCTTCAGCAATGCCACCTCTTGAAATAGCTTGATCTATAAGTCTAGCCCATGTCTCTCTGGCAATGCTGCTGTCATTTTCACCAGAATAGTTGGCAAAGTACAGCATCTCCAGGCATATCTGAAACAAATGTAGGAAATAAAGAGCAGTGAAAAGGAGATTTAATAAAGAAGTTTCAAAGCTTCACCTTGTTGCAACAACTTTTTTAACAAGAATACCACATAACCATGAATCATCCAGTAAAGCAATGGGAGATGCAACACAATCTGTAATGCCTCATTCAGTTTTACAAGAAAGATATTATTGGAATGAAGGGAACAAAAGAAGAGTAACAACTTCCCCACATTTGATTTGGTACCATTGGAAGGAAAAGAAAAGGGAAACAAACCGGAATAAATAAAATGACAATTGTACTAACATTATTGATTTGTAGAACTTCAATAAATAAAACAGGTAGTAATAGAACTTCGAAATTTAAAATTCATTAAATGAGAAGAGGACCTAAATCCCTTATTTTTTTCTCTTTCAAAGATGAACCAAAAAAATGCATCCTTTTATTCCCTACTTCAACCACATGACATGTGAAAGTAAATTGCTCGGAATAATCTAGATACTAAAGCTCAAAAAACTTCCAAAGACACCTAGCTAGTTGTTTAGTTCATTATCAAGCTCTTGAAATTGATTCAGCTTGTTCAAACTAACAAATTATGTGAAGTGTGAACCACCAGAAGAGAAAATTCAGAAGTTGGACAAATTTAACCTATATGTATATTCATAAACAGCAAAAAAGAGGAAGAAAATACCTCCCAGAGCTCAAAGGGTACAGCATATTCATTATATAACTGTGTTATGCTTTTTACATCTGATGATAGCTCTTTAGCTTTCTCTCGTATTGAATTTGCAAAATTAGCATCAGCAGTTGAACTTCCCTCTGGGACTAAACCATTTTGCTCAGAATCAGGTGTGCCATGCAAAACCTCAGACCTAGAAACCATAGCTTCTAACTCTTCTTTGATTTTTATCTGGAACCGAAGCACAGCAAGCTTCCCTTCAAGCAAATCTAGGAATCCACTATCAAAGGAACTCCGAGTAGAACCTATCAACCCATCATTATTAGTTGCATTTTTTGCCTGTAGAACTGCATTGCTTAGGTATTGACACCTGAGTTGTCCAAAACATAAAAACTATTAGAAGATGCGCATGCAAGCGTATTGAAACAAATCTAGTAATCTTAAATTCTAGAGACCATGTAGATGTCTTAAGTGGAAAAGGGAGCAGCTTGAATACATGTAACATACAGTTTCTCGCACAGGAAGAGGAACAGCCTTGTAGGCGAGCGAATTTATCCTCATCCAAACCACATAAGCAGAACTTATATGAGAACAAATGGTAAATCAGGATTCATTCCATGTTTTCTATGGTTAGATCAAGTGTCAGCTTTAGCATCATTCACTAGTGTCAATGATAGTACAGAATAATAATTCCATTTCCATCTATGGTATAAGTGGCCAAAAATCTCCAGCTTCAATTCTGATTAACATGAATGATAAAACTTTATTTTGCTTGAAATAAAAGACTACAAAGTTTTTTTTTGATAATACATTTTAAAATATTTTCTTACTATAATTGAGAACAGACTAGACTTAGCTAAACCCCAAAAGCTAGTACAAGGGGGGAGGATTGTCCAAGTCATTAGCCGATGTACGAACTTTATAGTTTTAACTTTTAAAAAGGATACCCATTCATTATCTGGGAAAAGTTCAGGCTTGATATCACAAATTGTGACTTAGCATTCACAATATTAGATCAAGCTATGGTGTAAGGATTCGCTGTGGGTGGTCCATACCAACCTGCTTTGCAGCCAACTATAAAGCAAAGCAGCAAACTGCTGAGAAAGCCCAAGGCCTCAAAGGAAATGTAGAAAAGGAGATGATAAAGACAAGGAAATTGAGGAACTGACTAACCTCTGTTCAAGGGTAGGAACTCCATCAATAGAGCGCCTTTCAGCTAGTCTTAATAATGCATGAGCTGCCAGCATATGTTGCCGCTTCAAGACATAATACCGTGCCAAAAGTTCATAGTACTTGACTTGATTTGACGACATGGGAGCTCCTGATTGCCCAATTGGAGAAGTAGTCGCAGTCACAGCACGAACCTATCAGGTAGGAAAATCAGAAGAACATGAAGATAGTTAGAAAAAGACAAATTTTATTAGAATCATTATGAAAAAAACAGCAGTTTTGTAGCTTCTGCATGAAAAGCCTGTCCAATTTAAATTACAATACACAATATTTGTGCCTTTTGACCAAATGTAGAGCAAGCCATTAACAAACTATTGGGGAGAAAGAGATTATACACAACCTCATGTATGGGTTTACGACCAGCACTTTGTAAAAACGGCAACAGGTCTGGCCCTCCATACTCTAATAATTCGTTCTCAAGACCTAAATCAATCATAGCCTGGTAGAGATACTCGTGGAATATTCTGTCAGGTGATTGGACACCCAGCTGAACAATTTGGCTTATATATTTTCTCCGAGAGGCTGGATCAAGTGCAGATTGTGAAGCAGCAGATCTGATGGGGGAGCTAAATTCCTTCTGCAAGGTGTCACCTTTCAGAGATCGCAAAGCACTGATAATTACCTCATAACACTGCTCACGCTGAGCAAGTGCTTGTTCTCTGACATTTGCATCAATGTCATCATTATAGGCATCCCCAGCAGGGTCAAGAGCCTGTGCCTTTTGAAGAGGTAAGCACACTACTGCTTCATAAAACCTGCAATCAGAAAGAGTATCTGACTTTCAGATTGAAGGCTTTCCAATCACATAAAAACATATAACGATACTTGACATAAAGATGGAGGAGGGCAAGAAAAGGAAACAAATATATACCTTAAATCCTCAAAACGTTTGCAAATAGTACGCAAGTCTGCAGACTCTGGGACTTTACTCAAGGAATTTAATGCCTCCCTTGCAAGATTTTCCTTTTCCTCAGCATCCACAGTCACAGCAGCTCTTTCCAGGGCTTCCACAGCTAAGAAGAACTTGTAATCAGACTCCTTATAGTAGCTTGGACAACCCTCTCGTAATCTCCTACTAATGTCATCTACTGTTCCCCTGCCATCAGGACCAGTATAATACTGGAGCCATGGATAATGTTAAGGAAATTAATTATAAAAGAGGCAAAAGTTTATTTAAGAAAAAGAAACAAATCTCCATTAATGTATAAAGTTGTGTATAATTTTTATTCATGGCTTGCCTAAACAAGTTTTTACCTCCATCAAAGTAGATATAAGTCTAGTAGCAAGACGGTCACCCTCCTCAGAACAAACAAGTTGATGGAATGTTAGCTGAACTAAGGCCTGTTGAAGGTTAGCATCAAATCCCTGAATCAAACGAGTGACATGATGCTGAGAAAGAAGTTGAAGCAAAAACAGGGCTTCGCCGGATCTAAGGAGCAACTGCCTAATGCACTCCATTGCCCTCACCTGTAGCACAACAAACCCAAGTGAAAAAACTAAACTAATAGCTTAAAAAAGAAATCACCTATTTTAACAAAGTAGACCCACCTCCATGGCAGCTAATTCTGCAGGACTATATGGCAATCGTTGCCTTTTATTAGTGGTTCCACCACCATTAGACTCCATATTTCTTGAATGTGCCCCAAACAGGCTTCTTACCATACTTCGATCACCAGCACCTAATGCAGAACCATTACCATATAGAATGGAACCACTCACATCTCCTAAACCTGCTACACAGCCATAAAGCCCTCTCCTCTGGTTCCTTCTAGATCTTAAGAATTTCTCTAAAGATCGGAGTTTGAGTTCAAGGACTTGCATAGCCCCAGCAGAGAGTCTGCATACAACTACCCCATTCTCTAATAAAGTGCCTGAAGGACCAAAACTTCCTTTTACAACCATCACAGGAAGTTCCCATAGAGGAAAAAGTAATCTGGATGAACACAAACAGAGTCCTTCATGTGCACCTGAAAAAACAGGCTCAGCCTCCTGAACAACCTGGCCCATGCTAAATCCACCAGCAGCAGTTCTTGTGTTTGATAATGCGCTGCTCCCTTCAAGTTGTGGCATGCCAACAACTCTTGGGTCCTCAAAAGCTTCAGCTGCCTTCTCAGCAATAACATTGCTAATAAGATTTTCAGAATGCACTATTCTTGCAGCTAGCATTAGACACATTGCAGCTGCCTCACCAGCACCAAAACGATTGAAGAAATCTTCTAAAACTGATCTTGGAGAATTGGACTCTAATAGTCGCCTTAGAATGTCCAGTGGCCTGTTAAAAACTATTTCCATCATGCCCATGGTGCTGAAGATGACAATCCTCCTCCTAGGCAATATATGTTGGGTTGAGAGGTCTCCCCTTGCCCATAGTTTGCCAGATGCCTTTTCACATGATTCCATCGAGTTCTCATAGCCACCAAACTCAATTTCTGAATATAGAGACCGCACAGTAGCTGCAGTATCTGGCAAAGGTAGAACATCTGCCACAGAAAGCATTCTTCCTTCAACTGGTAAAGAAGATACAGATTCCCGTAATGCCCGGGAGCTCCTCATACCTGTCCCGAGATTACCTGATGATGATGACTGTGTACTTGAATCCCTGTTCAAAACAAGGAGTGAAGGCATGGTTGAAGGTGATGCATCAGAAAGGATAAGAGTTCCAGTAGAATAATAGGCTGCCTCAACTTTCAGTGAGAGATCCTCATTCTGAGGTCTACCAGCAAGAGCCATGGTTCCAAAGGTAAGACCACCACTAACACCCCAAGGAGGAGCAGGTCTTGTTGCAACAACCTTTAAACAGCTAGGATTGTGATGGTTTGTATTGAACCCAGTCAGGCTTCCACTTGAAGGAGAGGTAGATAAGTACATCCTTCTGCCATCTGATAAAACAGCAACAAGATGTAGCCACTTGGATTCAAGTGTAGATAAAGGTGAGATGCAAACAATAGATGGCTTCGGTGATCGACTTGAGACTCTTGATCCTGTTGATTGTCTACCTTGTGTGTCCCTCTGATTGACAAGATTCCTTTCTTCAGCCACTTTCTTTAATGGACCATCCCCATTTGGCCCAAGAACATAAACCTGAAGCTTCATCTCCTCAGTTCGTGCGTACAATATTTGTCTCTCATTGTCAAAAACCATTTCAACAATAGGGTCAACGGCTCCAAAATTGAACACATTTGGTATGACCCATCTGCAAATAACAGCTATGATCGTAAAAATGAGGTCATGTTGTATACCATTTACAAAATACACATACAATTTGAAGATTGAGAAAAATACACAATCAAGTAGCACAGTCAGTGAACGAGATTAAAAAGCACAAAGAACCTTGAAATTACACTTCCTAGACCAGCAGTGATACAGATCTTTCTGCATCGCTTTTGCCATCCGGAACCAGTTGAATAAAGAAGCTCATATATGTGGCCATCACGACCAGCAAGGAAAATGCGGCCCTTATCAGTACATGATACACATGTCATTGTAACCCCATCAGATGGTATAGTGTACTCTGGCAATGGCTGTAACGAAACTTCTTCAAATGGATCTGAACCATCTGCTCCTCCAGAGCAGCATACTCCTACTAAAATTAACTGATAAAAAGAGTTGGGTGAGAAACAATACTGCTCCCACAAGGAAGTCTGGAAAGAACATACTGCACATGATTAATGGGAAACTTGTTATACAACACCCTTTCATTAAAAAATTGAGATAACATGCTGTCATGTAAAACATAGCAGCATCTAGTTAATATCTAACAAAACCATCACATTGAAGTATTAAACGCCAGTAATACAAAAAAATGACATTTAATATCTAACCAAAAAGCAGGCACAGTGCCAGAACAATTGCACATACATTTGATTTGATGTTTTTGTATTAGCAAATTTCATACACTACACTGCTTATATGGTTTTTTATTATGTTATTCTACTTTTGAATTTTGTTAAGGAGATTCTCCAATGGATTTTGGATTCATAGGACCTTGTGATTTTGATGATTTTTTGTCTCCCACTTTTTTTGTCTTCTGCACCTTGCAGAATCATGTGCGGCGCTGTGATACCAAGGCTTCACAATCCAGTGAGGGGATTCCACCCGATTCTACAGTTCAGTGATTTCCCATGCGATTCGACTCGCAAGGAGGCTCCTGAGTGAAAATGTGGGATTGTACAATGAAATCACGATTTTGCAAACGTTGCTTCTTAACAAAGCACGAGTATTAATCTGAGAGTAATTTCAAAAATTAGCTCTCAAGGCAAAAACTTATCACAGGCATACCAGAGAAGAAGATCTTGATTTTAAAAGTAACGTAGGACACATGGTGAAAATTCAATTCAATGGATCTTTTATGTATCCTTATTCATTAAAGCTGGCCTTTTCTTTTCTTTTTCATCTTACGAATTACAAAACAGTATACAAAAACACCTCATTAATGAACCATAATAATAAATTCTCCAACCATTTAGTGACATGGATGGGAATTGAAATGAGGGTATAAATAAGTCAGAAGGCTACCCAAATTACTTATCAACAATTGGGAAACATTCAACTATAAGATTCAAGAAAGGAATGGATATCATAATTTAACAAATGAAGGAATGGTCTTCAAGACAAAAGAAATGTTAGAATGAAGAGGACGCCAACACACAGGATGTTGTTCAGGTACAATAAAAGCAATTTACCATACACACACACACACAGAAAAAAGGTCACGAGCACGATATTTAGTACAGCCCTTGGAAGATAACTAAGACAAAAGAATGGTTAATACCTCAACAGGAGTCGCTAAAATTAAGAGATATTGGATAGCTTCAACAAAAACACCAGGTTTTGATTTTGCAAGACCAACAGCACAAATAGCTTGTTCCTCCCCACTATACTCAGGACATTGGCCATCCCTATGGAAGCAGCAATGTTAAATTAGAAGAAGTGCAGTACATGTAAATATGGGTTGCGCTAAACTAGAATGCAATAACAATCAAAATGATTACTAGCCACCTAAAACAATCCCTAAACTGTTTATGCACTACAATAATTAAACAGCCAAAGTAACTATAAAACAGAACAGAATTACAGAAATAGTAGTTCAAAACTCAGGAGAGTTCAAACAGAAACTGGAAGAAACAAAACATTCAAACATATAACACCCTTAAACCTTTTCTAACTGCTAAGTCAAAGTTGGCCCCAGTAACATTCACATATTAGTTACTCAAACTAAAAGCTTAAACTACGGCAAATGACTAGGAAAAAAATCCTCATGAGAAATTAAGAATTCAAGAAATGGTCTGTGAGGATCTATTGTCATAAATGCAGATACTTAAAAAAGAAATGAAAGAAAGGGGAAAATAAATATACTTAAATATGGCATTAAAGGAAAAAGAAAAAAAAAGAGTTCACTAATAAACATGAACTCCTTCCATTGCTTGAATGCCAGTGAAGTAAAAAAAAAATATACAGGACGCAACTCCATAGTCCATACCTTCAAAAAAAAAGGAAGATAGCTTTCATTCAAAAGTTGAGTGCGAAAATGTCCAGTATCAGCCTTTAAATTTCAATAATTGTAACTCATCAACAATGTACTTACCACTTATCAAACCGCCAAAGAAACAAGGAATTGTCCACAGATGCCCAAGCCCTACGTATTTCCGGAAATATTCCACAAAAAGCAGTTCCTTCCCCGCCAGCTGCATTGTACCTTTCAATGAGCACAGGAGGCAACTCCCACGTATTTACTACCTCAACTAAAGGCGGCCACTGAAAAAGTAGCAAATAATGCAATCAGAGAGTAAAAACAAGGCACAACTATACTAATTACCCTAACCACATGCTCTTTACTACAATGCACACTGTCCTTAACAAATTACCCCCCCCCCTAATATACCCAAATAACATCTAGCCGTTTCATGTTAGAATCAATTAAATGTTTGAGCTTTCATAAAGGAATATGAGTGTGACTAGTGAGTAGCGACTAATCAAGTGAGAATAAAACACTTCATAGAATCAGTGATAGTTTGTTTTACAAGTCTACAAACTCTACACTAGTAAACTAGTAAACAAAGAATTCAGCTTTGGCCCTCCTAGAAATTCATTAGAGGTCTACAACTCTACTCCTACGCCAAATAACTCAAAATCAGCCGCGCCAAATGGGGGCGGACAAAACTACAATCACAGAGCATGTAGGGTTGAAAGCAAGAACAACAATTTAAAAAAAAAATTGATATTTGAGGGGAGAAAGTTGAAGAATACCTCTCTAGGGTGAGTGGAATAGGGATGGCTAACATATCTAGAAGCTTCTAGAGCTTCTTCGAAGTCGAACTGAGACGAAACTTCGCGGCCAATGCGATCACTGACGACAAGACCCGCATTTGTGACATCGCGCATGACAATCTCATCTTCCCACGACATCACCGTACAATTGGAATGAAATTGAAGCCGTCGTTCTTCTATTGTTCGCCGGAGAGACGAACGGAGAATGCAATTGGGAATGGAAGAGAGAGAGAAGAAGTGAGAGGAGGAGCTTGCGATGTAGGGTTTTGCCGAGGGTTCAGTGAATTTGATAGTGGCGGGCAAAAAAATTTCTTTTCCGGTCAACCAAACATTTAAGGAAATAATTTTGGGGAAAAAGCGGAAAGAAAAAAAAAACTCCTATAAATTTTTTCGGTGTTATCCATATTATTTCAGAGCCGATAGCTTAATTACTAAAATGAGTTAAATTAAGTCAATAAACTGAGCAAATAATTTTTTTTAAGAAATGTTATGTTTATTTAAGATCATGTTTAGAAAATTTTATATTTACAAATTTAATAAAAAATCATATAAGAGTCAAATTAAGATATTGCCCACTATAATTATATATTAGTTTGTCATATAAATTTTCATTATTAAGTGAATTGTTTTTACCCCGTAAAATTATATATAAATATTTTTCCATGTAATCATTTTAATTAGGGTGGTGAAAACCTGGGGTTTTTCCTAAAGATCAAATTTTCAACTTATACATTAGCAATCACTTTTACCCGCGATTGACAGTAATTTTTTTCTCCTTTATTTATATATATATCACATAAGTGTTAAGTTCATTTCAATATCATAAAGAAAAAAAATAAATTCTAATAAAAATTAGTGTTCGTGTTTCAAATATAAACTTTTTCAGTTGCAAACGTGAAATACATACATATCACATAATTTAACGGTTAGATTTATTAAATCTACATTATATAAAATAATGTTTAATCTCATTTACCTTAATATGTCCTACCCGCGACTTGGAGATTGTTTGGATTTGAAATCCATTATATGATTATAGTGTGAGGCTGTCATTCCATCTTCCTGATGAACAGAGTGTTGTCTATAAATAATGAGACAGTTCAGGATGCAATTGATAAAGTTGTATTGAAGAAAACAATGTTTATGGGTTGGATGGAGGCTAATAAATTTTTTCCAGATGGGCGAAACATTACTTAAGAAGCATATCCGACCAGATTTGTTTGGAAGGATAGTAGTAAACCATGGTGTCAAAGAAAACAGGGTTTTTCCATTGGTAGAATATCACATGTGCCTCCGACATGCAGAGAAGATTATTACTTGAAGCTGCTCTTGAATGTTCAAAAAGGATGCATGAGTTATGAAGATATCAGGACTGTAAAACAGGTGACATACAACACTTTTTAGGATGCATGTTATGCACTTGGTCTGCTACAGGATTACAAAAATATAGTCAGAGCAATAAAGGAGGCCAGCTTTTGGGCATTGAGAGAGTACATTAGAGGACTTTTTGTGATATTGTTGGTTTCTAACAACATCTCTAGGCCTGAACCTGTTGGCAAGAACTTTCGGAAGATATCCTCTACCGATAAAGAAAGCAGCTAGATTACACAAGTGAGCTCTTGCGTTTTGCTTCATTCAAAATTGGTCCTTTCAATATTTTAAATGGGTTTCTCTTTGCACCTTATGAAACAATATGAATGCTATAAACTGTTATGGCATTCCTCCGCATAAGTTGAGTTTGAAGGAAAACGACCCGGTAATATTACTCATAAATTTTGATAAATCAAACAGATTGTGTAATGGAACAAGGCTGAGAGTGGGGAGGATGGGAGACCATGTCATTGAGTGTGTCACACTCACAGGGACTAAAGCTGGACGTATTGCACTGATTCCTATAATGAAAATGACTACAAGTAATGCAAACCTACCATTCAAACTTCAACAAACTCAATTTCCTATATCCATTTGTTTTGGTATGACGATCAATAAATCGCAGGGACAGACACTTGAGTGTGTTGGATTATATATTCCAAGGCCAGTTTTCACCAACGGACAGTTATATGTTGCTTTGTCAAGAGTAACAAGCAAACAAGGATTGAGGATACTAATAGAAAATCATGACAACCTCCCTCCTAACACAACAGTTAATTTTGTGTATGAAGAAGTTTTTGGAAATATAACTCCATAAGGTACTGCTTACTGATATTCTATAAATCGTATTACGATTGATATTATACTCTTATGTGTTAGAACGTTAATTCTAACGTGTGATTTGCCTTTTTGTGTACTGGGTGACTTCCTATTATGCTTTATCATTTATCAGCCATGAGTTAAATAATGTCAAGTAGGATGTTGTTATTTGTCTTTTATTTTACAAATTGTAACATAAAATGATAATTAATCTCATGTGTAATTTCATGAGTATTTTAGATAACCTAAAATATCAAGAATCGAGTAATCAACATGACAAAATAACATCTAAATTTAGCACAAGATGTGGCTGGTAGTTAGCTAACTTTGTCCCTCGACCATGCAGAAGTGGTTTCGATCATTGCCCATGTGAGTTAAGTGCAAATTATCGTCAACCGTTTACTGCTAAGTAACTATTTCTCACGGCTACAATATTGGTCACTATTGTCGATCTCACAACAACATGTATAAGAAGTTATAAAAAAAACATTTCACACACAATGATTTTAGTTTATCCAAAGTTATCCGTGCCTCGCACAGATAAATCCAACTAGTTCTTATTCTATAAAAATGTTATTAAATGGAGCAACACTTATATTGGAATGATAGCTCATGTGGTAAGAGTTGGAAACATGGAGCAACATTTATGGAATCACTAAGCGGTCTTTTTCATTCCCATGGTAGAGGGTGGGGGAAGTTGAATCTGAAACCAAGGAATGACAAAAAATTCCCGTGAAAACTCATAAATGCCACTACCGACGTCTTAAAAAATATTTAAATACTAAATAACATAAGGCTATTTTAGGAATTTCAATATATATTTTCGGAAATATGAATTTTTAACTAAATGCATGTTATAATTATTCACAGGAATATGAATGAAGATTCCCAGGAATCAAATTAGCAAATGAAACACATTTTTAAAACATGTCATAAAAAAAGAATTAATCTTTAATAGAATTCATTATAATTTTCCCCTTGCTTTTTTATTGAAAGTTGAATTCATTTGTAATTGAGATTTTTTTGTTACACTTGGAAAACATTATTGAGATTCTTGTTGAAATAAATTTAAAACTATCAATTTTTTTTTGTTACATATGGAATCAACTGTCAAATTTCAATTGCTAAGAAGTTTATTTGAATTTCATAAAACATTCCTAGAAATAAGTTTTTAACAAGAGTAAGTGTTAATACAACACACCCTCCCTGAGAAAATACCACACACCTTAATTATCATAGCAAATTGTTTCAAAAAATTAAAAATCATAGCAATTGGAAATTTTCAAGTTTTCAAAAACAAATTTTCATCAAGAGTTCGGATTCTCATTTCTTATCAGTAGCCGCAAATCAATTTAACTTGACATTCCTGCCATGTCCAAATTGAGATCCTGCAAACAACATCAGCATTTTTCTTACGAAGCATTGACAAATTATTCATAACACTAAATATATGCATGAAATTTGTGTTCATTCAACACACCACAGCCTTTTAGAAGGAAAAAAAAAAAACTATTAAAATTCTACACAAAAGTAGAGAGGCGTCCATGAGGTCATTGATGAATTGATAGTAAGATTCAGGCTTAATTACAATTTTAGTCCATTATTTTTTATGATTGTACGATTTAGGTCATTGATGTTTAAAACGCTCGATTTAAGTCCTGGATTTTTTTTTGTGCGATTTTGGTCATGCCGTAAGTGCTCCGTCCAATCCCTAACGGAAACGGTCTACGTGGATGGTTCATTAATTGGCGTGGATTACATTTGCTGGGCCCACGTGACTGTACCAGAATTAATATAATAAAAATAGTTTAACTTAGTTAATCGTTTATTATTACTTAGTTAAATGTGATTAAGAAACAAATGGCCACGTGACTTGCACGGCCTCTTCTCCTTCAACGGTCATCTCCTTCATCAATGTTCTTCTTCTTCTTCTTCGCCATAGCCACACTATTTGAAGGTCCAGAAAAGAAGAAAGAGAGAAGACCAGAGAAGAAACACAGAACCTGCGAAGCAGAAGTGAGGAAGATACACTGAAGACGTGAAAGATGGGAAGGTACAGTGAAGCTTCGTCTGCGACCTCTGCAAGTGCGAAGTAGAAAAAGCTTTGCGATTGTGGGGTTGAAGCTCCATTGATTACATCTTGGAGCAATGAAAACCCAGGAATACGATTTTGGGGCTGTGGACTGTATAAGGTAGCCCAATTTGCTTCTAAGCAGTTGAAATTGTGATTTTTTTCCAATTTTTGTTATGAATCCTAATTTTTGGCACGGTTTGATTTTCCAAGTTTATGGATGGAAGTTAAGGATACAGTGCTGTTAAGGCAACCCAGTTTTACTTTTGAGTGTCATTTAAAGTTAAGGATGCAGTCCTGCCCGTAAACGATGGAAGGAGGAAGGAGTACACGATGGAAAGAGGAATGAATGATGGAAGGAGTGAACCATGGGGCCCAACAAGTGCATTCCACGTCAATTAATGAACCATCCACGTAGACCGTCTCCGTTAGTGATTGACGGAGCATTAACGGCGTGACCAAAATCGCACAAAAAAAAATCCAGGTCTTAAATCGAGTATTTTGAACATCAGGGACCCAAATCGCACAATCGTGAAAGATAAAGGACTAAAATTGCAATTAAGCCTAAGATTTATTCTTTCGATTAGATTCAATCAAATTGTTTTTCGAGAACAGTTGTACCTCAAATTCCTAACTTCTGGAGCATTCTAAAGAATCAAATGAAAAATGCGAAAAAGGGGTTGGAGAGATTCAAACACGGAACTAAGAAGTGGCAACACACCATTTTTGCTAGTTGAATTACACAATCAATTAATCATAATATGAACAAACTTTTATTTATATCATCAACTATAACAATAAAAGAAAGAAAGAAATGTCCTAAAACCCCATTACCACCAAACCCACGTTTTCTTCTTCTTCTTCTTCTTCTTCTTCTTCTTCTTCTTCTTCTTCTTCTTCTTCTTCTTCTTCTTCTTCTTCAATCATCATTCATGTTTTCTCTCCCCTTCACTACTGTTCGTTCATCATCTTCTCAAATACCTCAAACACGTCCATGAAATCCCAACCAAAACCCTTCACTCCAACCAGACCCTGAATCAAACACTACAAGCACAACCCATTTCTTCCATCTCCTTCAATTGATCCTTAGGCCAAAGCTCTAGAATCACCCCCCATTTCTAACTCAAAACACAGAGAAGGGAGAAGAAATAGAGGAACCCATAACATCCAACACTCAAATCGCGATGGAGGATGGTTTTAATGGCTGGCTCCGATTTCATCGACAGTGGAGATGCCCTTCGCGGCGGCCATGGCCAGGGTGGCGGTGGTGCTTGGCGGGTGCACGATTTAGAGCGGCGGGTTCGATCTCGCCATCGAAGTGGTGACAGATAGCACGATGGTGGGGGATCATGAAGTGGTTTGTTGTTCTGGATTTGAAACCCCTTTTCCTCTTTTGTTTCTCTTTCTCCTCCCTCTGTATGTTCCTATTTTGAGTAGCTTTGGATGGTTGTGGTTCAATGTTGTTGGTGGTGCAATTTGAGGAGGAGAACGTCGGTTTGGTGGTGATGGGGTTTCAGAACTTTAATTAATGATATAAATAAAAGGTTGTTCATAATGTTATTAATTGATTATGTAGCTCAACTTGTAAAAGGGGTGTTTTGCCACTTCTTGGTTCCGTGTTCGAACCTCACTCACCCCCTTTTTCCAACTTTTGAACTGATTTAATGACGTGGCATCAGCCCTTCTATCCAATTTTTTAAAGGGGGTACAAAAAACTTAATGAAGTACGTTTCGCAAAAATGTGTATTTACGGAGGCAAAAAGTACATTTTAGCTTAAAATAATCAAATAACTATCTATGCAGGGTGAGCATTGTTAATGAGAAAATTTGCAAAAAACACTCTCAAGAGCCATAACCCTCTTGAAAGCTAGACATATCTTATATCAAAGCATAACCAAGTGCTCATTCTTTAAAACCTCTTTTTGTCAAGTGCAGCTTTTAGTGTCTAAAATCATGTAGCAAAGAGAAGTTATTATCTCTTGCTCCATACTTGTATTTAACATCATCTAGCATTTACTTCAAATTGAAAAATTTACATCTCCTCACATTTACTTAAAATTGACCAATTTACATCTCCCTCACTTCTGACAAACCTGCAAATTAAAAAGGGCACAAATTCAATTAAGTTTCTTTTCAACAGCAATGTCTTATTGCCTTGTCAATATTTTGTTTAAGAATTCAAGATCCCTAATTCCCATCAACTTGTGCAGGAAATCAAGTCAATATCTAAAAGTTAAAATAACGAAAAATAAGGCTTCCTCATGTTTGATAGGTTTACATCACAAATAACTGCCTCCGTATCTTGCACCATGAGAATGTTCTCATAACCGTCTCATGATTTTCTTTCGGAAAGATAGAAAGAGGACCTAATCACAACATCACTCGAGCCTAGACAATCTAATTTCTCATACAAATGACAAAACAAACAACTTTGAATCTCACCAAAATATGCTATTGCTAGAGCATAATTAAAGTAACCACAAAGTCCAGAAAAAATCTTCAGGCATTGTAAGAAGGAATGCGGTAGAAAATAATGATTAAAGTTTTCAACTTTTAATTTAATGGAACTAAAGTGTAGAGGCAGTGAACCTGTTTACCAAGCTCGTTCCAGCTACAAACCAATGTCTAATTAGTAATATTCAAAGTCCTAACAACAAAACAAATCAACTTTCAAAACTATTTTGGGTAATTATATCTGTGATTATACCTCACGCAATCACCAATGAAATCAACGATGATACTGACCTAAAGATATTTGTTATACCTTCCAGAATCTTGACCATTCACTCAGAAAGTTTTCAAGCTTAAAGTCTCATGCCAACAATCTTTAAACAGAGCACCAAAAAAGAGCAACAACTCATTTTAAATCATAGGAATCAGTCATTTACATAATTCATTGAGATTTATTGCAGGTAGAATTTATAATTAAGAAGGTTGGCAGAAGCCCATAACTAATTCATAAACATTTTAGGTATTAGTTGTGATCAAGGTTTTTAGCATAAGCAATTCCCTATTCATATCAAAACTCAAAATTTCAAAGGAAACTGCACAACAATTAAAAAAAGCATGACACAACCTTTACCATAAAACTTCAAGATTGAGTGATTAAAATCTTTCCACCTAGCTCATCTTGCTGAACCTTCAACTCACCACGCGTTGCAAGAACTAATGTCTGATAGAAAATATGAGCAGCTAATTTCCTTGTTTCCCCTGCGGTAATTAAATCCTTGAGGACTTGAGAAACGCTAGTTCTGAGGACAATTGCTTTAATCTACCTGTTCATATTTATATTGACCTCTTTTTCAAAAAAAAATTATATTAACTTAGTCAACTTCACAAATTCTCATCTAAATCTAAATATATAATATATAAAAATATATAGTCTAAAATGCACTGTCTAACCCTAGTAATTCACACAATTGTAATTCACACAATTGCAAAACGTTCCAAGTTCTTCGGGTTGAGATTTTGCTGGATATATGAAGTTTTTTGCTTTTTATGGTATGATTTGGTCGGATAAGCAAACCATTTTTGGGAACCTCATAACCTAGTATATCGCATGGAAATTTCTTTCGAATCCTTTTTTGGGCTTACTTGTGGTCATCCACTGCAGGTTAAAAAAACAGAATGAAGGGTGGAGGTGTAATGTTACTGATGAACAGTGCTGCTACAAACCAGTCAATAAGATGTAGTAGATAACGTAGAGTTTGATCCGATATTTTGTTTTGTTTTTTAAGTTACTTTTAAGTTAAAGTTGGGTCAAGCACAATTTGTAACAAACTCTTACAAAACAAGTTACTTATTGTCTTAGAAAGAAAATATAAAAAAATAGCTTTTAAGTAAAAAGTTAAATAAGAGAACTCTTTTGAAATAAGCTACAGAGAGCGTCACAACCACCGCCTCCACCACAACACTCCACCACTACCACTACCACCATCACCTCCACTGCTACAACCACCGCAGTTGTCACCACCACCGCCACTGGTGTTGTCACCGCCACCACCACCGCCTCCACCCTCAACACCCTCCACCACCATCCACCACCTCTGCCACCACCATTGCTGCCACCACCCCCACCACCACCACTATTGCCACCTCATCCACCACCACTACCATTGCATCAACACTCCACCACCACCACCACCATCCACCACTGTCATCCTCTCCACCACCACCACCTTCATCCTCCACCACCACAACTGTCCTCCACAACCACCACCATTGTCACTGTCACCTCCACCACCACGACCATCGTCGCTACCAAGTAACACCCACTGCCACCGCCTCCTTCGACACCACCAACACCACCTCTGGCATCACCATCACCGCCTCCACTACTGCTAGGGCCGCCAACTCATCTTCCATAACCAATGCTACCACCGCTTCCACCTTCCACCACCTCCACCATCACCACCACTGCCACCACCTAGTAACAGCCACCACCACCACCACCGCCACTAGGTAACACCGACCCAATGCTAGAATTTAGTGACAAACACTGGGACTAGCTTCAGCCACTCTCAAGCTAGGGTTCATCCTCATTATCTCATGCGGAAGGTGATGAAAGTGATGATGGCTCTTGACCAAGATGTGTTGAAACACTTTGTGCATACAATGATGGTGTTTGTTACTTTCGGTTCAATTTTTCCATATAGAGCTAAGTAGGTTCTCGATGGGTTTTCTCGTTAGTTGCTATGTTCAGTTCATGTTTCTCCTCTCCTTTATAAACATTTGCTAACCTCCACTTGTCTCTGGTGTGATGCGACAGAGCCGCCCTATCTTCTTGGTAAGAAGGCCCAGAGGCAGTGCTATACCAGTTTGACTTTTGAAAAAAAAGAGACACCAAATTTTAAAGAATTGAAACGAGGAGTATGGATGGAAGTCTTGCAATTCTAGCCGAGCTGGAAAAAAGAAGCAAGGTGTCATCAAACTATACTATGAGTTTTCACTTGATGAATACTTGATCAAGACCTAGATCAATTAATGTTTTATTGTTTGGACATTGTAGGATCAACTTCTTTATATGGGTGCATCTCTCTTTGGGCTTGGCCGATTTGAATAAAATTGTAAAAGTATCAATTGTAAAGTAAAACGGAGTGTGGTGGTCCGTGGAAACGGTAATCAAGGGCATACCCGTCCTTCCAAATCCCAGATTATTGGCATAGTGTTCTGAACTATCACTGTTATTTAACTTCAACGTGAAACAGCTTCTTCATCTTTTTCTTTGCTCTCGTGTTTCAATTATGTCTTCATAACCCCTCGCTATCTCTTTCTAGCCATTATTATGTCATCATCGCCTTACTCCGCTCCTCAGCCCCATGCGCCGCTCCTCCGCCCCCGCCGCGATGGCTCCCGCCCTCCCATCCTGGCGCTCCTCCTCGGCCGCCGTGGCCCCTCCGTTTTGGTCCGGGAGACGGCAGCGCGTGAGCTGGAGGAGCGGCGGGTGGACTGGGGATACTCCAAGCCGGTGGTGGCGCTGGACATGGCGTGGAACATGGCCTTCGTGGTGGTCTCGGCGGTGATGCTCGGTTTCACCCTCCAGGAGAAGCCCAACACGCCGATCCGGTTGTGGATCTGCGGCTACGCGGTTCAGTGCCTGGTCCACCTCGTGCTGGTGTGGCTCGAGTATCGGAGGAGGAACCGGAGGGAACAAGTAACGGAATCTGGTAACGACAACCTCGATGACGATGTAGATGACAGTGAGGACGATGATGTTGGAGTTGGAAGCTCCGGGAATTTCACTACCTCTGGGTGCGTCCGTTGAATTTTATTTCCCTCAGTTGAATTTTGGTTATAACATGTGTGAAATGCTCTTGAATCATTTTTGGTTCTTAGCTATAAGTCTTAGCTTCTGAATAAAAATGCTTTGGATAGTGAAAACTTTAAGTCCTGCTTTAAAACTTCAATTATCTAAGTTTAAGGCTTTGATCATGTGACTTTTGATTGATTTACTTTGACCAATTATCCTATGCGTGAAAGCTTTGTGGTATTGTTAGCTATTGCCGTGAATGTATTTATTTGATGTATAAAGAAAGTGACATTTGTCTATGAGTTTCATTAAGATTTTAGTAGACGGGATCCTCTACTGACTTTTGTCCTAAAAGGCTAACTTTTTTTTCCGTGTAATTGAGGACTTAGTATGTGTTTAGATTGTGTTTCAATTATCATTGTCAGAATTGATTTTGATATAATTGGCTTTGGTAAAATCGAGTTGGACCACGACCACTTGATTGGAACCATGTTTGAATCACTTTATATGCGGGTTGATCTTGAAGCTACCCGTCGGAGTGAAAAGTGAGACGTGTCTTAGAATAACAGAAGAAGATAATAGAGAATTTGAGAAGTGAAAAAGCTTTCTGATTCATTTTCATTGAATGAATGAATTTACACTCACTAATACTATTTGTAGCAAAACAAACTACTGATTAAAAGTAACTATCTACTTAAGCTAACACGTGATGAGCACGTGAAGAGTTTATAAGGTAACCGACTCCTCTAAGTATGAGAAGTGATTAAACTTTCTGATTCATTTTCATTGAATGAATGATTTACACTCACTAATACTATTTATAGCAAAACTAACTACTGATTAAAAGTAACTATCTACTTAAGCTAACACGTGATGAGCATGTGATGGAAACTACATGTTTGTTACTGTCCAAGTGCTCTGCCTGTTAAGTGCTAAAGCTTATCAATCTACTGTATGAGTTGTGTATAGTTCGGTTTTTTGTTATATGATTCTCTAGACTGTATTAGGTAATTAAGATTTGTATATACTGAATTTAATTACCTGCAACTCAGATTCGCAAAAAGATGTGCATCGTGGAATACTATGGTTTCATTGCTTTGGTGGATGGTGGGCTTTTACTGGGTTGTGTGCGGTGGTGATATTCTTCTTCAAGATGCTCCACGTTTGTACTGGTAAGCCTTTGTTTATAATGTCTGCATATTAACTAAGGAAAAAGAGTATGTAACCACCTTAAACTTTGAGTTTTCTGCAAATTGTCGCAATGAATTTTGAAATGTATCTATGAGGTCCCCAATTGGTCTTCCCCTTTGGTTACCATTAACTCACTGATGGACTTATGTTGTGACAGTTGCAACCTTCCATTTGTGCCGTCCATTATGAAAACCACTCATCTCAATGCTTATTGTATTATGCTATCTCTCATGCAGTTATGGCCTATTTTCTGATTAAAATGGCATAATCCATTCTACTATACGGGAAATCAATTATATAGCTCAAATGTTGTCAAAGTAGACCCGAGAGCTTAAATGTTAAATAAGGGCCAGCGGAAATGCTAAATAGTCATTCTATAAAATAAATATTTCATTACCAAGTTGGTAATACCAAGCACCACAGGGAGTGTTTTTATTTTTTAAAACTTCTACTTATTAGGTTGTATATTTATATTGCTGAAAATTGATTGATTGTGTGATGAATAAATATAAAGAAAGGTTATATTTTGTTTATTTATTATGTTTTTGGAATTTGTACAGGTTGGCTGTTGTCTATCTGGCATTTGATGTCTTCTTTGCTATCTTTTGTGTTGTTTTGGCATGCTTGATTGGCATTGCCCTCTGCTGTTGTTTGCCCTGTATTATTGGTATTCTCTATGCTGTTGCTGGACAGGTATGAATTTTCTTTTTATTTTGACTGAAAAATTTCAAATATTTATGGGCCTTCTAATTGTTCTCGTCATCTATTTGGTGCGACTGTAGGAGGGTGCTTCTGAATCAGATATCGGTATACTTCCAAAATACAGATTTCAAATGCTAAGCAGTGGGGAAACACCTAGTGAAGGAGGTGGATCAATAGTTCCCATAGAAACCAGCTGTGGTTACCCCGCAAATGAACGGACACTGTCACCCGAGGATGCGGTAAGTTTTACATAACACATTTCGTGCATGTTTGGAAATCCTACTATAATTGATTTTAAAGTCAGAATCAATTATGAAGAGAGTTTATATGAGTAGCTTTTGGGTTGATTCTGATGAAATATAAGCTGCTCCAGACATATTATTAATTTTTATCCGTCTCATGTGGTTAATCCCTTCCACAAGATGATACTTGATACTTCGATTTTCTATGTTGATCACTGCATATGAAGACTGGTATAGCAGCTTCATATTCTGTGTGAGAATTTCTGGTTTTACAGAATGGGGAAAATCTAATTTCCACTCAGGGATACTAAAAATTGAAAGATTTGCTTAAATAATAAATCAAATTTCTTTTTTTCCTCTTTTCTTTTCAGGAATGCTGTATATGCATCTCTTCCTATGAGGATGGAGCAGAACTTCATTCTCTTCCATGTAACCATCATTTCCATTCTACATGCATAGTGAAGTGGTTAAAGATGAATGCAACTTGTCCTCTTTGCAAGTACAATATTCTTAAGGGAAATGAACAGGTGTAATGGAATAGTGAAGAAGATCCGAGATATGATGTCATATCAAGCGTACTTTAATTATGTTGGCGTTTCAGTCAACTGTTGATGTGTATTTGTAGATAATATCAACTCATAAAACAATAGAGCTTTCCCAATTGGCTCGGTGTAATTGTTTGCTTAATGGCTTCTGTAGAGTAAAGGAGACTAGGAGAGGGAAGAAGGAAAAGCTTGTTATAGAGATATAGTAATATTTATTTTGAGTGAGTTTTCAATTCACTCTTATGTTGTCCTTAATTGGTGATTTGAATTGTCCAATTTCATGTCTGGAAATTGTTCATATTGGAGAAAACAATTGAAAATGTGGCATTATTGTGTTTTATGGATTCTTCATTTGTTTTCTGGTAGAAACAAAGATAATTGCTTTATATTTGCTTGTTGGTCACTCACATGGTAATAGGTGGGTTCTCCCTTCCCATCCCTTTTGATGGAAGTTCTATAATGATACTTGTCAAACCTAGATTTTTGGTAAACTCGCGGGTCTTAATAATGATCAAAGACGTTTCGTCAATGGTCATTGTTTTTTTGGGTCTCATACGAAGTGTCCTCTGAGAGAGTGAGGCTTAGCTGCTAATTGAGCCACACTTTGTGGTGGTAACATAAAATGGCATTCTTAATTGATATTTGATACTAATCTAATCAACACTTTTTAGTAATGTAACCAATACTCAAGAAAGGAAAGCCAAATCAATGAAGGATCAAATAGGTTTGTTTGAATGAAAGGTTACGTTTCTCAAAATGTATAGTTTGTTAAATTGAATTAACTCAACAACTACCTATAACATTTTTTTCTAAAAGGTGTAAATTTGTTCAGAAAACTGTGACATTCCCCTTAACAAATAATCTCACCCTTACGAGAATTAACTTGCTTAGCATTAGACCAATACCTCCCTATAACAAATTTAAGACATTAAAATTTCTTTGACTCATTTTAGTCCATTTTGAGTGTCATGCCAGGCAGAAAAAGAAAACAAATATATTTATGTAATATTATTTTTTTCATTTCTCCATAATTATTTTTCTTATCAATTAATTGGTTTAGGATAAATATAAGTGATTAAACTAATAATTAGTATTGTTTCAGATATTTAAAATGATAAATAGATAAAAAATCTACTACTGTATCTATTAATTGTGAGTCCTCAATCTCAAACCTAAGCAACTCTTGAAAAAAAAGACTCACTCATATGTTGACACGTGTCACTTTGTGAAATCAAAATCTCTTCCCTTAATTGCCAGAATCGCTATTAATCTGCAATTCAAACCTCTGCCCTTAATTGTTGCAATTTGAAAGACAATTCAAAATTCTATCCCTAAATTTTTACGATTTGATAGAGTTAAAACGTGTCAAGATAGAAAAGTGAAATAAGATTTTCATTGTATTGAGACTATAGCTACATAAGTATTTTAAGGATGTTTCTACATAAATATTATTTAATTAAAAAGTTGTTATATTAATATAAGTCCGCGCAACGTGCATACCATATCATATATAATATACTTCAAGTATAATACTAGCGGTTATAAAATGATTACCACAAAAACTAAAAAAATAGTTTGCTCAAGAAAGATACCTTAATCACAGAAAGAAAAGTAGCAACAGTTTGTAAGAATAAAATTTTCAGAAAAAAAGAGCCCAATAAACAAAGAAATGCCCTCTTTTTATCCTTAATTATTTTTTACAAGACTATTTAATTTAATATTAATCCCTATATCAAAGAAACATTATTTTATATATGTATCAATTTGGATCATGGACTTGTCTTCCCAGTTTGGGCCATGGACTTCTCTTCACAAAACCCAGAAACCAAACCAAACCCAACAAAACGAAAACCCTAACCCCTTACATATAAATACAACCAGAAACCCTACTTCCATATCCCATTTCTCTGTTAGCAGCAGTTCACTCATTTCTCGCCGTTCCCTCACACATCAACAGACCAAAAATGGCAGAACGTGGTGGCGGAGACCGTGGTGGATTCGGCCGTGGCTTCGGCGGTCGTGGTGGGCGCGGCGACAGAGGCCGTGGCGGGCGCCGCAGAGCAGGTGGAAGGCGCGAGGAGGAGGAGAAGTGGGTCCCAGTGACGAAGCTAGGTCGTCTTGTGAAAGAGGGGAAAATCCGAAGCCTGGAGCAGATCTACCTCCACTCGCTCCCAATCAAGGAGCACCAAATCATCGACACCTTGGTCGGACCCTCTCTGAAAGACGAGGTCATGAAGATCATGCCGGTCCAGAAGCAGACCCGTGCCGGTCAGCGAACCCGGTTCAAGGCCTTCGTCGTCGTCGGTGACAACAACGGCCACGTCGGACTCGGCGTCAAGTGCAGCAAGGAGGTCGCCACCGCCATCCGTGGTGCCATCATCCTCGCCAAGCTCTCTGTCATCCCCGTCAGGAGGGGATACTGGGGTAACAAGATCGGAAAGCCCCACACTGTTCCCTGCAAGGTCACCGGAAAGTGTGGCTCCGTCACCGTCCGCATGGTCCCCGCACCTCGTGGTTCCGGAATTGTCGCTGCTAGGGTTCCCAAGAAGGTTTTGCAGTTCGCTGGGATTGAGGATGTCTTCACTTCCTCCAGAGGATCTACTAAAACCCTTGGAAATTTCGTCAAGGTTGGGTTTTCTTCTCTTTTGATCTCTTAATTTAATTTCTTATATTGATTTTATGCCTTTAATCAGAAATGATCAATTTCACTGAATTTTTATGTTTTTTGTCACTTTTATGATTTAGATTCTGATTGCTATGCAAATATCTAATTTTTTTCATAAACTTTGCTTAGAATGCACCCTGTTATTTTCTTTGTTCGGAGTTTTTTTGCTAGTGTTGTTCATTTTTCTATTTGATTGAACTAGTCACCATATCATGCATCATTATATGTTGTAACCTAAGTTACATATCAATGCAAGTTGATTTTTTGCTAATGTTATTTATTGAATTAGAGTTATTATGCTACTGTTGCACATGCTACATTTTATGTTCCACCTTAGTTATGTGGCAATGCAAGGTGATTCTCTTGTAATGTAATTTGTTAAATTTGAGTTTTTATGATACTATTATATATGTACATTTTGTGTTCTACCTTTAGTTACATGACAATGGAAGGTTGTTTTCTTTGTTTCGTTGAATTTGAGTTATTATTCTTCAGCTGTTACCTACTTATACTTGAAGTCATGCATCACTTTATGTTCTACCTTAAGTTATTTGGCAATGGACAGTGATTTTCTTCTAATGTAACTCTATTGAATTTCCATGCTACTATTGTTACATTGTTGCCTATGTATGCTTGATAGACATGGATGATATGTAATTAGTTACTTACTTTATGATTTGTCTATGTCCATAATGCCTTGTATTTTGCAGGCCACTTTTGATTGTCTGCTGAAGACCTATGGTTTTCTAACACCTGAGTTCTGGAAGGAGACTCGCTTCACCAAATCTCCATTCCAAGAGTACACTGATCTATTGGCCAAGCCAACCGGAAAGGCCCTGATCCTTGAGGAGGAAAGGGTGGAAGCTTGAGCTTGCTTTCAGTTTTGTTGTCATGGGGGTGATCATGTCTTAAACACCTAGGAACTAGTAATTATGTTTTTGTTGCTTGTGCTGTTCCCTTCCAGATTGAGGCACATTTATATCTTCGTGCATTTTGTTTTTGAAGTTCAGTTTATTGGATATTTTTGAGTTTAAATACTATAAATTTTCTTCCTTATTTTCACTTGGGGCAGGTGGCATAATTCGCAGATAAAAGCACGTTTATTTCTATCATTTGATAAAATAAAAATGAACATGAAATTTCGGAACAATTTGGAATTCATCAAATTTCTTCAATCTATTTGGTTTTAACCATAGCCAATTAGCCATATCTGTTACTTGTGTGCTGAAACTGTTTAGAGTGTGTTTGTTTATCAATTGGATATGATGTTAATGTGCCTTTTCCCAGTCCAACATTTTTGGCAAGTTGGAAACACTCTCTGAGCCACCTATTAAGTGAGTTGAATGTGCGTTCAGCTTCTAACCAAGACACTCTTTCTCTCATGTGATGTGGTCATGTGAATGCTATCTTTTAGAAAATAAAACTATGTTTTCAATTATAATTCGGGGTCAATTATATAAACATTTTGATTAGATGTTTACATCGCTGTACTCTTAATTGTGTGTAGTCCGTAAATTTAGTATTTGTTTTCCTTGATCATGCTTAGTTTAGTGAGGTTAATGGCTACCCTATAATGAACATCAATAAACGAGAGAAATTTGTTTATATCGAACATGGTAGCCTAACATGGTCCACCAAGAATAATTCGATATCGTCCACGCTAGGCTGTTTTGGAATAGCGAGCATTTTTGGATGCTGGTTTGTTGAATTGAAGAACCACAATTCACTCTTCCAAATGGAACTTTTTTTATGGATTTGGAAAAAGTACTTTCAGTTTGAGTTTATCTTGTATCAAACACATTGGGTATTGGAGGAATATAATTCAGTGGCCCTTTCATTCTTTTGTGACGGTGCTTTCAATCGTGGAAGGCCCTACCATGTGATGAAATCTGTTAGCATCTATATCTGACTTGTTATGTATGAAGTTGTCTTTACGAAACAATCTACAGCCTCTTAAATTTATCACAATTCACAAGTTTGAATTATTTGGATCAAGATCACCCTTGAAGAGTAATTTCTCCTATTGCATAGAATATTGCAAATCTTTGTTTAAGACCAGATATGATATGATAAGTAACTTACAAATTACTAGACTAAGATGCAGTAGACACTTTGAAGAACACTTAGTATTAAATATTAATGTCTCCACTTCATTTTTCCATAAAGTTATACTACACTGTTAATTCTTGAGTGTAATTGCGGATTTTTAGTTAACGTTGTAGCGTGATGAAGGGGCAGAATAAATTCGCAAAATGCATATCAACACTGTGAGAACATGTCATAGTTTAACATATTCAATTCATTGTAAAGGCAAACATACTCAATTAAGCAATTTTGTCAGTAAAGTGACATTGAATGTATATTGATTTTTCATGGAGTTAAAATTACCATATACTTCAAGTTAGAAGAAATGAACTCACTTTGGAGTATATTGATCTCATTTGAAGTATATTATGTAGAATTTTTTTGATGATCATTAACCGAACTTTCTTTCCAACATTGCAGAAGAACACTCATTAACTCGCCTCTACCAAACTTAACAAAAAGACTCAATTGCATAAATAGGAACTAGGATCACTCTAACCTCAAATATAATATTCTGATATTATGCAAAATATAGAAGTTTCCTATTCTCCCAGGTATCTCAGAAGTTAAAAAATGCTATGAACTAGTCTTATTATCTTTTCTACCCTCAAATGCTATTAAAATTTGTCTTATTATCTTAATCTACAATGGAATGCTATTAATTAGTCTCTTGTTCATCCACAATACCTACCCCTGATTACCAATTCAAGAACAATAAAACAATCCCCAATAAGCATAAATGACAAATAAATTTAAACAATTCTCCTAATCAAGGCATTCAACTTTGAGAAACAAACAAGACATTCTATTCTAAATCCAGGACCATCCACTTTCATGGGTGCATTAAATCCCCCCACAACTTGTTTCATCCCTTCATTAATTCCTACATATGCTAATGGTCTGTCCAAACACGTTTTACCAGCTAAGCTAAGCTCCTTCTATTCCTCTAATTAGATGGGCCCCATTCGCTATCCTAAGCCGACCCATGTTGCATAGAGTGCGCACTACGCTACTACCTGTTTGTTTTTTGTTAAAAAAATTCTGGCAGGTTCAGCTCTGGTCACCCCATGTCTTTGGACGCTCACCAACACAAATCTTATATCTGTAACGAGAATTAAACACACAACTTTTTAAAGAAAGTAATTTATCCTTACCAACTGACTGAGCCCAGCGGTATGCTAAACATATAAATAGGTAGACTATTAGATTGAAGAATTGATTAGCATGAAGAGAAAGAGAAAGAGAAAGAGCTTAGTCATTCATTACTACTGTGTTTCTCTGTCACTCAGTATTGGTCTGCTTAAACTGCTAGCTGTACACTGATTACTCAGATTTGTTTAATTAATCAATCTCACTATCACTCTTCACTATAACCAGGAAACAACTCACAGAAACAAAATAAGTTAATTAAAAAAATTAAAAGAGAAAAGAAAAGAAAGCCTCAAAGCCCAGATTTAAATTCACAAACTAGAGAGAGAAGCAAGCATAAACTATGAAACCATCTATCTCTGAATTTCTCTCTCTAAAACCACCGTCACATTCTCGAAGCTGCATTTTGATTTTCTCTCTATCTGTGTGTGTTGTGATCCTCGGAGGTAGGAGCATTTGGATGTGAGTGGTTGTGGTTTGGGTAGATCGGCCATGGCGGAGTATTCCGGCGAAGGTGGAGCTGAGGCGCCGCTGGCGGCAACTCCGGCGCCGCTGGCGGTGTCTGGATCGTTCAAGGAAGGGAAGAGCTCGTCGTCGCGGAGGCGAGTGCCTTCGAGGAGGCCGAGCCTGGACGCGGATGAGTTCATGAACCTGCTGCACGGTTCGGATCCGGTGAAGTTGGAGCTCAATCGGCTGGAGAATGAAGTCAAAGGTGTGAAAATGCGGTTCGATCTGAAGAGTTTTTCACCTGATTTTTTGCTTCGTGTTGTTGTTGATTGTGGTGGCGTGTATTGTGTGCGTGGTTGCAGATAAGGACAGAGAATTATCTGAAGCTCAGGCGGAGATCAAAGCGTTGAGGCAATCTGAACGGCTCAGAGAAAAGGCCGTTGAAGAGGTCACCTCTGATTTTCCTCCTTCGTTGAATTCATTACACTAATTATGAATTTCTATGATGATCATGCTACTGTTACTGTCAGGATTATGCAAACTTGAGTTACTAATTTAGGAGGTTTTCACTTTTGCACTGGACAATTGACAATGCTTCTGTATTGATTTGTTTTAATACTTGGAGAAATTTTATTTGTTTGACAAACCATTCCGTTACTTGTCTTTGTTTACTTACTTGATGATACTGATTTGAATTTGCTTTTAGTGTTTATGTCATACATTTTATATTAGTGTCATTATCTTTAGTATCATATGCTTTTGTAGTGATTCTGTTTTGGCTGATTTGGGGGGTGGGGCTTCTTTGCTGGTTTTGTATTTTTAATCTTATTGTTGTAATCATTTCGATAATTTATTTGCTTAATCATTCTTTGCATTGTTTATAGTATATGGTTGGTTACTCTGAGAACTTGATCATTTGCCATAATTTCACTTGTTCATGTTACTGCTGCTTCTCGATTCATGCTTTAATTACCATGTCAACTGGAAAATTGACTTTATTTTCTGTTTTTTTTTTTCTTCCTGTATTGTAGCTTACTGAAGAATTGACCAGGATTGATGGGAAACTGAAGTTAACAGAATCTCTCCTAGAAAGCAAAGTATTGCTTGGACTTTGAGCCTCTATCAACTATAGGGATGAGTGAATTTTTTTTTTTCCAGCATGTGATATGTTGATTGTTGACTGAGCTGAGTATTCTTTGCAGAATCTTGAAATAAAGAAAATCAATGATGAAAAGAAAGCGTCAATGGCTGCTCAGTTTGCAGCTGAAGCCACTCTTCGAAGGGTCCATGCTGCTCAGAAGGACGATGACATGCCTCCTATAGAGGCCATTCTTGCTCCTTTAGAGGCTGAACTCAAGCTTGCTCGACAAGAGGTATGACCTTCTTCTACTTCAAACGGTATTTCCTGTGAGCAAATACTGATTAAAGGGGAGTAAGGCTGCCTTGTCATGGGTGATTATGTCATTGTTTCATTTGATTTGTTTCTTGCAGATTGCTAAACTTCAAGACGATAACAAAGCTTTAGATCGTCTTACCAAATCTAAAGAAGCAGCACTTGTTGAAGCTGAGAGGACTGTTAAGGCTGCCTTGGCTAAGGCCTCCATGGTGGATGATCTCCAAAATAAAAATCAAGAGCTAATGAAACAGATTGAGATTTGCCAGGTATTTGCAATCTTGTATGATGTTTCTCTTTCAAATTACATCATAACCATAAGAAATTAATAATGTAATTCATTACTCCTTGTGCCAACATCACCTCTCCCAGGAAGAAAATAAAATTTTGGACAAAATGCATAGACTGAAGGTGGCAGAGGTTGAAAAACTTACTCAAACTGTCAGGGAACTAGAAGAGGCTGTTCTTGCAGGAGGTGCAGCTGCTAATGCTGTGAGAGATTATCAGAGGAAAGTTCAAGAAATGAATGTAACGTGTTAAATCCACCAAGTTCGCTCTTCCAGTTGCTTTACTCCTCATTATTTGTTGTTTCTAGTTAAGAGCATCTCAATTATTGCATTGTTTACTTGACACTGTAGGAAGAAAGAAAAACTCTTGATCGGGAGTTGGCTCGTGCCAAGGTAACAGCAAACAGAGTAGCTGTAGCAGTAGCAAATGAATGGAAAGATGCTAATGACAAAGTGATGCCTGTCAAACAATGGCTTGAAGAACGGCGATTCTTGCAGGTGGATAGCATTTCTTAGTCCTTTGTATTTAATATTTTTGTTTCTTTCTTGTTTTATTTTTTGTACTATAAATTTTACTGCATCTGGCTTCACATAAACCCAGTTTCTTTGTTATTACCAAACTATGTTCTTGCAGGGAGAGATGCAGCAACTTCGAGATAAGCTTGTTATAGCTGAGCGTACTTCAAAGTCCGAAGCACAGTTAAAAGTAATAATCTGGTTTTACAGCCTGCATGTATTAACTTAGGAGATAAGTTCTGCCGTTACTCAAGGTAAACCTTTTACAAATTTCAGGAAAAATATCAATTACGGCTTAAAGTGCTTCAAGAGACTTTGAGAGATACTTCTAACAGTATTAATCGCGGCACCTCAGAGGGGAAATGTGTTAGCAATGGCCCTTCTCGACGTCAATCCCTAGGTGGAGCTGATAACATCTCCAAACTAACTTCCAACGGGTTTCTACCTAAGAGAACATTATCCTTTCAAATAAAGTCCTCTGTGTCCTCCAGCACAGTTTTGAAGAATGCTAAAGGCACATCTAAATCTTTTGATGGTGGCTCAAGATCACTAGAAAGGAGTAAAATTCTTCTGAATGGAAAGCCTCCAAGTTCCTCATTTAACCAGTCTTCTGAAAGGACCAAAGACAGAGAGGAAAAAGATAATTTGAAAGGAAATTCAGATAAGCCAAATGACTTCCCAATAGTGGATACGGAGGATAATGTTCCTGGAGTTTTGTATGATTTGCTGCAGAAAGAGGTTATGGCCTTGAGGAAAGCTGGTCATGAAAAAGATCAAAGCCTAAAAGATAAAGATGATGCCATTGAGGTGAGTATTTTATTTTATTTTTACTTGTTTTGGATTTTAGTCTTAGACAGTTAGACTTCTAATTGATAAATGTAATCTTTGCTAATTGTTGAGATGGCTATTTTCTGCCAGATGCTAGCAAAGAAAGTGGATACATTGACCAAAGCCATGGAAGTTGAGGCAAAGAAGATGAGAAGGGAAGTAGCTTCCATGGAGAAGGAGGTAGCTGCAATGCGTGTAGAGAAAGAGCAAGACAGCAGATCAAAGCGTTTCAGCAGTGTAAAGGGCCCTATGAACAGTGCTCAGCATCAGCTTGTTTCCGGGAGGTAGTTTTATTTCTGTCTTTTTTATCACATACTTGTGCAATTTATTCAATGATGTGCTATGCCTTGTTGTTTTGTGCAAATGATTATGAGAATGGGAGCTTTGGCTAGCTTTTGGATTCATTTGCTTCCTTATTTCGCTGTTAATTTCAAAGACTATTTCATTAGGTCTTTCTGTACAAGGGTATAAACTATTTTAGTTGGCTGATTTTTGGTTCAGGATGTGCATTTGTATATGGTCTATCTTTTCACTGAATATCACTACTAATCCACCACCTTATAGACAATTTTGTTTTCAGCCTGGGCACTTGATTTGGAAATTGATGTTGAAGTTGAACTGAACAATGCCTTGGCTTTAAAAAAACTAATGATATGAATTAAGAAGTTTATTTGAAAAATGAAACTACGTGATAGGAATTAAGAAGATTTAGATTAACTCAGTGATCATGTTTCTCTTTATGCTGCCTCTTTAATGATAATAGTTTCCTTCAAATGACAATATTTGTTTTATTTGCTCATTTTTCTATCTCATTCTTCCTTGAGCTTGTGATCATCATTTCTAACAAATTACATTTTTATTTAATTGTCAAAATCTGTATATTCCATTAGGCACAGGATTTACTTTTTAGATGCTTGTCAATAATTCTTCAACTTGCAAGTTATTACTTGAATTAGAGAACTCCTGAATATGTTCAAGTCTAAAGTTGGTCTCGTAGTGTCTTCATAATAGATAAATTCTAAACTTGAGAGTAGCAAATTATAGGTAGAGTGTAGTTATTTTGAAACACTATACTTCTCTCTTCTCTTTTTACGCTTAAAATGAAATTGGGGTGCATATTTTTAATGGATAGTGAATACTTATTTCAAACTTAGAACTTCTCTTTTCTCTTTATATTATCCAGACAATAATAACTTTTTATACAATTGAGCAATTACAATCATCTTCGTTCTCTAAAAAAAAAACAACCATCTTACAAAAATTAAGTGGGTTAACATGTACGCAAGCTGGTGTCTGTCAAGACTCTAGCAGCAGTAGATAACCAGATAATATGCGGCTGAACAAGACATCCTTAATATGTACCTCTCACTTTAGATTTAAAGAAGGGTATTTATTACAAATAAGTAATATGGTCAGTATTCATGAAATATTATTGCATTGGTAGGGCCTCTGGGTCAAGGTCAAGTATCTCTTTCCTGATATTGTGTAATCTTTATTTATATAATTTATCCATATAGTGTGCCTTTGTTGTTCCTATTAAAGTGTTAGTTATCTTGACTAGTTAGTAGTTAGACTAGGACCGATTCAGATATATGAAACAAAACAATAGGGATTGTGGATGTGATTTATCTGATATTTGTGCCTTTTTGCTTGCTAAGAGTGAAATTTCAAATATATTACTGTCTTTTGTTTCTTTTGTCTGAACTCTTTCTCGTGTTTCTGCTTTCCGTTATACCTTTGGTGACTGATGGTGAATCTTGCATTTGCGCAGAAATGGGGCACGGGGAGGGCTAACACGCAGCACCCAATGACAGTAGGCCTCTTGCGCCGGCACTATGAAGTGAACTTCCATAGCATCATTCTTCTCCCCTTGTTTATTTCTGTTTTACTTTTGTCGTTTTCCCTCCAATTGATTATGAGATTGTGACTGGCGTATGATATCCGACAACAACAGTTGTTGATGATATTGGCCATGGATTGAGGGTAAGAAAAGAAGCACGCATCTGACCTAGACTGTGGTGTTCTCTGCTTAGAGAGATCGGCTAGGAAGCCAGGCAAAGGAAGACGATTAACTTGGAAGAACTAACTTTCAGCTTTTCTTTGAGTGGCTGTGTGGTTGTATAGGTAGCTTTATTTATCTTCCCTCCTTGATATTTGTAATACGCAGATAGTGTGATTGTGTTGGTTCAGGTTTGTTAATAGCTTTGTAAACAGATCAAGATCTAAGCTTATTTGGTTGTGTGATACTTTCATAGTTTACCCTGATTTCATGTTTGAGTGAAGCGCAGGGTGCTGCCTTTTATTATTTCTCTGTCGCTAAACTTACACGGGTAGACGGGTAGTAACTTTAAACCATGTATACCTACCACCTCAAATTGAAATAGTAGTCAACAATATTTTAATGTGAAACAACTATTGTAGGAAATTTGTTTTGTAATATTTTAATATACTTGTAGTATTAAACTACATGTTTGATTCTTGTAATAGGGAGTACCCATCAAAATCACTTTCAACAACCAGTTTGAGGGATGCTGTCCCCCAAGTTATCTCAATTCTCAAAGTCCCCGAAATATTCCCCCAAAATATTGAAAGCGCTGCAAGTTCAGTTAGTTTTATTCTGTTAACAAGTAGGTTTCTAACTTCTTTTTTCCTCTTTTGCTTAGGGAATATTACCTCAACCTTTTAGTTGGGTAAATAGAACTGAGTGTCAATTAACTACCGTTTTCTACGCCAACTTATATTTTATTTTGAATCTCTTTACCTACCGTTTCAAAGAAGAAGAAAAAACTCTTTACCTTGCTTGCATCCATCACCTCACTACCATTGTCCACTCTCCCTCACCTTATAACTTCTCTTAGCTATTCACATGATCATTCACTTGCCACTAACTTGGTCAAACCACCACTCATGGTCAAACATCCATCACCACTTAAAGAGTGTAATTGAATTGTGATGAATCCAATGTTGTTAATCACGGATGGAGGAGTAATGATCGCGGTATATGGGGGATTATGGTCATGGCGGAGAGCCGAAAACTCAACATAACATTGCGGATATTTGATAACACTGGATGAATTTGATATTTTTGGGTTGACATTAATCCAACCCACTATCCTTAGCTACTCCCACTAGTGGCAGTGAAGTTCAAATACACGCAAGGCTCAATACTAATGGATTCAAAGTGTAGAGGCGAGCTTGCCTTCAAATTGACTTCTGAAATTAAATAGCAAAAATGACTAAATATATGTTTGAAAACTCAATAGGTTTTGACGTTGGATGTTAAGTGCTTCCGAAGAGTTATAAAGTGAGTGTGTGTTTTGGCATTGGCGCAAACACGATTTCACGAATCTTAAAATATCAATTGAAAAGTTATAATTTATCACTGTGAGAAGCAAGATTTTGATAAGTTGATTGTAACGTGTATTCAATACACGTTGAGTTCAGAAACTGACACATACACTAGAGTAATTTTTCTCAAGGAAGAAGTGATTCAGGAAGTTTTCAACAGGAACCATACAAGCGAATAAAGACTTCGAACATTATTTCCTTCAGACTTCACAGGAAAAGTCATGAGTGGCAAAGGGATATTAGCTCTATGATATTCTTCACATTATTCCTTTCGCATTTTTCAACTGATTCAACAAGCACGAAAAAGAGACTTCAAAATTATGTCTGTGTGCTTCCAACATTCTGAATTCAAAACAGAATGATATGCTTAGAAGTCCAGGGCAAGAATACTAACATGTACTGCATGTTATCATTGTTTCATAACTCCCTACGCCTCCAAGGATAATTGTGCATAATGAACAGGAAGAAAACTTGAAATGCCAATTATTGGCAGCAATGAAATGCAACAAAAATATAAAAATGGAAAGAGAAAAATCATTGTGCTCATTTGATGACAGTTATACATTGTAATTGTTTCAACAACAGTACCAAAAAAACAACATATTTATTGTTGAGCTAAAGAGAAACAGTTCGTCTATATAGCATTTCATCGTCACTCTCCTCTTCCTCATCTGACAATATTGCATTGCCTGGTAGCTCTAATTTCCCCCCCATAAGGAACCATGGACCCGAACTTTCAGATTCAATGTAATTACCCTGCAACCTCTCTTCAAATCTCTGGTCACTGCAATTCAGCATCCAATTCAATGAACACCTTATACCCTTGCTTTTTAGCCTCTGGTATCTGGGTTTAATCCTGGATTCCAAACTATAAGTGAAGTACTCAGGGAACTCCGCAAGCTCTTTTATGGGCCTCCCCATCTCACTCTTGAAGAAGTAAAAACTATTCTTCATGAGCTCAACTCGCAGCGCAACTAACTGAGGACACCTGACCACCATGCTAGCCACATCCTGTGACGGAATCGTCCTACCAAGGAGGAACTCAACAGGCTTCATAATCACATTCTGGTGAAGGCTAACTACCTGTGGCATCTTCTCCACCACCCTAGCAAACCCTTCGGGATCAATCTTCAGCTTCAAACTGAAAAAGTACTGCTGCGAAGACATTTTCGCCTTAACAGGCAGCCCGAGAATCTGAGGGTATTGAGCAATAATGGAAGGCAGACATTCCCTTCTTACCCCAAAACTGATCAAACAATCCACATTTGGTTTCACAGTCTCTTCAAGATCATACCCAAGTATAGAAGGTCTCTTCTCCAACATCCTTGCCAAAATCTTCTTTGGCAACCCCAGAGTAACTAAGTAGTCAATCAGAGGCTTTATCATAGTCCCAACTCTCATCCCCAACATATAAGGATACTGAGTCACCATAGGACCAATATCTCTAGGATTCACACCAATACTAACAAGATAAGCCACAGAGGTACTCATGGTACCCTCAAGCTTGAACCCTAGAAGCTCAGGGTACTTCTGCAGCACATACCCAATATCCTGCCTCTCCACATCAAGCCCTCTAAGGAATTTAACAACAGGGGCAAGCTCAACAATGACACTAGCATGCAAAACCTGAGGGTAACTCTTCACAAACTCCCCAAGCTTGGACCTTGAAATCCCAATTTTCTCCAAGTACCCCAACACAGGGATCATGTTTTTCCTCACACTGCAACCCAGCATCAGAGGGTAATTGTTGATGTCATCCACGGTTAAACCCAGTTTCTGAAGAAACTCAACGCGCTCCCTCATGACATCAACAGTGGAAGGAAGCTCCAGGTCGTGCAATTCGTCAGGGATGATTCCCAAACCCTTGAGGTAGTCGAAGATGATGACACGGGACACGAGCTTCTCCTTGCGGCCTTGGATGATGCCCCAGGTCACGGAGGGCATCTCGTATTCTGGGAAATTGGAGGAGGATGGTGATTGCGTTCCGTAGAAGAGTAAAACCCTAGGGGTTTGAGAAATGGGGTGAGGGAGCGCATTGAGTTTGTGGGAAATTAGTTTGGGGATTGTGAACAAGTTCAGGAATTTTCTTCTTGTGAGCATTGATTGAGGTGCCTGGGGAGGTTGGGGTGGAAGAGAAGAAGCTTGAAGTGCAGAAGAACAGTGGAAATGGATGAAAGGTGGTTTCTTTCAACAGTGATCGAAGAAGAAGATGAAAGGGAGGCTGGAGCAAAACCGGGCTTTCCTTCTCGCCCGTTCTTGTTCGTTGGGCTGGCCATAACAATAATGGGCCTATTATATTTCTCGGGCATCTTGCTGCAGTCGCACTAAACAGTCAATAGCTGATCACGAAATGATTTTCATTTTAATAGTGAAAATTGAACTCTTATTCTCATAATTAACGTATCACCTCGTGCTTATATTTCGTGAGTTGTTGTAAAATTTGGAATGCGTAAAGTAATCTCTTGCATGTTTCCTTCTCATTTGACTTTGACATTTTCAATGAGAAAAAATCATTTGTCGACCAGCAAATACAAGCCTAACATAAATCACTATACTTGGATCAAAATTCATGGTCTATACCTAGACAGGCTTAGTGTCACTAATGAAGTAAATATTGCGAGCAAGGGAAATTATTCGAGGTGGATATTATTGTGGTAAATAGAGAGTTTTCATTCGTAGTTTTTTTCATAATTATAGTCCAAATTCTCATTACAAATCCAATAAAAACAAGCTTTTGGGGTTCAACAAAGAATTTGTTGGGAAATGCTTTATTTCCAAGTCCAAGTCATGAAGAGAGTCAGAACGAGAGAATATGAGCCTATCAGACAAGAAAGGGAAGTTCTCGATGATTCTAAAAATCCAGCAAGCTTTAAAGAGTTCACTAAAAAAAGAAAAAGTTGATGTCATATGCACGTGCACATATAAACAAACAGCTCTATTTTCTTTTTCTAATTGCGTACTTTAGTTTATGGTGTACTTCACTAGTTTATGGTGACAAAACGAGTTTGAATTGCCAAGTCGACCCGTAAAAATGGGGCGAGGTGGAGCAGGTTTCCAAACCCACTATCTCGTTTCGACCCTCCTCACACAACCCACTAAAAAAATGGCGTGACGTGTGAGGCAGGATAGATTGGCTCATTGAGTTTCTTATTTTCATTATTGGTTTTTTTAGATTAATATTTTAAATTTTTTATTTTATTTTCCAATAATTTAAGGTATTTTGGACATGTCCAGTTGCCACCCTATTTTGGACGAGTCAGACCGCAAGGTTGCCCCACTTCAAGTCAAGTGTATTAAATCACAATTTTTTTTTTTGAATCAACCTACTACAGAATAAAGCAGGTGCATAATCCAACTCACTCATTGAATGCAGGTTAACATGTGACTAGGGGTGTGCATAATAACCGGTTCTGGTGAACCAAACAAGAACAAAAAAATCCAGCCCATTAAGTAAAAAACATAATCTAACCCATATATAAAACCCGGTTTGGTTATCTTATCCAAATTTGAAAACCGGTTTTAAAACCGGGTTTTCAATCAAGTGGAAATTAACTATCTTCATCCTAACACATCTTCTCTTCTTCGTCGTTCAAAATCAAATACATCTCTTTTTCAATCTGCCGACGCTTGTATCCCCTTCGTCCGCCGCCACTTTTCTGCCGTTCGCAGACACTTGTAACCCCTTCATCCGCCGCCGCTAGAATTGTCGTCCTCCGCCGCTGGAACTGCCAACCCTCGCCCCTTCGTCCGCCGCCGCTGGAAGCCCCTTCGTCCGCCTTCACTTGCCCCACTACTTCTACCACATTCAATCCCTATTTTGAAGGTTTCAAGTACTTTTATTTTTTTGCTTTTTTGTTCTGCATTCGATTCCACTTGTTGAATGAATTTGCTGAATTTTGGATTTCGAAGGTTTCAAGTACTTCGATCCCCATTATAGTATTGTTGAATTTTGGATTTGTATTTTCAATTTCTATTCAGATTAATGCATTAGGGTATGGGGCATAAGAGAAAAGGGGGAAAAACAACAGCTCTCATTGTGAAAACACGTTCTGGCTCTGTTCCTATATTTCAATTTCTATTCAGATGAATGCATTGGATTAAATCCGATTTTATACTGGAACCGGTCTTTAATCCGGTTATGAACTCAAACCGGTTTTAAATTCAATTTTGGACATAAACCGATTTTGGAAAATAAAAGTGGATTAGTTTATAAAACCAAACCATTAATTAGATTTTAATTGGATCTGGTTTGGTTTGGTCCAAACCAAACATACACACCCCTGGGTGGGGTAGTCCAATTTGCCACCCTTAGTTGTACATCCTTTGAAGGAGCAGAATGACGGTGGGCGAAACTTCACTGGGATGGTTGGGGTTGTTAAGGTGGTGTTCATCACAGCATGGTGAAGATGAGTGAGTGGTAACTTATAATTCTATTGCTAAATTTGACACTTTTGTCATTAAATATCATTTTCTGTAATGCGTAACTCACGATTTAAAATACATATCATCTTGAATGTCAACTACCATCAAGTAACTATTAATAAGATTTTTTTCATGAGTTTAATAGTTATGCACTTTCAGTGTATATAACTTCTAAATTTAGTTTATTTTTTTTTTAAAAATTTATTACATTATAATATAATTTTATAATTAATTGAATAAATTTTAAAATAAATTATATGATATGGAAAAATTCTTAATTGTTATTAATTGTTTGTGTGAAATTATTTTACGATGGTGCATGAATATTAAACTCTTTTTTCTTTACTATGAAAGTAACCAAACACATCTTTAACAAAATAAAACCATATATATTATATAAATTTTCGATTACATTCTATTTTATTCTATAATGTGAAGAAATAAATAGCAAACTCTAACTATATTTATTTCTAATCATCCAATTTGAGTTAGATTTAACTACTTATCATTATTATATCATTAAAAGTTTGAAACAAATTTAATCAATGTATTCACACAAATGCTAATAATGTCATTAATTTTAGTGCAGAGAAAACAGAAAAAGTTAACTAATAAAAAAAGAGTTTAATAGATGTGTGAGTGTAAAACATTTTTAAACCAATAACTGAATACTACATATTCAGAAACAATTATGTTTTTTCTTATTCTGATTAAATTAAAAACTTTTGTACTAATTTAATTGACCGTGTAAAAAATGTTTATCCGAACCGTGTATATATTAAATCCATAAAAAAAAATTAATGTAATGTGTATGAGAAAACATTTTTCGAGAAATACTCAATGAGATAATGAGTGCCTATGAAATATGTTAGGAAATATAAAAAAACCAATGTTAGATAAATTTAGAAATGGAGTACTAATTGAAATTTGAAAAGGAGAAGAACATACAAAATACAAATCAAGTGTTGTACTTGTGGATGTCATGTCAGAATTCAAAAATAATCTTCGAAAGGTGACTTTAGAACTAACTTGTTGTTCCGTTAGGGACATGTGAAGTGACCATTTTCTCCATTTTCAGTTTGGTATCTTCGTCCCTGCCTCTTTTACATTTCATATTTTTCTTCTGTTGCGTTGATGTCTGAACGCGCATTGCACATTTGAAAGAAACTCATCTTGATTCAGATCATCACGTTCATTCCTTCCCAAGCTCTCACTGATCCAATTTGCTCTGCTCTGCTCTGATCCGATCCGATCCGTGTTTTCTTTTCTCGGATCCATCCAAAAATGGCGACGATGACGAGCTTGATCGGTCTTATCAACAAGATCCAACGAGCCTGCACTGTCTTAGGCGATCACGGCGGCGAGGGTTTGTCCCTCTGGGAGGCTCTTCCCTCCGTAGCCGTCGTCGGTGGACAGGTATCTTCTTCTTTTCCACCTCCTCCTTCTCCTTTCGAAAACTATAACTAACAATGCTCTCTGTGTCTAACTCTTTTTATTTTTGGTTTGGAATATCAAATTCAGAGTTCAGGGAAGTCGTCAGTGTTGGAAAGTGTGGTCGGAAGGGATTTTCTGCCTCGTGGATCTGGTAATCTCACCTCACTTTCTTTTCTTACTATTTTCTGCATTTCATCATCGAGATCTCTTCAGCAATGACAATGTACAGTGTTTTGAAGAGCTTGTTTTAGTTTCTCTTATAGTGTTAGTAGTTATACAAGTGTTTGGGGTAAGCTTACCACATACTATAAGCTCTTTTTTTGAGCTTATTTTCATAAGCTTCTTATGAATGAGCACTTATGCATATTTATAAGCTATTTTGAGCTTATTTCGATAAATATCCCAAATAAGCTTATATTAAGTGCATAGGTGATAAGCTTATGGATCCATAAGCACAGTTAAACTGTTTACCCAAATGCATCCATAGATATATAAGAAAGGACGCCATGCTGGGTAGTAGTAGTAGTGGTTACTGTTTAGGTTACAAAAGGATGCAAAGTTGATGTGAACTATTACCATCCTGCTTGATACAGGAGTGGTTAGTTACCGATTGTAGTTTTATTTGATTATTTTTTAGTTTATTGCAAGTAGCTGCTCCTAGGTGACTGACCATGGTCCCTTTTTTTCCCTTCCTATTTGCAATGTGGGATGTCACGTATTATTATTCTGTTGATGGCAGTGGGACGGTGATTGCTTATATTCCTCTGAATGAATGGCTTTATGACGTTGTCTTTCACTGTTTGTATTGTAACCTATAAGGTATTGTAACAAGGAGGCCGCTAGTGTTGCAACTTCATAAGGTCGAGCAAGGGCAGCAGGAATATGCTGAGTTTCTTCACTTGCCAAGAAAGAAATTCACAGACTTCGGTAAATATAGTTTTTAACCAAGATATTTCCTATTTCTGTTTCACTAAGATATGCAATAATGAGTAGCTAACATCATGTATGGCCGCTTGAATAATCTTGATTTCATTTTATGGTAATATGCTATCATCAGCCAAAGTAGACTCCATTGAGTTTAGTGGATAATTTATCTTCTCGTAGAGGGTGGTAGATTTAATCACTTGTGCAAAAAAATTACTGGTTAGTGATATGTTACAACAAAAATTCATTCCGTTTCTGACAAACTTGAGTTTCAAACTGGCAATAATTTATAATCCTCACCACATGTCTTGATAATAGAAGCTACGATTGTGGTTGGGATGAGATGTAAAACTCTGCAAGGATTTATGATGTTTGTTTATGTATCCATTGTTCAGTATGGCTAACAAGTAACACACGGTTGCAGACTTGCATTAATTTATTCTTTGTAGATTCCAAACCAAATGGTTTTCTTACGTTCCTTTAATGCCCATGCAGCTGCTGTGAGGAAGGAAATAGCAGATGAAACAGATCGTATAACTGGAAAGACAAAAGCAATTTCTAACATTCCAATTCAACTCAGTATTTATTCGCCAAATGGTTTGTATTTGCATTATCCATTTATACCATTGATAGATTAAACTTGGAAGCAATTTGATTGAGGCCTTATCAAATCGTGTAATATTGCTTTGTATGCATTTTTACTATTTAGGAATGCTAGTAACATCCTCTCAAACACACTATTATTTGGTAAAATTCATGTGGTCCCTCTAAATTATGTACGCCCCACTCACTATTTAATGCGAGAGAAATGCTAACACCACTCTCTTTCTAACACTCTTCAATACTCTCTCATTGATTGGTTGAAGTTTAAGTGTGGCCCACTAAAACTAAGGGTCCCACTTCCAATTTAATGGGTTCCACATAAATTTCAACCAATCAATGAGAGAGTGTTGAAAAGAGAGTGTTAGAGTGAGTGTTGCTAGCACTCCTCTTAATGTGAACAACTCCCTATTACCCTATTAGGAGAGATCCATATGATTTTCTCTATTGTCTCAACATCTTCATGGCATGTTGCACTTGCTTGTTATCTGTGGAAATCATAATTTTTTTTGGTTGAAGAACATTAAGTTTCTCTTTTTATTTTCACCCTCCCTGTTGGGAAATGGGAATACAGAAGAGACGTATTTTCTTCTTCACTAATAATGCCTTCTTTCCATATGACTCTATGGTTTGAGATATTAGATTAATGATGATTTTTGGGGGCTTTTTCTGCAGTTGTAAACTTAACCCTCATAGATCTCCCTGGGTTGACGAAGGTTGCAGTAGGTAAATCTAATATACTTCCCAGTACTATTTACAAATTGAGTGGCATTCTGAGAAGACTCACCAGAATCTCTAATGTATAATGAAATTTTGGCTTCTTTGACAGAGGGACAACAGGATAGTATTGTTCAAGATATTGAAAACATGGTCCGTTCATATATTGAGAAGGTAACTATACTCTTGATATGAAAGAAGAACACAATAGTCAGATACAATTCAAAATTTTCTTAATCATAGTCATTTAAAGAATGAAGACTGATTCTGTACACCATAAACCCCTTTTAAATAACATGCCACTTTCAGTTAATCAATCATTTTTATCTTTAATTTAATGCTGGCAATCATATATCAGAAATTTATGTTATCTGTACCTTCTCAGTTAATTGAGAAAGTGAGGATCAACTCTCCAAAGCATTCCTCGCAGTCATTTCTTTTATCCACTTTTATAAGAATATTTTGCTATTCAAGTTAGTTGTCATCACCGTTTACTCGTTTAATTGGCGACATGTTCACTGTTAACCTGGTATGTTTTTGTCCGCAAGCCTGACCAGCTTTCATTTCAATGCTAGAATTTGAAAACCAAACCATAGCTTTTGCCCATAATTTGTCTACATGACTGACCAGCTTGCATTGTAATACTACAATTTGAAAACCTTATGAAGACTAAAGTTTGAAGAAACTGGATGTAGTTGACAGATTAAGAAATTACTCAATTCAGTAGTCAAGAGACCTAAAGCAAAGCAAATTACACTAGATATCAACTATTCTCTCAAAACTAACGTGGGCAATTCATGTATCATTTTAGGCAAACTGAACTCCCTTTCTATTATATTTTTCCCATATTCTTAACTGATTCGTATCATTTACCTTTCTGATGTTTCTCATAAACTATCTAATTGAGTTCTTTGGTTGTGAAGCCAAATTGCATTATCTTAGCTATTTCTCCTGCCAATCAAGATATTGCCACTTCAGATGCCATAAAAATTGCAAGGGAAGTTGATCCTTCAGGTATGGTTGTCTATGCTGCACGGAATTCCAATTTTTTCCAATGAATTTTCTCTGTTCTTTCTTTTTAGCCAGCATTCACTTAGGAAACAATTTTTTTCTTTTCATTATTGTTTCAGGTGAAAGAACATTTGGTGTGGTTACAAAACTTGATCTTATGGACAAAGGAACTAATGCAGTTGATGTATGATTTCTATAACAACTGCATGATTATCTTCTGTCCTGGTGTTCAATAACTTCAATTGATTTCAATGTAATTGAGTGTGAACTTATAGTTATCAGTGAGTGTAAATTGATGGGTGTTATTTATGTGAATCTTGAAGGTTCTCGAGGGAAGGTCATACAGACTGCAGCACCCATGGGTTGGAATTGTGAATCGTTCACAAGCTGATATTAATAAAAATGTTGATATGATTGTTGCTCGTAGAAAGGAGCGTGAATATTTTGAGACAAGCCCGGAATATGGACATTTGGCACATAAAATGGGCTCAGAATATCTTGCTAAGCTTCTATCTCAGGTATTTTCATTAGTATTTTCTATTTCATTTAAGTCATTTGCTGTAAGATTTTTATTATGTTACTAAGCTTGCTATTGTTAAATGGATTTCTAATTCATCATATGATCACTGACTTTCTTTCCTTTCTTTTACCGCCTTTTATGACTTCAGCATTTGGAACAAGTTATCAGGCAGAAGATACCTAGTATCATTGCCTTAATAAACAAGACTATTGACGAGCTTAATGCCCAGTTGGACCTTATTGGCAGGCCGATTGCTGTGGACTCCGGGGTCAGAACTGAGATCTAAAATTAATTTTCTTAGATTTGAAAGTAGTCGATTTCTGGTTGTACATGTGAACTAAATTGTGCTACTTGTTTATGTAGGCCCAACTATACACCATTTTAGAGATGTGTCGTGCATTTGACAAAGTATTTAAGGAACACCTAGATGGAGGGTAAGTGCTGTATTAAGTCTTAGCATTACCTTGTATTATGCAATTGTTTACTTTACTGAAGAAGGAATTTATACATTATTTTTCCTGCTTATACTGTTAACTTTTTGAGTTAATCTATTTGATTACTTAACCAACTGCTATTTCAGACGTCCTGGAGGCGATCGGATATATGGAGTTTTTGATCACCAATTACCAGCTGCTTTAAAAAAACTCCCCTTCGATCGTCATCTTAACTTAAAAAATGTCCAGAGAGTTGTCACAGAAGCTGATGGATATCAGCCCCATCTCATTGCTCCAGAACAGGGTTATAGAAGACTTATTGAAGGGTCTATTGGCTATTTCAAAGGCCCAGCTGAAGCTTCTGTGGATGCAGTAATCTTCTTGACTTTACTATATTTTGTTACAGACTGTCATTCTGTTTCTTGGTCTCTTACTCTTATGTGGTAGAATTACAAGATATTAAATACTTGATTATGTAAACATCCTTTACCATACGTGCTTTGTATTATTTTCAAAAGAATGCTTTATCTCCTTTCAAGTGGTACTGTGGTACATCTTTTCAGTCTTAGTCATGACAAGAGGTGGTTTTGAAGGATTTCAAGGCCAAATGCTATTTTTTTTAAATCATTAATAATCATGAGCATACAAATCCATCTATTAAGAACGTCTTTATAATTTCCTCTTCTTTTCCACCACATCAATCCAAATATGGTCATTGGTAAAACTGAATTTGCATGCTCCTAAAGTCCTGCTGCCAAATTCATTTTGCTTACTGTACCACTTTTCTGATGATAGATCATTTTCCAAAGTTGGAATACTGCTGTCTTCAATTTCAAAAACCGTAACTTTGAAATCAGCTTTCTTCATACCATTGTGGTATTTGGCAGGCTTCAGTCTATCACATGATGACTGTTTCACCTGTGTTTTATATTCTCCTTTTCTTTTTGTTACTGAAAGAAAGAAGGAAGAACTTACTCTGCGAAAAACGGTTTTCCTCATTCACATTTTATGTAACAAGCATTTGTTTTCTTTTTCTTATTAAATTGCCTGGTGAGATTATGTTCTTTCCATTTGTAAATTACATGATATCTGCTTCTATTCTTCAGGTCCATTTTGTCTTAAAAGAACTTGTACGGAAGTCAATTGCAGAAACTGAGGTAAGCAATGTTAATATAACTTTCCGACAAACCATGTTTTTCAAATGAATAGTTCTAAATCCTCCCCACTTCAACCTCCTACTTTCTAAATGGAGAATGTATTGAATGTTTTTTATATTTCCATGATACCGAATGCATTTATTTTTTCTTTTAACATATTCTTTATATAGTAGAGGGGAGGATATGTAGGAATATTTTTAGAAGGATATATCATTGCTCTTTTCTAATATATGCATGCGAGTTGGATGAGCCTGTTCTTATTCGGTATTTAATTCATCTATGTATCAGCTTTAGTTATGGTGTTCCTTTTCTTCGAAGAAAAAATTAATGAATGTTCAAGAGATAATGATGCATGATATTCATCTTTTAGCACTGAATTGATGTGGTATGAGGTTCCGTCTCTGACCTGTAAATAGTACCTCGGAACATTCACCTTAGGATTTGATGGGCATTACGGTGTTTTTTTTGGGGGGCGTGGAAGAAGAAATGAATCTCACAGGTGTGCAAATTCATGACATGTAGGAATTAAAAAGATTTCCAACGCTTCAAAATGATATAGCAACCGCTGCAAATGATGCTCTTGAAAGATTCCGTGACGAAAGCAGGAAGACAGTAACACGATTGGTTGATATGGAGTCTAGCTATCTAACAGTGGAATTTTTCAGGAAGATTAATCTTGAACCAGAAAGGAATCCAAACGGACCACCAAATGCAAATCGGAATGCTCCTCCCCCCAATATGGACAGTTATACCGACACTCACCTCCGCAAAATTGGTACGTAGTGTTCTACAAGTCTTCTCTTAACATTTACATCCATTATGAAAAGTAAAAGCTATTTTAAGTTTATACGTCATATTCCTACTTATTTTGGATTTTTATTCGACACTGTTTAAGCTGATCTGTAAAGTTGGACATTGATATTCTGTTTGTTAAAATATATTACGCTCCTTGTTTCAGGATCAAATGTAAATGCATATATTAACATGGTCTGTGATACGCTTAAGAATACTATACCTAAGGCCGTAGTTTATTGTCAAGTTAGAGAGGCAAAGAGATCATTGCTAAATTACTTCTACGTTCAAGTTGGGAAGAAGGAGGTATGATTTTATATCTTTTGGTTAAATTTTTGTCATCTTAGTTCTTAGACATCTCTTTTCATGGTAAGAATGAGGACTTGGAAGTTGGGCTAGCGTGAGTTTATTTATGTTACAATAAGACAAGTACAATACCTCATGTATCCATGGAAAACTTAATGAACTTGGTCCAAGTATCTTGGAGAGCTTACAAATTGATTGTTTGTTCTGCGTATCATGGAGTACGTGTAATAAATGCTGGATACGGTCAATCTAATTTATATTGTCACATTAAGTCTTTGATTTATTGATAAAGATTAGGACATGGGAAAACCATGTTTAGTACACTGCACATGTTTATATAGGGTGTGTTTGGGTAAACAGTTTAATTTAATGCTCATGGCAATGAGAGCTTATCACATAAACGCTTCATATAATTTGAGAAGCTTATTGAAATAAGGCCAAAATAGTTTATAAGTAGGTATACGCGTTTATTCATAAGATAGTCCGAGTAGCTTATGAAAATAAGCCCAAAATAGGCCACAAATTGTTTTTACAAATTTAAAACACTTATATGTTAAGCTCTTCTGAACGCGTTCTTACTTTATTTGGGGCTAGCTATGGAGTATATGTTAACTCATGTAAGCAAATTTTTTATGGAAAAGACAATAAAAGCCTAGTGGCTACTTTCGTTTAGATTGTTTAACCATGACATAGCATGTTTGGATCAACTTTTATTTTTTGAGAATCAATTTTGACAACCATAAACTTTTCCCCAGAATTAATTCTGCCTTTAGAATCATTGCCTTTAGCGATTTGTCTTGCTTGTTGGTGCCAAATTGATGAAAGCATATATATATATTGCAACGTTGTGTGTGGTAGGAACTGATTTTATGAGCCTAATTGTGCAGAAGGAGAAATTGGGAGCAATGTTAGATGAAGACCCAGCCCTTATGGAAAAGAGAACCCAAATAGCTAAAAGGCTTGAGTTGTACAAGCAAGCAAGGGATGATATTGACTCCGTGGCTTGGAAATAAGGAAGATCCCACGTTTTGCAACAGATACTGCTGTGACGAAGATTTGTAATAGATTTTTATTTTTATGATTTTTCATTATTTTTTCTAATGAAACTCAAAAAATTCTTACGGCAAGAGGTTGATGTTCACTTACTTGCATATAATTCTTTTGCTCTAGTGTACAAAGCCTGAGTTCTATGTTGTGATTTTATTATATTATATAATTAACAAGCTGTTGGTTATCACATTGATTGGTTTCGAAGAGCTTTCCATTATGTGTCATTCTTTGCAATATGTCAATAATCTGGAACTAGAGACGTGCAAGTTTAACAAAATTTGTGACAATGAAAATCTACGAGACTACTTGCTTAGCATAGCAATAATCTAGTTGATAGGCTAAAAATGGATAAATTATTAAACAAGCCTTTATAGTTTTATTCAATTCAATTTCTAATAACTCCTTATAATTTTATATTTTTAATATTATCTTTTTACATTAGTGATTTATGATATTGAAGTGTTGCATGTTTCGCTAACTTAATTATAAACTTCTGTAATTGATAAGGACCAAATAAAAAACTAAGTTAAATTATACGAATGACTTGTCCAAAATTTAATAACACAAATATATATAGAAGATGTATCTAGTGAGAAAGCTCTTCTTATATGAGAATAGTGAGAATAAATCGTGGCCGTTAGATCTATCAATGAGTGGTCATGATTAATAGAAATAAGTCACGTGACTTATTTAAAAAGTCCACTTATTTCTTTTAATCATGACCACTCATTGTTAGATCTAACGGCCACGATTTATTCTCACCATTCCCATATAAAAAGAGTTTTCTCACTAAATACATCCCCAATATATATATATATATATATATATATATATATATATATATATATAAATCTGAAAAAGAAATGATGTCCTCAACGGTCCCAAAAACTAAAAAATGCCCATGTTTCGCTAACTTATATACCCGTGTGATGCGCTTAGTAGGTATAGCCTTATAGGAGTTGTTATATCCGTGTGATGCATGGGATTACAACACTAACACTTAGTAGGTATGGGAGTAAATTGAAAGGATTATAGAGATCAATCTTTTCCTCACATTTATGAACTTTTGTATGAAGAGACAAAATATATAGTAACGTCATCACAATAAATAAGTAATTTAACACGGTTAATGACATGAACTATAATACATTAGTATTATAGAATTGTAGCCACCATATATATTAATTGATATGGTGATGGTCTAGCATACATATTCATTCAATGTCACAATGATATGTATCAATATAAAATATAAAATAGTTCAATTGAAGACATCTCATGTAATGTAGGGAATATAAGATATTTGTACCAGCGTGTATGTGTAAAGTATGAGTAAATTTTATTGTACAAAACAGTTCAAATTTTACTTGTTTATTCAAAGGCCCTTAGCCGTTGAAGAAATTGAAAGGCGCAAATTTTACTTCCTTCAACCAATGGAGCTGCTATACTCAGCGCCTGTATTACCAATTATATTTCAATTTCAATTGCTAAGATAAGCAATATATTCAAAACAGATTTTACAACACAATATAGTCGATGTATTTCTATTTTTACCAATCCTCTTCATTACCATGGAGGAATCTATCAATATTAGACTGTAATGGAATCATTAGACCTGAAGTAGCTAGGCATTGGGAGCAAACCATTCTCATTCTAGAAATTAAGCATTTCATTAATATCATGAAAATGAATAAATTATACTTTCTTTTTCATCTTTCATGGTTCCTAAAAACTGCTAAAAGAGAATGAAACAATCTTGTAAAAGCTTACATAATTTTGAGAAATAAAATAAGAAAAACATGTAAATACTTGTAAATGTACCAGGAGAAGTTTTAGGCTTAACACATTTTATATTTCACACCCTACTTTAAAATTTAATAAATAATCCAATTATTATTTTGCGGCCTCTGTCCTTAGTTAATTTCGTAGATCTTTCATTCTTGGTCAAAGATCATTTGAAAATCACAACCAATTTGAAAGAGCTTATTATTAGACAACCCGTTATAGCAATTAACAACACCAGCGACATCTTATTTAATCTTCCTAGTTAAGATATAAGTCTGAAATTTATAATTTACCTCTCAATACTCAAGGGGGTTAGAGAAGTAACTATTTTGGAGAAGAGAAAATATCAGTCTGAAATTTGTTATTTAAGCTCATTTACATTGTAAAAGGGAAGAGAAAATGCAAGGAACCTAAAGTTAAAGAAGTGGCTATTTTGGTTTTGAACAAACTACTTAGATTTGAAGTAAATACTTAATTTCTTCGCTTCATTTGGTCAACTGGTTCATTCACCAAAACAAAACTTCATTCTCATACATATTCTCATCTAGTCATGAACATTCCTCCAAAGAAAAACAGTTCCCAACAAACAAAAGGGAAATCAAGAACACAACCAAAAGAAAAATCAACTTCATCAAAACAACAGTCATGCATTAATTTTACTACAAACTTAATTAACAAAATGGATCTGAGTTGAGCACCAACTTAAACACTTTTTTCATGTCCATGAATTGAAAATCTTGTGCCACTACAATTCATTTCATGGAGCATTAGATCTTTAGCAAATAGCTACGATCTTGCACAAGTCCAAACTTATTAAAAAAACCCATATTACAGACATTGGCCCTGTGTATACACCATGTCTGCCATCATCAAATCAAACAGAATAAGAGATTGGAGGAGCATATATATAGGGGTGCTAACTATTATTCTCTATTTTTGATATAACTAAACTTTAAATAGTTGTGTTTCAGTCAATTTATAACGTCAACTAATGAAGTCTTAAACTATATACATAACCTTAAACAACAAAAGTTTTGGAATGGTGGAGTAGACATTAGCCGGCATATATTTGATTTTTTACCATTTTAGAAGTGCATTATATGTAAAGACCTCTTTTAGTGTCTAACTTGGTTTCTTGGTCACGGATCCTACTTCACAGACTTATAAACCCAATAAAGTAGAGTGTCAAAGTCTAAAAAAGACATGAGTATGAAAAACTTTGAACCATGATTGATATATCTGAGTAAAAAAAAAAGTAAACTTACCTCAAACTTCCTTTCTGATCATTGACAAATTGTTCTTATTCTAATGCATGCATATCTAATTTTCCAAAGAAATTGTTCTTATTCTAATGCATCCAGTGTCTAGTGTCTAATGTAATGCAGCCATCTAATCCAGATTTATACCAGTATACGTAACATATCTGATATGAACACAACCCATTTATCTGAAATGTGTATGAAGAACAGCTCTCAAATGTACCTGAAGCTGGATCATCTAGTCTAGGAGCATATATCTGATAACATGTGAAAGGGGGAAATGAATTTCTAATTGTTAAAAAGAAAATCCTTGATTAGGAAGATGAATAAACAAAATGAGGCCTTTATTTTTCGGATTCTACTCTGTCTAGTCTATTCAATTTATTAACATGGACTAAAAAGCCATCAATCTGTTCTGTGATTTATCCATATTCATCATTCAGCCAAGTTAGCTTATATATGTAACTTTGCAGATATAAAACATTACAACTTGACCAAAAGTAAGCAACATTCTATTATTAATGCTTATAATAAACTATAAAAAAGCTTTGTTAGTAAGTGACTCCAACATAATCATATCTCAAGATCTATTCAACAAAAAAAGCAAAGGAGTTAATAAGTAAACAACTTAATTAAACACTTATTCATAAGCTAGTTTCAGAAACTTATTGAAAAAGTTGAAGTAGGTTAAAGATAAGCATAAGCACTTATCCATAAGCTCATGTAATAGTTTATGAAAATAAGCTAAAAGGAGCTAATAGGTAGGTTATGCTATTTACATAAATTCTCTCAAACACTTGCATAAACTCTTATACTATAAGATAAGCTCAAATAAGTTATTCAAAACAGGGTCAAAGTCTATGGTAGACAGTTATTCGTTCCCCATACAAAAAAAATAGTAGTAATCTGTGGACTTTAGAGCCTATGACAAAGTGATATAGAATAACTCATTTAAGGAAGGACAAGGCAAAAAAAAAATCTAGAAATGGAGTTCAAGATTCATCCGCATAAATGCTAAAAGTAACAACTCCACCAGCAAAAGAAAACAAATGAAATGAAAGAAAGATAGCATGCAAAACTGAAAGACTGAATTTCCATGGTTAAGAATCCAGTGTTCAATTTTCAATTGTTGGTTTGTTCACAACTCTTCACCACAACCAGAATATTTTAAAGAACTTCACTCAAAATTTCATCCTGGATCAAATAAATTTACTTTCCAATCCTACAAACAACACTTCTGAAAAAGCAATAAATAAATTAAATAAATGGAGAAATTGAATGAAGTAGAAGGCAAATCGGGTTCCCATAAGCATCCCCAAAAGCAATACTGATCTGAATATCTGATCCCTTGACAAATTTTTCGTGGAAGATAATACATAGACTCTCTCAAATTGAATTGCCATGAGGCAGACAACCAACACAATTATTCGTTCCAGATTGTTGATGTCACATACCAACCTAAAAGCTTATTTTCATGAAAGAGGGGTTTGAAATCACGGTTCTAACAATTAAATTACTTAACATTATTGGAAAACATGATAGTTGAAACTAAATAGTGTATACCATGGCCAGATTTCTAGACTTTAGTAACTTTCTATTTGTACTCGAGTTTAAATATTTATGAACTTTTCAACTGTAGTTTCAATTATCAAATTTCATTTCTACCATGTTTGGACGTGTGAGAAGTCCCATATTGCAACTTAACATTAATGCGCGTTTAAGTAAGATTATCCGTATCAGATTTGTTTTCAAAATAATATCAACAAAAGAAAATTGTAAAAGGAGGAAGGAGGATTCATATAGCAACCAAAAACTCTTTGATGTACAAAGGGTCATAGATCATTCAATAACCCAGGTAATACACAACATCACATAACAGTCATAGAAAATAGTTCAATAAACAAAACCAAACTGCTAATGGCAGAAAGAACCAAACCCAAAGAAAACCTCTTTTTTGTTGAAAAAGAAAAATAAAAAAACCTCATTGTGTAAACAAAATATTGTCTTCTTGAGAGAAAGGTGTTTGGTATCAACTCATAGGAAGCCACATAATCACTTCTGAAGAGAAGTTACAAAGCTTCTGATTGTGTGCCGACCGCGTTCACAGGTCAAGGTCCTGTCGGCTCGCTAAGCATAACTCGTGCAACTCATTGAGCACCCATTCTTCTCCGGTATGTCCACCTAACACCAATACCCTGGTCCCTCCAACCACACAAGTGCTATGACCCCAAGCAAACTTAGGTGGTTGCCCTGGAACATTGAGGATCCTCCATGATGGTTTTTCTTCAGAAGGGTCCAACAGAAACAGCTGAGATGGTGAGTGAAGACCTGCAATGGACCCTCCAAATATGATGATCCTCCCACAAGGCATGCTGACAGCAACATGATCCAATCTAGGAGGAGGAATATCAGGATTTTGACTCGCCAATCCGCTGAATGCATTGCAATCTAGTTGCCTCCATTGCGGTTTCTCATCTTCCAAATCAATTGTATACGCCTCACCCGATCTCAATCTCAAGTGTCCACTCTTCGCAAGTCCGCCAAACATGAGAATCTTGGTCCTCCCATAGACCGAGAGCGAGTGGCCCAACCGTGATGGAGGAGACCATGAGGTCGGAATTTCTCTCCATATTGGATTGTCTTTCGTGAGGTCGAGTAAATATGTGTCGCTGAGAAGCACCCCGGCGTCGGTGCAGCCGCCGGAGACGACCAATTTGGAGCCTTCAATTGTGCAAGAGCTGTGCCAGGATCTCGGAAGTGGCGGTGCTCCGCCGCAGACTTCGGTCCATGTCGGCTGCTGCGCATCCAAATCAAGCACAAACACATCATTCAGCAACCCTTGCCTACCACATCCACCGAAAACTACCAACCAAGAACCATTCAAGCACGAGAGCGTGTGGCCCCATCTACCCGGCGGGGATGATTTCACGCTAACCCTCCGCCATTCTGGATTTTTAGAATCAAGATTCAGAACAAAAGTGTCGGCCATAGGTTGCATATCCACTCCTTCACCGCCAAACAATACAAGTCGGTTTCCAGCTGCGCAAGCGCTGAAATTGCAGCGTGAAGGCTCCACCGCACCTCCAACTGTCAGTTTTTTCCAAGAAACAGCCTCAAGGGTAGTGAGTTCCCGAGTCAGGCGACCCCATCCTAGCTTCTTGGTCATCAGCTCCAGTGTACCTGTAACTTCTTTCCCCCATGCATTTTGACACACCATCTTCCTAACATGCTCATTCTTTGTTAGCTGCCAGATCCGCCTGCAAACAGAACCAATCGATGCAACGTCCCTCGGTGTTAAGCGCGACAAAATGTTGTGAGCCAAGACTTCATCAGAAAGCTGAAGAATGCCGCACATATCTTGGTGCTGGCTGTACATTGATTGTCCACTCTGAGGACAATATTTACCAGCCATCTCAATATCTTGAGTGCAAGTCTCTCTGAAAACCGGATATGAGACACGGTTCAGATCAATATTCGCCTCAGAAAATATTTGGATGCCTATTACATGCGTCACAGTTCCATCATCATCATGAATTGGTGCAAGTCTCAGCCTGTTCACTAAAGGAGTACCATCCTTCCTGAAATTCAGAAGTTCGCCTTGGAACTCAATACCTTCCTCAAGACATCTTCTAACCTCAGACACAACAACCGGATCCACCAAAGGGTGCCGCCTCTGAGCTCGAGGATCCCGGTACTGTAAGAACCGACTGAAACAACAAATTTCAAAGCAATTTTAGGGACATTTTTCTAAAATAACCCAAATCAATATATCTAAAGAAATCTATGGTAATTAAAGGAATGAGTAAGGAATTGGATAAAGCATTTCCAGAAGGAAACAATGGAAACGGATAGCATGTTAGGATCAGAATCAATTCTGGAACTTAGAAGCTATTCACATAAGCTGATTTTGACTTAAGAATCAATTTTAGATGGATTTCCAAACAAGCACTTAATAGGATCAAGTAAAACCAAAAGGGGTTCAAAATCTCTAGATTCCCTATCATTGAACACTGAAAGTCACAACTTTAATCAATGCCCTCCGATCAAAATCTTTCTCAGAGGCAGTTAATTACAGTCATAAACATGATGAACCACATATCATAAAATTCAAATGGTCATTTTTGTTGAAAATCAAACCTAATAAAAATCCTTTATAACAAGGAATCACAGACACTGTAACAAGCATTAATTAGAAGTACTAAGCAGATCACATTTCCACTGAGAAACCTCATTGGTAAAATCATACATATAGAGAATCTAGAGGTTCATTCATGACAATATCAAAGGAGAACAAAATTAACATTTATTTTCCAATAAGATGGAAGTTAGGTAGGGGTATCAAAATTGCAAAGAATGGATTCAGAGAAAATGTGGTTTGCAAAATGGCACCTTGTTGCCAAAAGCTCCAACTTAGCAAAGATCTGAAGGAATGGAATCAATTCATTTAATATCACCGTCAAAAACAAGGGTTCTCTAGTTTGAGGATTATGGCGGTTGTTTCAACACTGATCACAACTCAAATCATGTAAAGCTGAAAACTTTATCCAAATTCCAACTTTAATTCCACAAAACATTGAAACCCCAGATTTCATTTTCTCATGAATTCACTCAAACAAGGGAGAGAAGAAGAAAAAGATGATATTTTTACCAGTTGCGACCAAGAGCTTCATCAGCACGATACCCAGTGGAGATTTCAAAGACCTTGTTGACATAGATGATGGGGAAATCAGGTTCAAGAGCATCTGCAACAACAAAAGAGGTGGGTGTTGTTGGGTAGAAGAAAAGTCCTGGCTTTAATGGAAGCTCACTTTCCTCTGCTTCATCCCCTGCATCAACAACAACTTGATCTTGGTCTTGTTCTTGTTCATTTCTCATCTTCTTCGTGGTGCATTTCAGCCTCTTGCCGCTGTTGTTGTGATTGTGAACCTCGTCTTCTTCATCTTCCTTGTTCTTGTTCTTGTTCTTATTATTCTCCTTTGCCATCGCCATATCTGCTGCAACCACAACACTGACTAACCAACAATCTCTGCCTCTCTCTTTCTTCTGCACAAGGTAACTTGTGTTCTCTGACAATTATAAGGATGTTGGAGTTTTGTGACAGAAAGGCCCTTCTCATAACCACAAATTGCGAAAGAACCTCAGAATGAAAGAAAAGGTGTTACAAATATCTCCCTTTTCAATCAAATATCTAACTCTCTTCTATTATAAAATATAGCCGACATAGTATTTAGCCTCATTTTTAAAATTATCCATAATTCATTTTTTAGTTGTTTTAGTTTTAAGTAGTAGTAAGACAGTTGGATAGAGAGAGATCAACTAAAATGTTACATTTACTACTTGTTAAAAAAACGTTGAATAGTTAACTAATAATTCTTTTGTAAAAATTAATACAACACAAAATCTAAGTTTATTCTTATAAAATGAGAAAGGAGTATATTTATTTAATCTAATTTTTATTAGAAGGATCATAGTAATAATTTTTGTTAAAAAAATTTAGGGTGAAGAGATTGTGCTCCAGTTCAAGACAATAATAATTATTCAAGTCCAAAAAGTACTTAAAGATAACTTACATTTACTTCACCTCAAGGAAACTAGCTGGGGTTCGAAACTGCGACATGTAAGTATGAGACCTTGTCATGCTTCATTAGACCAATATAGTAATATGAAAGCGCATTTGATTTATGAAACATAAATCTCATTACAATGTTTTTTTTCTTTTAGCAACACTTGTTTAAACAACACGTAAAAGTGCTACATGAAAATGCATCAGGAATTAGTTCGTGATTATTGTCATAAAGGACTGATTTTAGGCAATGGTTTTTTTACAAGGCTAAATAAGTGTCTTGTACATGGTAATGAGAAATAATTATTACGTGATAACTTTTGCATTTTCCACACAATATGTTACATTTTCTCACAATGTTACTATAGAGTACGAGAAATTATTACTAAAAGAAATACGTAACGTTGGAACATGAGACTATCGGAAACTGTTGGGTAAAGTTTTTTTTTTATCTTAATTAACATGTTTCATCATTTTATTTGCATAAAATAAGTAAAAATGTAAGGCAGCGTTTCCTCACATATTTTTTTTTATCTTAATTAACATGTTTGTTTTAATATAACATTTATATTTATTGTCTCATTATTTAATAAATAAACAAAATTCAGTATTAAAATAAGTGTATTTTAAGTCCAATAATCTCTTGTACGAAGGTGCGTGTTAGAAGCAATGTATCACCTACATTTGGTGCCTGTATATTTGAATACTGAGTAAAAAAATCACGTTTAGGGTGAATAAAAGTAAATTTTTGATTGACGTATTAGGTTGAATGAATGGCAGTTTGGTAATTTGAGGAGAAATTGAAGGGTGGATTTGAAGGAGAATGGTATGTGATATTTTATTTTGGTAGAAAATATCTGCAAGTGAATTCCACCACGTCATCGAAGAAGATATTTTTGTGGTTTGGGTTGGCGGGTAATGCAACACACACATGGCACAACACAACCATTCTATTTATTCCAAATAGTAATAGTTATCGTGGTCATGTGTGAGTGAAACAAAAACCCACACACACCATCATTAGATTTATTTGCTTTCACATGTCACGTTGGATTCATATCATCATCATCATAGTCCCGTCAAACCATTTCCCTTTCGGCTCATAACAATATGTTTTCCATTTAAATATCACTATTTCTTTATACAAATTATTATTCATGTCTATTGGAAAATAATAAATATAAATGCAGCAACCACAGATAACTTATAATTAATGCAACCCGAACGAGGATCATATTCATCAAAGAAAAAATATATTCATTTATGTTAACAGTACTCCTACGGTTTGTTTTTATAAGAGATAAACTAATTTTGCACATCCCTTACAAAAATTAGTTTATCTAATGTTTTACATTAAATTTGTTCCAAAGCGTTGTTGAATTTCCAAAATTGCCCTTTAACATAGTAAATGTATTTCCACATTTCTAATTATTTTTAGACTTAATAACACTTTTGGTCCCTCACTTATCACGATTTGACACTTTTGGTCCCTAACAAAAAAAATTAGCCTAAATGGTTCCTCACTTTGTCAAACGGCCGCATTTTTGGTCCCTATCACTATTCTGTTAAAAAACTAACGTTTTCTGTCAAAAAAATTTTAAAAAAAAATAAAAAAAGGGAGAATGCTCTCGCTTCACCTTCTCTCTTCTGCTCCCTTTTTCTCCACCGCCGTCATCGAGTACCAGCCCCACCACCGCCACCACCATCCTCTGCAAACCCCTTCTTCTTCAACCATCCACCTTCTTCTCCACCCTCTTTCGATTCCAATCTCGTTGTAGAAATCCTGAACAAAATCCTCGTCCCTCTTCTGCATTTTCCACCCAACTTTCTCAGCGAACCTTAGCATCTTCTCCTTCTGCTCATGGCTGAACTTGGTCTTAAACCGCTTCCGGGAGGCGGACGAGGAGGTGGGGCCCGCCGCGTTCTCCGGGGCCGCTGCTAGCCCGATGGAGAGGGAAAGCAGCATGTGGGGTGCGGAGGGGTAGTAGGAGGACGAGATCGGAGGGGGAGAAGCTGAATTGGGGCTGCAGCTGGACGGCTGAAACGACAGTGGCGGAGGAGGGTGGTGGTGGTGGTGGGGCTGGTACTCGTTGACGGCGGTGGAGAAAAAGGGAGCAGAAGAGAGAAAGTGAAGAAGAGAGAAGGTGAAGGGAGAGGAACCCTCTGGGTACGTACAAATTTTATTTTATTTTTCAAAAAAAGTTTTTTTTTTTAATAGAAAACGTTAGTATTTTAACGTAATAGTGATGTGGGACCAAAACTGCTATCGTTTGACAAAGTGAGGGACTATTTAGGCTAATTTTTTTTATTAGGGACCAAAAGTGTCAAATCGTGATAAATGAAGGACCAAAAGTGCTATTAAACCATATTTTTATTTATTTATTTTTGAATAAACCAACACCATTTATTGTAAAGAAGAGAGTGGGAAATCATTGAGAAGAGCCATTTGCTATCTTCCCATTTAAAGAGGTAAAATATGAGTAGATAGGTTAGATAATTGATTGTCTCAATAAATGAAAATGCATAGTTCACATTTTTTGATAAGCATAGTTCATGTACCTAGTCTTTGGAAAATGGAAAAAAGAAATATCATAATTAATGTGATGCAATTATTATCCAGAATTTAATAGGGGTAGAATGGTGAAAAAATAATTAATTTGGCACAAAATTTTTCTCTAGTTCTTATAAAAAGGAACGGTCAACACTCTTAACTCACCTCTTATAAAAAGGAACGAAGGAAGTATATATTATAGATTACCAATAAATAAAATTTTAAAATATTGGACACAAATATATCAATTTTACGATGTTGTTTTGCACCCTAAGCCTTGCCCTACGCATAAAAAATAAACATTTCATGTTTACTTGCTCGGAGAAAAATAAAAACAATGATATTATAAAAGACCCTCTCCCACCTTTCTCCTCCTGACCTTCACTATATGTCCCAGATGCCACCCCACTTCCTTAGTGGAGATTTGGTTAGATATGTTTAGGTACGATTCACTCACACTCATATGCTTCACTGTCACGTTTCCTTTCTTCTCAAGCGAGCTGACCACTCGTGTGACGACTTCCAACTAACTGGAACACTTCCATCGATTGGAACACAAGTTTCTCTGCATCTGCATCTCCGAGGTGGTTATGGTCGAGGATTGTGGTGATAGGAACGCGGTTAGGGGGAGGGAGGGACGATGAGGAGGGGGAGGGTGATTACAAGGCAATATTAGTGTATTGCTGTTATAAAAAAAAGGGGGGGGGGGGGGGGGGGGGGGCGAGAAGGAAGACCATCCTTGTTTGGTGTAACAGAGAGAAAAAGGGAGAGAGGGAAGTGAGGGTAAGACCCATTGCTTTTTGAACAATGTTGAAGAGAAAGTGGCAGATTTGTGTTGTTTTTTTTTTCTCACTAATGTCCATGATTTGGGTCATAAAGAACACTATTTATTTTGCTTTTATGGGTAAAAAATGTTATTAACTAATATATTAATTTTCTCCTTTTCTTTTATTTATTATCCACCTCGTTTTTTGTCTTATATTTCTTTTTTATTTTTACCATACAATACAACCTTCAAAATCTACTTTATTTATCATCTCTACTCAACTACATTCTTCTCTACTTCTCTATTTCTCTCTTTTCTCTTTCTCTTATCTACCAAACAAAGTGTAAATAGTAATGAACCGATACAAGGAGTGCACCTTAGAAATGACCATCGCACATTATGAATTTCATGTAATTATTATGTAATACCATTTGCATACAAGGTGTAAGTGAAGAAATAGTTAATTTGAGAATGTTTCCATTTTTATTTAAATTAAAAAGTATGAAAAAATAGTTTTATCTGAATTATTACGAGTGATAAAACATATCTAACCTATTAGATTTAGCTCAGCCCGTTTGAAACGGGGCCGGTTGGTTTGTATGGTTCGGGTTCGGGGCGAGTATCTAATTTAATTATAGGGTTAGGGTTTCTGGGTAAAAGGTTCTTCTGTTCTGTTCCTTGCATAGTCTTCGTTCGTCACAAGTTTGCTATTTCTTCCGGAATCAGGTTTGCTTCTGAATCATCACTTACGACGTCGTCCGAGCCCTATTCTTTCTGACAACATCATCAACAATCTTGTTTTCTTTGCAGTCATAAGCTATCAGCCACCATGTATCTTCAGTTTTACATCAATGATAATGGTGACAAAGTTTACACCACTAAGGTAATTAATTTAGCTTCTCGAATCTCTTCCATCAATCAAAGACTGGATTTTTATTTTCAATTGGATTCTTGAAAGCTTGTATCATCTTCATCTAGCTAGCTCAGTTTTAAGTAAAATCATCATCTAGCTTGTATCATTTTCATAACTGATCATGAGTAATGGGCGAAAATTTGGTTGGTTTGCTGGTAAAACAAATGCTATGCTGACACTTGTGCTGCTTTTTCCCCTTGCAGAAAGAGTCGCCGCTCGGGTTAGCTACACAATCTGCTCATCCTGGTATTTTACTCAATTAACTTCACTTTTATGATCACTTGTGTTTTCTTTCAAATTGTGTTATACATGCTTGTGCATGATAAAAGTTGTTCTTTTTTCTTTGGCCCCTGTTGGTTTTTCCTTGTATTCGTCCCAAAATATATTGTGGTCTGTAGTATTGTTGGTTTTTTTTTATTAGAGGGGTTTCTTTTATTCTCTTATTGAGTTCTTGTGTTTTGCTCTTTGTATTGCTCTGGTACTTGGATTGCACTAGCATTTCCTTTCAACTCTCTCTTGTCCATGAAAAAGTGAAATGAGGAATTTGAATGACACCATTAGACATAGTAGCAGTCGTAGTACACCTAATCATTTTGCATTGAGTGCTGAGCCAATTTGAGCATACCATGCAAGCTTAGTAACCTGTTTGGTTGTTGCTGTTATTGTTGCCGTTCATCATCTTTCGTTGTATTGCAATTTTAACTTGTTAGATTTGGAGGTGGTCACAAGTTTGATGTATGAAAAGGGCAGCTCAGTGCTATAAAGCTCCCGCATACGCAGGGTCTGGGAAGGGGTCCCGTCATACAAGTTTGATGTATTGGAGGAAAACCATTAACAGAAACATAATCATTGTGGTTGATAATTGATTTATAATAACAACAACAAAGCTTTTTCCACTAGCGGACCGGTGGAGTTGGCTTAATGGATTAAGCGACACTATATTAATCTATTGTAAAACATGTTTTAAGTTAAATCATTCTGAATGAATTGTTTCATAGTTTTCACTTTTACTTGATTCCCCTGACTCCTTCTGTATCTAATTACTGGATAACCCTTCAGTTGATCTACCCTCCCTGTTGAGGCTTCTATAGATCTTCTAGGGATTCTTTTGTGGTTTGATTAATAACTGAAATACTGTGATGTTGAGCTTTGTAGCTTAGTTCACCTCTGTGGCTCTCTCTGTCTTTTTTTGCTTACAACTGAGACAGAGGTGTGAGGTTAATTAGATTAACAAGTTCAGATAGTGAGGTAATAGATACTTCTGATCTTATTCTTCTCTTAATTAATATAGTTATAATGAAGGTCTGGTTTTTTGCACTCCCTTGATTTGTCATTGGTGAAATTGTCACTGCTTAATGAAATAGCATTACACTTTCCTTGTTTTGACAACCTTGACAAATATGTTTAGAATTCACGCTCCCTTTTTTTTTTTTTGCTAATGATGATTTTTCTTGGTTTTCCTGAACTGCAGCGCGGTTTTCACCAGATGACAAATTCTCAAGGCAGAGAGTTCTTCTGAAGAAGCGATTTGGATTGTTACCAACCCAGCAGCCACCTCCTAAGTATTAAGTGATATACAAGTTCTGTCTGTTAATGTGTTTGGATTCACTTCAAATTGGATCTAAAATCACTTATTCACGAAGCTGCAATATGTAGCTTTTGCCTTTGGACGTGCATTGGAATGTGTAGCAAACTTGCAACCAAACATGCATTAAGTAATTGGATTAATTATGCCATTTTTTGTTGGTTTGAACTAATTACGTCATTATAAGTATGAGTGTTGAAATTCACTGATGAATTCTGAGTTGATGTTTGCAGTTAAAATAAACCTGTTCAAAGGTAAATTTAGTTTAGAATTTAGATCAAAACTAGCTATTATACGAAGAGTTCGAAAAGGGAATCATCAACAAGATGAAAGGATTAAACAATGCACATAGTACAAATTTATGCATCAATACAAAAACTTTTAAATATTTTGGGAAGAAAGTTTTCAGTGTGTAAATAATAATTTATGAGTGTAAAAATTAAAGTAATGCTCTTATAGTCAATTATAAATTTATCTCGCGTAAGTTTTTTGTCAAAAAAGTAAACTCAAGTCAGTTTCTTTCATAATATACATTTTTAAACAGGAAACTGTTTAGAATTAAACTTGATAGTACATCTAGTTATTATTAAGAACTGGCTACTTATAATGATAGAAAATTGAATTTCAATTACAATTTAAACCAAGAAAATAAGTTAAAGATTAAAATTGAATGTAAAAAATAAGACAAGGATTAAAAATTTGTTTTAAAATAAGATAAAGAATAAAAAAAGTTTTAAAACATTTAGGATAATTCTGTAATTTTAAAGTGTCATGACAATAAGAAAAAAAGATTATAACAAGTTAATGTTTAATCATTGAAATTTAATTTACATAATTAGATAATAAGTGATACTCATAATTTTATATCCTAGATAGCTAGACTCCTTAAGCATCTAGTTCAGTGTTTGATACTTGAGCCGCTGAGCGGTGCGTATTGAGAAATATTTGTTGGGTGAGGTTTATCCACCTAATATGATCTCCGAACATCGGGGATTAGTCTCATGACTGTCGGCAGTGGGATACTTTGAGAAACCAAAAGAATTTTAAATGGTTTATAGGCTTAGCACGTTCATGTAATAGTTTAATTACGTAATTTGTGTATAATTACTTAATTTGTATAGTTTTTTAACGTAAAATTTATAGTGTAAAAAAATGAGAAAAAAAAATGAGAAAATGGTTGATGACTCCGCTTGGTCGGCCTAATGTGATTAGATAAGATACATATCCATTAATTTAAAAAGAAAATATCTTATTGTCAATTTTAATTGAAATGATTTTTAGAGAAATATCATTCTAAAATTTTAATTTACAAATAATATTGATCGCAATCATCTGGACATGATTCTGGATCGAAATATCCCTCAAGTGATTATTGAAAGTAATTCGCTTGAGGTTATCCGGGTGATTCTCTCGTGTCTAGATGAGTCTCATCCTTATGTTGATGTGGTGGTGCCTAATATGCAGAAGAATAGAGATCATGGCGGTGTGCGTTTTACTCACAGTCCTTGAGAGTCTAATCTTGTTGCCGATTATTTAGCCCATGTTGGGCATAGCTTTCCATTCGATGTTCATATTTTTAATTCCCCTAGGGGAGATTGTCTTCGGTTGCTTAATCAGGATGTTGATGAGGCTGCATCCTCTCCTTCGATCTTAGCTTCTGGTTAGTTTGCGGTCTTTGTTCGAGGCCTAGCCCCTCCATCCCATTTTTTTTTTTAATTAGGCTCAAATATATTCTCAATCCTTATAATATAGGAAATAGATGAAGCACAAAAATAAAGCATAAAAAAATAGGAAATAGATTGGTCCCTACTTTTGTTTATTTGGTTTGGATTTCTAACTCTAAGAAACACCATAATTTACCGCAGTTTATTATTGTCATCCTTTTGGTCTTAGTGGAAAGGGACCCAAACTGAGTTATAGTGTTTTTTTTTTTTTTTTAAAACGAGGGACTAAACTATGGTGATTTATAAAAATTAAGGAAAAAAAACCAAAGAAAAAATGTGGGCCCATCTATTTCCTATATTATAGGGATAAAAAAATTTAAATCTTATAATTATGCGAGAACCTAAATACAATAATAATTGACTTGATAAATCTGTTTTTTGAAAAAAAAAAGTAATAAATCTCATCGTGATACATTTCATAAGTAAATTCCTTACAAAATAAGCACATTATTTTAAATGACAATAATATTTGATATGGGATGAAATTAAACATTTAATTCTAGACAGGATGAGATATTTAAGTTTGAATTTGCAATACTGATTATCCTGAGTAACAAACCACGCGTATTTCAAGGTTTTGTTTCTTTGTTTTCACTCTTCATCACTCTCCTTTTTATTCACCTCGTTGTTACCTTAGACTTAGAGAATCTTTTTTCTTTCCCATTCATTCATTCATTCATTCATGGATATGGAACCCAATAATGACGCCAATGCAATTCAATTCCCTGCTGGTCTCAGAGTTCTTGCTGTTGATGATGACATCAATGCCCTTAATCTCATTCAGGAGTTGTGCAATCGATGCCATTATCATGGTAAATTAAGTTCTATGTTCATCATGCATATGTTTGTTATTTGAACTATATGTTTTTTTTTCTGTGATTTTCTTTTTCATGTTTCAGTGACCCCTTGTTCTCAAGCACGAGTTGCATTGAATCTTGTAATGGAAAGAAAGAGTTCTTTTGATCTGATTCTAAGTGATGTTCGTATGCCTGACATGGATGGCTTTGAATTCCTTAAGCATGTTACCAAGGAGAGTAATGTTCCTGTTATCAGTAAGTAACTAATTCAAAGACAAATGTGAAATTGTAAATTTTACTTGGTTATCATGTGCAATCTATGACTATAATTATGTGTTAATTCAAGATTTACTAAATAAGTAATTGCACCATTCCATATGAAATCAGAATTTAATAGTAATATCTTGAATTATCATGACAAAAAATGTCAATAATGAGCATTGTGTGCAGTGATGTCTATGCATGTGGATGCTACAACAAATGCTGTGATGAAGGCTTTAGTAAATGGGGCTAGTGAATTTCTGATCAAGCCTTTGAGGGAGGAGGAAATCAGGAATATATGGCAGCATGTTGTGAGGAGAGACTTGAAGGAAGAACATTTTAGCAGCTTGGAAGAGTATGATAGAAAAAGAAGGGATTTTGAGATTTTTTCTTCTGTTACTGATGAAGATGTTGCTGCAGATGCCGCGAACGAGAACGGTTCGACAAAAGAAACCGAGGTCGATGAGTCGGAGATTAATGGCTACGCACCGAAATCGAAGAAGCGCCGTATAGTTTGGTCTGCGGAACTGCATACAAAATTTATGAATGCTGTCTCACAGCTCGGGCAACAAAGTATGATTCTTCACTCCGCCAATTTATTTTCTTCGTTAACCTTCTCTGGCGTGGCTTAGTGTGATAAGGCTTTTGTTGTTTTATTTTTCAGAGGCTGTGCCAGCGAAAATTCTTGAACTGATGGATGTTCCTGATTTGACAAGAGAGAATGTTGCAAGCCATTTGCAGGTTTGCTTTTGTATTCCTTAAATTTTCCATAGTTGCACATTTATGGTTACATGCGGTAGATAGATAGATAGATTTTCTTATGATGAGTCAAAACTCTTGGAAAATCACACAAAAATTTCAGGATTTCTGGTTAAGTAACCCTCATAATTTACTATACAAGAAAGTATTCTACAGTTATCTATCTATCTATCTTAATTTTTATTTTATTTTTGCAAAATCAGAACTTTGAATGATTTAGAAGGAAGTTTTCGTAGTGATTTAGTCTGGACACAATATGGAAAACTATATGCGATCACAGTGGACAGAAGCAACTTCCCTTCACTTTTGTGGCCGTCCACCGTGACTTTGACTTCACCGTGTATCCAAACATGCACTTAATTGAAAGCATCATGCATGTAGAAGCTTACATGAAATAGAGGAATCAAGCATGATTTCAGTAGATTGTGCAGACTAACACCTGAAGTTTTGTGGTTATGAACTGTAATTAAGATTACCATTAACAATGGTGAAATATTGATTTGGCAGAAATTTAGAAACTTTTTAAAGAAAAAGGATGGAATGCCTAACAAATCATCAAAGCAGGGTAAATATAAAGGATTTGAAGATTTTGTGGCTTCTGACGATACTCCCCTTCAAGTGCTGCCAAGCTCTCATTCTGAGCACTTTGGTTGCCCAAACAACTCAATGCAAAACATTGCCAATTCCAACCATTCACATCAGAACAACATAACTTCAGGTGCTGCTGAAAAGCTTGGTATGCAGGAAAATAATGTGCATATGAATAACACATTGCAGCATCAGCAACAGCAACAATTTCAGCAGCAGACTCTGATGCAAAATCTGATTCATTCAACCAATGTTGTTCAATCTTCTCAAACTTCAGTTATTGGTTATAACAATGTGATGTTGGCTCAGTTACATGGCTTTTCTAGCATTGCTCAATTCCCTGTGGAAAACAACAACCAAGGTAGAAGATTTTTCTTTGGTTCTGCTCCACCAATTCAGCAGCTTCAGAACACATCTTTTACAAGATCTTCATCACTGCCTATTATTACACAATTTCCTTATGGTTCTTCTGTGTCTGGTCAAGATTCACTTTATCAAGCAGCATCTGTTGAGAATCTTAGATATGATGATGGCAAGGATAATAGCTACAAAGATATGATTCTATGTGACACACTGAACCCGGAGCCAAATTCTATGTATAGTCCACAAGATCTTCCATCCTCACAAGGATTTCCATCATGATTTATGAACATGTTCACTGAAAACACATAGTTTTTTGAACATTAGCTTTACACTTTACTGTTCAGTCAATTACTGAAACAGTACAAATATTGTGTTTTTTTTTTCTTTTTTTGTAATTAGCTGGTTTAGTTTAACTAAGTTTTCTGGATCATGATATATTCTATGACTTTCAACAACTTGTTATTTCTTTCCTTTCTTGTTTTTTTCCATTAATTTTCATTGAATGAATATAGAAGTAAACAACTACAAGCAAAGTCTTCTGCACTTTGAGGGAGTAAGTTACATACATTGAATAATATCAAATATGATTACAATGTTAAAATGAAAAGAAACTAGAGATGCACTATTGAATACACCTTGTTTCATTGTTCTATTTTTATTCATCTAAAGTAGTAGCTTCACACAATCACAAATTCACAATCACTTGCTTACGTTGGAACTTCACAAAATTACTTACTCACCCCACGCATACCCAATTTGGCTACACATTTGCTCTACTTTAGTTTTGACTTGTTTCATGTCAATTAGATTTTTATTTTTGAGGTTCATAGTTAAATTGTTTTCGTCAATTCCTAATTTAAAACTACTGCATCAAACACTATTCATCATTTGGCAAAGTTGCGGTCCTCATGAACTATTTCCTAAGTACGGAGGTTTTTGCAATTTTACTCTGACGAAGCGAATCACTAAAATTAAATTTCACTTTTTTACTGAAACCTAAAAATTAAAGGCATGTTCCTTTAAACAAATGTTTTTCCTAAGATTCGAACTTGTATTCTCATTCTTACGAGAGTCTAACTTGCTTACCACTAGACTAACATTTTGTTGATAATGACAATTGTCAATTTAGACATTAACTTTTTAAATTTAAAAACCTTTACTTGTAAACTAATTTTAATTTGAAATAATTTCAAAACATAAAACAAAAATGAGTTAACCCAAACATGGTCTTAGTTAACCCTTATATTAAACATACTTGTACCTAGGGGTGTTCTTAGTTTGGTTAAAACCAAATCAAACCATATCTATTTTAAAACTGGATTTAGTTAAAAACCCGATTTTAATTCTTCCTAATAGATACAAAATTGTTAGTAAATTCTGTTTTTAACACATAAAAGAAGCTTACAAAAACTTAATCCAAATTGGAAAATTTTCTAGTAGTATCATGATGACATGCTTTTTGGTTATTTTTTATAGCAATACATCAAACACCTGATACCTGATGGGGGAGGAGAAACAATAATTAAAAAATGCTCACACACATGGAAAGAAAAATATCCCACAATCTGAGCAATCAGACTCAGAAAACAAGTTATGCACTTATTTAAAATTGTTTTCAAACTTGACAGTGAACCCATCAATCAGCTTCCCCAGACAAAAGATTCTGAAAATGAAAGGAACATTCTTTTACTCTCCAGGCTTACTAAATTGTAGGGGTTAGTCTATTCAGGTTGAGTGTTTCAAAATCTTGTCACTAAGAGTAGCATTGTTTCTCTCCCTAATCTTCCCTATTTGCTGTAAAATTCATGAAAATTAAATAGAGAATTGGATATCCAATTTGTTTTATATCCAAATTAGAAAATTGAATATCCAGACATATTATAAACTAAACTGGATAACATAAAATCAGTTTTTTATAATTTAGATATTTTTAATATGGATACGGTTCGGTTCATTGAACCGGTTTTTTCTACCGGGCTACGTGCATGTTTGGATCCACATTTAGATCAGATCCACATTTGTAGAAGTAAGAAATAATTGTCTGGATTCACGTTTAACCTTCTCCAAAGCTGAAACAAACAAATGTGGTAACTGCCTAGCCCTCAACGAGTCACGTGCCACACTCAGCTATTCTTTCCTCCTCCCCCACCCCAGGCCCCAATCTTTCTCTTTCTCCCAGCGCCATCTATTCCGACCTGTAACCACCGCCACGCATTCCTACTCAAAGGTTTGGTCGTTGTGATTCGTTGATGCCATGGTGGTGCTTTTCCGGTTCATAAACCTAATCTGCGTTTAATTTTTGCATATTCAGACCCATTTTTGCATGATTTTTTGGCTGCAGATTTACTCTTTTGTTTTATCTATTTCTGTTTTATATTCAACTAACTAATTCTTAAGGTTGATTATGGTAGAGCTTCTAGTTATTCATTAAATCCAATTTGGAAAATAGTGTACAAAGAATTGCTACTATGCTTTGTTGTGGTTGGTTTTACCTACATTACAGTAACAGTCTGGTTTGTTAGGTTTCATCACTCAGAACTAGGTTTTCTTTAGGCATAATGAACTGGATCCATTCTTGCAGATACGACTAATTCTGAATTTCGAAGGCTCCCAAACCCACTATAGATATAGCTTTGGTGCAAATCCCTTGCATAAGTATTTGAAAACATAGCACATATTTTGACCCTTTAGCACAATGATATGGATATATATGTTTTAAGGATTTAGGTCACTGTGAAGAGACAAACTTTTCAAAATGGGACTTAAAATGAATTTTGGTTTTTCCTCTAGACTTGTCTGCATCTCTCCTGTTGCCATTTTTATAATTTTTAGCTCTGTTTGTAAGTACAGACACCATCCAAATTCGAGTATTCTTTTTAGCTTATGAGATACTATGTAATCATCAATCACCTGCTGCACTTGAGAAAATGAAAATATAGTCTTTTCCTTTAATTTCTTTTATATGATTTACTTCATGTAGAAATAACTGGAAATCATGTGAAACTTTCTCTCTTGTTACTTCTACATGATTTCCACTCTCTGAACCTGTTTCTATCTACTGACTTGTCTCTCTTGCTTTGTTTTCAGGAGAGAGGTTGAAGGTAGGTTGGTTTATAATAAATCACCATGGTCAATGCCACTAAAGGAGTGTTTATTTCCTGGTAACACAATTTTATTTCTCGTTGTTTTCTTATTCCCATTTGAAATTGTTTTATTCTAATTTGTACGATTGAAGACTGCAATTTCGTGATTGCACAAATTATTTGTTTTTCAAAGCTTTCAAGCATACACTAGCAAGTCTGTTTGCAATCTTTGGAATTTCTACAATAATTTTAAGGACTGTTTTCCCATTCATTCTTTATATTTTACCTAGTTTTTGAAGGAACCAGTGTCTACTGTAATTCTGGACATCAAAGCTTTAGAGCACCCTTTATCAAAATTAAATTAAAAAACCCTTGCAAGCATGTTTGCAATTTTGGAACTTATACAATAGTTATTTGTTCATTCTAGCTACATAACTTCTTGGTATAACTCTTGGTTATTGACTGTGTGAATGGCATGCTTAAATGGCATCTAATTCCTATCAGTCAGAGTGGGCATGCTTTACTGTTGTTATTTTTTCTCTTTCAGTTGTATATAGCTTCTGTTTTCTGCATAATTAAATTGATTAGCAATGTTGCCTTGTGCAGTGACATACCTATGGCCCAGTATATCATCAACATGAATGCTTCACTGCCTACATCTGACAAGTTCATACTACATATCTTGGATAGTACCCACATGTTTGTTCAACCCCATGTCGAGCTAATGATACGAAGCCAAATGGCCAAGTTTAGAGAGGACAATACATATGTCAAGCCTAATTGATTTATATGATGCTGATTGTTAATTGTTTTCACTTTGAGTACCGCTCCCTCTCTATGTGTAAGTGCACTTATAATATTGAGAGTGATTTGCCGTTTAAAATATCGTAACAGACACAGCAAACAGCAATCTTGATTAAGTTGAAGAGGAACTGATGCACATTATAAATATAGCCGAGTTACTAAATTTCACTGAGTTTTGTGTATGATGTTCGTTCATTTTGTGTACATTGTATGTACATTAGAAGTGAACAAAGATAGAAATGGTTCTGTATGCTTCTCAAGATTATTACATTGACATTAATACATACATAAAAACTTATGTGGTGATTGTCACAATGCAATAAAACTTATAGTAAAGATTGTTAATCGTGAGATAGTAGTAAGAGATTTTAGCCGCTTTCATCACTTTAAGAATGACATGTTCTTGTGGGGATTATTGGTAGAACATTGTTTGTTCATACAATGAGTCTGAAATTTATTCCTGAGGGGAATTGTAATTTTATAATTGAAAAAGGGTATAAAAGATTATGGACGCAAATCCGAGTAAACAGGACGTGAATGGCAAAATTTGTTTACTCTGCTGGATTGGAGATCATTGATAATGGAGGACGAGAAAAGTTCAGTTGCACATTCATTGTCCTTTGTAACATGTTTACCTAAGATTCCTAGTTATAGATGGAACTAAGAGAACATTCTTTGAGAAAAAGTAGAAGATCCAATATGAGAAATCAAGTTTAACCTGTAACAGAGGATAGGAGGCTAACACTAATGAACCGAACAAAATAATGAATGGAATGAAAATTTGAGCTTCGCATAATGCAACATAACTTGCTAGATATATGATTGCACAAATGTCAAGTGTTGTCCAGATGATAGATAAGTGGACATGTAAGATGGGAGGATGAATTTATGAAAAAATTGACATATTCATTCACTAATTTGGTCACACTTACACTTTCATCCTCTCACCTTAAAGTTCAATCCAAACCAACACTTACACTTCCATATACCAAAATAATTCAAGCTATAATTGTCAGGAATCACCAAATAGTTTATTAACTAAGCATGTCTTACTCTTAGCGTAACACCGTTGAACACTTAAGAGCATAGACCTATCAATTAAACTAGTAAAAAACCTCATTTGAAGACCTTATTTAAACTTATCTTATAGCATAAACGCTTATGTAAATGTTTAAAAAAGCTTATGTAAATAATTTATTACCTACCTGTAAATTATTTTAAGCTTATTTTCATAAGCTTCTCAGATTAGCTTATTAAAAACGCTCATACATGTCTATTACATATTTTAAGCTTATTTCAATAAATTTCTCAAATTAGCTCATGAACAAACGTTTATACGATGCCATAAGCACTTAATTAAGCCATTCATCTAATCGTGCCCAAAATCAAACACCAATTTGGTCTACAAGTTGAGCTTTGTATTTCTCATTTTATGGGAACTCACGGTTGCTGTTTCAATGGTTGTTTAATTGACAAAAATTCAGAGTACACATCTTGAGGGAGCACTTGAAAAGAGAAGATTTTTCCTCTTGCGTTGGGTATAATATGAAACAAACCAGTAGTGAAAACAAAAACTGTTTCATGTAACTCCAATTAAATTAATCAGAGGACGAATCCATGTAGAGTAGGAGCAAAAAATGCAAATGGTGCTCTCTTGTTATTGTTTAAGCAAAAGAGAGAACATCAAATTATTCTCATTATAAAATCGAAATACATTGAGATACATCAAGAATTTTGAAGCTGAATATATCAACCGCATGGTTGGGAAGCAGCATGTCCTTTTAAATCACCTCAAATAATGCTTATGTCCTCTGCAGAAGAAAACAAGGACAGAGCACCCCAGTTTCAAAAATTGATGTGGAAACCCTTCAGAATCTATTTCTACACTCAGCTAAAACATTAAGACAATATAACTAATCACCTCAGCTTGCAATGAGCAACACAAGAACCTTCCACTTTTTATTTTTCGTTTGTCTATTGGCCAGATATTATCAGGGATCAGCACTTACCATGAACTCAGCAAGAAGCCATGCATCTAATTGGAAAATGTATGGCAACATCTATGTTATGCCATTCACATGATTAGAAAGCGCTTAGCATAGAGATCTATTAGCATCAGCTCTATGAATTCAATTTCTCCAAGAGGATCTTGTTAAGGAGACCAGGATTTGCCTTGCCTTTAGATAACTTCATTACCTGTATTTGAACAAAACATATATGATATCAAGATAATTTAAGGGGGGAAACACAACAATTGCTTCCAGCTCTACAAGTTCATACCTGGCCAGCAAAAAAACCTTGCAGTTTAGTTTTCCCTCCTCGATATTGCTCTACCTGTTTCGGATTCTCTGCAATCACTTTGTCCACCATTTTTTCAATCTCCGTAGGATCTGCTATCTGTCATTTCCAAATGTCACAATCACATTCTAACATTTTCTTTTTTCCTTTCTCAGCAAGAACAAATAAAGCACCAAAGGTGCAGTCACAAAGAAGAGGCTTAGCACTAAATGTTTAAACACCTCAAGGAATTTTTTGCTTTTAAAATAACAAATAACATCATAAATATCATAAAATCCAAATAATCCAGTAAAGTTATTGAATTTGCAACTTAACCAAAACATAGGTGACTTTACGCTTCAACATTGAAGTTTTGTTTTTCAAATACAAGTAGTAACATCTCAAATATCACAAAATCAGAATAATTATGTAGTGGAATTCACAAGTGAACTCATAAACTAGAAACTATATGCTTCAGTATCTAAAAGATCACGTTGTCCCTTGCTAACTGACTCAATTCAAAAATTTCAATAATGGTTGAGGTTACTACTGACCTGAACCAAGTCCTTTTTTTCTATTAGTTCCTTGACACTGCCACCCTTGGCTAATAGCTCAAATAGTATCTGAAAATGAAAGGAAGTGTTGAGAAAGAAAAGAGAAGCATATGCTGAATGAATGTAATAAATACGAAGAATAAATCTTCCTATGGTAGCTGTTTCTAACAGGAACAAAATATTAAAGCTTGATGATTATAAAGGATGCCCAAGAATTAGAATTCAAAGTTCAACATATTGTATAAATGAAAGCCCTTGGTTTATTAATACACAAACACAATTAACTTCCACCCTTTGTTTAAGCCACAGGAAAAAATAACGAGAAGAACTAGAAGATATGTTAGAAATATAACAGTATAACTTCTGGCTAAAGCTTAATGTTACAAAATCAGGTTTGAGAATTATTGAAGCTTAGATCCTACTTATGCACGACTTGTTGGTGCCAGAGCCAACTATACCTCCTTCCCAATCTTGCCAGTGATGATTCCACCTTTAATGGAAGCTATCAACTCAAACAACTCTTCAGGTGTAAGCTTTATTTCATTTATGCTCAACTTTTCATTCTTCATGTAGGCAGCAATATCACTCATTATCCAGTTGGCAACCAGCTTTGCATCAGCACCCTTTGCAAGAGTAGCATCAAAAAATTCTGCAATCTAATACATCCATTCAGAAAATAAAGATCATGTTAGACCATTTGTAGGGATAAACTTCACCGATATTTACTCTATAGCTTTCCAGTGTATTGTACTTGTAACTTGATTGAGTACACTTTCATTAAGCTGTGAACTTTTGTTTTTGCTAAAGTTGGTTTACTGTATCTGACTTCATAGAGACCATTGTGTATAAGTGAACACTCGAAAATTATTTGGTGTTTTCATCAAAACATGCATTTGCATTAAGCCCTGCACCAGAAAAACGATGGTACTCTATATAATGGTTTTGTGGCCTGTAAATTGCGGAAGTTTAATTAATTTTACATTGGTAAATTTGCTGGAAGAAGGTATTAGATGTGACATGAATCTATTAGGTTTACTTTCCTGACTTCGAAAAGGGGAGAGATTCAAAGCGAAATAGGATGCCATTTGTTATTAAGCTTTAAGCAAAAGTCACTAAGTAAAATATTTATAAGTCTATCATGTTTGAACTTTTCTATTGCCTGGTATTTCTTTTATGCTATTAAATCTTATAATACATTTGGCAACCATACTAATACAGAAGTATGATATTGGACATATAGTAGATAGTAGTTAATTTTTTATTTCTTATTCAAGTAAACTTTAGTACATTCTTTTATTAAGAACATGTATTTTTAATCATGTGCATCACAATGGTAAAAAAAAAATCAAAACCTCAGAAAACAGCAGATAACTTACATTTTTATCATTAGCCAGGAAAAGAACATCTTGCATGCTTAAGCCCATCTTCTCATATCTTCTACGTTTTTCTTCTGGAAGCTCTGGTAAAGAATTTTGAATACCATCAACATATTCCTGGGAAACAATTACAGCTGGAAGGTCTGGTTCGGGAAAATACCGATAATCAGCAAGTCCTTCCTTTATCCTCATTGTAATTGTTTTCTAAACAGAATAACATACATTATTTAAGAAAGTAAGTATAAGGGAAGAGAACGCTATCTTGTACCTACTACACTATCTAGAAGAAAAATATAAACAAAATCACAATATAGTACTAGCCTGAGAGCCTTCTTCCCATAGTCGAGTTTCCTGTACTATCTGATCTTCCTGGCCTTGACTATGGAGTTGCACCTGCCTTGCAATTTCAAAATCAATAGCTCTGCTTACTGATGAAAATGAGTTCAAGTTTTTTATTTCAACCTGCCAGAGAAATTTAATAGATTAGCTGCTGACTTGGTAATATATGGTGTTCTTGAATAGTACATTGCAACACAAGGCAATAATTATATCATACTGTGGTACATTATTTCTGGAAAAAGCAACGATCAAGCAACTTTTAAAGATTATTGCATTAGTATGATAGACAAATCAATTTTCTATCCACAAGATCTGTTTGTAACAATTTCAATTCATTGTATTCTTTAAGGTCATAACTCGTATATGCACAAAATTCTGTTGAATTACTTATTTCCTTAGAAACTAAAAACCAAATTAACCTACCGTTGTGTGAAGTAAAATAGCATAAACTTATATAGAAAATGTCATGATATCAATGTAATTAACGCCCGAAATTCTGTGCACTTTACTGCTTACAAAGACTTCTATCGCATCTGATATAAAAACTCCAATATATCCCATCATAATATAACGATTATCATTGTCATGCAAGTCAGGCGTTGGCAAAAGCACAAACCAATCATGAATTGACCTCCAACAACTTATTCCAAGTTTTATGACATGTTCAAAAGGAAACTACATGCACATGATAATTCAAACAAGTCAGGCCTTGGCAAAAACACAACCAATCATGAATTGACCTCCAACAACTTATTCCGAGTTTCTGACATGTTCAAAAGGATACTACACACACATGATAATTCAAACAAGGAAAACAGTATATCATGCAATAATAACTGTAAATTATATCCCTCACACCTTTCATCCTTAGGTGTGCAGACTGCAGCGAATTTTTCTGACTTAACCCAGATTCTCTCATAGTAATGTCTAATTAGAGTAGGGACAACATTGAAAAGTATCATCAAAGTCTCCATGCAATTTCAACACCAAGACCAACAAGCTTCCTAATAATGTAGCATAGTGCCAAAAGCCTATCTAATTATTTTTATAGAAGAAGTAGCTCGATACCTTTGTCCCAAACTTTGATTGCCCAACAGGCCGTATTGATACATTTACATCGCAACGAAGAGAACCTTCTTGCATATTGCCATTGCTCACTCCCAAATACCTAACCAACCTCTGTATTTCAGCTGCATATTCTGCTGCTTCAATACCATTTCTCATGTCAGGCTCAGAAACTATCTCGAGCAAAGGTACCCCTGCCCTATTTAGATCAACCTGTCATGAAAGACCACCAACATTAACATACTTGTGTCATAGATACAGGTTATTTAGCCTTTGCTAATAATTCAGGAAAATGAGTGGAACAAAGCATCTTATGTGTTTCAAAACATGAATAACAAACCAAGAAATATGTGAACCTGATCTAACATGAGATTTGTTCGAACTTTAAGTAATTAAATGTACTATCAATGAACAAATGCAGTCTGTCACTGGTCCACCAAAGTGGTATAGGGTACCGGAAATTCAGAAAAATACAAACAAAACAAATAAGAAAACATATTAAAGACAGAAGCAATGAAAAATGAATGTTACATAAGAATTGAAACCTGCAAGCCGAAAGAAGGGATAATGACACAACCTGAGAGTAATTTCCATTTTCTGTATGTAGGAGCTTCCCTGCATCCTCTTCCATGTGAACCCTTGTAATGCCAAACCTCCTGTGGCCTCCACCAAACTCCACTGGAATATCCACATGAAGGTACCCACCAGCAGCAATAGGCACATCAAACTGAGAAATCTGATACCCTTTAGGAAGGTCAGGGTAGAAATACTGCTTCCTATCAAATTTGGAGTTGAAAGACAAGTTGCAGTTAAGAGCAAGGCCCAGTTTGACAGCAAACTCAATAACCTTGGAGTTCAAAACAGGCAAAGCACCAGGCAAGCCCATGCAAACAGGACAGACACTGCTATTAGGGGGGGACCCATAATTGTAAGGGCAACCACAGAAGGCTTTGGTGAGAGTGGAGAGCTGAACATGGGTTTCAATGCCAATGACAGCTTCATAGTCTTTTGGGATTTTGTCAAGTTTCTTGGACTGGGTTGAAACCTTGGTTTGTGGCTGCCTCTGCTCGGTGTCTGTTTGGGATTGTGATGATATGCAGTGCAAAACCCCAGTTCTTGTTCTGAGCAATGATGCTGGATAAAGCAGAAAGGGGTGAACTTGGAAGCTTCTGAAGATTGTGGAAGCCATTCTGGTAGGTACTAACAGCCTTAAAAATCACGTTTTGCAGCAACAAATGATCTCAGAATGTGACCAATCTGCATTTTTTCATCTTGCTGGTGTGGTAAACTACCAATGCTGCGTGGCCACTAACGGAAGAAGATGAAAGGGATAACCTTTTTATTTTGGTATCCAAATAATAACCCAATAAGCTAGAAGCCAAATACTAGAACAAGACAAAATAGGCTCTGATTGGGAACTGAAGATCTTATCGTCTCTCCGTCGAAGCAGTGATGGGTGGCTCGGGTTAGGGGCGGTGGAGGGTTCCGGTCGGATATGGATGATGAAGGGGGTTCCGGCGACGGGGTGATTTGTAGAGGGGGTTCCGGCGACGTTGTTGGGCTTTTTTGGGTACAATTTTAGGAGCTGGGCTACTCAATAAATTTGTTTTATTAGAAAAATTCCAAACAATTTACATGAATACAGAATAATAAAAAGGTATATATTGAGCGTTTTTAATCCGTATAGCTGGTAAAGGCACAAGTATTGATAAAAAATAAAATAGCATAAGTATTAAAAAAATGGTAGTATTGAACACTTGCATTCTATTAGGTATTTTATTGATTTAACCAAGTGGGTTGGTTCAACATTTCATTTCATCATTTTAAGTAGGTAGTTAAAGGTTCGATTCTCAACTTTTGTGAATGGAAAAAACTCATAGATCACAATTACTAGTTGTGGAAATATCTGACTAAGACCAAAAGAATTAGACATTTTATTAGAGATATTATTGTTGTCACCCCTAGGTATTTATACAATCCCCGTGAATTGTTTTTTCCGGCAACCACATATGGAATAGGTAAAAATTAAATATCACTCCCTAAATGCATACCACAATTTAAATGCGGTAAAATAATAAAGCATGCCACACTTTAAAAGTGCGGTACAACTATTTTCACAAGAGGATGGTACAAATAGGTGTGGGAATGACACTAATAGTCTAACCCCATTTTATTTATGTATGAATTGAATTGGTAGATGCCATTAGGTCCAACTAGTTTTGGAGTGGAAATTTGAGATACATTCATGCTTTTCATTTTTCTCTATCAAACACACATTGGACACTCGAGGGTGAAAAATTTGTAAAGCTCTATCATATGCTTAATATTGTAGAAAGATTGTTTTTAAATTCTGAGTTATAAAAAGCACTTGGAAATTTTATTTTTTTCTAAAATGATTTAGAAAGAGAGAAATATCTGGTAGATCATGATGCAAATTATGTTTTTCCGTGCAACTTGCCTTTTAACGTGTGTAAGGTTTTCCAAGACACTAAGTGCATATTTGAAAAATTCACCCAGGATCCACGTTTGGGCTAGATCCATGTTTCCAGAAGCAATAAATAGTTACTTTTAGATTGTTGGATCCACATTTGGTTTCTCCAAACATAAAACCAAACACACTCAAGTATATTTTTGGAAACGCTTTTATAATTGATTATAAAGTCAAAGGCACGTTTTAATAATAAACTTATGTGAGTAAGTTTTGAATCTCGGAATTGATCATGAGAAAAAGACAAATTCAAGCATGCTATGTGTAGTTTGTAGATGTATTATAATACACAAATCAATCTACGGAGATTGTGCAGAATAAAATAAACATGTATCCCAGTACATTATTTTAACATCCTGCTGAGAGAGTGAGAACACCAAATTATACAATATTGCATAATCCAAATACACGAGATATATTAAGAAACTTTGAAGTCATAAATTGACAAGAGATGCATATAACATGCTTTGAGAAGCCATTTGTTGTTTGAAAGCACTGGACATGTTGCCTGTGTCCTGTACAAAAGAACAGAAGGACAGAGCATCAGCTGATGTAGTTTTCTTAAGACTAATAGTTTTGAACAGTTGAAGGGGAAACCTTTCAATCCTTCAAGGGAAAAAAGTTAGAAACACATAAACAGAGAAAGAAATAAAGGTGGGGATTAAGAGCCATCATGACCATTTAAATGAAATTTGGAGGTATAATAGCATGGCAAGAAGCTAAAATTTAGTGAATCCTAAATCAGATTATGATTTTTATTTTTATTTTTTGTATTTTAGTCTAGATCATGATTTGATTCTGATACAATTTGAGATGCTCATAACTGAAATAATGAACTATAGTTAAAATGTAAAGGTTGATTTGATCATTGCATGTTCCACTGCAGAGAAATGAAATGTTAGAACTTCAAACATTTGAACAAATGAACATGTGCAATTGCATATGCAAGACGGGGAATCTGCAAGATTAATTTGAGTCCCCACAAGTACTAATCACCAAGAAAAAAAGGAAGAGGTGAAGATTGAATGACTGCAAAACTAACCTCAAAATACGGTGTTCCCTAGAATCAAAGCTTAGTGCTCAAGAGGATCGTAAGAGCTTCTCGAGGTCCTTCTGCAAGAAGAAACACAAAAACGCTTTGATATATAATCTTATATTCTTATATGAGACAGCACAAAAGGGTTCAGTCAGGATTAAAAGTTTAGTTTCTTTTTGGTCTATTTTAAATGATGAGCAGAATTTCTAACAATATCCCAAATGGCTATCCACCATATTATTATAATTGACCCTCATTGCCTGGCATCACTATATACAGAAATCCTAAAGTTTACGCATTCAAATGTCTCTAACCTCAATTTTCAGAGGTGAGGTGGTAGGAGCATATCTCTCCACAACCTTCCCTTCTTTGTTCACTAAGAACTTTGTGAAGTTCCACTTGATACCATCTCCAAATATTCCTCCTTTCGAATCCTTCAAATACTTGAAAATTGGTGCTGCATTTTTCCCATTGACTTCAACCTACAACAAATTAATTATTTCAGAATGATTTCCATATAAACTGATATATATGGAACAGTATCCTTCCAGAAATCATTGCAACAAAATATTGCATGCAAAATCTGGCTAGAGAAAATACAAATACATTGTCTCCAAACAAGTCTTTTGCATGCATAAATAGTGTGTCGATGCATTACAGGTCTTATAGCATAAATAGCATACATAGAAAACAGGGGAAAACTTCCGTAAATTACAAAGTATTTATCAGAAATCACCTTATCAAAGACTGGAAATTCAGATTTGAACCTTGTGCATACAACATCCTGAATTTCCTCATTGGTTCCTGGTTCCTGTCCAGCAAACTGGTTGCACGGAAATGCCAAGATTTCAAACCCTGGAGACAATTCACAAGTCTCAGTCTTATGAAATTCACAACCTCATATAGTTGACATAATTTTTAAATTTTTTTTGTCCTTGGCTAAAGTGACAGACCTTGGTTCTTGTACTTCTCGTACAGTACATTCAATTCTCTGTAATTTGTTTGCGTCAAACCACTGCATCAATGATTTAGAATATCATAACTACAGTTATAGACAAAATCGTAGTGGGAAGCTTTATTCGTTTGCGCCCAAAATCACCATTGGACTCCATCAAAAACCAAAATTTCAACAAATCCATCTAAAGCAAGATTTATCAGAATATGTTCTCCTAAAGTTCTCTTTGTTCTTCCTCTACCTCTGCCTCTTTAATCAGACAATCTAATGATTTACTTTTCTTACGAAAACCTCCGTTGATTCTGTCATTTTCTGATTAATAGATGCCACTACAACATTTTCCAGAATAAGAAATCAAATGCTTGTTTAGCATCATGCAACAAGGAAGTTGTTTCTTTAACCTTAAAATCTATGGGTTTTTATTGTATATAGGGATTAGTTTACATTAAACCCACCAGTGGCCCAATCTCACATGAAGTTTTTCACGCTCCATCACAATTAAATTTGTAAGTAAACGTCTGTGTCTTTTTTATGCTCCATCATATTGTGGTTTTGTTTTTATGCAAAGGAAGAACAACGCAAGGCACAAACATTAACAAATAATAAGGTTGAAGTGAACACAAGTACACTGAGATGCATGAAAAAATAACGACAACAATACAAAGAAGTAGATCAGGTAGGTTGGTATTTGGCTAATGACCCCAAAATAACTTATCAGTATGAATCAAATAATCTTACCATTGTGAAGCAACATTCACAATCACAAGAACCTTCCCACTGTATTGACTCAGACTCACATCATTTCCACGGAGGTCCTGAAATTTTAGTTCACAACAGAAGCGAAAATAAATTATAAAAGTGAAACGTCAGTCAAGCAATTTAGCAATTTATGTTTTGATATCCGATCGCTTATCAACACTGCAAACCCCAAATGAACAAAATTCGTTCACGTTGCACTCAACTGGTGTCCTAACACACTAAGTAATCAAAGATCCATAGTTTTGATTGTTTATTTACAGAAAAGTTAGCAACTCAAAAGTTAATCAGCCTTATGATCCCAAAAATTATGGTAGAGCAGAAAGAACAGACGCACATGATATGCAGAACAAGGCATAGACAAACAAAATATCAACAAGAACACACCCTGGGGACTAGTGAAAAAATATCTAAAAATTGACTGGGAAAACAAATCTAAATATTGCAGTCTTTGTAGCCTCAGCAGAAGCTGAAGCTAATACACGGCAAAAGACATGAAATGAAATGAAAAACAGATCAGCATGCTTCATTGAAATACAAAGATATATGAAATCAGAAGCTATCATGTATAGGATTACCACTCTATTTGATTTAATTTTTCAAAAATATTCCATTTGATATGTTCGTGGATGGTCATGATTGACCCATCAAGCAATTTGAGTGCAACATCAATTGGGCATGAGCAAGACAAAAACTTTTCAAGTAATTAGAGGGAAACAACAACTGGGTATGATCAGAACAAAGAGGAAAAGGGGGGAAAAAACGGACCTTGACAGTGAAATCGTAAATGGATTTGGAGGTTTCTTGAGCCATGGAAGAAGGAGAAGATGGGTACGTCTGAGAGTAGAAGAAGAATGCGAGAGCCACAATGAGAAGAGATATACAATTCCAGAAAGTCAGCAACTTCATACGTTAAGGAATCAATTCCCTAAATCTCGAATTATTTTTATAGCATATAATCTTCATGCATAAGGAAAAAAGGTCATGGCATTTATTATGTTGATTTTAATAGTGGTGTGAATCAATTTTGAGTTTATTTATATTATTAGTGTGTACTCCCTCCGTTCCTATTTAAGTGTCATTATTTTTGTCTTTTTTTTTATTTCTAATTATCTGTCACTTTACAAAGTTCAAGAGAATATTAATTATGTTTTAACAATTCTACCCTTCAATTAATGGTGATAGGAAATTAAAGAGTCCAAATTAAGAAGAAAAATAAAGGGTATGTTAGGAAATTAAATGGTAATTTTGATAGAAACAAGAACATTAATACAATTCCATAATATATGTGCAAAACCTTAAAGTGATAGTTATTTAGGAACGGAGGAAGTATTAAATAATAAATTAATTTTAAATGAATATGTAAAAAGGATCTGTATTTAAATACTGGATTAAAAATAATGCTAATATTAATAAAAAAATATTCTTTCTTCTAAGCGCGTTGAAAGATTAGAAAATGCAAATCGTGTTCATATTCACGTTCACATGTGGAGTCAGAAAAATGGTCAAATCGAATGTGCATACATTATACTACTTCTGGGATTTTGGTAAGGAAGGGGACCAGCTCATTGAATCCGAATAATCATACTTTGAGAAATAAATTAATAATGTGATAGGGACCAAATCTCTATCAAGAACAATTAGTGACAGTTAATAAAGAAAATGTTTAATTGCAATTTTGTTATTCACTTACACACTTTTTACAATTTTAGTCCCCAACAAAAAAATTCATGATTTTGATCTCTCACGAATGCTTCCGTTTGCAACTTTGATCTTCCGTCGTCTTTTCGTCAGAAACTTAACGTTTTATGGAGAAAAAAAAAATCAATAAAATTAAAACCCAGAACATTCATAGAGTTCTTCATCATCTTCATCCTCCTTCTTCCATTACCTTCACCAAAACCCATAAAAGTAAACTCAAAATCATTCTTATGACATGAATCATGAATCGTTATCTAGAACACCTAAACATCACCCAAAAATCATCATTATCTTCTTCATCCGTTGAAAGCCAAAAACAATTTCTTATCTTTTTCCTTGGAAACAAAACAAAATGTCAAAAAAATTGAACAGAAAATGAAGAGGGCATGAAGAACTTGCTGAAGAAACAAACACCAACCCACAACAACAACAATAACAACTACAACAAACACAAACAAGCCCCCTACCCCACCCCCACCCACCGTGACCTCTCCCATGCAACAACGCCCCATCCATCGCGACCCCAATCCCAACGCCACCCACCATGGCCTCTCCCCTACAACAACGCCCCATCCATCGCGACCTCAATCCCAACCCCAACCCCATCCATCGCAACCCCCAACCCAGCCACACCCACTGCAACCCCACCGCAACCCACAACCCAGCCAGCAGAGACGAAATGATAGAAGGGGGAAGAAAGAGGAACCCAAATCTGGATCGCACCTCTACGCGCAGAGGGGCTAGTTCCCGATTTTATGGCGGATTAAAGCAAGGATTCGTGTGCATGTGGTTGAAGCAAAGGGAAGGCAAAGGGATTCATGAGGAATCGAGGTCGAGAAGAAGTTGTTGACGGCTTGAGAGAGAGAAAGGGCTAGGGTTCTTCTATAACGCCTCAATTTCAAGGTCAGAGGTCACATAGTAATAAGCGGAAATATCACTTTAAAACCTATCAAAACTCTCAAGTTTTCAAAACCGAACACCTCTCAAGATAATTACAATAATACTTAACCCATGATAGATTAATTAAACATCAAAGATATTCGAGAGGTGAAAAAAATAATAATAATATTAATTTTGCACCTCAGTGCTAAACTTTTCAAAAACAACGGAAATGATACAGCGGATATTATTCTTCAAGAATCACTAGTTCTTCTAAACCTTCTTGCACCATCTTAACCTTGCATCAAGTTCAACCTTCATGTACAACACTAACCTGATTATCTATGATGTTAAGCGCCCAAACAACAAACAACAAGCATAAATGGTTAACTCGAAATACAAGAATAATACAAGACAGCATTTGTGATGAAAACAAAACAACAATAATAATCAGTAAATAGGAACTCGACATACAACCACAACAACACGACAATATTAATAATTTCTCATGATCCAATATCACATAACCATGCTTATGAGTCATAGAATGCGACTACATGCTCTTCTCTGGCCACAAATATATATCGACCCAAACGGGGGCGAATTCGTCCCAAACGGGGACAGAAGGATCACATGCGAACGACACTCCATACGACCACCCTTAGGGTACAACAACTCTTAGGGAATGACAGCCCTTAAACCTCAGAAGATGCATATGCTATGCTAGTGATCATCATCCTCATGAACCAACATTTCACACATTCTCTTAATCATCGTATCAACATACGCAAATATAGTCATCTCACCTTAGAATCATTTTCATCATGTTATCAAAATAACTCAATTCAACACACCAAGCCTCAACATCAGATAAACCTCCTTAGTTCTAACTAAACTTTGATGTACTAAGGAGTCCTGGACTTAAGTGCTATGGCTTGTAAGTTGTTTTGGGCTTATAACCCAATCTTTTCATTTAATGTATGAGTAATCAGTTATAAGTGTCATTGGGTAACATTTGGGTACTGAATGAATTCTGAACCCTCGATAAAAAAAATTAAAAAAAAGTTAGTTACCCTACAATACAAGTATTTTTTTCACATACATTTTAATAAAAATAACAAAAATGTCTAGGATACACGTAATTCACATAATCAAAATTAAATATACTACGAATAATATTTCTCATTTCAATATTATTAAGCTTTAAAACTATTTAATGATAATCTTAACTTTTCTCATTTAAATAGTATTGTAAATCCTTGATTTTGGTGGAAGCTACTTACAAAACCAATGAAAGAAATTCATTGATCCCATCACTACCTCTATCACTCAGCTAGAGATATTAATATTACAAGAACTTATCCATCATTGGGATACATATGACAATTTACACAGAAATAAATAAATTGAAAGATTTGTTAAGGGAGGCAAAACTCACTTTGATGATCTCACTCCTTGAAAGAGATTCATCTTTGACTATGGTGGATAACAAAAATAAGTTGCTATTTTTCATTTGGATTTTTGTATTGATATTTCATGGACCAGTATTTAACAAAGAGAACTTAGCCCATAAACATATCTTACCCTTGTCCAACACCAACCTTGCACCAGTAACTAACCAATGTCCAGGACTATCTTGTGGGCCTTTGCATAATTGAGAAGTGTCCACAAATTTCAACAGCTTTTGTGCTTGCACAGGAACTGGAGGTCCTGTTGGAAACACACTAGAATCCACAACAACTAGAGCTGGTTTTTTCTGGTCTTTACCATGAATTGATGTGCTTATTGCTGAGAAAATGCCAGAACCAGACCTCTGTGTTGAGCCCTGTGTCCAATTTGATTTTACAACAACAGCATTAGACACCTTAGAGAACAATAGCTTCAGATGAAGGACACTCCTTGAGTCTTGTTTCTTCACATGAAGTTGTGCTCCTGTGACGATGAATGCCACATCTTTATCAGAACTCCAACTGGGATTGTACTTCACTGGTGCTGTGCATACATGGGAGAATTTCTTTCCATTGATTGCTTCCAAGAAACCGTCATCACTGATTTCTTGTGACCATATTGTGGTGTCATCTATTTTGTTGTTGAGCATTGTTGGAGTGCTTAGTAGGTATTGCAGGTGTATGGCTAATCTGTGTCACCAATATTCATTGTGAGCACTTTTCATGAACCAAACAATAGTGCGTGTTCACATCAGAGTTGTCAGAATTGATTTCGGTAAAACTGATTGTGATAAAATGAGTTGAAAAATGAAGTGATTTATGTTTTGATACATTTGTAACAAAAGTGACTTTGGCAAGGTAATATTGTGTAAACCATTTGGGGAATTCCAAAATTGATTATGTCCAAGGCAGAAGCTAGAATTTGTAACTTCATGTCATAACTGACTTTGGAGATAGAATCAACAATGAAATGAAGTATCCAAATGTCCAAAAGTTGATAGTGTGTTTGGTTTTGTGGTAGAAGGCAGAAGCTACTATCATACTTTGATCGTGTGCCCACTTCAAACACACTAATCTATTCTAACACTTACAAGAACCAAACATGCTATAGGATTGCTGGTAATACAGAACTTCAAAGAATAATTACTAGTAGTGAGGAATTAACCTGTTGCATTTCATGCCCTCAAGAAACAACCGCATTCCTGTGACTGGCCTTTTGCTCACAGTTACCTGTTATGATATGAGTAAAATGCTTAAGACAGAAGAACATGAAATCAAAGTCTAATCACTGATGTGTAAGGATTTGAAAGTACCTTTGCAGTGTTTACATAAAGCTTAGGACCCATCAAGTTGAGGCTGAGAGAAGGTGAAGGAGTGGTTCTGTTTGCAACTGGACCAAGAGGAAGATCATTGTGAATGGGAGCCCAAAGCCTGTGTGCTTGGTAGTCAAGAAAGTAAGGCAAGTCTGACAAAGGAGGCTTATCTGCATTGGATAAGAATTTTTTTCATCTCATTAGTTCAACAACATGAGAAAGAGTGATTGAAGTTTATGAATGGGACCCAAAGCTTGTGTGCTAGAAAGTCAAGAAAGTAAGCAAATTTGACATTGTGCCCTATCTGCATTTTGTGTCAACTTATTCATTCTCATTTGTCCAAAATTGTTCAAATCAAAACTGTTATCTCAATTTTGAAATCAAAAGTCTAACCTTTTACACACATTTGATAAAATTGAACTTTCATCCATAATATTTTTTTTTTTTGCTAATACAGTATCATCACACGAAGCAATAATACTGCTCGAGTTGGAAACATTTACATCTTGGTGGGGCTAACTCTTCCAATGAGGATTTTTTTCCCATCCACGAGACTTGAATTACTTAAAGGGAATCAAGCATGTATCACTTGGACCAACCACTTATTGATCACACATAATATATATAAGCATTGAAGGATATATAAAGTCATGAAAATAAACTTACATCTAAGATAAAGGTTGATGGCATGGGATAGGAAACCCCTGCCTGGAGCAGCTTTGAGAAGAGAAGTGATGGGGATAAAACTAAAATCAACAGCATCAGGCTTGTTAGGAACTGTAAGAAGCCATTCACTATGATTGCTCAACTGAGTATCCCCTCCCCTCTTTGCACATATCACTGTTATTCCCTGCAATCATGTTCCATCATCAATATTCAACTATTCATGAAGATAGGAAAAGTTAATATTTGGACTGAGGTAGAACCTACATTTTTTGCACAAACGCAAGTAGAGCTATTGAAGGCAACAATTTGAGGACCAAAGACATCAAAAGCTGGTGGTACCTGCATTTTCAGCATATCACATTCTAACTATTCATAACAAAATCAAATCTTGGGAAACTATAAGATTTAGATAGACATCCAATCCAATCAGATTTCACCATTAGACAAATTAAAATAAGAAAGTACTGATAAAGTAAGATGATAAGATATGATTTGATGTCGGTGTACAACTTTTTACACATAAGTTAAATCCAAACTATGATGTTATTTGAACTGCATATATTGAGCTTATAATTTAATTATTGGAGGAAATTAAAAACCTTGTGTTTCTGGTCTTTGTTTTTTGGAAGGAAATTGCAGGTTCCAGTGAATAACTGATCTCCTAACTCATCCAAGTGCTTCTTTAACTCTGATGGCCCCAAGTTGGAAGATACATCTTGCTTGACCAGCACTAAATCTTTGCCACCAATGCTAAGCCCCACAAGGATGTGTGTCCCAAATTTCTCAATAAATCTGATAAAAAAATTAGTCTTTAAAGAACATCAATTAAGGAGCTTCAAAGCAAGTGTAGTTTCAATAGTCAATAGTCAATGCATTGTAAATTGCCTTCTTAGTGAAATGGTGAATAGAGAACAGAGAACCAATTATGACTATTTATCAAACATTTGAAAAGGACAAAGGGTACAATTAATCCTGGTTTATATAGTTAGATCTAGATAGTAATTTAGGTTTGTCAAAGAGTTACATTCATTAAGTCAAAATAATGATAAAAATTAACCCACAAGCGGTGACTCAGTTAGGAACGCAAACTGAGTGTGCGGCAGATAGAGGGTGCGGGAAGAACTCTCAAATTCAATTCCAACACACAATACCCTCAATTGGCGAAGAATCTTTACTGTAACTAAATCTCGAATTTGAAATAGCAAGTGATTTATACCAAAAATAATATTAAAAAATTAAAGAAATAAAAAAGAGATTAATGAACTAAAAACCAACCTTTCATTTAAAACAATAATTTATCTCCTATAAAGTGATGCAATAAGAAAAAATTACTCTTTCACATTGATAATGTTGTTGTCTTAATATCACAATTCTTAATTTTTTTGTTTTGTTAAAAACAACTATAAAAATATAATTTCTAATCTTATTTTTGGCTCAATCCCAGGGCTTTGAATAAAGAAAAAGTAGCATCATGAATGAGACATTTGCTAATTTCAAGTTGGCTCGTAGTCTTCGTTTTCTTTCAGACAATGCCCAAATAATTGCAATGTCGATATCATAATTATTTTTAAAGTATGGTAAACCTTAACTTCTACTGACCCACGTCGATGAAATGGATATAATAATAATAATATAAATACATACATAGTCTGAACAGAGGCTTCCTTGATTATACAACAAGACGACAAAGAGGATAAATGAAATTACTATGGCAATAAAGAAAGTATCAAGTTTTGATCATCTGAAAAAGGATAAGCACCATCAAGAAGTTGGAGTTTAATCAAATAATTTTAGCACAATTTATGATGCATCCTTTTCAAACATGTTGGTATTGTAGTAGGTAAGTTAGACCCGATAAGGGTTGAATTCTGAAAAAGTCATATTTTGTTAGAGATTGTTTTAATTTTTTGAAAGGATTAGAGAAAAAAATCATATTTTAAGATGAGTTAGAGAAGTGAAGAGGCTGAAAGTCAAAGTTTTTGCGTGTGATGAAAGGAGCATTAGCTGGGAATGAATTGAATGCATGGCAACTTTAACTTACTTCATGGAAGTTCTTGCATGACTTCATCATTAGCAAGAAAATTTATTTATTAATAAAAGGAAAAAAAAAAACACAACATGGATCTCCATGATTAATTTGACTACTAAGCTACAAATATTAATAAAAATGTCCAGTGAATCTATCCTTATCAGGGGGTCGTGACTTTGAGTCCTCATATTTTTGTGAATTTGTATATATTAATTTTAATTATAAATTTCTAAACTTTTTAGAATTATCAAATGTGTCTAAATTTTGAAATTTTACCATTTATTCATTCTTTGACTCACGGCTGAATAGGTTAATTGAAGCAATATTAAATATTGATATTATTCATTATTGCAAATTTGATTTATATCGCGAAAATCAATATTATTTAATATTTCATTTCTTTACTACTTTTAATTCCATGTTGAATATTATATAGATTTTTTATAGCTTTTTTTTCCTGGTTAAAATATGTCAAGATAGAGAAGTGAAATAAGATATTCATCGTATTAAGACTATTGCTACATAAGTATTTGGTGGATGTTTTTCTATTTCTATTATCAAAACTTAATTACATTGTTTAGTTTTAATATGATATAAATTTTAGATGAACAATTTTAATATTAGTCATTGTGTCTACTTTGATTTTATCAATTAATGGATTTATTTACGTTAATATATCATGTGATCTTACGCATGTTTAAAAATATCGACATATGTCATATATTTATTAACTTTATAACATCAACTAAAAAAGATGTTACAAATTAAATATTAAAAGTGCATTAATGCACGAGTTACTTAGTAGTAGTTAAATATTATTATTCATTCATTCTTTGATTCTTGTACTTTGTTTTTAATTTGATGCAATATTTTTATAAGGAATTGCTTTCGATTCTCCGGCTATCTTTATAAAACAAATTATTTCCTTCTTAGAGATCTTTTTATTTTATTTTATTTTTCTAAATAATCACAAAGCTTTTACTTTCTTTCATGTTTCTCACTCGAGCAACAAAATATTTTATGTTTCTAAATAATTGAACCTCCAATGTTGTACGATTCCTCTCATATAATATAATTGTGTGGCGTATAGACGACTAAGCATGTAGTGTTAATAATATATGGTAGTTTGACAGTTTCAATAATGTTTTTATTTTATAGATAAATCAGTCCTATCATTTTCATTATATTATCCATTTTACAATATTAACAACAAATTCATTTAAATCACTCAAAGAAGTTGTTATAGAACTAAGATATTTTGTACATATTTGGATTGAAATATAGTTTCTGAAGTGAAATGTATAATCCAATATATATTGGGTTGCAAAGCAGATAAAATGATTACCTTGCAAGTGCAGGAGGATCCCATGAAGAAGGCACAGCTTCAAGGACTTGTTGAGAGAGAACAAGTGGGTAACGATCAATATGAACATTGAATAGTTTGATAAAATACCCATCAAGACCCAACCACTTTGTGTTAGCTGCATCACTTGCCCATGAACCAGGATCAAATCCAAACACGGTGTTCAAGTACCCAGATGGGATTTTCCCAGGGATTGAGCTTTTCTGATTGAACATCTCAGACATCTGAAATCAAAAATAAAAATAAAAATAAAAAATCAATTTATTTCCTTCCAACCATCTTGACCACAAACTGTTCGATGAAATGCCTTACTTGGGTGAAGCTGAGGATATCAGATTGGTACCGGGTGCGATCGCCTTTATCGCATTTGATGTCAACAGAGACATCTGTTACATGTCCAAAACCTGGCACCATGAGCTCTCTTCTCTCTGTTTCATTGAGAATAACCAAACGCTCTTCCCCTTTGCAGAATTTGAGCCTGAAATCTGAGGTCAAGTCGAAGCCTTTTCCTAAGCTGTTTAGAGCTTTCTCAACTATGTCTTCACCCATGTTGTGTGTTTTTTTGACCCAGTTAATGTGCCACCACTAATGATATATGCGAGTTTTTCCTCTCCAAAGGGGTCGAAAGTGGAACAGAAATAGGGACATATCATTATGAAATAAAAATTAGGGAGTTTCCTTGTTTATATGGTTGGTTGATGTCATCATTTCATCAGTTTTAGGTTTGACTGTCATTACTTTAGGCTTGATTATTTGAATTTTGAATAAGTAATAATAGTCTTTGGTTACTCTGTTTTAACCTTAATTTCTTTCTGGGGGTTTCTCAAGGGAAGGAAAACATAGAACACCATTCACACATGAACAGCATTCTTTGGGTTTAAGAATAGGAATTGGGATGGCTTTGTTTGTCTCATTTGTGCAACAAAACAAGCCAAAAGAAATAAGATTTTGGGTGATTCAATGTGACCATCGAGTCCTTGAAAGATGGGGAATATGCGACTACGGAAATTTCATTGTTATTTGACAGAATTTGACTGCAAGACAGGGTGGTAACTTCAGTTGCTAGTTTTCATTTGTGTGTTTAGATACTAATTGAGTATAACGTGAATCAACTTTCATCTCAATTTGTAGGAAGAGTTTTGTTTACATTTTATCTCGAATTGAGTCTTAACTATGTTTGCACTGCCGATGAATATCCAAACTTACCTTGAGTCATTGTTGATGCGGAACATGCCACAAAGGTATTTCATTGTCATTTGAGAGAACTTGACAATGTATCTTCAGTTGTTAGTATTTATTTGTGGCCTGCAGCATCACCCTTACATTAGAGGCACTTTTGTTAATAAAGCATTTTGTCTAGTCTTATATTTTGATACCTTTCCTCAATTCCTTGGCATTGTTTCAATTTCATGTGATGTATGTGTAGGTGAGATATTTATTCCATTGGGCAAGATTAAATTTTCAATAGATTTTGAATTAGTTGTTCATTTTTTTTATCCATAATTATAGATGGTGATATCCCAGCTAATAGAGAATATAATGTCAATTTTTTTTTGGCACAGGAATTAAACGTCATTTTAATATAAGGCAAAATTCTTCCTTGCAAAAACTCAGCAATGAATTAACCACGTTTCAATTCTTAAAATTAATCACACATCTTTTATCTTTTGTCTATATTTAAAATTTGGTTTTTTATCGTTCAAATAGGCATAGATTTTTATTTTTTTTGATATCAAACAAATTTTGGTTTATAAAAGACATGTGTAATATCAATTCAATTTTGTAAGAAAAATATTTAAATAGTTTCTTAATAACAAAAAATCAGGTCAAAATCATTCTGTTACCATTAATTGTGAGAACAATGCTAGCCTAATAGTTGTACTAGACTACGGGTGTTGTATTTTGTGCGTTGAAAATAATTGCATTAACTTAAAAATAAAATACTCTATTTAATAAGATTTTGGTCAAAAATCAATCAAAACCTGAGTCAACTGAAATCATAAGGACTGTTAATAAAAGTTATTAATGTTTGTTCATTCTTGATATGCATTCATATCATAGGAAATTGATGCAATGTTGAATTGAAATATTGGATCATGTGAAGAGTATAAAAAGGGTAGTTAATACAGCTTGAACTCCTGGTCTAACTTTCTTTGAAGTTAACTATTTTTCCACACATGTCCTTTATTGTTGAACAAGCTTCGAAAACTGTATACATGAAAGAGTGAAGTATAATATGGAAATTTGAAAAGTTAATATGGAAAACTATGTTAATTATTGAAATTTCGTTTACCAAAAGAAAAAATTGATTGAAACAAGTTGAAGATTGCACTTCTCTTCTTGTCAGCATAGGAGGAGAAATGAAGTGTGTGCTGCAATTGACCCATATCCACACTGTATTGTGTTGGGTCCTAGAATTAATTATAACTTGGAATCAATTATTAGATGGACTTGGTCAACATGTAATGTGAATCACAGAAAATTTGACAGATCCTTTTACGAGCCAAGATTGATTGCATTTGCATACACATTATGAACCCCATAAGGACGACATTCAATTACTTCTGCTTTGTGCTCCCAACTTCTGGGCTGGGCCAGATGGATGAAGACCATCCAAAATTTAATACTATGGATCTCACCTCAATCAATACATTCCACATTTTTTATTTTTACCAAAAATTTTAGAGCGAGAGAATGGTGCTCCGATCCAAGGTAGAGAAAGCTGTCAGACTCAACAAAGCTTAACAAACGCTTACATAAGTAGTACTAAACTGGGGTGGATTCAAATGATACAGAACTAGTGTAGAAGCAGACAAACTGAAATCAGGGCCATAAATGGGTTTGGATATTGGCTGTTTTGCTCCTGCAGTAGGAAAGCCAAGCAATCAAAAAAATTGTTTGATGATAGAGCCTGTTTGTTCTCTGCTTGGTGAAGAGAGAACTTGGATCCTGATTCCACATTGTTGGATTTCATGTCAAACATTTGAATTGAGTTCTGATGCCTGCCTTATAAACAACACTGTGAGTGTTCAATTACATTAGCAACCTCCTGTTGAGCTCAGCACAATGATCTGGTGATGGTGTGTTGTATAAGATACATTTCACTTCTATGATTAGGACCATTTTTTTTTTGACAAAAATAAATATTTTTATGATAATTGTTTTGCAATTATAGTTAAAGAAAAACAACTATTTTTTTTAATTTTCATTTAAAAATTTAAAAAATTTATTTTCTAGTTTCAAACAATAACCTATCTCATAAAATGCTTTAAATTTTGTTGATCCGTAAGAATTTGTTGTTAGAGATCTATTCACTTAGTGTGATCTCGAAGCCTCGGGAAATTAGTCTTATGGCTGTCGGTTGTGAGATACTTTAAAAAAAAAACTTTAAATTTTATCAAACAATAGCTACTAGATATCTTACATTTTCTCATGCTTCTGCATCAAATTTGGTTTGGTCCTCTTTTTGCTATACTTGTGCACTAGAAAGGAATTTCCTCAAAGGATCGGGAAAGAAAAACGATGAAACCACTTCTGGCAATGTGGAAGGAGAAAGGCTCGGGATATAGAACTCATCAATTTCACATGACTTTCAAAACCGTTGGCTTTGTTTAAAATGATAGAAGCATGAAGCCACATTTCCATCTCATGGTTGCTCTGCATCACCTTCAAAGAAGCATTCATGCAATCTCCACTATTTCAGCTCTTTCCCACATAACATACTTATAGTGATTTCAGGTTGTTTACATAGCCTTTCATCAACCATGGGTGTCAACACCTTTCACATTGTAATGTATCCATGGTTTGCCTTAGGCCATCTTACCTCATACCTTCACATATCCAACAAACTTGCTGAGAGAGGCCACAGGATTTCATTTCTCATGCCTAGAAATACCATACCCAAATTGGAGCATTTCAATCTCCACCCAAATCTCATGTCCTTCATTCCAATCACCATACCTCATGTGGATGGCCTCCCTAACAGCTCTGAAACAACTGCAGACCTTCCTTTCTCACTGCATTCCCTTCTCATGACTGCAATGGACCTCACTAAGCCTGAAATTGAAGTTTCTCTAAGAGAGCTCAGACCCCATATGGTATTCTTTGATTTCACATATTGGTTACCTGCATTAGCTTGCAGGTTGGGCATTAAGGCTTTACATTACTGCACAATTAGCCCTGCCACTGTAGGGTATCTTATCAGCCCAGAAAGAAATCTTCATCAGAAGACTTTAACAGAAGTTGATCTAAGAGACCCTCCACCAAACTTTCCACCATCAGCCATCAGGCTACAACCTCATGAAGCAAGAGGGTTAGCCACTTCCACTATAAAGGGCTATGGCAAAGATATTTTGTTTATGGAGCGCCAACTGATCTCTTTCACCAGCTGTGATGCTATTGTTTTCAAAACTTGCAAAGAAATGGAAGGCCCATATTGTGATTACCTTGAAAGCCAAATGGGAAAGCAAGTGTTTTTAGCCGGACCAGTTTTGCCAGACCCACCAGCATCAACTTTGGAATCAAAATGGGAGACTTGGCTAGGAAGCTTCAAACCCAAAACAGTGATTTTTTGTGCTTTCGGAAGCGAGTGCATTTTGAAGAGTGATCAATTTGAGGAACTATTATTAGGTTTTGAACTTACAGGAATGCCTTTTCTAGCTGCCTTGAAACCCCCTATAGGAGCTGAAACAATGGAATCGGCATTGCCTGAAGGATTTAAAGAGAGAACAAAGGGAAGAGGGGTGGTGCAGGGGGATTGGGTTCAGCAGCAATTGATCTTGAGCCACCCATCTGTGGGTTGCTTTGTGACTCATTGTGGATCTGGGTCATTAACAGAGGCTATGGTAAACGACTGCCAGTTGGTATTGCTGCCCCATGCAGGAGATCAATTTATTAATGCAAGAATAATGAGTGGAGATTTGAAAGTAGGAGTGGAAGTTGAGAAAAGTGGTGAAGATGGACTATTTACCAAGGAAGATGTATGCAAGGTACTGAGAGCTGTAATGGACACTGATAGTGAAGTGGGTCAAGCAGTGAGAACTAATCATGCAAAATGGAGGGAGTTCTTGCTCAGTAAGGGGCTGGAAAACTCTTATGTTGATGGTTTGGTTCAAAAGCTGCAAAGTCTGTTCAAATCTTGATTCCGAAAGTATTGAAAATTTTGAGAGTCACTACTCACTAGGTGATTCAAGAAGCTTAATGTATGATGAGAATGTTCATATTGATGATAATCACATAGCTGAATGTGATTACTATTTTTCTATATTTTGGCTTTAGTGTATCAGCTGAATGTGTCAAGATAGTATATTCTGTTGCTGGAAAGTTTATCCCGAGTTACAAATGACAGACAAAAGCATTGTAGCACAATTAAGTTCTTGAACATCTTAAAAGAATATGAACAACAAAACACGATCAAGTTAACCAGATACAATGAATGCTACAAAAAAAAACCCTGCTTCAGAGTATCGCTTTTTTATTGATATTTTCCACGAACTTGCATGAAATAACAAATCAAACTTTCCTCTAATCGTTGGACAAAGTCATTTTTTCTCATTAGCATCTGGGTTTTCTAGCCCGAAACGGCGTCTGAACTTGGCAATCTGTCCCAAACTCTCGGCCATTTGACGCTTAGCCCGGAAGTGGTAGACTTTACCAACAGGGTGTATCTTTGTCATCATCACATGCATCAACCTTCCCGTTTGTGTGACATATGATATCCATTGCTTCTGTGGGTGTACCCCTTTCTTCATCTCCTGCAAATTCGCAACTTCATTATCATCACACACATTTTATCAAACACTTGGTAAGCAACCATATCCACACTGTATTGTGTTGAGTCCTAGAATTAATTATAACTTGGAATCAATTATTAGATGGACTTGGTCAACATGTAATGTGAATCACAGAAAATTTGACAGATCCTTTTACGAGCCAAGATTGATTGCATACACATTATGAGACGTGACTGACCCCCATAAGGACGAAATTCAATTACTCCTCCAACCTGCATTTTGCTTTGTGCTCCCAACCTCTAGGCTGGGCTAGATGGATGAAGATCATCCAAAATTTAATACCATGGATCTCACCTCAATCAATATATCCCACAATTTTAATTTTAATTTTTACCAAAAAAATTAGAGCGAGGGAATGGTGCACCGATCCAAGGTAGAGAAAGCTGTCAGACTCAGCAAAGCTTAACAAACGCTTACAAACTTCCATTTACACCACCTAAATGGGACAAGTGGGGGTTCAAACCTACCTGTTAAGTACAAGATCTTGTTATAATCCACTTGACAAGCTCACAAATCTTAAAATTCCCTACAAAGTAAACAGCCAAAACCAACATGCTTAAGAGTCCTTATAGAGCTGCCATCCATGTGTGCCAAGAAACATTTTCTACAGCTTCAAAGGCTTCTCATCATCATGGAACTATGGGTGTTCATCAAACAATCTAATCTAATAATAGGGATGGCAACAGGTAGGTTGGGTGCGGGTTTAACACTTCCCAAACCCGAATTCAAAAGTAAATATCCTAACCTGAACCTTGTTCGGGTAGGAAAGCTGGGTAGGAAAGCTGACCCAAACCCGTGATAAACAAAGAGAGCTAATTAAATTAAAGCACAGAGTTGAACACAAACACACTCAAAGAAGTAGCACTTAGAACTTTTCCCAAATCAAATCAGTAGCACTTCTCATCATTTATCATAGATACTGGAAAATAAAAGTAACAATAACAAAGAAAAGCCAAGAAGTAGGGGAAAAAAAAACAGAATGGAGTTACCGGAGAACAAAGCAGCAGGAAAGCAAAATCAGGGGTTCTTCAACGACAATTAAAAAAACCTCAACAGTAATGAATTAATCAAGGGTCCTGGGACCAATCACAGCAGAAAATAACAATTGATGTGAGAATGAAGGTCCAGTAACTAAAGCTCAAACATCGGAGGAAAACAATCAAGAAATTGATCACAGCACAAAACTAAGCAGAAGCCCAGCGAACACATATTCTAATAAGGATCTAGCAAGAAGAACACTTAGCAAAACATTTGACAGAGGGGAAGAAAAGAAAACTAAAATGACAAGAAAACAGGAAGTGGCGAACTCACGACAGCCCTGCACTGGAATGCGATGAATCTGAAGTCAGAGGCCTGGATTCGACGGCAGTGATGATGGAGCGGCGGCGGACGGCGAGGAGTGGTGGTGCGGTGAACGATGAAAGCGGTGGCGGTGGTTCTGAGCTGGGAGTGAGGGTGAAGAGGAATTAACGGTGGTTTGAGGAATGAGATTAGGAGAGGAGGAAGGATGGGGTGACGCTGCCCATTTTAGAGAAAGGGAGGATTTGAGAGGAAGGAACGTCAATCTCAATCTGAGAGAGAGAGAGAGAGAGAGCGCAAATTAGGGCCGTTAGTGATTATGAGGATATTTTTGTAAATACATATATATGGGATATGGGATTGGGTTATTGGATTAGGGTGTGGGTTTCTAAACCCGAACTTCTACGTAGTTTTAAATTTAAGTAAAATCTAAATTAATAGAACGGGTGTTACCCGTCAAATTAGGTCAGGCTTTTTTTTTTTCTGCCATCCCTATCTAATAAAAAAATTCCAAAAAAATTTAAAAATTATATTTTTTTCTTAGATGGTATTCACACAAAAAATCCGGATGACCAAATTAGACCACAAGATATGACTTAAACTTCATGGTTTCCTTTTCAACATGGAGGCCCTTTAAAAATACCTTCTACTTAACTTAACGCTCAAATCTCTGATATTAAAAAAATATAAACACATGTCGTAAACGCTTATCAATCAGACACAAATATTTTTAAAAAAAAAACATACGTTTTCTCTATGGTTGATTTGTTATACTTAGTGGGTGTTTGGATTTCAGTTTCAAAAACAGTATTTGAGTCGGTCAGGGCATGCATATCATAAGATAATTGCAACTAAAAAAATAGTACATATATAATATATATTATTGAGACTTGAGAAAAGTAATAAAACAATATAATTGAGAATCAAGTCATGATTTCATTTCTTGCATTGTAGGTTTTATTGTTTATATTTTTTTATTAATTTTGCAATATTATTTTATATTATTATTTTTGTTATTTTTCCTTTTTTATATTCTTATTCTTTGTAAAATAAAATGTGATAAATAATTTATCTGCTCAAAAACCTAGAATATTAATATAAAAATTGACCATTTGTATGATATATTAAATCTCTTTAAAATTCTTGTAAAAAAAGTCAATTTAATATTTTTGCTTAAGGCCCTAAAATATCTGTACACGGCCCTGGTTTGAGTCAATATGGGTTTGGGAAACAGAGTTTGAGAGATCGTTTGGTACGCTGTATTAGGCATGATAATATAAGCTTATACAATGCATTATGAACTTATCTATTGTTTGGTGCTAACATTATATTGTATAGGCTTAACCATCAATCTACTCTTATACATTAAAATGATTTAATCCATCATATAGATGAAGGATAAGACATGATAAGATTGTGACGTATAAGTTACATGAAAATATTTCAACTCATATTTTTAGTTTCAATATGATGTAACTTAGCCGCCACGCCGGCACCAACCTTCACCGCTGCCACCAACCACCGCCACCCGCAACACCACTACCATAACCTCCATCACCACCATTATTGTCAATGTCACCATCACCGCCACCCTCCACTGTCAGCACCATCACCTCCACTGCCGCCACCACCACAACTAGTATTTACATAAACTAATTGTACCATCCTTTCAGTGTTAGAATAAGTTTTTACTCAGCTTTCCCTACATGATAAATTTGACACATAATAGATATGATATTATAAGAGGAGTTTTTTTTTAAATATTGCAAAAAAGATATTTATTTGTTAGATTGGGGTAGGTCCGAAAGTATTTGTCAAAATGGGGTTGTTTGCAAGACTAGGTATATTTAAGACGTGTTACAATGTGATAAAAATAAGAATTGTTCAAACTAGGCATATATAAGGCGTGTTATGCTAAAAGACAAAGGAGTGAGAATCAGAATTTACATTGTTTAATAGGATGTGGGGAGCAGACTGGTTAGCAGGGAACTGACTACAACACGCCTTAGATAAGACGTGTTGTAACACGCCTAACTTAAGACGTTTTCCAATGTGATAAAAGTAAGCCTTGTTACAATGTGATATGTATAAGGCCGTTGGCTGCATGGGGTGGTTCATGCTGCCCAACCAGTCTGCTCCCCGCATCTCATCAAATAGTGTAAATTATGATTCTCACTCCTTTGTCTTTTATCAGAACGCGCCTCATATATGCCTAGTTTGAACAATTCTTATTTTTATCACATTGTAACACACCTTAAATATACATGGTATTGCAAAAAACCTTATTTTAACAAATAAACTTACCACAATCTGACAAATAATTTCTTTTTTGCAAAACAACAAATTACAATATAATATGTACTATCTAGCCCACTAAAGGAGCCTTAAAGGACAAAATAAGGCATTTTTACTCTTAAAAACACGTAAAGTCCAACAATTTTTAAGCCACTAAACTCAAATCTCATATTTTTAAGCCAGTAAACACTATCTAAGAACACAATGTCTTGAAAGATGAAGAATGGCTAACTAAATGCTCATATGAAGAAGCCCTTCCTTCGTTCCTCTCACGGTTCTGTAATCTGTTGTTGTCGTTGATGTTGAAAAAAAAACGCAGAAGGCGGTGTTGGTGATGGTGACGAAACCAATGAGTCGCATACAAGACATGATCACAAGCATTCTCAGAAACCCAAACCCCTTCGCTTCCACACACCACGCGAAGCAACTCCACGCACACATTGTCAAGACGAAAGGGACATTCCACCCTGACAACTCCTTCGTACTCTCACTCTATTCCAACCTCAACCTCCTCCACCACTCCCTTCTCCTCTTCCGTTCCCTCCCTTCTCCTCCGCCACCTCTCGCTTGGTCCTCCCTCATCAAATGCTACACCTCTCACTCCCTCTTCCACCTTTCCTTCTCTTCCTTCAACGCCATGCGCGCTCTCGGAATCTCCCCGACCCGCCACTTCTTCCCTTCACTCCTCAAAGCCTCCACCCTTTTGAACCACCCCCACCTCGCTTTCTCCCTCCACGCCGCCGCCATTCGGCTCGGGCTTGATTTTGATCTCTACACTGCCAATGCTTTGATGAACATGTACTGTAAAGTTCAGAACTTGGGTGGGTTTGGGTCTGCTAACAAGGTGTTTGATGAAAACCCTCAACGAGGGAAGGGCTGTAAGTGTGAAATTGATAGTGTTAGGAAGGTTTTTGATGTGATGCCCGTGAGGGATGTTGTTTCCTGGAACACTGTTATTGCTGGGAATGCTCAGAATGGGATGTACCTGGAAGCGTTGAACATGATTAGGGAGATGGGGGGTGATAAGTTGAAGCCTGACTCCTTCACTTTGTCCAGCATTCTTCCGATTTTCGCGGAGCACGTTGATGTTCTGAAAGGAAAGGAGATTCATGGGTATACTATCAGGCATGGGTTTGATGGGGATGTTTACATTGGGAGTAGCTTGATTGACATGTATGCAAAATGTAATCGAGTGGAACAGTCGCTTAGTGCATTTTACCTCTTGCCCGACCGTGATGCCATTTCTTGGAACTCTATCATTGCAGGCTGTGTGCAGAATGGCAAATTTGATAAAGGGATTGGTTTTTTCCGGCAGATGTTGAAGGCAAAAGTGAAACCTATGCACGTTTCTTTTTCCAGTGTCATACCTGCTTGTGCTCACTTGACAGCCTTGAATTTGGGGAAGCAGCTTCATGGATGCATAATTAGGCTTGGGTTTGATGATAATAAGTTTATAGCTAGCTCTCTGGTGGACATGTATGCCAAATGTGGGAACATTAAGATGGCTAGGTATATTTTTGACAAGATAGAGATGCGTGACATGGTGTCATGGACTGCCATCATTATGGGATGCGCCATGCACGGCCATGCCCTTGATGCAGTTTCCTTGTTTGAGAAGATGTTAGAGGATGGAGTAAGGCCCTGCTATGTGGCTTTTATGGCTGTTTTAACTGCATGTAGTCATGCTGGGTTGGTAGATGAAGGTTGGAAGTATTTTAACAGTATGGAAAGGGATTTCAGAATTGCTCCTGGCCTGGAGCACTATGCTGCTGTTGCAGACTTGCTTGGCAGAGCTGGAAGATTGGAGGAAGCCTATGACTTTATTTCTAACATGGGAATACAACCAACAGGAAGTGTGTGGTCAACATTGTTGGCTGCTTGTAGGGCTCATAAGAGTGTAGAATTAGCTGAAAAGGTTGTTGACAAGATACTTTTGGTTGACCCTGAAAACTTGGGTGCATATGTTTTAATGTCAAACATCTACTCAGCTGCCAAAAGATGGAAGGATGCTGCAAAATTGAGAATCCACATGAGAAGTAAGGGTTTGAAGAAGACTCCAGCATGCAGCTGGATTGAGGTTGGAGACAAAGTACATACTTTTCTGGCTGGAGATAAATCACATCCCTATTATGACAAAATTAATGAGGCGTTGAATATTTTAATGGAGCAGATGGAGAAAGAAGGTTATGTCCTTGACACGAGTGAGGTGCTTCATGATGTTGATGAGGAATATAAGCGTGACTTATTACGCACCCATAGCGAGAGACTTGCCATAGCATTTGGCATCATTAGCACTACTTCTGGTACAACCATCCGAGTAATAAAGAATATTCGGGTGTGCGTGGACTGCCATACTGCAATTAAATTTATTTCAAAGATTGTAGGCAGGGAAATTGTCGTGCGGGATAATAGCCGATTTCACCATTTCTTGAATGGGTCTTGTTCATGTGGAGATTATTGGTGAAATAACAATCATGATTGGAAATCCTGTGTTTATTGACCTAACCTCCGGTTGTCATGGCAACTAAGTATGTCAAGATTGTGGCTGCATAAGTAGTACTAAACTGAGGTGGATTCAAATGATACAGAACTAGTGTAGAAGCAGACAAACTGAAATCAGGGCCATAAATGGGTTTGGATATTGGCTGTTTTGCTCCTGCAGTAGGAAAGCCAAGCAATCAAAAAATTTGTTAGGTGATAGTGCCTGTTTGCTCTCCGCTTGGTGAAGAGAGAACTTGGATCCTGATTCCACATTGTTGGATTTCATGTCAAACATTTGAATTGAGTTCTGATGCCTGCCTTATAAACAACACTGTGAGTGTTCAATTACATTAGCAACCTCCTGTTGAGTTCAGCACAATGATCTGTTGATGGTGTGTTTTGTCTTTCATTACATAATTCAACATTTTAATGAACTGTTGTAAAAGATACATTTCAGTTCTGATTGGTGAGCCTTGCTAATATCCAAGTCTTTTTCTCTGTTCCCATAGACTATACCACAGTAGATTCCAGGGAACTAAAATTGTACAAGCATTATGAACTTGTATTATTTTGAGATTTGGGCTTTTTCATAAATGGATTTTTGTCTGTAAATATGACCCTGGATTTTCCTGTTTTTCCCTTTTCTTTTCCAGAGGCAGAAGATGCGATAACATTCTTCAAATATCCCTTCTACCTTAGTTATTGCACAAGTTAATTTTATATGAATTATCTATGTTTTCCCCATTTTATGTTTCTTGTTAACTAATTACCAAAATAAAAAATAATGAATTTTTCTGCTGGAGGCAACTAGCAAGCTTATGGGTTTGGATATTTCTAGCTTGTGACCAGCATAACCTTGAGGATTCATGAGGCAGCCGATTTCCAGATCTTGGTGGATGAGAAATCTGCATCTATCATGGCTGGGGAACCAGGAGTATGCAGATTTAAGGGTCAATATTTTTTGAAGGTAAAACTTGGAGGTTAGATTGCATGAATACCTGCATGTAATTCTTGTATGAGTTGTATCTATGATCTTTACCTTGGAAGTTTTCTAATCTTTTCTAGGATCTAGCAACTTTATCCCAGTGAACAGAGGGGCTGTTTCTGCAAGGCCAAATTGTATAAAGAGGAGGGAATTTTTAGGGCATATGATCAGCCTGTCAGTGGATTCTATAGAACTACATATATTTTGATACGCATACAACTTGGTATTTTATTTGGACCCTTCACATTCATGAGAAAGTCCAATTCTCCATTAATGCTTTCTACAACAAGTACAAGTCCTCATGGTTTTGCTAGCTCTTCCGTGTATGAGCTTGAATCTTGGAAGTTTGTTAGTCACCCTTATTTTCAGTTAAGCAGTTAAGCTAAGCTAAGAGATATTTTAATTTCCAATTTCAATTTTAATGTTATTTTACATGTTGTATTGTGGCTGCACATTGGAAGAATTTTTTTTATCAACCCGTATCATCTGCATTAAGGTAAGCAAAGCAGGGTTCACAATGAAAAACTAATATATTTACAAATTTTCCTGATAGAAGCCAAACACTTGAGAAGTTGAATCAATACAGATATCAGTAACAACTATATAATATAATAATTCACATGGAACCCAAAAGTAAAAAACAAAGATTATGTATGGGAGCACAGCTGAGCCTACATTGTGACAAAGGAAATAAACATCTTTTCACCGCCAACCATTATCTTTTCCATGCCTAAAATAAAACTGCTTGCTCTGAAACACTGGCTAAACCCTGCACCATTCTCACTATATCAGTGTTATCATCCAGATAGTACTTAGCCTTACTTGGCTTTCTACCTACAGTGCATGCAAATACTTCAGCCCTTGGTGCCATGGAAGGACCAGCCATGGAACTTGTGATTACCTCAAACATGTCCTCATCAGAACGGTCGTCCCCTATGCACAAAACAAAATCAGGAGACATACCCTTTTCTTGCATGATTGAAAGTAGGCGTTTCGCCACAAGCCCCTTGTTCACACCCTGCATGTGTTTTGAGGTGTCAGAATTGATTCCGAGGAAAAATAAACTGATCCAAATATGCTGTATAAGTAATAACCTTTCTTCGGAGAACAAATTTTCACACTATTTGATACCCACTTTTCCCTATACAATAATTGGACAGGAAATACACTGCACACAACATGAGCCGATCTTATTGATCAGTCTCACCACAGTTAAGGATTTTGTTTTCAAATTATGACCTTTTTTACAGAAATTAATGACTTAATAGGACAAAAGTTTGCCAAATTTACTACATTATTAAGCCTGAAATTAGATGATAAAAACATAACTAGTGATATGTGTCACCTAACATCAAAATCCAAGAGAGATTAGAAGTTAGAACTCATTCCTCAAATGTTATACGCACCTGTGGTTTAACCTCCAGAGTGTTATGGCCAGTCTTGACTGTTACCGGTTCATTTGCAAGCACGCTTTCAAGATGATTAAGAAGTTCTTTAGCTTGACATGATCCAAAATCTGGATCTGCATCCTCATAGCACCAAACCAATGCTGTCTCCTTATCTTCAATGGTGGATCCATCAGTTGTTTCAGTATAAAGTTTCATTACAGGCTCTGCAATTTGTTTCCAGCTGCAATCTGTTGGAGGTCCACAAGTTTCCCATTCTACATCCCACTTCAGTCTGAAACCACACATGTCAACAGTAAGCTTCATATCAACATTGTCAAAATTGATTTTGGATAAAATTGATTTGCCAAAAATTATTACAGTAAAAGTGAGTTGAAAGTGAAGTAATTTATGCTTCAATACATTTATGAAAAAAAATGATTTTTGTAGGGTAGCGCTGTGAAATCCACTGGCAAAATCTCAGAATTGATTATGTTTAACGCATAAGCTACTCTCTCTAACTTGTAGCAAAATTGATTATAGGACATAAATCAATTCTGCAAAATGACTCTCAAACATCTATACATCAAAATTGATTATACTCTATTAGAAGTTTAGAGCTGATTCTGAAGTTCCCTAAGAGGAAACCAAGCACACATAAGCTGATTATAGGACATAAATCAATTCTGCAAAATGACTCTCAAACATCTATACATCAAAATTGATTATACTCTATTAGAAGTTTAGAGCTGATTCTGAAGTTCCCTAAGAGGAAACCAAGCACACATAATCTTAACAATAGTTGTACCAAATCATGAAAAGGTCAAAAGCTTCAGTAGTTTACCTTAAAAAGTAACCATGCTCAGCAGCAATTCCTAGATTCTCACAAGGAGAAAACCATTCAGCAAGAGTCTTCCTGCTTTTAGCACTGACAAGAAACACCATGTTGTTCTTATCTCTACACAAACTATTAAGCATTCTAATGGAGTCACTGGTTGGGCTCTTATCAATGGAAGCCTGAGGCATCAGAGTACCATCATAATCTAAAAGGATGGCTCTAGTTGTTGTCCTCTTGTAAGCTGAAACAATATGCTCCATTGAGAGCTTCCTGAAGTTTGGATCAAGTGCCACAACTCTAAAACTCAATCCAAACCCAATTCCCCACCACCTCCGCAGCACGTGATCACTACAAGACCTTTCAAGATCTTGTAAGAAGCTACGAGCCCAGTAGCCAACATCATGAGTACTAACATATCTGTAATGCTTCTCATGCCTTAGTTGTTTCTCTGAATCAGCCATTTCCAAAGCTGAGTCCATTGCATCAGCCACAGCATCAATGTTCCATGGATTCACTCTTATTGCTCCACTTAAAGATGGGGAGCAACCAATGAACTCAGACACAACCAACATGCTTTTCTTCTTAGTTGAGGAACACAAGCTCAAAACTTTATCCAATTTCTCATTGCCTTGTCTACTGATTATATATTCATAAGGTATAAGATTCATTCCATCTCTAACTGCAGTCACTAAACAACACTCAGCAACAACATAGTATGCAACTCTCTCATAGAAACTTAGTGGCTCCTCAATCAGAATCACAGGATCATAACCTGGCTTCCCAAATGTTTCATTGATCCTTTTCACCATTGCCTTTGTCTCATCTTGAACTTCCTTTACATCTTTCCCTTTTCCCCTTGCAGGGTTAGCTATCTGAACCAGCACAACCCTTCCATGCCACTCAGGGTGCTGAATAAGAAGGTGCTCCATGGCCAAAAGCTTCAAACTTATTCCCTTGAAGATATCCATGTCATCAACCCCAAGCAGCATGATTCTGCCTCTATCAGAAAACTGTCTAATGAGCTCAGAAACCTTTTGTTCAGTCTTTGTTAGCCCCAGAACTGATTGAAGCTGACCCATGTGAATTCCAACAGGTAGAATCTTGATGCTAACCGTTCTACCATAATACTCAAGCCCAATATAACCCCTTTTGGATTCATAGGTAAGACCAAGCATCCTACTACAACAAGAGAGAAAATGCCTTGCATAATCAAAAGTGTGGAAGCCAATCAAATCTGAATTCAAAAGTGCCCTTAAAAGCTCTTCCCTTATAGGCAATGTCTTGTAAATTTCTGATGAAGGAAAAGGGCTATGGAGAAAGAATCCAAGTTTCACCCTGTTGAACCTCTTCCTCAAGAAAGTTGGTAACACCATGAGATGATAATCATGTATCCACACATAATCATCTTCAGGGTTAATCACCTCCATAATCCTATCTGCAAATATCTTGTTGACAGACACATAAGCCTGCCACAGTGACCTGTTGAACCTGCCACCAAGGTCTGGTGAAAGAGGCAGCATGTAATGGAACAGTGGCCATAACTGTTGCTTGCAGAAGCCATGATAGTATCTGGTGAAAAGATCACCAGGGAGAAAAGTAGGAACACATTTAAAAGTCTCAAGCAGAATCTGAGAAACCTCATCTTGTTCATTGGGATGCACATCTTCCTTAAGGCACCCAACATAAATAACCTCAATATCATCATCTCCTAACCCATCTTTGAGTTGAAGGAGAAGTGAATCCTCATCCCAACTGAAAAACCAGTTCCTGTTACCACCATCTTGCTTCCTCTGAGCCCTTATAGGAAGCTGATTTGCCACTATTATGATCCTGTCTCTCTGGGCAGATGAAGAAGAAGGGTCAGAGCACCCACTCTCCAAAGGGTCATCATCAACATCAGATATCAACCCTGCCACAGTCATGATCCTTGGAATTTGCCTGTTCATGTTGCCAAAAGATGGAGCCTCACCCGATGCAAGCTCAAGTAGATTTGAATATGATCTTGAAACCATTCTTACAACCCCAAGGACTCAAACCAGCAAGAACCTGTTAAACCCTGCTTTGAAACACTACACCCACATAACAGAAAAGCCTAGTTGAGTAACCAGCACTGCTCATCTCACAAACAAGGTTCCAAAACAAGGTGAATCAGATAGAAGGAAAAAAACAATCTAACTGAAAGAAGAAGAAAAAACAATCTTGGAGGTGCAGGTGAATCTGGGATAGGAAGCAAATACCAGATGGGTTCAAAAGTGGAAGCAGGGGAAACTTGTTAGTAGATACAGTTTGTGAAGTGGATGGAAGGAATGGATAGATGCATGAAGCTAGTTGTAATAATCCAACAGAAAATGAAAAAAAGAAAAAGAGATGGGAAACAGCTAAGAAAAGAAACAGCAACCAAACAATAATCCAGTGGAGATTGTTGTCATGAATGAATGAATGGACTAAACTTGTAAGTCAGAACTCAAAACAGAGGAGGCAGAGTGAAAGAAGCCAACTGGAATTAAGAAAATTACCAGTTTTGTTGTTGAGATTTGAATTCCAAATCTCATTTTGATTAGAAATTTAACAATCCAGATTAATAGTGTTGATTTTGATTAGAAATCTTTTTAATTATGTACTAATTGAAAATAGAAAAACAGCATCCTAATCCTAATCCAGATATTGGTGAAGAGCGTGGAGAAATGAAATAATATTCAATGCAAAAAAGAAAAAAAAACTTAAATTAAATTATCTTTTGTAGCTTTCTCACTGATCACAATAGCTAGTTGTCTTTCTCTTACTCTCTCTCTCTCTCTCTCTCCACTGAGCTGAGACAGCATGCAACGGTGTGATATTTTTGGAAGCTCCCTGTTTTTTAAGGGTCAACAGCTGAAAATATCTTTTTTATATTTTCTCAATCCAAGGGAGAGAGGAAAAGATAAGAAGAACTCCTCACCGTTGGATGAGACGACGACTTGCAAGTAAACAGTACCAACGGTGAAGAAACCTGCAGCTGCATGAGAGTGAACACAGGTGAGAAGGAGAGGAGGATTTCTCGGGAGTCCGGAGTTGAAGAAAACCTTATCCCTTGTCCTTCGGCGAGGCATCATCTCCGTGCTGGGACCCACCTGAGGGCATTGTCTGAAATTAGCTGTCACGAGCTCGTCCGTTTTGACACGTTTCGACACCTTATTGGTTAGCGTACGCTACGTGGCGAGTTGTTCGCGCCTATTTCGACACTACGCGCGTCGAGGTTCGTGTCGCGGGTTTGACCGTTTTATCTCCGACACCGGCGTCACGTTTCGGTGCGGCGCCGAACGGGACGGTCCACGTAGGATGAGGGCGATGACGTGGAGGGAGGTGATTGGTTTGGCGCTGTTGGAGTGGATAAGGCTGAACATTGAAGCGAGGAGCGGCGATATCTCGGGCACGAGAATTTAGAAAAGAAAATAAAAAAAGGAGACTTTGAAGTTGGAGCCGGACCCAGCATCATACAGCTGGACGTCACAGTGACCTAGACGCCACGTCATTAGGCGGGGCCCACTACACAGCACACTCCTCCAACTCCAAATATCAAGTTGTAGTATTTTATGGTGTGATACGAGATTAAACGATACGATACTATATACTACTAGAAACTCATACAACAAGTGTGTGTTTCCTGTGTAGGTTATATTGACGAAGGGATTACACATGAGAAAAAAGTTTTTATTAAAAAAATAGAATAAATCACGATCGTTGGATTTAATAATAAATTGTCAAGATTTACACAACTTAATAGTCACATGACTACTTAAAATGTCATGTGACTTTTTAAAAACTCACATGACTTCATGTTTTAATCTTGATCATTTATGATCAAATCTAACGGTTATGATTTATTCTTACTTTCTCATATAAAAATATTTTTCTCATATGATACATCTTCTATTGATGAGACTATATATATTTATAACTCATACTAATAATAGTTGTATGTTTAGATATAAGTCAAATATCAATAAATTTTTAGATAGTTGGTGAGTAGCTAGTTTTTTTAAGTATTTAGTTGAAAGTTTACTTTTTAGGCAGTTTATATAAAGAATAATTTATTTTGAAAGTTAATTCGCACTTAATATAATCTTAGAGCCTCGTGATTACCTAATAAAAATACCGAGGAATGAAAATGCGTGATATCTGATTTTAAAATGTTAGGTCAATGTTAAAGCTTAGATGGACCTAAATAGTTATATTAGTTAGGAGTACCCGAGATTTCTATATAATTATCAATACAAATAAATTCCTATATATATTTTTAAACTAAATTCCTATATAATTAATCTACACATATTTGGTTGTTTAAATGACATACACTCAAACTCAATAAGCTCATGCAATATCATTGCTCTTATCGCTGGGCCATGTCTCTTCATCCACATTTGACTAACTATGCAAGCAATCAATAACTTATTTTGGGAATGATGGATCTTGGTTTATTTATTTATATATATTAGTATCTTAATTCGTAAAATGTATATATAAATTAATATTTATATAATTAAATTAAATTTTATAATAGATTATTATCTTTAAATATAAATTATATTTTAAATTTGAAATGAATAAATAAAATTTGATTTGTAGAAATGTAGTACGGATTTTTTTGTAGAAATAGTAAAATTATTTTTGTTTTATTTTACTTCCAACCACATATACATTAGTTCAAATTACAGAATTGAAACGTATACATATTAAAGAATAATTGCTATGAATAATAAAAATTGATATGTAGATTTTTTTTTTTGGTCAAGATATGTAGATATTTAAACACAATAACTTAAAGATATACGTGGGCCTTATGGCCCATCTTGCTTGCTGCATCAATGTTCATTAGTGAAGATACATATGAACAAAAAGTTGGACATAGAATTAAAATTGACAAAAAAAACTAACATTTTAGTGGATTATTATGCGATAACACCCCTACCCATTTTGCAATTTTGTCTTCATAGAGATTTTCTCCTTCTGTTAATATTAAGAGTTATTTTGAAAGAATCACTCATGAATTTTATAGAAATGAGGATAAAGTACAAACTAAAGTGTGATCTTATCATAGAGAACAACACAGAAGGATGAATTTGATCATTGTTTAATATGTTCTAAGAGACTAATTCAGTAGCAATTTTTTTTATTGAACTATAATGTTGCAACCTGATAATTTTTTAAGTACCAAGTGACAAAAATCTTTAAATGCTATAGAAGATCAAATCAAGAATTTACTCTAGTCCCTAGGAACATAAAAAATTCTCCGCAAACTAGTAAAAATATCTAGGATCAAACCAATTTGCTAAATTCTCCTTGGTATTGTGGAAGTTTTCCAATTTTCCTATCATAATAAAATTTTCTTGTTTCTAAAAAATAATACAGGTCTATATTGCCATAAACCATGAACTTTGGGAGAATAAATCTTGTTTTGCATACCCCTATCCCTTCTTTTGGTAGTAGTATTACAAGGCAAACATAAAAAGTGTGTTTTCCCAAACTTTCTACACTTTTCCATCTACTTCTACTTCTGTGTTTAGTTTAATTGTTTTACCGTTTGAGTGCTCTTGATATGAGTGAGCATGTTATTTGAATTTGATGAATGCTGATAATTCATATTTATTTGTTTAATTTAGGTTGATGTTTATATTACATGTACATTTATTAGCATTTTTTAAAATTTTTTATGGATTAAATTGAACTATTTTTTCTTTCAAAAAATAAAAATGACAATTTCCATATTTTAGGAATTAAAGTGTTCAGCCTCATACATTTTAATGACTAAAATGATTATTTATTATTTAATCAATTGATATTATCATAAAATAATTTCATAGCAATACTTTTATGCCTATAAAAAGTGAATAATTTAAATAATTTATCATAGCTAAAAGCATATATATTTAAATAAAGAGAGTTCGGTTTTTTTTAGGTTAATTAAGGTAATAGTCTATATGCAGTTCGAACGAGTTCTGGTTTTGGTCTCTCGTCGGAGTAAAGATCGAAAAATAATCCCTTTGGTTTGGAAATAGTCCTCACCAAAGTGGTGGCTCCGGCGAATCTAATAATTTGGCACCGCCGAAATAAGTTAGCACTACCACGTCAATTAATGAGCTGATGTGGTTTTTTTTTTTTCATTTCCATTAAAATTAAATATCTACCAACAGAAAACTTAAATCTTAAATTCTATTTTTCCCCCATGTAACCCTAATCATATAAACATCATTCAACATTTTTCTTCATTATCCAACAACCTAGATTTTCAACATCATTCAACATTTTCTTCTTCTTTTTTCAACATCATTCAACCCAGATTCATCTTTTCAACAACATTGAATAACCTTTTCATCATCCTCCTCCTCCCTATTCTTTTTTTCCAGCCAACCTCAACCTCGTGTATTGCATTCTTTTTCCGGCCAACCTCAACCGCAATCTCATGTATTGCAGTGGAGGAACAAGGTACTCCACACTAGGGGATACTCTTCAGATCTTGCTGGAAATTCCAGATGGACTTCAGATTCAATTGGGTCTCAAAGTTCTCATGGTATACAAACTTGGCGAGTTCCATTGGTTCTTCCCCACCTGAAATGCTTGGTTTATTTGTTTATGCAATTGAAAATTACAGAGTCTTAATCTGTGTGGAAACGGAACTCCAGCTAAAGAAGAATAGTGTTGCTCTCGTTTGTAATTCTGGGTAATTCATTTTGGGTGATAAGATAGCTAAAGGAATTTCATACTTGGATATTCAGCCTATATTCGTATTACCCAGAAACATTTTGATATTTGTGAGTATAATTTATGGGTAATTTTTGAACTATTATTAACGCATGATTCATTTTGCGTAATTCATTTTTGGTAATATGATATTCAGTAACATGATTCCCAAAGGAATTTATGGGTAATCATGTGTCTGCTTACAACGTTTGGATAACGCTCTTTGATGTTGATAATGTGCTTTCTGCTGTTCTTCGTCCCTTCGATATTTTCAGTGTTCTTTCTGTTCTTCTTCAATGTCTCAGGAGGGAAAGAGAGTGATGGATTGTGTGAGTGTGTTGGATTTAGTTTGGGATTAGGGTATGTTGGGTTAATTTGGGGAGGAAAGTGATTTTGAAAGCTTGATTCATTATTACATATTATAATTGCTTTATTTTTAATGAAAAGGAAAAAAAAATCATGTAAACTCATTGGCAGATCCACATCACTCCTGTAATGTCAAGTCACCAAGTTGGTTGGGTCCACCCCTTTGGTGAGGACCATTACCAACTATTTCCATAATCCCAGGGACTAGACCTAGAAGTTGCTCGGGTGAAGGACCAATAACAAACTTCATCCAAACCTTAAGGACCATAAACTAAATTAACCCTTTTTTTAAGCACAAAAAATAATTATATTTAGAGTTTTTTTTTTTGTTGCATAAGAAATGAAAGCAAATAGCAAAAGAAACGAACTAAGTTACCGCATCTTTGCACAAGAGCGGAATGACAGAGGAAGGATGCTCATTCCAAATACGCATCGGATACCCTGCTTGAGAAGCTTGTCTCGCCAACGCATCCGCCACAACATTTCTATCTCGCATAACATATGAGAATTGAACTTTCTAATCCTCAGCCAACATTGCCCGAATAGAAGCAATAACGTCTCGTTGTCAATAAGTTCAGGTGTCCCTGTTCTGGCTCCGAAGCTCCACAATATCCTTACAATCCATATAGCAGACAATTTCTCGGAAACCCAAATCCCAGGCAAGCATCAAACCAGTTCGAAGCGTCAGAAACTCCGCGTGAAAAGCACAACCAGCCTCATAAGAACAAGGAAACCCCGAAAGTCATCGACCAGTAGAGTCCCTTACTACACCGCCACAGGAGGGGTTGGCAACAAGCTTTGAAAGTTGCTCCATATCAAATGTGAATCACGGCAATCTCGCACGAGATGTTCAACATCCTCATCTTGCTCACCGCATCGAGGGCAAGTCGCGGTCAAACTCAGATGGCACTAGCGCTGCTTCAAATTTGTCGGGAGAGCGCTGCGACCTACTAGCCAAAGGAAAAAATGAACCTTCTCCGGAGCCTGAGATGTCCAGATCACCTTCCAGTTACGAGAGCTCGGCTGATCATTACGCTGTAACATTGGTATGCTAAGGCTGTCGAATAAACTCATGAACTGGTTTCTGACCACTGAATCTTGTCCTCCTCATCAGAGCACATCGGCATACTGAATCGAGCAATTTCAGTAACTACCTCTGGTGGAAGAGGCGTGTACAGTGCAATGAAGCTCCACGTACCACGAACCCAAATATCGAAGACCTTAAGCTCCGTATCCGTGATATGCACATAAGGAACACGGTGACACAAACTCCCAGTTCCAAGCAAGTCAGAGTACCAAAGCGAGGATTGTCCATCACCCAAACACGGCTAAAAACCTTGTCTGACAACATCCTTTGCATTGATAATTCCTTTCCACACATAGGAGTCCCCAGAGTGATATCTCACCGACAACACCTAATCAGCTCCCACATATCTCTGTTTTAACACATGCACCCAATGCATGTTAGTATCATACATGAGGTTGTTAACCAACTTCTCCAAGAGAGCAATGTTATTCTGCCGAGCACTGCGAATGCCAAGCCCTCTTGTCTTTAGGTAAAACCACATCATGCTAAGACACTAAATTCCAACTTCGAGTTGACCCTCTCTTGGACCCGATACAATTTTAAAGTAGCTTATTTAGAGTTTAAAAAAGAGAAAAAGATTTATACATCATCGTAAATCAATCAAATTTTAAAAAATTTCCATATCAACTAATTAAATTAAATAAAAATACTATCTTCGTTAAATCTTTAAAATGTGATTGGTTGGTTGACTTTAAAAATCTTTTACACCATTGATTTATACTATAAATTATTCTCTTCAATTAATATATACCTACAACAACTCATGCGAATTATATGACTAGTTTTTTTTTTTTTTTTTTGAAAACGAATTATATGACTAGTTAAAACAAAAAACACATGCTAAGATATGAATGGATATTAAACTCATCATATAAATTATAAAATATAATTTTTGAAATTATAAATATTAGAAAAAAATATCTTAGGTGTGCACTGTAGTTAGGGGATTCGAAAACCCCCAAATAAGAAAAAGGTTTGGGAAGAAAACGAAAAGCGAAATTTCATTTGAATTTCTTCACGACTTTGGAGAAGTACAAGTCATCGATCTTCTCCTCTTCTCTGAAAGTTTTCGTTTTTGTGGTGTAATGGTGAAATCGAGCGAGAATGGTTCTGGGTCTGGTTCTGGTGCCGTGGCTCCATTCCTGAATAAGTGTTACAAGATGGTGGAGGACGATTCCACCGACTCCATCATCTCTTGGACCGAACCCTCCGGCCACACTTTTCTCATCTCCGACATCACCAATTTCTCCGTCACCCTCCTCCCCACCTATTTCAAGCACAACAATTTCGCCAGCTTCATCCGCCAACTCAACATCTATGTTTGTATTTCCTCTTTCAATTACTAAATTTCAATTTTCACTATCTTAATTATCATATGTTATGTCAAGACCAAGTTTGCATTGTTTTCCTTTTACATGTTACTCTTTGTTGGCTTGGCTGCTTATAGTATGTTTGGATAATTTTGTTTTTGGTTGGCTTATCCCAAAAATTGATTTTGGCTTAGAATTAATCGTAGAGTGATTTCTAAATATGCACTTACTGGATTAGAATTATCTCCAATAATACCTTACCTTCCCAGACCCTGCATATGCAGGAGCTTCTTGCACCGGTGTGCCCTTTTCTTTTAATACCTCTCCTTGTGAGAAGAAGCTACAACCTCTTAAAAGTATAATTTTCCTCACCCTTTGTCTAGCTTTTGAGGTGTAGTTAGAGTTAGGTTTAGCGAATTGCAAAGATAATATCAGAGCCTATCTAGATCCCCACCCATAAATTCACTAATACCTTTGTTTAATCGTACTGAAGACTATCATTTTGTTTAGGCTTAATTGTACTTTTGGTCATTCCAGTTTGGATTTTGTGTTATTGTAGTCCACTTAGTTAGTATTTCTCAAGCTAATTAAATCCATGTACTTTTAAAAGTAAGCAATCTTAAAATAGAATTTGGGTTTATGTGGGGGTGATTGATGTGATAGAAAGAGAGAAGAGTGATAGATGTGATAGTTAGAGATTGATAGAGAGAAAATTTGAGTTTATGTGGGGTGTTTGTACTGTTTTTGTGTTAAAAATCAAGGTTGTTTTCCTTTTACCTGTTACTTTTTGTTGGCTTGCCTGCTTACTGGATTAGAAATATCTTAAATAATACCTGACATTGTGAGAAGCTAAACCTCTAAAGACCATCATTTTGTTTATATATGTGTGCCATGTTTGGTGCCTCTATCTGTTTGTTTGGTGTTATTTTAAAAATCACCGTGACTGATAACTGGAAAATCTATCAGGGTTTCAGGAAAGTTGATACGGATCGCTGGGAATTTGCGAATGAGAACTTTGTTAGGGGTCAAAAGCATTTGCTGAAGAATATACGCCGAAGGAAACACCCGCATGTTGCGGATCAGCAAAAAGCATTTCCGCAGCATGACAATTCTGATGAACCGTCACGAGAAGCACCTGATCATGGCCTTTGGAGAGAAGTTGAGAATCTTAAATCCGATAGAAATTCCCTCATGCAGGAGCTGGTCAAACTCAGTCAGCACCTGGAATCTGCTGAGAGTAAGATGCTGGTCTTGAGTGATCGCCTTCAAGGGATGGAGAAGCATCAGCAACAGATGTTGTCATTCTTAGTCATGGTCGTGCAGAGCCCTGGGTTCATGGTTCAGCTGCTTCAGCCTAAGGAACATAACTGGCGCTTGGCTGAAGCAGGGAACATGTTGGACCATGGTAAACAAGATGACAAAGCTGTTGCTTCTGATGGGATGATTGTACAGTATAAACCACCTGTAGGTGAAAAACGAAAGCCTGTAATTCCATTATCTCCTGGTTTTGATAAGCTGCCAGAACCTGAGCTTTTTGCTGATGGGTTAAAAGACCTGAGCATCAGTTCAGAGTTCTTGAAAGTGCTTCTCGATGAAAACGTGTCTCCATTAGATAATCATTCTCCACTTCTTCTACCAGATTTACCTGATGATGGTTCCTGGGAACAGCTCTTTCTAGGCAGTCATTTCCTGGAAAACATTGAAGATACTGATCATGAAAGTGAGGAGCCTACTGTTGGTGGAATGGAGATGGAAGCCACTATACCTGAAACCCTTAATGAAAATTCTCGGATTTTTGAGTCGATGGTTATGGAAATGGAGAAAACTCAAGTGTAAGTTGGAATTATATGCTTATGGGGATAATATGGAGGGGTCATAGAGCTTGGAATCTCAAACTGATCAAATGGAACTTGTAGCCTCTAAAACTAACTAGATAGAGGCAAGGAAGTAATAATTTCCAGCCGACCTTTTTCAGCTGGGCTGTCTTCACTGATTTTCTCGAGCTGTAATTATAGTATTTAGTCACAATATGGGTTTTTTTCTCTTCCATCTTCCTGCAGCAGTGATCTGGAATCAGCGTAAGTGTGCTCTCTCGTATTCATCTGTTTAGATGCTAAACATATATGATGATGTTCTTTTCAATATTCATTGTTAGAATGATTGAAATATTAAAGATATAAAGGCTCTGTTCATTTTCTGCTGTTTGTAGAACCACTTGTTGTATCTGAAAAATAACCCTGATTTTCCTCTTTTGACAGATTTTGGCATCTTGATATGGTGTCCTACTCCTGGGAGTTATATGGCCCTGCACCTACCTCTGTATGATAGGTCAAATATTTCGTATGAAATTATAAGGAAAAGTAGCCTCGAAGGAGCTTTATTTTTTGTGCCTAGTTAAGCAGTTATAAATGACTTCATATGTGTTATAAAGTCCTCATGCAATTCACAGAAATCATGGTTTCTTGACATAAGCCAGTGCTTCTATACATGTTATTATTTTCTTTCCTTTTGTACCTAGTTCTTATGCGTGTCTGTATGATCTTTTATCCCTACTCTTGGTTGTGTCCGATATAGTGGAAGAGATTTTGTTGCCTCACAAATTTTCTCCTATACAAAGTAGGACAGGGTGAAAATCCAAAACATTTTCTTGTGCTTTATGGTACAAACAATTATTCGGTCAGGGGATCACTCACAATAGTAGACAATCTTCACACTCACACCTTTAACGACTTAGAACTAAACATGGTACTAACTAAGTGGGGTGGGGTGGGGGGAGGAGGGGTTAATCCTCATGCCAACTTTTTGACAAGTGTAGGCGTGTGTTTCGATATCAGTTGGGTTAACTTGAAAGCACGTAGATCTAAATTTATGAGAAGAATTTTGTTCACTTTTTTACCTCAAAGTGAATGTTAACGTTGGACATGTATCCAAATATACCATCAGTTGATGGTAAGTTCTCAATTTTGAAAATTTAGCCCCTCGTAAGTAGCTAACTAGTACATACACATTCGAGCTATCCATAGAGGCGATTAAAATGCAAAATGATATTGACCACAAGTTCACATCAAAAGTTTAAAACGGGGATTGTTTATGAATCCATTGTAAGAAAATGAATTGAAAAGCTGCAAGAAATAACAACTAATAAATAGCCAAGAAGTTGGGAATGATAGTTCTTAGAAAAGCCTTCTTTGCCACCAAATACAGAGCATGGATCTATGGATGGAAAGCCTTTGCCAAACCGAAAGCTGCTGCGGAGGCAATGGCACCAATTAGAGTAGTTTCCAGAGCACTCCTTATCGGTTTATTACCAGTGAAGTATCCCTTGGCAAAGCCAAAGATCAGCAATGCAAGCAAGGTAACCACAACTGAAATCACCACTGCCTCTGATGCCCTTGGAATGAAAATGTAAGGAAGGAGAGGAACAACGCCACCCAATATGTAAGCAACGGCAATTGTCATTGCACTGTGCAATGCTCTTCTTGGATCTGGCTTGTCTAGTCCCAGCTCAAACCTGCCAAGCCAAGTTACCACGTTGTTATTTTGTTCAAGCATTTAGAAAGTAACCCTAGGGCAGAGCAATGAACCTATCTTTATAAGGATGCAAGTATAAATAATGAAATGGAGGATGTACATAAATTGGATCATGTTTTCAAAATTGTGTTGTTTGATTTTGTCAGAGATTGAATGCAAATATCAAATATATTTTTCAATTTAGGAACATTTATTCAGAAGTTGCAGTAGGTTTTGGACATACATTTAATTATATTTTACCATTATTTCATAAATAAATAAAATAAAATTTTGAAATTTAATTCATAAAAAATCTGTTTTTGTTTTTTTTGTAAAATAGGAGGACCAAAGGCCCAAATGAGAAAACTCAAAATCTCAGGAAAGACACTCCCTCATACCCTCATGCACAATCATGAAAGAGTATATCCCTACACCGTTGTGGTATGACTTATGAGCCTTACTGCTTGCCTACTACTCCTTGTTGGTATCGAACTTCTACAATTAATTTTATGGAGAAATTTCTATGATTAGCGCGTGAAAGCTCATAATGAATTCTAAGATAAAATAAACTAATCTAAATATGCTACTTTATGATAATAAAACAAAACCACCAAATGATACCCGTGTCTAATGGCCCCTAGAATCATTCCCATTTCCCCTGTTTTTAGTCTAAGTAAAATGTGCGAACTGACAAGTGCCAAATAAGAGAAATGTATTGAATTTTCAATAAATAAATCAACCACATGAAAAGGGTTAAAGAATGTGTTTAAACGAGGGTTGATAACAATACTTAAAATTGATTTTTTTAAAAATCCACAGTATTTTTAATTAAAAGTAGTTTGAGAAAAAACAAACACATGAGTCCAAAAGAGTATGTAACGGAGCCGCGCATGACCAAATTTTGGACCCTATTAGTGACCACATTCAAAAGAGAAAACCTTACTTTTCTATTTAGATCCACAAAACAAAAAAGTGGCTTTTCTATCGTATGAGTGGGTGGTGCCACTTTTCAACTTTTCAACCCATTCCTATATCCCATTTCAAATGGCCACACACATCAAAAATTCTTGAAATAATTCGTGTACACTTAAACAGTATAGAACATCCTTTTTTTTATACTTTATTTCTTTCTTTTAATTACATCACATTATATATCACACTTATTACTTGTCTCTCATTTCTTTCTATCTCTCTAGTGGTCCACACCTACCCATCTTTATTCAGAACATTCAATACATATATAAACATAGATAACAGATAAGACATCATTTTTAATTTAATTTCTTGATTTGAGATCATGAAACTTACTTCATCATGAAATCAAGCCATGCTTGAGGGTTCTTTCTGAGAGCACTGACCACAGGTGCATATTCATGTGCCTCTACCCCATACTGAGCCAATATTTCAGCTACCTCTGCTGCTTCTGATATTTTTTCAAAAAAAAAAAAACATTTATATTAACAAACAATTTAAAACCCAGAAAAACTGAAAAAGTGGGTGTGTTTAGCTTAAAAAATAAGTGATTTTAAATTTAAATAAAAAATTAATTTTATTTTAAGAGATATTTTAAAAAGCATAAATTAATTTATATTTTTTTATAAATCTACTAAAATAATTGTTTATTTCAAAATTACGGGAAATAATCAGATTTCGGTTTTTTTTTTTGATCATTTTTTCACAAATCAATCAAGCAGATGCAAATGGATCCAAAATGAAAAACAATATTATAGAGATTTTAGAAAAACGAGTTTGAAAAGAAAAAAATGGCGCACACCAGTTTCTGGTACAGTGATGATTTCTTCTTGCTCCCTTCTCAGTTCTCTGTGGTAATGATCAGCTTCGCTTTTTGCTGCTAAATACCTGAACAATTTAATTATTAACATTTGATTCATCATCGATCATTTTTTTTCAATTTTCAGCGAAAACAAAACATATTACCCGCCGAGACCCATGGAGATGGCGCCGGCGGCGACTTCGGCGATGCCGGCGGTGAGGACGATGGAGGAGGTGGCATTGGCGCCGGAGAGTCCCGCGGCGAGTGCGAACGGAACAGTGAGGCCGTCGGAGACGCCGATGATGATGTCGCGGACGATCTCGCCGGCGGTGAAGTGCTTCTCGGTGTGGTGATGGAGAAGGCTCTCGGTAACGGTCTGAGGTTCGACGACGCTTATTCTCTGTTCTCCGGCGGAACCCATTTTTGAATCGCAATCCAAACAAACAGAGCCCAAACGGAATTTGTTGTTGTTCTTCTTCAAAACTTGGTGTTCGTGCTGCGTGGTTCCAATGCACATAAATAATGTGACTCAGCCCACATCACGTGTTAATTTGTCGCTTCCACTCTCTTCACCTTATTAAGTTAATAAAGTAATGGGCTGACTCGTGGTAAACACACGCCAGATTAAAGTTGCATTTAAGTCCCTTAAACTTTCAAAATTTATAATTTTAGTCCTCATTTGAAGTAGACCAACCTACCTGTATGATGAAAACTTCCAAAGGTTTGGGATTTGAATTTTCTCATGTGAAATTTCTCTTATGTATCATCATGTGAGAGTTTGATGTCTATCTCTGTAGCAGTTCCGACTGGGGTTTAAGTGACTCTATGTGGTGGTTTAGAGGTGAGGATTAAAATCATGTTTCATTGGATACATACTACATAGGCTCTTCTCTCCCTCTGATAAGAACTAAAATTTGAAATTTTAAAAGTTTTATTGATTGAGATGCAACTTATTTTTTTGAAAGGGATCTAGATGCAACTTAATTCCAATGAAAGACAAAATTTGGTCCACGATATACTTAGAAGGACCAAAAACATATTTAACAAAGAAAATTACAATTGATATTGCAAAAATTGATTGGTGAAATAGAGAAATAAGACATTTTTAGGACATAAGGTAAGACTTTAATCTCAATAAAAAAACTACCCGTTTATTTATTAAGAAATATCATCGTATACGGTAAAACATCAACCTCCATAAAACTCATTTAAGAAGTTTATCTTTTTATCACAATCCTTCAACTTTATATACAGTTTAAATATGTAACCAAAAAAATATATACAGTTTAAATATATAAAGAATGTGTGAAAATAAAATTTCATTGATTATGAAAGGTTAACGAATCAAAGATAATTATATTCACATTGAATAATTTACTCTAACTATTATCTTATGTGTATTTCAATAATTATGTTTAATTTATAAATGGTGAAAATATTGGATTTACTAATATAAAATAATAAAATTTTCATTATCATTTTCTTCTACTTATTTAACACAATTTTTCAATTTTTATATTACAATAACAATAAATAAAATAATTATTCACTAACCAACTGTAATATAGACTACTCATGTATTAATATGGATTTATTAATAAAATATAGACTAATTTTTTATTATCATCTGCTATTATTTAAAATTATTTCTTTACTTAAAAAATAATAATTAATAATTGAAATGTACAGTAATTTTTAAAAAATAATATCTTTCAATATTTTTTTTAAAATTTAATTAATTTTTATTGTTTACTACTTACTCCTACTAAGTTAAAACACATTGGTTACTTATATTCTTTAAAAAAAATATTACTTAATTAATAAAGTTTAATTTAATTTTAGATAATATTTAAACGCTCATTTATAAAAATATAAAAAAATTAAATTAATAGAATAATAATTTTTAGAAAAAGTATTTTGAAAAGTAATTTTTTTAAATTATGTATTTTTATTTAAAGGGAAAGTTAATACATTTTCCACTGTTTATATTATATCCTATCATTATCCTGTCCACTTCAAGCACACGATAAGATAAGAGTCTATACTGTTCGGATTTGGATACTCTCATGTGTCATCATGTGAGAGTTTTGTGTCTATCTCTCTTCACATATATGCATTAAATAGATATAGCGAGACTCTTTAAATGTTTAGGAAGAGAACACAAAACTCTCACATGATGACAGATGAGAGAAAATTCACATGAGAGAATCTAAATCCATTGCCCTTATCTAACTTTTTATCTTATCTTACTTTTATCTTATCATAACCACCAAACGAGTAGGTACATGGTATATGACGTTAGATATAACTTGTACTGCAAAGTAAACATGTGTCATCAAGCAATTCTTTCCGAGGAAGGGTAAAACACATGAGTCTTCGTAGAATTCAAAAATGGTCTTCAAATCAACTGTCAAGCCACATTTAATTTAATTTAATTTAACACTAAAATAACCCCTAACTGACTACAGTATTTATAGATCATGGAATCAAATAAAACGAGCAGCCTCTCAGTTATTAGTGTTCAACATGAAAGTGTATAACAAGCTTGACAAGGGGGACTGGATGCATAAAATGAAACGAGTGTGTGTGTCCACCATATATATCCAAATGAATTCGAAATACCTGAAATAAAAAATATCACATATTATCTGTTTGCACATAAGAATCACCTATTCATAGCAATACAGAAAGTTGAGCCTGGAAGCCCAACATACCCAAACCAAGATCAATAAGAAATAACTTGTTATCAATTGGTTGTTCCAGCCTGACCAAGCAAAAAGTACCCTGGTTTTATAACTCCGTGCACAAGCCTAATTCAATGATATGAGATTCATTTATGACAGTAACTAGTCAGAACCTTGTATTAAAAACTAGGAAAATTTATTAGGCTAAACATGTTTTTTAGTGATTTTACCCATTCAAATGGAGCTTGTCGAGATTTTTTACTGTGTGAATCAAGGGTATCCACCAACCGATAACTAGAGACAAATCTCTTTCGCGGCGTAGAGATCACCGAAGTGGGTTTTGCCTTTCCCAACAAATCATTTTCCATACGTACGGCCAGGTTTTAACCCTTGTCAGCTTGGATTAAGCTATCTACCAAGTATGTCGAGCTTTGTTGGTGGAGTTTCTCGAGAAATGATATCGCCTCCAATGCATCGCAAGCAGCCATGTTTGGCGATACCCTATTAATGAAGCCAAAATGGTAGCAATTTAAGGCGAATGGAGTTATGGGAAAACAGAGAAGTTGCTATATGTACAAATACTGATATGGGAAACCTCAAACATATCTCACCATAACTTTAAAATCTCCTTCTTAACCCTTTTAATGAAATTCATTGAATGCTATAACAACCTATTTCAAGTACTTCTGAATTCCAACAAAAAAAAAAACAAAAATCAGAATCAGAGAATAAAATTTCAACATTTAAAGCTTGAAAGTTGAAACAAGTATTCATGATAAGCCAGTTTAGACGAGGATAAATGTTTACCTGTAGATAGAGTCTTGACAAGGATAAATGTTTATCCACAGTTACTGAATTTCCCTCATGTCTCATGACAACAAGGGAACCAATCAGGAACTGCAATACCTGGAAAGCAATAGAACACAGACCTATATGCATCCTCGGTGATCCTAAGCCTTGCATCGGCAGCAATATCATTATGAGCGGTTGGATCCTGTTCTTCATTATTGGTGAAATGAAGTTTGAAGGTACCCTTTTTGGAATCTGACCGGTCTTTAAACCTTGAATTTGACATCATTCTTCTAATGGATGGGCAATCAAACGCCAATAACTGTTTCAGAAGAGGTGGAAGCTGTGGGATACATTCAAGCTTTCTGCAATCACTTACATCAAGTGATTCCAAGCTTGAAAGATGAGCAATGCTATCTGGAAGGTTCACAATTCCGGTTTCTTGCAGCGACAATTCCCTTAATGATGACAAGCTACCAATATCATTTGGGATTTCTGTTAAGCTGCCACAACCTGAACAGTCAAGCTTAGAGAGAAGGCTTAGTTTCCCAATGCTGTTTGGAAGTGACTCCAGACCACAGCACAAGTTCAGACACAAGGTTTGAAGTCCAACCAAACAGTCCAATGATGAAGGCAGTTCTTTAACTCGTGTTCCTGATAAGTCACTGTGACCAAAACTTTCTGCAGGCTCCAAGATCTCCGGGAATGTCTTTGGCATAGAACAACCGTTCAAATCAAGTTTTGACAACTTCAAGTTGAAAATGCTGCTAGGAAAAGTTTCAAGTGATTCACACCAGGTAAGGTCTAACTTGTAAAGCTTGGTGAGACTTCCAATGGAAAAGGGAATAATCTCAAGCCTTGACAAAAACGCATGCTCAATTCTTCAAGCCCTACCAAATTTGTACAAGGATGAGGGTAGTTCTCGTATTGCTGTTTTGTCTAAGACAAGTACCGCTAAATTTTCCATTGTCCCCTCGATTTCAGGGAATTTTTCCAAATTTGAGCAACCATTCAGATAAAGTCTTCTTAGCAAAAAGAAGATGAGAGCAGCTTTCCTCCTAACCACGGGTAACACAAGCACCACACGCCGCACGAGACAGAGCAAGCAAAAAGAAGATGAGAGCAGCTTTCCTCCTCTTGACTGCAAAACGGAGGGACAGCCTCGACGGAATAGGAAATAACCCCACTTTTCCTAAGGTTGCCCCTCGTTTGAATGCGGTCCGACATCATCCTCCACGAGAATGCCTTCACATTTGACAGAACCAGGGCTGTCCAAATGACTTTAAAAGCCGGATCAGACTCCTCCAAAGCATGTACCTGCACCTCTAAAAATCCTTAGAGACGAATTCTAAAAGGCCATACTACTTGGATTTTAGTTTTTCTCGGAAGAGATGTTATCTAGTATTGAAAAGTAAACCTTCTCCACCACCTTAAATTCTATTGGTTTAAATTTCTTGTCATTCCATTTCATTACTAACTCTTCTCAAATCCTATTATTCTCATAGGCACTTAAACAGAACTCATCTAACTCGTTCAGCTTAGAATTCTTTGATTTCAAGAAATTACAGCCACAGCAACATGTAGCAAACAATTAAGTGCATAGGATGACACCGTCAAGAAATAACAGAAAAATGAAGAAAGTCCAGTTCACACTTTTCAATATTGCAGAACAATAAATTCAAGAAAAACAGAATTAAATAGAAATGTTCAAGCTTGAAAGTATAAACTATAAAAGATAACAAGGACGTTAAAGAGGTTACCTAAATAGATACACTTCTAAGAATCAACGAGGCTAAGTAAAGCAATTAACTGGAGCTTAAGCAATGCAATTTACCTTAATCAGCAGGATGAGTCGAAGCTCATTGCAGAAGAGAATTCACGTTGTTAAATGTGTGCTGGAGAGAGTTAATAAACATCGACACTACCATTGCACCATACCAAACTATCAAGTGCCTCCAATTGATATGTGTACTAATTGCAATGGCACAAAATTCTTTAAAGTCCACCTCTCTGTAGGCAAGTGGTTCCATCTATAAAATTATTCAAGAAAATAATAGATATTTAGTCAAAACTGGGAAATATTATTAACTGCATTGAAGAAACTGAAGAAGTATAGTGGACATAAGGTATTTCACACATTGTTTTACAGAAACGATTTGAATAAATAATTTGCATGTAGAAAGAGAGAGAGAGAGAAAAAAAGTGATGATCGTGATTGATAGGGAGAAACCCCATTGGTCCATGTCTACAGTCGTAAAAGGAAGAAAACAGGGCCAGCCACCACCACAAGGGGTGGTGCAACAGCCACTGGTGGTTCAAAGGAAGTTGTACGGCCAGGAGCAGGCTTCAGGCAGTAGGGGTGCAACTGTCTAGGCAGTTAGGAATAATTAGGATCAGTTATTATTTGAATTGGGTCAGTTATTATTAGTTAGTATATCAGTTTATGTTAGTTATGTTCTATTAAAAAAAGTTCTACTTTAAAAATTGAAAATGGTCTTCAATTTAACTGTCAAGCCACAATTAATTAATTAACACTAAAATAACCCCTAAATGACTACATTTATAAATCACGGAATCAAATAAAAATAGCAGCCTCAGTGATGAGTGTTCAACATGAAAGTGTATACAAGCTACAATCAAGGACTGGATGCATAAAATGAAACGACTCCACCATGTGAATTTGAAATGCGTGAAATAAAAGATATCACCTATTCTCTGTTTGCACAAAAGAATTACCTATTCATAGCAATAAGGAACACTAAGGAAAAGTGAAGACGTCTGGATTGGGAGCACAACAAACCCAAACCTAGATCAATAAGAAAAAACTTATGATCATTTAAGTGTTCCACCCTGAGCAAGCAAAAAGCTGCAATTAGTCAGAACCAAGTAATAAAAGTGGTAGCAATTTAAGGAGAATGGAATTAGGGAAAACAGAGAAGTTTCCATAGAAATAGTGATAACCCTTGTACTGAACTCATGGAATGCCATAACAACTGTTCCAAGTATTTCTGAATTCCAAAAAAACCAAAAATCGAAGATAGAGAACAAAATTTAAGTGTTGAAAAAAGTATTCATGATAAGTCAATTTAGACAAGGATAAAATACTTACCTGTAGATAGAGACTTGACCGGGAATAACATGAGACTAGGGGGCTCACAAGAGGTCTTCAGCCAATCTTCTTTTGTTGCCAAAGAACGAATTATGTAGCTTTTCTCCCACTAGATTCTTCAGTGTCATTATTTGGAACTTTTAGAAAGCTGGAAAAGTCACCAGCCACACCATTATCATCTTTTTTCTTTGGTATAAAGAGGGCATATTCCACACTCTTTCACCGTGAAAGCTGGCTTAGGATATGGCTTCCCATATTTACTGACCTTCGAAACCAAGTTTACTGAATGAGATGACTGAAAAAAGACATCCTCATATCCGTGGATCCTGAAAGTTAAGTTGGGGTTATCAGAAAGAATGTTTCTGATGCTTGCAGAGTCAAAGTGACATTTCCATAGGAAAGTGTGATCTTGGACGAAAAATCTCACTTGACCCTTCCAGTAGAAATAGTTTCTTAGCTCATCATAGTTGAGAGATTTGTGCATGCCACCACCATATTCAAATGTTAAATTGTATCGAAAAAACCCAGTTCTATCTTTTATATCATCCATGTCTTCAGGTCGCAAAACAACACATAGGGCAAAACCAATGAGCCTGTTATCATTGGACCAATTTAGAGAATCTTTATTCACAGTTACTGAATGTCCCTCGCAACGATAAGGAAACCATTGTGGAACTGCACTCCCAGGAAAACAACAGAACAGTGACCTACATGCATCCTCAGTCATCCTAAGCCAAGAAGCAGCCACAATATTACTTCGAGCAACTGCATCCAGTTCTTGACTATTGGTAAAATGAAATTTGAAGGTTCCCACTTTGGAACCTGATGGGAGTTCAAACCTTGAGTTTGACATCATTCTTCTAATGGATGGGCAATCAAACGCCAATAACTGTTTTAGATATGGTGGAAGTTGTGGGATACATTCAAGCTTTTTGCAATCACTTAAATCAAGTGATTTCAAGCTTAAAAGATGAGCAACACTCTCAGGAAGGCTCACAACACCGCTATCATGCAATGACCATTCCCTTAACGATGACAAGTGACCAATATCATTTGGGATTTCAGTTAATTTGCCACAGCCTGAACAATCAAGCTCGGATAGAAGGCTTAGATTAGCAATGCTGTTTGGAAGTGACTCAAGATCACTGCACAAGTTCAGACGCAAAGTTCGAAGACCAACCAAATTATCCAATGACGAAGGCAGTTCTTTAATTGCTGTTTTTGTTAAGTTAATGTGAGCAAAACTTTCTGCAGGCTCCAAGATCTCTGGGAAGGTCTTTAGCATTGAGCAACCATGCAAATTAAGTTTTGTCAACTTCAAGTTGAAAATGCTGCTTGGAAAAGTTTCAAGTGATTCACAGCAGGTAAGGCGTAACTTGCAGAGTTTGGTGAGACTTCCAATGGAAGAGGGAATAATCTCAAGCCTTGGGCAATTGTGTAAGCTCAATTCTTCAAGCCCAGCAAATTGGCACAAGGTTGAAGGTAGCTCTTTTATTGCTGTTTCATCTAAGATAAGCACCTTTAAATTTTCCGTAGTATCCTCTATTTCAGGGAAGCTTTCCAAATTTGAGCAACCACGGAGATAAAGTCTTCTTAGAAATTTCAACTTACAAATGTCAATTGGAAGGCTGGTAAGTGATTCACAGTCAGATATGTCATTGAGACTTGGAAATAATGAGGGCATAGTTTCTGTCATCACTTTAATGTTAAGTAAAAGTATACCATCCACCGGTTCTTTTTCGCTAACAATGGGGTCAAAAGCATCTGAAGAATATTTAGCCATCCTGTAACCTTTTGCATTAAACTCGATAGGATTTCCATGGGACAGCTTAACTTCTGCATCACTGAAAACTTCTCTTGCGTCCAAACAAAGGTTAACTTTTGCATAATCGAAAATTTCTTCTGCTCCCCAGAATCCATCACAATCTGGAGTACCATATGATTGAACCACCTCAGTTCTGCCACTGATTGAAAACTCTTCAAGCCTGCTACACTTACAGAGAACAACTAATCCAGAAGATGTCGATAGAATATTACTAGGAACATTTAAACTCCTAAGCTCAACACAACCATTTAAATATAAACATTTGAGCTTGCTGAGGAAACTCGAGGAGTGAACTTGAATCAAGCTTTTACAATGACTAAGAATTATTTCTTCAATATTTGGAGACAGAGAGAGGTCTGGTATTCGAATCAGCTTCCAAGAAGAACTAAGATCAAGCCTTTTCAAATTGGGTAAATCCTGATGCAGGATGTGAATGATTAAGTAACAAGAAGAAAAGTTTATGAATTTAACCAGACACACATAATGGCATAACAAACAAGTGAGCTATATAATTATTATGGAACGCATGAGAAACTAACTTTTAGAAACCAGTCCTACACCGGTATGATTGAAGTTAAAGACTTTCATCACTAAAACAAAAAGGAACATAACATAAAGCTAGAAATACCTTATCTCCCTCCCAAAGTTGTTCCAGGTGGCTACGACGCATGTCAAGTTTAACAAGATTTTCTGGGCAAAATTGCAACGGCAAAGATCTTTGAGGGAAGCCATCCCAACAAAGAAATCTTAAATCGTCCGGAAGACTGTCAAGAAATGTAGGAAGGGCCAGATTTGATTTTTGCCAAAAGTCAGAAGACTTGTAGAACTGGAGTATTCTCAGATTATGCATCTTTTTGAAAGTTTCAGAATGTAGTTCAACAGTTTTTATTTTGCATGTATCGAGGAATATACACTGGATTGCATCTGTCCCCTAAAAGTAAACACAAGGAGTTAGAGATACATGAACAGGGGGAAAAAGTTGTTGCAGGAAATTTAATAATTGCTATGCCATGTGCTTTGTGTTTTGTGGTCGGTGAGAAAGTGAGTCCAGGTAACTATGTGACTCAAATTTGAGCGACAGAAGTATGTACCTTGTTCTGTCTTAGAACATGACAAATTTCTTTGGGCTTCCATAATCGACTCCGTTTTGCAGGATTGTTGACACATTGTTGGCGAACAATTTCTTTTCCCATTTCCTGTATTAGGTCATGCATTACGATTCTACCTTCCAAAATATATATAAGGCACCTATCTTTGAGGACATCCATTCCAATGTCAGCAGAGAAACCACAGCTATCTAGTGTTTGTGCAACAATATTCTCCAGATGTCCTCTATAGAAACAAGCTATGTCAAGAAATATATCCTTCTGTTCAGCATCAAGCCCATCAAAACTTAATTTCAACACATTGAAAATTTCAAAATTTGGAAGCCTTTCCAGCTTTAGCAACTCACTTTCCCATGCTTCCCTTGTTCTACCATAAAGAAATGAGCCCAAAACTTTGAGAGCTAATGGAATCCCTTTAGCATAATTTAATACCTTTTCTGATAAGCCCATATAAGTTTTCCTGGGATGGTTTTGTTTAAAGGCATTTAAACTGAAGAGTTGTAGAGAATCTTGAACATTCATCTCCTTGACTTCATATATTTCATCAGCTTCAGCGTATTTAAGCACCTGCATGTCTCTACTAATCAGAACGATTCTACTTCCCTGGCCGAAGTTGCCACGCACTCCAAATAATTCTTTAACTTGACCCAAATTCTTAACATCATCAAGAATTAAGAGAACCTTTTTCCTTTGGAGCCTATCAAATGACAAATCTAATCTAGAGGACATGCCTTCCTCCTCCAGAAGCTCTGACAAATACTTTCTCCGGGTACGGTATACTCCATCTCTTTCTATTTCTTCGTGAACATTAAAAATGAAGCATCTGGAACAGAATTGAGTAGCCAGATTGTGATATACTGCACTAGCAATTGTTGTTTTACCTATTCCTCCCATGCCCCAAATTCCTATTATCCGAACAGCCGCTGACTCAAGGTGCAACAAGGACTTGATTTGCGCAACATGCTTGTCAATTCCAACCATTCCTTGGTTATCACTTCTGGAAGGACAATCCAGTTTTCTTAAAATATCTTGGACAATATCTGCAACAAGTACGGATTCTGGCCTGGCACGTATAATCAAAGGAACTAAAACATTAGTCTTTGATGGGAAAAAACATTTGAAGTTAATATCTAAAAAGAGAATGTAAATTGGTCAACATAAAAATAAAACATGATTAAAGTGGAATCAACACAATTCACACAAGAATGCAAGTAAAAGAGAATGTAAATTAGTGACCTGGTGACTTGTGAGTCCCAGCCAGAGAGTCCAGCTGCTTTGGCTAGAGCATCCTTCCACCTCCGTGTTACTTCATCCTTGAACCGCAGTTCATGCTTAACAAAAGCTTCTGCATAACTCCCTCTCTGATGCCTGACATTAGATGGATCCACCTTATAGAAAACTGGTATCACATCCCTTCCGTACAGATTCTTGCATTCCAGAATCTTGGTGAGTTCATCCAAACACCACGTGGAAGAAGCATAGTTTGGGGAGAAAATTATGACGTAAATCATCGAATCTTCAATTGCTCTGTACAGTGCTGATGAGATCTCATCACCTCTGCCTAGTCTGTTATCTATGAACGTTTCGATCTTTTTTCTGCGAAGTTCAGTGTAGAGATGACTAGTGAAATTGTCACGCGTATCTTCTCCTCTAAAGCTCAGGAACACGTCATGCTTTGGAGAAGAAGAAGAACTCCCTAACATTGCAATCAATTTTCTTTCCTGTCTCCCAAATCTTACAAATTCAGTTCAAGTCAACGCTACAAAATCTTACTCCGGTACAGTTTCTGCCACATTCACCAGCAACGCCTTCACCGTCACGCTCGTTGCTTGCGATTTAGCAAGGTCAACCTTCCCTCGGAGTTGTTCAATGTCGAAGATCAAGCGCCGGAACCCGCCACCGTCGACTGTTGAACTCTAAATAGCAGCCACAGGATCACAATAACTCTTCATCTAAGGCTTCTCCATAGTTGACTTTGATATTTTACTACCTTCGTGACATGCAATCAATCCTCTAAATTGGACACTTCAACAAAAAAAAATCCTCTAAATTGGAAAAAATAAGAAAAAATTCACTAATCTACTACTGTATCTACTAATTGTGAGTCCTCAATCTCAAACCTCAGCAACTCTTAAAAAAAAGACTCTCTTATATGTCGACACGTGTCACTTTATCAACCCAACAATTTCTCCCTCTTTCAAATTAAATTTCCGAATTTAAATCATGATTTGCGATAATTAAGGAATTCAAATAATTATTTATTAAAAATTTAAATCATGTAATTTATCTACTACTGTATCTATTAATTGTGAGTCATCAATCTCAAACCTCAGCAACTCTTAAAAAAAAGACTCTCTTATATGTCGACACGTGTCACTTTATCAACCTAACAATTTCTCACTCTATCAAATCAAATTATTTCCTAATGTGAAAAAAGAAGTCACTTTATTAGCCTAATGTGTCATAAAATTATTTCCTATTTATTGAAAAATATTTTAATCTTTAGATATTCTTCTTATTTCTTTATTTATATTGCTTGCTTAATTTATTTTGTATTGATCTAACCTCACAAATTTTTAAAACAAAAGAAGTCAATAATATTAAAATGTAATTAAATATAATAAATTTTTAAAAGAAATAAATACCCCATAATTTTGTCTACGCTTACTCCTTCCAAATGTGTTGATGATGACACTGCATCCTTAACTTCAAACGACCATAAAATCTTTATTTCTTATCAGTCTTATATTAACTTTCTTTATTATGAAAAAATAACTTTTGAACTATGGTTAAAATGTGTTGAGATAGAGAAGTGAAATAAGATCTTCACAAGCTTCCTCAACTAAAGAATTAAAATGTGTCAAGATAGAGAAGTGAAATAAGATCTTCATTGTGTTAAGACTATTGCTATATAAGTATTTGTTGGATGTTTTTCTATTTCTGCTATCAAAACTTAATTACGTTGTTTAATTTTGGTATGACATAAACTTTAGATGAACAATTTTAATATTAGTCATTGTGTCTACTTTGGTTTTATCAATTGAAGACTTCAATATATCATGTGATCTTACGCGTGTTTAAAAATGTTGACATATGTCATATATTTATTAGCTTTACAACATCAACTAAAAAAATATTGCAAATTAAATATTAAAAACACACGTGCATTGCACGGGTTACTTACTAGTTAACCATTATTTTTATGTGTTTAATAATCAAAGAAAAGAAATTCAATCAATGATTTTTGTTTTAACCTTTTAATTTTTTTCCAAAATATTTGTTATTTAGAAACTCAGGACATTTTATCCCCGCCTTTTCTATTTACACCATCATTTAATAAGTTGTTTCATATATCACTTTTTATATTGACTTTTTTTAATTATATAAAGGGCTAGAGCCTAGAGATGTTTCTTTGCATAGTGTTTAGAAACGAATCGTTCCTCCCCGGAGAATAGCTCAAGTGGTAAGAATTAGAAACATATGAGTTGGGGAGTGGAAAGTCATAGATCAATCCCAGGAAGAAAATTTTAAATGTTTTCCGATGGAAAAAAAAATCATTTTTTTTATTTTTTATCTTTGTATCTTGACGCTATTGATTAGTCTTTTGTTTTGCCGTTATTCTTCTACCTGTAACCAAAAAAATTTAACCAAAAAAAAATATAAAGAGCTAAAGCCCAAAAGGAGGAAACCATTTTCTTACATATAGAATGCTACAAGAGTCAAACATAAAGAAAAAACATATAGAGGATTGTTTGTAATGTCTGTTTTCCTGGAAAAAAATTTACTTATTGATGGCTAATGCTGCCGGCAAGTGGCGGGGAAACTCAGTGGGAAGGTGAATTTGGCAAAAGTATTTGTCGGGAAAGGTTAACGGTAGCTTGTACCTATGGTATTAGTTGTCAGTAAATTTATTGACCAGATTCTGACGGTTTTGGCTGTCAGTAAAGCTATTAACCTTACCATTAATAACATCACCCATGTGTGGACCAGCTACAAATTGGAAGAAAATGATTTCCACATATTTTTTTTGGTTGAGAACGAGAAAAAAAAACCTGAACTATTCCCTTAGAGTAGTCACCCCCTATCCTTACAAAGGACAATGGGAGAATCGTTGACAACAAATTTAGAAGAAAACGCAGCCCCAAGCATTGCTAAAAAAATCAGTTGCAACATTCCCCTCACGCAACAAATGCTTAAGAGCATGCGACGAGTAAGAAAAAAGAATAATCTTCCCAAAACATAAGCAAGCCATGAAGAATGGCAAGAAGCTTAGATTTTCAAAGACACCAATATTGCCACTAAATCCCTTCAGCCAATCATCAAGATCATTTCGAATCAAGCCACCAAAACTTACAATCCCATGACCCAAAGAGCTACCATTAACATTTAGAGCAATAAACCGTCTCTTCACATAACTTTAAAATCTAATAATAAATTGATAGAGTAAAAAACATTTATCCTCTTCTCATTTTCATCACATTATTAATCATATTTCTCACATTTTTTATTATTCACATCCTTATTGTGTTGTAATCAAACATACAAAGAAGCAAAGGGTTGATTGGTTATTTAGGACAAAAAGCACAAAGTCTATTATATACACCCTCATCCCTCTGTTTACGGTACCTGTTTTCAAAACAACAAGCTTTTGTTTTGCTTTCACTTAGCAGCCGCCAATCCACTGCCAACTTTCTCTCTCTATAAGTCCAGCCTCCACTCCCTCTCTCTCTCTAAACCAACCATGGCGGCTTCACTCTCTCTTTCGCGCCACACCCACCTCTTCTCCTCCACCCTCCCCACCCGACCCAAGCCCAGATTCGCGGGCCCCACTAAGATCCGAATGTCCCTCCGGGAAAACGGTCCCTCCATCGCCGTCGTGGGCGTCACCGGCGCCGTCGGCCAAGAGTTCCTCTCCGTCCTCTCCGACCGCGACTTCCCCTACCGCTCCATCAAGATGCTGGCGTCCAAGCGCTCCGCCGGCCGCCGCCTCACATTTGAAAACAACGAGTACGTCGTCGAGGAGCTCACGCCGGAGAGCTTCGACGGCGTCGACATTGCCCTCTTCAGCGCCGGCGGCTCCATAAGCAGGGAGTTCGGTCCCATCGCCGTTGACCGAGGAACCGTCGTGGTCGACAATAGCTCCGCGTTTCGAATGGACGAGAAGGTGCCGCTGGTGATACCCGAGGTGAACCCTGAAGCCATGGAAGGTATCAAGCTTGGAACGGGGAAAGGTGCTCTCATTGCCAACCCTAATTGCTCCACCATCATTTGCTTAATGGCTGCTACCCCTCTTCATCGACGAGCTAAGGTTCAACTCTTTCAATTGGTTTTCTAATTTTCATGTGAATTCATATGTGATTTTTGAATCAGTAGCTCGATTTTCCAATTGATATGTCAGTGAATGAATGCTTTTTTTTTTGCTTGGAAATGCTATTTTTCTTGTTTATTCAGTCCAGAAGATTGTGTTCGATTCGGGTTGTGTTGGGTTACGGTGACATTTCAGTGTCAATTCATGTATTTGTACTCATGTGATTTTTGAATCAGTGGCTGAATTGCCAGATTGATATGTGATGGTGAATGAGTGTTCCCCCCCCCCCCCCCTTTGGCTATGAAAGTTTGGTAGGAAATGGTTTTCTTGTTTATTCAATTCATTTCTTATGGATAATGTTCGATTCGGGTTGGGTTCTAGTGCCATTTTGGGGGGAATTTATGTTTTTGTATGTTTCTGTGTGGTGTTTTTACTCTTTATGCTTGATTCATTTACCGACCATTGATAAATGTTGCAGGTATTGCGGATGGTTGTTAGTACCTATCAGGCTGCTAGTGGTGCTGGTGCTGCTGCAATGGAAGAGCTTGAGCTGCAAACTCGTGAGGTTTGGTTGATCTGCATAGCTTGTTTGCTTCTAGCAAATTCTACTATTGGGATTGATATTTTTTTTACCTTTTTTGACTTTAAGGTATTGGAAGGAAAATCGCCGACATGTAAAATATTTAGGGAGCAGGTATGTGCAATTTGTATGCATCTCTTGTGATCAGAAGTTCAAGAACTACTTCCTGATGAAGTTATTATTTTGCAGTATGCTTTTAATCTATTCTCTCACAATGCATCTGTTCTTTCAAACGGATATAATGAAGAAGAAATGAAAATGGTCAAGGAGACAAGAAAAATCTGGGTAAGTTGAAATTGAGTCTTCAAATCTTGTTTATTAGCTTATTTTTTCCCACATTATGGAATTCCTATACCTTGCTTATCTCACTTTTAAACTTTTGCAGAATGACAAGGACGTTAAAGTAACTGCAACATGTATACGAGTTCCTGTCATGCGAGCTCATGCTGAGAGTGTGAATCTTCAATTTGAGAGACCCCTAGATGAGGTAATTCATGTTGTCATACTATGTATTTTTGTGTGTCATGGCTAAAAGTTGACATAGCTTTTCGGTCACAAAGTTGGATGAAGCATCTTATCACATATCCAGCACTCAGTACTCACTAATCTATTCCACTCTTTTTCATATTTAGATTGGACTGAGTAATTTTCCCCTCCAAAGATACAAGAAAGTAAAAAGTGCATATTTTTGGGTTTGATGGTTTGTCATAGACTCGTAGTAGGATACAAATTGGTAGTTGGTCCAGCATGTGCATTAAATTTCCCATATGTTCCTTTTTTGAAAGCTCTGATATGTTCACTTTGCTAAGCTTAGACTGTTTGAGTTAATCATATTGAAGTTTGTTGATTAGATTAGTGAGAACTAGCTCACTAATGAGTTCTACCTATTCTGTTGGGAATTTGGTATGTTCCCATACAATTTAAAGTCCTGTCATTTTTTGCGTGTCCACTGTCATGGATATAAAATGCCTTTGGAGTGAGAAAACTTATCCAGAAGATCCCACTTCTTAATTGATTTGGTTTTGATTTCTTCAGGACACTGCAAGAGATATTCTGAAGAATGCTCCGGGTGTAGTGGTTATTGATGATCGTGAAGCCAACCATTTTCCGACGCCATTGGAAGTGTCCAATAAGGATGATGTTGCTGTTGGTAGGATTCGCCGTGATCTGTCACAAGATGGGAATCAAGGGTAATTTCCTCCTTGGCAATATGTTATTTTGTTTTCAATTAGCATTGCACTTTACCATAAGCATTTTACATCAATGGTGGATTTACACACAGGTTGGACATTTTTGTATGTGGGGATCAAATTCGTAAAGGAGCTGCACTTAACGCAATTCAGATTGCAGAGATGCTGCTATGAGTTCTTATTGTAGGGTGTGGTATTTATAGATCATGCTTCATTTGAGTCAGTTTTGTATCTGTTAGTTTTGAGCCGTTATTCATTTTTGCGAGGTTTAACTAGTTTAAGGATGCCTTCAAGGTTGTGGTAGTACACTATCTTGAAACAGATTTCTTTTTAACTTGCGCACTTTCTTTAGTCAACCCCACTGGCAATAATAAGCATTGGTTTTGGCAAGGGAGGTATTTCCCACAGTTCTTTGATATTGAGTGAATGGAGGAGATTTGGGGATAGCTTACTTTTAAGTCAGTGTGAGTGTTTATACAAACACACTGAGTATATGTTTGGTTATGCATTCAGTATTACATTTGCATTGGTCTATTTAACTGTGACATGGAAACACTACATAGGCGATAATATGTGATTCTGAGACAAGTCAGCAAATTGACTCACGACCCTCAATATTCAACCTGTTATAAGTTTTAATTTTTTTGCATTAGTGCATTCATAATAGTAAATTAAGTACAACTTAACTGTGGTTTAAGTCGAAATCAATCTCATCCTTTACAATATAAAACCAATAATCGTTCAAAAAATCAATTAGTAACTGACATGTATTTATGCTACTTAAACACCTTAATAAATTGAAATTGTGGTGCACAATTGAAGAGAGAATGGAGGTCGAGACAGAGGGAGGCACTGCCAAGGATAAGGAAACCACCGTGACAAAGCCGCCGTTGAGGAAAGCCATGTTCAAGGAGAAAGTGATAGGCACGAACACCCAGTTGAAGGAAGATGTTGATCTGGTAGAGGTAGAGTCATGTCCATGGAGCTCCTAGATGATAACCGACTGTACCCATGGTTTGACATGGACCCGCGGGTATATGTGCGGATATGTAAGCCATGGGAGCATTGCTTAGTGATCAAGCTTTTAGGAAAGTACATCAGCTTCACCGCACTATGTGAGATGTTAAGACTGATGTGGAAACTGTCTGGCGGCTATGAGGTTCGTGATATCCACCATGGATATTTTCTTGTGAAATTTGATATGGAAACGAACAAGGAGAAGGTTCTATCTAGGGCTCCCTGGCTGATTTATGATCATTACCTCGCCATCAAACCATGGACACCGGACTTCGTAGCAGCGAACTCAAAGATAAGCACGACGCTAATATGGATTCGTATTTCAAGAGAAAGGTGCTAAATTTAGCAGAATATCCTAACAGATCATACAGTTCTATTGATAAATATTACAGCATGTTAATTCTTATGCATGTATTGTGATAGATTATTGGGCTTTTGTTATTAACTGACCTATGATGGGTTAGCTCAGTTAACTATATTCATTGAGAGGACCTTGGTCTTATCTGATAGTATATAAACTGATTCTCATTAATCAGTTCATACTTTTGGAATACATCCGATAGAGAGCAGCTTACTCTCACGTACACTCTTTGCCTCTCACGCAGTGATCATGGATCCTCCAGGTCCGCAATTTCTCAACTACAATTACAAGAATTAATATGTTGTAATCTTTATCAATAGAACTGTATGATCTGTTAGGATCTTCTGCTAAATTTAGCAATTGGTATCAGAGCCCGATTGATATTGATTATGGCTGTTTTGTATGTGTACCACAAATTGTCTTAGGGGTTTTGATTCTTGTTGTTATACAACCAACATACTGAAATTTGGTGTGATTTTGTTGAGTGGTTTGTGAGAAATCAGTGTTTCTTGTTTGGGGTTTTATGAACCCTAGAATCTCAATCTGAAATTTTTCTCTCTTTATAATGCATGAATTTCAAAATTCAAATCAGTGCTTCATGCATTATAAAGAGAGAGAAAATTCAAATTGAGATTCTAGGGTTCATAGAACTCCAAACGAGAAACACTGGTTTCTCACAAACTACAACAAAATCACACCAAATTTCAGTATGTTGGTTGTATAACAACAAGAATCAAAACCCCTAAGACAATTTGTGGTACACATACAAAACAACCATAATCAATATCAATCGGGCTATGATACCAATTGCTAAATTTAGCATAAGATCCTAACAGATCATACAGTTCTATTGATAAAGATTACAACATATTAATTCTTGTAATTGTAGTTGAGAAATTGCGGACCTGGAGGATCCATGATCATTGTGTGAGAGAAGGGGCAGAGAGCGTACGTGAGAGTAAATTGCTCTCTGATGTATTCCTGAAGTATGAATTGATTAATAAGAATCAGTTTATATACTATCAGATGAGATCAATGTCCTCTCGGTAGACATAGTTAACTGACATAACCTATCATAAATTAGTTAATAACAAAAACCCAATATATCATCTATCACAATAAATGCATAAGAATTAAATTAATATAATTGATATTAATGATCAAACAAAATATATTTTAATTAATTGGTAACATTAATCCACGTAACCAAAATAGAGAATTAATTATAAATAATATAACATTAGCGTTCCAATTTTATGACAAGAGCATCCTTCGAACACCGGCTAAGGCGGCAGGTACGCCAGTCAAAGTGGATTTGCAAACTACTTACATGCAGAAGGACGGTTTGCGCGTGTATGTGTCGAGGTGGATTTTACCAAACCGGTGGTTGGCCGCTTGTGCCTTCGCGGGTCATGGTATAATATCGAGTATGAAGGTCTTCACTTACTGTGCTCGTCTTGTGGTTGTTACGGTCATTTAACAAGGAATTCCATGGTAGCTGCTGTCCCTAAACAGAACGCAGAGAAGGAAGGCTTGAATGGCACGGCGGCAGCCGTTGTTGTCCAAGAGCAAGCTGCCACGCTAGAAAACGAAACCCTAGCAGTGGTTGCTGTGGAAAAAAACGGCACCACAAATCAAGGGGACATGGAGATAATGGAGGGCGAAAATAATGGAGACAATCAAGGGAAGATAATGCAGGGCGAAAATCATGGAGTGATCCAACCGCAGCAGAGAATAAATGCAAAATAAAGTGTCCAGATTCAGCCCATGGTCAATGGCTTGTAGCTTACAAAAGGAGGAGAAATCAGAATTCAAATAAGCCGTTTTCTGCGCCAAACATGGCCTAATGATAATAAATAATTCGAAGAATGGAAATAAATTTAATGTGTTATCAGATATGCCAGATCTTACCATACTGGGTGGAAATTCAAAAATTTCGTTTAATGCAGGTGCAATTAAAGCACCCCATGAATCAAGCCTCCCTAGTTCGAATCTAAAGAAAAGAGTTCGAAGGGACCCCATGAAACAACCAGTACATGCTGCAGTTGAACCCACAGTAGGGACCTTGAGCAAGCAAACTCACGCTGCTAGTTCTCAAGCACATTGAGAAGAACTAGGAACGTTGGAGGGCCTGTGGTCTATGAAGTTGGTAATGATGCTTTGTCTACCATGAACCTTGTACCTATGGGAGGAGCTCGTTATACACTACAAGAGAGTGCAGAACCTGTTGAAGTGATGGTCCACACCAATGATATCCTGGATCCAGGTGACAAAAAATCGCAGGTACCTAGCAAGGCTCCTTCATGCTTGCTGGGTAATGACCTTCTCTACTCATTAAGTTTGATATGGCTAGTAAACCTTTTAATATTATTGCTTGGAATATTAGAGGTGGAGCTAGAGCTCGAGATCAGAGAAGGGTTAAGGACCTAGTAAGGTCATTTAAGCCTAGTGTATTTGCTGTTTTTGAGACTCACTGTCGCTTTCAGGGAGTCATGTCATTCTGGAATCGTTTGGGTTATGAGCTTTGTTGTGAATCGGAAGCCTTGGGTCATAGTGGGGGCATTTGGCTATTGGCTCCTGTGACTAGAGACTTTCGAATTCAGGTTTTTGACATTCATTATCAGATAGTATCAGTGGAGATTACTCACCAACATAGAAGATGGGTTTGTTCTGTAGTTTATGGCAGCCCAAATCCAACCAGGCGTGAGGACCTTTGGTCGCACTTAGTGCAGTTGCGGCAATAGATTACCGACCCATGGATGTCAGTTGGAGATTTTAATGAGATATGTGCTCCATCGGAGGTAATGGGGGGGGTGAATTCTGTGAAGCGAGAGCTCTACGGATGTTGCACATGATGGAGGACTGTAATTTTATTGACCTTGGTGTGACGGGCCCTAGATTAACTTGGGAGAGGAGGCACAATGGGAGGCGAGTCTTAGCAAAATGCTTAGACAAAGCCTTAGGTGATATTCCATGGTGTCATCTTTATCCTGAGGTTTATGTGGGGACGCTAGCTCGTGTCTATTCTGATCACTGTCCTCTGCTGATCCACTGTGATATTGATTCAGGTGATCGTTGTTCACGTTCGTATCGATTTCAAGCCGCTTGGGCAACTCATCCTTCCTTTGAGGGGCTTGTTTATCAGTCGTGGAATAAACAGGCAGGATCTTGGAGGGGGAAGTTACATAATGTACAGGATGCTTCTTTGATTTTTAATGAGGAAGTGTTTAGTAGTATTCGTCGGAGGAAAGTAAGGGTGGAAAGGAGGTTTCACGGAATCCAACATGATATTGAGCGGCGTACTTCAAAATCCTTTGCGAGACTTAAGAAGGAGTTGAGGGAGGAGTATGAACAAATTCTGGTCCAGGAAGATCTATTGTGGTACCAAAAATCTCGTGAAAATTGGGTACGGTTTGGGGATCGAAATACAAAGTTTTTCCACACACAAACGGTAGTCAGGAGAAAGCGGAATAAAATACATGGCATTTTTGTGGGGAATAATGTGTGGTGTACGGAGGGAGAGGAGTTGAAGGGAGAGGCACACCGATTTTTTACTAACCTTTTTTCTATTGATGTTCAAGTGTGTAGAAATTATTTTCTTGATACCCGACCTCCGTCAATTTCCTTGGAGGATAGGAGACTATTAGCATCACTCATCTCCTTTGATGAGGTGAGGAGAGTTGTGATGGCCATGAAATCTTTTAAAGCGCCAAGAATGGATGGCTTTCAAGCCTTCTTCTACAAACAATATTGGCACATATTGGGGAAGGAGCTTCATCAATTGGTAGCTGAGGCGTTCACGAACGGAAAAGCGTATCCTTCTCTTTTGGAGTATCTCATTGTTCTCGTTCCTAAAGTGGATACTCCTCTTCACTTTAAGGATTTGAGACCCATCAGCCTTTGCAACGTTGTCTACAAGGTGATCGCTAAGGTGCTTGTGAACAGATTCAGACCTCTTCTAACAGAATTGGTGGGACCTCTTCAGAGAAGCTTTATTCCGGGCCGAGGCACTAAAGAGAATATTGTCCTAGCTCAAGAGGGGATGCATACTATTCATACTCATAAGAATGGTGGGGGTTTAGTGGCTTTGAAAATTGATTTAGAGAAGGCATATGATCTTGTTAATTGGGATTTCCTGCGCATTACATTAGCGGATTTTGGATTTCCTGACTAAGTCATTGAGCTTATTATATGGGGGGTGCAAGGTTCTAGCATCTATGTTCTTTGGAATGGCTCTACCTTGCCTGCCTTCTGTCCTCAAAGAGGCCTCTGCCAAGGTGACCCTCTTTCCCCTTATCTTTTTGTGTTATGTATGGAGAGATTGCCCATTCATATCCAGAAGCTAGTTGTGGAGGGTGTGTGGAAGCCTATTCGGATCACTAGAGGCGGTATTGACATTTCTCATTTATTTTTTGCGAACGATGTCCTTCTGTTATGTCAGGAAAATAAGGAGAAAATGCAGCTGATCTCTAAGACTTTAAATGACTTTTGTAGCGTGTCCGGTATGAGGATGAACCTTGAAAAGTCTAGAATGTTTTGTTCAAAAAATGTTATTCATACTAGAAAGCAGGAATTTTCTGAGATTCTGGGAATCAATAGAGCTAGTAATTTAGGGAAATATCTTGGCATCCCTTTGTTAAAGGGTCGGGTGAAGAGGGAGAACTTTGCGCCTATTATTGACAAGGTTACTGCTCGTTTGGCTTCTTGGAAGAATAGTCTGTTAAATGAGGTTGGTCATTTGTGTTTGGCTAAATCTGTTTTGACAGCGCTACCAGTTTATTCTATGCAGGCATTATGGCTTCCGGAATTTGTTTGTGACTATATTGATAAAATGCTTCGCCGTTGTATTTGGGGGAAAGGTGGTCAGGTCGGAGTTGGAACTTAGTGGCTTGGGATGTTGTAGCTACTCCTGAGGCCGAGGGTGGTTTGGGTCTTAGAAGCACTCGAGCTAATAATATTGCCATGCTTGGAAAATTGGTTGATAGCCTTCTGCATGATAAGGAGAAGATTTGGGTGAAAACTCTTTCAGAAAAGTATTTGGCTAAAAATTCAGTTTTGGTCAGGTGTTACATCAATGGAAACTCTTATTTTTGGAAATGAATTATGAGATCCAAGGACTCACTTGCTCTCGGTTTTGGCATCCATTTGGGAATGGGAGATTCTTCATTTTGGTACGATGATTGGCTGGGGTCGGGGCGACTTTGTGATAGAGTCCCGATTGTTAATATTTTAGATACCCATTTAAAAGTGACGGACTTATGGGTTAATGGGACTTGGTGCTTGAATCTATTGTCTACCATTCTTCCTCTTCCTATTATGAATGAAATTCTTGGGGTTAGGGTGCCAGGACCGTGTACTGTTGGAGATGCGATCAGATGGAAAGGCACACATGATGGTATGTATAGTACTATTACTGCTTACTCATACCTCACAAATGTTGGCCTTCCCGCTGACAGAATTTGGAAATGTATTTGGCGACCCTGTGCTCCAAAAAATGTGAGGTTTTTTCTTTGGCTGATTAGAAGGGATGCTTTACCCACCAACTCCAAGCGTTTGCGGAGTCATCTTGCTGCTTCTGCGGCTTGTGTCCAGTGTGGTGCGGGGTTGGAGCACTTAAATCATTTGTTTTGGGAGTGCCCCAGATCATCGGAGGTTTGGAGTTATTTTTTTTGTGATTTTTCCTATTTGTTATTCTATGACGTTTCAGGACTAGTTTGCTTCTTGCTTGCAAAATAAAAATGCAAGCTTGTTTATTGCTATTATTTGGTGGATCTGGAAAGGAAAAAATGAGAGTATTTTTAATAATGCCTCTTGGCCTGTGAATTTTCTGTTGAGGAACATTTTGAATGATATCAGTGCTTGGAAGCTTTGGGCGATGGGATCCAATGCAACTCCTCATTTGTTTGCTCGTGTGTTTGATATTCATACGCACCCTGGCTTGCCGTCTGCGACTGTTGCATCTAGCTCTGACACCCTACGGCAAGGTGATGGTTTACTTTATCATGGTCCCTCTCCTGGAAACTTGAGCACTGTCATGTTTATGCATGTGGATGGGAGTTGGAACCCCATTTGCAACGGTATGGGAATAGGAGTAGTTATCTGTGATATGTTAGGTAACTGGAGGTCTGGCGTTTCTGGCAGTAAAGGACCAGGGAGTGCGTTCCTTGCAGAGTTTCTAGCGGTGGAGAATGGTTTACAACATGCTTAGGGCTTAAAGATTAGAGAAGTTGTGTGCTACTCGGATTGTAGTGATGTCTTGCATGTGCTTAGTAATAATATTGATGTTGCTACCTATGGGAGTGAGTGGTAACTACATCCTTGATTCCGAGAGAGCATAATTTGGTTGCAGATGTTTTAGCCTGTGATGCCGCGAAGGGAGGACCTCCTCTCCAGTAAGCTTGTGGGCAGGGACAGCAGGGATTGGATAATGACTATAAAATGAGGCTGCGTTCCCTTTAAAGAAATTCGAAATCAAACACACTTAGATATCAACTCGGGGGAATGGGTAGCTTACTTAGTTGAGCTAAGGGTAATAAAAGGTGAAAAGTCAAGGTTTAGACGATGAGGATGAATAATTTGTAATTTACTAACAACCAACATTTGCCTATAAAAAAAACTTAGATATCAACTCAGATTAAGGTCGGTCACTCTAGCAACTTGTGATAAAGAATGGTTAGCACAATAACATGAGTCTAATTACATTAATAAGTCTAATTGTGATGTTCATGTTGCAAAATTAAAATGTGGATACTAAATCACAAATATGAGAGTAGGGAAAAAAGCATAATCAGGTCTTAAAACGAATTTTTGTACACTCGCTAAATGTACGTGCTATCTACTACTTTATCCGTTTTAAAATAACTGTTCAGAAATAGAAGGAACACGTATATTAAGAAATACAATTAATACTGATAATTTTTTTAAATATATTATTTATTTACTATTTTAACCTTCAAAGTATACTGTGTTTCTCCTTATTTATTATTCTTATAATACATTATATAGAAAAACATTAATTAATCTCCTTGTTTATTATTCTTATATTACATTATATAGAAAAACATTAATATAATGTTCTTGGTTTTTGTTTCCCATCTCGTACATAGTGCATGAATAAGTTTGAAGAGAAATACTACTGACGCTCAATTTGAATTTTTCTTTTTACCCAGCAATTGGGAATAGAACTAAATAAAATAGTGGATCCTTCAAGATTCCTACAAATAAAAGAGTCGGTGTAACACAACCATTTGCTCATTTTCGCAAAAAATCCTTTTACTTCTATTTAAATTTAAATTCTACACAAAACACAGATAGCTTTGTCGTTTGGAGGGTTGATGTTTGTGTAATTACATTTGCTTCCAATTTCTCATGTAATGTCTTCGATCACATTTAAAATGCATTTTGTCCAAAGAAAAAGGAAATGAAATAAACATGGAAATAATACGAATCCCATTGAAGATCATTGTGCCACAACCTTGTTACGTACTATTGCTCATTAACAATTTCTCATTCGACAACGGTGCTTGTACTGATGCAGCCATCAATACAGAATATGATGTATCTCAATGATCCTACTACTAAAGCAATACTAGATTGCCGCCATTAATAAAAGTGCCCTCCACTTCCAACTTAGACGCTGCCAATGTAAAATAGGATTCCAAATACAATGCAACTGCATCATTGAAGACTAAACCCGCATCACAGTCTATGTCCATAACAAAAGGCTCCCAAATCAAGTCCATCATTTGGGGTTCCTGAGAACTATTATTACAGAGTCTCCTCTAAGGAACATTTTACTTATAAACCTGTCCTTGTTGACAGGTTGGGCCTTTTTCTTTCCTTTACCAGTCTTCGGCACCTGATTACACACACAACAAAACACAATTAGCAGATGTAAAACAAAGAGCAACTATTGAAGCTTATCTAGTGCTTTTTCAAGCTCCAAACGGGCTCTAAGTAAAGTTAAGGTACATATAAAATAAACAAAGAATACCTCGGTCCACATTTCCCTAACATTTTCAAGAACCATGTTGCAGTGCCTATCAAAGGCCCTGACACGACCGAGAAGCTTCTTGTTATTTCTACAATTTATCAGTACCTGCACAAGTTAAAGAGTTTGGGTAAAACCTCACATAAAATGCCTTCTAGGCGCTGCCTCAGAACCCATAGTACTATCTAAAATGTAAAACAAACATACCTGAGTATTGTTTTTAACACTCATCATCAGGACAGATAGTGGTCCAGTGTTGAATTCCTCTTCTTCGTTCTTAGGCGCCTGTACCAATAAAGTGTTAACTGGGTAAAATATTAATGCATAGAACAAACTCATCTAATGACCCTAACACTAAAGAGTTAAAAGAATAAACTAAAATTCCAGCAAGAAAAGAAATATTCAGTCCATATGATCACAATTTACCAAATCATATAATGGAAACATGCCTACTAAATTAGATGCTTGGAAATCCAACTGATAATTTTTTTGTTCTAAACTCAATTTCCAATCTAGGTAAAAAAAAATGACATCATAAATTAAAATCAATTTCCCCAGAAAAGAGATGGTAAAACAGAAATCAAGAAAAACAATAAGATGCTACTCAAGATCAAGTAAAATTGTACAAAACAAAGGATTTCATTTGCATAAATATAGGCGCTCAGCAGACAAGGTTGTGTAGATAGAAGATGGAGAACATGCACAATAAGAACAGTGCAAGATCATAATGCCAAACTTATCATAATAAATATCCTTAAAGAACAAAAGAACTTACATCTTCCTCCATTGGCCGGCTTGAGATCGAAAGTAGGAGGTCAAAAAAACAAAAATGTCAATACAAGATTAAAGCGAGCAAAGTTAATAACTAATAATAATGATAATAATATAAAATTCACCAAGTGAGAGAAGAAATACCTCATTTCAACAGGAACTGCAGGGCGGTTGCAAAAATCTGCAAATAAAATGGAAACTAACATAAGAAAATCAATATAATAATCAATTAAAACAATAAAAGAAGAAACCAAGGAACTACTGACTAAAATTTTAAATAAACTGCAATGAAAAAAATATCAGAATATAAAAATGATAAAAGGAAGATCAGGCACAAAGTGAAGGGGAAAACACATTAGCAAGCCTCTTCAGTTCAGGTCTCCATGTAATTTCCGCATGGACAACTCGGAAGAACGAAAGTTAATTTTTATATCATCCCCAGAGGCTAATGGTTCAATGCAGGACAGAGTTCATAAGACATAATTTACATAAGTACAGGTCTAATTGATAATAAAGCAGTAAGCAGACAAGAAACTATCCTACAAAATCTTAATTAAAATAGCTAAAGCTGTTGACAATAGAGTAAACAAAAGACTGATCATTCTTATAGGGGACAGGGAGCAAGGAGGAAAAAATGTTTTAGAAAGCCTCTTCAGTTCAGGTCTCCATGTAATTTCCACATGGATAACTCGGAAGAACGAAAGTTATATTTTTGATCATCCTCAGAGGCGATTTAAGTTGGTTTCAGGGCAGGACAGACTACAGACAATAAAACTCATACAAGCAGAGGAGTTGATCCATTAACAAAGCTGTAAGCAAACTAGTATATTACCATCAAACTTAACCAAGGCAACTGAAAATTGTGAAACATCATAGTTAACAAAAACTGAAAGAAGACATGAGTAAGAAAGCCTCTTCAGTTCAGGTCTCCATGTATTTTCCGCATGGATAACTCGGAAGAACGAAAGTTATTTTTCTGATCATCCTCAGAGGCTACAAGGTTGGTTTCAGGGCAGGACAGACTTCAGACAGTTTAACTCATACAAGTAGAAGAGTTGATCCCTTAATAAAGCTGTAAGCAAACAAGTATATAACCATCAAACTCAATTAAAGCAATTGAATATTGTAAAACAATATAGTAAACAAAACTGAAAGAGTGAGATATGCTTAAGAAAAGTCTCTTCAGTTCAGGTCTCCATGTATTTTCCGCATGGATAACTCGGAAGAACGAAAGTTATTTTTCTGATCATCCTCAGAGACTTTTTTTAAATAGTACTGAGATGAAACCACTTATAATTATGAAACCAACAAGACTAATGGAAGAGTTCAAACTCTACACCCTTAAAAAATAACAAGGGCTCAGATCAAGACCAGGATGGCTTGTGTCAAAAACTTAGCAGAAAACTCCAAAACTAGCAATGAATTTTATCAGAACAAAAAACTAATTATCTCCAAGAAGACAGACAGCGTGGGATGAGGAAGATCTGTGTAAGAAAGCCTCTTCAGTTCAGGTCTCCATATATTTTCCGCATGGATAACTCGGAAGAACGAAAGTTATATTTCTGATCATCCTCAGAGACTTTTCACTGGTATTGAGATGAAAGCAAGAATATAAAGACCAGCAAACATGACAATAAAATAACAAGGGTAAAAATTAAAACCCAAAATGCTTCAAGAACAACAAGGGTTCAGAACAAGACTAGATGGTCCGCGTCAAAAATTTAGCAGAAAACCCAAAAAAATATTAGCATATGAATTTTCAATGCTCAGAGTTTAAATGCTCAAAACTCTGATCTGAGAATGGCTCCACCTACTCATATCCTATAATATAAGATCCTAGCACTCCAAAAAGCATTCAGGAACATGAAATCATTTATATCACACTTAATGAAAAAAAAAAACTATCATAGAAACAAGTGTTGCTGAACTCTTAACCATGTCTCATCAGTTCAGGTCTCCAAAAATATTTTCATCATGAATTGTTTAAGCAAGATCGGATCATCATCAGAGACAGTAGCATATCAACAAATCAAGCACACACATAGAATTAAACACTGAAGTAGAACAGTGTAAGCAAGGTAACAAACACACTGAGACTGAGGTACATTACTTATTTATAGTGTGAGTGGCAAAACCCTAACTTCGTTCAAAACCCTAGTTGGTCAAGCAGATCCATTTCAATATTTCGGTACTGTTGGTTTCAGACAGCACTATTTGAATTGCTAACAAGGAAAATAGAAGAAGAAGGAGAAGAAAGCGAAGAAAAGCGCGCTCACCTGAGGAAGTTGGATCGGAGGAAGCTCAACCTGCAGAGTGAGTTAGGGTTTCAGCTCTGGAGTGGTGATGATGATGATAGTTCAGGTTTAGGGTTTCTTAAAGGCATGTATCCGAGTCTTGTTCACAATTTGGGCCTTTTGGGCCCTTCTTTTCATGTATCCAAAAAAGATTTTAACCAAAAAAATGAAAAAGGTTAAAAAAAGATTCTTTTTACTTAATAACTATTTTAATGTGAGTGAGATACACACAAACACAACTTACTCAAAAAAAAAAATACACACAACTTTCAAAAAAAAAAAAAAAAGATAACATACTGACTATGATATTCAAAAATATTTATCAATTTGTTTGGTACATCAATGCTTCAAGAAAAACAACGAATACAACAACAACAAAAAAAAAACAATCCAAATAAATCCTCATAAAATAGGTGTCTCAATAATCATCTGTCAACGTAGAAATGATGCCAGTAGAAGAATGAGAAAAAATAATCAAGGGTCAGAGTATATCCTATTCGACAACTTAAAATATGTCACAGTTTTAAACTATGAAATCCTAGTGCAGCAAAAACTTTTAAATAGATCTAAATTTATTGTGCCATCATATTAGCATGCCCTTTTTATCATATAAAAAATGATGTATTGGCCATACTTAGTAGATAAAGTGAAATCAAATGGATAAATTACATTGCGCTGCTTCAACTTCTAAGAACTACCCATGTTAACAAGCTCTATCTATATAAAAAGGGCAGTTCAGTGCACAAAACTCCCTATACTATACGCAGGGTCTGGGAAGGGGTCTCATCATTCACGCAGCTTTATTCTAGCTTTTACACAGGAGGTAACCTCAGTCACATGACAGCAACATCTATATAATTTGCTGAAAAATTAACAGATTTTCTATTATACAATAGACAATCTTTTACCTTTGTGAGTCCCACTTGCTTCAGAGATGAAGGGTTTCTGCAGTAGAAGGGACAAATACAGATTATTAAGCCATAATAAGATGTGAAAATTGAAAATGTGAAAGATAAAATTGATTTTTGATGAGTTTACTTTTCAGACCCTTTGCCACTAATAGATTGGATCAGAGTGTTGCCGGAGAAAAAAAGAGATTACTCACACCGTCGATGAGAGTCACACATCAATGCCTCCAATGCAAGTGAGATCACGAGAGGAAGGGAACAATGTTTTGGTTAGGTTAAGATATATTAATATTATTTTATTTTTTCGCGGGAGATGTTTTTTTAATCCAAACATCCTCACTTTTAAAATATCTTAAACATGAACCTGGGATCAAAACTAGCAAAAAGAAAATTGAATACACAAGTATATGTATATTGAGATCAAGGATTATGAATATTTTCTCATCCTTCTCCTATAAAAGGAAGAAGAACTAGAAAACACAAGCTTGGGTAAGTACACAGTCACATGTGACAAACTCTGACCTTAGCTCTTGTTTATAGTCATAGAAAATGATAAACATATGGGGAATTGTCGGCGCATGAACTTTATTGCCAAAGTTTGATCCGATGGGATTAAATCTATTATAGGAATATAAACTTTGTGGCCAATATGTGTACCAGTTATAACAATACCATTGAAGATATTATCACAAAGATCTTGCACAATTAACCTAATACCATTGCACAAACCATATGAAATTTCAAGATTTCGCATCAATATTATTGGAACACCATCTTTTAAGACCAATTTGTGATCTGGGATACCAGAACTTCTAATGTCATTTAAAAATTAAGTAATCACCCAATCAGCCTCAATCCTAACTTGGTCATCAACTTTCCATATAGTGTCACAACTTAAATATACTTTTTCCTCACCGGAAATAGAGACATCACATGTAGATTAACAGATTCAACTAAATCCAAAGTTGGAGCAAGAATTGCTTTATCTTTATAATATTCGGAAGATGCAACATTCCCAGTGAGATCATTATACATGAAATTTACAATATCCGCTTAAATTTTTCTGACCGATGAATCAACAAATCCCTAGGAATCGTAATATCAGCCTCACCATTATTATGCTTTCCTAAATTTCCATCACCAATACCAAGTACCCATATAGCAAATATGTGCACCTCATCAATTTGTTCAATTGATGAATTAGTCACCAACCTCATATTTTCCTTTAATGTCAAAACCTTACAATACTTACACAATCTCGATGAATTAATGGTAGACATTACAATCTCGGCTCTACTTCCCTTTGAAATCACAGGAAATATTCACCTAAAATCTCCTTCCAAAACAACTGTTATCCCACCAAAAGGTTTGTCCATGCTATCATTTGACTTAAGTCTCATAATATCTCTAAGAGTCCTGTCTAAAGCCTCAAAAGAATATTTGTTAATCATTGGTGCTTCATCCCAAATGATAAGACTGGTAGATTGAATCAACTCAGAGCTTTAGGACTTCCTTGCAATATATCACAACATAAATCTTCATTCAAGTTTAACGGAATAGGAAATAAGGAACAAGCAGTTATACCCCTAGAAAGTAAAAGGTGAACTACTCTGCTTGATGCAACATTTAAAATAATTTTCCCCTCAGATATTAATTTATAAGTTAAAGTTTTTCATAGAAAGGTCTCACCAGTTCCTCCATGCCCATATACAAAGAAAAAACCTCCACCAAGACCATTTATAGCCATCATTACTTCACCATAAGTCTTCAATTGGTCTGAATTCAACTTATGCAAATATTCAATATGAAGTCGATCCATCTCATTAGAATCCAAATTTAATTCATTGAACAACAAAACATTACCATACGCGACCTTATAGACGAATCAACACATGACATTCCTTCAAAGTCTTTTGAGTGATTTTCCATTGATCAACAATATTTTCTCAATCTCAACCAAGTAAAGTTCTCGCAATCTCTAATCATCCATTAATAGCTCTAGAGGGTGAGATAAAATATAAATTATGTTACAACAACAATTATTAAAATAATAAATAGTATTATTTAACTTGAGTAATTTATTTAATTGCTACTATTAATATACTTGGCTCTTCAAGAGACTTTCTATGTCGGTATAAAATACCATCAGTAAGAACATTACAGATTTCTTCCCAAACATTTAATGGGTTAATCATAGTACTACTTCCATTTCTTAATAACTGTCACTTTAAGGTTTTGCACATATATTAAGGAATTATATTAATGTTTTTATTTCTATCAAAATTACTATCTAACTTTCTAACATACTATTTATCTTTCTTCTTAATTTGGACTCTTTAACTTCCTATCACTATTTATTTAAGGGTAAAATTGTAAAAAATAGTTAATATTTTTTTGAACTTTGTAAAGTGACAGATAATTAGGAATAAAAAAAGGATAAAAATAGTGACAGTTATATAAGAACAGATGGAGTATTAAATAACAACAGGATACTCCATCCGTTTCTTAATAACTGTCACTTTAAGGTTTTGCACATCTATTAAGGAATTGTATTAATGCTCTTGTTTCTATCAAAATTACTACTTAACTTCCTAACATACCCTTTATCTCTCTTCTTAATTTTAACATTTTAATTTTCTATCACCATTAAACTAAGGGTAGAATTGGTAAAACATAATTGATACTCTCTTGAAATTGTAAAAGTAACAAATAATTAGAAACAAAAATAAGATTAAAATAATGACAGATATATAAGAACGAAGTGAGTAACAAATAATCCTCTTAGATAGTATCAAGAAGTCAAGGCTGACAACTCCATTATACCATTAATAAATCCACAATCATCAGTTAATAATACTAATGCAGCACATGCTTCTCATAAGTATGGTTATTAATTGATCTTAACCCCTCAAAACTTGTACATCTACTTTGCACATTTAGTAGGATTCTCATGTAATACAATTCACAAGTGCTTGGTGGTTCCAATAGAGAATCTTACTTCCGAGATCTCCACTCACAATTCTTGTTATCATAAACAAAAAAAATGGAAAACTTGCATATGTTAAACCCTTTGCATGTACATATTTAGCATTTGCCTCCATCCATGCCGTAAACATCGTACTCTTTTCATTGAAACGTTCAAGTACATCATCAATTGGTTCATCATCCTTGAAAATCACAACCTATTTTTTAGGTAGATGGAATGAGTCGGTTTAAGCGCTTATTTAATAGCAGTGTTACCGATCAACAACTCGGTCAAAGGACTGGGTTAATGGGTCAATGTTCAAACTAGTGAGTCACTGATTGAATCGATTGACTCAGTGTATATTAATAAAAAAATTACAAAATTACAATACAAGTTGTTACAAGTATATTCTAAATTTTATTATAATTATAAAAATAACTAACTAAACAACAAATAATAATGATTTTGTGACACTTATTTTCATCCTCATAAAAAGTTTTACCCCAACCATTTCGGTAAATTATTTAACAAATGAAAATTACATTTTCGTCAAAATATTATTATGTTATTAATTGCTTGATTTGGCTATTCAAATGTGCTATCAAATTACCAAACAAAAAAAAACTTTTAAATCTATTTAATTTTTTACGACGTTCAATATAGCAGTTCAGTTAATAACAAATAACTAAAATGGAATAAATAATTATATATACTCATTAACTATTAATAGGTTAAAGAATGTAAAAATGTACCAAAAGAGAGTAGACTAATGTAAAAAATAAATAGAAATAATAGTTCATTTAAAATGGCTTAGAAGGGAAGTTGAAAAGATTGTGAACAGAAGGAGGGAAAAAATAAAGATGGGCTTTTAATTTTAATTAATATATCTTTCTCTTTCCCAATATAGACCCTCCACCAAGCTAATCAGCTGTGGGAACACTCTAAATAGTACATCATGCATGGAACCCAACACGCAACCACCACATTTTAAGATTTTTTTTAACTTTTTGACTCGTCGATTCAACCAAAAACTGGTTAAGTCACCAATTTTGTACCAAGTTAGACCGATTCAAACTGGTTCATATGCATGACCAATCCATCACGTAAGTCGAACCAATCAGGTACTCGATTCACAGTCAGACGATCAGACCGACCGATCCAAGCCGAGTTTGATAACACAATTTAATAACAATAAACTCAAATAAGTTGTTAAAAAATTCAACGGGCCTAAAACTAATTTATCTCATCTCAATGTCTATGTTAAAAGCCACTATCTCCTTATTTAAACTAAGCATTGCCTTTGTGTTGCAAGAGTGACATGGAAAATAAATATATGGCGTAAGAGTGATATGGAAAAAATAGATTATTAATTTATAAAGAGGATCAGTTGACAACACTAGTGAGTGTTTATCATGTGTTCATACTATGCATGCCCCACTTAGAAACAACTTCGCTCCTTGTAATGAAATTTAATATTGAACACCAAAACAAACAAAACAGAGTTCTAATTAAGGTATGTCGTATTATATAAAGTATGATAGTCTAAGATATAGTAATATTATTAGACTCGATAGAATAAGGTTTGAGAAAAATTGAATATTATACCCCATTCGCTTATATATCATATTGCTAAAATTAATACAACTTAATACCTAGTGAAATATTGAATAATGATAGATAATATAAAAGTAAAAAAAAAATCAACTAAATTTTTATTTTTGATGAATTAATCAATATATTGAAATATCAGTTTCATATAAACTTATAGGTATTTATCGATGAAAATAGTTATTAAAACAACTTGTAGAAACTCTACTGAAATTTTTTTTAAAAATAACTTCGAATTTTTTTTGAAACTATCTTGAAAAAATAGCTTTAAAAAATTATATTATTTTCAATAGGTTAAAAAAATTCTATCAAATAATTAACTTTTAAAACTATTTGGTGGTAGAGATGCGACGATGGTGGTGGCGGTGGCATGGGTAGTGCTAGCGGCAGTGGAGGATGGTAGATGTGGCAATGGTGTCAATGGTGATAGTAGCGACAGAGGGTGGTTGTGGTTTTTGTGACAGGATATGGAGGGTGGTTGTGGTTTTTGTGACAGGATATGGAGGGTGGTGGTTGCAGGGCGGTGGCAACAATGGCAATTCTTATGGTGCAGGGCGACAACAGTGGTAGTGATGGTAGAGGCGATGATGAGAATTGCAGTAGTTGCAGTGGGGGAAGGTGGTGGTGGCATTATTAGCGACCGTAGCGGTGGTGGTGGAGGAGGGTAGTGGTGATGAACCAAACATTTTAAAGTAACTTACATATCACATTTAACTATCTCACATAATTCGAATTAATTAATTCTATATCATTTTGGCGTACAAGAGTAAATTGTTGGAAAACAAATTTGAGTGCAAATCTTCTAAAGTTATACAATAAAGTGAACGTCATAATCAACAAATCTTCCACGTAAAGTTTTCCTGGTGAATCAGGGAGGAAGGGCTCCTATTTAACTAACTAAAACTCAAAAAAAGACAATGAATAATATAGTGTAGAGACACCACCAACTTGTTTAGAAAAATTGAAAATTCTAAAATATAATATTAAAACTAGTAATCAACATTTATTGCATCAATTATAATGAAACACACATTGAATTTTAGCCTTAATTATTAATTAATGAGTTTTAATGGATGTTAAATGGAGGAGCACGAGTAGGGATGGGCTAGGCGCCTCGATAAAGAGGCCATTACTATAAACACACATACATGTTCTTTTAGAAGTTTTCAGGTTCACAATTCAAGAGGAAGCAGCACAGAAACACTAGCAATAACAACAAACCCATGGCTCCCAACCAAGGTAGGGGGAAAAGGGTAAAACAAAAACAAAATCATTGTATTTCATACATGCTGACATCCAACATAAAATATAGTACCTGTATGAAGTCTCGGTAAAATAAAAATTAAGGTAGAATATCAAATACTTAAGAGTTTTGAATGTCGCTCAGGAAAGAAGGAAAGAAACCAAACCCTACCAAAAATGAAAACATACCCTTCCAAGTAATAGCTTTTCACTTAAAGCACTTGGCATCCAAAAGAGACTCCCCCTCAAAAGGTTCATAATCCTCAATCATCTGGTTGACGCGCTCCTTTTGAGCTTCATCAGAGATGTCAACCTTTGTCCATTCATAGAGCTCCATGTCATAGCACTCGTCAATGACAAACTGTGGGACTTCTTGCCCACGGAAAAGCCACAAGCCCTTCACCTTAAACGGTGGCTCTGATCCAATCACAAGCATCTTTCCAAATGCATACTTGCGGGCCAAATCCATTCGCTGAAGAAATCCACTAACCTTGTTTAATGTCACAAAGGAAACAGTGTTCTCACTATTGTATTTGTAATCACAGAACCACAGAGAGTATCCCTCAGGATCATACATGTCCCAAAATCCTGCAAGATATGATTTATAATGATTGTGTCATATAAAATCTTCAAAAGAATACTCCTCACCACAAATTTTGTAATAAATACAAGCCAGTGGTAATCCTAACTCAAAAGTGGACTACAAAGGCACAAAGGGGATACAATAACAATACCTTTGATTGCAACCTCACGGAAGTTGGTTTTAGTGTTCGAGTAGAGCCTTTTCCACTCATCCAGTACCATCTTACTTGGAGGAAGAAGATCAAGGGGATTCTTGGCTTTGGGCTTGGGTGCCTCCTCTTCTTCTTCTTTGGGCTCTGGCTCCTTCTTGGCCACTACCTTAGGCTCACTCTTTACCTTGGGCTTAGATTCCTTTGGCTGGGAAGGCTTCTTAGCAGATTGAACAGGTGGTACAGCTTCAGCCTGCTTGACCTGACCTAAAATCTTTCGGAAGTTTGGCTGATTGACCAAGGTCCAAAAGTATCTTTCAACATGAGGAAATTCAGATGTGAAGCTCTTGACCAGGAGATTGGTAAAACCAAGATACAAATTGCATGTCAATATGATGTCAGCCAGGGTGACAGAATGCCCAACTAGATAAGTATTGGAGGCAAGGTGGTTGTTCAAAGCATCAAAAGCTCTCTTCAGTGAAGAAATTGCAGCTTCTTCAGCCTTCATTCAAACACAAATATGATCAGGCTAAACTATCAAGGCAACAAGTTGAAAAGAACAAAAATTCATGAACTTAGGGTGGCTTAATTTGAGAATTAATTAATATTTCATGTCACTTATAAACAAATCGAATTTTCATTATGCTCCACATTTTTAAAGATTTAAGTAGTACAAAATTAAAACTAAAAGTTATTTTCAAAGGTTCCTACAAACAGTGGAAACAAGAACAGGATGAAATAGATGGCAGCACTAACTAAATATAAGTGAAAGCAAGGTATGAAAACAGCAAACATCATATAAAACCAATGAAATCCTGAATTTATTTTATTTTTCATTTCACTTACAAAAAATCACATTTTCATTTTGTTTGGCATTTTATACGATTTGTACAAGACAATGAAATCAATGGAAGTTTTTCCAAGGTTAATACACACATTGAAAACAAGAAAACATTTAATAAAACCAAAGAAATCCTGAATTTTATTTATTTTTCATTTCACTTAGAAACAAAATCGCATTTTCATTTGGTTACCCATTTTTAATGATTTGCACAAGGCAAAATGAAAACAACATAAGTTAATTTCACGGGTTCCTACACGCATTTAAAACAAGAAAACATACTATAAAACCAAAGAAATCTTGAATATACCCAACTACGACCAGAAGAACTGGACATATTCAAATTTCAAACCAACTGCAGCATAACTATCCATTATCCTCGATGTGGTACCGTTAGCAATAAACAATCATCTTATGCTAAAAAACAAAGTAAAACAAGAAATGATAACAGCGAGCATTTAACCAAAGAAATCCTGAATTCTACTTATTTTTCATTTCAGTTATAAAAAAAATCACATTTTCATTATGTTACCCATTTTTAATGATTTGTACAAGAGAAAATGAAAACAATAAAAGTAGTACTTTACAAGGTTCCTATGCATTGAAAACAAGAAAACATTTTATAAAACCAACAAAATCATTAATGAACCCAACTACGACCAGAAGAATTGGACATATAACGAATTTCAATCCAACTGCTGCACAAACATCTTTTGTTACTAAAATAATTAAACTGGCATGTTTCAGGAAACTTTGCAACTTACTGGAGGAAGGTATGGAAAAAATCCAAGTCTAGGATAGTACCACTTGCCAATATTAGCATCAATTTCAAATGATGAAAAATCAATCCATTGTTCAATGTGAGCCTGAAACATAAAAACATGAGCACAAAAGACAACAGAAACACAATCAGCCTTTTCTGAGAGTAACCTACAAAGCATTAATACACTACACCAATTAAAATCATATGACTATTTGAAGGTTAAGACAGACTTACATAATCAATCAAAGAAGACCCATACAAAGTGTTGTCACCCTTTGATCGAGCAACTGCAGCAAACTAGCAATGTCAACAAAAAAAAAAACACCCTCCAATGCATGACGATAATGGTATAAGAATATGATTGAATTATTACTTACCGTAACGAGCAATGGCATTGCTCTCAAATACAGGACCATCTGGGGTTTCCAACACAGGAATCTGGAAGAATAAATAATTATATAAGTATAAGGTGAGATCAAACTCAGGTAAATCCATCACTGTGGAGATATGGATACCTTTCCAATGGGATTCATTTTGAGAAACTCAGGAGTTTTGTTAGAAACACCCATCTCAAAATTTGGGGCCAACTCAACTTGCACACCAGCATACTCCGCTGCAATGAGTGACTTGTAAGCATTTTTGTTTGTTTTCCCTGCATGCAGAATCTACAGAACAAACAATTAGATCAAGAGAAACCGATAAGTTGAAGTAGAATCAAGTGTGAAATCTGGAACAGCACCCACGATAGGAGCAAAGAAACAAGGAAAAAACACGGAATTGTGATTGCACTTACCAGCGACATGGCTTCGGGGAAGGACTGTGGCGTGGCGCACTTGTTGAAGATCTGACCCTGCTTATCAAATCAAATCAAGAAATTAAGCATGATTAGGAGCCAGTGAAGTTAGCAAGCGATTCAATCAGGGACAAACATAACTGAAGACACAGCACAGTTGTTTATAACTTATCACAAACATAATCCAATCACTTTAAAATAACATAAAGCTCTCAATTTCATACATATAATAAAGCTCTCAGTATTCTTCATGAATTGTTTTAGCTAGATCGGATCCTGATCAGAGAGCAAACAAAAGAAAACATTGAAGTAGATCTAAGATTTGAAAGGTACTCTAAGCAAGGTAACACACACACTGAGAATGAGTTAAATTACTGTTTCACAGTGTGAATTGCAAAACCCTAACTTTGTTCAAAACCCTAGTTGGTTAAGCAGATCCATTTCAATATTTCGGTACAGATGTTTTCAGAAAGCACGATTTTCATTGCTGACAAAGAAAATGGAAGAAGAAGAAAGCGAAGAAAAAGCGTGCTCACCTGGGGAAGTTCGTACGGAGGAAGCTCAACCAGGAGAGCGAGGTAGGGTTTCAGCCGTGGAGTGAAGGGTACAAGATGATGATTTCAGGTTTACGGTTTCTTATAGTCATGAATCCGAGTCCTGTTCTCATTTTGGGCCTTTTGGGCCCTTCTTTTCATCTATCCATCCAAGCCAAAAAAGATTTTAACCAAAAAAATGAAAAAGGTTAAAAAAATTTTTTTTTGCTTAGTAACTATTTTAATGTGAGTAAGATACACATGACTTTAAAAAAAAAAGAGATTAATAAGTGGATAACAAGGCTTAACTGGAATTATTCTATGTATAAGTGAAGAGGTTAAGGGCATATAATTGGTTAATGAAATCATTCCCCCAATATTTTTTTAATCGTGTTAATCATCACAATTTTTTTATAGGTTTTCGATATTTAAACTCTACTCTTGCGAAAATACTATCATTTCAACCTTTCGATCCGCTCTTTCGGTATAAACTAGCATAGTTCGAACTAAACTCACAATCCATGTGAATGCGATCTTTCATTACTACATAACGGTTTAGTATACTTGTCGAAAAGCTAACATACGTCTTGAAGATGACTTATCTTATATGTTTAAAAGTGAAAATTCGTCTTTATAGTTATGGATTCGTCTTTATAGTTATGGATTGGTCGAGTTTAGGCCCTCTCTATGATCTTTTATCCTTTGCACACATTTCAGATTGTGATTTAAGTAGTAAGGATGAATGGAGGGTTGGTTAGTATTTTAAGGACATTTCACACAACTTAATGTTGATAACATGATCGTATTGCTACTGTTATTGGTCTGACTGACATGCCTCACCATGTTGATGGGAGTTGTACTCGTAATGTACATGAGATCTATACAACGGGTACAATGTTTCACTATCTTGGTACCAGTCATGTGAATTACACGTTTCCTTCATCAAATATCTAGAAGATAAAGGTTACAACACACAACTTAATGTCAATATCATGACTGTATTGCTAGTATTCCTGGTTCGAATGACATGCCTCACCATGATGATGGGAGTTGTCCTCGTAATGTGCTTGATAATTATACAATGGGCTCGATATCTCACTGTCTTAGTACTAGTCACGTGAATTACACTTCTACATTTCCTTCATCAAATATCTAGAAGTTAAAGGTTACATCACAAAACTTAATGTTGATGTTAGAGTTTCTAGTCCGCATGACATGTCTCACCACAATGATGAGAGTTGTACTTGTAATTCGTGCAATATCTATACAACGGGTTCAACATTTCAATGTCTTGGTCATGTTAATTACACTTGCACGTTTCTTTGTCAAATAAAAAATAATAATGTCTCTATTGCTTGATCTTACATTAAGAGCTTCATTATAATGTGCATAGATCCAATTGTCAAGTTTCAGATTCACCTGGATTATCCCAATTCAAAATCTTAGCAAGCTGGGACTTAGTCACCATAGACATTTTTCCTTAATATGATTTGGCCAAACTAACCCTTTGACTTGCAAACATTACAAGTACGAATTAACGAGTAGTTGTATTCGGCATACCCAAACTCCTTGTGATTAGTGAGTTACTCTGGGAATCGACGAAATTTAAGAATTTTGTTAAATAGCTACTGGTTACATGATTTGATTCGGCATTCTTGGCAGTATAAATTACACTTAATATACAGAGAGATGTACACACAGTAGAACTCTTTCTTCCTTTCTTAAATTTACTGGTGAGAAAATTCAACAGTGGAAAATTCCGGACCTTAGTGAGGAAAACAAGGTCAGAAAGGCCGCTATGCATGCCATTCCTTAGTCCAGTGAAAAAGTTCCACTGCAATACCTGAAATATTCAACAAAGAAGTAAGATACGATTCGTCTTGAAAAGAATACCAGGGAAGTGTATTTTTCATCTAGGTTAAAATAGAACTCCTTGGCTTGAAATCTGAAATATTATGAGGTTTTTCCTTTTCGCTTGTTTTCTTGGCTTTGTTATCATTATAAGAAGAATAACAAGAAACCCGTTTGGATGCAAAACAAAGAGCACTTATTGGAGCTTATCTAGTGCTTTTTCTAGTAAGATAAGCTCCAATAAGTCTATACCCAAACGAGTTCAATATATGCATAGGAAGTACACTACTAAGCACACTAATGATAGGAAACCAGTTGGATACCTGTTGCTAAACTTTTCAACAGCATCTGAGGCATACAGAAGGGTTTCATTAGCTTTCTCTAGAACCATGTATAGCTCCTTCCCTCTAGTGACTCGAGAAATAACCCAGGCATTATTTTTTGCTCTGATGCACACCTCTAGATCTTTCTCACCACTATGGGTATCTAGCTTCGCCCTACCTTTCTCCAACTCAACCTCTTGTCTAAGCTTATTCATAGCAAACAAGGACTCCTGCAACAGGCACAAAAATGAACCAGAGCTTAAATTGTTTTCAGCAATTTCACAGGCAATGAGAGCATTAGTGAGTAGTGAAAGGAGTGTGTATAAAAGAGTGTTTCGCTAGTGTGTATAACTTGAAGTCTGACTCTAGAGTAAAGTAGAACTTGAATAACAAGTCATATCTTTCGACTTATAAAATGCATCTCAAACATTATTGGTTAAAAGGGGCGAAAAATGTTAATGGGAAAAGGGAACCAGAACACAGCTCAATGCCAACACCACACCTTAGTCAATGTTGTAACTTTTGTTGCTGGAGAAGCCCTGGATACATTTCTATCACCATCCACTAATAAATAGCGGTACCCGCCAACATGATATGCATTCTCACCACCCCATCCTTTGGATAGTTTCTCTTCGACTTTCATTATCTTAAGTGATGCCTGATGTATTCAGCAAAGAAAAAAATGGGGCTCAGAGAAAAAGATATGACTACTAGATATCCCAAAATTCAATACCATGTGCTTCTCAACTGAAGAACCATTGTGCATTGTCGATCAACAAGATTATAAGATTATCAAGCAGACTAAATTGGAATTCTGATCAGTAATTAATATTTAGAACACAGATAAAAAATATGAACACTTTAAAAAAAACAAACCCTAAGGAGTATTATAGAAATTGCAATATAGTATTCTGCCAGTTGAGAGCACACAAGACAGTAAATGTGTCAGCATCTCCTGAGCAGGGTACCAGGCATTTGGACTTCAATTAATGATTAGTTTAACAAAAATAAGCACAAATAGTTTATTTTCTTTTCTGAAGTACTAAGCTACCATCCTTATATAGTCAACATCAATATCAACAAGTGTTTGATAAGGCAACCATTAATCCTATTTTTCCGGTTCTCCACAGCTTCAACACTTCACATGAAATCAATAAATCAACTATAACAGGGGAACTAATGCAAGTATGCAACAAATCATGGATTTCTATTGTACTAAGAATCTATGAACATTTATTATATACTTTCCTCAAATACATGCCTTCATAAATACTGTCTGATATCATAATAATAATGCCTACCTAAACTAACACAAAAATAGAACACAGAAAAACAACAGAATGCGACTACATTATAGAAGAAGAATAATCTACAATCCTCTCTTAATGGAATACTCTTTTATGTTTGTCACTAATGGAACCACAAATAATTCTTGCATATGCTATTAAATTGAACTCGGCGATAATACAAGATACACGGGAAGGAGCAAAAATCAAAGAAATTTTAAGGTTGTGCTTCGGCTGAGAGGAAGGTGGCAAAAGGAGGAGAGGGGAATGGAAAGTAAAGTTGTCCATTGCCATTTTGGGAATTCTTTTCAGTAAAAAGAAAGGGGAACTCATGGGTAAGTCCCTAGGACTTATGTAGATATAACACTACAGCAAAAAGGAGTTCTGTCAGTGGACTGTTGCATGCAAGGAGTTTGACAGGATCATAGGACTGGTGTTATATTACACATAATAGGAAAAATCTCGCTTGTCTATAACACTGAAGAACTTTGAGGGTCTACAAACATCCAGCCCAAAGGCCCCAGTTCTCAATGACTAGATACCTCTCCCTCTTAAACCCCTTTCTGCTTTATGGCCACACGCCTTATTTCTCTAATTACCCAGCACCCAACTAACTTACTAACAAATGCTAACAGATATGAAATGACACCAAACAATTATTCCAACTAACTGACTCAGGGGTTACCTCTGAAAGTTCAACCCTACAGGAAAATTTAATGCAATAAAAACACGACAATATTCTGTTTCCCTATGCATTGGTTCATATTATGTACAAAAGCTTACGATAATTCAGTAGGAAACAAAATATTTGCTATAACAGTAAACTAACATTTTCAATAACTTGCTGCTTCACCACCGACACACCTTGCTCCCCATTAGGTATGGAGGATACAGGAATGAGAAGCATCAAAGTAAGGCTTCTATGCTGATAAGCACAGAGATACATTCTCTCTCCAGTCTGTTGAAGCCAAACTGTTGGGGTGGCAAACACCCATGTACCAACCTCAGCACCCCATAAATCAGTGACAAGATAACCATCTTTTCCTTTGGACCACTTCTCACGCTGTAAGGGCCTCACAACAAGATGATGGTCATCCATACCAGGGGATATATTAGATGAGCCATAAAAACTTTCAGACACAGTGGTTGGATGGGCCACGCTAGACTCCGTAGCAACATTAGATGCAGTGTTTCCTTTCCGTAAGTACGACCAAGAACTTGCCCCAGAAGATAGAGCATGCGGAGTCAACCTTAGCACAGCATATGTGAATAAGTTTATGGTATCATCCTGAAAAAAGAGTCAACAGTAGTAACTTCCTGAATGACCAAGCAACTTGCCTAATCAAATATGTCATAAAAAAATTGTGTTTGAAAGCCAAACCATACAGGAGATAGTGTTGTAGACACCAGCAGGTCTTGAAACAAAATCATAGAGTAGCAGGCAGTGTTTCCAGCAGAGGATTCGAGCACCCTGATAAGCGACTGTCAAAACAAGAAGAAATCAACAAGTGGTGGAATTTCATTAAAAAGCCAAACTTAAATAAAAATTAGCTGCAAGATGGTTCGTAGCTTATATGGACACCGGGTTTAGTGTGAGATGAAAATGCACAATCACTTAATGTTAAGAATCTTTAGAAAATTTTCAAAATTAAAATTGCAAAATAAAATTCTGAAGCTCTACAGTCCTAATTTTGGACAATTTTGCATATTTTTATGTCACTGCTCAAAACTTATCTAACCTGAACCTCAATTGCAGCCTCCCGACTTACTGTCAACATCTGCGCAGTTCCGCATTCCTTTAAGCAATCACGGAATGATGGTAATAGGAGCTTTTTCCCCACAATTAAATCTGCCTCAAAGAGAAAATTAAGGTATGAGAAACAGCTACTTCAGCATCAATCAGGTAGCACAGATCCAAAGGAAACCATTTGATACAGCAACTTCACCATTACCATAGCAGCAATAATCCCACGGTGACCGCTTTTTACATGCTGACAATTATGACTTACAATGAAATAGTTTGAATCATAACTCTAGTGACAAAATTTGATTTATCAAATTCACAGGCATGCTCTGGTATGATGACTTACCCCTCAGATAATCCATGATAAAGGAATGCAAATGACGTCTTATTAGTCCTCCACCTGGTTCCTTCTCAAGCATTGTTCTTATAGATCCATGAAACATCACAAAAAGTGAGTGAATTTCCTTGAGAACTTTTCTCAACGCATCATCTCTCCATATAGGTTCTGAGTCATTGCTTTTCTCCACCACCTACAAGAGGACAGCTTCATATTATAGGAAATTGCACACAAGTGAAGTGACCTTGTGATTGTGACAACATCCAGACCCAGTTACCTAAGTATTAAAAATTTTAAATTTGACAGTTATATATTTACATGAGAAATCAAAATTTGATTAGTGAAATAGTCATTACGAATATCAGGAAAATACAAATAAAGCTTTATTCACTTTTCCATGTATGGTCATGGACCAAACTAATAACTTTACTCAACAAAGCTAAAAATCACCAATCTATCCTTTTGGCTTCAGAATTGGAGCCTTTCACTCCTGAATACCAAACCAACTGAATCAAGAACATATGAATTCACAAACTTGTTATCTGAAGAAAAAATGGCAAATCATCACATCCTAAATGCACAAGTACCAGGAAAGTAAGAGTTCAACAGTAAAAGACATAAGGTAACAGAGTATTTAAAAGGAAATAAAAAAAAAAAAGGATAACTAAGTGTCTGGTTTCACGATTTGCTCAGAATCCAAGGCTGCACATTTACCCAAAAGTTAAGCTTTGTGGTGGGTTCTGACCACAAGTGATTCTAGAGGATTTTACCATGGAACCAACCAAACATGCTACAAATGGGTATTTGATTTCATGATTTACAGTACACACAGAACCCAAGGTACAGTAAAGACTTATAGTAGCTGCTTCTAACCTGAAGTAACTATTAAGGATTTCACAAACATGGTATAAATACACACACAGAATGGGGGTTAAGGTGGAAGAAAGGAACAAGTAACAGACCATGACCATCCATATATCAGGTTCAGGCTCGTAAAACACATGTGAATGTCTTTCAGCTTCGATGACCTCGCAAGCAGCCTCCGGAGAAAAAATTCTGCAAAAGAATCAATCAATTAATTCGAATTCAAATTCAAATGATCATCACCAAATAGGTTTGATTTTGTGTAATTGAGAGATGAATTCAATTGATGAAGAAGGTAGGCAGGTAGAGGTACCTGGTGAAAGTGATGAGACCTTCACTGAGACCAATGAGAGAGAGTTGCTTGGAGAAGGGCAAACCCGCGGGGAAGAAGAACAGGATCTTATCGAGCTCTTGACCTTCGTGTTGCCCTCTCCTCAAATCGAATATGCAAATTTGCGTCGATTCATTTGATTTTGAATTTGAATTTGAATTTGAAGACAAACCCATTTGTTTCCCCTTTTCAATTCAAGCTCTCACACCTTCTTCTACTTCCCAGCTTCCCTTACTTCTTCTTCACCCTGCAGCACTGCACCTAACCTAACCCAACCTTCTCTCTCTCTACTCTGCAATTGGCATTTATTTCACAGAAATACAAAATTGATTTTTTAATATAAATTTTTGAAAGGTTTAATAATCTTTCTTCTCCCTGTCTTTGTACGCATATTTGCATTTAATCTTTTGGAAAAATATAGCGATAAGTCCTACGATTGCACCACGTTTGCCTTTGGTCCCTGCATGAGGGCGGAGCTCGGCAACGGTCAGATGACAGACTGGAGCTAACGTGTCATTATCCACGTTATTTTTTATTAAATTTTAACTCCACATAATTAATCAATAATTAAAAAAATCTGAATTTATTAATTCAAATTAAATTTGTAATTTAAAATTAGGGATTAAAAAAACACTTAAGTTCTGTTTGATTACAATTTTTAAAAACTATTTTCTGTTTTTAAAAATTAAAAAATTTAAAAACCATCTAAAACAAGCGCATATGAAGTCACCGTCGTGTAAAGACCATCTGAAGAACTCGTCCAACAAATAGCATCCTCGTTGAGAGTTTCTTTTTTTGTTTTTAAATATTATAAAAAATAAAACTATTTAAACAAAAAGGCTGGTTTTGAATGAGTAGAGGGAAATTGATTATTTGCGACGGAAACGAGTCCGTCACAAAATTATTGTCAATGGGTTTGCAGCAGAAAAGAAATTTGTCACGATGACTTGCGACGAAAGAATCCGTCACAATATCTTTTGTCAGCGATTTGCAATGAAAAATAAATTCGTCACAAAATCATTGTCAGCATGTTTCCAACTAAAGCCAAATCCATCACAAAACCCTGGTAAGTAAGGAATATTAGCGACCTAATAGTAGATAGGGTTTTATTCCATTGAAAAGTCCATCATCCGACATCCGTTGTTTAATACTGTGACGGAATTGCCCTTTCTAATATTCCGTCACTAATTTAGTATCAAAGCAAGGATTTTGTGACGGTTTTGTTTTCTGTCACAAACAACCCATGTTGGTAAATTATTTCTATACTAGGATTTTTTGGTAAATCATTTTATTTTTTACATTATCTAAAAAAAGAACCTTTGATTGATGCATGAGCGAAAATGATATTAAAAAATATAAGAGAAAAAAATAGGTATCTTTTAAGTTATATGAATTAAGAGAAAAAAGAAAACAAAGGAAAGAAAATTATTTTTTCTCCCCTTAAGTTGGTGAAGAATGAAACCAAAAGACAAATAATACGTAATTTTAAATACTATTTTTTTAAAACACAAAGAATCAAGAAGGATATATCAAACCTTTGGCAATGAACTCTACTAAGCCTATTTGAGGTGAAATACTTTTTAGATGAGACCCCTTTTTTATTTCTTTCATTGCCTATTTACATTATCCAAATAACTGAGAGATGTTTTTCCATCCTTTTGCTTTCCTCTTCTCTTTTCCTCCCTGAATACACCAAACCAAAACAAAGCCTAAATCCCCAAAGTTTAGATAAAGTTTTATTATTATATCCTTTCTTCTTCTTTTTGTTGATACTTCCAATATTTTACATCCCACAATTTTGGTCCGTTTATATATAAAGTTTTGGTGGAGATAACAATAAGAATGTAAAAAATAAATAAATAAAACAAATAATAATATCAATTTATGGAAGATTTAAATAGAGGGACAATAAGCTTTGGACTGAACCAAACCTTTATTTGAAAGTTTCTAAAATAGAGTGAGAAAATAGATTAAGACTGCGTTTTTTCAGCTTATTTTTAGATAAAATTACTTATTTAATGAGAAAAATCTTTTTTTTTTTTAAGTTTTAAAATGTTTATTTCATCTTTTAAAAAAATCATTATTTAAAAAAAATGAAAAATAAATTATTTGAAAAAGCTACTTTGATTAGCCTATCAGAAAAATCTATTATACTACATTGTGATAGATGAAAGAGAAGATAAAAAAAATGATTTTAATTAGTTTAACTAAACACAAATCAGCTTATGCTTTATTCAAAATCTCTAAAAATGATTGCAAAACCCTTAATTTAATCATGTGAGTTACCCACCCGTATAAGTTTATGAGTGACTTATACTAAATCAATGTAAATATACTCTTGAGCATGTACAAGATTGAGTAAGCTAAAGTGTATCTGATGGAATATTATTTAATTACGATTGCAAATATCAAGCAAATAAATATGGTAACTGTGAAGAAAAAAAGAAGAAGGATATGTTAACACATAAACATAAATTTTTCAAATCCTCTCCAGCACTTTTTTTCCTCCGGCCACCGCCGTCACATCCTAGCCATTGATTTTTATGTTTAAAAGTTTGGATTAATTGAAATTGAGAAATAACTTAAATGATTTAGTTATGATCACATGATATGACAAACTTCCAGCAGCTGAAGAGTAAAGACCAGCTATAACTAAGCAAACTAAATCAATGCAAATGTACTCTTCAGCTGCTGCTCATGTAAAACAATTTAAGGTGTGTTTGGTAATCCATTTGCAAACAAATGTTTACAAGCAATTCAAGAAAAAGAGTAAGTAAAACTCTTTTTACGAAATAGGTTGAAAGTCCCTTCACATACTAAACTCAAATTACTGAACTATAAGTTACTTAACTCAGCATTGAGGAATAGGAGTAACGTGAAACAGAAGACACTATCACAAGTCCATTAAGCAAAATGCTTAGGACTTAAAGAGTTGTGTATATATCGAGTTATTGATCATATAACTCGGCTTACCTAGGCTAGTCCATATAGAGAACACGACCGAGACCATGTGATAGTCGAAAGGCCTCGACTCTCGAGCTAAGGGAACTGTAACACCCAAGTTAATCAGCTAATCATTACATAATTTAATGACATGATAATTGCTTAATAATCAATTAAAAATGTAAGAAACGGTAAATAACGGTTTATTACGAAGTAGGGAACACTTTAAGACCTAGAAAAGACATGAAGAACAGAAACCCAGATATATTCACTCTAATACTAATTCTCGCGGCTAGGCTTTGTATCCTTATCGCTCGGTGTGACCATCGGGGAGAATGGTATCTAAACACAAACTGAGTCACCTCAAGTCAAATAATCGCCAACTTACTTTCTTGACCTGAATTAACACCAACTTTTGGAGGGCTCCCAGCTGCTGCAGCAGGAGGAGGTTCCTCAGAGTGCCCCTTTGCCGATCCTTCAACAACTTCACCTTTTTTTTCACTGTAAATGATCTCCTTCTTGTCCACCTCAGCCTTTTCAACCTTCTCTTTGGTCAATGTGCCCACATCCTCAGCTGCTTTTGCAACAGCAGTTATGGCACTTGACACCCATGAAGCTCCAGTGGACACATAAGGGTTGCTCATGATTGCAGATCCAGCACTACTTGCCTTCTGCTCAGCCACAGCAATAGCAGACTTTGTCTTCTCAGAAACCTGAAACTTCTCATCCATAACTCTCACCTTCAGGGACAGAACGAGAAAAACCGAGTCAGAGAGCGAAAGTTTAACACATTAAACAAAACAAACATTGGTTAACTAGAGGAGACAATTTGAAAGTGTTGAGGGAGACAAATACAACATTTGAATAATATTCTATTAAGAAAAAATTCCATCCATCACTCACTTTTTCATTCACAAGAGCTGTTCCAACGCTTAGTTTACCGCTCAAGCCCATTTTGCGGTCAAGAGAAGCAACTGTGGCAGAAGCATTTGAGGTCAAGTTGTGGCGTTCATCAAAGGACTTTGCCTTGTTAACTGCATCTTTTCCTAGAATGAAACCCTTTGCTAGCATAGTGCTCACCACATCTTCAGCTTTCTTAACAGCACCTAAAGATTGCTTTGTCGCCTGTGTGTGAAGAGCAGCATTGTACATTAGAAGCTTCACAAATAAACATACCAAAGAAACTAATTGCATGTTTGGAAATCCTTCTACAATTAATTCTGAAATCAAAATCAATTATGGAGAGAAATTTTCTAGGTGCCAGAATTTATTATGAGAATATAGCAGCTGACTCAAACATGTTATAAGATTCCCAACTCGAGGTGGGAAAGAAAGAATTTGTATAACCAAATGATGGCATGGCTAGAAGATCTTCCATCATTTACAGAATACAACACAAGTGGTAATTTGGTCTATAATAGATTTTGCACCATTGTTTCCTGCAAGAGTTAGTTTGCATTGATATTATTAAGCTGCAAACATGTTGCTGACATCATGACAAATATATTAGGCACCCTGTATATTTATCTGCTAATCATGAAGCTGCATGTTTCAGAACCTGCTAAGTTAATAAGTCATACATCTCAAACACAAAAGTACTGCTAAGTTACTTACAGGACTTAAGGGTTGAGCCTCAGGAGGTAGCTGGTAGTTCTTAACGGGTGAGATTGTGACAGGAACATTAGCAATATTGGAACCCTGTACTAAAAATAGAGGCCTAAGTGTATGATTTAATTTGTCCAAAAAGATAAACTAAAAACATCTCTTCCGTTTAGTAACTGAAAGCAAATGATTTGCAAAATTAATTTTTCGACAGAATTAATTTTGGTAGAGTTGATTACGGTAAAAGTGATTTTATAAAATCATACCGTCAAGAGTACTGCTGTGTCTGCTCCCTGTGAATGCTTGAAAGTAACATATGCAATCTGAGTGCTCTCAGATTCCCTGCAAAATTAACAAGAAAGCTATTGAGGGTGACATTTTACCATAATAATCATGAAAATGAATAAAGATAAATACTACATGAGGTATCTATCTAACCTTTGCAACTCAACATATTGAATATCACCCGAGAATGTGAAAAATTCTTTAAGATCCATCTCTGTAGTAGCAGCTGATACATTGCCTACCTTAACTGTTCTTACCTGTAACAGGATTTCTCCATTAAGGGATAATTGACCCAGGTAAACTTGTAAGAAAAAATACCAATACAGCATATGTAACAATTACATTCACCAAAATATGCATACTAGTTTCTACAATCATAATCATAATTAACCAATATTAACAATTTCTTCCTCACATCTGAAACATTAATTGACCAATTTGGTGTAACTGTAGACTGGGGAATCGCTTCTACCCTTTGATCAGTATGCTCAGCTGGGGCCTGCACATAAAATGCTAAAATTTAGGTATTTCTTGAACAGAAAAGGAGACTCTTTTTCATCATTTTTGGAACAATTGTGAAGGCTGAAGAATATAAGAACAGATGAAAAATATATTGTTTGTTAATCAAAGTAGCAATGTTGGAATTAAGTGGAAGAAATCAGGGGAAATGAGAAGACACAAAAGCCTGATGGGTGCTTTAAGCAGGACTAAGTATTTCTGGTGGACATCACAATCCGGAGCTTCCACCTCAACGCGCGTATTCCATCCCCCAATGTCCACGCAAAAGGGCACTTCCAGAAATACGCGCGTTGAGAGGGAGCGCGACGCGAAACCAAACAGGCTCTCACATAACTAACTGAAAATCACTTGAAATTCAGAAAGCAGCAAAGTAATATGAGTGCTAGTAATCATAAATTCAACTAATATAGCTTCATGACTTAATGTATGTTTGGATACCAATTGAGTGCAACATGAACGAACTTCTCAAAGGAAGTGCTAATCACTAGCAGAAATGACCACCGAACAAGAAAATAACCCCTACCCTAAAACTGAGTCAATTCAAGAAGGACAAAAGTGAATAATTCATGTTCAATAGGTGAATCACATAACAGCACATGTCTAGAGTGAATCAACACTATTATTACAAACATAGAAGCCTCGGTATTAACTAATCAATGATGTAGAATTCATTAGATTAGCAGCTTCACAGGTGCCTAATAATTGGCAAAACCATGCATGCATTATTTTGTACCTTCCATCTCTTCTTATGAAAGATAAATGTCATTTTGTTATAAAATAATTGAAGCTAGCTACTGGATCAGGAAACACGGCAGGGGTTGGATGCATTATGAATATGATTCTGTTGTAATTAGCAATCTTTATGCATATAATTATTGAAATCTGACACAATTGTAGAATTACTTGGAGAAAAAGGTTAGGAAACTACATCATTTGTAAAATCTAACACAAAAATAGACACGTAAATCTGAGAAAATTGTGAGCATAATAGAAGAAATCCATATAAATAAATAGGATCTGAAAAGAAGACAAAGTAAGTTGTCACAAGCAATGGAATTAAATTCATACCGACATAATGTTGATACCGTACACAGTTGTTTTCTTCTCAGAAATATTGAAAATTGAAAATGTGAATGAATTGAAAAGAGAGAAGTGAATGTAATGTAGTTTTGAAGGGTGCAAAACGGTTAGGGTAGTCTGGTAATTTCAGAACGGAACAACGAGTTTTTGGATTAAGAATGAATAACGCAGAGTTCGCGCGCCAGGCTTAGCCAACCAACCAACCCACGCTCAACGATTCTACACTCACTTCCTGTTTTTTTCTTTTTTAACTATTTACAAACTTCAAATTCATTAAAAAAAATTATTAGAGTGTCTATATAACAAAAAAATGCGTGGCAGATAATAATTATCCAAACGCTAAGTCAAATTTTCTATTTATTTTGGTGTAATAAATTGTTTTGGCAAAGTGTTTGGTGAATGTCTTTTCCTCCTTAGTTCATAAGAATTAAATTTCCGATCTAAGAGTTTAAATGACCATTTTTTACCATTACAAACAACATTCATTGGTCAAATGCAAAGTCAATGATAATTGATAACATAGAAAAGAGTAGAAGAATTATATAAAAAAAAAAGGAAGAGTGAAACACTTTGGAGTGTTTTAATTTGTTTTGAGGTATCTTAAAATATTTTGGAGGAAAGTATGTATGAAAATGTTTTATTCACACATTTGGTATAAGTTATGTAAAAATATTCCTAGATATGTCTTATGAAAGTTGCTTAGATTACACATATTTTGTCGTGTTTCTATTCCTAAGGTAATAAAGGATTAGAATTTTATATTTCTATAAGAATGAAAGTTACTTTTGGAGATAACTTCCCACTTTTATCATTTTATCATATGTTTTTCTATTATTTATTTTATAACTTGTTTTGAAATAAATAAATTTTCATAATATTCATGAAAATATAAGATATTAATCTATGAAATACATTTATACAATTTACTTGAAAATAAATTATGTATTGAAATATTGTCAAATTTGTTTGGATAGAGGAGGGACCTTCGAATATTGATGTTTACTTGCATTATAATATATTGGCTTTTATGCCCCTTTCTTTCTTGATTAATATTATCGTTTTTCCCTTAAGAAAGTTATGTATGGAAATACAACATTTCTAAAAATATATTTCATACCTTCAAACAAACTCTCCCTCAAAATAAAAAGTAAAAGGGGACTTCAACTATCTATCTAGATCTAACTTTTCATGTTTTTTTCCCATATGCTAATGCAAGAAAAGCAAATCCTAAAGGGTTTTAATTGTTTCACATTTAATTTTTCCTTTCATCTCATTTTCACTTACTTTTTCTTCTTAACTCTCTTCTCTTTCCCCTATCACATCGCAATATCACATATCATATTTTTATTTCTTTATTATTTATTTCTCTTGGTGAAGGTGTAATTTAAGTGTGAATAAACACTTATTGAATCCTAAATGAAGTTATGCATGCAATAATACATTTTAGTGAATAAATTTCTTAGAGTTATAATTATGAGAGGATATGTTTGGTTAAGTTTTCCTTACATCTTTTATAAGAATTAGAGATGAAAATAAAGGTAGAAAATATACCTATTTAATGGGAATAAAATAAAGAAAATAGTTAAATGTCCTAGGAAGAATTTGGGACAACACCACTACAAGTTGCACTATTAGTTCGCATCTTCCTCTAGCCATTAGCAGTGAACTTTCATTAGTGATTAGTGCATATTAGTTTTGGTTGAAAAACATGCATGATTATCTCTATCCTTAATTCTATAGGAGGCAAATTGTATTTAATGCTTATATAAATAAAAAATTTGTATTGAGTATTATTTCTACGAGCGCCTTACGCGTGCGCCATCCAACTTTCTTTGTAAAATGAAAACATTTGAAAAAACTAAAGTGGTAAAATGACAATTTTGTTGAAAAGAAAAAAAAAATTAGTTGAAGACATTTTCACTTGTTTCTTAATACCTACACCAATGTTTTATTAGTGCATATTATCAAGTTTTGCATTCAAAATTTCCAAATCCATGGTTTTCTAAACACTAACTTTCGATGTGTTTGATTTCATGATAAACCTATCAAAATCACTTCTTACCACACTAAAGCTACTCTTAACCGTTTTCTTAATAATCATTTCTCCACCAATGTTGAGGAGATACTTTTGCATTGTAGTGCGGCGTTGACACGGCGATAAGATATCTGCAAATACATTTTAACGTTCAAATCAGTATGAGATTATAAAAAGAAAAGTTCAAAGTCATAGAAAAACAGTGATATAATAAAATAAGTAATGCCTATATAAATAAACGATCGAACATGTTTTTACATTGTACGAGTCATACCCGAGGTGTTGTGCTTTGTTGATGTCTTTGTAAAAGTCTTTGAAATAATAATTGCCCGTAATCAACATTGTAGCGGTGTTATAAATGTGTCGACTTGAGTCAGCTCTATTATAAGTCGGACGAAATCAACCTTGTTTCTACCATCTGTGCTTCCACTATCGAGTCCACTTATTACTTGTGAATCTTGTAGATGATCTTAGACAATGTTGGACCGAATAATGCAACAAATTATAAACCCAAAAATAGAATAAATAATCTTTGGAGAGTTTAATATGAGAACCCTCCTCTCGTGAGTGCTTTTATCACATTGAGCTACCACTCAGCCGGAACAATCTCGTATCTACATTGGGCCACCCCATAATTGCATCTCATTAAAAAAAAATGAAAATTTCGACCAAAAATAATAATAATAAAATAATAAATAAGGATTCCGAGAATTTCGGTTAAATTGGCGGGAAATCGGTGGGGGGCAGCTAGCGACCTTTTAGGGATTTCCAACCTTTTTTCCTCCGTGGGTCCCACGCGACATTCAATCAAAAGCAACCAGGACCGCACGATCACATACCAATCTAACGGCTGAAAAGCATTCACGCAGAGAAAGAAACGATTTAATTTCCACTTTTTTTTTCTTCTAATTATAAATAAATAATCACATTAAATTTTTTACATTCCTTTTTAAATAACAATAATACCTTTTATTTCCTAATTCTATTTCAGTCTCTTCACATTCTCAGTGAGAAAGAGAGAGAGAGAGAGAGGTCTCTGTTTCTTCACTTCCCCTACAAGCCGCGTCTGCTGCTACTGTTTACTCCAATCTCAAACCCACAGAAATGGTAAGAAAATCATCAATTATGTGTTTTCTGGAGTCTAAATTTTCATTTCTTCTTAGAAAGTTTTGATTTTTGTCTTTTGGTACCTTGTAATTTCCTTGATCATTTCATTGTGATCATTGTAAGTAATAATCTTTCTATCATTGTGAGTTTGTATCAGTTAAGATGAGGATTGGGAGGGAACCGATAAGTATGTCGAATTTGTAAATTGCATGTGCAGATTAGGTTGGTTTTTGTCATTGTATCTTGAAAATTTGAGATTTTGGGTACCATTTTGAGGTAGTAAGTAGGTTTCGATTTCTTTGAGACTTATCTGATGGTAATTTGTGGAGGAAAGTTTGCTAATTTTGGTCCTTGATTGTGGAACTGTGTTTTGTTCTAGTGTTTTTTGTTTTTGATGGAAGGGTTCTTGAATTCCTTTTATGGCTAATTTATTGATTTTGTTGATGGGGCAGAATCTTTCACCAAAGGAAAGGAATAGAGACTGGATTAGAACTCTTATGAGTAGTAGCTCTGGTTATTGTGATGATCACCGTCATCTTCGATCAAGCGAGAAGAATATTTTCTGTGTAGACTGTGCAGTTAGAGTGTGTAGGCACTGTAAGGAAGCTCATTCCCTCCACAGAAGGTTTCAGATATACAAATATTCCTATCAGGATGTTTTCCGCCACTCTGAGCTGCAGAAGTATTTCAACTGCGAGAAAATCCAGGTTCTCAATTCTCTCACAAGATAGTATTGAATTCCTTGCTAGAAATGATTGATTGATTTTGTATCCAGTGTGAACCAATTCAATTTCATGATAGTGATCTTATTCATTGCTGCTTATTTACTTGATTTGTGTTGCTCTGGATAACCTTTAATGATCTGATGGAAAATCGCATGCAGTTTTAATTTTTCAAATGGATTATGTAGTGATTAGTTTTCTAATGCTGTCATAAATAAGTTATGTTTATTATTCCCTTGTTCTAGAGTTTTTTTTTTTGGGTAAGCCCTTTGTTCTATAGTTGTTTAACATTGTTGTTATATACATGAAACTCATTGTTTCATTGGTATATCTGACTCTCTAAATCTATCTATGCTCTAATTTGTAAGATCTGAACTTAATTTTGTAACTAAAACTGATCAATGAACAGAATTTTCTTCTTACAATGGTGACATGATTTGGCAGACTTACATATCCAACAATGAAAGGATTGTGCATCTCAAACCCCGGCCTGCAATCGGTAGACCTAAAGCTGCTGATCTATGCCCTGAGTCAAAATCTAAAGAAAACAACTTCTCAACAAGACTCAAATCAGGTGGTACTTGTGAAGAATGCGGAAAACACTTACCGGATGAGCGAAATAGCTTCTGCTCCATTACATGCAAGGTAACGACCATGCTCTGAGTTATATTAAAATTTTGTTCTTAGGTTTTATATCACTTTTGACTCAAACCATGTGCTATTGTTAGATCTCTGTGCTTCCGGTGGAGCTCCAAAACCAAAGTCAAAATCACCATTCACAAAGTAGTTCAGTAAAACTTGAAGCTATTGACGGCACTATGAATGATGCTCATAATTCAGAACCTGAGTCATCTATCTCTGAAGCTGAGTCATTTGGGTGGGTTGAAGTCATGAATTTCAGAAAGCGGCCCCGAAAAACCACCCCTCAGAGGCCTATCTTCGTTTTCACGTCTTAGTGAATGTTTCGTTTCACGATTTGCTCAAAATCGTCACGCTCACTAAAAGCTAAGTGACTTTTAGCTTCTAACTAGAAGATTCTTTTGCAGTATTTCATCGTGAAACTAAGCACACTATCAGAATTCAGAAGCTATCACTAATATACCGTTTCCTTTGCTTCTTTTTCTTTTATTTTTGCTTCCAACTTTCCATTTTTGGAGAATAATAATTCTTGAATATTTGAGGGATCCTCATTTCTATCATATTATAACTTGGGAATTCTAGGTACAGTTGCCATGACAAAAAAGTATCTAGCTGATATTGTACAATACAGCATTAAGTAAGAGTAATGCTGTTGACTGTATCTCTGATGGTCAATTAACAAAACTTTCATATGTTTTTTTTTTATAGGCAAAAACTTTCAAAATTCTCGATTCTTTGCTTAGTAAATATTGATCATATTTCTTAAATTTGATTTAAATTTTGTTTTTTAACAAGAGGAGAGCACATTTGATTTCTGTACAAGAAGCAGAGAATTATATATTTCTCTCACAATTCCCATATATAATTCTAATAAAACAGATAAGGAAAATTAGCTACTACATTTCCTATGCTTTTATTCTCATGTAAATCAAATAACCTTTTAAATAAAATTTCCGGGAATCGTATTCTCATGATTACATACCCTAAAAGGTTATTCCCTGCAATGTAAATAAACAAACTTACCTAATTAAAAAATCACTTTTAAGCCTTAATAATTTTATAATCGACCTGTCCCTCGAATTGGATGACAGATTTTTTGACCCCACGACTCAGTCAATGAGAAACCCAAATCTTGACAATAGGAGTTAGTTCATCTGATAAGGACTAAAGTACTTACTTTGAAAGTTATTATATGCGAATATTATTCTAAATCCTTGGTATGCAAACGATCTAACCTGTTGACTATGAAGAGTTGTTTTTTTTTTGGTCAAAGACTTTTGAGGTTAAAGGTATGCATATGTAACCGCGAATTGTGAAATGTTGGTTGTTCACCTCGTCCGTTAACCATGAGGTTTAACATTCGATCTCCGCCAATGAAAATGAACACATTTGTCGGTTAATTAATTACCACTTAGTGTAAGCAAACGTGACGAGATAATTAGTCATTATTGTAAAGAGTGTATCCACCGGACTCTAAACAAAAAGTATGTATATATAGACGGCTCCACTCTAAGAAAAAAAGTTATCCTGTGCCTGTTGAAGCACATGGTTGATCAAAACCATTATTAGCCCACCACCGGCCTTTATCTAATTTCTGTATCGCATAATTGTTTACTCTAGAGCTTTTCTCGACCAAAAAAATATATAGAGCTTTGGCTTTCAAGAATCAATTTAATAAATTGAATGCGGCTTTCAACTGGATGGATTCGGAAGAAAAAAAAAGTGTAGATGATGATGATGATAGCATGTGATATATTCAGATTTCAGAAGCCTTGGAAGAAAAAAGAAGCCACGTTGAATCAAAATATCCAAGTTTACAAACGCATGCATAGTGGCATAGGAATAAAAATTAATTTCACACTGAATAGGAGGATATCAAGTAGTCTTAACGTCAAAAAATTAGAATACTTTAAATTCAATAATGTTGTTGGGAGTATTAAAATAAATGTTTTTTAAAGGATAAAATAAATGCTTTTGAAGCCATCTATGCTTGTAAAAGAAAAACACAATGATTAGAATAACAGGCGTTTTTTTGTGATAGAAACAATACCAATAATTTTGGCATGTCCAAAGGTAATATCTTTTACTTTAGTAATAATTAGACTATATGTGTGTGTCATGGCATGCCAAAGAGAGTTTCGAATCCTAAATATATCACCAAATTACGCTAAGGACTTAGGATTAAAATTGCCATACCAAGACAATATTATTATGAGAAATGGATGGATAACACCGAGCACTAGAAGCATTATTGAAATTGAATCTCACAATATGGATTGATAAGATATCACTCTACATCCCCCTCAAGGGAAAACAGGGCAAGAGTTCCAAATAATTCAGATTTTCTCGGCAAGTTTTGAAATAAATCGATAACTACTAAAATTTCTCCAGCAACTCGTGGATTATAAATTGTTTCCCGAGACAATGATGTTTCCTCTGTTATCTCTTTTTTCAGAAAAAATAAAAATCTTCAACAAGGAAAAAGCAGCAAGAATGCTTGCTAAGCTGGCTACAGTAATGGAAACACAACTATAGTCCTTGCTAACTTATTCTCCAACGGTCAAACCAAATCCAAATTTGTAGTCTTTTTTCTTGTGATCAAGCTGCAATATACAAACATGAAACCCATGTCAAGGCAAAATTGGAAAATGTGACTTACATTTCAACATCCCCAACAAACTAGATATAAATGAACCATGCACAGATTAACATTTAGCAGGAAAAAAAAGTGCTCTGACCTCTGCAGAAAGAATAAAATTCAGACCCATATTTAACCGCTCCTCCAAAAGAGCACCAACACAGCCATTGGAATCAATCTTTCCCCTGAGGCGGCACTGTAACAAACCAACACAAGATGTGCAAAGTAGATAATAGGATCACTTTTGAACAACACAATATCAGTCAGCAATTCATCATTATCATTGAAGTTCAAAAGCAGAATTTAAATGGATTTACACAATTAATGAACTCGCTAACTAATGCAAAATCAACCACATAGTAATCCAAATCACTTGAACTCTTATGGTTATGAAGAAATGTTATTAATGTCAAAGCGTGTGATCCTAATGACCTTCAATGGAGGGGGTGTGCATCCAGACAGTGTATTACTTTTGGTTTCTTTCACCTTTTTTTTCAAGTTGAAAGGAACCACGGATAGGTCTGTTTATACTGCTACAAATTCTCAATTAAATTCAATATATTTTTATTCCCTAGTTACTCGAAATTGCAGAGTAATAAATCCCCCATTGCAATTAAAAATAGACAAAATAACATTATTCCCTAGTTCTGCTAAAGAAAAATCAGTTTTACATATTAGCAGTCCAGATTGAAATTTGAATAACTAGCAACGTTCAAAAATCAAAATGGGGTATTACTAAGAGTAATTAAAGTTCAATACCGTAGCTAAGTTGCTCAAATTTCCACCTATTATAGCAGAGGACAAGAAATGTAGATAAATAAAAATTCCGGGTACAAATTCGTTCATCAGACTGAAATCAGTAAATTAATTCTAAAGACAAGATCAAAGGAATGAGAAGATGCTGAAAAATGTCGGGTTTCATAGCAGTTTTGTATACGGTCAAAGATACTTAAAAGTAGACTCAAAAGATGAGAAAATTATCTTATGTAAGGTTAGATATGAGGTGCAAATACATGCAAGCAAACATACAAACATTTAGTTATATCTGGTTAAATACTTAAATTGACATAAACAGCAAGCAATGAATGAAACTTAAATTTATTTAAAAAATTTAACATGCAAAGATTTCGATAAATAGTTAGTTTTCGCTCCAGCTCCAGCCCTTCTGTTACTGCAAGTCTTAACCGCATTAACCAATGTAGATAGCCCAGAAAGCTCAATTAAAACCAATTTATTAAAATGTAACGTCAACTGTTCCACAAGTTTGCATTCACGTTGTATTAGTTAATCTGTGACTGAATTCATGAAAGACAAAAACTACCTGTCTAAGGATGTAGTCATAACCAAAGCTAGCAGTGACGTCTCTTGACAAGTAATTACACATTAACTCAGTTGCTAGAGAAACCTGAAAGGAAAACAATGTATAAGGAATAAAAAATTTAATTGAAGGCATAAATCAACTGTGGCACGAATAGATTGACTCACCTTCTCAGATACCTTCTGAACATAGCTTAAAAGAACCATTCCAGTGCTAGCAACTTGCCCTGTAGCAACCTGGATGTAAAAGAGTAAGTTGATAGATTTAGTAGTCATAAAAGGAAAAAACATGAAAATAGAATAGCAAAATGACTGTTTGACAAGTGGATCCATAGTGAAGCAGACTGTATCCACTCAGTATTTTATAATGTATAAAACTTTTTCTCCAGAAAAATTAGAAATACAAAATCCCTGAAAGTTGAAACTAGTTGATGAAGCAGTATTAAATATACCAGAAAGAAATGTTTAACAAATATATGAATAGAAATTTAAATTAATAGAAAAATAAACAAATAAAAATTATTCAAAGTAAGGTATATACACAGGGAAAGAAGGGCAAGCAGCTGAAAATGTAAGTAGAGGCAATTCTTAAGTCATCATACCATTTTATCAGTGTTGTAGCGAGCAGCATAACCAACACCAGATTTACGATGCTGACCAGCCCAAAATACCTCCCCACCCAGTGATAAATTGCGTGTCACGCTCTGGAAAACAGATGTCAATGTTTTCAATAATAATTCAGATGAGTTCAAATACGTCCATAAATTGTTCCATGTGATGCAAAGGGAAATCACAGAGTAAAGCTCAGCAATTATAAATAAAAATGATGCTGTAAAGTACACCTACTGTAGTGTTCTGCCAATCATCCGAATAACAACACGGACTAATATGCATCAAACCAAGGTAACAGGAAAAAATTGACCATAATAAGCTCAATATATAAAAACAAAACACAGTATATAAATAAATAAAGAATCAAATAGATACTAACACTCTAATGAGCTTCGAAGCTATCAATTACTAATATTAATAATGGCAGTCTAGCATCAAGATCTTAGAACCTTGCTAATTAAAAGCCATCCAAACAAACCAAATAACAGACCAGTAAAATTATTTGAAAGGAAGAAAATAGTGTCCACAGAAACCAAATGAAATTAAATATCTAAACCAGAAGAACATAGTAAGTTCACGAAATGTTCAGGCACTTCATTTTCAATACAAAAACGCTAATGGCAGGATGCACAACAACAACAACAACAACAACAACAGCCTTATCCCACTAAGTGAGGTCGGCTATATGGATCACACTACGCCATTGAGCTCAATCAAAAACTAAATTATGAGGTAATGGCAGGATGCACAAGTCCACAAATTTACACGTACAATTAAAACTTATTAAACCACTTCATACGAAGAATCATCCAATAATTCTGTCATTCAACAATGAAATTGGCATATTGCCAACCACATGACCTAAAAAGTATAAGCCAAAACCAACATGAACCAGCCAATAAAAAAATTATTGATTCACCAGCGTGGTAGCAACAGTGAGAGGTAAAATTCCCATGAAAGCTCAGCGCCTTTCTTGACTTTTAACTAAGATGTACAGGCACTTGCAACCAAGCTACTATTGAGTTAAAAATATCGGCGACAATCAGTTATCAACCAATAAAGCCTCAATTATTTCCATTTCTTGACAATATGCTTTCTCCCATGTTTATAACCACCACTGCATAACTAGAAAAGTCTATCTTTACCTACACTAATTTGCAGATAGAATCAATGCACTGCACAACTATGATCATCTTTCCTTTTATGCCGGAAAAAAAAACCTCCTCTAGATTAAATGGAATCACTTAAACTTGCTCATTTATCATTGCTTTGACTGGCTCTAGATGAGACTTACAACAGTATAATGTCAAATAATTCCAACTGAACAAGGAGCCTGTATGCAGGTAGTAAATCATGCATAGCTACCTCTAAATGTCCTAACCCTAATATTCACAATACAAAGTTAAAAACAAGTAAATGATAATGACTTGAACAGTCTTCTATGTTAATCTCAGCCATATATTATCACTTAAATATGCAACCAAACAAAAAGAAAAGAAATACTGCACGCTGAATGCAGATGCCCCACCTGTATATAGCTTGCTCCAAGCAAAGCTCCGTTCCCAAATTGAAACTGAGACCTGTAGTCTTTTCCCTGAAAAATATAATGAATTAAGAATTATAAAACAAGAAAAAGACTTAAAGTCAATTTGCTGGATAATCAATGAAACTTCCATTAAGAAACTTGAGCACAATATATGTCAAACAATATACAAAATTTACTGGGCAGAACATGCAAAGTGCACAGCTAGAAGAGGAGGGCTTCAAATGATTTAATCCATAAATGGGAAACTACTTGACCTTGTAGTCGAAGTTCATCATTCCATGAGACATATGTGGCTCATTTGTAAGCTGTTCAAGGGAAAGAAAAGACACAAGACTAAATCAAGTAAAAGAGACAAGGAAAGCAAAAACAAATAATAATGGGGAAGGGTAAGGCAATGTCAAAAACCAATTACTGTATAATAAATAGAATGGTCATTCCATGGAAAAATCATTTTCTTTTTCTGGTATTAATAAGTTGTAAGTTACGCCTCAAACTTGAAGCTGGATACTTATAATCAAGTCTGAAATATACATACTTACTAACTAATCAGGGAAGTAGCAGAATACCTAGGGCGTGAAACAGCAGAAAATTATAGACTGCATTTCACATAATTGAGACAAGCATAAATACCTGAGCATTGGCTTTAAAGGTGACATTTTCAGTCAAATCGCACTTGACCCTTGCATTCAGCCTGCCATCAGTCATTACTCTCCCCCATAGCAACAACTGCAGAGAACCATCATCATTGAGAGTGCAATTTAAAAGAACAAACTAAAATGTCATTCCATTCAAGCACAATTACCTTAGGATGATCAATAAAGGTTGAGCCAAACTCATAGTGCGCGGTAGGAATCTTAATGGTCTCCGTGGACTGAGAAGGAATCTCAGTAGGTCCCATCAACACGCTGGTCAGATGACAACAACAAATAAATTAAACATAAAATAACTTGCACAATCTTCACTTCAGAAAGGCAAAACAAACCTGTGATTGAGGGAGAACTTCTGATTGAGCATCTTGGTGAAATCAAAACGCATACCCTCGAAAAGATCAGGCTTCAAAGACACTGAAAACAAGGAAATTCAAGTGTGATGTAATCGTTAGAAATGAAAGCTTCACACATTACATTCTCCTAGATCAGGGGAAACGTGTGAAAAGCTTTTGAAATTAGATATGTAGAAACGAAAAAAGTGAAGTTCGAAATCGAAATGAAAACAACGAAGGTAGAAGAAGGAACTGACTCATGGCTTCGCGGTGGAGCTCTTCGAAGGGGATGGGACAAGGAAGGTTGAGGTAATCGGTTTTCTCGTCGGCGGTGGGAGGAGCATTGGGAGGAGGCACGGTCGCCATTGTTGGCAGAGAAGAGAGAGAGAAAGAGAGTGATAGGGTTTGAGAATGATGAGCGAGAAACGAGAGAGGGGAGTGATTCTGAATTTTCTAAAACCCCTCTCCAAACACGACTGCTAAAACCCTAATTTCACTTCGCTGACTCTCTCTTCTACAAGCTTATGCTATCACGCTCTTTGCCTCAGCTCACACTTGTACCCGACCCGTTAGTGCACTGCTTCGGTATTTGCAGTCGTTTACCCGAATCCATAAATTTTGATAATTTTGATAATTTTGATTTTAAATATAATGGTATTATTGTACTTTTGGTCCTCCTATTATTGAGATTGTACACTAATAACTAAGAATTTTAATGTTGTGGTAGGCAAGTTAGATTACCGTAAGGAAGAGGTCACTAGATCGAATACGGAAAGTCATTTGTTGGGAGGGATCTTATTCTGAACAAGTTAACACTTGTCACCGGAAAAAAAAAAATCATTGTGATTGTACAAAGTGGACCCCCTGTTTTAGAGCGAGCAATTGGAGACGTAGCATTTCTTGTTGTTTGCACTTTTGGTCATTTCGTCTAATTCTCATTTGAAAACTAACGTTACCACTTTTGTGTCGTTTTTGTAATGACTAGAAACTAGCTTGAGAGTTGCACATGCCCTCATTTGTTCTCTTATCTTTCTTCTCCTCTCCTATCACAGTAGGACTAGGACTTTGTGAACAAAATATTTGCTAGCAAGACTTGATCTTGCATCATGTATCTAAAGGAGTGTATCTCTCTCGCTTTATCACATGACTGATGTCCACGGTTGAATACCTCCATGGTATTAAGTCCTCATTGGATGAACTCGCCATCATCATTACCTCATTGGATAATATTGATCTAAGTTATCCACACCATGAATGATCTTGGTTCTAAATACAAAAAGGTCTCAACAACACTTCGAACTTGCGAAATTCTAATAAGTTTTGAGGAGCTTTATAATCTCCTCACTGTCACTGATTTTGAGAATTACCTGCAATGTGGCGTTCCCCTGCAAGATCACACTCTCATTTCCACTACCAATACAATGTTGCCCACAAAGGTCATTTGCAATTTTATAAAAAAGACCAACATTTCTCCATCGACCTCCCATTTCCCCTAATCAACCTAGAACGTTGGGTTGTCAATATTGTGGAAAACCCGGGCACACTGTCAACTTTTGCTACAAATTGCACGACTATCTCTCCATACACACAATTGCACCATCCGCTCACCACAGGTGTACCCCACACTCAGTAATGCATCTAATTGAATTGTTATGAATTGCATGACTATCCTTCTAAACACACTATTGCACCATCTGTTCATCATGTGTGTGGCCCACGCTCAGATAATGCATCTATTTGGATACTGCACTCCGACACAACATATCATATCACAAATGACCTTGATCAACTACATCTCAACAATCCTTATCATGACAATTATTAGTTAATCGTTGGAGATGACTCAACTCTACACATTAGTCATATCGGTAAAATTGTTCTACACACTCCCTACCATGATCTTCACCTTTCAAATGTGCTACACAAACCTAACATTTCTCAGAGTCAGTTTTTTATTTTCTCTCTTATGCCAACTTAACCCAATTTTCTATTGAATTTTTGTTCAGATTTTTTGTGTGGGAAGGATATGAAGACAATGGCCCCACTTCTCAAAGTAAAACATATGTCTTTATCACATGCTCATCCACCCCCATAACACTTGTTGCTAGCACTACCAACCACCTTCCATGACATCCTCTTATGAGTCATCTGTGATCCATTCATCGAATGAAAAGCAATTTTTTCTATTCATTTCATGAAACAGTATCAAGAATCACAAGCCGCAAACCACTCACTTTTGTGATCATACTTTCAAGCTGAAGATTACAGATGACACCTTCATCTTTTTTGGGGCGTGACATAATTTACATTGTGAGCTAAAATTCAAATATTTATATTCAAATTTCTACAATTGTTGTAACATCTCCTAGATTAGCTTTTGATTTGAATTAACTTTTGATTTGAATTGACGAGTTATATACCAATTCCCACAAATTTAGTAGCCTATATGTCTGAACACATTTAGGAGTTGATTTGCAAGATGCCTCTCTTGATCTATATACGGAACTGATCTTATTCAATGATTAACAACACATAACATATCGTTAATACTCTTATACTTGCACTAAGTGGTAAATAACTGGCCACAAAATGTGCTTCATTTTCATTGACGAGATTTGAATACCGACCTCTTGGTTAAGGGACAGGGCGAACAACCACGCCTAATCTAATTCAATATTAAGTACCAAACCAAACAAAAACAAATAGTTACCTAAAAGCCTAGTCAAATCTTTCACCTCTTCTAATTTCCCTGTTTTTCTCATAATTTTCATCTTCACACTGAATGGGAGGGTAAGGAGGCAACGATGCCTGAAAAGGAAGACGAATTTTTAGCTAATGTTTACTTGACACATTCATTCAGAAAATGAACACAAAGAAAAAAGAGTAGCTAACTATGAAGTGCTTGTTTATGTATATTCAGAACTTAGTTTTATTGAAAAAAATGTTATCTGGAACCATGAGAAATAATATTAGAACAAGATATAACATTTGGTAAAACACTTCATCCTATAAATATTTGTTGAGGGGAGATTATAAAGCATTTTATCATATTGCAAAGGCGCGAGTGATGCCTCGAAACAATTTTGAAGATTGTTAGAATCAGTGATCACTCACTCAACTCTATCACTCTTGAGCTTCTTCCCTTTCCTTTCTCTCTCAGCTATACACTCTTGAGCCTTTTCACTCAGCTAATACGATCTTCAAGATTGTTACAATCGGTAAGCAGACTCGCAGCTATACACTCTCGAGTCTCTTCTCTTTCTTAGCGCTACTTTCTCCTTTAGCTCGGTACTCTACTTTTTAAACTCTATGGATCATGGGTTACACATATTAGTTTCTTGTCCAAGAGAATGTCACTCTTTACTCTTCTTCTAGCGATCAATTTACCAAATAATATTACAAGTAATAATATGGAGTTTTTTTTTTGGTTACAAGAGGAAAAAGAATAATATGGAGTTTGATTATATATTGAGAAGTTAAAACATTGTTTTGACAATCACTATTAAACTAGTATGGGGAGAAAATAAATTTTATTAAATTCGAACAAGAGTAAATTAAAGCTTACACTATTTTTAAGCAAGAATATTTTTTTAAAGAAAGAAGTGGAAACACATACAAGATCGAAAACAATAGAACATGTTTTTTGACAGCAGAGATTCTGTGTAGTTAATCCTGAATGCAGACGAAAAATTCAACTTGAATGACGCAAATAAGATCAGAAGGTAGAAAAGGCACTAGGTGAAGCAATCAATTTCATCAGCTGCTATAATGCATTCGCATTCTCATGTCAACAAGAAATATACTTGTTAGGTTTCTTATTCAGAATAGAAAATCAAGGCTAGGATTTCTAATGGTGAAAGTCTGACGTCCTTTACTCATCTAGCTGAGAACTAGTTAGCCCTTTGCACTCTTCAAATACCCAAAAAACAGAACCACATGACAACCATACATTAGGACCTGAATTCCTTATTAACAAGGAAAAGGCAGCACCTCAACATTTATATAATAGAAAACTTGCACAGAGAGCCAGTGAACAAATAACCAAATCCAAAGCCCTAATATATAAATTGGCAATGGCAAAGGTGTGTGATTAATCAACACTTTAACATTTTAAAGTGAATCTAAATCTTCACAAGAATTTAGTTGGAAATCCGCTCATTGCACTCATCTAATATCCTAAAACACTTAATCCCATGAACATGTGTAGCACAACCATTTTAAACACAATAGGATCTCAATTCAATAATTGTTGCGAAAGTAAAGCTAAAAACAACATCCAATTCACAAACGAAGATGTGTAAATTGACAAGACAAATTATCTAAATGCATTTCATAGTTGGGTACTATGCGAGAGCAACGCAAATTTATTTTGCATAACTTAACACACGGAAAATGGAACAGGAAATCATAGGTACATCCGCAACCCAACACATCACCAAAAATCAAAACAGCTACTTCCAAAATCACTTTTCATCCATAAAGTCAATCCTAATAGCTTTTCCTCAGACCAATTCTCATTGACAAAATCTAATCCTAAAAGGCATACCTTATATTAAAATTACTTCACATACACAAGCTAGTCTTAAAATCACACAAAGCTTCACCTAAAACCACTTCTCATCCACAAAAAGATCTCAGATTTCTAAACATACAGAGAAACTCAGTCCAAACAGGCTAACAGAATACACCCTAATCCCTGAGGAAGCTAAGACACTCACAACTATGCATTGAGACCTGAAAATAACATTCAAAACTCTTGCAAATCATTAAGACTAATACATAGAGAAAAACCAATCCAAACACGCAAACGGATTCAAATCCAATAATAATTGCAATTAAAGTAAACTAAAATCGCATTCAATCCAGACAAATTAACAAGAGAAAATAAGTTCAACTCATTCTATAATCTTATCCAAAAACACGAAATAAAAGCGCAGGACAAAATAGAGAGCACTGAAAACTCTTCCCCAACAAAAGAGAGAATCAACGGTAGGACTTCTGGAACCTAGCACGAGCACCGCGACCACCAAACTTCTTGGGCTCGCAGCGCCTGGGATCAGCAACAAGCAGAGTACGATCGTAGCGGACGAGGATATCCTTGATCTCCTTCTTGCTCTGCTCGTCCACATACTTCTGGTAGAACGCAACGAGGGCCTTGGCGATACTCTGACGGATGGCGTAGATCTGCGAGGTGTGACCACCTCCCTTGACGCGGATGCGCATGTCGACGCCGGCGAAGCGGTGGCGGCCGAGGAGGAGGATGGGCTCGAAGGCCTTGAAGCGGAGGATCTCCGGCTGGACAAGCTCGATTGGGCAGCCGTTGATCTTGATGAGGCCGCGGCCTCTCTTGCAGTAGGTCACTGCCACCGCATTCTTCTTCCGGCCGAAGCACTGCACCTGCTCCAAAGCTCCTGCTCCTGCTGCTGCAGCCATCTTTGAATTAGGGTTCCAAAGGGAATGCTTCTTCCTCTATATATATTGTAGGTAGCCACCGGTTAGGGTTTTACGCATTACTAAAATGACCTCTCTACCCTTCTAATTGCAACCCCTCCTCCCTGTAATATATTAATTATCTATTGATAAAAATTACATAATAAACAAGTTAAAAATAACTACTAACAAGCATGGAATGGAAAAAATTATTTACACTTACAGCACATAGTACCTCCAACACCAAGCAATGGAAAAAAGCATCACTAAACAAAAAAATAAAAAATATCTTGTTATTCAGATTTATCATTTTCATCTCTTTTAATATTTGATTTTTTTTCTTATTATATGTATTTATAATTTCGTCATAAAATATGTTGAATCGATGTATTATTAATTTATGAAATATTATAATTCCTACTAAATCAATTGTGTTTAATGATTCTATTAAAAAATATTCTTAAATTTTTTTTTCTTAATGCATGCCTACCTCTGACAATTGCACTGTCCAGGGATCGAACCCTTTGGACTAAATTCTTAAGGAGCTTAACTTTCTGGTAATTGTGCTAGATTTTATTAGTATTTAACATCAAACATGAATATGTTAAGCACACGTCTCGGGTTCGAGCCTATGTGAATAAAACTGCATTAAATATTGGTAAAGAAAGTTTCACCGTCCATAATGGTCTTACCTGGTTCAAATAAAATTAAACATGTTTTTCAAACCAAATAAAACATGAATATGTTAGAAACTCAAATGGCTACTTAAACATGGGTTGAAATTTAAGAAACTCCTTTTAGCGTCGGATATTGTGCTTAAAATGAACAATTACTATAATTTTTAGAATTCATAAAATATCATGTATCAACTATTTGAAAAAGTTTTTTATACATTTACGGAGTAGGAATGACACTCTCGCCAGACAAAAGCTGCCTTACCATTCTCCATCCCCGCATCATTTTCTTCTCTCTATTTTCAGCCTCGTTCTCTGTTGCGAGGTGTATTTTTCACGTCCTCATTCCTAACCTCCCCCGGGTCATTGTGGGTACCCTAGAAATCCTTAAACATAACATAAAATGATAAAAATTTAATGATGTAGAAATTTATATACTAAATTTTAAATTACAAATGATAAGTTTTATCAAATCCAGCAAGTACATAATAATTAAGTTCAAATATTATAAACTAAAATTCAAATTCAAACAACATGTCAATGTTTCAAAACAAACAATGAAAAAGGTAAAAGTAAGTTGTAATAGAATATAATCATTCTCTAACATTGTTCTTTAAATAATCAAGATATTTATTTTGCTGGTCAAGGCCCCAAAAGGATTACTCACCGTAGGGATCTCCATCGTCGGGTGGAAGTTGCTCTCCCTAATATGAAGCGGTCAAAAGAAATCAATTTTGTGAGAGCTTAATGTAGCTTACTTTTTTATGTGCATCGAGAAATTTGGTAGTCGACAGTCATAAGACTAATTTTATTTAATTTTAAATTTTATTAAGTAGGCAAACATCTCCCAATAAACCATTTTATAAACATATTATTTATGTATCAAACTCCTAATGAAATGCTTAAGAAACATAATTTTCTACCTACTATGTTAAACCTTGTCGGTGCCTAATTTTTATTAAGGTCATACTATGTTAAAAAATCTTTATTAGATTTATTTTCATATGTTAATACATTTCAATAAAAACTTAATGTTCGTTTCTATAAAGTTGGATAAAATTATGTTTGATAAAATGAAGTTTATTAACTAAGTTTGATAGAATAAAGTTTAAAAGAATGAATTTGTGTTAAGAAATAATAAAGTATAAACGTAAGTTTAAAAAATTGGATGTTTAAACAGAATAAAGTGAAATCATTGTAAATAATTACAAATGATAAAAGGTGATCAATAATATATATGCTCAAAATAAGTAATTTTATACTTATCACATTTTCACTTAATGGAAAAGTATCCATAATACTCTTTCTACCAAGTAGTTAATGCAGCTAACTCAAACTCAAGACTTAGTAATGCTTTGAGAAAGATGTGATTCATTAAGTGAAAGATGCTGACCCAATAGTTAGAGATGTTGTATGCAAAGATCATATAGCCTAATTGATTGCAAGATGAATAAGCTATAACCCTCTCTATTTGGCGCAAAAAAAAATCCATACATTTAATTTACGCGTTTGATAGTGGAACACTCGTTAACATTCCCCTCTTTTATTAAACTAAAATTACCTTGCGTTAATGCAATCATTACACATTCATGTTTAATTGGCTTTATTTATTTGTTCATATTCAATACACTAGATTTGTGCAAGAATTCTTAGAGTTTACAAGCCCATGGTCCAACTAAATGATACTTATATTTGAAGAAAATAATATAATGAATTCTAATGGAACCATTTTTGAGGGCTACAACATAAATAATACTCCTATAAAACAGATAATGTTCATTTAATGTTGAACACATTATAACTTTCTTCGACTAAATAAAAGAAAAACAACTACATAAGAATCCCAAAGCTCTATCCCATTCACAGTCACTCTCCGATCCCGTTTATCACAAAGCGAACTTTTTTTAGTATCCTATCTTCTGTGGCTTCTTCTACTTTTTAAAGCATGTGGTGAAGGAAATGAGAGGGCAACTAAGTTATTAGTTCCATGGATTAGTAGGAAATTTGTAAGTTGTGACATGTTCATACTCATGCTTCACATCAAAGCTATGATCATCATCCCAGCCCTGCTGTTGATAACCAGTGGAGCTGAACAAGCTGAACAAGTCACTCTGATCACAAGCATGAGAAAAACTAATAGAAGATTCCAACAATGTCTCCCAGCTAACGTCCTCACTTTCATCTTCTAGATCAATCAAAGGCTTCTCTTCTACCACAAACTCTTGACATTTGATGTGGGCAGTGTCTCTTCTCATCACCACCTCTCTATCTGATAGAGTTTCCTCAGAAGATGATGAAGGACTGGTTCGAGAAGACGAGGACTCCGTCAGCTGCCACATACCACTCAGAAACCTTTCCAGAGCTTTGATTTGTAAATGTGGGATAGGTTCCACCAAAGGGTACTCGTAGGAACCACACAACCCTTTTGCCCTGCACCATTCATAGAACTCATAAAGCTGATTTGATTGTATAGCTGCTTTCTTGTATATGTTAAAAGCAGCTATGCAGTTCCTATAAGGCATCTCAAGGAGATTATCCAAAACCACAATAATCTCTTTTCTGAACTTTTTGTAGCAAATGAAGCTGTCACGGATTACTTGTTTCATGGCACACTGGACAAGGAAACTTCTTGCTGCTACCCTTTTGGGGTAACAATCTATCACCCTATCTATGAGACTCTGGAGTTGTGGTAAGGTTTCAAGCATGTCACCGACTTCTCTCATCTTCCTGTGAAAAGTTCGAGGAGGAGTATTGTCATGTTCTTTTTCTTCTTGGTGTTTAAACAAGGGGCTGCTATCCAAGGGGACACAGTTAAGGGCTTCATCCAGAAGGTGTGCATAGGATGTGATGAAGTCTGTGTAGAATTTTGAAGATGAGGATGAAGCATCCTTGAAGTGGCAAGGATAGAGAGAAATCAAGCCATTGGAACGAGTCCATAGCAGTTCAGCCCAGAGGGGGTTGTTTCCTTGGACAGAGCGAAGCAATCGATGGAGAAGAATCAGAGACTTGACAGCAACACGCCAGTTATGTGTGGTGCCAAATCGGCGAGTGAAGCTTATGGCAAAGGAGTGACACAAGGTTGGAGATAAGGAGAAGAGTTTCAAGAGAAGTTGTACGTATTTTTCTTGCACAGGAAAGTCATCAGGTGCTGTTGCCTTTATGATGATGAGGTTGATATCAAAGAAGCCTGCAGCTGAAGCAATCCTGGCATAGCTGATGCAGCTGTGCTCCTTGAGAGCAGAGCAAACTTTGCGGAACCGCCTCTGCATGTTTCCTTCTCTATGTGAGAAAGAAAAATGAAGAGGGGTTGGAGTGATGGGAGAAGAAAGAATGAAAGAAAGACGATTTGGTGGGTCTTGTTTGCTATGAGAAGCCTTAAAATGTCGTTCCCAAGGGAAGGTAGTGATTTATTTTTTTCTTGTTGTCACTGTCTCTGCCGAAGTGGCAAATATTGTTTTTTAGAGTGGGTTCTTGTCTTTGTTACTGCCATGGCTACAACTACGAGGATTGAAGTCTAAACAAAGCGGATGCAGCTATACAAGAAAAAGGAGCTGTAAACTATTGAAAGAGACAAGAGAGAGATACACAGCCTGCAAAACTGTAGCATTGAGATTTAGGGAAATGGTAAGTGACTAAGTGTAATTTATCAAAAAAGACGTTTGTATGTAAATATCATAGTACGTTTCTATGTAAATCACAAGAAAGGGAATGATTGGACTACATGTAGCAGTATCCATCTCGGAGAAACACAGGATAATGTACAGGATTATACATAATGGAAAAGGATAAAATCTCATGAGCATCGAACCCTTCTCATGCAAGATCAGCAAAACATTTAGACATGTCTACAAAACTTCATGCTCCCTTGTTTGGACCATTTATAGAAATGAAGGTTCAGACGAATTAATCATATTTTCATAGTGAACATTTCATCACTGTCTACCCAAAATATACAACACTATGTACAAGTGAACAAGTCAATTCATAATTTCTTTGCTGAAAATTTGGTACAAGTTACCAAAGCATGATGGGGGTAGCAGTTAAAAGTGACCCAGCACATCAATTCACATGCATGGAGTCAGCATTATAGCCCCTGCAAAAAGTGAACAACCTTCTGACAAGTTGTGAAATCCCCTTCTGGTTTGTTACTTCCGGTGCCTTCGCTTTTGATCAGCTCTTTGTCTCTTCTCATCATCCCACTCACGGTCATACAAGCTAATAGTCAATTAAGGGCATAGCAACGTATCATTATTCATTAAAACAAGTATTTTAAAGGATTCAAAATAACTATCCTTTTGATCAAGAAAAAATTGAATGAACAGCATGCAATCCAAACAGGCATAAATGTTATACCATAATGTGGAGAATAAGCAACTAAAATTACCAAGCACTCATGCAACTAAAATGTATGCAGGTGAGGCACACATGTAAAAAGTCTAGTGATACCGCAATGAGATACACAGAAAGAAGAGTAATCATGAACCATAAAATCATGCATATCAAGCCTAAGCATTTTGCAATTGAGGATACGGATCTGAATCACGACGATTCATCTTGCCGGCTACCTCTTTACCATGAGTCCTGAGACCCGGTTCATCAATGTAACTTGCATGCTGGATCACGGGCCCCTTTCTGTCTCCCCTGTCTCTTCCATCATATGCTTGTGTCATGCCAATACCAGGGGGAGGAGGTAGAGGGGCCACGGGTGAGTACTCCCCAGGTTCACCAGCTGGTGGATGCTCCCTCTTAAGTTTACGTCTCTTAGATACAGCATTTAAATCCAAGTCTTCTTTTAGAATATTCGCTTTCTCCCTTTCCCTTTCCCTCTCTTCCACCTGAAGAGAAAAACATGAAGACAAACCTAACATTAGAAGGGCATAGAACCACAAATATTTGGGGCAAAGCAAAAACCAGAACTCAAATTATTTAAGCTATTGCAAGAAATATATGTACACACAACTGTATAAATCAGATAGAAAACTGAACCAAGGGAAGCAATCTTAGCAATACCCTTATAATAAATACAATAAATATCAGAAACATATAAACAGTATAGACACCCATTAACACCTTATTTTTCTCTCTATCTCTCACTTCTTATCACATCACCATATATATCACATCTATTACTTCTCTATCTTCTCTTCCTACTAATGGATGTCTATGAATCATAACTCTAATAAATAACCATAGAACCCTAATGATACCTTACATTCTAACATTCTATGCTGATAATTTCCACACTATCTCATCTTTGATCACTTGAAAACAATAATCACAACAAACCTATGCTTAACAAGTAGGATAGGAACATCTTATGGCATTCTGTTATTTTGTCGGCTATGGAATAAAGGAACTAGTTCATGGACAAAGCAAAATACTCAACCCCCTCCCCGTCAAAAAAAAACTACATATGATATATGGCATTGTTTTGAGCACATATCCAGCATTAGAATGTTGACACTAATCCATAGTAACAGATCCTGTAAGAAATTGATACATAATAGTGGTCTGTACCTTCATTTCCTCACGCTTTCGCTCTCGAAAATCATCTTCCTTTCTGCGTTTGGGATCATCCTGAGAAACCACAGTCTCTTCAGACCGCCTCCGTTCTTTTTCTTCATGCCTTGGAGAGAGTCTTTGAGAATGCCTTGTAGCTCCATACCTCCTATCTGCATCTTCATCACGCCTACCAGCACCAACAGATTGAGGAACCATATTCGGCGGTAAAGGTGGAGGAGGAGGCAAGCTTTGTCCATGGAAACGGTCATCTGCATGAGATTTTTCTACTACGACATCATTGTAACGTAATTTATTTCTATCATCCTTGCTTCTTTCATCCTTAGCCTTCTCCGGGAGTCTATTGAAACTCCTCTCACTACCCCTCTCTTGCAATCTATCAACAGATCGTTCTCTTCCATATCTTTCTATTGACCTATCCCTAGGTTTTTCTGCAACAAAGTCATCACCACGAGACTTATCCATACGATCCAATCTTTCCCTGTGTTCCTTTTCATATCTTTCATTGCCTTTGTCTTTTGGCCTTTCCAATGACTTATCCCCTGTCCTGTACAGACCAAGATCATCTGATCCCAATTTGTCATCAGCCAATCGAGGATCTATCAGTTTCTCTCTTTCAGAGAAACGAGGCTCACCTTCTAAATCTCTTAGATCCACATCCCCTTTCCGCCGTTTACCTAGTCTGTCTAGATCATCAGCAGAACCAGCTCGCTTTTGACTTTTATCACTAGACTTTGAAGTGACTGTGTTCTCATGCCTAGGAGAATGAACTACACGAGAAGATCCTCTAGTGAAGTCAGTAATATCATTTCCATCATCCTTCACCATAGAAGCCCTAATATCAGAAGACTTGGAAGCTCCAATCTCTGCCTTTGATTCATTACCAGAACCATCAAATGAAACCTTTGCTGATGGAGCTTTTGCAGAAACTGAAATGGCGTTACCATTGGCGCTAGCAGAAGATGCATTGGTATTTCCAGGGTGTCTTCCCTCTGATGCATGGGGTTGTATATCCTTGTCATTGCTCGTGGAACCAGAAGTTCTAGAAACAGCTTTTCCAGATCTACCATCCTCTTTTACAGGATCTTGTTTTGAGGGCCTTGAAAGTGAACCAGCAGGCACTGAACGTTTTGCTGAAGTTCTTGGCTGAAAATAAGAGAACTAAGTTAATAATAATCAAATAGAAAAGCAGTATCAATATCAAAGAATAGAAGAGAAACACGAGAATGCACTGGAAGTAACAAATGCCTAGTCAAATTATTTACTAACTTTTCCTTAGTCAATGTCTAAGATACATTTTTACCAATTTAATAAAAAAGGGCAAACCGGGTGCTATAAAGCTCCCGCTATGGGCGAGGTTTAGTATGAATTTTGAATTAAAAAAAAACTACTTTAACTTTTCCCACATCAATCATACTAATAGTATAGATTTTCCTTCAGATCAAATTACTCTCTCGATTTCGCTTTCTACACAAACAGTAAGCCAAGGCAAGCAGGTACTCAACAATGCAAACAGTGATGCAAATTAGATTATTCACAAGCCCATTATACAAATAAATAATGCAAACTGCACAGCACAACTGAGATATTAAATGCTACCTCAGCAGTTCTAGTTGCATGTTCATCCGATGCTCTAATTATGGATTCTTCCATTTGCTTTGGGTTTTCCCCTGATTTTGATGCCCCAGATTGTCCAGCAGATGAGGGTAAGGATGAATGAGCATCCAATCCATTTACGATTGAACTACCTTTGAGTTTTACGTGGCTAGAATCAGATTTCATTGCTGTACTGCTTTCAGATCTCTCTGACTTGCCATCTGCAGTTTTTGTTCTTGTTATCTGGTCTTTGACTGTGTTTCCAGAGTCCAAATGTTTTCCACTGGCAGACTCAGTTTGAGAAACACTAAGACTTATCCCACTTTGTACAGTTGCCGAAGTTCCAGCTGAAGATTTAGCCATTGATGGTGCAGGCTTCAGCTCAAGATAACCCATACCAAATTCTTCATCGATAACCCAAGAAGGCTGCATAATAAGATGGGATTAGTGTCTTAAAACAAAGTACGGCTAAGCTTGTAATAAGGTAACAGCATACCTTCCTAGCAGCCAGTGCAGCTGCAACACCAGTTGCCAACACCTTAAGATCCTCTCTCTCATCACCTTTAATCTTAGCTACCTGCATTGAAGATAAAATAATTAAAAAAATACATTAGTATTCAAATTACTAGCATAAGCAATGTTTAAGGATTACTTACGCGCTTTTCAAGGTTAATCCCACTTTTCCGTGTAACAGGGAAAACACTAGAAATTTTTGTCAACATTATAAGAGCATTTCTGATTTCCATGTACTCGCTAGATTCCAGACACTGAATAAGTAACCGTGTGATTCTTTGACTCCACTTCCAGTGTACCTATCAGCAAAAAGAAAATATATAATGGTCTTCACAGCATTAATTTATCTTCTGTACACTAACAGTAGAAGAAAAAACCAAATTGGTAATGATAACAGAAGCCAATAGATCTAGACAACACAGTGAAAGAGAAAATTCAAAGCAGTTTTAAACAAGCATATAGTCAAACTTGCCTTAATGAACTGCCCATATGCAACTCGCTGGCTATTAGGATATCTATAGTAAACAGCAAATCCAGGCATGTTTCCACATTCACGTTCATAAATAGATTCATCACTCTGAAAATAGTAAACATTGTAAACAAAAAAATGAAGGTGAACATAAAAAAAATTGAACGACCCATGAAAAGCATATAAAATATTCAAAATAAAAATTATAAACAGTAAACAATAAGTAATAATCAATTACCTTCCAGTAGTAAGCAATCTTCAAAGTCTCATACAGAAACCTGCCAAGCCTGCCAGCTTCATATTCAGTGCAGCAGCATATCATTGGTTGTAGGGTCTTACAAATAAGAACATCTATGTGGTTGACTGTGTTGAAAAAGGGGGTTCCAAGTGAATGAAGTGTGTGCACAAACATAGCACAATAGACAGCATCCGGCATACTGAAAGTACAGCGTGGAAATATACAACGTTGAAGAAACTCCATGTTAATCTTCAAGGTATCAGGACAGGAACTTAACCACTTGTCTTTTTCATGAGAAAGCCTTCTTCGGACAGATGCAACATTCTCTTCATGTTTACGGAGTTCACTAATCAGACGATCAAGAGATTCTTGAATTCTTTCCTTTTCTTTCTTCCTCTTGGTGATTGCTGAGCTTGAATTGTCAGAAAGCTCCTCCAAAGATTTAAGGTTAGCGTGAAGCTTGGCTATTTCGGACTCATAACGATTTTTCGGAACATACAGATCATATAACGTGAGACCCCAAAATGTAGCATAAAGATCAGGAGAAAGGCTATTCCATGCTTTAGAAGGCAACATGGTTTTAACGGTATCTAGAAGAGACGACCAACTGCATACAGTTATAAAATAGTAAATACTAAAGCACAAAATAGCATAAATAAACTATGTTTATCTTATAAGATACTCCCTCCGTTCCTTTTTATAAGAGCTAAACCAACTTTACACACCCCTTAAGAAAGTTAGGTAGTATAGTTTTTTGCATTAAATTTGTTCTCAAATGTTGTTGAATTTCTAAAATTGTCCTTAACATATTTCTTTTTAATCTCTTTCCATCATTAATGCAATTCCATATTTCCAGAATTGAATAGGGGTAAAATGTGAAAAAATAATTAATATGGCACAAAGCCTTATGTGGTTCTTATAAAAAGGAACGGCAAACCCCTCTCATTTAACTCTTATAAAAAGGAACGGAGGGAGTAACAAAATAACAAGTTTAGACTTCAGTTTATCAGCTAGAACTAGAATGACATCTAAAACCATCCCAACACATTGCAAAGTTCAAAACCTTACACAGTAACATCTCAAAGCATAGAAGGTTTAAGGAAATATGAGAAATAAGGTTAGGCCTTTAACCTTATAGGACTTTGAGCAGAGCCAAGATCAAGAACCATACTACCAGAATGATCTGCAGGGTCAGACTCAATATTCGTAGATACATCACTTGAAGCATTTCTATCATCCAAGGGCCAGCAAACATCAGGATTCCTATGGGACTTGAAAAGCCTCATCACAGGGCGATATATCAAGAAAGCAATCTGTGTCCAGGAAAAAAAACTGTATTTAATGCACGTTCAAGCAAAGAACATTGTACCATAAATGCTACAAGTAAAGGGAAAATCAGAAGATAGAAAATCATAAAACCACACAGTATTTATCATGAGAACATGACGGGAGATTATAATAAAAATAGACACAGAAAGGGAACAAAAACCTCTGGGTCCAGGTGGTAAAGGTGGACCAGGTCACGGAGCGAGGGAATAAGAATAGCATAATTTGATGCTGGTGTGACTGCACTGCCAAGAAATTCAACATATTGAAGAAGAGTTCCATGGCATCTATCAAACTGTTCACTAACCATCTTAATGTAGGGCGCGTCTGAATTGATTACAACCCTGCAAGCCATTACACTTTAGAACATAATCTAGATAATTAGTTCAAACAATGATAAGTTTAAGAGCTTACAGAGAACGATGTTGAGCAAGTAGCAGTAGGAGTGGGATTGCCAACTTTGGTTCATCTTTTGGCAATAATGAATCTTTCAGCCTGCTACTAGACTTTATCAACGCCTGCATTAATTATTCCATACAGTAAGTTACAATGTCAACCCCTAAGTTGCATGATGAAACTTAAATGAGGCACAACTCCACAATAGTTAAAATTTAATAATGTTTTCAGAAGCCCACAGAACAAGATATATGATTCATTAGAGCCAATAAAACATTATCATAAGAAATTCAACACTAAACACAATATTCAAAACAGGCTAATTGCATTCAATTGGCTATCTTTTAAGCAATTAGGTATTTATTCACACTAGCCCACATTTCAGGAAGTTCATCTTTAAGCTCAATCAATAATGCAAAAACCCAAGGTTATTAAAAACGGATCGGTGATCGAACCGGTGAGAGCCTCGGTTCAAGGTTCAGAGGTTCAACCGGGGTCGGACCGGGTTTGAATCAGTGTATATAAAAAATATTATTTTAAATAAATATATAATATATAAGGCAATATTGAATAAAAAAAGACAATATCCATAATTTCATACTACAAATAAAAATTAAATTCCAAAACATAGTCAGACTTACTGAATTACACAACCAAAATAAGAGGTTCAAAATCAAATGCAACAAAAAATAACGTCATTAACAATATCCATATCCAAGATTTCAAACTTCAAAGAGACTAAAATAGCAAATATTATCAACTATCATAACAATCGTCAAGATCAACTTCATCAACGTCGTTTCTAATTTTAATTTGATTTTTAAATCAGAAATTTCTTTTTTTAATTTTTAAACTACAAATTCTGTTTTTTTTTACTGGACCTCTTCTTTTTTTATCCTTTGCCGAGCCCAGATGAGCAGAAAAAGCAAAAACAAAAAACCACAGGAACCGCCCAAACCGCCAACTGACCGGTTTTTGGCCGGTTCGTCTGGTTCTGAGCCGGTTCTTTTCCTATTCAGTTTTTAGGTTCACCCAGACCGGCTAAGGGACCAGTTCACAGTTCTGATGGTCGAACCGGCCAGTCCGGTCCGGTTTTAATAACCAAGCAAAAACCACACGGTGCTCACTCTATAAATGTCTCAAAATTATCAATACGATCTAAGTAGTGTTCTTTAAGCAGTCCAACAAGTTCAAACCAAAACAAGTAGGTAAGCACAAATCAAATCAGTAAACTGCCACACCTAAAAAAAAATTAACTTAGCTTTCATCAGTATCTTGCTTTCCAAAACTTAGCTTCATAAGATGTACTTTTTTTACCTTATTATTTCGAGTTACTCCAAAAGAAGTTGCTTGATATCTGAGGGTCTCACTCCCTGCCATAGCATCCAGCTGTTCCTCAGTTAAGTTCTCAGTGTACTGAACATTTGCCATTTGTTGAATAAGCTCCTGTTAAAAACCAGCAAAATATTAATTTATGGCCAGCATTTGGCTTTTTGATGTGCTACATGTTACACGGCATTGTTCTTTATAAAAAAACTAACAAAGAAGAAAAACCTGCAGCAGAACAAGCTCAATTCCTTTCCCTTTTTTTAACTGGTTCACAAGATACTGGAAAAGGCCCCGCAACTCCATTGATGGGTACTTCTTACACCTACAATAATGACTTACACTCATAAAAACATTCAAAGAAGACCATACTTCATGAAGCAATAAACGCAAAACGAACTCAATTCTGAACATGAAAAAGCAATAATAAAAACCGATGCAATCAAGTCAAACTATCTAAAACAGCTTAACCAACATTGACATAAAGAAAATTTAAACATGATGAATCTTACAGCAGACCAGTAAGAAACTGAATGCACAGACTCATCAACAGAAACTGAATGCAAACTACATTTGCTCACTATTTTGAGGATCAACAATATCAACCAATTTATTTTGTTTCTTAAATAGTTTGCTTGTATTTTGTTAAAATGTATGTTCCTGCTCCCTTACTCATTGTTTCCATAATAATTTCGTTTTTGATTGGCTTCGTGAATTAATCTATATGCGTCAGTCATTTAATCCTGATGTCTTGGAACTCTTTCATTTCAGAGTTTCAGTACATTTGCCTAAGTACATAGCATCTTTTAAATAATTCGATTCAGCATACAGCATATTTACCTAAAATTAATATTCTTTTCCAGATTATTGCTTTTACCTGTTTTTTGTTTTACTTAATCATGAATACTTGACCTTACCTTATTAAGAAGACAATATTATTCCACTACTTTACTGCGAACTTTTTTTCAAATCATATATTTTCAGTACCACACATGTTCTGCACAGAAGGCAACGACTATAAGCCCTTCAAAGAAGCTAATCAATAAAACCATTTTAACATACACTTTAACTTGCAAAACAGGGAAATTCAGAAAGCTAACACAGAATATAACCACACTCCATTTTAATTTATATTATTATATACACTCAATATTTTATTCATCAAAAGAAAATGAATGTGCTAGAAAGAGAGAGAGAGAGAGAGAGAGAGAGAGAGAGAGAAGAAAACCAAACCAAAATGCTCCAGGTATTTCAATCCCCATCCCTCCAAGGCAAAAACAAATTCCTAGCGGGATATTGGCCCCCAAGGTTGTTCAGGATTTAACAGGTATGCCCAGCAAAAATAATGCAGCCACAAGCAAATCATTCTTCATTTTGAAATATACCCCACTAAAATCAGATATTATGATTTACGAAAAACTTGTTACACCATCTGTTCTTCGGAAGACGAGCAACTCAGTGCTATACAGACAACACAATCATGAATCACCCTGATGTAGTGAACTATTGTTGATCATTGAAGAAACTACTGACGATAAAGTCATAAGAAAAGCTGTATTTTCCATCTTGACCTTCTTTGAAGAAAGAATATAGCATCTAAAAGTACTACTCCTTTACGTCCACTTGTAGATAAACAGAGTAAACAGCTTCAGAAAGAGTTAATGGTTTCTTTGATATCTTTTGCGGTCTCCTTAGCATCACAGGAGGAAAGTAATAACTAATGGAGTAGACCACATATAAGAATGCTACTATCCACTGAAATCTCATCAGATGGATCCAAACCTACCTATTATCAGCCCAACATCAAAGACTAAGCATTCATGTCCAACAGTTGGATTTCAGCAATGATTAATCATCAAATAGCAACCACCCAAAGTAAACAGTTGAGGTTCCACCCTCTCTACAAGGCCAACAGCTTAGGAATCTGTTCCCCTAATTTTTTGAAAATCATCACTAATTAGCAAAGACAAAAGGGTAAACGCACAGTACTACGGATGTGTCTCCCTCCTGAACATTGCCCGATAAGTGCCATTTTTCTGTCATTTCGTTATTGATATTAGAAATGACAAAATTAATGAGAATGACAGATATCACGCATACAACTTAGATCATCCTTCACATAAAGAAAAAAACTCCATGACTTCCAACTGATGTCACTGCATTTTGCAAGTACTCATTCTTTCATCTCTGTTAATTAATAGTATCTGGTAACAGTACTGACCTTTCCAACTTAAAAAAGAAAGATCAACATCCAAGTTAACGAGTAACTTCATTAGATATTTCTCCATCATCGTGGTAGAGTGCCTTTACAGCCGACTAGTCACTTGCTTAACTTAAATGGCACTTGTTAACATTTTAAACCCCCTTGTAAAATTACGAGGACAACCGACTAACAGAAGTTTGAACTTTGAAAGGATAACACGTGAATGCCACCCCCTTTCAACCTCAAATGTCCATTTCAAAAAATCAGTCAGCAAATACCAGTAAGCACACATCAAACAGCTGTCTGTGCATGCCCACCAACTGGCAAGCAAAGTGGTTCGAATTGATCTGACGTTAGCACTCAGGGATACGAAATGCTGCTATGTCCAGTAATCCTGCATTTGCTAAGGTTGATCTGCAACCTGGAATTTGATACAAGGCATCCCGGATAGATCTAAATTCCATAGGATGGCGTAAATGTAGACAAATGGTTCATGAATGACATTTATCAATAGTTGTTACTTAAGCATAAAATAGTTTTAACAAAACTAGGGCGATCAAAAATAGCTGTAAAAAGACAAATATCAACCAAAAAGCTTATGACAGACAACCTACAATTTGTTCCTAAACCAATTATGCAGCAACTAAAACTAATGCTCAAATCAGAAGAATAAATTGTATAACCCAACAAGATTCAGTCCGACATCCTAATGGAAAACCCCAAAAGGATCATAATTACTTCCCATAACTTATTCAGATATGCATGACAACCAAACACGAAAAAGATAAACCAGACCTCATATCTCAATCATCTAAATGTAAGTGCTAAGAGAACAAATATACATACAGGTGGCCCCAAAATGAAGCTAGAGATTGAAGCCAGTCTGACACATTAAGCCCATCATCCTTTAACTTATCACGTCCACCAAGTGCCAATCGCTCGATCACAACATATTCCAATATATCATACTCAAGCTGTTAAAACAAAAAAGTAAGGTTCCAAGTCAAAACTATATACCAATATGCAAAACAATTTCAAAAAAGCAGAGCATAATGGATGTACAAAATAAGAAAAGGAAAAGTACCACCAAAGATGGTGAAAAGAAGGATTGTTGGAGTAACGTAGTGTATGAGAGTACTGTGTACTCGGGTATATGGTATCCTGCCCTTATAGGCAGTTAGAATCTCTCCCTCACTCTCTAGTATATTGTAAACGAGTGAAATTAACATCCAAGAAGACAATGATCACTGAAATAATACATCATTTAATTAGCAGCTTGAAGATGGCACTCTTTTTCTTCTCCATCTGTTTGAAAAGGAAATTAAATCGTAATTTGGCTGAGAATGACCCTGTGGGCAATAACGTAGAGGATCAACTGGATTCTCAGATTCTAGGACTTATTTGTTCAGACTAATTGGAAGGCTTCCTTTTTCTCACTAGATGGTTGCGTTACTATAATTCTTGTTTGTTTATATCTAACTCCAAGGATTTAAAAACAAATAAGGTCACACATCTCTAACTGCCTAATGAGGTAACAAATTATGATATCACTAGAGGATGCAATCGACATGAAACCAGACGTTAAAACAAAAAGAAATATACACACCTGAGTCAAATACTTAAATGCATCAACCACAGGAGTAATCATGTCTCTGTATGCCTCAATCTGCATATCATACAGTATAAAAAATTAACATAACAGAACGCACATCATCAACATCAGCCAGGGCTCCAGTCTTCACAGGATACAAGCTCTACAAAATCACCTGATGAACAATTGTTCGAAGGACGGTCATAGGGTTTGCATGAGCTAATTTTGCAACCATCCGACCCAGCTGTTTCAAATTTTCCTTCGCAAGCCGTTTCAAAATGCGTCTAGTATCCAACTGTATAGAAATAAAGTAAAGAGAATAAAGATAATGAGGAATGAAGCTTGCAACATTCAGCACAGATGATCCAAACATATATAGATCGGCAAACCTTGGCAGTTTGTCTTGCAGCCAAGAGCATAGGAATGCGCTCATCATCTTTTTCCCATTCACCATATAAGCGATAACGCACCTAGATATTCATCAACCAAGCTTGTTAATATAGTTAATAATATATCAGGTAAAAGGATAAAGAATCAATACAAAGGAGAACCTCATAAGGAAGGAGACTCATCAGTTCCCAAATTTCCTGACCAACTGCTGGATTGGCAGGAATCAACTGTAGAGAAGGTAGTAGACATGCTCCTAAAGCATCCTCCACCCTTAGCCTTGCATCCTTAAGGTGTAAGTGAGGGCTTCCAGTAATATGAGATTGAGGATTCAAGGCACCATTACCACGACTTACAAGCTCTAGAGCAGAAAGGTAATAACCTCTCAAAACTCTACAAACCTACTCATGTTTTGGAGGGAAAATGGGAGAGAAGGGGAATATGTAATCAGCATTAAACATATCAATGGGAAAAGATAACAGAATATCAAAACAACTTTATGCACCTTCTGCAACAACATAGTATCACGGTAGAGATAAGGTCCAGTACAAGCAAGCATCTGAAAAAGCTCCTTCGGAAGATTTATAAAAGAACCATGTCCTGAGGAGTTATCTACATCCATTGCATCAGAGCTGCCTCCTGTGGACGATCCAGGGTTTTGAAGATGTGCTTGACGAATAACATCATATGCTGAAGAAATTGACTTCTCAATAAGCCTGGACAAAGATCCCAATATTATTTAAAGCTATTGCTAACACAATCCTTCAAACAAACTACAGACACAAAAAAACTAAGAACTAGTTGGCCCAAATATACAAGCTGTTTATGCATTAACATGCTATAAAATACAGGCAACCTCATGAATGTTGGGTGCGAACCACCACTTTGGACCAACTTCTCAGTTCTCAGTCTATTTCAAAAGACTTAAGAAGAAAAAACAGGGCAAAATAAAGGTGTCATTTTGAATTTTGTTGGAGTGTAATGTAACTTCAACAAGGGAATCTCTTTGCCCTTGCTTCAGGAATCAGGATACAATAGCTTTTATGGCATCCCTCAAGTGCTGTATTCATGGCTGTTTCAAGGAAGTACAGCACTATAATATAAAAACATATTACGTGTCTTTACCTAATAGCCTAAACTTATGGAACAATTAGTTCAAGACACAACATCAAAGCCTCTACGATCAAGTGGTCTAAAATCCAATCCATGTGCTACCTCATTTTTTCAATAAAAAGTTGACTTGCTGCACAAAGTAGATGAACTTGTGCACTGCTCATGCTTCGAGTCCAAAAGGCTCTTGGATGATGGCGCACATTAGAAATTAATATAAAAATCATTGATGTGTCTACGCCCCCTAGTTTTATTTTCCTTTTGCATTATTTTAATCTCAATTAAAAATAGATAAACATCCTCATCAATATTGACATTTATTTCCAAATGCATTATCCGGAAAAAAAAATCATTACAAATACATTCAATAGACACGCATGTCCACAAATGCACCCGGAGATAAATTCTTAATTCTATTTATAATGTTTACATAAAAGAGCGAGAGATATCATATACCAGCTTTACCTGAACAAACTATCACATATTTGAGTATGTTCCACTGCATTGAGTGGTGAGAGGCGTTCAAATAGCAGATGTGCATGATACCTATGAAAGCAAAAGCAAAAGATCCTATAAATATATATTCACCAGAGGGAAGTTCTATGAGCACAACAAATACTCAGTACAAAAAGAAAGATCACGTAGTGCCAGCCATATATCAATATATTAGGACTGAAAAAGAAATAAATCTTTAACAAAAAGTCATAAATTTTGATCCAAAATTTATCTCAATATTCACACACAATGCTGATCAAGTGGCCATGTATAAAAACATTAATGCAAGCACTGATATATGAGTTAATCCCGGGAAGTATGACAAAATGTCTCCACCAATCTGCGTACTGGGGAACGAGTTTCAATATGTATCATTATGAAGAGATTAAGAGTGCATTTGCAAGAGCTTATTGTATAGTATAAGATCTTAAGCAGGTGTTTGATTAAGCTTATGAAAATAGTTTATGATCAACCTATAAGCTCTTTTAAGCTTATGTTGATCAGTTTCTCGAATTAGCTTATGAATACAAGCTTTTTTCAGCTTATTTCAATAAGCTTTTAAATAAGCACTTATGTGATAAGTGGTTCTTGACACAAGTGCTTAACTAAGTTGTGTACCCAGGCGCACCCGAATATTCATTATATACAAATAGCTTAATATATTCCCTATTCTGACAGTATCCTAAGCAGTTTAACCTGACATAGAAGGTGGAAGGCTATCCATCTAGTTATGAGACTGGTAGGAACTGAAATTCCTTGATATTGTTTCTTTGACAAAGGGAGCAGAAGTCAGTTGTTATCCATCCTAAGCAATGCTCCTTACAACTGAGGCAAACCCTTTGGATAACAAAATGACTCTAAGATAGGGGGGGAACTTTAGTCTTATCACAGTTTGGAATGCCACTGAGTAGTCCACCACTGGCACTAAGGCAAAGGCCACCCTCAACCTATGTTAAATCTTCCATACCCAAACAGCACTCATTCCCCCTTAAGTCCCCATTTTCCCATTGATTCCTTAATCTCCTGCTCCGCTCATCATATGCCACCTGTCAATTGTATTATAATTCTCCCTCTCTAACAGATTCCTCGACCTACTTACCATTACACTTTGTTTTTAATATGAATTTGTAGAAGTGCGATGGAGAGAAGTGGAGGGGAGAATGGTGACTTCTTCAGTTTAGGAAAACAAAAAGACAGCGAGAAAGGGAAAAAATTGAATTAGAGCCCACATAAATGTTATCTACTCAAGTGGAGAGAACTCGAGTTTTGAGGAGACAATTCACTCTATCCAATTATACTCATCTATTTATTTCTCTCATTTAGTGTGGGGCCAATTTAAGTCTTATATTTTATCAAAGGTTAAAGAAGACATTATATCAATCACTTACTTTTGTCTCACATTCCTATCCTACCAAACAATTGGAGAAAGAACTCAATTTCATTCTCTTCTACTTATTTCCTTTTCCCCTCAATCCAAACGACCTAAAAATCTAACCATTTTCTATTCATTGTCTCCTCTCCTATTTCTTTCTACCCTACTTGTCTACCTCCTTCCCACATCCGAATTCCGAGGCTAAGTTTTAATATTATCATGTTTTATCAGCATATAAACATGCAGACCCTTGTTATTAGGCACATCCTCCCTTCTTCTCATAAACTCATCAGTCATCGGACTATCAAATACCCAAACATAAAGCAGCCCAGAAGGAAAAAAATAGCATATAACAGTCTCAAGTCTCAACCACCACATGCTATCAGTAGATTTACAAGTCACATATACCAGTCATCCACTGAAAGAAAGCCAGTAAGCAAGCCCAAAGTTTGACTGTTTTGAAGCTCAGACATCCGCTCTTCAATTGCTTCAGTTTGCATGTCTAAAGCAGCAAAGAGGTCTATGGTAACATCCCCCTGTTTCTCCTCATCCATTAGATCTTTTCCAGTAGCAGCAAGGTTTATTCTTCCAATTTTATTGGCCTGTAATTAATGTTGTCAATCTTCTAGAAATTCAACCAGCCAAAACAAAATGAGAAAACAATAGGAGACGACATTAAAAGGGGGAAAATGGATATATTAATATTATGCAAAATCAACACCACACTCTCATGCTTTAAGAATCAATATTCATCAAAGCAAAGAGATCAAATAGATTGGAAAATAAGAATAGAATGTTGGCAGAATCTAGTGAAACTAAAATAATGACAAGCCAACTCCACTAAACAGAGGGAAGAGTTGTAGAAGGAAACAGAAGCACCTAAAAACTAAGGACAGATAAAGGGAAGCAAAGCATGATTGAGATATAGTCTTAACCAGACCCACACAAGGCAGCCATAAACACAAAACCACCAAAGCAAGCACCTTGGCTAATATAGCCAGAGACAGAAGGCTCTTGGAATGTCTGCGCTCTAAAATTTAGAAACTTCCAGCCATATGCCCATTTAAACACCAGCCTAACCAGTGGGTATCAGAGGGTAATATGAATAAATAAACATATGTTCTGAGCTTTGAAACATAGAGGGGGATTAGACAGTTTTGTTGCAATTTCATAACGTTTTTGCTTGTATCCTTTGCATTTTACTTTTTAGCTGTATTTCTTATTCTCTGGCCAGATTTACTTTTTCTATTTTCTTCCTAATAAGAATCATTTATAATAACAACAACAGCAATGACAATAATAGTATTCTACAAGTAGTCAAAGCATAAATACCTCATCAAAACGCTTGGAAGAGAAAGTATTATAATGCTCAAATGCTTCATCATCCTTGGGAAGTAGGTGAGCATATCTATAACCAAAATATAGTTAGAAAAATGTCTCATAAATTACATAATGCAAGAATGCAACTCCAGTCTAGATGTCAGTTATATTAACACAGTAGACATACATGTCAGCCCCAAATGAAACAATTCTATCCCCTTAAATATTTGTCAATGAAATAAACTACCACGTGTGTTCTACACTGATCACATGATTTCGATCCTACCCATCAAAATAACTAATTTCATAAGTAATCAGTGTTACAGTATGACTTATCCATCAAAAAAATTGGGAACAAGCATCACTTTAAAACCATAATAAATATGCCGAATGTGACCATGCATAGATATCCCAATACCATCATCCTCATATCTAGAAAATTTGTTGTATGAAGCGAGGTATGAACAGTAACAGTAAAATTGAACAAAGAAAGTATCACAAAAAATTGTTTTTCAGCATATATCTATGAGCATAAAGTAGATAATCGTTTAATATGATTTAGGAAAAGTTTCATGTCAAAAAAGAAATAATTAAATACCAAATATGGCAAAGAACATGTTTCCAACAGCTCAGTAGCAACTATTTTCTTTTCTTCTGTGATAGAGAAAATAACAGATGTAAACAAAAATATCTACCAAGAGTTTGCAGTTTGAGGGATAATGTTGACCAAACTTATTATAGGTCTGACTAAAACAACCTCAATTTTTTACATGATTATATGATGCACTCCTATACATCAACAATTTCTCCTAGAAAGTTCAATATCACATCTCATACAGTAAGGATTGATGTTAACAGTTTATTAACCATATAAATGGAATTTGCAATCTTCTTCAATGCAACAACCACTTATAATCATAGAGCCCGAAATTATTACATATTGGAATCACTGTGACAGTTTACAGCTACATAATAATATCATGCGATTCTATAACAACGCATGAGCACAACATCTTACATGCTATCAAGATCAATAAAATCTTGCTTCACGAGTAAGGCAGTAAGTCTATAGAGTCCAAATGGAACAGGATTGCTGACTTCCATGCGCTGATAATATTGAAATTTAAATCCAAGAATTTGGGAAGCATGGGACTGCATAAGAGAGATAAAATCATATTATAGAAGCTTCTCAACTAAATAAGGCAAATAAAAGATAGGAATAATCTAGGTTTCAAGTTTTATCCACCTTGGGAAAAATAGGAATCAGCTCTATGAACACATCGTTATTGGGTTGAAGTTCAAAACACTCAAGGACCTGATCAAAATCATTCATCAGTAGCTAGATAACACGTGAGATGAGAATATAGATAGGCAAGTAAAGTGGAGAAAAGTAAAAAAGACAATTAAGCTGATCCAACTTACAATATCAAAAACACGATTTGGATCCAAATCAAAATGGCCAATTAGCGACTGCAGAAGTAATTAAATCAGCGCTATGATCATCATCAACAAACAACAAAATGATAACGAATAGTTATAGTTAATAAAATCATCAAAACCTTAATAACGCCAATTGTTGATGATGTTTTTTGAGTTGGCGCTTCGGAGTCCCGACAAAGAAGAGTAATCTACACAATAAAACTAAATTGAATACAGCATACAATAGCACAGTATCTGGAAAGCACTAAGGCAAGCAGATTGAGTTTTGAGCATAATGGGTTCATTTGGTTCAGAAAATGCAAGTATATTAGTGTTTCAGACCAAGTAAAACCTCAACTGCGAAATTATTAACTAGAGTAAAACCTACAATATTGTTTTACTCTTCTCAAGATCCTTGAAAATTGTTAATGACTAATTAATCTTCAAAAAGGAAGACACGATTTACAAGTTCTGCATTGCCTTATACGTTATAACTGAACATACCCAAATGAAGAGGTCCAATAACAACTTATTCCAATAGACCTTACAGCTTCCAGGATTATAGTCATTAAATCCTTGTTATGGCAAGCTTGGTTTGCTCAATTTAGCAGTGAGATCAATGTGGTTGAGTTTGGGACCAAAACATAACCAACCCAACATGCATGCACCCATAAATCCTATGACAGTAAACCAAGGACGTACAAACTTCTGATTATAAATTTACTGGCCAATGGTCATAGATCTATTAAAGATTTATGTTGAAATCCATCCATGTACAAAAGATGTAAAACAAGAGATGAGATCTTTTTAGCCAAAACCTCAATGGTTGCAATAAGTGATAAATAATTCAAAAGAAAACATCCCTAACATCAAGAGATAGGAAATTCTGCTTATACCAGCTTTGCATAGCCCTCACTCTCTTCTCTGAGAAGGTTGAATTTGGTTTGTTGATAAAGGAGTCGTGTATTTACTCTAACCTGAAACCAACAGCACAAATGAATAAAATACATAGAAGAATTGAATTTCCATTCGAACAGATACACAGTTCTTATATATTTAACATGAGCAACAAAAGGAAGAGAGAAGAACAAGGAATAATGAAGGAAGCAGCAGAAGCCCCTTGTATCATCTCATACATTGATAGAGATTAATTGCTCACCTCTTTTCCCTTCAACTCCTGAGCCTTTATTTTGATCAACTCAGCCTCCCCCAAAAATTCTTCCTTCAGATGCAAAACATACAAATAAAATTGTGTACAAGAAACTTACTAATGCATAAAAGCTTAAACCACAGTAAATTTCTTTAACAAACTAACCACAAGCCATAAGATAAATTATAAAATTAAGAATTATTGTAGATAAGGAACTTAAAAAAGCAGACCTCACAGCGTTCGTGCAGTAGCCGAACTGGAACCAAACCGGATTCCACAAGCCATCTTGCCTGAAAAATGGTAACTAATAAGCAATTATGAATTGAATAAAATTCCAACTTCCAAGGAATGAGAAACACCGCAGTTACTCAGAAAATATACATATTTATACATTAATATTTGAATCAAATAAAGCATGCAAATACTGACCAGTTTAATGAGACGAGAACGGAACTCTCCTGACATTGTATGCTGTAACCAAGGAGATATAAGTATGTAAATAGATTTGCTGGGCTTAACAGAAACGATACAGTTATAAACTATCAAGCATTCACAATTGAAACACAATCCAACGCATCACTCATAGAAACATGTCATAATATCAATACGCACTTACACGGTTACATCCCAGTAAGTACTACATAAAAATAAAATAAAAATATCACCATCCAAGCCTTATCTCACTAGGTGAATTCAGTACATGAATCAGTCCATGTCATAATACCCTAGCATCATTTATTAAGTTTACAAATATATCATTTACCTACAAAGCCCTCTTATATCTTAATAATTTGACATATAGTTTTCCTAGGTCTCTCTAATTCTAACTATTGGACCCTCATCCATCCAGTCAGCCCTCCTTACAAGTACTTCTAAATCTTCTCCACATGAACAGACAACCTAAAACGAGACTCTACAATCTTTTCTACAATGAGTGCTATCCCAACTTTTCCTCTTATGGTCGTACACTTGTATTTCTGATCATATCATGTATTGTGAAACCACTCAATCTTAACATTCTCACTTCAGCTACACTAAGTTTACTACATTAAATAATAATGACAGTAATAAATTAATAATAATATTCAGATGTATTAGAAGTAGAACTCATAAATTGAAGTTCAAAAGATAATTCAATGTAATATCTCTGACAGATCAGATCATCGTTCAAAGTAATTTTTATCTTCCAAATCAAGACTTCTTTGATGTAGGTCTCATTGAAACAGCTCCTACTTTGACTGATTATAAAATATAGTTGTAAAGATTTTGGGGGGGGAAAGTAACCTGCTCTCTAAGTAATTGGACCGAATTTCAAAAGCTTCTCCGGCCATGCTACATTCGTGCAAATTCAAAACAGAAAAAAAAAATCTTAAAGGGCAGAATTGGGAAGGAAGTAGTTAGCACCCTATCCCTTGCTAGTAACAACATTTGATTACGATAATTCTAAATGAGAGGAGATGATGAGAAAAAGAAAGGACTGCATAAGTTTAGGGAACGCATTCTTCACAGCAAAGAAAAGAAAAATGACTTCCACAAGTCGATCATTTGAAGCATCTAAGAAGCTTCCTATTTACATATGCCGTGAGATAGAGAGCAAAATTGAAGGAACAAGCACAGGGATTGAGACGATTAACAACAACTTCATAACTAAAAGCAGCAGTGACTCACATCTTGAGCCATCTGGGTCACTATATCTGCAAAATTTGAGGCTATTTTCCCAGCCGAGGCTTTATCTGAGAATACAACAGAATCTAATGCTGCTTTACACTTCTGCAACGGCAATTCACCTCGAACCTGACAGCAATTCCAGAACCAAAAATCAATCCTTTATCCCGAAAATGAAGAAACCAAAGCATTGGATTCACAAACCAAATTTCAAATTTCCAACGCAAACACCAGAAACCAAAAAAAAGTAAAGGATTTTTTAAAAAAATCAATGTTTTATTGGTGCAAAACAAGAGCGAAGGAACGCACCATAGTCCAGCAGAGCTCATAGAGAAAGCGAAGCATTGGGACGGGTTCAGAGACCTTGACGGCAGCGTTGCCACTCTTCCATTCGCGAACACAGTCCTCTGTTACATATACACGCTCTATGGCTGGGAGAGACATTATTGTTTTTTCTTTTTCTGATTAGAAACCGAAGAATGAAGAGTGATGAGATTTGAGGTGTTGAGATGGATTGTGAAAGGGTTTAAGAAGAGAATCGCATCTCCATGGGTGACACGGAAATTGGGAAAAAAAATTAGGGTTTTCTGAGAACAAAGGGGTTTGCGTTTACGACATTTTGGATTGGATTCTACATAAAGAAAGAAGAAAATAAAGTGTTTTATACAGCAATTATTTCTAGTTAAATTAAACTTTGTGAATTTTGAGTTTAAAAAAAAAAAAAACTTTGTGAATTTTGATATGTAACAAAAAAAAATTGTGAAACATTCATTTTTTTTTTTACTAAAACCAAATTTTAGTCCTAATACAATGTATTATTTATCAATTTAATCATTTGAAATCGATTTCACCCATTTAGCGTAAGTTGAGATGTAAAAAAAACTTAAGTATGCTAAGAACTCTTGCATGAGAAACAATTTTCAACTCTTGAATTGGTTTTTGGGTTGAATTAGGTTTCCCAAATTCTAATATGTCATCAGTATTTATCTGTAAAACTGAGATTTTTCCCAAGTTTTGGTTTGGTCGAAAGTCATTTGACAGGTAGTTTCGATCGAATTCAAAGTTATTCAGCTAGATCAAAAGATATGTTTTTGATAATCGACTAAAATTAATGAAGGTATTTTTTTGTCGAAGTTGAATTCCTATTGGAAACGAATCTTAAATCAAACAAGTATAAGGTTTGTTTCGATTGAAAGCTTGGCGCACAAGAGAGTCATTATTCGACGGACGTTTTGGGCAATTTAAACACATAAGACGCGTGAAGAGTAGAGAAGCAAGTTCAACGCACGTGTAAAGCTCAGGAGATTTGTCTGTTGCCAGCGGTTGAAGACTTAGCCTATAAATAGAAAATGTCAAACTCGTAATCGGGGTTGGTTCATTCGATCATTCGCAACACATCTCTCAAACGTAATACTCTGCCCATTCACTATACATCCAAGTAACCGTGACACGCAGCAAACCGGGGAGTCAAACGTATGTGATTGAGCGAGTCGAGAACAACAACTTTAAACTTATGCAAGTTTACCCTTTCAGCAATTCAATGCAATTTACCTTTTGCTCAATGCAATTTTATATTTTATTTGACCTTTTCCGCTCTTAACGCATTTACATTCTGTTATTTCTTTCAAAGTCAAGTCTTTACCCATTTGAGTCGAACACTTTCGACGGGTTTTATTTTTTTCGTTCATTTACTTTAAACACAAAGCACTGTTCATTTCAAACCCAAGAGCCCAAAGAGAATCAAAATTCAGTCTATTTATCAATATTTAGATTTCTCTATGTTTACAAATATCCAGAGTAAACATTATCCTAAATTTGTTTAAGTGAAGATCACTTGTATATGATGTATATGAGACACTCGCAGATGTTCATTGTTGCATATTCCACACTCCAAATGTCCTACCCTGTGTGTGAGAAGTTTGTTAAAAAGTATCACATTAACTACTGATAGGGACAAGATGGCCCTTGTATTTAGAAAACAATCTTCATTCATCAAATCTTGAGCTTGTTTTTTGAGTCAAATCTCCCAAATCCAAAAACATTCATTTAAAATTATAAAAAAAATTATTAATTCTAAAAAAAACAACTATTTTTTAGAGAATTTTATGAAATGTATAAGTGATTTACGTCTAATTGTTTGGTTAAACTAATGAAAACATTTTTTATTTTCTCTATTATGTATGGCAACGGTTTTTTTATAAGCTAATTAAAGTAGGTAATTAAAATTAATTTTTTAGAATTTTTAAATTTAATGGTTATTTTTTAAAAGTTGAGGCAAACACCTTTAAAGTTAAAAATTAATTTTTTTAATTAAAAATCTTGGATTTATGGGCCAAGTCAGATGGGTGGTGGTGGCGTAGTGCGGGACTCCACTGGCAATGGCTTTCGGGGTCTGCTTGTTCGTATGGGGCTAGTTGTGCTTTTCATGCAGAACTTATTACCCTTCGAACTGGTTTGATGCTTGTTTGGGATTTGGGTTTCCGAGAAATTGTCTGCTATATGGATTGTATGGATATTGTGGAGCTTCTGAGTCAGAACAGGGGCACTCAAACTTATTGGCAACATGACATTATTGCGTCTATTCGGGAAATGTTGGCTGAGGATTGGAATGTTCAATTCTCATATGTTAGGCGGGATAGGAATGGTGTGGCGGATGCGTTGGCGAGACAAGCTTCTCATGCAGGGTGTTCAATGCGTATTTGGGAGGAACCTCCTTCCTCTGTAATCCCGCTCTTGTGCAAAAATGTAGTAGCTTAGTTCGTTTCCTTTACTGTTTGCTTTTATTCCTTTTGTAAAAAAAAACCCACGAATTTAAAATGCATATTTTTTTATCCATCCACCTACTCATGACTAATAGAATCAAATAATTTTTTAAGGACAAAAATGAGATTTTAAATATTATTGTTCCGGTCGGCTTCTTTGTCACTCGGCCTGATGATGACATCTCAACCGATCAAAAGGTATGTACCAATGCATCCGCCATAAGGCCAGACTAAATGACTCAGGAATATACATCCCACTCAGTTGTGTCCGCTCGACCATACAAAGACTGAGACACAAGCCGAATGTCATCTACTCGCTCGAGCGCCCAGCTTAAAGGGCTCCCTCACACTTGTAGAGACAACCGCTAGGGGGCCCTCACACTTACCGGTTATATCGTTTATTTAGCATTTATACTAGAGTTCTAACTGGGTCTTTGAGATTTCCTCTAAACTCAAACACTGACTTGAACGTCGAAGTGTCTTTTACAAGTATCTTTATTGTGGAACCTGAAGCTCTACTCGGCCAGATATAAGTTTTGCAGTCCAACAACTTTCTTAGTTCATGGAAGTCCTTACTGTGACTCATCATCAACTATTTTCATGTTTCTTTTACTTCTCCCACTCCATTTTATTGTGACAGAGAATCAACAAAGCATATTGCATTTGCATCCAATCCTAGCTTTCATGAAAGAACAAAATATATTGAACTGGACTGCCATTTAGTAGTGAAAAGCTAGTCCATCTTCATCCAACTTCTACATGTGATCAACTTGCTTACATACTAACTAAGCCTCTTGATCCTACTCATTTTGATCATATTTTGTCCAAGTTGGGAGTGCACAATATCAACTCTTCAGCCTTTGGGGGGATAAATGGTGCTTGGTGATGGTAGGGGATGCCATGCAATGGCTTGACCGTGGAGGAAGGGCAGAGTGCGCGAATAAAATATGCTAAGCGACGATGGTTGCACACTCACAAACAAATTTATAAGATTTGCAATATATTTTTTAACACGAAAGAAAAAAACTAAAATTAAAATTACGAATGGAAAAATAATTTTAACTTCCAAAAATTTCAAAATTCTGAACAAAAATCTTCCTTAAATAAGGTTTAGCTTTTTATATGTTAAGATTACAAATTACTTGAAAATAAATAACGGTAGACATAACCTTATTTTACACAATTTAGAGTCAAACTCTCAGTTGTTCTTGCTCGCGATGAGAAGGGACAACCGCTATTTGGTTTCTATGTTTTTGAATTTAGTGGCAATTTGCTACATGCGGAAGCCTTTGCCTTGCTTGAGGGTCTCTCTATTGCCTGGAATCGTGGTTACAAAGAAGTGATATGTGAAGTGGATTGTGATGAGTTGCTGACAACTCTGGCAGATCCTGAGAGCTTGAGATTACTTCGGGGGCGCAAGAGATTAACCCATCTATTCTCAGAGATTGGAAGGTAATCCTCCATCGTGTTCTAAGAGAATGTAATGCTCTTGCGGACTGCTTAGCTAGGCTTGGCTCCAATTCGCTCGCCGATGGTGTCCATATTTTAGAAATGCCTTGTTATGAGAGACACTCATTGTCGGTGTCTTTGTTTTATGTTTGTTTAGTTTTTTGAAGAGAAAAAAAAGTCAAACTCACTTTACATAACATGAGTGTTATCCAAACCACCGCATTAGCTAAGAAGATACCATTATCCCAAAATAAACAATCTTCAATCTTGTGTATACTTCTATAGTAAGAGCACCAATGTCCTTTAACAATTATTTACCTACTGACCTTACAAGAAACTAAGCGTATGCGTGCGTGCCCATGAACCTTATGACTAGGGGCTTTATAAATTAGTATTTGCAGTAAGTTTTCACAGTGACTGATTGTTAAACGCAACAGAATATATCTTTCAATGTCCGCATTTATATGCAAGGTGCAAGTGAAAGCACTAATGGTGGAATCACATCTAAATCCTTGTAAATTAATAAAAGACTAAAGATCAACCATGTTTTCAGCACCTCTATCTTCTTGCATCACAAAACTTCAAGAATACCAGAAGTTTTATCCTTTTCAAAAGAAAAGAAACCATCAAGCTCAAGGTACTGTTTGGTGGCTGCAGGGTGGGAAGAGAAACATGTCTGACAAAAGAAGTACATGCATGGAAGCCAGAGCTGATATAAAAGTCTATCTAACTTCATACATGTTTGGAAACGCTTTATATAATCATTTTTAAAGCTAATCAAGCTTTTGTCGTAGCAGCTTCTATGTGCCACAATCGATTCTGAGAGGAAAAATGCTGATCCAATCATGCTATTCATGGTCCATAAGAAGGTGTAAAGGAACTTGCACTGTCTGGTGGCTGAGTGGTTGTGTTTGACCTTGTATTGTCTCCACTAATAGTATTGTCTCCACTAATAGTAGTAGTTGTAGTAATAGTATTATGCACTGATGGAGAAGAAGAAACTAAATCCAGGGTGCAAGTTCCTTCAAAATCTTGCCACCTTTGGAGTACTTCTGGTAATGTCATATGAAAGTCGATCCCATAAACCTCTTCAGCATCTACCTTTGTAGGCCTCCACACCTCAACAAGAGGTAATAGCACATTCACTACATGGCTCATGTCGGGTCGCGGATGAGGGTCTGTTGCAGTGCATTGCCCTGCTAACTCAGCCACAGTGCTAATGTTGGTGTAGGTTTCCTCATCAACTTCAATCGTTGGGTCAATGATGGTTCTCAATGAGTCTTCCATTAAAATCCTCCGGAACCATGTAACAAGGTGGATGTTCTCATCAGGTAGGGTGTCATCAAGTGCTTTCCTTCCAGTTATCATCTCCATGAGAATCACCCCATAACTATAGACATCAACCTTTGTTGTAAGTCTTCCAGTGGCTGCCAAGTCATTCATGAAATTCCCATGTTAGTGCCATGGATAATTGAACAAAGAAAGGATATAAATGAACTATGAGTATCAAGAGATAGACACAACTTCAACATGAGAAAGCTTCCACATGAGAGAACCTTGATCATATGTTAATGACTATACATTCTAATGACCATTAGAGTAAAGAGCCACAAGTTATTTGGCCAAGTGGGTTGTTTATCTATAATTACAACAACTACTTATTGTAATGCAAGGTGTAAACAACAACACAAGAGACTGAAGAGAGCAATCATGTCAGTCATTTTCATAGTCAATGATTGTACTAAAAATTGCTTTCTGATAAACTATAGTATAAACTTAATATCAACCCTCAAAGCAGTAGCAATGTTACAAGTTATGCAAAGTGGCTAAAGAGATCACAGAAAGTCCAATGGCTTTTAGAATGCATATTGAAACAAATTTAATAAACTAGTGTGGTGACCCGTCACATTCATGGGGCATACACTTCACAATTGGGATTAAAAATGTGTTTGATAGCATTTATGTATTGACTCTGAATTCAAAAAAAATAAGAAGTTGCAACATGTAAAATATAAAGAGGTGAGACACTTGATGCCTAGTTGCAATAGATTTGGTTCTGTCCTGTGTAACACTACTCACTACCTCCACAAAGAGGGTTTCAACTGAAACTGAAGTTGGAACTTGAAACAAAAATAAATCAACTAATCAAGTGCTAGGACCTAGGAATTGGTAGGATTCTTTTCTTCATTTTTTTCTATCCACCCTACTTATCCTATTGGTGCTTGCACATGCTCATTGTGCAAGTGAAAACATAAAAAGAAATTTTAATTACATTTTGATGCATGAGAATAAAAAACAGATATAACATGCATAGCTAGTACTTGTTTTTCCACATGACAAAAATAAGTAATGGCGTGTTTGGATTAGTGGTGACACACAATCTAAAGCACAATAAACTAAAAAGCTACACTTATTAGATTCTTCCTAAAAGTTATTATGTCAGTCCCAACAACAAAACAGAAAACGCTCAAAAGTCATGGGGAACACAATTTTAAAATGATCTACCTGCATATTCTGGTGCCATATATCCAAAAGTTCCAGCAAGTCTAGTTTGAAATGAAGCTTTTCCTTCAGGAACAAGCCTGACCAATCCAAAGTCTGATACTTTAGCATGCAAATCATCTCCAAGCAAAATGTTGGATGGTTTGAGATCCCTGTGAATAAAAATCTGTTGGCCCAAAACATGAAGATACTCAACACCTCTAGCAACATCCAATGCAACACTAAGCCTTGTCTTCCATTCCAGTGGTTTTAGCCCTTCCACTTTCCAGTTGAATAAGTGTGTACTAAGAGCACCCTGGGGCATGTGCTCATAGACAAGAAGTCTCTCATTTGCATCCAAGCAATAACCTAAGAGTGCAACCAAATGCTTGTGTCGAACCTTAGTAAGCACTCCAATTTCAGCCATGAACTCATTCAGCCCCGTCTCACCCACCATTCCTAATTGCATCCTTTTCACTGCAATCATTGTCCCATCATGCAATTCTCCTTTGTAGACAGTGCCAAAACCTCCCCTCCCCAGTATGTTTTCTTCATTGAAATTGTCAGTAACTTCTCTCAAAACTTCAATGGAAATCACCATATTACTAGTCTCCCCCTGATAACAAGTGGGGCTTAACACATTAGTTCCTTCACCACCACCACCATCACTTGAAATCCATATCTTCACTTCCTTTCCATCCTCATAACAGCGAGGATGTACCCCATTTGCAGTTTTCTTTGGAGCTTTTTCCTCCTGCTTCCTCTTTTTCCAGAACCTAACAAATATCACAGCACCACCAACACAAAGTAAAACACCCACCCCAATTCCAACCAATATGGCTATATAATTATGTTTCTTGCCTCCAGAACCCGAGCTAGGACCCGAGCCATTTGGAGAAGAAGGTTTATCCTTTCCTATATCAGGATTCCCACCTACTTTGACAATCAAACCTTCACGGAACGACGGTACCCGGCCATATAACTGGTTATTGGAAAGATCTAGCTCTACCAGAAGAGTCATACTAGTGAGTTCCTTTGGTATGGTACCAGTGAGAGCATTGTTAGCAAGAATCAATTTTGTCAGAGAAGTAATGCTGGCGAAATTAGGAGAAATGGTGCCAGAAAGACCCATTTTCTGAAAGTTGATAACAGTGATGTTTCCACCAGAGCAAACAATCCCTAACCATTTATTAGCACAAGGATCATTACCTTGCCAACTCTCAGCAAACTTGAGAGGATAACCCAAAGGCTCCACGACAGATAGCAGAACATTCACCAAAGGACTACATGGCTCCCCAGGCACATTTGTGCAGAACTGGTTCCTCCCTTTACCTATATCATTGTCCACTACTACCCCATCTCTGAAATTGGGAATTGGACCTTGAAAATTGTTGTTGGTCAAATTCACAACTTGGAGGCTTGGAAGAGCCAAAACTGAGGGTGGAATAACACCAGTCAGCTGGTTATCCCTCAACCCCAAATCAGACAATTGATCAAGCTTTGACAAGTCAGGGATTGGACCAGTGAATGAGTTTCCATGAGCCCAAATTTGCTTCAAGGAAGTCATCTTCTGCAACACAGCAATGGTCCCATTGAGTTTAGAGTTGCTGTTCTGTCCATTCACCAAGAGATTCTCAATTGAACTACCAGCCAGGGTTTCAGGCAAACCCCCTTCAAGGTAATTATCAGAAATGGAGAGATAAACCAAACCAGGGAAAGGACCATCTTTTCCAAAAAACTCAGGGATGGTTCCAACAAGGTTAACACTCTCAGCACTGAAAGTTTGCAATGCAACACAGTCTCTGAGAGTGTCAGGAACCTGCCACTGAGGGAAAGGGTTGTTGTCGATTCTCACCTCTTGCAAACTGCTCATGCCCTTGAAGAAATCGCTGGGGAAAGAGCTGAATTTGTTGTCATGGATGAACAGCCTCTGCAAGGATTTCGAAAGGTAAGGGAATGACCCTGTTAGGGCATTACCCTGGCACTCGAAACGCTCCAATTCCGTGAGCTTCTCGAGTTCCTTTGGGAGAGAGCCCTGAAGATTCTTGTTCCCGATTTGAATGGCGGTGACGCGTTTTCCAGGACCACACTGAACGTGCTCCCATTTGCAGACATTTGGGTCTGTCCATTGGAAGATACCAGGGGGTTGGATCATGTTCTTCAAAATGCCCATTACCGCTGCATCATCGTCCTGGCACCTAGCTGGGATAATCGCAAGAGAAAGCACCAGAAAAAGGAGAAAACTACCAAAAGGAGCAAAACCCAGTTCAGGTTTCACCATTGTTCTCTTCTTTTGTAACTTTTTTGTTTTCTGAAAACAGGGGAAAAACAGAGGTGGGTGAAGAAGAAAACAGAGGAACCCCCTCCCCCTTAAGGGTTTAAGGAGGAAATTGATGACCTTCCATTGGTTGATCAAGGGGAAGGAGGAGGAACCCACCCCTAACGGAAAAAGCGAATTTTGGAGAGGAAAAAAACTCGCTTTTTGATTTGTTAGGGGGAAGAAGAAGGTGCAGGAAAACAGAGACAGAAAATGCAGTTTGTTTTGTTTTGTTTGGGGAGAGATTGAGAGAGAGAGAGAGAGAGAAGAAAAGGGTGTATGTGTGTTTTGGAGGTTTGAGAATCAATGGCTTGGAATGCATGCACCAATCTCACTCCTCGCATGGAACTGCACGTAACGGTTGTAGTGAGTTGTGTTTGTTTCAAAGAAATGGATCACAAAGATAAGGGTTATTGCCCTTTTCCTTTTAAAAAAAATAAATAAATCTCGCTTAATGCGATCACTTGCGGCGAGAGCGATGAATACTCTAAGTTGCTCTCACAATTTTAACACGGTATGGTCTTGTCACTTTTTACTATTGTGACAGGTATCCGTTTGACTTAAAAAATGCTTCATTTTGTCACCCTCATTCAATTGGAAATTGATTTGGGTAATTCATTTTCGGACATTTTAATCATTAAATGAAATTTATAATTAAATCAAATTATTGTGTATTAATAGTTCGGTTTATAAGGTAAATTTAGATATCATGATCGCTGATTGAAAAATAAAAAGTTAAGACAGCACATAGTGTGTTTATACATGATCTTTTTTTTTTGGTTACATAAGGAAAGAAAAAAAAAAAAAAAAGCAACTAAGCTACCGCATCTTTGCACAAGAGCGGAATCACAAAGGACGGAGGCTCCTTCCAAATACGCATCGGACACCCTATGTGAGAAGCCTGTCTCGCCAACGCATCCGCCACCGCATTTCTATCACGCGAAACATAGGAGAATTGGACCTTCCAATTCCCAACCAGCATAGCTCGAATACAAGCAATAGTCTCTCGTTGCCAAAAGGTTCGGGTGTCCCTGTTCTGGCTCAAAAGCTCCACAATATCCTTACAATCCATGTAGCAAACTATTTCACGGAAACCCAAGTCCCATACCAGCTTCAAACCGGATTGAAGCGCTAGAAGCTCCGCCAGGAAAGCACAACCAGTCCCATAAGAACAAGCAAAGCCCGAAACCCATCGGCCAATGGAGTCCCTCACTACACCGCCACCACCCATCTGATCTGACCCCGCCAACCAGCTGCCATCCGTATGAAGGTGAATCAAATTAGTACCCTTCACAAACATGGATTCTCGAGTGTTCGGCATTATCTTCCCCCATCTCGCAAACTCATTTGCCGTTATCAAAATCTGCCGCCAAACCACTTGAATAGGCCACGGTTGAGGATCGAAGACCACGCTATTCCGCCAACGCCATATACACCAGAGAGTGGCAATCGCGAACGCCTGATGAGGTCCCTGGAGGAGGCATCGAAGCCAGTCTTGGAAGGAATACGTCGCAGGTGGGGTTGGTAGCAAACTATGAAAGTGGCTCCATACCAATCGCGAGTCACGACAATATCGCAAGAGGTGTTCAACATCCTCCTCCTGCTCACCACATCGAGGACAAATCGCGGTCAAACTCAGATGGCACTGGCGCCGCTTTGAGTTCGTCGGAAGGGCGCTGCGACCCACTAGCCAAAGGAAAAAACGAACCTTCTCTGGTGCCTGAGATGTCCAGATCACCTTCCAGTCACGAAAGCTCGGCTGGTCATTACGCTGAAGCATGTGATACGCGGAGGCTGTCGTGTAAACTCCTGAGCTAGTTCCTGACCACAGAATCCTGTCCTCCTCATCAGAGCTCAGCGGTATACGAACCCGAACAATTTCATTAACTAACTCTGGTGGTAGAGGCGTGTATACATGATCTATCAATTAATGGTAAATTAAATCACTAACTTTAAAGTTTCAAAAAAAATCACTACTAATTTTAAACACGTATTTATTTTATGTTTCAGCTCTAGGTCCAAAGTTCAATTCTTAAGAATCGCGCTTTTAGGAAGACATTTTATTTTCAATCTGCCCAGTTTAGAATTACGAGAACAATTTAATAAAATAATATAAGCATTTACTTTAGAGTAACCAAATTCATACTTGGATAATGTAAATAAGTTTTACATTTATACTATTCAATAAGGATTTACTCTATCCATACCTTTTTATAAAAATTAAATTAGAGGTGCACTTTCGTCCTTTACATAAGAATCAATATAAAGTTGGTGATAAATTAATTATTTTTTTATAAGAATACTCTTATTTAATTCAGATTTTTCTTTCTTTCTACTCACAAAAACATTTCTGATGCATAGAAATTAAAAAATGTGGGTTATGTATAATTTTTAAAAATTGATATAAATTGAAAATAAATTTTATTTCCTTATGTAACAAAAAAAAATTGAAAATAAATTTAATACGACTAACGATATTTCTTAAAGGGCGTGAAATGATAGTTTAGTTGGAGTGCTATTTTATCACATTAAAAAAACTTAAATAATAAATACCGAAAAGAAATATAATAAATATGATTTGATGTATATATATTTATTTTTAAGAGCTAAACAATGTTAAAATTCTTTTAAAATTAAAATAATGTGAGTTGAATCCACTCTCTCGCCAAATCGAATTGGATTGGAATTAATTTCCAGACCCGTATGATCAACAATAAAGATTTATAGATATATTACAAACACCTTATTTTGTCTCTATCTTTTACTTCTTATCACATATCTTTTACTTCTTATCACATCATATTATATATCACATCTATTACTTCTCAATCTTATTTTCATTTCTCTCTTTGAGTGTCTACCATTAACAGATGTCTATGAATTTTAACTCACCCAATCAATTTCTAAGGTCTCGTTAGGGTGGTTTTTGGTTTTATGTTTTCAAATTTTTAAAAGCCAAAACTAGTTTTCAATTTTATAAATCCATTTTTATTTTATGGTGTTTTTCAATTTTAAATAAGTTATTGTCAACTTTGTAAATCCACAATAGTCTCCACAATTATCAACTTAGTAAATTCACAACAGTGGGTGGTAGTGGCGACAGGATAATAGAGAAGTAGCAATGGCGGTAGAGGCCAATGTTACCTAATGGCAACGGCAATGGCAGTGGCGATGGTGGTGGTGTAGGAGGTTGTAATGATAACAGTGGTGGAGGGTGGGGCAGTGGAGGTGGTGGTGCCTGCATCAACGGTGATGGTGGCGACAATGGAGGTGGATGTGGTGGCGATGAAGGTGGTGGTGGTCGTGGAGATGGATGTTACATGGTGGCAGTGGTGTAAGTGTTCATGGCGGCGACGATAGTGGTGATAGTGGAGGCGGTGGCGACAGTGGTGGCGATAGAAGTGGCAGTGGTGGAGGGGCGATAGCGGTGGAGGTGGTGGCGACAATAGAGGTAGAAGTCGTGGTGTTGGCGGTGGTGGAGGAGGTGGAAGTGGTGGTGGAGGAGGGTAGCGATGGATGTGGAGGTAGTAGCGGTGGGGGTGGTAGTGGTGGAGGGGGTAGTGGAGGGTGGAGTGTGACGACGAGAGGTGGTGGAGGTTGGTGGCAGTGCAGGTGGTGGCGATGGTGATGGTGGTGAGGGTGGAGATGGTGGCGGCAGTGGCAGAGGGTGGTGGTGGTGGTGGTGGAGGCGGCGACAATAGAGGGTGTGGTGGTGGCAGCGAGGACAGTGGCAGAGGGCAATGGTGGTGGTGGCGGGGGGGTGTGGTGGCGGTGGTGATGATACATGTTATTGAAACTAAAAACCAAAATATGAAAACCATATTTTGTCATTTTAAAAATAAGGCTAAAACCGTTTTGAAAATTGGGTAAAAAACCAGGTCAACAACATTTTTGCCGAACACGTTTTGTTTTCAAATTTACACTTGGAAACCAAAAACCAAAAACTGGCAACCACCTCGAACGAGCCCTAAATATAATGATTTAAGACGAAGAAGATAGAAACTTTCCTATTGATACGGGCTTGTATTGGGTAGTAGTGGCCCATACATACAGGTGGCCCCAAAATGAAGCTAGAGATTGAAGCCAGTCTGACACATTAAGCCCATCATCCTTTAACTTATCACGTCCACCAAGTGCCAATCGCTCGATCACAACATATTCCAATATATCATACTCAAGCTGTTAAAACAAAAAAGTAAGGTTCCAAGTCAAAACTATATACCAATATGCAAAACAATTTCAAAAAAGCAGAGCATAATGGATGTACAAAATAAGAAAAGGAAAAGTACCACCAAAGATGGTGAAAAGAAGGATTGTTGGAGTAACGTAGTGTATGAGAGTACTGTGTACTCGGGTATATGGTATCCTGCCCTTATAGGCAGTTAGAATCTCTCCCTCACTCTCTAGTATATTGTAAACGAGTGAAATTAACATCCAAGAAGACAATGATCACTGAAATAATACATCATTTAATTAGCAGCTTGAAGATGGCACTCTTTTTCTTCTCCATCTGTTTGAAAAGGAAATTAAATCGTAATTTGGCTGAGAATGACCCTGTGGGCAATAACGTAGAGGATCAACTGGATTCTCAGATTCTAGGACTTATTTGTTCAGACTAATTGGAAGGCTTCCTTTTTCTCACTAGATGGTTGCGTTACTATAATTCTTGTTTGTTTATATCTAACTCCAAGGATTTAAAAACAAATAAGGTCACACATCTCTAACTGCCTAATGAGGTAACAAATTATGATATCACTAGAGGATGCAATCGACATGAAACCAGACGTTAAAACAAAAAGAAATATACACACCTGAGTCAAATACTTAAATGCATCAACCACAGGAGTAATCATGTCTCTGTATGCCTCAATCTGCATATCATACAGTATAAAAAATTAACATAACAGAACGCACATCATCAACATCAGCCAGGGCTCCAGTCTTCACAGGATACAAGCTCTACAAAATCACCTGATGAACAATTGTTCGAAGGACGGTCATAGGGTTTGCATGAGCTAATTTTGCAACCATCCGACCCAGCTGTTTCAAATTTTCCTTCGCAAGCCGTTTCAAAATGCGTCTAGTATCCAACTGTATAGAAATAAAGTAAAGAGAATAAAGATAATGAGGAATGAAGCTTGCAACATTCAGCACAGATGATCCAAACATATATAGATCGGCAAACCTTGGCAGTTTGTCTTGCAGCCAAGAGCATAGGAATGCGCTCATCATCTTTTTCCCATTCACCATATAAGCGATAACGCACCTAGATATTCATCAACCAAGCTTGTTAATATAGTTAATAATATATCAGGTAAAAGGATAAAGAATCAATACAAAGGAGAACCTCATAAGGAAGGAGACTCATCAGTTCCCAAATTTCCTGACCAACTGCTGGATTGGCAGGAATCAACTGTAGAGAAGGTAGTAGACATGCTCCTAAAGCATCCTCCACCCTTAGCCTTGCATCCTTAAGGTGTAAGTGAGGGCTTCCAGTAATATGAGATTGAGGATTCAAGGCACCATTACCACGACTTACAAGCTCTAGAGCAGAAAGGTAATAACCTCTCAAAACTCTACAAACCTACTCATGTTTTGGAGGGAAAATGGGAGAGAAGGGGAATATGTAATCAGCATTAAACATATCAATGGGAAAAGATAACAGAATATCAAAACAACTTTATGCACCTTCTGCAACAACATAGTATCACGGTAGAGATAAGGTCCAGTACAAGCAAGCATCTGAAAAAGCTCCTTCGGAAGATTTATAAAAGAACCATGTCCTGAGGAGTTATCTACATCCATTGCATCAGAGCTGCCTCCTGTGGACGATCCAGGGTTTTGAAGATGTGCTTGACGAATAACATCATATGCTGAAGAAATTGACTTCTCAATAAGCCTGGACAAAGATCCCAATATTATTTAAAGCTATTGCTAACACAATCCTTCAAACAAACTACAGACACAAAAAAACTAAGAACTAGTTGGCCCAAATATACAAGCTGTTTATGCATTAACATGCTATAAAATACAGGCAACCTCATGAATGTTGGGTGCGAACCACCACTTTGGACCAACTTCTCAGTTCTCAGTCTATTTCAAAAGACTTAAGAAGAAAAAACAGGGCAAAATAAAGGTGTCATTTTGAATTTTGTTGGAGTGTAATGTAACTTCAACAAGGGAATCTCTTTGCCCTTGCTTCAGGAATCAGGATACAATAGCTTTTATGGCATCCCTCAAGTGCTGTATTCATGGCTGTTTCAAGGAAGTACAGCACTATAATATAAAAACATATTACGTGTCTTTACCTAATAGCCTAAACTTATGGAACAATTAGTTCAAGACACAACATCAAAGCCTCTACGATCAAGTGGTCTAAAATCCAATCCATGTGCTACCTCATTTTTTCAATAAAAAGTTGACTTGCTGCACAAAGTAGATGAACTTGTGCACTGCTCATGCTTCGAGTCCAAAAGGCTCTTGGATGATGGCGCACATTAGAAATTAATATAAAAATCATTGATGTGTCTACGCCCCCTAGTTTTATTTTCCTTTTGCATTATTTTAATCTCAATTAAAAATAGATAAACATCCTCATCAATATTGACATTTATTTCCAAATGCATTATCCGGAAAAAAAAATCATTACAAATACATTCAATAGACACGCATGTCCACAAATGCACCCGGAGATAAATTCTTAATTCTATTTATAATGTTTACATAAAAGAGCGAGAGATATCATATACCAGCTTTACCTGAACAAACTATCACATATTTGAGTATGTTCCACTGCATTGAGTGGTGAGAGGCGTTCAAATAGCAGATGTGCATGATACCTATGAAAGCAAAAGCAAAAGATCCTATAAATATATATTCACCAGAGGGAAGTTCTATGAGCACAACAAATACTCAGTACAAAAAGAAAGATCACGTAGTGCCAGCCATATATCAATATATTAGGACTGAAAAAGAAATAAATCTTTAACAAAAAGTCATAAATTTTGATCCAAAATTTATCTCAATATTCACACACAATGCTGATCAAGTGGCCATGTATAAAAACATTAATGCAAGCACTGATATATGAGTTAATCCCGGGAAGTATGACAAAATGTCTCCACCAATCTGCGTACTGGGGAACGAGTTTCAATATGTATCATTATGAAGAGATTAAGAGTGCATTTGCAAGAGCTTATTGTATAGTATAAGATCTTAAGCAGGTGTTTGATTAAGCTTATGAAAATAGTTTATGATCAACCTATAAGCTCTTTTAAGCTTATGTTGATCAGTTTCTCGAATTAGCTTATGAATACAAGCTTTTTTCAGCTTATTTCAATAAGCTTTTAAATAAGCACTTATGTGATAAGTGGTTCTTGACACAAGTGCTTAACTAAGTTGTGTACCCAGGCGCACCCGAATATTCATTATATACAAATAGCTTAATATATTCCCTATTCTGACAGTATCCTAAGCAGTTTAACCTGACATAGAAGGTGGAAGGCTATCCATCTAGTTATGAGACTGGTAGGAACTGAAATTCCTTGATATTGTTTCTTTGACAAAGGGAGCAGAAGTCAGTTGTTATCCATCCTAAGCAATGCTCCTTACAACTGAGGCAAACCCTTTGGATAACAAAATGACTCTAAGATAGGGGGGGAACTTTAGTCTTATCACAGTTTGGAATGCCACTGAGTAGTCCACCACTGGCACTAAGGCAAAGGCCACCCTCAACCTATGTTAAATCTTCCATACCCAAACAGCACTCATTCCCCCTTAAGTCCCCATTTTCCCATTGATTCCTTAATCTCCTGCTCCGCTCATCATATGCCACCTGTCAATTGTATTATAATTCTCCCTCTCTAACAGATTCCTCGACCTACTTACCATTACACTTTGTTTTTAATATGAATTTGTAGAAGTGCGATGGAGAGAAGTGGAGGGGAGAATGGTGACTTCTTCAGTTTAGGAAAACAAAAAGACAGCGAGAAAGGGAAAAAATTGAATTAGAGCCCACATAAATGTTATCTACTCAAGTGGAGAGAACTCGAGTTTTGAGGAGACAATTCACTCTATCCAATTATACTCATCTATTTATTTCTCTCATTTAGTGTGGGGCCAATTTAAGTCTTATATTTTATCAAAGGTTAAAGAAGACATTATATCAATCACTTACTTTTGTCTCACATTCCTATCCTACCAAACAATTGGAGAAAGAACTCAATTTCATTCTCTTCTACTTATTTCCTTTTCCCCTCAATCCAAACGACCTAAAAATCTAACCATTTTCTATTCATTGTCTCCTCTCCTATTTCTTTCTACCCTACTTGTCTACCTCCTTCCCACATCCGAATTCCGAGGCTAAGTTTTAATATTATCATGTTTTATCAGCATATAAACATGCAGACCCTTGTTATTAGGCACATCCTCCCTTCTTCTCATAAACTCATCAGTCATCGGACTATCAAATACCCAAACATAAAGCAGCCCAGAAGGAAAAAAATAGCATATAACAGTCTCAAGTCTCAACCACCACATGCTATCAGTAGATTTACAAGTCACATATACCAGTCATCCACTGAAAGAAAGCCAGTAAGCAAGCCCAAAGTTTGACTGTTTTGAAGCTCAGACATCCGCTCTTCAATTGCTTCAGTTTGCATGTCTAAAGCAGCAAAGAGGTCTATGGTAACATCCCCCTGTTTCTCCTCATCCATTAGATCTTTTCCAGTAGCAGCAAGGTTTATTCTTCCAATTTTATTGGCCTGTAATTAATGTTGTCAATCTTCTAGAAATTCAACCAGCCAAAACAAAATGAGAAAACAATAGGAGACGACATTAAAAGGGGGAAAATGGATATATTAATATTATGCAAAATCAACACCACACTCTCATGCTTTAAGAATCAATATTCATCAAAGCAAAGAGATCAAATAGATTGGAAAATAAGAATAGAATGTTGGCAGAATCTAGTGAAACTAAAATAATGACAAGCCAACTCCACTAAACAGAGGGAAGAGTTGTAGAAGGAAACAGAAGCACCTAAAAACTAAGGACAGATAAAGGGAAGCAAAGCATGATTGAGATATAGTCTTAACCAGACCCACACAAGGCAGCCATAAACACAAAACCACCAAAGCAAGCACCTTGGCTAATATAGCCAGAGACAGAAGGCTCTTGGAATGTCTGCGCTCTAAAATTTAGAAACTTCCAGCCATATGCCCATTTAAACACCAGCCTAACCAGTGGGTATCAGAGGGTAATATGAATAAATAAACATATGTTCTGAGCTTTGAAACATAGAGGGGGATTAGACAGTTTTGTTGCAATTTCATAACGTTTTTGCTTGTATCCTTTGCATTTTACTTTTTAGCTGTATTTCTTATTCTCTGGCCAGATTTACTTTTTCTATTTTCTTCCTAATAAGAATCATTTATAATAACAACAACAGCAATGACAATAATAGTATTCTACAAGTAGTCAAAGCATAAATACCTCATCAAAACGCTTGGAAGAGAAAGTATTATAATGCTCAAATGCTTCATCATCCTTGGGAAGTAGGTGAGCATATCTATAACCAAAATATAGTTAGAAAAATGTCTCATAAATTACATAATGCAAGAATGCAACTCCAGTCTAGATGTCAGTTATATTAACACAGTAGACATACATGTCAGCCCCAAATGAAACAATTCTATCCCCTTAAATATTTGTCAATGAAATAAACTACCACGTGTGTTCTACACTGATCACATGATTTCGATCCTACCCATCAAAATAACTAATTTCATAAGTAATCAGTGTTACAGTATGACTTATCCATCAAAAAAATTGGGAACAAGCATCACTTTAAAACCATAATAAATATGCCGAATGTGACCATGCATAGATATCCCAATACCATCATCCTCATATCTAGAAAATTTGTTGTATGAAGCGAGGTATGAACAGTAACAGTAAAATTGAACAAAGAAAGTATCACAAAAAATTGTTTTTCAGCATATATCTATGAGCATAAAGTAGATAATCGTTTAATATGATTTAGGAAAAGTTTCATGTCAAAAAAGAAATAATTAAATACCAAATATGGCAAAGAACATGTTTCCAACAGCTCAGTAGCAACTATTTTCTTTTCTTCTGTGATAGAGAAAATAACAGATGTAAACAAAAATATCTACCAAGAGTTTGCAGTTTGAGGGATAATGTTGACCAAACTTATTATAGGTCTGACTAAAACAACCTCAATTTTTTACATGATTATATGATGCACTCCTATACATCAACAATTTCTCCTAGAAAGTTCAATATCACATCTCATACAGTAAGGATTGATGTTAACAGTTTATTAACCATATAAATGGAATTTGCAATCTTCTTCAATGCAACAACCACTTATAATCATAGAGCCCGAAATTATTACATATTGGAATCACTGTGACAGTTTACAGCTACATAATAATATCATGCGATTCTATAACAACGCATGAGCACAACATCTTACATGCTATCAAGATCAATAAAATCTTGCTTCACGAGTAAGGCAGTAAGTCTATAGAGTCCAAATGGAACAGGATTGCTGACTTCCATGCGCTGATAATATTGAAATTTAAATCCAAGAATTTGGGAAGCATGGGACTGCATAAGAGAGATAAAATCATATTATAGAAGCTTCTCAACTAAATAAGGCAAATAAAAGATAGGAATAATCTAGGTTTCAAGTTTTATCCACCTTGGGAAAAATAGGAATCAGCTCTATGAACACATCGTTATTGGGTTGAAGTTCAAAACACTCAAGGACCTGATCAAAATCATTCATCAGTAGCTAGATAACACGTGAGATGAGAATATAGATAGGCAAGTAAAGTGGAGAAAAGTAAAAAAGACAATTAAGCTGATCCAACTTACAATATCAAAAACACGATTTGGATCCAAATCAAAATGGCCAATTAGCGACTGCAGAAGTAATTAAATCAGCGCTATGATCATCATCAACAAACAACAAAATGATAACGAATAGTTATAGTTAATAAAATCATCAAAACCTTAATAACGCCAATTGTTGATGATGTTTTTTGAGTTGGCGCTTCGGAGTCCCGACAAAGAAGAGTAATCTACACAATAAAACTAAATTGAATACAGCATACAATAGCACAGTATCTGGAAAGCACTAAGGCAAGCAGATTGAGTTTTGAGCATAATGGGTTCATTTGGTTCAGAAAATGCAAGTATATTAGTGTTTCAGACCAAGTAAAACCTCAACTGCGAAATTATTAACTAGAGTAAAACCTACAATATTGTTTTACTCTTCTCAAGATCCTTGAAAATTGTTAATGACTAATTAATCTTCAAAAAGGAAGACACGATTTACAAGTTCTGCATTGCCTTATACGTTATAACTGAACATACCCAAATGAAGAGGTCCAATAACAACTTATTCCAATAGACCTTACAGCTTCCAGGATTATAGTCATTAAATCCTTGTTATGGCAAGCTTGGTTTGCTCAATTTAGCAGTGAGATCAATGTGGTTGAGTTTGGGACCAAAACATAACCAACCCAACATGCATGCACCCATAAATCCTATGACAGTAAACCAAGGACGTACAAACTTCTGATTATAAATTTACTGGCCAATGGTCATAGATCTATTAAAGATTTATGTTGAAATCCATCCATGTACAAAAGATGTAAAACAAGAGATGAGATCTTTTTAGCCAAAACCTCAATGGTTGCAATAAGTGATAAATAATTCAAAAGAAAACATCCCTAACATCAAGAGATAGGAAATTCTGCTTATACCAGCTTTGCATAGCCCTCACTCTCTTCTCTGAGAAGGTTGAATTTGGTTTGTTGATAAAGGAGTCGTGTATTTACTCTAACCTGAAACCAACAGCACAAATGAATAAAATACATAGAAGAATTGAATTTCCATTCGAACAGATACACAGTTCTTATATATTTAACATGAGCAACAAAAGGAAGAGAGAAGAACAAGGAATAATGAAGGAAGCAGCAGAAGCCCCTTGTATCATCTCATACATTGATAGAGATTAATTGCTCACCTCTTTTCCCTTCAACTCCTGAGCCTTTATTTTGATCAACTCAGCCTCCCCCAAAAATTCTTCCTTCAGATGCAAAACATACAAATAAAATTGTGTACAAGAAACTTACTAATGCATAAAAGCTTAAACCACAGTAAATTTCTTTAACAAACTAACCACAAGCCATAAGATAAATTATAAAATTAAGAATTATTGTAGATAAGGAACTTAAAAAAGCAGACCTCACAGCGTTCGTGCAGTAGCCGAACTGGAACCAAACCGGATTCCACAAGCCATCTTGCCTGAAAAATGGTAACTAATAAGCAATTATGAATTGAATAAAATTCCAACTTCCAAGGAATGAGAAACACCGCAGTTACTCAGAAAATATACATATTTATACATTAATATTTGAATCAAATAAAGCATGCAAATACTGACCAGTTTAATGAGACGAGAACGGAACTCTCCTGACATTGTATGCTGTAACCAAGGAGATATAAGTATGTAAATAGATTTGCTGGGCTTAACAGAAACGATACAGTTATAAACTATCAAGCATTCACAATTGAAACACAATCCAACGCATCACTCATAGAAACATGTCATAATATCAATACGCACTTACACGGTTACATCCCAGTAAGTACTACATAAAAATAAAATAAAAATATCACCATCCAAGCCTTATCTCACTAGGTGAATTCAGTACATGAATCAGTCCATGTCATAATACCCTAGCATCATTTATTAAGTTTACAAATATATCATTTACCTACAAAGCCCTCTTATATCTTAATAATTTGACATATAGTTTTCCTAGGTCTCTCTAATTCTAACTATTGGACCCTCATCCATCCAGTCAGCCCTCCTTACAAGTACTTCTAAATCTTCTCCACATGAACAGACAACCTAAAACGAGACTCTACAATCTTTTCTACAATGAGTGCTATCCCAACTTTTCCTCTTATGGTCGTACACTTGTATTTCTGATCATATCATGTATTGTGAAACCACTCAATCTTAACATTCTCACTTCAGCTACACTAAGTTTACTACATTAAATAATAATGACAGTAATAAATTAATAATAATATTCAGATGTATTAGAAGTAGAACTCATAAATTGAAGTTCAAAAGATAATTCAATGTAATATCTCTGACAGATCAGATCATCGTTCAAAGTAATTTTTATCTTCCAAATCAAGACTTCTTTGATGTAGGTCTCATTGAAACAGCTCCTACTTTGACTGATTATAAAATATAGTTGTAAAGATTTTGGGGGGGGAAAGTAACCTGCTCTCTAAGTAATTGGACCGAATTTCAAAAGCTTCTCCGGCCATGCTACATTCGTGCAAATTCAAAACAGAAAAAAAAAATCTTAAAGGGCAGAATTGGGAAGGAAGTAGTTAGCACCCTATCCCTTGCTAGTAACAACATTTGATTACGATAATTCTAAATGAGAGGAGATGATGAGAAAAAGAAAGGACTGCATAAGTTTAGGGAACGCATTCTTCACAGCAAAGAAAAGAAAAATGACTTCCACAAGTCGATCATTTGAAGCATCTAAGAAGCTTCCTATTTACATATGCCGTGAGATAGAGAGCAAAATTGAAGGAACAAGCACAGGGATTGAGACGATTAACAACAACTTCATAACTAAAAGCAGCAGTGACTCACATCTTGAGCCATCTGGGTCACTATATCTGCAAAATTTGAGGCTATTTTCCCAGCCGAGGCTTTATCTGAGAATACAACAGAATCTAATGCTGCTTTACACTTCTGCAACGGCAATTCACCTCGAACCTGACAGCAATTCCAGAACCAAAAATCAATCCTTTATCCCGAAAATGAAGAAACCAAAGCATTGGATTCACAAACCAAATTTCAAATTTCCAACGCAAACACCAGAAACCAAAAAAAAGTAAAGGATTTTTTAAAAAAATCAATGTTTTATTGGTGCAAAACAAGAGCGAAGGAACGCACCATAGTCCAGCAGAGCTCATAGAGAAAGCGAAGCATTGGGACGGGTTCAGAGACCTTGACGGCAGCGTTGCCACTCTTCCATTCGCGAACACAGTCCTCTGTTACATATACACGCTCTATGGCTGGGAGAGACATTATTGTTTTTTCTTTTTCTGATTAGAAACCGAAGAATGAAGAGTGATGAGATTTGAGGTGTTGAGATGGATTGTGAAAGGGTTTAAGAAGAGAATCGCATCTCCATGGGTGACACGGAAATTGGGAAAAAAAATTAGGGTTTTCTGAGAACAAAGGGGTTTGCGTTTACGACATTTTGGATTGGATTCTACATAAAGAAAGAAGAAAATAAAGTGTTTTATACAGCAATTATTTCTAGTTAAATTAAACTTTGTGAATTTTGAGTTTAAAAAAAAAAAAAACTTTGTGAATTTTGATATGTAACAAAAAAAAATTGTGAAACATTCATTTTTTTTTTTACTAAAACCAAATTTTAGTCCTAATACAATGTATTATTTATCAATTTAATCATTTGAAATCGATTTCACCCATTTAGCGTAAGTTGAGATGTAAAAAAAACTTAAGTATGCTAAGAACTCTTGCATGAGAAACAATTTTCAACTCTTGAATTGGTTTTTGGGTTGAATTAGGTTTCCCAAATTCTAATATGTCATCAGTATTTATCTGTAAAACTGAGATTTTTCCCAAGTTTTGGTTTGGTCGAAAGTCATTTGACAGGTAGTTTCGATCGAATTCAAAGTTATTCAGCTAGATCAAAAGATATGTTTTTGATAATCGACTAAAATTAATGAAGGTATTTTTTTGTCGAAGTTGAATTCCTATTGGAAACGAATCTTAAATCAAACAAGTATAAGGTTTGTTTCGATTGAAAGCTTGGCGCACAAGAGAGTCATTATTCGACGGACGTTTTGGGCAATTTAAACACATAAGACGCGTGAAGAGTAGAGAAGCAAGTTCAACGCACGTGTAAAGCTCAGGAGATTTGTCTGTTGCCAGCGGTTGAAGACTTAGCCTATAAATAGAAAATGTCAAACTCGTAATCGGGGTTGGTTCATTCGATCATTCGCAACACATCTCTCAAACGTAATACTCTGCCCATTCACTATACATCCAAGTAACCGTGACACGCAGCAAACCGGGGAGTCAAACGTATGTGATTGAGCGAGTCGAGAACAACAACTTTAAACTTATGCAAGTTTACCCTTTCAGCAATTCAATGCAATTTACCTTTTGCTCAATGCAATTTTATATTTTATTTGACCTTTTCCGCTCTTAACGCATTTACATTCTGTTATTTCTTTCAAAGTCAAGTCTTTACCCATTTGAGTCGAACACTTTCGACGGGTTTTATTTTTTTCGTTCATTTACTTTAAACACAAAGCACTGTTCATTTCAAACCCAAGAGCCCAAAGAGAATCAAAATTCAGTCTATTTATCAATATTTAGATTTCTCTATGTTTACAAATATCCAGAGTAAACATTATCCTAAATTTGTTTAAGTGAAGATCACTTGTATATGATGTATATGAGACACTCGCAGATGTTCATTGTTGCATATTCCACACTCCAAATGTCCTACCCTGTGTGTGAGAAGTTTGTTAAAAAGTATCACATTAACTACTGATAGGGACAAGATGGCCCTTGTATTTAGAAAACAATCTTCATTCATCAAATCTTGAGCTTGTTTTTTGAGTCAAATCTCCCAAATCCAAAAACATTCATTTAAAATTATAAAAAAAATTATTAATTCTAAAAAAAACAACTATTTTTTAGAGAATTTTATGAAATGTATAAGTGATTTACGTCTAATTGTTTGGTTAAACTAATGAAAACATTTTTTATTTTCTCTATTATGTATGGCAACGGTTTTTTTATAAGCTAATTAAAGTAGGTAATTAAAATTAATTTTTTAGAATTTTTAAATTTAATGGTTATTTTTTAAAAGTTGAGGCAAACACCTTTAAAGTTAAAAATTAATTTTTTTAATTAAAAATCTTGGATTTATGGGCCAAGTCAGATGGGTGGTGGTGGCGTAGTGCGGGACTCCACTGGCAATGGCTTTCGGGGTCTGCTTGTTCGTATGGGGCTAGTTGTGCTTTTCATGCAGAACTTATTACCCTTCGAACTGGTTTGATGCTTGTTTGGGATTTGGGTTTCCGAGAAATTGTCTGCTATATGGATTGTATGGATATTGTGGAGCTTCTGAGTCAGAACAGGGGCACTCAAACTTATTGGCAACATGACATTATTGCGTCTATTCGGGAAATGTTGGCTGAGGATTGGAATGTTCAATTCTCATATGTTAGGCGGGATAGGAATGGTGTGGCGGATGCGTTGGCGAGACAAGCTTCTCATGCAGGGTGTTCAATGCGTATTTGGGAGGAACCTCCTTCCTCTGTAATCCCGCTCTTGTGCAAAAATGTAGTAGCTTAGTTCGTTTCCTTTACTGTTTGCTTTTATTCCTTTTGTAAAAAAAAACCCACGAATTTAAAATGCATATTTTTTTATCCATCCACCTACTCATGACTAATAGAATCAAATAATTTTTTAAGGACAAAAATGAGATTTTAAATATTATTGTTCCGGTCGGCTTCTTTGTCACTCGGCCTGATGATGACATCTCAACCGATCAAAAGGTATGTACCAATGCATCCGCCATAAGGCCAGACTAAATGACTCAGGAATATACATCCCACTCAGTTGTGTCCGCTCGACCATACAAAGACTGAGACACAAGCCGAATGTCATCTACTCGCTCGAGCGCCCAGCTTAAAGGGCTCCCTCACACTTGTAGAGACAACCGCTAGGGGGCCCTCACACTTACCGGTTATATCGTTTATTTAGCATTTATACTAGAGTTCTAACTGGGTCTTTGAGATTTCCTCTAAACTCAAACACTGACTTGAACGTCGAAGTGTCTTTTACAAGTATCTTTATTGTGGAACCTGAAGCTCTACTCGGCCAGATATAAGTTTTGCAGTCCAACAACTTTCTTAGTTCATGGAAGTCCTTACTGTGACTCATCATCAACTATTTTCATGTTTCTTTTACTTCTCCCACTCCATTTTATTGTGACAGAGAATCAACAAAGCATATTGCATTTGCATCCAATCCTAGCTTTCATGAAAGAACAAAATATATTGAACTGGACTGCCATTTAGTAGTGAAAAGCTAGTCCATCTTCATCCAACTTCTACATGTGATCAACTTGCTTACATACTAACTAAGCCTCTTGATCCTACTCATTTTGATCATATTTTGTCCAAGTTGGGAGTGCACAATATCAACTCTTCAGCCTTTGGGGGGATAAATGGTGCTTGGTGATGGTAGGGGATGCCATGCAATGGCTTGACCGTGGAGGAAGGGCAGAGTGCGCGAATAAAATATGCTAAGCGACGATGGTTGCACACTCACAAACAAATTTATAAGATTTGCAATATATTTTTTAACACGAAAGAAAAAAACTAAAATTAAAATTACGAATGGAAAAATAATTTTAACTTCCAAAAATTTCAAAATTCTGAACAAAAATCTTCCTTAAATAAGGTTTAGCTTTTTATATGTTAAGATTACAAATTACTTGAAAATAAATAACGGTAGACATAACCTTATTTTACACAATTTAGAGTCAAACTCTCAGTTGTTCTTGCTCGCGATGAGAAGGGACAACCGCTATTTGGTTTCTATGTTTTTGAATTTAGTGGCAATTTGCTACATGCGGAAGCCTTTGCCTTGCTTGAGGGTCTCTCTATTGCCTGGAATCGTGGTTACAAAGAAGTGATATGTGAAGTGGATTGTGATGAGTTGCTGACAACTCTGGCAGATCCTGAGAGCTTGAGATTACTTCGGGGGCGCAAGAGATTAACCCATCTATTCTCAGAGATTGGAAGGTAATCCTCCATCGTGTTCTAAGAGAATGTAATGCTCTTGCGGACTGCTTAGCTAGGCTTGGCTCCAATTCGCTCGCCGATGGTGTCCATATTTTAGAAATGCCTTGTTATGAGAGACACTCATTGTCGGTGTCTTTGTTTTATGTTTGTTTAGTTTTTTGAAGAGAAAAAAAAGTCAAACTCACTTTACATAACATGAGTGTTATCCAAACCACCGCATTAGCTAAGAAGATACCATTATCCCAAAATAAACAATCTTCAATCTTGTGTATACTTCTATAGTAAGAGCACCAATGTCCTTTAACAATTATTTACCTACTGACCTTACAAGAAACTAAGCGTATGCGTGCGTGCCCATGAACCTTATGACTAGGGGCTTTATAAATTAGTATTTGCAGTAAGTTTTCACAGTGACTGATTGTTAAACGCAACAGAATATATCTTTCAATGTCCGCATTTATATGCAAGGTGCAAGTGAAAGCACTAATGGTGGAATCACATCTAAATCCTTGTAAATTAATAAAAGACTAAAGATCAACCATGTTTTCAGCACCTCTATCTTCTTGCATCACAAAACTTCAAGAATACCAGAAGTTTTATCCTTTTCAAAAGAAAAGAAACCATCAAGCTCAAGGTACTGTTTGGTGGCTGCAGGGTGGGAAGAGAAACATGTCTGACAAAAGAAGTACATGCATGGAAGCCAGAGCTGATATAAAAGTCTATCTAACTTCATACATGTTTGGAAACGCTTTATATAATCATTTTTAAAGCTAATCAAGCTTTTGTCGTAGCAGCTTCTATGTGCCACAATCGATTCTGAGAGGAAAAATGCTGATCCAATCATGCTATTCATGGTCCATAAGAAGGTGTAAAGGAACTTGCACTGTCTGGTGGCTGAGTGGTTGTGTTTGACCTTGTATTGTCTCCACTAATAGTATTGTCTCCACTAATAGTAGTAGTTGTAGTAATAGTATTATGCACTGATGGAGAAGAAGAAACTAAATCCAGGGTGCAAGTTCCTTCAAAATCTTGCCACCTTTGGAGTACTTCTGGTAATGTCATATGAAAGTCGATCCCATAAACCTCTTCAGCATCTACCTTTGTAGGCCTCCACACCTCAACAAGAGGTAATAGCACATTCACTACATGGCTCATGTCGGGTCGCGGATGAGGGTCTGTTGCAGTGCATTGCCCTGCTAACTCAGCCACAGTGCTAATGTTGGTGTAGGTTTCCTCATCAACTTCAATCGTTGGGTCAATGATGGTTCTCAATGAGTCTTCCATTAAAATCCTCCGGAACCATGTAACAAGGTGGATGTTCTCATCAGGTAGGGTGTCATCAAGTGCTTTCCTTCCAGTTATCATCTCCATGAGAATCACCCCATAACTATAGACATCAACCTTTGTTGTAAGTCTTCCAGTGGCTGCCAAGTCATTCATGAAATTCCCATGTTAGTGCCATGGATAATTGAACAAAGAAAGGATATAAATGAACTATGAGTATCAAGAGATAGACACAACTTCAACATGAGAAAGCTTCCACATGAGAGAACCTTGATCATATGTTAATGACTATACATTCTAATGACCATTAGAGTAAAGAGCCACAAGTTATTTGGCCAAGTGGGTTGTTTATCTATAATTACAACAACTACTTATTGTAATGCAAGGTGTAAACAACAACACAAGAGACTGAAGAGAGCAATCATGTCAGTCATTTTCATAGTCAATGATTGTACTAAAAATTGCTTTCTGATAAACTATAGTATAAACTTAATATCAACCCTCAAAGCAGTAGCAATGTTACAAGTTATGCAAAGTGGCTAAAGAGATCACAGAAAGTCCAATGGCTTTTAGAATGCATATTGAAACAAATTTAATAAACTAGTGTGGTGACCCGTCACATTCATGGGGCATACACTTCACAATTGGGATTAAAAATGTGTTTGATAGCATTTATGTATTGACTCTGAATTCAAAAAAAATAAGAAGTTGCAACATGTAAAATATAAAGAGGTGAGACACTTGATGCCTAGTTGCAATAGATTTGGTTCTGTCCTGTGTAACACTACTCACTACCTCCACAAAGAGGGTTTCAACTGAAACTGAAGTTGGAACTTGAAACAAAAATAAATCAACTAATCAAGTGCTAGGACCTAGGAATTGGTAGGATTCTTTTCTTCATTTTTTTCTATCCACCCTACTTATCCTATTGGTGCTTGCACATGCTCATTGTGCAAGTGAAAACATAAAAAGAAATTTTAATTACATTTTGATGCATGAGAATAAAAAACAGATATAACATGCATAGCTAGTACTTGTTTTTCCACATGACAAAAATAAGTAATGGCGTGTTTGGATTAGTGGTGACACACAATCTAAAGCACAATAAACTAAAAAGCTACACTTATTAGATTCTTCCTAAAAGTTATTATGTCAGTCCCAACAACAAAACAGAAAACGCTCAAAAGTCATGGGGAACACAATTTTAAAATGATCTACCTGCATATTCTGGTGCCATATATCCAAAAGTTCCAGCAAGTCTAGTTTGAAATGAAGCTTTTCCTTCAGGAACAAGCCTGACCAATCCAAAGTCTGATACTTTAGCATGCAAATCATCTCCAAGCAAAATGTTGGATGGTTTGAGATCCCTGTGAATAAAAATCTGTTGGCCCAAAACATGAAGATACTCAACACCTCTAGCAACATCCAATGCAACACTAAGCCTTGTCTTCCATTCCAGTGGTTTTAGCCCTTCCACTTTCCAGTTGAATAAGTGTGTACTAAGAGCACCCTGGGGCATGTGCTCATAGACAAGAAGTCTCTCATTTGCATCCAAGCAATAACCTAAGAGTGCAACCAAATGCTTGTGTCGAACCTTAGTAAGCACTCCAATTTCAGCCATGAACTCATTCAGCCCCGTCTCACCCACCATTCCTAATTGCATCCTTTTCACTGCAATCATTGTCCCATCATGCAATTCTCCTTTGTAGACAGTGCCAAAACCTCCCCTCCCCAGTATGTTTTCTTCATTGAAATTGTCAGTAACTTCTCTCAAAACTTCAATGGAAATCACCATATTACTAGTCTCCCCCTGATAACAAGTGGGGCTTAACACATTAGTTCCTTCACCACCACCACCATCACTTGAAATCCATATCTTCACTTCCTTTCCATCCTCATAACAGCGAGGATGTACCCCATTTGCAGTTTTCTTTGGAGCTTTTTCCTCCTGCTTCCTCTTTTTCCAGAACCTAACAAATATCACAGCACCACCAACACAAAGTAAAACACCCACCCCAATTCCAACCAATATGGCTATATAATTATGTTTCTTGCCTCCAGAACCCGAGCTAGGACCCGAGCCATTTGGAGAAGAAGGTTTATCCTTTCCTATATCAGGATTCCCACCTACTTTGACAATCAAACCTTCACGGAACGACGGTACCCGGCCATATAACTGGTTATTGGAAAGATCTAGCTCTACCAGAAGAGTCATACTAGTGAGTTCCTTTGGTATGGTACCAGTGAGAGCATTGTTAGCAAGAATCAATTTTGTCAGAGAAGTAATGCTGGCGAAATTAGGAGAAATGGTGCCAGAAAGACCCATTTTCTGAAAGTTGATAACAGTGATGTTTCCACCAGAGCAAACAATCCCTAACCATTTATTAGCACAAGGATCATTACCTTGCCAACTCTCAGCAAACTTGAGAGGATAACCCAAAGGCTCCACGACAGATAGCAGAACATTCACCAAAGGACTACATGGCTCCCCAGGCACATTTGTGCAGAACTGGTTCCTCCCTTTACCTATATCATTGTCCACTACTACCCCATCTCTGAAATTGGGAATTGGACCTTGAAAATTGTTGTTGGTCAAATTCACAACTTGGAGGCTTGGAAGAGCCAAAACTGAGGGTGGAATAACACCAGTCAGCTGGTTATCCCTCAACCCCAAATCAGACAATTGATCAAGCTTTGACAAGTCAGGGATTGGACCAGTGAATGAGTTTCCATGAGCCCAAATTTGCTTCAAGGAAGTCATCTTCTGCAACACAGCAATGGTCCCATTGAGTTTAGAGTTGCTGTTCTGTCCATTCACCAAGAGATTCTCAATTGAACTACCAGCCAGGGTTTCAGGCAAACCCCCTTCAAGGTAATTATCAGAAATGGAGAGATAAACCAAACCAGGGAAAGGACCATCTTTTCCAAAAAACTCAGGGATGGTTCCAACAAGGTTAACACTCTCAGCACTGAAAGTTTGCAATGCAACACAGTCTCTGAGAGTGTCAGGAACCTGCCACTGAGGGAAAGGGTTGTTGTCGATTCTCACCTCTTGCAAACTGCTCATGCCCTTGAAGAAATCGCTGGGGAAAGAGCTGAATTTGTTGTCATGGATGAACAGCCTCTGCAAGGATTTCGAAAGGTAAGGGAATGACCCTGTTAGGGCATTACCCTGGCACTCGAAACGCTCCAATTCCGTGAGCTTCTCGAGTTCCTTTGGGAGAGAGCCCTGAAGATTCTTGTTCCCGATTTGAATGGCGGTGACGCGTTTTCCAGGACCACACTGAACGTGCTCCCATTTGCAGACATTTGGGTCTGTCCATTGGAAGATACCAGGGGGTTGGATCATGTTCTTCAAAATGCCCATTACCGCTGCATCATCGTCCTGGCACCTAGCTGGGATAATCGCAAGAGAAAGCACCAGAAAAAGGAGAAAACTACCAAAAGGAGCAAAACCCAGTTCAGGTTTCACCATTGTTCTCTTCTTTTGTAACTTTTTTGTTTTCTGAAAACAGGGGAAAAACAGAGGTGGGTGAAGAAGAAAACAGAGGAACCCCCTCCCCCTTAAGGGTTTAAGGAGGAAATTGATGACCTTCCATTGGTTGATCAAGGGGAAGGAGGAGGAACCCACCCCTAACGGAAAAAGCGAATTTTGGAGAGGAAAAAAACTCGCTTTTTGATTTGTTAGGGGGAAGAAGAAGGTGCAGGAAAACAGAGACAGAAAATGCAGTTTGTTTTGTTTTGTTTGGGGAGAGATTGAGAGAGAGAGAGAGAGAGAAGAAAAGGGTGTATGTGTGTTTTGGAGGTTTGAGAATCAATGGCTTGGAATGCATGCACCAATCTCACTCCTCGCATGGAACTGCACGTAACGGTTGTAGTGAGTTGTGTTTGTTTCAAAGAAATGGATCACAAAGATAAGGGTTATTGCCCTTTTCCTTTTAAAAAAAATAAATAAATCTCGCTTAATGCGATCACTTGCGGCGAGAGCGATGAATACTCTAAGTTGCTCTCACAATTTTAACACGGTATGGTCTTGTCACTTTTTACTATTGTGACAGGTATCCGTTTGACTTAAAAAATGCTTCATTTTGTCACCCTCATTCAATTGGAAATTGATTTGGGTAATTCATTTTCGGACATTTTAATCATTAAATGAAATTTATAATTAAATCAAATTATTGTGTATTAATAGTTCGGTTTATAAGGTAAATTTAGATATCATGATCGCTGATTGAAAAATAAAAAGTTAAGACAGCACATAGTGTGTTTATACATGATCTTTTTTTTTTGGTTACATAAGGAAAGAAAAAAAAAAAAAAAAGCAACTAAGCTACCGCATCTTTGCACAAGAGCGGAATCACAAAGGACGGAGGCTCCTTCCAAATACGCATCGGACACCCTATGTGAGAAGCCTGTCTCGCCAACGCATCCGCCACCGCATTTCTATCACGCGAAACATAGGAGAATTGGACCTTCCAATTCCCAACCAGCATAGCTCGAATACAAGCAATAGTCTCTCGTTGCCAAAAGGTTCGGGTGTCCCTGTTCTGGCTCAAAAGCTCCACAATATCCTTACAATCCATGTAGCAAACTATTTCACGGAAACCCAAGTCCCATACCAGCTTCAAACCGGATTGAAGCGCTAGAAGCTCCGCCAGGAAAGCACAACCAGTCCCATAAGAACAAGCAAAGCCCGAAACCCATCGGCCAATGGAGTCCCTCACTACACCGCCACCACCCATCTGATCTGACCCCGCCAACCAGCTGCCATCCGTATGAAGGTGAATCAAATTAGTACCCTTCACAAACATGGATTCTCGAGTGTTCGGCATTATCTTCCCCCATCTCGCAAACTCATTTGCCGTTATCAAAATCTGCCGCCAAACCACTTGAATAGGCCACGGTTGAGGATCGAAGACCACGCTATTCCGCCAACGCCATATACACCAGAGAGTGGCAATCGCGAACGCCTGATGAGGTCCCTGGAGGAGGCATCGAAGCCAGTCTTGGAAGGAATACGTCGCAGGTGGGGTTGGTAGCAAACTATGAAAGTGGCTCCATACCAATCGCGAGTCACGACAATATCGCAAGAGGTGTTCAACATCCTCCTCCTGCTCACCACATCGAGGACAAATCGCGGTCAAACTCAGATGGCACTGGCGCCGCTTTGAGTTCGTCGGAAGGGCGCTGCGACCCACTAGCCAAAGGAAAAAACGAACCTTCTCTGGTGCCTGAGATGTCCAGATCACCTTCCAGTCACGAAAGCTCGGCTGGTCATTACGCTGAAGCATGTGATACGCGGAGGCTGTCGTGTAAACTCCTGAGCTAGTTCCTGACCACAGAATCCTGTCCTCCTCATCAGAGCTCAGCGGTATACGAACCCGAACAATTTCATTAACTAACTCTGGTGGTAGAGGCGTGTATACATGATCTATCAATTAATGGTAAATTAAATCACTAACTTTAAAGTTTCAAAAAAAATCACTACTAATTTTAAACACGTATTTATTTTATGTTTCAGCTCTAGGTCCAAAGTTCAATTCTTAAGAATCGCGCTTTTAGGAAGACATTTTATTTTCAATCTGCCCAGTTTAGAATTACGAGAACAATTTAATAAAATAATATAAGCATTTACTTTAGAGTAACCAAATTCATACTTGGATAATGTAAATAAGTTTTACATTTATACTATTCAATAAGGATTTACTCTATCCATACCTTTTTATAAAAATTAAATTAGAGGTGCACTTTCGTCCTTTACATAAGAATCAATATAAAGTTGGTGATAAATTAATTATTTTTTTATAAGAATACTCTTATTTAATTCAGATTTTTCTTTCTTTCTACTCACAAAAACATTTCTGATGCATAGAAATTAAAAAATGTGGGTTATGTATAATTTTTAAAAATTGATATAAATTGAAAATAAATTTTATTTCCTTATGTAACAAAAAAAAATTGAAAATAAATTTAATACGACTAACGATATTTCTTAAAGGGCGTGAAATGATAGTTTAGTTGGAGTGCTATTTTATCACATTAAAAAAACTTAAATAATAAATACCGAAAAGAAATATAATAAATATGATTTGATGTATATATATTTATTTTTAAGAGCTAAACAATGTTAAAATTCTTTTAAAATTAAAATAATGTGAGTTGAATCCACTCTCTCGCCAAATCGAATTGGATTGGAATTAATTTCCAGACCCGTATGATCAACAATAAAGATTTATAGATATATTACAAACACCTTATTTTGTCTCTATCTTTTACTTCTTATCACATATCTTTTACTTCTTATCACATCATATTATATATCACATCTATTACTTCTCAATCTTATTTTCATTTCTCTCTTTGAGTGTCTACCATTAACAGATGTCTATGAATTTTAACTCACCCAATCAATTTCTAAGGTCTCGTTAGGGTGGTTTTTGGTTTTATGTTTTCAAATTTTTAAAAGCCAAAACTAGTTTTCAATTTTATAAATCCATTTTTATTTTATGGTGTTTTTCAATTTTAAATAAGTTATTGTCAACTTTGTAAATCCACAATAGTCTCCACAATTATCAACTTAGTAAATTCACAACAGTGGGTGGTAGTGGCGACAGGATAATAGAGAAGTAGCAATGGCGGTAGAGGCCAATGTTACCTAATGGCAACGGCAATGGCAGTGGCGATGGTGGTGGTGTAGGAGGTTGTAATGATAACAGTGGTGGAGGGTGGGGCAGTGGAGGTGGTGGTGCCTGCATCAACGGTGATGGTGGCGACAATGGAGGTGGATGTGGTGGCGATGAAGGTGGTGGTGGTCGTGGAGATGGATGTTACATGGTGGCAGTGGTGTAAGTGTTCATGGCGGCGACGATAGTGGTGATAGTGGAGGCGGTGGCGACAGTGGTGGCGATAGAAGTGGCAGTGGTGGAGGGGCGATAGCGGTGGAGGTGGTGGCGACAATAGAGGTAGAAGTCGTGGTGTTGGCGGTGGTGGAGGAGGTGGAAGTGGTGGTGGAGGAGGGTAGCGATGGATGTGGAGGTAGTAGCGGTGGGGGTGGTAGTGGTGGAGGGGGTAGTGGAGGGTGGAGTGTGACGACGAGAGGTGGTGGAGGTTGGTGGCAGTGCAGGTGGTGGCGATGGTGATGGTGGTGAGGGTGGAGATGGTGGCGGCAGTGGCAGAGGGTGGTGGTGGTGGTGGTGGAGGCGGCGACAATAGAGGGTGTGGTGGTGGCAGCGAGGACAGTGGCAGAGGGCAATGGTGGTGGTGGCGGGGGGGTGTGGTGGCGGTGGTGATGATACATGTTATTGAAACTAAAAACCAAAATATGAAAACCATATTTTGTCATTTTAAAAATAAGGCTAAAACCGTTTTGAAAATTGGGTAAAAAACCAGGTCAACAACATTTTTGCCGAACACGTTTTGTTTTCAAATTTACACTTGGAAACCAAAAACCAAAAACTGGCAACCACCTCGAACGAGCCCTAAATATAATGATTTAAGACGAAGAAGATAGAAACTTTCCTATTGATACGGGCTTGTATTGGGTAGTAGTGGCAAATGGACCAATGAACTCATTATCCATCCAACTCATTCACCCTTAAATCCATTCAACCCATCCAAATATAATACTAAAATTAAATAGATGGATAATGACTTAACCATTTAGTTTAGTGGATGAGTTATGACTCATCCATAACACTTTGAAATCCATTAGATCACTTGGTTAAAAAAATTTAAAATATCATTGGTTTATTTTTTCTAAAAAGCAAATGGATTTGCGTTGGGTCACATGGTTAAAAAAAACCTGATTTTATGAATTATAGTTGTTTTTATAATTTTTGACCGATTTTAATGTTTAAGGTGAATTTTAATTTTTTTTATAAACTTCTTAGGTCAACGAAAAAATATAAAAATTGTAAAAAAATATAAGTTAATGGATAGTATAGATATTCAATCCATCCATTAAAAAATCACTAATGAATAAGTTGTATGGATATGTGTTAATGGGTTATGGATAGATTGATTTTTTTAAGCAATTTAAATGGATTATTGATGGGTTAATAGATAGTTATTGATCCATCCGTTATAATGCATATCTAAATCCATCCAACTCATCCATTTAACACCCCTATTGGGTGGGAAACACCATTCTTCGAATTAAAGGCATGTTGGGTTGGGAATGGTGGGTCACTATTGTAATGCCTCATGAGCGAAACATGATGGCAGATGCTTTGACTCAAAAAACTTCTCAAGATATGGCTTTGTTACTATTTTGAAAGTTTTCGCCTTCCTTTATATTTCGACTTTTGTGTCAAAGACTTGCTCTTATAATTTGTGAGGATGTTAAGAAAAATAGAAGCTTTCCACTTAAAAGTGTGTTTACTTGTGTTTTCTTATTTAAAAACATAACTTTTTGCATTTTTTAGAATGCTTGGACAAGTTTTTAAAACCATAATATAAACAAATCCCACTAACATTGTATTGTGTAATTGTATCCATCAATACACTCTTATACATTAAAATGATGGACTAATTAATCCAACACATAGATGATGGATAAGGCCTGATGTGATGTATTAGCTACCTGAAAATATTTAAACCTACGTTTTTAGTTTCAATAATATGTAACACCGCCCCCTCCCACTGCCACCACAGTTACTGCCACCCTCTACCATCGCCACTGTCGCCACTAACGACACCACTTCCACCTTCCACCAGCACCACTACTTTCACCACCACCCTCCGCCGTCGCCGCCACCACCGTCATCACCCAACTACAACCACCACTGTTATCGTTGCCACCACAACCACCACCACCACCGGTACAACCGCCTCTATCGCCACCACTATCATAAACACCACCACCACCCTACCGCCACCGCCACCAATGTTGCCACCACCATCCTCCACCACTACAACCACAAATGCTGCTGCCATCACCACCCTTCAATAATGTCATTGCCACCGCCACCACTACCACACCCTCCACCACCATCATCACTTCCACCGCTACCGCCATCGTCATCACCACCACCACCACTAGTGTCACCGCCATTGCATTCACCACCACAACTTCCACCGCCACCACCATCACCATCATCACCACTACCACCACACCCTCAGCCATCAGTACCGCTACTGCCACAACCACAACCCTCCGCCGTCACTACCACCTTTTTCACCACCACCACTATCGTTACCGTTACCATCACTACAACCACCTCCATGTTTGATTTTTATAGTATCTATTATTATTCAATGATTCACCACATATAGGACTGCATTAACTTAAACGACATGGTAAGTTATACAATGTATGACCAAACGCTAGATAATATAAAAATTTATCAGACCTTATTCTATCAGACCTTATACTATATGACATATTAAACGAGCTCTAACAAACCAAGTGGGTTGGCGTAGTGGTTCAGCACTTCGTCCCTTAAGCAAGTAGTTGGGGGTTCGAATCCCAACTCTTGTGAATGGAAAAAACTCATTGGCCAGCTCCCTACCGCTTCGTGCGCTGACCGTGGGGCGAATGATTAGTCTCACGGCGACCGGCTGTGGGGATACCTTGGTCAATAAAAAAAAAAAAAACGAGCTCTAACATTCAATAACATAATGTCATAGTATTTTTTTGTACATCGAAAAACATTTAAATTTATCTTTCGGGGATTGATCCCACCTTCCTCTCCCCAACCCATATGTCCTAAACTCTTACCACTTAAACTATTTTTCACGGCTACGGTATGTCATAGTATATGATTAAATAGTTATATTTCTTTTAAATTTTAATTAAGACTAAACTAATTTTTTAATGTGGCATAAATTAATTAGATTCACATGTAAAAAAATGTTTACGATTAATTGTGTATCAACCCTTTCCTCAATTAATTCCAGAATAGCATTTACGAGGAAAAGTTTGTGATGTCACCGAGACCAAAGTCTTGAATCAGTTGATTTAGCTGTAAAATTATGTATGTGCCATAGCCATAGGATGAGAATGAAAGGTATTTTTATTGGGCATTATTTTTAATGCCACCCCATATTAATTTATATGCCATCCCTATTTTTTTAATGTCAAAAGTACCCCTGTGGTAAAAATAATAAATTATTACCTTTTTAGTATTTACTCTTTTTCCACCCTCCCTCTTCTCATTTCATCATCTTCGCACCTAATATCTTCGCACCTAATATTCTGAAACCCTAGGGCTTGTCTCCCGCCGCCGCCGCCGCCGACGCCGACCTCAACCGCCGTCTGTGTCGCCCCATTCTCCCCGTCTCCCCGTGTTCTTCTCGGTGACAAGCTCTTCCCCTACAGGTTTTTCTCCATTCGTTCTGCGTTTTTTTTTCTTGCATGTAATTTATCTGGTTTCGCACTATATATGTGCGTTTTGTTGAAATCCCTGCAAGTATTCGCACATATGAAGTGCGATTTGATGATGCCATCCTAATTTTCGCTAGTATTAGGTGCGAGTAGTATGTCTCGCCTGTCTCGCCACTGTTATGTGCGAGATGTTTTTTCGCACCTGTGAGTGCGAGATCCTTTTTTTTTGTTTTTTTTTTGTTTTTTTCGCACTATTGATGGCGAAATGGTTGCTATTGTTACGCACTACAGAGTGCGAAATGTCTCTTTCAATTTCGCCCCTTTGGTAGCGAAATGGCCCTGGCCAGCAACCTGAATTTCGCACTTTATTGTGCATTTTTCATGTCTCAATTAAAATATTATTATTTTTAATTTACAATTGATAACTTTTTTTTTTTTTTTGCATTTTGACATCTTGCCCTGTTTTCGTTTTGTTATTTACAATTTGTAATATTGTTTTTTTTTTTTTTTTTACAGAAATGGCAAGAACACGATGGACCGGACGTGCACCACAACCTGAAGTAGGGCAAGGTCAAGCTGAACGTACCCGACCGACTGCGTCGGTACGTAGGAGACATGGAAAAGCTCCATTGGTGGAAGAGCCATCTAACCAGCAAGATGAGGAAGATGCATATGCTCAGGAAGACCAGCAAATGGACTACGGTCATGAGGAAGACCAGCACTTTGATGAGGATGTAGACGTTGGTGATGGCAATGATGATGACGATGACAATGATGATGGCGAAGATGCAGAGGAGGAGGACGAGGACGAGGAGGAGGACGAAAGGCAGCATGCGAACAAAAAGGAGGCAAGAGAGTTAAAGCGCAGGCTGCGTCAGATGGACCAAGAGGATAAGGACCTCACCTCATTCCCAGGTGGCCCAGCTAATTTATCAGTGCTACGGAACTACCACAAGCATATTGCTGGTAGAGTGTGGAGGTCTTATCTTGATCCTACGATCCCGGATAGGCCAGTGTTGAGGGTCTATAATCAATCGAGGAAGTTGGCGAAGCCTGTTGACCGGGGTGTTCCCTACATCACGACAATTCTGCAAAGGTCAGGGCTTGCCGCATTGAGAATGTGTCGCTATAATGTGTCAGATAGGGGATTGATCGCTGCTTTTGTGGAGAGGTGGCATCCAGAGACCTCGTCATTCCATCTTCCATTTGGTGAGATGACGATCACCCTCGACGATGTCTCTTGTCTACTGCATATCCCCATTCGTGGAAGTTTTTTCACCCTACCACAGCTTGATCGTGATCAGTGTGTCCAAGCTTTGGTATCTCAGCTAGAGGTCTCCCCCACACAAGCTCTCGGGGAGGTTCTTAAAACAAAGGGGAAGTTTGTACGGTTCGCGTGGTAGGAAAATATTATCACAGTGAACCTCGGTGAGGGGAAGCTTGAAGCAGCTGCGAAGGCGTACATGCTCTGGTTTGTGTGTGCAACGCTGTTTGTTGACAAGAGCCGAACGCATGCCAACATCTCGTACCTCTCATTGTTTACAAATCTGGCTGAGGTGGGGAACATTGCGTGGGGGGCGGCAATGCTGGCTTATATGTATGATCAACTCAATGATGCGTCTCAGAGGCACACAAAATCAATTGGTGGATCTATGACTCTGCTTCAGGTACTTTGCAGTTTTAATTAGTTGTCTGTATTATTTTTTGTTATTTTAAATTTGTTAATATTGTGAACATTTATTGATAGGCCTGGATTTATGAGCACTTCCCAGCTACAGTGTTCGATAGAAAGTCTAACCCTTATTACACTGAAGAGATGCCTAGAGCTATGAGGTGGGTGCCAATGAAGGGAGATGGACGCATTAAGAAGAAAAGGTCTGATTTGGACGATTTGGCGGGTGATGTGGTCGTTTGGGCTCCATATGTGGATCACCGTCCCTTTTGGATGTTTGATAATGTTTCCCTCTTTTCTGGATGGATTAGATGCTCAGGTATCATGCAGCCTTACCAACCACAGAGGGTGTTGCGGCAATTTGGTTTTTTGCAATTCATTCCTGATACACCCCCTATAGAAGCACCGACGTGTGAAGAGATTGATGACATGTGGTATAGGTATGCGCATTATGTGATCCACCCCCACCACCGTGCTCTTGCACCGTCTCAGACAGCTCCAGATTATTTGGCATGGTATCGACGACACTCACACCCATATATGATACCATCTGAGGAGAGAGAAGTTGAAACTGCCTCCGCTGCGGTATGTCAACTTAATATGGTTTGTAGTTGACTTTTTTTACTTAATACTTAAAGTGTTAATTTGTGTAACCGTTGCAGGGCAAGTTTGTTTTGCTGAGGAAGTGGTTGGACGTCGTTATGGATCCAAACACAGTTGGGTCACCCCCTGTTGGAACACCAGCCTGGGTTGCTATAGAGAGCATGTCAGCTATTGTTGAGCAAAGCTTGCACGGGGATTTGGTGTATAGGAGGGGTAGGAGGACGGGGGCACGTGGAGCGTCTAGCTCTCGATTCTAATTGTTGTAATTTTTATTTTGATGGATAATGACCGTTGCTAAACTATTATCGATGCATGATTATTGATATTTGACAAACCATTTCAAAAAACAAAGTCAAAAGCCTTTTCATCGTATATTAAGTATAGTCAAGAGTCAAAAAAACAAAAGTAATCCTGAATTAAGTATTTTGAAAAGAAGTCACTTATGACAATATTGTCAATCCTCAGTGAGGTCAACTATTTGCTTTTCTGTCCCACAATGTTGCGCTTCCAACTCCTTCTGGTATTGTGCCATTCGCTCTAGGTAAGGGGTCTCCCACTCCAAAGACGCTGGGTCACAATGATATCTCCATTGGGGAGCAGTACGTGGAATTGGATGATTCTTCTTCAATTGTACCTAAACGAATACAAAATTAGAATTATATAACATATATGCGTGCAAGAATATACGTTAAACAATAAATTGCAAAAATGTACCTGAACCCAGTGATTTTGGTTCACATGTCCAAGAACAATAATCGGATGAGTAATCAGTGGCTGGCCAACAAGAGGTAAGAACGTGGAACAACCCCCGTTAGACAATGTAATCAACACAACACTAAATGCTGTTGCAACAATGTATCCCATGTCAGGAATTGTCAACCACTTTTCTTCGGTGACAAGCTCTTGAGGAGCAAGTTTCAAGGCTTCAAAAATTGTTTGTGAGTGTTCCACTCCAAACATTGCCACATATTTATCACCTCTTATCAACATCTCCTCGATCATCTTCTGTCGTACATCATACCACATTTCTTCACCCTTATCCAATAGGGCAGCTATGGCCCTGTATCCACAATTCCCATCGCCAGCCACATCTATAATGTCACATACATAAGGCTGAAATTTAATAGGCATCTTTTCTAAGTGCGGTACCTTTTGAGAGAAGCCTTCAAATATTTGTTTTTTGGGTCTTCCTCTCTTAGCCTTGGCTACAACTGTTGCAGTAGGAGTCTTCCATTTAGGAACCGGAGGTGTAGGAATTGTTGTGTTGGTTGGGGCGTGAACCGAAGGGTGTGTGGAGTTGCTCTCTTCAAGTGAGTTAACATAGTCATCAACTATCTCAAAGTATGAAGGATTACGCTTTGTCGATCCTTGGATACACCCTTCTTCCTACCCTTTGTTGTAACTTTCGCAGGAGGAGGACACATAGAGGTGGAATCAGGAAATGCAATTTCCTGAAGTTTTTCTTTGATAGCCTTTTTTGTTGGGATATCTGCATTCTGAAATCTAAAAGATAGTGCTTCCCATTCAGACTTTAAATTGAGCTCAATTGATGAATTATCTTCGAGTTCAACAGTTGCCCACGATAGTCTTCTCCAAAAATGGTGGATGGTACCCAAAGGTACACAAGTGTACCGTGCAAGCTCACAAGCACACGGTAACCCGTGGGTACTTCTTAACCTGCAACCGCACTCAGAACTATCAACCCCCACTCTTTTCATTCTAGTTTTCTCCTTAGCAAGCAGTTCAAGAGCCTTCTTTGAAACAAAACCAATCAAATTCTTGTAGAAGGGACCCTTGAATTTGTGATCCTTGATGAATATACTATGCTCAAAAGAGGACATTATCTTTGTATGTTGCAGTACCGTTAGCTTGTTCATCGCATCCCAACAATAACAAAGATCACCCTTGCTATTCTTAAGCAAATGCTTCAGCCTTGCATGAGCACCCTCAACCCTGCCAATGCATAGTAGTACAATACAAATAAAAACCTATAATTTTATCAAAGCCATAAATATAAATAAAAGCATGAAGTGGATTAAACCTGTTGGTAGTCGTGTTCCCAAGATGCATGGCTGAATCAATCCAGTACTTTACAAACTTTTGCCTATGATCTGTTAACCAAGTTGTCAGAATATACGAATTGAACTGAGGAAACGATTCAGATAAAATTTGCACGGCCCTCAGATGACTATGATACTCCTCTTCTGTCACAGAATCCATGAGATCTTGCCAAGCATCCATGATGCCATCCCACACTGTTTTCGGTTGGCAATATAACTTGCACTTTGCACTTACATTCTTTGAAATATGAAACCTGCACAACAAATGTTTGGCTGTTGGGAAAACCTCCTCTACTGCTGCTATCAGTGCTAGGTCTTTATCAGTGACAATAACACTAGGCAAGCTATCTTCCTTAAGAATCAAACCTTTCAGTTTTGTCAAGGCCCACACAACATCATGCGTCCTTTCTGAGGACATATAAGAAAATCCAATGGTAAAGGTAATGTCTGTTGATGTAACACCAACCATTTCAAGCAGGGGTAAGCCGTACCTGTTGGTTTTGTATGTACTATCTATGAGCACAACACTAGGATACAGATTAAAGAGCTCGATGCCACCCGGATGTGACCAAAATATATCTTGGATAACCTGAGTTTCACAATCCTTCTGATGCCAATAAATATATTTGTCCCGTTCCAATAAATGCATCAAGTGCTGCATCTCTGTTAGAGAACCCCTCTTTGTCCTCCGGTATCGTCCACATGCATTGTAAATTTGTTGAATTGTTGTTAAATTTTCAGGATTCTTATCTTTCAAAGAGACGAGCATGTGACTAGGTTTAACCCTAGTGTCTACCATATCTTCAACCAACTGTTTTTCCGTAAAAGTCAATCTTCCAGCGTATGCATGCCCAACCAACGACTGTGCTCTTGCATGGTTATGAACTCCACATAACACCTTCAGCCGCCAACACCCTTCAGCTTTTCTAGGCCTTCCTCTTAGCTTAAATGGACACTCACATTTTCTTGTTCCAGTGCTCCTCTTGGTTAGTTTGCCCTTGTACGGTTTGTAACTCCCACCCCGCTCGCATCCTAACGTGAGAAGTTCTTTTCTTTTGAGGCTCCCATAATCAGACTTAGCAGTAACAACAACAAATCCATTCTCTTTCCCTACCGACCGACACCAATCAAATAGTTCATGGCGATTAACAAATTTCTGCAATCAACAAGAACAATAAGACATAAAATCCAACATTTGTATAATGCATATTAAGCACAAGAGAAATATGCACCTTATCAGTCGTAAATGCTTCTGTAACATCTACTCGAACACTAACATCTTCCATATTATCGACATCAATAACTTTTTTAACATCCACAGTCGCAGTCGCTTCTGCTCCATAATCAACCTCGTCGACTTCCTCAGATGCCGTATGAGACATGATTTAAGATCCTGCAAAATTCAAAAATGACAATTTAAACAAAATTCAAACAAACACAAATACAAAACGCACCACTAGGTGCGAGAGTCCTAACAATTTCGCACCTAATGGTGCGAAATTGTTAGGGAGAAACCAAATATATTTTCGCACCTCTAGTGGCGAAAATAACATTGCTTTCGCACATCTAGTGGCGAAATTAAACCATGCTTCTCGCACCTATAGTGGCGAAAATAAGTGTTAAGTGCGAAAATCCAAACGCACATAATAAGTGCGAATTAAAAGAATTAATTTACCGTGTAATTGGTGTAATTAGTGAATAATGGTAAAAGGCTGATACAAAAATATATAAAATAAAGGTTATCGGATATTTTAGGAAAGAAAATATATTTTAAGGATATTAATGTAATTTACTATATAAAGGGGTGGCATATAAATTAATAAGGGGTGGCATTAAAAATAATGCCCATTTTTATTTGAAGCGGAGCCCAGAGGTGCGAGTGTTCTCTTGGGCTCTCACTTCAACAAGCTTTTTGTGTTTCGGTCCATCACTTGAATAAGCTAGTCTATAAAATTAAATTAAATAATGAATGGTGAATCAGTAATTTTGTCTTTGACATGTATGAATTTGTTCGGGATACGGTGACAATCATTTTCTTCGATCTTCTGACCTCACCTTCACATGAATCTAATTTATTTACCACTAGACCAACACTGTGTTGGTTTGAATCGGTAATTTTTGTCTCTTTATTTTATTTTTCACAATTTTAAGTTTTCTATTTTATTAATTTTTGGTATAAGACAGGTATCCTCCTTCGGATGAAATATTGCTTGAGCCAGGAACATCCATATCCTAATGGGATTAACTCTCAAGAAGGGTTTTTTTTCGTCAACAAGTCTCGAACCCGATACCTATTTTATTGATTTAGCCATTTTAGTTTTCCTCTTTTATTTTTTATGATTTTATTTCTCTAATTCTTTTAAAAAAATCTCAAATTAAGTGATTTCATACTTTTTATTATCTTATTTCGTTTCACAATTATTGTACCCTATTTTCTAAATGTGTAAATGCATCTGGCTGTTATTGCTATGGTGGTAAATTATATTTATGTGTGTCAATTGAAATGTCACATGTATCTATATATTAATAGTGAGAACTAACCCGAATATGATTGTTTCAGTGATTTTTTTTTTAAAGAGGTTATTTATTCATAAAATGGTAGACATATGTACAAAAGAAAAAGTGATGGACTTAAAAACATCCTTCTCAAATAAAGAGCTGGTGGCACTCAAAAAATATGTAACAACTACTTTAACAGTGGAAGAGACAAGTTAGCCGCAACGTACGTCGGTATGCCAGATGAAACAATAGGACTAGCAGTTAGCACTGTGAAGCAAAGGAGTCGAACAAAGGAAATTTATGCATCTAGACATGATTAGTGGACAAAAAGTAAAAGTCTAAGCGTATAATAGAAGATATTTTGAGGTTGTCAGGGTTTTGTCACGTGCTATTAGAACTTTGGTTCCGTTCCTTAATGATGGGAATGGTGATTTTCCACCATGAACCTGCTAATACGAGGAAGTTATGTCAAAATAGTCTTTCAGACTAACTAGGAGTGAGAAGACACTAACAGTCCACAGTTTATGAGTGACTTGTGTGAAGAACATGACGTTGGTTAGTGGTAATAGGCAAGATTAACTGTTATAGTTAGTCGATTTCTCCTTGTAAATATGGAGATAGTTATTTGTAAAGGACATTTATCAAACCATCAATACAACATACAAATTTACCGCAATATCTATGTTCTTTTACTTTATTTCCTTTACTTTTTCACCCATTTACTTCATTTTTTCAACCTTTATTTTATATTTTCAGTTTTTACTTTTAGTCGTTTAAGTATTCATTTATCCATTTTCACATTTTACATAAGTTTCATTCAACTACCTCGTATTCAACCTTTCGGTAGCAATCACTAAGAGATTTTAAAGTGTCATATATGAATCTACATTAATGAACATAGTTTCTTCATCGAGTGATCACTTGAATATGAAATTGTTACGTTGGTTTTCCCATCCGACTCACGCGACAGCCCCGGACCTAAATCTATTTGAACTAGCATTTACTTGGTGTAATTTCTCCCCTTCTAATGTTTTTATACTTTTATTTTCAATGTCCGTAGACTGGATAAGAACAATTTTGAAGGGAAAAACTATATGATCCAATCTCATCTATTTACTTATATTATTATCTAATAGATTTGCCTTGAAATTTAAATATAATATGGTCAATAAAATCTCAAACGGTTTAGATTGGAATAAAATTTTCACTTTTAGATTAATTTTTTTATTGTAATATATAAATATTAAAAATATGTATCAATATAATAAAGGCTTAAATATGTTTGGGGTCCCTAACATTTGAAAGGGAATCAGTCCGGGTCCCTGAAAAATTAATTTGTTAAATTGGGTCCCTGACATATGTTTTTTAACTAAATTAAGTCATTTTAACAAATTTTGAGTAGTCAATACCTAGTCATCACCTCCACATCATCCCACTTATCCTACATGGATTTTGATTTTGATTAAAAGGACTAGTTAAAATTGGTTAAAAGGACTTAATTTGATTAAAAAACATATGTGAGAGACCCAATTTAACAAATTAATTTTTCAGGGACCAGGACTGATTCCCTTTCAAATGTCAGGGACCACAAACATATTTAAGCCTATAATAAATATAACGAAATAAATTATAGTATCAATTTATAAATCATTCAAGGTAAATATTAGATAAAAATAGGGATGGAAGTAGGCAAAACTGCGACAGGGTCCTATGGCCTAGTCTACATCAGGCTCAGGCGATGCCAAATTACTAAATAGACAAAATCAGTCATTTTCAAAAATCTTATTTAGTTAAAGTATTCAGACTTAAAGACACTCAAAAAACTTTGTAAACATAACAAACCGGCTTACTTAAATAAATATTTTTTTTGATACAAGAGGAAATAATTACTTAAATAAATATAAATATGTTTTTATTATATTTACATAAGATTTTTATTATAATATCTTAAAATTATAAATTTATTTACTTATTAATATTGTTGATATGCTTAAAGATGTTAGAATATATAATGATATATCCTTTTTCTTTCCTTACGTAACCAAAAAAAATATAATGATATATCCATATAAAAAAGTTCGGGCTAATGTGCTATTTATTTTGACTTAAATATCCATATGTTTTATTATGTTTGGTTTGAATTGAATCCATTAAATTTTGAAAATCAAATCTAAAATCAAATCCCATAATTTGTCTTTTGATTTTTCTATTTTTCATAAATACATAGTTTAGCTTACCAAACAAAAAAACATGACTTCACCAGTAATTAAGTGCTTTCGAATTAAAAGAAAAAGAAAAAAATAACTATATGTGCATTGACGATTTGATACATTTCGTGTCCAATAAGAATTGAAAGATGCTATGCTACTAGACAATACAAAGTAGAAAGTAGAAACTATTAACAAACCCAAACCCTCTTTCTCCTTCGTTTTCTTCTTCGTTCCATTCTCTCAGATCGCCAATTCCAATAAAATTCCCAAACCCCAACCCTAACCCTAGGTACTCCAATTGTTCGTCGTTCACTGAAATTACACTCCTTCCTTCAATCATGGCGACGACGCTGGTTAGCTCCGCCGGTGGGATGCTGGCGATGCTGAACGAGTCCCATCTTTCGCTCAAGCTTCACGCTCTTTCCAACCTCAACAACCTCGTCGACACTTTCTGGCCTGAGATCTCCACCAGTGTCCCCCTCATGTACGCATTCTCGATCTTTCCGTTTCTGGTTCTGAACTTGTGGTGTTCTTGCGATTTCAGATTTTGCGAGTGTTTTTTCGTCATGGTGTTGTGCCTATTTAGATGAAAGTAGTTTGATTTCAATTGCTATAATACCCTTTTAGTTTCTCCGAGTTGAATTGCCAACCCTGAAGTGAAAAGCTGTTTAATTGGTTCCACAAGCTTGATTGAACTCGGTTTTAATTACGTTTTAGTAGTCAAATTCCTTTTTGCAGGGCTTCATTGCATTCATGTAACAATTCACTTCCCATATGCATTAAGTATTAAGAATCCCTTATTCAATGTAATCAAGAAAGCATGGTGTCTCAATCAAGGGAGGAAATTGTAGCTGAACCTTTTTTTTTTTACTACAATTTCAAGACTTTATTATTGAATCCTTCTGTTCTTGTTTGGTTTGATGATATGATTGTTCTCCCTTGTGTTACTTGGTTAGATTAAATCTTTGGTGTGTGTGGTTAGAAATTGGAATTTTGAAGATTAAACCTGTGTGTTTTGATGTATGTATTAAACAGAGAGAGTTTGTATGAAGATGAGGAGTTTGATCAGCATCATAGGCAACTTGCTGCACTTGTCATATCAAAGGTATTATCGTTCTACTAAGTATTTGAACTAGCATCTTTTAATGAAAATTAAATGATGCCAATTTTGCTTATGAAGTATTTTTCTTCGAGTTGCTCACTTTAATCAGAGCTTTTGATTTTACTCATTCTGAAGCAATCTCCAGAGGAAAAATGTTTTCTCACTTCCACAAATTTTTATTCTTAGGCACTGAAGTTGATTTCGTGGGTTGTCTTTAGTATCTAACCTTGTTTCACTCTTCCATCTTCAGATCTTTTATTACTTGGGCGAACTTAATGATTCATTATCTTATGCCCTTGGAGCTGGTCCTCTATTTGATGTTTCTGAGGATTCTGACTACGTGCATACTCTTCTCGGTGAGAATTATTATCTGGTTTTGATTTTTGATGTAGCTATGGCATACAAACCTTATCGTATTTATAAGTGAGATTGCATTGGTAATATTGGTTCGGTGAGGATTATTGTCTTATGCCCATGTAAGTGAGATTGCATTGGTAACATTGGTTCGGCTGATGTTACTTGCTAGTGGTTGGTTTAATTTATTTCATTTTAACGAATTTATAAATAATGTTATTAATGTAATTTAATTTTGAAGGACAGGAAATTATGATATATTCCAATTAACATTTTGCTAAATTTCCTTTATCTTCAGCCAAAGCCATAGATGAATATGCTAGTCTTAAGTCTAAGGCAGCAGAATCAAGTGATGAATCTATCAAAGTGGATCCAAGGTTGGAAGCAATTGTGGAGAGAATGTTGGATAAGTACGTAAGCTATAGTCATTCTTATGGCTTTGGGATCGAATTGCACCTTGACTCTTTGAGTTTCCTCACCTTTTGCTGCTTTTCCCTAATTTAGGTGTATCGTGGATGGAAAATACCAGCAGGCTATGGGAATTGCCATTGAGTGCAGGAGGTTGGATAAACTAGAGGAAGCAATTACAAGGAGTGACAACGTTCAAGGAACTCTATCATATTGCATTCATGTCTCCCATTCCTTTGTGAATCTTAGAGAATACAGACAGGAGGTAAAGAGATGGAGACCTTCTAATTATATAAGTCTTATATACAGCATTTTTCTCTTGAATATTTACCTTTAGCACTGCACTGAAGTTAACTACAGGATCATATTCTATTGAAATTCTTATGATTTAAATTATCTTTGAAATGTCTATTTAGGATTCGATGCTTAATTAGGCTCTTAAATCCTTACCAACTGTGTTACTCAAATGTGTAGAATGTTTGTCCATCTGGACAGATTAATGTAATCAAGAAAGTGGAAGATCTGATGAATACTAATAGAAATTGGAGTATATACAATATAGTAATGAATAGAATTTATTACATGTGGCATATTTCATTGTTAGAGTTTACTGTTAGTACTTCGTTTAGTTCTGCATGTAGACTGTTGTCACAGTATTTGTTGCTTTGTATCTCAGCTTATGTTACTCAGTTAGTAGTTTAGTTGCAAAGTAGCTATTGCACTGCAGTCATTAACAGCTGACCGTTAAGATCTGGTGAGATCTCTGACACTGCTATATAACGGTCCTCTTCTACTCACCAATTCAGTGAGTGAAAATTGAAAAATTTAACACAGAAAATTCACATTGTCTAATTTTTGTCACTTTACTATCTCATTACTTTCATCATGACACATTTTCTAATTGTTGTTCAGGTTCTCCGTCTCCTTGTTAAAGTATTTCAAAAGCTTTCTTCACCAGATTATCTGAGCATTTGTCAATGTCTTATGTTCTTGGATGAGCCAGAGGGTGTTGCAAGCATATTAGAAAAACTTTTACGGTCTGAAAACAAAGATGATGCTCTTTTGGCATTTCAAATAGCTTTTGATTTGGTAGAGAATGAGCATCAAGCTTTTCTTCTGAACGTCAGAGATCGCCTTGCATCACCAAAGTTACCTTCAGAATCTGCACAGCCAAAACCCAGTGATACAGGTTCTACTCCCAGTGCTAGTGTGAATGGACCAGATGATGTTCAGATGGAAGATGGTGATTCAGCTTCTATTGTCAATGTGCCTGAGGATCCAAGTGAGAAACTGTATGCTGAGAGGTTAAACAAAATTAAGGGAATTTTGTCTGGGGAAACTTCAATCCAGTTGACCCTTCAGTTCCTTTACAGCCATAACAAGTGAGGCAATTTTCTTCAGTCATATTTAGTACATCATCATTTCTTTGTTAGTTTCAGTCTCCTTCAGGTAGTATGTTGGTTCTTATACTTGGGTGTAATATGCTGTTAGATCTGATCTCCTTATTCTAAAGACAATAAAGCAGTCTGTGGAAATGAGGAATAGCGTCTGCCACAGTGCTACAATATATGCCAATGCAATAATGCATGCTGGGACAACTGTGGATACTTTCCTAAGAGAAAATTTGGTTAGTTATTACAGCTTAATTTTCTCCTTTCTCTCGTTGAATTCCTGTGAAGTTTGATTGCTTTCAATTACTAAGATTTCTATTCCATGAATATTTTAGGATTGGTTGAGCAGAGCTACTAATTGGGCTAAATTCAGTGCAACGGCTGGTCTTGGTGTTATCCACAGAGGCCATTTGCAGCAGGGAAGGTCACTGATGGCACCCTACTTGCCTCAGGGTGGGACTGGCGGTGGTGGTAGTCCATACTCAGAAGGTGGTGCTCTCTATGCCCTTGGTCTTATTCATGCTAACCATGGAGAGGGCATCAAGCAATTTCTTCGTGATAGCCTGCGTAGTACTACCGTTGAGGTGCTTGTAAATATTGATCACACTCCTTTTGTTAACAAAACAGACTATTATTATATTTAATGCAAGTTTTCTGAGACAGGTTATTCAACACGGTGCATGTCTCGGTCTTGGATTGGCATCCCTAGGAACTGCTGATGAAGATATTTATGAAGAAATTAAAAATGTTCTCTACACTGATAGTGCTGTTGCTGGGGAAGCTGCTGGGATCAGTATGGGCCTACTCATGGTTGGAACAGGCAGTGAAAAGGCAAATGAGATGCTCACTTATGCACATGAGACACAACATGAAAAAATTATCAGGTGAAGGTGTTGTTTCCCACAGAAAGTTGTTAAAACTGTGTCTTCTCTTGCATTAATGTTGTTTTATGTTTCAGAGGGTTAGCATTGGGAATAGCTCTTACGGTTTATGGCAGAGAAGAAGGAGCTGATACATTGATTGAGCAGATGACTCGGGATCAGGATCCAATATTGCGTTATGGTGGCATGTATGCATTGGCGTTGGCATATAGCGGAACAGCAAACAATAAGGCCATTCGCCAGTTACTGCACTTTGCTGTGTCTGATGTGAGTGATGATGTCAGGAGGACTGCTGTTCTAGCATTGGGGTTTGTGTTGTACTCTGATCCAGAACAGGTTAGTTCTGTCCTTTTTTTAATTTTCCCTTTGTTCTGAGTTGCACTTCAATGTTTGTATTCTTTTTTGGGTAATTTTGTTGAGATTTGCTATGCTAAATTCCTACATTGCAGACTCCACGAATTGTTTCCCTCCTATCAGAGTCTTACAATCCACATGTTCGATATGGAGCGGCTCTTGCTGTCGGTATTTCTTGTGCGGGTACAGGTCTCAGTGAGGCTATATCTTTGCTGGAGCCATTGACGTCAGATGTCGTTGATTTTGTTCGTCAAGGTGCCCTCATAGCGATGGCTATGGTCATGGTTCAGATCAGTGAAGCTAGTGATTCACGTGTTGGTACATTCAGGTAATGAGTTTCTATTTTTGGGTCATCGAGACAATAGATTTGTTGTTTTGTGCCATGCCTTGTATTCTAATCTGATGTGGCATGTATTCTAGGCGACAATTGGAGAAAATTATTCTGGACAAGCATGAGGATACCATGAGCAAAATGGGAGCAATTTTAGCCTCTGGAATCCTTGATGCTGGTGGAAGAAATGTGACCATAAGACTACTTTCTAAGACAAAGCATGATAAAATTACTGCAGTGGTTGGTCTTGCAGTTTTCAGCCAGTTTTGGTATTGGTACCCTCTCATCTATTTCATAAGCTTGTCCTTTTCACCCACAGCTCTTATTGGTCTGAACTATGATCTGAAATCCCCAAAGTTTGAGTTCTTATCTCATGCAAAGCCTTCTCTCTTTGAATACCCGAAACCTACTACTGTTCCCACTACCACTTCGACTGTGAAACTTCCCACAGCTGTTCTGTCAACATCAGCTAAGGCCAAAGCTAGGGCTAAGAAAGCGGAAGAGCAGAAAGCTAATGCTGAAATTTCATCCAGTCCCGATTCCACATCTGTTGCTCCAAGTGCTGGAAAAGGGAAGTCTTCCGTTGAGAAAGATGGAGATACCATGCAGGTAACTCATGAAGGCTTTGATTATATCCTTCTGGATTCATGCTCCCATTTATATGACTGTTAGAGGAGTAGAAAATTGAGAAGAGAAGGGTGGGGTTCAAAAATTGTCTTAGGTTGCTGTTGCTTGAAAGCATGCATTGCATTGACTTGTATTGGCTGCTAAGGGTATTCCTTGTTTTCTTCCTCGTCATTTAGTTTGGAGGATGGATACGGATTACCCCTGCCCCAGATTCTTTGTTGCTAATTTTTGTGTGTGTGTGAGGAATCTAGTGACTGAGAAGTTTCCATGACTTGCTTAACGTTAACATTATTATGTAAGCATTGTTAGTCACTGTTGTCTGTTCTTCTCAACTTGCATATAATTGATATTTTTAGGTAAACACTTCTCTTTTTCATGACTTGCATAACATTTATGTTTTTTTGTGAGGATTGTTGATTACTGTCTATTCTTTACTTGCATATAGTTGATATTTTTAGGGAAACACTTCTCTTTGTCATACTTCTCTTTGTCATGACTTGCATCAAGTTAATATTTTTGTGAGTACTGTTGTTCACTGTTTTCTCCTTCCTCCTCCTGAACAAACAGCATTTGTCAACAATGCTTACCTAAAAACAACTTCATTGAGTTTTGTGCTGAGGGCCTTAATTATAGAAAATCTTTCATGTTTAAATCAACATTTTTATTATATGCGAATTATTAGTGTACTATTAGCAGTTTGTTGCTATATCTAACTTGTTCAATGTACGTGAATTATTATATCTGACTTGTCACCTGACATGCATGTTTGAGATAGCATATGTTATGTTTTTATTTGTATACTTATGACATTTCTAAATTTGTTCATTTTGAAGGTTGATAGCCCAACAGAGAAGAAGTCTGAGCCTGAGCCTTCTTTTGAGATTCTGACAAATCCTGCTAGGGTTGTTCCTGCTCAGGAGAAGTTCATTAAATTTTTGCAGGATAGCAGATATGCTCCAGTTAAGTTGGCACCTTCAGGATTTGTGCTTCTTAAAGACTTGCGTCCTACCGAGCCAGAAGTGCTCGCGATTACCGACACACCCTCATCTGCCACTTCAACTGCTGCTGGATCAGCCGCTGGATTGCAAAGTTCTTCATCTGCGATGGCTGTGGACGAAGAACCTCAACCTCCTCAACCATTTGAGTACACCTCATGAGTTTGGTCCTGAGTTGCAAAGTTCAAACATCCATCACGGTGCTTAGAAAACTGGTTCTCCTATGGAGAGAGTGGCCTACATAAACAAATTGTTCGAGTCACTACTACTTGCTCTATTGCCCTCTTAAAGTTGAGTTCTGGGGCGTGGAATGTCTTTTTCTTAATGCACTCTAGTGTGGTCTTTTTTCCACCCTCTGGTTAATCTCTGAACTGGTTCTTACTATGTATTTTCAAAATGAGGGAATAGAAGGCAGTGTGCGGCCAAACTACAGTGTTTAACGTGTTTTCACCCTATCCCATTTGTTTTGGAGAACTTGTCCAATTTCTGGTCACTAAATGAGGCCAAGGATTCTTCTGTTTGTACTTTGTAGACTAGTAGCTCTGGCACTGTTGGGAGTTTCTATATTCTCTTAACACTTTTAATGCTCACAATTTGTAATCTCCTGAAGTGAATTTGAACTCGTTTCTCTTTGATGCATTATAGTTCACCTTGGGGGAATAAGAGAAAAAAATGATCAAAGGTTCCATGGAAAGAAGTTCTTGGTAGAAAAAAATCTTCATTTTACTGCAAAGCAAACACATAATGGTGATTGTTCTTATATTGGGAGCGAAATGGAAAATGTGATCGGCAAGTTTAAGATAAACTGGAAAAAGTTCTTGCATTGTGAATACGAAAATGGTATCTGCAAAACCTTCAAAATTTACAAAATAAGATGTGCAGAGTTCAAGCATTTTTTTTTTCTCTCCATATTCATGTTTTAGGAAACCAGAGGAAATGAGATTAGTTTTTTATTTTATTTTTTATAAGTCCAAGGAAATGAGAGTAGTTGAGAGAGGATTGAGTTTGAAATAAGGGTTCGCTTACTAGACACAACTTTTTTGTGTGAGGTTGCACAAACACCTTTTGACATGCTATTATAGGTTTCTAGTATGTTAAGGTTTTTTTTTACACTATTGCATACATTTAACATAAATTCTATTATGACCAAAAATAATTCAAAGTCAGTGGTTTTCTTATTTCTATTTTGACCCCTCTTCTTCCCCACTTCATCTTCTCTTCCCTCCCTCACGGATCACCACCTCTCCCTTCCTCCACCTCCTCTCCACCACCCCCGTCCCCTCAACCCCCTTGCCCTCTGCCACTGTTGTTAAAGATTCCGTACACCCATTGTCTTAGGATTTTGGGTGAATGATGTGACGTTTTTCACTAATGTGGTAAACTCCTCATCAATGTAGTTATAGAAGATATATTAATGCAATCTCTCGTGTTATAATCGTGAGAGGTTACCACCCTAATAGCCGACAACAACCTGCTAAAGGAGTGGATGATAATATGACGATAACTCACATCCGAGGAGAAGATTGTTGGAAATTCTTCAAGTATGAGTAAAATAATATAAAGAAGTTTCACATTGGATAAAAATGAGAGAGTTGAATAGTATATGAGTGAAATGACCCATAAATCCATTGACTTACGATTTTGAGTGAAAAATGTGGTATTCCTCACTAATGTGGTTCACTTCTCAACCAATAACTGTGGTCATAATTTTCTCTCCATTCAATGTAGTAGTTTACAACACATGACACCCAACACAAGCATTTCTTTCCCTGTCTCCAATCTCCAATCTCGTGGTGGTACACAAAAGAGGCAAAAAAACATGACATGAACTAGTAGTAGTAGCCATAATATTGTTGATTATTAGAATCAGTTAACATTTCTCATTCCGATGAATGCAGTTTCTTCTCTTTCTCACTATGGGTTCCACTTTCTTTCTTTCCCTCTCTCATTTTTTAATTTCGCTTACTTTCTCACTCACACTCTCACTCTGCCAATAATATATAACAAACACGAACTATATAACGTAAAAAAAAAAAAGAAATACACGTACAAATGAAATTAGCCAATTTATATTTGTATTTATGCAATGAAGAAAAACAACCAAGTTCAAACTCAATATACTAAGTTCTATTATTTCACATCTATGTTAGAAAGCACATTCAAAAAATGATGTTTGCATAATTAAGTATACTATTATGAACTATATTCCCTAGCTTTGAGCAAAATGACATAAGCAATCTATCTTTATCTTTAAATCTTAAGCAATCTATATCAGCTGAGTGTGAGGCGAGTTTGCAAGCTTACGATATTATATTGTTGAATGAAAGTGTTTCAATTATATGAAAAATTGAATACAAATTAATTGATAATCACGCTAAATGTAAAGATCTTTTTCAAGGATAATTAATGTAAAGATCTTAAAATAGTTTTTTTAATTAGTTTTACTCATTTTGCTAATTAAAAAATTAATTAATGTAGAGATGTTAAAATGAAAATTCTAACAACAATTTTGGCTAATAATGTGTTATCACTTATTTTCAAAGTAGAAAATTGAGTCTATGATTATAGTTTTTAAAAACTGTACTAAAAAGTTTTTAGAAACAATTTTTAAAGCAGTTTTATAAAAGAAAAAACTGTTTGAATGTTATGTTTTCCAACATTAACAAAACTGCAATTTGAAAACTAGAAATAGAAACAAAAAATATTTTTTAGCTGTTCTGATTTTTTTGTTTTAAAATTGAAAATAAGACGTTTTTAAAAACAGGTTTTTGAATTTTTTAAAAACAGAAAACAGTTTTTAAAAACTGTAATCAAACTCAGCACTTAAATGAAATATTTTTCAATTGTTAAAAAAAAAAAAGTTAGAAAAGAATAGGGGTATTTTACCTATTTTTTTCTATTCAACCTATTTAAATTAATTACTAACATATTGCTAAAAAAAATAGAAGCACAAAAAATCTTGAGTATTCCCCATAGTATGAATATTATTTACAGATAAGATATCAAATCAGTTAGCTGTAATGTTTTTTTTTGTTTTGTTTTGAAAGTAGAAAATATGAAACAGTTTTAAAAACTAATTAGCGTAAAAATCTTAACTAAACAATTTTTTTTATTTCATAAAATAGAAACCTATTTTTAAAAACAGTAATTAAAATCTCCACTTTCATTCAATCCACAAAAGGCATAGTAGTTGTACACTAGAGAGGTTAATGATCATTTACTAGCTCATAATGATGATAATTGATACGTTTCCTTTGTACTTTTAGTAAGAAAGAAGGTTTGAAAAAAAAAAGTTATACATATACACGATCATGAGCCACACTTGTGATTATTACATTGCTTTTTAACCTGAATTCCCAATATCTTAAATCAAAGATCAATATATATGTTTGTTCTCTTTGCTTCATTTAAATCCCCTCCTTGGAAGGTCAATTTATTAATAGCTGTATTTTGTTTGATATGGCCTGTTGACTTGTGTGCCTTGCCTGCATTGCAATATGCACCATCAATTATGAAACCAGCACAGTCAACTTAATTTCAGCACAAGACAAAAGTAGTCATTTTACAAGAGCATAAAGATTAATAATGACAAAAAAAGTTCATATAGACACCCCTTTACCCAACCTTTCCCTCTGCCTACAGTTGTTGATTATAACATCACAACAATATAATTAATTGTGGCTGTTCTCAAACTTGAAATGCACAGCAGATAGTGATAGGAGATTAAAGTCTTAAGTGGCTGAAATTCTATGTTAATTTTTGGTTCATCCAAAGACTTTCCCTGACAAGTCCATGGCAACCCCACATCTTTGGCAGTTGTCCCTAATTGTGATTACAACATCTTTGTCTGTTTTGCAGCAATAAGAAGCCCTTCCTTCCCATTAACTTTACTTTCCACATGTAGCTCTCTTTTTTCCATATTTCCCTGATGGCACTCCAATCATCCCAAAATCAACTCTGTCCTCATAACAAGAGAAAGGTGCACAACATTCAGTGTGTATTGTCACAATTAATTTGATATTATCAAATTGAGTTGAAAATAAAATAGTTTATGTTAATAATATTTGAGAAAAATGGTTTTTATAAAATAATGTTGTAAATTTAGTTATAAAATGTCAACTTTTCAAAGGCAGAACAAGTTAGTGCAACTATTAAATTTTATGGTGGCAAACGCAATATTGGAGTTAGTTATAGTGATCCGACTACGGTAAAAAATTATATTAGACATGCTCAATCATAGTAGTTTGAAGGGTTGGTTTACTTTTGAACACATTTCCTTTACTCTAATGTTCTTTTTGGCATGGTGCTAAAACCTTATCTAAAGATGTTTTTGCCTTATTGACCTAGATTTAGATGTTGAAGACGAATTTCGAGCATTCTAAAAACTTGGAGATCCAACAATTATGTTCAACAATTATGTTCAACATAGAAGCTACTAATAAAATTAATTTTAAAAAAGAAATCAATTTAAAAAATGACTCACGAATACATTTATTGTTATTCAAATTGAATTGATTTTACTCTATCAGATTGAGATATTAAGCGAAAATGTAAATAGGAAGACTAAAAAAATTTATCATTTAGTCTTTGACATTTTCTACTCCTGATGCTGCCTTAATTGCTCTTCAATTAAAAGACACTAAAAGGAACAGAACTATGTGCTAATTTAGCAAGATTGATTAGAAACCACAAGTCAAATGACCAAATACATTTATATAACTGAAAGCAAGTTACTGACCAAACGATACATACACACACATCACATGTGCATGTGGCAACATACTAGTATTATTATTAGTTTATTACAATTATTATGAGAGTAAGCAAAATAAACTAAATAACAAAAGCTAGCTATTTGTGATCAGGATTGGGGTGTGTTCCTGGAAGCTTCTCCTTGATCTTCTCTAATATTCCTTTCTTCTGGTGATTCTGCTCACTCTCACCAACAACACTAGTGTCTGCAGAGCTGGTTCTTCCATCATAATCATTTCTTATGACTTGTGTAGCACCGCCAACACTGGTGGTTTCCATTTCTCCCTGAATCGGAGTCTTGGTTGCAGGAACAGCACCATACTGGTTCTGATAATTTTCCATTAATTTAAAGAGACCTTCCCTTTTGCTTCTCTGTTACTTACTAATAACAAGGTTTATGCATATATAGAGGTGTGTGGTCATTGCCTTGTCACTTTTAGTAGCAACATAGTGCTGACAAGTGTCGCCTTAGATTGCTGGTGGACAGCCACGTGTCTCACAACCCCCCAAATGAATGTTTGTTCAGATACACAGTGGAAAAATCATAATGTGCAGAAACAGCTTTCTTTAGATTTAATGGTTGTTCACCATGATTTTTTTGACTTCACCATAGATTTGATTCGAAAACTAAAATCAATTTTGGAGATAAACTTATGTGGTAGTTTTGAGTTCCATAATTGATTCAAACATAAATACATTGTAGTTAGTATTGAAAAAATCGTTATGAATGCATATTTTACTTCTTAATGATACTTGTCATGCATTAGTAGTATTTTTTTATATATAATTAGAGAATGTAGACTGATGATAATTATGATGCCATTCTTCAAAAATGCTATTTCCTCCTATGATCATCTTATCACATCCGAAATTCTAAAACATAAGACAAATAGATACTCATATCACAAGTACTGCTAAAAAGGTCTACACATTATAAGGACCAACCTTCTCTGCTGAATAATAAAAAAACTAAGCAAATTATGGAGACAATTTTACAAAAAATAAAATTGAAAATGAAAATAATCATAGAGAAACAGCTCTAACAGGGAAGTATTGAGATGCAAAAGAAAAATATTGAATTTACATAAACTTTCTTATCCCGTGAGAGAATCTGTACACAAGATGGGGATGGATAATTATGTGGTATGCATTTACTTTGATTCAAATCACGTCGAGTGAAGCTTTAGCATGTTAGAAATGATCACTTCATACGTGTGCATCATCATGGATCATCTTTTACTCTCTGCATGAAACCACTAGCTACCAGCAAAACATGAAAAATGGCATTAGTAGCTTCTGAAGCCAAAATCAATTCTGAGTAGAGCTTAGCTTCTGAGTTTCAGAATTGATTCTGATAAAAAAGAAGTTGATCCAAACATAAGAATTGTGTCATGAGTCTGAGGTAGGCTTGGACTTGAAGAACTTTGCAACTGCTTGATAGAGATTCTCTTCCTCAAAAGGCTTTGAGACATATCCATCCATCCCACATTTCAAGCACTCATCATATGTAGCATGGATTACATCAGCTGTCATGGCCAATATAGGCATATGGAACTCACTTTTCTTGCCATTTTCTTCACCAGATTCACTTTTCATCTGCTCACTTGCCTCGTGCTCCATCATCCGAATTCGACGAGTGGCTTCAAACCTGAAAATGTTTGTTCACATCTTTTGTCAAACACCAAGAATGTCTCAATATGAAGAGCTAGTGACATCATTCCTCAGATGGAAGTGTGTGTTTGGATTTCTGTTGAACTCAACACATTTATATATTCTCACTTAGCCTCATGTTTTTCAAATGCAATATGATATGCAATACAAAAACATCATAACTTGTGTATCCAACATGTTCCTAATTTATGATGCTTCAGCACAAATAGTCAATAAGCCTCTCAACTAACTAGCTAAGGTGACTGTATGCATAGTAAATTGCAAAAGAATTCATATTGACACAACAACTAAACACTTTCTTAGAATTCGGGTTAGGCCTACCTCTACCCCAAAAGCTAGCTATGAGGTGAAGATTGTTGTACCATTTATAAACATTTATTGGACCATATATCTAGTTAATGTGAGATTTCTCAACACACTTAATTGATAAGGTTTAGCTAAAAGCAAATATACAAATAAATCTATATGGTCTTCTAGTAACACAACAAATATTCAAACACTAAATATTAAGTTGGGAAATAACATGTATTAGTCGATGAAAGCAAGCATACCCATCCATTTCTGGCATTTGAATATCCATGAAGCAAGCATCAAAATCGTGAGGCAATTGAAGCATTTCAAGAGCAGCTTTGCCACTTGCTGCACATTTGACTTCAGCTCCGAAGTTTTTCAACGCGCCCGCGGCAACCCTCCGGTTCACCCCATTGTCATCAACCACTAAGATTTTCTTTCCACAAAGAAGGCTTCGTACCGAAGAACCATTAGGCATGTCTTTCCCAAACTGCCTCTTCTTCCCGGTCCCGAGAACTTGCTGAAGACAAGCAGCCAGCATGCTAGCTCTCAGTGGCTTCATGATGACTGTATCACTGAAACCTGCAGCTTTAGCTTTATCAAATTCAGTGTTACTAATATTGGTTGCAAGAAGGATCATTTGAGGCATCTTAAACACGTGTCCATTCTGTTTCCAGTCAAGTTGCCACACATTGAAGACACCGCCATCCTCTCCAGAAACCCAAGAGTCCTTCTCAACAAAAATAATATCAGGCTGAAATAATCTGCCAAATTCAAGTAGTTTGACTCAGTGAATGAACAGAACCACAAAACATAAACATATGTCTTCTATCACCTTTTCTACAAATAGTACTCATCAAGTGAGTTGAAAGTGAAGTGGTTTATGTTTGGATACATTTATGAAAATTCATAGAATAATGTGAAATCCACTTGTAAAATCTCACTATTGATTATGTTCAACTACTCTTTCTAGCTTCTAGCAGAATTGATTTTGGGACCAGAAATTAATTTTCTAAACTGACTCTCAAACATCTATATTGTCATCCAAAACTGATTTTACTCTATCATAATTGATTCTGAGATTCCCCAACAGGGACCCAAACACACTAAAATGGCATGGAATTTGCGGTCTTTTAATGTTTAGATAGTCAGAAGTCGACCATATAAATCATTAACGTGTCATGAGGATGTTGGTCAGTCAAAAAAGTAAATGGATATGCATGTTAAAAAAGGAAAGAAAAACCTAGTCTTTAGTACAACATTTACGAAAAATAATAATGTCAATATCAGTAAGCAATTAAAAGAACCAGTCAATGCAGTTTCTTAATTTATTTTTGAGTAAAAAGAATAATACAAACAATATAAAATGGAGAAGAAATGTGTATAAATATAAAATGGAGAAGAAATGTGTATAACAAGTCAAAATCCACATATCCTTTGTAAAGATCCACCCAAATATCAAATAACAAAATGCAAAATTGGCATACCGTGTTCTCAAACTGAGGACAACTTTTCCAAAATATCACTAAAACATTTGAAAACTCACTCCAATAGAGAAAAAATATCATATGGCTACAGTATTGTAGTATTTTAGTAAGACATGACTATCAGCGTATGTTAACAACAATTACCAAATGTTGATACTGCTGCTGTTTATTATAAAATTCAATTCAGTTTCTTCATAATTGAAACCAAAAAGGGAAATTAAAAACTTACGCCGAGGTCAAAGAACCATTTTTTCCACATAAAGAAACAGCCTTATTGATGCTATTTGCAACTTTAGCTTGTATCCCTAGTCTCTTCAAATGGTATCTAGTCACAGCAGCTCTAACAGGTTTTCCATCAACCACAATGGCTTTAAGACCTCTAAAACTAGAAGGTAGATCTTCAAAATTAAGTTTCTTCATGTCAGTTGTTGGATTCTTCTTAAATGTTCCAAAATCTGCAGTGAATGAAAATGTGCTCCCAACCTGGGGTCGGCTTATGAAGTTTATTTGACCGCCCATCAGTTCAACCAGGCACTTGCTAATACTCAAGCCGATGCCGGTACCTCCATAGTTTCGAGAGGTTGAGCTGTCGGCCTGGACAAAAGGCATGAAAATCCTATCTTGGGCAGAGAAAGGAATCCCAATTCCAGTGTCCTCCACACAGACCATCAAGGTGACTTCCTCATAAGATTCACAAGAGGCTGACTTTTTAATTGATGCATCAAAGAAAAATTCTTCATCAGCAATAAGATGCTTAAAATTATCCCAGCTGTTCCGTTCGTCAGCCGCTTCATACCCGCTAAGGGTTTTCAAATTATAACCACCAGATATATCCAAAACTTCATCAGATCCTCCATTTAGAAAAGTCTCACATTTTCCATTCATTGTGCACTGTCTTTTTTCAGCTAGATGGACTTTAACAAATATATGACCTCGCTCAGTGAACTGCAAGATATTAAAGTTAATCAGTAATGATATCCACGAACTTGTAAAAAATAACATAAAGTTAAAAGGATGCATTTCCAACACACAACATGCACATAACATTAGGAAATACAGTTTGAAAATTCCACTTACCTTAACAGAGTTGCCAACAAGATTTGTCACTATTTGTCTGAATCGCCCAGGATCGCCCATAACTATATCCGGAACTTTATCAGAAACAAACACTGCCAGCTATACTTCCCAAACCATATGAAGTCCGAGTCAGAAGAATTGTACATTCGGAATTTGAGATGACATTAGTAACATCACCACCCAATGACATGGGAACACAGAAAGGAATATGAAATAAGATTATCAATTAAAGAAAAGGAAATAGGAATATGAAATTATGCAACTTGTACAGGACTTCGCAACAGGTTTAGCAATGACTAGACATACCTCTAAGCCTTTGTGTCTAGACTTCTCAGAAAAAAGAGAAAGGACATCATCAAGTATGGTACGAAGGTCAAATGGAACTGCTTCTAGCTCTAATTTGCCAGCTTCGATTTTAGCTCGGTCAAGCACCTCATTTATCAATGCTATCAGTGCCTTCCCACATGCTTGAGCAGTCTGAGCATAGTCTCTTTGGGTTGAATTCAATTCTGTGCGTAAAAGCAGACCAAGCATTCCTACAGTGACAAGGAGTTTAATGATAGCATCACTAGTGGGAAAGTATAAGGTATGAAATGAAAGCACGTGTTGCGTTTTAGGGGGAGAGAGAAAGAGAGAGAATCTTGAAGTTACCTAAAATTCCATTCATGGGTGTTCTAATTTCATGAGAGACGGTAGCTAGAAACTGACATTAATAACAAGTTTTCAGTTTTTAGTGATCAGTAAGACATTCAAGGAAATAACGAACAGTGCTAACAATATGTAATGAAAAGTACCTGTGACTTGGCAATATCAGCTCCTTCTGCTTTGACTTTTAAATCCTGCATTGCATTGAAATCATCTTCTACCTTGACAATGTGAGTTCCAGCAGCATATAAAATGTAACCCACTAAACAAAGAATCACAAAGAACAGGAATGCCGTGGTATATGCTATCCAATTTGTTGGTGCCTCTTGGTGATACCTGTTAAAAAGATTTGATCATAAGAATCTGCTAATAAACCAGTGAAACTCCACTCAGAAAATGTTCTACAACAACCAGAAGCACTCACCTACATATCATGTGATGTTTCCTGTACGGATCTCCAAAATCAAGCTTACTTTCATGGACAAGAGACATATCACCCTCTTCATATTGGTTTCCATACATGATTAGGGGGTCGGTAGAGTTTGTTATATCATATACCTTCACCAAAATTGCTTGGTTACCAGCAAGTTGACCAAGTAAATTCTCCACAAGGGACTCAACGTCAAAGGATCCTCCAACATATCTGTTTCCAGCAGTTAAAAGTACATTGAACACATCATGCTATTACATAAGCTCAGGGAAAACATAAAGCCCCCAAATTGAACCAAAGTTAACCAAGTATTCCACGGGAACAGTTCAAACTACATATCAGACAGGACAAGAACAACAACCAGACATCCATTGCATCAGATAGTCCGAACCTACGAAAACAGAAAACCAAATAGGAGCCTGGTTTTGGCAATAGTTTTTCTCAAGCTCACTGATATTCGTTGTGCCAGTGACACTGAAGGTAGCATTGACAGAAATAAAACTGGTAGCACAAGAGTTTAACCACTAGGTTGCAGGTAGTTTGATAACCATTAAAATGCAGTATACAACAGCTGAGATTGATTAGCATTAGACTCAAATTTAATTGCAATGAAGTGGAAGTGGCAATGTAGTAGGAAGACACAATAACCAGTGCCGTGGAGGAGTCTGTCTTTTGTCATGCATTGACATTTCACACTAGTGGAATCATCAAGGTTATTAATTGAGACTTGAGCTACTGAAAAGTCTTCCTTAGAATAAAATGATATGCAAATATGCCCCGTGCTTTTTAAAACGAATTATTCATTTCATGCAACAATGCATCTAAGACTAGTAGCATGTTTGGATCAGCTTCAATTTACTCAAAATCAATTCTAGAATTCTAGAAAAGTTTCCAAACATGAACTAATTTTTTATACCAACTCTCGTTCTCATATCACTCAAATGAGCCATAAGACACTGTCTAAAAACAAACTTAACAAGAAACGTGAAATGAAGACATACCCTGCTATTGCATTAATGACCTCTTCCGTCGTTGGCTCTGGAGGGAGCTTAGATTTGTAAACAGGAAATGTTAAAACCACGCCAAGATGATGAGAATCCAGCAGTCTGAAAGGGCTAGTCAGAACAGCTTTCCCAGTGGCTCTAGCCCTCAAAATGTTCTCTCGGTCCTCCTGCACCATGCAAATGAGAAAATGCGCTTAAATCCTTGTACAGTTGATTCTGAAGGAAGACAATCAATTTTGTGGAAAAGCTTCTATGAGTAGCTTATGAGTTTCAGAATTGATATTCACAAGTGTTGATATTTACCTCCCCAGACATCATATCAATAGATTCAAGGTAAGAGACAGTTTCCTGAGCAAATATCACTGCTGCATACTCATCCCTAACCCCTGAAGGCACTCTTTCCATTGTCTTTATAACCCACCCATGTTGCTTCTCAAATCTTTCTCTCTCTGAGTTAACCACTCTTTGAGCATAGGCCACCCCACTCAGTAAAGGCCGTTCAAATGCTGTCCTGGCCGTGTATTCAGCAAAGGTTTCCTGATAGGAAAAAGGACAAGAGAAAGACACATGCAGTCAGAGTGGAAAAAAATGATGTAGATAGAACCATATGATGCAGCAATATCCAAAATACCAATGAGTATCCTTCTACAATTGATTTTAAGGCCGGAATCAATTCTGCAGAGAACCTTTTTATATGTAACTTCTGTGTTTCAGAATTGATTCTGAGGAAAAAGAAACTGATCCAAACATGCCAAGGGCATGGACATGGAAAGGAAAGGAAGATCAAGCACAAACCTGGTCAATGGCTGAAGGGTTTCTGTAGTAATAGAAGGTTGAAACAAGGATGGCAAGGGCATGGACATGGTTGACACTAACACTGAATTGGTCTTGTAGCATTCTAGCCCTTTGATCACAGAGGCTACCCAACACCTCTTTTCTTCTCACTGTAGTTTCAGCATCCATTTTCCGGTAGATGCAGACACCAAATGCAGCCATAAAACAGAACCATGCCACCAGAAACCTTAGAAACCAATGTCTTAAGTTCTGAATGAAAGTGTACTTTCTTTGGCTCCCAGCTTGCTCATGTAACCTCAACACCACAGGGTGTTGGCTCTGCATCTTCAAACCAAGACCCATTTCAGCAACAAACTCCCTCTGCTTAATTCTTCATCTCTATAGATAATTGGAGAAGTAGCAAAAATGATTGATGTGTGCTTTATATGAGATCCCACTTTGTTTTTAAAGCTGAAAGTACTCTCAAAATCTCAGGCACTTTTCTCTGAAAGCTTGAAGGAAAAAGGGCTCACAGAACAAACCCCAAGTACAGCATCATTACAGCATTGTTTTGCGTGATTCAAACCTGAGAAAGGAGAAGCAAAAGCAAACCAACCATGATGAATGATTGAGAAAATTGAAAAAATCTTTTTCTTTTTTTCCTCTTTTTTAAGTAGCAAAGCACATTTCAAAAATCACCCCAAAAAAAGACAAGAGAAAAAAAAGAAGAAAGGAAGAAAGAAAGACACCTCAGACAAGAGACCCAGAATTTAAAAGAAGAAAAAATCAGAGAGACAAAGCATGGGTCTCAAAAGATGGAAAACAGCTCAAGTTTCAAAGAACCACCTCCTCCCTTCTCCCAATAGCCAATACTACTTGTGTTGTTTTTTTAGGGTTAAAGGATGACATTAAAAAATGGAAGAGGCTCTAATCAATCATGTTGTGTAGGCGTGAAACTAGTCTTTGCTCAAGGACAAAGAAGAGCACGGTCACCACGCTCTTTATTTCCATATAATAATCATCAAAACCAGAGAATTGACCCCAAAATAACACCACACACTAAACACAACCAGCTAAGCACAGAGCCCAATGAGAAAGAGACAGAGTAAGAGGGTTGTTGAGAGAAACAATGTTTACCTGTACAGGAAAGAGAACATGGTACCTGTACAATGAACAATGGGTCTTGATCTGCTGCACCTCTTTCTCTCTCTCCCTCTCTGTACTACTACTATAGTTTATTTCATATACACTTTTTCTGCTACTTTCCTTTTCCCATTGTCCACTTTTCTGTGATTAATTTAAGCACATACCATCGAATTTTCACGATTTTCCCAGATACGCTCTTGTCTCCCTTCAACTCCACAAGCATAAAATTATAATACCCTAGTCAAGTCAAGCCTTCTCTCTCTCTCTTCTTCCTTGCAACAACACTAATGCAAGCATACCCTTTTCACCCCAACGGTGTTTCCTTCTCAAGTTAGCATCTTTTCTTCAGAGAGATTGTGCTCAAGTTCATAGCTTGAGAAAAAACTCAACCTTTCAAAGAATGGTGGAAACTGAAAAAAGGATTTATATGGAGCAGTGAGAGTGATGAAGGTTTACCAATTTGGCATATGAATCTAAAGTCTGAAACTTTTCAAACTAGACACTCGACCCACAACACTAGCATGAAATCTGAATCCTATTTTTTCATCGTTTCCTTGTACTTCATCTGTTTTCCAACGTTAGAGAGTGAGAAAACAGAGAGAGAGAGAGAGAGAGAGAGAGAGAGCAAAAGAGTGGAAATCGCTATCACAAATCTGAGAGATAATGACACGCGACAAGGCGCGGATCTTATTCCCATGTGAGTTACCATAAAGGTCCATGCTTTATTTTTGGAATGTCATAACTACCCTCCATGGTTAATCAACATTAAAAACTTTCCTTTTTCTAAGTCACACTTGAGTAATTTTCTAGAATTAAAACAAGTAGTTACTATTATTAATAAATCTGAATTTTTTTATTAACTTTTGTAAATTATTCTTATTTACAAATTCAATTACTTTATCTCTCAATTTCAACTACCGTATGATAAACATCTCCTTAATTTTTCATAAATTTCTCTCTCTAAATTAGAAAATTTTAAAATTTTGTTATCTCTTATATATTAATTATGATGGTAAATCCCGTCAAATAATTATGATGGTGAATTGAAAAAAATATTTAAAAAATTATAAATATTATAAAATAACTTATATTTAAAAAAACTTTTAAAAAATATGAGGGTAAATGTGTCTTGTTACTGTGGACTAAAACTAATGTGCCTTCCATTAACTCCATAATCCATATGTATCCATTCTAATATTCTGTTACATTCGCTGTTTAAACAGTTAATTTAGTTATTTTGCTTTGATCGGTTGACTTTGGTTTGACAAGTTTTGTATTTATGTAACTATTTAAAATGAAAAGAGAGAAGAGTTTTCTCTTTTTGATGTCACACATTAATTAATTATACTTAACAAATCACAATTTTAAGTGGTTTATTCTCAATAAAAGAAGGAACAAATATTAGTCTAGTTACAATTACAAAGATGTTGTTCTGGTACCTGATAAATATATACAAGGGTTAATGGTTTACTAGATCCTTGTAGTTGTACTAAAATTTATCTTTGGTCCTGGTCGGAAAAAAGTTTGTAATGAGTCCATGTAGTTGCACCAAGTTTGCTATAAGTCTCTGCCGGAGACCGGAGCTTCGGCGAGTGCATATGTGGAAGGCTGACTGGATTAATGAAGATGACGTAGAATTTATTTAATTTGCAATAAGTCTCTGTAGTTGCACCAAGTTTGCTATAAGTCTCTCTCCCCCAATTTTAGTCTTCTTCTTCCTGAACCACTTCTAGCCACATTTCCTCTTCTTCTTCTTATCTGGGTTACTCGAGTTTTTTCTTCTTCTTCCTTGGTTGTGGGTTCTTGTTTGTCTCTTGTTTTTTCTCTCTCGCACTGGGTCTGCTCCCCATCTTCCTATATTACACGAGTTACATCTTCTTGTTGTTGTTTCTTCATCTTCTTCTTCTTCATTCTGTATTGTGTGTTCTTCGAAACCTAAGTCTGCTCTGCCCCTTCCTTCTTCTTCGTTCTGTTCCAGCTTTCTTTGTGGAATGTTTGTGCTTCGTTCAACCCAAGTGAGAAATTACCCTATTTTTGTGATGATAAAGACAAAAAAACAGAGGCGAGAAGAACCACCGCATCTTAAAAGCAAAACCACATAAACTTTATTGGAAACAAATTAGAACGAAAAAGTAATTTCTCTATCCTAATTCTCATCCATGCTCTTTTCATATAAGTTTAAATGTAATTTTAACTTACAACGCTAATGATGTGATTCGAATGATATATTCTCACAAAACTATCCAAATTAATGATAGAGATTGGTTACATATATTATTCAGAATGAGTTGTAAACACAACTGTGTCGAGCTTGCTTTTGAGTCCAAACCAAACACATGGTGATGGGAAAAAAACCGTCGGAGGTTATTAATAAAATTTGGATCAGACACCTTCTAACCAAAGCAAATTAAATGCACCAACATCAACATGTTTTATTTAATTATATGCTACTTTACAGAAATTTATTGTAATTTTCTATACTCCAAATCTTGTACAGCATGTGAGTCTAATAATACTCATTTACTTTTTTCAATGTATTTCAAGGTACTAAACCAAATCTGAACCTTTCTAAATAGATATATAAGCCGACATATTAGCATAAGCTACATTACTAATTTAATATATAATCTTATCACAGTCAATTTTCTTAATTAGTTATGTTCGTTGAAGTTGGGTTTACTGTAAATATTTCTCTTGCAATCAATTGCCTTTAAATAATGTGTGATTCCCACTTCACACACACTGTGGATACCCAATATTCATGTTTGCATAAATGTGAATATGATGGCAAAGAAGTAAAATAAATGATTGAACATATATTAATAGAAAATAAAAAAGAATGTTAAATTATATTTTGATCTCTCTATTTAGAATTGTTAAGGATCTTGTTTCTTAAGGTTTTTTTTAGTAAATCTATTCCTTTTAACTTTTAAATTTAAGTAACCAGTAAGCATCTCATGCGTTGCATGAGTATTTTGATGTTTGAGATATAGAAATGAATTAAAATATATCAAGAATTTGATATTTTATTTGGATTTTTTAAGTATAATCCTATTAGTAGAGATTTAATTTAATAATCATTTATAAATATATTAATTTGATTAATATTAATTAATTGGAGAAATTTAAATATTAAATTGAATAATTATTTAAAAATGTAATTAATACTAAATATTTGGATTGATGAATAAACTTAGTTGTTGATTAAAAATAAAAAATCCAGCAATATCTTTTGATTGAATATCTATTTAAATAAATAATTAATATTAATTTGATTTATGAAAGTTTGTGTCACTTGACTTCATAAGAAAACATTTGGTTATGTGAGTTCATTAGGTTCGAGATCGAGTTAGCCACGTAGCATGAACTTTCATATTTAAATATAAATCAAATTAAATTTAATCCTTTTTTAAATAAATATTGAATCAATGAAAATTATGAGTATTAATTACTTTTTAAATAGATGATATTATTTTTTATCATTGACGGATTTTAACATATTCATATCTATTGATGCTTGAAATTTCTCATTAATATAAAATAACTTGAGATATTTAATCACTACACAATTATGATTTTCATTATTTAATTTTATCTTTTTTCTTAATTAAGGTATTTCACTATTGGGACTAATCTTTAGTCTCACGGTTAGTGTGGTAGGAGTTGAGTAAAGAATTTTTTTCATGCACAAGAGTTAAAAATTGAACTTTTAACCACTTATTTAAAAAGTGATGAACCACTACGTCAACCCACTTAATTATTAAATTTGAACTATAAAATATAAACCACTCCACCATATTAAATAATCAAAGTACAATTATTAAAATGATGTAAAGAAAAATGGAAATATTTTTATTTTTGATAATTAACTTTTAACAATTATTATACTGATCATAATTGAAAGTCATGAATTCTATTATACTATGTACCTATAACAATAAGAGGCCTTTCATATTTATCATGCCTTGTTCAAGATTATTTTATTCGTTGACTTCATATATGTTCTCCACTACATTGAATATGCCTTTTTATTATGAAACAAGTTTGCTTAATTTGGCACCAAATCCCAAAAGCTTATTTCTCTATGAATTTGCTAACACAGGGGGGAAAGGAAATACTTAATGGTAGAGGAATTGGGATTTTTACTATTAGTACTAGCTAGCTATTCTCATTCAAATTACTATTACCACATGATCATATAGAAAAGGACAAATACTAGTGGCAACATTCAGCATTTAAAAAAATTCTGTCTGAAAAAAAGAAAGTTCACGTTTGATTGATTGAAAGGAAGATGATATGCTCACGTACCAAGTATTAGTATTGTCTTTTTCTATTTTCTTTGTTGAGTGCTGAGACGTGTTCACGAGTAAATCATTTTGAAATTTTTTGTATCATCTATGAAAAGTATATTCTTGAAAATCAATTTAAGAGATGGAATTTAATTTCATGCAACTCCTTCCACTCTCTTTATAACAAATATTTGCCATAACCGGCAAAGGAAGATTAACCATGAAGTGCATACCAAGTTGAGAAGGCAACAAAAGTGTAGTACAACAAAACACTTTCCCTTTCCATGACTTAGTTGGTTGATTAAATGGCTATATTTGTAATTAAGCTTGAAATAGTAGATTTATAGGAATATCTTGTGATGGAAAATGGGAAAGATTGCACGAGGGGACCATTATTAAAGTTGAAGATTTTCTCTCCTTAAAAAGGGTTGTATGACATAAACCCTAGACGTCCCAACACCTAATTTGCACAAAAACATCTCTTGAATTAATTTTCACAACGTACTTTTAAAATAACAATTTCTGGTGGTAACAAAAATCTGGAACGTAATACTTACATTTTAGAATTTATATAGATTCGAAAATAGATTCTGAAAATTAATTTTTGAAAGGTATTTTTATAACTTAATTTGCACAATATTGCTGGTTTTAAACAGTTATAAATCCGCACTATATATGATTTTAGTTGCAGTAAGGTATTCTACAGCTGACACCAATGAAACTAATCACTTGAGACTGTGAGATCATATTAAGTAGATAAGTACGTATTTCTCAATAAATTATTCTCCTTACATACCGCCTAAAGATCTAAAACCTAAATTAAATATTTAAAAAGATTAACTATTTATTAACTTTCTTGGTCCATCGTATATATGTTGATTTCTAACATTTTTTAACATGAGAGGCACAACAAGGAGTACAAGGTGAAATTGAAGAGCTAGGATTACCCTCATGGGCTTTCGGGGTATTTGTGGCACTCCAAATTAAAGTGTGTAACTTGTGGGGTTGTCGGCCATCTGATATGCTAATGGTAGTAAAATAGGTTATCAAAAAAAGTGTGTTGTTTTGTTGAATAAATGATGATGCTATTGCTATGGCCATGTCTATGCCTATATATATGCAACACCAATTGATCACATGGGACAGGTGCCTGTTTCCTCTGCTTGGATACACCATGGCCTGATCAGGAAGGACTTCTTCCCTCCGGAAAAAGGGTATTTTCCATTTGCATGATGCATGCTTTCCTAATTGTGGTCCCATCAGACTCGTGTCATTCACCCACTCAGGATGCATTTACTAATCACTAAATGGAATTTGCACCTCTCACGAAAGATCATCATCTTTCTTTCAATTCATTTATATTGCAAATGAATTTGATTTTGCAAGAGGGAACGGAAAGAAATCATTTATGTTTAAATATATTTATAAATAAAATTATTTCTGCAATGTGAGTGTAGTGAAATTCAGCCACAATTTTAGAGCTGTCAATATGAATTCTGACCCGCGAGCTGGCCCGACCCAATTCGATTCGAGGGCGGATTGGGTTGATTAAATCGTAGGTCGTTTAGAATGTGAGTTAGAGCAACCTGACCCGTTTAACCCGCAAATGGGCCAGCCCACGGGTTGGACAATAAAAAAAAATGACTAATTTTCTTATATATTGGGTTGGGCCACTAAATTATGTGGATTTATTATTTTGTTAAACTATATTAGATTTGGGCTCGTTGTGTTCGTATTGGAATTCAACTATGTTGAATGTGAATGACTTGGATTTAGATATGCACAAATTGTATGGTGCAACATTGTTATGATCTTAAATTAGTAGTTTTAGCAAAATGCATGTGTTAGTTTTTTTTTACTATGAATTTTTATTACTTTTTCAACATTTTTTAATTGAATTTCCCATTTTCTGGATTTTTTATTTTTCTACTGGCAAAACAGGCTAGTCCGCCAACCCGCGAACCAGGTTGGATTCATATTTTCCTGATTCGTTTAGAAACGGGTTGCTCTGACCCAATCCGTATTGACCTCAACCCGTGATGGGTCAGCCCATATGGGCCGGATTGGCCCGTATTGACAGCTCTACACAATTTATTACCCAGCCAAGAAGATCTATAGTTAAGTGGTCTTCACGATAGCCAAGTTTTATCTCATTCAACTCATATCAAGTAGACTCGAGTCGGTACAATTATAATGTCATTGCAAGGTTGTTCTTAGACTACCATCATCTAAAATGACTTACATAAAGACTCTTTTAAGGTACATCGCCTGAAGTAAGATCATTTTCACATGTATAAATACAAATTTTGTCATTTATTTACATAATGCGTTATTCATTTGCTATCTAACTATTCTTCTATGACTTTAAGTTTTTCTCTAATCGCTGTCTTACGGACTTAAATGTTGGAGGCCTTACCTTCCCCACCGTGCGACACTATACCACGATGCTGGAAGATTCTCTCAGTGTGCACCGTCATATAGGGTCTAGGATACCTCCTAATTACTAAGATTTTAGAACAACAATTGGTATGTTTGAAAACTCTAAAAGTTTCCACCTTCAATCAAAATCAATTTTCTTATGCAGCTACGAATGAGAAGTTGATCCGTAATTTCTATTACGGAGACACAAATGGAATTAGGGGTTAGAAAATCAGACATTTACCTGTCCAAGAGAGTTTTTTCCTTAATAGAATATTATCCAAAAATTGTATTTACCTTCTCAAAAACTTTATATTGTCTCCTTCAAATAGTCATTGGTAATTTTGTTTAATGTGCTAAATTTTCACCTCGTGAACAACTTTCTATAATTTTATTGTTAAGACCCCACATTTATTAGAGGTATATACGGTTAAAATAGCCATTATAAAAGGTAGTGCAATCACTTCTAAGCTACTCCTATTTTTTAAGGTAGAGTTATAACATATTTTATGTCCACCGCATTAATTAGGATTTGAAGCTTAATTCCAAAATTAGTTTTGGAGGTTGAACTAATTGTGAACGAAACACTCAAACACACAAAAAGTTGATTGTGAAAATGGAGAATCAATTCTAACAATAACAAACATGAAACGAAAGGTACAAAGGGAAATGATTTTTTTTTCGGTTACTATGTTATATATTGAATATAAAAATGTTATGTGCCATGAAATAAAAATGGTGAGACAGGTACCTAATTAATTGGATGATGGTAACTTTTTAGCCGTAATTAAAGTATTACATAGCCACATATAATCATGAGATTAATTATCATTCTTATAATCAACGCACTAATATAAACGGTAAGGGCTGACTAATAAGTTTTTTCCATTTATAAAAATTGAGAATTGAACCATCAACCACTTTCTTAAGAACAAAATGCTGAATCACCTTTTTAATCCATATTCATTGCTTTCGTAATTGACTTTTGTCTTGCCATGTACTCCCTCCGTTCCTAATTAACTGTCACTTTAAGGTTTTGCACATATATTAAGGAATTGTATTAATGTTCTTGTTTTTATCAAAGATATTACCTAACTTCCTAATATACCCTTTATCTTTCTTCTTAATTTAGATTCTTTAATTTCCTATCACCATTAATTAAAGGGTATAATTGGTAAAACATAATTAATACTCCCTTGAACTTTGTAAAGTGACAGTTAATTAGGAACAGAAAATGGATAAAAATAGTGACACTTAATTAGGAACGGAGGGAGTAATAGTTTTTTTCTTTTTCTAGAAAAAGGGTTGAACTTGAACTCGAAATATATATGTTGAGTTCACATGATCGTTTACAAACGAAAATATAAAAAGAAGAAGATAGGCCAAATATTCCCACCGGGAATCAAATCATTTCCTGGAGATTAAACCTTAGTATCATAAATCAAGTGGATGTACATACCATCATCAATTGGTATAGTTAGAAAGACATGGTTAGTTTTAATATTTTTCAAGCATTTAATGTGTAAATTTTGAAAGAGAAGCTAATTAATGTACTGCTAGTCAAGGTTCACAAATCTAATCATCTATTAAACAAGGGATTTTCATGACGACAGTTTGGAATTTACATAGTAGAGAAGAACACTTCACCTACAAGTTTCAACTAATATAGTCCTAATCATATCTTCAATGTAATCTCTATTCAGTCTTTTAATATTCCAGATTTTAATTTTAGTCAAATAATTAATCCACTCAATTTACATATACGAATCTGGTTCTGGCTGCTGATCTATTCCATTTGTCTTTAACAAGCTTTTGACTTCAATGGCATTTACTAACTCTGATGTAGATTTTCAAATCATCGCCCTCCTAATTAATTTGTAGCAGTAAATCCATTTTGGATTAACAAGTTGGTTAAGCACTTGTTGAATAAACACTTTCATAAGTTTTTTCTTTTTTTTGATATTGAAACTTATTGGAAAAAACTTGTAGCACGTAGGCTAAATATATTATCCTTATGTTTTAAGATAAATTTACATTCAAAAGAGCACTTCTAAGTTCTAACTAACATCTTTTTGGTTAAACAACTTAATTAAGTAATTCACAAATGTTACAAAAAAAAAACTTAATTAAGTATTAATTCAATGAGCATTATTTATTACACAATATTAGCTTGTGTTAAAAGAAATTATTCAAGAAGGTATATTATATTGTTCATAAGCTTATTAAAAAAAATTATCAAAATAAACTCAAAATAATTTTTATATTTAAATCATAAGATAAGTTTAATTGAACATGTATTTATACACGAATGATAGCTCAAGTAGTAAGAGTTCATATAGGTTGAGGAGGGGAAGATTTAAGGATCAATCACTAAAAAAATTTAAATATTTTACAATTTATATATAATGGTTTATTTCACATTTAAGTAAACGAATTTATCTGATTTAGTAATATTTGATTGATTGCATCTAATAATATTAATTTATTAGTTTTACAATTTAATTATTACATGTAATAGTTTATGAATTTTAAACATATTTTTGTAGTTTTAAAATACAAATAAATTATTACACAATTGTGTCTCAACCGAATCCTAATCTAGAATTAAAAAAATAGAAACAATTATATCATTACATAATAACCCTGCTAAATGTAAGTAAAAGTATAATATAATATGAAACTTATATTGAGCTAAAATTATTTTTCAACTCCACCCCCAACCTGGAGAATATCCAAATGAATAGAAGAATTGAAACGGAGGTTACTCACCCAACTCTTGAGATTTTGATTTGAAGCACAATAATATTTTAGCATTAATCTATAAAACATGTTTTTGCTTATACTTAATTAATTAATTAATTATGTGGACACTGGTTAGTTGTTTAAGGGACGGCGGGTAACCGACCCTACAAACAGTTGTGACTATATTGAAATTTCTTACAATAATGAAATGAAGATTATTAATTTCCTTTGACATGTTGGGATAACAGCACCTTAAATATTAATGTATTTGTGGCATTTAGAAAGCATATCTCAACCCCTTTTTTTTATGTATTTGTGGCTTTAATGATTGATTAGGCCACATTATTAAGATCCTAATGATCATGGAAATTAAAAGAGGAAATGTGACCTTCCGAATTCCATTGGGGTCATATTCTGTGATGCAGGGAAATCAAAGGCTCATTTTGAGCCCGGACCTTTGCAACATGTATATCTTCTTAGGCCCAACAAAAGCAAGGTTATGATTATATTTATCATTATTTAATTTATAGTGGCTTGGACTATACACACAGACACAAATAAATTTTGTGAAACTTTGCACAAGACATTTTTCACCCATTATAGGGGTTAGTCGGGTGTTAATGTGTTATTTCTTTTACTTTCAAAAAAATTAATTTTTTTTTTACTTTTCCTCGTTCCTCCACCACCAGACGTCCAAAACCCCTCCCCGGCTCCCTCCCCCTCAACCTCCTTGTCTCTGCAGCCGTAGTCCAGAAGTCCATAACAGTTGCAAAATCTCCAAATTCTTCACATATATCTCAATCCTGGCAACCCCTTGTCACCACCATCCCGCCAAGGTGGTGGAGAGAAGTGGAGGAAAAAGGTAGTGGAAAATATTTTACTTTTTAAAAAATGGAAAGAAAACATTATTTTTTATTTTTTAGAAAATGAAAAATATTGGCTACCAGTTCTGTCCTCCATTGTGTAAGGTTACACAAAGATTTTTGTGTGTATAATAGACGGCTCCATGTTTATGGGTCTTAAAAGTATTTTTTACCGACTATAATCACTTCTAAGTAGTTATATAAATGTTTGACAACTGACTTAAAGAATTGATTTTAATCTTAAAATTATTATGCGGAAAAACTATAAAAAAACAACTTATACAGGAAATAATCAATTGTGAGATTTCATAATTGAATTTCACATTTTCACCAATACGAATAGAATGCATGCATAATACAATCAATTGCTCTATAATTGAATCAATTATAGTTGTCATATAACTTTGTCATGAAACCATGGAGGAGGATATCAACTTTGAGAAAAGAAAAAATAAAACAACAATTTTATTTGACCATTGCTTTGACTATGCCTATTATATTTTTAGCTGAAATCCAAGTTTCTAAATTAGTCCATCCCGTGTCAAACATAGACCCGCTATATTCTCTTTTCCTCACAATTTGAAAGCACCCACCCACCAATTTTTTCACACAATCTCACCTTTCTTACCTTGAGTCAACAACCAACCTTTCTTCATCAAATTTTGTTCTTTTCATGATATTTCAAAAACCCAGATTCTACTGATCCCACGATCAAAAAGAAATGAGATACGTGAGTGATGACATCGTTAAAAACTAACCAAAACAATAAAAAAAAAAACAAAAGACAAGACAACATCTTCAAGACAGGATGGTCTTTCGGAGCTCCACCTTTGCGGTAGGGCTCCTCGGCCTCCTGTCCCTCTTTCTCCTCCCTTCCCTCTCCATTGCCATTCGTGTCCGTCTCCCCTCCCCGGACCTCCCTCTCTTCCGCGAAGCCCCCGCGTTCCGCAACGGCAAGCATTGCGGGACCGCGAACGCCGATCGGATCAACGTGGCCATGACACTCGACGTCAACTACCTCCGCGGTACCATGGCTGCGGTTCTCTCCATGCTGCAGCACTCCACATGCCCGGAGAATCTCGCCTTCCACTTCCTCTCTGCGCACGACTCCCCGGAGCTCTTCTCCAGCATCAAATCCACCTTCCCTTACCTCAACATGAAGATCTACCGCTTTGATTCGAACCGCGTCCGCGACAAGATATCGAAATCAATCCGGCAGGCATTGGACCAGCCTCTGAACTACGCCAGAATCTACCTGGCAGACACGTTGCCAAAAGATGTCCAGCGCGTTATCTACCTTGACTCCGACCTCGTCGTCGTTGACGACGTGGCGAAGCTCTGGGAGGTGGACATGGAGGGGAAAGTGGTGGCTGCGCCGGAGTATTGCCACGCGAATTTCACTCTCTATTTCACCAAGAAATTCTGGTCGGATTCCGGTTTGTCGAAAACTTTTGAAGGGAGGAACCCGTGTTATTTCAACACAGGGGTGATGGTGATGGATGTGGAGAAGTGGAGGAAAGAGAGGTACACGGAGAAGGTGGAGGAGTGGATGGCAGTGCAGAAGCACCAGAAGAGGATTTACCATTTGGGGTCTCTTCCACCGTTTTTGCTGGTTCTGGCGGGGAATATTAAAGCGGTGGATCATAGGTGGAACCAGCATGGTTTAGGAGGAGATAACTTTGAAGGGAAATGTAGAAACTTGCACCCTGGTCCTATTAGTCTTTTGCATTGGAGTGGGAAGGGTAAGCCTTGGTTGAGGTTAGATTCTAGGAAACCTTGCATTGTGGATCATCTTTGGGCTCCTTACGATCTCTACCGCTCGTCGAGACATTTTTTCGAGGAATGAGACCCGGTGCAGCTTTAAATTGTGGTCGCGGTCGCCGTGGAATTACGGATAAAGATGGGGACAAAATTGTGGTTGCAGTAGCGATGCAGGACTCCGAAACTCGTTATGTTGAAGTCTCAGTCACGGTTGTAGATCGCAATTTATTTGACAAATTAAACGGAGTTAAGAGAAGGGATCAAAGACAAGAACATTCACTTTCAAGAGTTTGATTTATTTTTTCTAGTTTCTAACTCAATTTTGGGTTGAGGGGAAGGGGAACGAACACCTTCAAAATCCATGCAGCTTGAGGGGCAGTAGAGGAGTTGCAAATTCTTTTATTATTTTTTTTTAATATTCTTTTTGGTAGAAATTTTCTTTTTTTGAATATTTTTAATAATGCTTGTTAAATATATTAAGAAGAAAGATCCAGCACACAGAGGTCAAAACATCAGCAGTCATCAAAGGGACAACAGCCACAAGAATTTCCTCCACCCAAACTGTATATGAATAGTAGAGGAATTTCTGGCTAAAAAGTCTGCAACTGAGTTACAAGAACGTCTAACAAAAGAAAAAGATGCAACAGAAAAACTATTAAAAAGAAAACGGCAATCCCGGATAAGTGAAGCCAAATCGGAGTTCTCCTCAGCCCCTTTCGTCCACATTAGAAGAGTTGAAGACAGACAGTTTCAGAACAACCATGGGTAAAACCCAACTCAATCGCCAGAACAACAGCCTAGCGAAAGCTAGTAGCCTCAGCTAGCAAGGGAGACAACGCCGTAGTAGGAGAAGACACTGCAGCAGCCAACGCCAACCCTTCCCAATCTCTGACCATCATCCCAAAGCCAAGGGTACCTCCACGTCCCAGAGAAGCGTCAAAATTGAGCTTCGTGACTCCTCGCATTGGCCTGGTCCACCTCACACTAAGCTCGGCAGCAGGTCGAGCTCTTGCAACAATGTTTGGCGGCCTTGCATGCAACTCTGTAACCCGCTTCAGAACCCTCGAACAGTCCTAAGGAACCTGTTGGAAAATCTCACCATTTCTGGCCTCCCACAAAGCATAGAACGTCTCTTGCACATAAGACAACAACATAAGATCAGACTGATGCATTACCTCAGTCAAAAACTCATGAACCGTAGCAAAAGAGTCCGCTCGCACAGAAAAAGAGGATCCAAACCAGAACTGCTTAGTTGTTGGGCAAGAGAGAAACAAATGATCAATCGTCTCCATCTCGTCACCACAACGCACACAAGTTGGGTCAAGGTCAGAAACTCGGTGAAACAAGGCCTCATTTACCGGTGATTGTATACACAAATTACGTTGGTTAATCTAACACTCAGAATATTGTATATTAACTGGGTTAGTGCTAGCAGCTTCAGTTTTTTTAGCAAAATTGTATCCATATCGATCTATTCATATCATAAAGTAAATGGGTAGCAATATACTAATTAAGTTGGATGGAAAATCTTACGAAGGAGGGAAATATGACATTTTATAACTTATCCCCTAGTGTTATAATGTCATCCTATATGGACTAATAGTTTTTAAAAATTCAAATAAAAACGAAAGTGTAATTCTCAACCAATATAGAACCTCTTCTGTTGATCTTAGTGAAAGCTTATTGAATTGACAAAACGAAAAAAGAAAAACCCATATAGAACATCTAATCGCTTGGCTGCTTTCTTTGAAGCAACTTGGGAACCATTAGAACTTGGGAGAATAAACACGAGAGATGACATTCAAAGGTGATAAGAAATTCATTCAAATTAAATGCGACATCAATTTTGATATTTTTTTGTCAATTCAATTATGATTTTTTGAAGATGGTAATATATTCCAAACCTACCCGTCATGTTATAAGTAGGCCCAATTAGAAGCTAGTTGCTAGTACACGTTGTGGCCCAAGTCGGTACTACTACGGCTCGAGAAGGTGAAATAAATTAGTGGCCTATACGGCTATACCATTTAGGTAGGTTTAGATTCATATCAATATTGAGGGTACTGGTCCAGACAATAATGAAAATGACAATGTTGGTGTCATATTAGCTCAGCTTTAATGTCATCCTAGGTAGTTTGTTCGCCGTCCTTCATCGTCAAGTTGGTGGTTCGTTTGTCGTCGCCCACCACCAAGTTGGAGTCGCTCATCGTCCTCCATCGTAAAGCCTTTGATTCATTCATCATCTTTCATTGCTAGGCCTAGGGTTCGTTCGTCATCCTCCATCGTCAAGCTGATGGTTTGTCCATCGTCAAGTTGATGGTTTCTCCATCATCAAGTTAGTGGTCTTCTGTCGTCAAGCTAGAAAGCGCGTGGATGGTACTTGTAAAGACACTGCGACACCCAAATTAGGTGTGATTTTGGCAAGTGACGTAAGGTTGTGTGTACCTGATGAATAATGTCAAGCACTATGTATATATGACGTCACTCGTCTATCACTATCGTGTAGCAACAACATAGTTTGATATGCTCAACATAGGATGCGAGGGAGCCATTATATCATAGCAGAGGACGTCCTTCCATGTCCTAGGTTATAGACTCTTCTATTGGAAATATCTTAAGTGAGCTAAAGGATAGTTTATGGATCCTTCCACTAAACCCTCAAGCGTTCTATGAAGTAGATTATGGTTCGAGCCATGCACTCCGATCAAGTCATCCATGATCCACCCGTATGAATCAATGGATGTTATAGGCTGCATCCTGTGACGGCCAACTAACGATGGCTGAACCACTGAGGCCGAAGTCGGGACATGATTTATGCCTGCAATTTCTATAACTAAACTGTGTTTTATGTGTATATATAGAAGAAGAAGAATGAGAATTAAGATTATATTTCTTTAGGCAAATTTTTCCTTTTTTTATGCCAAGGGTCATTTTGTCCTTTTCTGTTCAAAATAAGTGTGTCAACATGCATTGTAATCTATGCCGTTCTATTATTTTACTTTTTTTTAAAGTAAATGTGTGTTTTTAAACTTTAAAAAGTGTGCTTAGAGAAAATAAGGTTATAGATACTTTTCTATGAAGTAAAAGCGTTTAAGTTTCATTTTATATTTCTTTTAGTAATAGTATCCCTGAATGTGACTTCACTTTATTTTATCCATAAAACATTCATTTTTTTAAATATACTTTTACACATTGTTCTCAAACACAAGTTTATTCTTTTATAGCTAGCAAATTTGCATGTTTGTGGGGTGTTCGTAGTTGGAGTAGCAATGTCTTACTGGACAAGGTACCTTGGACAGCGAGCGAGGCATGGCGGAAAACATGTTCCAACCATGATGAATTCACTAGATACTTGAGTTTAGATTTTTTTGAAATGGCATGAATAGGGTATGCACAGTTTGGAATCCATCCAAGCAAGGCGCTGTGAAGTTGAATGTCGACGGCAGTTTTAGTGAGGATGCACAATGCATGAGATTTGGTTGCTTGATGAGAGATGAGACTAGTGGCTGGATTTTGGGCTTGGCAGGGCATGCGCAAGGAGGTAGTCCTTTTATAGAAAAGGCCATGGCATTGGAGCATGGTCTTGCAGGCTTGGATCCGTGGATTTAGGTATGTCGAGTGGGAGACAGGTTGTGTTGAGCACGTGGCAGCTATTGAAGATGTTAGCTCTGGCAGGTTTGAGCCAAATATTAGAGATATAAAGTCCTTGCTGAGCCGTGTTTGGGAGGTCTCTATCGGCTGCAACGTAGCTGCAGACTGGCTAGTTAGATTGGGGGCTAATCTTTTTTCTTCCGATGTGCGAGTTTTGGAGGTTCCTCATGTTGAGTTTGAAACTCTCTTATTGAGAGATTCCGTGCTCGTTCCTTAGTTTGTTATTTTATTTGTCTTATTTTCCGATGTATTGAAAAAAATTATTACAAACTTAATTTTATCTGTTAGTAAATCAAAGGGACCCTAGAAGTGTTTTTTGGTCGCAGGAAACTAAGCTATACTGAGGTTGTGGTACAGTACATGTGCATTTAGGCACATTCCTTCGGCCCATTATCCATTTTGATAACAAACGCATTAGCCATCGTTCACTAAAGAAGATTAACCAAATAAGAAATGAATCCCATTAAATAAATATAGATTGATATTTATCTAATTTAGTGAGACTTTTGTAAATTTTTCCATAATAATAAAAAATGTGTTAAAGAAAAGTATCTTACTATTTCTTCAAACAGTATGCTCAGAAATAATTGCTGTTTTTTTTTAAGTGATGATTTTTTTTATTGGCCAAGGTTAGTTGTTGTAAGTAGGGATGACAATAGGCTTCTCACCCATTATGTATTTGCAAAAAAAAAATTCATAATGGGTAGACTAAAAAGTAAAAACCCATTAAATGGGTATGAGCGCTTGAATATGGTAAGTACCTGCAAAATGCAATAGATATAAGTGTGGATTTGAGTATTATAGTACCCAACTCGCCTCACACCTACACATGCATAATAATAATAATATTATTATTATTATTATTATTATTATTATAATATGCACACACATTTAATAGTATATTAACAAACTTAATGTTATAACTTTCTAATTAACTCTTTTTAAAAATTAAGTTAGTAACCTTAAACTTTAGGAATGATTTTACTTAAGCATTTGGATGGTTTTTGCATTTTTAACTAATTATTTTTATTTATAATAACAATTATATTTTTGTTCTAATGGAAATAGCAAAAGTTAAATTTTATTTAATTAAATTACGGGTAAGGATACGGGTCTGGACATACTCGGATAAGTATTCAAATTGCTACCAATATATATATAGAGACAGGTATGAATAATTTTTTAAAAATGCAAGTCTGATGATGGGTACTATAGTACCCTATCCAAACCCTACTTATTGTTATCGTTAGTTGTGACATGTAAGTTACATGTTGTACCTAAGTGATGCATAAATACCTGAATGATTGAAAGAAAGAAAGTTGAATTTAGAGAGAGAAAAAATTGCACATCGGGGGTAACAATTAATTACATCATAGCAGCTGTTCATCGCGTTAAACATTTCAATTAAATAAACTAATTACGTTGAATAGTCTCATTCAAACTATTTAATAAATAGCGTTAAATATTATAAAAATGATTATATATTTGATGAATTTAACCTTTTGTTACCAACAAGAATTGTGTATTTTTTTATAAGTGTGGTTTGGTTTTCAATTTAAGTGACAATTGAACGCTTTGGGAAAATCACACTTGTTAAAATAAACAAATAGTTTTAGGCTTTTCCCTTCATCCAAAAACAGCCTTCTTAAACTTAATTTAGACTTCTTAATTAAGCTGAGGTGTTTTTACTTAGGAGGACAAATGAAAGGAAGGTTAACAACATTTTTTAATTTACATTGAAACTTTACATCATCACTTATTTCCACACAAAAACTACTTATTCGAATCAGTTAATTTTTTCTCAACATTAGTTTTATAATCTAAAACTACTCACCAAAATTGATTATAACTTAAAATTAATTATAAAAGAATTTCTAAACTTGTTATTAGTAATTTTTTTATCAGAATCACTTTTTCTTTCGATGTGAAAAATTAACGAATTTCCAAATACACACTAATCAACGCAAAATATAAAACAAATCAATCATGTGTATGTGTATGGATATGATTCCCACTATCACCGTGCCTAATTTGGACTTTATAATTTTGTACATATTATTAATATACAATACATTGCGATTCCCAATTCGTAGGGATATATTGATAAGGAAAAGTATAACATTCAAAACTCATTCACAAGATAAGCAAAGCATCTTAGTACAAAAGGTTAAACTGAGTTTGTATCTGTGTGTGGATGTGAATTCATCTTTTCACAGGTTCATCATGATCTCTGATCACAATTCACATGGTTAGGACCCATATTTCAGAATCTGAATATCAAACACACTTGTCTTTCCCAATCCCATCAAACTATTTTAAGCACCTAAAGGTGAAATTTCCAGGTAGATATGTTATCAAACAAAATGATAACAAGTACAAATAGACCAGACAGAAGATAAAACAAGGAGAAGCCATAAAAAGCCAAATTGTTCACGTTGACCCAAAAATATCCATATACCAACATCTTAAGCATGAAACATTGCCTACTAATAGGGTTTTAATGAGATGTGGCATAATTACTTTTGAGAAAAAACAACATAGGTATTACATGTTTGGATACATACTTGAAAGAAAGAATTAATTTTCCTTAACTTTTACTACTATCCACCGATCATTATGATTTAATTTTACCATAATTTTTCATGCACAAAGTAAAGTATAGCTATTAGAGTTACCAAATTATAGATTATGTGTCACATGTTTAGTATTTAGTTCCACAATTTGAAAAGAATTCAAAATATGTCTAGCTAGAGTGCGTAATAGTTCAGTGATTGAGTGCTCCTGCGCCGATGATGAACATGGCTAAGCGATCTATCAAGCCGTAAGATGTACATTTTTTAACATCTTTTTATAATTGAGTCTGAAACTAAAATCAATTCAGAAAAAGACTTATATAAGTAGCTTCTACGTACGAGAATCGATCTAAATTAGTAAGTGATTTTGTAGCATTTTACGATAGAACCAAACATAGTATTAATGGAACCAACCCATGTGCCCCAATAAAATGTAATATACATTCAATTTCACATTGGCTAAGGTAAAAAACAATAGAAGCTGATCCAAAACAACCATTTCCATCTCAAAGTGATTAAAGTAAAAAAAGAAGGCTTAATTAAGATTAAGGGGAAGGGGTTAAACCTTTCTCTTCTCCCTTGTTACTACTGTGGTTATTGTTGCTGCTGCTCAAGTACCTGCAAAGGACCTTACATTTCACTGCACTGCCATACACATAAAACCCAGGTGCCACCATGATCCTCACCATGTTAGGGATCAATTTTGAAGCCCTATCCCCACCCATATCCTCCATGTAAACGGAATCAAAGCTCACACCTTTATCCACTCTGAAGATTGGTAAGCTCGGATGAACAGAGTTAGCAAGCAAATGCACCATCCAAACACTCTTGGAGGCACCAAAAAAAGCCTGCAACAGTGGTTCTGGCCATGCTCTGTTCCAACCCAACATCGCCACAATTTCACTCATTTTTCTGTCACAGAACCTGCTGAATTCTTCACTGAAGTGCCTTGTCCCTTTGCTCAGCACCTCTTCCCATGTCAACCCGTGAAGCGTGTTGAAAGCTGTGAAGCTAGCCTCGCACCGATCCATTGGATTCAGCGTGTGGTTGCAACCGTTTTTCTGGAACCCCACTGATTCAAAATCCTCAAAGAATGCTCTGTTTAACAGAGCTTCAAGGTAGAAGAGCAAGCTTCTTGGGTTCTTGGAGAAGGAGATTCTGATTTCATAAGGTTGGAGGAGAATCGAGACTTTCTCGTACACTTTGGTCCCCCCCATGTGCCTCAATTGCATAGTGAGGGAACGACTCAGAAGCCTCACGCAGGATCTTGCTTCAGAAACAGAGACCAAGAAGTGTTGAATAACAGAGTCTTGGTGGAAGCTCTGGACTTTGTTGTTGCTGCATTCTTCGAGGCCTGATTTCAAGGTGTGGCAGTAAAGTTCAAGCTTGTTGAGCTTCTTCTCCAACTCCGCCATGGATTTCATGAGCCTTGAAGCTTCCACAAGAGCTTCATCTCTTTTTCTTGTAGCTTGAACCAGCTTGTGAGAAAGCTCTGCCACTGCGATTTTCCACTGTTCTTCTCTTGAATGTGGGAGAGATTCGGTGGTGTTCGAAGACATGGGGCTCTTGCGGGTGAGCTTGGAAACGATTGACCTGAAAATCCCATTGGGACTCGCCAATAAAGATGAGTTCTTGTTGCTGTTGTTGCTGTTGTGATCCAAGGGGAGGATGAAGATTTTGTCACGAGAATGTGGCCTGCACTTGTTACAGGAAACAGAGCCATCTTCTTCAGATTCAGACCTTTTCTTCTTGTGATTGGATTTGGTACTGCCATTATTCTTCTTCACTATAGGAGTTGGAGGGTGGTGTTGGTGATTTGGAGTGAGGCCTTTAAAATGATCAATGCAAGTACTTGGTGTTGTTCTGCTCTGGCTTCTGTTCTCACTACTATACCCATCGTCAAATTCATGCTCCTCCTGAATCTGCAACATTGCCAACAATGGAAAATAGTAAAAAAAATGTTAACTTCTCACCATGACAAGATAAAAATCATGTCTCTAAGCAACTACACTACACTACTCACAGGAGTGAATTGAGGGGAATGGCGTGAAGGAATTAGAGGGGGGGATTTGGATGAAGAAGAAGAAGAAGAAGGAAGAGCCATTTGGGTTGTGTTAATGTTATTTGCAGTAAAGTAATGAATTTTTTTGCATTTATCCGTGACATGTCAGGAACAGTGGTATGCTACCGAGGTAGTAGTCCTTTCGCATTAAATGCAAAGTGGTGGATAACATTAATAGCTGGTAAGGTGGTAATAAATCCAGAGAGGCCAATTAACAGAGGACTCAACTACCCATATTTATTCTGAGTGCGGTGGTGGATCATGAAATCACCAACCATGTCTCTTTCACTTTCAGTGAGTGAGAGAGGATTAGTGGTGCATGTGAATGTATTAAATGACCCTCCATGGCGATGGGGTCATCTTTCGTGGGAAATTAAATGATCATCATATCAATGCTGCACCATCAAATGGAGGGAGGGTGCCACTTTCTGTAGTAGTGCCTTTTTCGAGGGTTGGAGAACAATGATAAAAAAAGTTTGTGCTCAAAGATGAGCATTAATTGTTGTTGCTAATTAATAGTGGTTGAGTGTTCAATTACGGGATGAAATGAATAGTAGAATAGAAAGAATTCAATCCAGATTACTACTACTAATGTTTTACTTTTAACGGAGTATTCATTGTCGACACCGGTGACTAATTTCTTTAAGGTGTTTTGCACTATGGTTTCTACTGTAGATAGTAGTGACTAATCTCCTCTCACTGTGGATATTTATATTAAACGGTAAACGACTAGCGATGAAAGTGTTTCATCCTTATAGACGATGATCAAACGTAGGGGTGACAAAGCGAGCTCGACCCGTCGGGCCAACCTACCAACCTACCTAAGACACCCCACCAAACTGAGAGAGCCAGCCCGCCGTGGGGCAAATCAACCTGCAAGCCTACTTATTTTATTTTCTAAAAAATGTATTTGAAGTGTTTTTTTTTTTGGGTTTTAGTGGACCAACTCGTGAGCCGACCATGCAGAAAAATGTTTCTTTAATGTTTTTACATCATTTTATTATTATTTTGTAATATCTTTTTTACTTGCGATCCCACCCCTAATCCACCACTAAGCGAGTTGATTTGAGGGCAAGTTGGACGCCCACGTTGCCTCTTGAGTTGCTTCTCCAATCCTCTTTCTCTATAACCCTAATGAGTTCTAGCACACTGTTGTCTAACAAAGGCGAAGGATAAAAGGTTTGTAAAGGAGTTGGAGCGATGACGACTGAGCGTTCTAGGTCAGAGTTTTCATCGAAGATTCCTCGCTCTCGTCCTTCTTTAGATGGCGAGTAAGAACCATTTGAAAAAAATGAAAGCAAGTGAGGAGAGGAAGACATGTACCTGAAGGAGAAAAATCCTTAGATTGGCGAACTAAAATACGGGAGACCGAATCACCAAGTGGTAATTCTTAGATGTGAAGAAAAATGATATGAATTACAAGATAATAGCAAAGTGAATGTGATGAGTGCTGGTGAAAAAATGGAAAATAGGGTGCAGGGAAATACAATTGTGCAAGTGGGACACGTGGATGATGAAGATGAAATCAAGGTGGCACGCAAAAGTGAGAGAAAAAGAGTCACCAATACTTCACTAAAGGATTACATGTGGGAATGGAAGTAAATATAGAAGGGGGAAATTAGAATTAGAAAAGGAGAAATAAAAAGTGTGAACCAAACTATCCTTCCTCCTCTAACCCTTTTTGGGATTCTCGAATCAGTTATCTTTCATTTTTTTCTCTCATTACCACTGTTTTCAAGTGTTAGCTTCCTTCATTGTAAGAAAACCCATTCTCAATACCTAATACGAAACAGAATTTACTGGTTCCCTAATTTGTGGTGAATTGATCTTTTGTTCAATTTTGTGTCCCTTACAGTGAAGTGAGCATACACGTTCATCGTTTAAAAAGAGGTTGAAGAATTCAAAAATGTGAAAAAATTCGAATAGAGAAAATTAAAGTAAAGCTCAGAAGGCGAATAGCAACCGCATGGAGAAACGTGACCTAACACATAATCATTAGGAATAAATCCTTCGTTAATTGTAAAGCTTCGAACATAGGCATGCTGACCTGACTCAAGAATACAAGTAAGGCTACCCATGGCCAACCATATACTCAGAAAATCATTTACAGGGCATCCCCAAGACCTGCATAGACCGTCCCGCGGACTCCAAGTCTACGAATACATGCATAGACGTTCATTTACACAACACTTTGTTCATTAAGTAAAACTCTAAGTTCTTCTTATATTTAGAGATTTTATCTTTTCTCTCTTACTGACTTGAGTGCCAATGTGTCTTCTATGGATACACTCTCATCGTATTCGTGCAACTCTAACCCTCTAACAAAGTTAATTAAGGTCACACACCACCATCTAAAACGAGGAGATCCAAGTATTCCATTCATAGAAGAACAGACGGTAACAAATGTTTTTAAAGAATGATTATTATATATATTAAATACTTTTAAAATATTGGCTAAGGTACAAGATAAGATACATAGTTTTGTTGTGGTTGTGTTGTGGGTTTAAATTGTGAAAAAGTACAAGAAATACTATTAATGCGACTACCATTGTAGTAATTGTGATATGGTCGTGGACATTCTGAAAACTTTGATACAATGGCCGCATTTGTGATTGGCATAGCAATTTAAACCCTTACATTGTTCTATAAATCAACCACCAGTAGCTCATAGGATAAATGATTCAGTAGCTTGACGGTTATAAATTTTATTCTTCAAGAAGCAGAAATAGAGAATCAAGTAATTATACAAGTAATTATACATTGGGTTACATAGAGTATACTTGAATCAAAAACTTAATTAAACGCTTATAATTATAAGCGTTTATTGCATAAACATATATTCGTAAGTTAATTTGAAAAATTTATTAAAATAAATTGAAAATAAGTTTTAAATAAGCGTACGCTTTTGCTCATAAATTAATTTGAACCACTTGTAAAAATAAGTTTAAAACAGTTTATAAAAAATTATAAGGTATTTACATAAGTTTTCTAAACACTTGCATAGATGTTTAAGCTATTTCAATCACTACCTATTTGGAAGTTGATTTAACCCTCACCTGCGTCTAAATTCTAATCTGTTTTATTTATCTAATCAAATAACCGCTGATCCTTAAAAGCTAAAAGGAAAGTTCTAAAAACGTTGTGTTGATGTCATCACCCACATATTTTGCAACTCAATAATTGTTGTCATGTAGTTTAAGAATGAAGATGAAAGTGATGGTTAGGAGCGATGAGTAAATATAAAAAATTAATTGAAGCTTTTAATTTAACACGTTTTTTCTTTTTTTAGCCATGACATCTTATCTCAGTGTGATGGAAACAAGAGTAAATTCCGTGATTGCAGGTTGATAGGTTCACACAACACAAGTGGAGCAAGATGGTATAAAATGCCAAACACAGCATTAAATTCACAAATGGGGTTTGGTATGCCGTTTTAAAGAGGCATGAACCACGTACCTGACACGCTATTCTCATCACCACTTTACAAATGGGTTTGTATAACTCAACCGATTTGTTAAATAGTAACATAATCTTTCGAGAACCAGTGTAATTAAAATAAATTTATTGAAAATTACTTTAGTTTTGTACTTAAATTTCTACTGAACAAATTCCTTAATCCGTTCCTATATATCTGTCACTATTTTAATCTTATTTTTAGAGAATATTAATTATGTTTTACCAATTCTACCTGGCTGATAAGAAATTAAAGAATCAAAATTAAGAAGAGAGATAAATGATATATTAGGAATCTAGGTTAATATATATGCAAAACCTTAAAGTAACAATTATTAAGGAATATAGATGTGCAAAACCTTAAAATAACCGTTATCAAATATGGAAAAAATAACTCTTTAAGAGAGCTACTTGGCAAACTGATACAGCTACAACTCCAACTCCAAGCGGCAAAGAAACGCATCATCTAATTTTGGAATTTTTAGAGTAGTAGGTCAGCATCTACACAGCTGCATCTTTGTTCTAAATCCCTAGAAAGCCGTGTCCATTATTTATTACTCTATTTTGGCTAAGTTATCAAAAAATGGGGTGTCCTTGCTCTTTGTTTCTATCCAAATTGTTCGGTCTGTCAATTATTCTAAATTCAGGATTTAATAAAAATTAAGCCTTTTTATCCCTCACCCGAGTCCTAGTCTATCGTGTAAGAATTGAATCCAGAAGCTCTCTCCACACACTCATATAGTTTTGTTTTTTTTTTATTTCTTTCTGGAGGGCCCTTATATCCACTGGCTTTTGGAAGACTTCAAAGTGTCAACTTTAACTTTCAGTTTAATTTGTTTTATCTGCGATGGGTCTATATTTTATTTATTTGAAAGCCCCACCCTAAGCTCCACTCTGAACCAGTAGAGTCGAGATGGAAAGAAAAAAAAAGGTTTTGATTCAAGAGAAGTGGGTAAGTTGACCAAAAAAAAACAAGTGGCTAAGATCACCTTATAGGGAGCTCAGGTGAAGTTATCAAACATACTTAATGATGAAGAAGTTTAAACCCTTCAGTCCCCAGATCCCAACCCCCAAATCTCATCATAAATTGGTTTTCTCATAGATCTCTAACCATTGCAACGCATCCCTCAACAAATATCATAACTTGTAGCATCAAAGGATATTGAAAACATCAACTTACTTTACCCTTAAATGACTCTCACTTTGGAGGAGTCAAATCCGAAAAAGAAAATATGTGGAAATTGGATGAAATAGGAAGTGATTATGAATATATAAAAAAGTTGTATTTAAACCCTATATGTTTTGTTGTCAGTATGCTTTGCATAGATTTGTAATCTTCCTCTTTCATGACTTTCTTTTACAGACACAATTAAGGTAAAACATTACTAATAACAAAGAATATAATCAAGAACCAAGAAATGCAGTCAATTTAGTTTCCCAAAAACCACAAGACATGTAGATTACACCAAATGGCAATGAAGTATCATGTCCTAAAAGATTGACTAAAAACATCGAAGGGAGAAAAGGTACGGGAAAAAGAAATAAACAAAGCTCTGCAACTTCCTTATAGCAAATATTACCAGATAAGCATTTCAAAACCATTGCAACCTTCTTTCCCTTGATTTCAATATGACTGCCGAGCCCACTGTCCATTTTGGCAAAGAATGGCACCAATAACAAGGTTACTTTCTTTAAATAAAGGAATGTTGGTACACATGTTGTCAGAAGATACTTAAAACGCCGTTATGATACCATATCATATCACAGAAGAAACTTGACAAGTGTGTATGGATGAGATTGATTTAAAATGCCATACGACCAGCCAGCCTGCTTTCAAGTATCCTCTTATCTATGGCTGCATCTATGGAGCTCATCTGAAAGATAAACATGAAAGTAGTGATCAGCAAGTAATCATAGACCACAAATTACAACAACAAACCAAATATTTTAGAGCCTGGTCCTATGCAAGAGATCCAAACTCTGCGAAAGAAGCTGACCTGGGCCAAGTCTGAATTCACTTGTTCCATAAAATAAATGTTATGATGCTACGAATGGGCAAAAATCAGTTGGGTAAACCCCAAACTTTTGGAATCAAGCAGGGGGAGAAAGAATAACATTGGCAAACCAACCCAACAAAAATATACATACATACTCTTAACGATGTACAAATGCTGGGACGAAGGATCACGAAGTTGGTTGTTTGCAGCAAGCTTCACAAATTATGTTATAGTGACTATAATTAACTACCAAAGAAATTAGTAGAATACCTACTTGAATCTTTGGAGGCCCGCAAAAATGGAGGCATAGCTTTTAGCAATAGTGTCCGTTTAATATAAAACAAAATGAATCACCATTACGGTATGAAGCAAGAGGGAGGATTATAAGGATCATATTTTCTTTGACATTTATTTTCTTAAAACAGGGCTACAAAATTTACACAGAAGTACCTCTTTAAATAGGAAACAATGCGTAAACAACTGAATCTGAAAACAGGAAGTATAAAGCCTACTCATCTGGTTAGATGTGAAAGCAACTCCGTGTATTGCAGAGGTAGTATGACTTACCTGGCTACTTTCATCATGCACCTGATATTTTGGTAAAGACATTCTTCTTTCCTCCTACAGCAACCAAACATTATACCATTAGCAATCAAGAAACAATAGTAGTCAAATGGAACAAAAAATAGTTTCTCAAGAATACAACTGACCATGGACATTGCCTCATCATCCCAAACTAAGTAGACTTCATTAGTGGCAGGCTGAGGAGCAGGAGCTTTGTTTGCAATTACTGGAGGAGGTCCAATTGAAGGACCACCGGTATTTGGACCAGAAGCATAAGAATGTGAGTTACTTGCTGTCCCACCTATAAAACCAGAGGGAGAAGGAAGTGAAAATCACTAAAATCATACAAAGTCAACCTAAAGATAGGAAATTGCTTAAATTTATCAAACACACTCTTGCAGTTGGATCATAAAACCAGCCAAAAGTGTTCAAGACTTCAAGGACAGAAAAGAAGGTTACCTGGAATCCCTATTGCCTGATAACTACTTGTCACAGAAGAGTTGACACCCAAATGTGCATCAACAGGGACATTCAAAGACGGTACTGGAGTTATTGGTGTAACACCTGAAGAAATAGGTGCAGCAGAAAATGGTGAACTTTGACTTGTGTGATTATTTCCGACAACAGGAAATAATGGTTGTGAAACTGGGACAGAAGGAGTAGATGTAGGCAATCCAGGAGGAGTAATCTGAGTTTGCACCACAGGAGAAGTAGTTGATGGCAGTGGTGGCCTCATATTCTGCACAGGAAATAATGGCTGTTGTCCATATGGAATAGGAGGCATGGAAACAGCTGGAGGTTGTGGAAACCATGGCTGAGGTCGAGGTGGAACAGCCCATGCGTTAGGAGGCATGGGTACACCAGGATTATAACTGCATCAGAGACGTAAACATATGTAAATGGAAGATTTTGTGCCACTCTTATAATGTTAAATAAATAAAACATGCAACAGTTTATCACTTGCGCTATATGCTAAATAGAACACGAATAATAGGAGAATTAAAACGAACAACAATTTTAACAAACATACATTGGTGGCATTGGGCCCAAGGTTGATCGAGGAGGATATCCTGGACCCAAAGGAGGTGGCACCATTCCACCTACAAGCTGGGCTGATGGGACATCCACCTTGGCTGCCTTTGATGGAACATCATCCTCTGCATTAACCATGAAATCATACAAAGAGTAAGCATTTCATGTCTGATTCAACATTTTTATCATTACTAACAATATTTGTAAGCTTTTATCTCAAGTCCTACAAAGAATCTTCTGTCATTAAAATTTAAAACCAAGAACAGAAGGTTGCAGAAGACAAGGTATGACCTTCCTCTCCATAATGAGCAGCCAACTCCTCTGGTGGAATCCCTTGCATCCCATATATTTCAATATCTGTACTCTCTCTGCCAGGTTTCGCATTCGGCACCCTTAAGACAAAAAAGAAAGCTCAATAAAATCGACAGAATGACAACAACTTAAGAAAACATGACAAACAATTTAACATCAACAACATGAGGCCAACTCTTAGACACGAATTACATGAATTGCTTAACATACGACCTTCCTCGTCATTAGAAATTCATTCAGGGATGGATCATAAGTAATCAAGAGAAACCATAATCACAGACATTCCTTAAAAGTAACCAGCCACAAAAAAAAAAGGGCAGCCTGGTGCACAAAGCTCCCGCATACGCAGGGTCTGGGAAGGGTTCCCACCATTTAGTGTATTGTATGTTATTTTTACACAAGAGACTGTTTCCATTACTCAAACCCGTGACCTCTCACTCGCATGATAACAACTTTACCGTTGCGCCAAGACTCCGCCTTAACCAGCCACAATAGCATGTACTAATTGTATGTTTGGTTTCAGCTTCGCCTCAACCCAAAAGGGAAACACAGATGCCAAGGCATAAACAGAAAAGCAAGATATTACCACATTGAAGTCAACTTGAAGGTAATGAGTTAATGAAAATCAAAACAAGCTGAACTTTCAGAATCTCAGTTAAGATGTGATTACTTATCTATATATCCATACACCTAAACAAATATGCAGAATAACACGAGGCCAACTCTTAGACACAAAATCACAATAATCTCTCTCTCTCTGTCCAGTTTTTCTTCAAATATGAAATTAACATGAGTAAACAAACCTATTATTATACAGTAAAAGAATGCAAAATAGGAAAAACCCTAAAGAAGGAGAAATGAGGGGAGGGGCTATACTTGGTGACGGATTCCTTGTGAACCTGGAGGACATGGATGGACATGCCGCCGGCGGTGGAGAGCTTCTTGTGGCAGACATGGCACTTGAAGTGCTTGGCTTTCTGATGCTGCACCAAGATCTTCTCGTCGTCGAATTCGCGATCACAGTAATAACACCAAACCTTGGACGAAACCCTCTTCTTCTTCTTCCCCATCGCGATTCCGATCCCTCACGAGTTGAGTATTTTGGTGGATAAAGTTCGGGGCTTGAGGACCGTGGCGTGCGCGCGCACTGCACCCCACCCTGCAATGGAGCAGAAGAAGGAGGAGACGGAGGAAGGTGGAGAAGCTAGGGTTCCAATCACGAATTGAAAAAGCCAATTTTGTAAACAAAGTTGAAATATTAATTTGGTCGAAACTTGTGCTAGTCAATTTATATCAACGGTTCAGGTCAAAGTATTACAAATCAATGGCGGAGGACCAATGCCAAGGTGGTTCCAAAGTAATACTCTCCAAGTTCAAATACTATTTCATTTTATATATGAGATTTTTATTTTGTTTTTTATTAACACAAATGTTTTTTTATAAATCAGAAAACTAGAAAAATAACAGAAAACCCTCATAAGAATCTTTCCAAATTAGAGCACGGCTCTGCAACCAAACGATAAATACTAGGTTGGTCCACCAGTTTCGAGAGGAAATCTGCTGCCATATTACATTCGTGAGGAATGCTCCATAGCACCACCACCCAGTTCCTCCCTAACAAGTCCTTAACTTGCTGAATTTCAGACATGAAACGAGCCACATCTGGATCATCAATGGCTGCCAATAAAACACTGCAATCCATCTCACCTTCAAGCATGTGACACCCTTTATCCCAAGCGAATAAAAGGCCATCGCGGAGTGTCGTAGCTTCTGCAACAAGGGCGTTCCCACCAGCCAAGCACGCAGCAAAGCCACTAATCCACCGCCGATGAATTGGCAAAAATATATTAATTCAAATATATTTTGGCATTGAATAATTAAATAAATATTTTATTAATGATTATCTATGCATATAAAATTATTTGTTTGTGTTAAATATAAATTTAAGTATAAATTTACTTTAATGTTACGATTATAATATTAAATCAAGATGATTATGGTTTTCAATTTAAATAATCGTTGGAAATTTTATCTTATAGGACAATTATTTAAGTTCTTTTTTAATCCAATTATTACCTTCTTTTAATCTAGAAAATAGTATTAAAATCAGCTATTGATACTATTTGTTATTCTTTTGAATAAAAACAATAATTTAACATATAATTTTGATTTAATAATGCCGGTTAATTTTAAAATATACCATACCTAAAATGAATATGTATTAAACCCCATGAAAAAAATATGTAGAATATTTTTTTAAGAAAAAAAAAAAAGTAGGACGAGACATGTGCATTATTTATACCTTAACTTAAAGACCTCTAGCATGAGAGACATGTTAAAAGTATAATAAAATCAATTGTATATTTATACTTAAAGACCTCTAGAATGAGAGACGTGTTAAAAATATAATAAAATCAATCGCATGAGTTGTGTTTAATGAAATATTTTGTTCGCATTAATTCACTCATTACCTCTCTCATTTTCTTTAGCATTTCTATTTCCCTCACCCAAGATGAACAGAATCCTAGGGCGAGAGGGAAAAGAGCACGTGGAATGCATAAGAGGTTAAACATGTAATTTTCTTTTTATGAGTGCGTAGATTGAATGGCTCATTCTATTTGGTATATTTTGTGTTTTATTTGGACAGGTTTTTGGTCTTCTCTTTCAACTCAGGAAGTTGAATTCTTTGGGCTTTTCAAAAACACAATGGTTTGGGCTTGAAAACTTCTTTGTTTTTTTTTCCGATGAAAACTATCTTCTTTGTTGACGGGCCAAAGTGTATTATGAGCTGAACCCATCCACTAGTACTAAGCACTATTACTTTAGAATTTGTAACAAGCTATTCCTCTAATCATTTAATACTAGAAAAACTATTTGTGCACAAAAGATATAATAATACGATGGGTAATGGAGAAAACATGCTATGATATGAAATGAGACAACATAATCATCAAGCAAAGAATAAAAAGACACAAAAATTAAAAAAATAACCATGAAGATGTAGAGTGGGAGCAGGGTAGGGACAATAATGAGTAAAAGTAAAGAAAAGAGAGAAAAAAAATCTATATAAACTATAAAGTGTATTGAAGAAGAATGTATAGGGAAAAGTAATGAACTTACCTGATGCCAAAAAGAAAAGGCATCATCAATGAGCTTTCCTCTTTTGCTTTGCTGAGTACACGTATTCCAATTTAGAAGTAGCAACACTTTTGGTCCTTTTCAATCTTACCTTTACTTTTACAGAAAATTGATTAACATCTAAATGATGATGTTTTGGCGGTAATCACACTCATCAACCAAACCAACAGATTGTCCTTAATTTGTTGCTGGGACTAGCTTTCAATCATGAACTCTCTTGTTTGTTAATTGTTAAATTGAGGAGCCAAATCTCATACAAACTCACTTGTCTGGGAAATGGTGTCATGCAAATACATAAAAAATTGCAATTGTTTTGATGCACATTTCAGTGTCTTGATGCCAAAGCCACACTAGAAATGAGATAGTGGTGAAGGATTTGGTAGTTTGCATATGCTCAATTCACATTGCCAATGTTTCCATACAAAAACAAGTCTTGGTGCTATTATTATTTCCAAACAAATTATTGCACATGATGTCAATATCCATTTACAATGAGAGTTGGCAATTTTTTCTACTCATGCGCCCTATTTTCTTGTGTATATATGACATAGATGTTGATACTCAGCAAAATAAAAGAAGTGCACATACCATGCGCATATCAATTTTTGTTTAAAACACGAGTATATACTGAAGCAATCATATTCGAGTAGGGTAAGATCACTATGAGTGATAAAAATCTCTTTATTAAATATGTAACACGACTACATCTCAGGGGGCTCAAATTTAAAATATCTACCTAAACTAAAACAATCATGTGTCAGTTGAACTATATACGTGCTTGGCGGTATAACATGCACATATGCATTGAAGATTTATAAAGTATTATGTTTAATTCTAGATACCATAAACATCTGTGTGTAAGTTATGTCTTTAATAAATGATAGCATAGATGATAATATGCAATGCATCATGAAGATCATGGTCTAACTTTCGGCACAATCAATGGCTACTTTAATCTTATTGGAGCTCATTAGTTATCATAATTCATAAACTATAATTATGTGTTTAACCATCACAGTTTTGAAAATTATAGTTGAAGGGGCAATTTACCTTGGCACTTAGCAAGTGAATTTTGGGTCTAGAGAACTAATCATATATTTCATAATTTAATGGAAGTGATTAGGGAGGACAGTTCAGCATTAACTGTAATCATCATGTGACTCCTATATATGATGAAAAGATAACAAAATACTTTCTCAATTAAATACTGATCATAGACCACTAAGTGTTGCCTAATCTTTTATTGGGTGATCCAAATGGAAATTGCATAAAGTTGATTTGAATTTGAATCTTATTTTTAAGCAAGAGTCTGTAAGATTAGAAAGGTTGAATGTCCTTGGCTTTCAAACTTCAAATGTGAGGTGCAGGCAATTAAATTAAAGGACTAAAAAGATGCTTTATTGCTTCTATAAGCCAATCAACCACATCGAAATAGAAAGCTGAGCCTAAAACATTAATAACAAAATGTACTTATAGAGGGCTATTTATTTCATCTTTCTAGTATTCCAAATTATATTTTTGTTTCCCATTACTATAGATGTGGTCCTGAATCAGGTCTAGGGGAAACCGTACAGGACCATTTTTATTTGTCCTTTATGCTTTTGTTCTTTACTCTTATGCAATTTCATTTTCAAGTCTATTTTCCATACTTCAAGGTTATTTATGACTAATTTGCATATCTGTTGTCACCGATCCAAATGAATATTAGGACAAACTTCAAAGTGAACGAAACTCTTTTATGAATTAAGATGAAAGTCTGTTTACGTTGCACTTAAATGTTATCCAAACACACTCTACATTTTATTGATTTCTCACCTTTAGAAAGCTTTTCATAGATATTTAAGTATTTTAAACTAAGATTTTGGTGACAAACTAGTTTCTTTCAAAGAACAGACCATCATATGGGTCAAGGGTCATTTTTTGGAACTAACAGGGGGATTTAGTGTGATACACTCATGAAAGGTAAGGAAAACACAGAAGAAAGTCGCTGTAATATCACATGTCCTTTGCTCATAGAATGAAGATCTATCACAGTCAGGGCACCAAGTTTTAGTTTGCTTTCTTCAAAATACTAATAATTCGTTTTTATTGTGCAGTTCAGTATATTTTCTAGCTGGTGTATTGATGTTTTCTTGAGACATGCCAACAAATCACCTATTCAATTATAATGGAATTTCAAAGATACCACAATTCAACAGAAACCAATAAATTAAGGTGTTATCTTAGCTCAAATTATTAATATTTCTTCTCTCTGAAATTTTCTTGGTGGAAATAAACAATGTTTCTGGCACATGTATTTGACCTTGAGAGTTGAATACTGATCTGATCTGCATGGTCTTCTTACAGCAACGATGCTTTACAAAGAGGACATTCCTTGGACCAAAATTCAAGACTCCTCCCATAATCTGTCACAACTGTATTTTTATCTTTTAGCAAGAAAAGTAAATAATGTATTAGTCAGAATACACCTATGGTTTTGGAATTTGGACATTGTGATTTACTGTGTAGTGAATGGGAATCTTTTGACTGTAGTCTTGTATATTAGAATAATTTTTACACCTTTTCATTTGAATTTATCTAATGCAACATGGTTTGAACCACAAGTATCTTCACTAATGCAATAATTTTTAATTTGGGTAAGACTACTACGAGCAACAAAATTATTCATACTAAATATTAACGTATCTGCATTTAAAAGGATTTGAATTCAAAATTTCTATTTAAACTATAACAACCACGTAAAAGTTAATCTTAATAGTATATAACATTCATGTTACTGTGAAGAAGTTTGACTTTATGTAATGTATAGTATGGTTGATTTCACTGACTTGTATTTACTCAAAATTAAAGACTTGTAAATTTGGAAATAAGTGGTTTTAAGGGATTTCACCCTAAAGATATTTTATGTATTTGATTTGATTTCTATGTAAATTATGTTGTCCTGATGCCAATTTCCAATTGAGGCCTCAAAGCACCCCCACTACTAAAGTCCAAGGACAACAATGGAGAGGAAAGAATTTTCAACTTTACTTTTGATATGTAGCAACAGTTTAGCTTGAAAAGCACAAAAAGAAACTAAAGCAAGAGCCTATTAGTGATTGAATAGCATATGCCCACAATTCCAGCAAAGACAAGGCAGAGCCCACCTAACAACCCCAGAATAAAAGGACACCCCACAAATTAAAATCCATTATTTCAAACTTATTAATAATCAATTAAAGAAAATGCCTAGTAGAGGCAGCCCAGTTAGCAACGCACACTAAGTGTATGAGAAGAGCTTTCAAGTTCAATCTCGCACAATACAATTAGTGAGGTATGAAGAGTCTTAACTGTGACTGAACTCAGAGTTTGGAATAGTTGGTATCTAAAGGGTGAACGGAATAGTTTATAAAAAATAAATCAAAGAAAATATATCCCAACTTCCCTTCCTCTCTTCTCAACTCTCAAAACTCTCTCCCTCTCTCTCTGGTGTGTGAAGTGAAGAATGCCTTTTGTGACAACAGAGACAACAAAAACAGTAGCAGAACACATCAAATGGAGAAGACCCAGAAACCAATTCAGCCACCATCATCACCACCACCACCACCCCATTTCAGAAACAGATCCAAACCCACAAATCCCTCCTCCCACTATCCAATCCACCCGCTGCAAGTCCACCATTTCCTCTCTGCTCCTCTCCAATTTCTCCAATGAAACCACCACCACCACCACCACCACAGACGCTGCCACCGGTGCCCGGAGCAGGAAAAAGAGCAACTTTTCTGCAGCAACCTTCAGAGGGTTGGGCTGCACCGCCGGCGCGTCCCAGCAGGTGTCGGTGCCGGCGGCGATTCGCGCCTCCGCGGACTGGCAAGGGAAGAAAGCCAGAAAAAAGAAGCACAAGAGGAACAGTGGCAGCAGCAGCACCAAGGTTTGCCATGGTGGGGTGGTAGATGGTTCTTCTGCTACTTGTGTGGATTTTCAAGATGTTTGGTGTGGCCCTGGAATTGGGTTCTCAGGGGATGCTGCTGCTGCCTCTGTTGATTGTGTTGTGTCAAGGAAGAATGTGTCTGCAAGGGGGAAAATTGATGTGGACAAGATATCTCACAGAGAGGTATTCTGATTTCTGCTACATTATTAGTACTATCATTCTTCTTTTCCTCACTTTCTTAATTTTTTGGGATGTTTGGTTTGGCACCTTAATCTTTTGAAATGTTATTAGCCTTCTCTTTTCTCTACCACCTCTATGTTGTTCTTCTATATGGATTTTCTTTCTTAGGTAGTGAGTAGTGACAATTGGTTTTTCTATTGATGATAGTTTGGAGTAGTAGTATTTTTATCCACACTCCAAAGTCCTAGGCCTCTTATTATATTTAAATTCCATTTTAAAAAAGAAATTTTTTTTAGCGTTTTCATTTTGGCTATGTTTTTGTTGTTTGATTTTTCAAGTGCATGTGTTTTCTTATCATCTTATTCTTACCCATCAAAATAAGTCAGTTAGAAACATATTAGTGGTGCATTGTTCTTGAAGTTTTCTCGCATTTTACTTAGTCAAGATACCAATTACCTAGACATAATGACACTCCCTCCGATTCTAGTATTATTATTGATACCAAATACCTAGACATCAGAAGCAAGGAGGAGTAATTGTTTATTTTGGACCCTTTTAAATATATACTTCCTCCGTTCCTTTTTATAAGAGCTAAATGAGGTGTTTGCCGTTCCTTTTTATAAGAACCACATAAGATTTTGTGTCATATTAATTATTTTTTTACATTTTTACCCCTATTCAATTCTGAAAATATGGAATTGCATTAATGATGAAAATAGATTAAAAAAAAATATATTAAGGACAATTTTGGAAATTCAACAACATTTGAGAACAAACTTAATGCAAAAAACTATACTACCTAACTTTCTTAAGAGGTGTGCAAAGTTAGTTTAGCTCTTATAAAAAGGAACGGAGGGAATAATTAGTGGATGACTGCAATGTTTTTGTTTTGTTTTGTGATAACTTGCCACTTAGTGCCAGCCTCCGTCGTGAGGGGATTAGTCACTGCTGTTGGCAGTGGATACCCCGACTCACCAACTGAAGGGTATCTGTGTATATACGTTAGGGAGGAAATAGGCTGAGTTTGCATAAATAGATCTAACCTGCTAAAGACTTAGGCCGGAACCCGTTACCTATCATATGTTTTTTTGTTTGTGTGCGTTGGCCTATTTGAAAGCTTGGTCCGACATGATCTCATCATGAGATATTTGAGTAGATTAACAAATCTATGTGTAAATAAGTCAATAAGTTCATGGGCTAATGAAATAAAATACATACTAAAACAAATATATATTAGTAGGCCACCGGGATTATAGGTGAATAGGTAGAGTTGGCTTGCGACGTAAAAGCTCATTTGAAAATCTAAAGGTATTTAAATAGGTCATAAGTTCATTTCTTAATTAAGTTATTATTATTTACACCGATATGTTTAAATCTATAAATAATTGATAAAAATATAATCTCTAGATAATGTAATAAAAATCTAATGCACCAAAAACAATAATAAAAAACTATACAATCTTCTAAGGGAAAGTGGTCTATCCTTACCAATTGAACTTACATTTGTTGGTATGAATTTATATTAACTGCATTTATTTAAATTAGTCGGTCTGTTGGGCTTAAAAGACTTTATAAATAAATCGAGTCTAGCCTTTTAAACAAAATAAGCTTGAAAACGTCTTTTTCTTGTTTACTTAAAAGACTTCATAAATACCCTGAGTCTAGCCTTTTTAACAAAATAGGTTTTTGAAAAAGCCTTTGTCTTATTTACTTATTAATTTGGCCACCGTCGCATGATAGTCCCTTGCGAACGCTTGACCTATTTCCATCCCTTTTTTTATTTCCATCCCTATATACACGCATGTGTGCTTTGCTGCCTTTGCATATGGTTATTTGTTTGATGTGATTATGGACGGGTCAATGGTTAGTTGAGATATTTGCTTGACTTGTGCTTCCTTATCCTTAGTTTCATTTCATCATCATTTTGGTTTCAAATGCCTTAACATGATTATGTATGCTAACAACCCCTGCTTCATGTTGGCAGCGTTCATCTTCTTTTGGAAGGCGCACTGTTAATCCTACCATCTCCTATCCGGACACTGATGATGATGATGACATTTTCACGGCACCCTTTCTAGGAACTACTGTGCCATTACCATACCATGTAACAGATCCTGAGGTTGGCTCAAGCTCTTATATATTCTTTCATGCATTCTCGTTGTACCCACTGATAATTGCAGATTTAGTGTTAATTCATGATTGAATGTTATTCACAAAAACTCAGCAAAATCTGTTTTTCTTTTTCATGTCAAAAGATGGTAGTCGTCCTTCACACTGATTGAGATTCTTGAATAAACATGATCTACACAAGTTGAGTCGAATAGACACCTGAGATATCATCTGTTTACACAGGAATTCGTTACTTTTGACTGGCACAAAGCCACAAACTGCTTAGAAGTTGGTTTAGGTTTGGTGTTTCATAACATGGATAATGTAACTATAAGTCAATAACCACTTTTCTCATTGACATGAAGGGATTGTACTATTATTACCTCATTCTTCGTGTAATTCTTAAGAGGGTCACTAGTTTTATGTATTAATTGCCATAATCTCTCTTCTTTTAGATTTTTTATGATGCCTTTTTGCTTATGTTTAGGTAATTTATGAATGAAGAGGTTTTATCTGACATGTTGATTAAAGTGATTTTGATATATGAAACCCCTGTCACTTTACTGGGTATTTTTTTAGTGAGTAATTGTGGTAATGAGGTTTGAAAATGCACCTCATGCAAACTACCTAAATCTCTCACCACTAGCCCAACTCTAGTAGATTATTTACTTGGTAGCCAAACACAATTAAGTTTTAAATTTCAATAGAAGTACTGTGAAGAAATACATGCTAGTGCTGCTATGAATTAACTGCCATTTGCTTTGTGATTGTTTTGTGTTTGGTTGTTTGTTAAGGCAATGTATTTTACCCAAAAGTTAAAAGATCTATGTTTATATTTGAACTCTTGCATATTTTCTAATGTCTATCATCTTTCTTCTCTGTTTGAAATTTGGATAATTAAGTGTATCAGAGGCTTGTTTGTGGAAGATATTATTTTATAGTGAGTGCATGAAAGTAGAAGCATTTTGTTATATCCAATCAAGTCCTTGCTTAGATCTCAATGTAGTCAAGAGCTAATGCTGCATATCTTGATTGTTGCTGGCACTTTTGAAGATTATAATGCTACAAGGAAGTATACTAAGGGGGGGACGATTAAATCCACAAGACCGTTACAGAGACCTGAGACTTGATGTTGATAACATGTCATATGAGGTAAATTCTTTCGCCACTAAAGCGTTCTAATATTTTTCTCTGTTATAATTGTACCCTTAAGCTATTGATATACTTTTCATGCATACACATCTATGATTTATGCTTATCCAAATTTCTGGTTTGTGTTTGATAGCAATTGCTTGAGCTCAGTGAGAGTATCGGTTATGTGAACACTGGACTTAAAGAAGATGAGATGCGGCGGAACATAAGGAAGATTAAGCTTCAAATTTTGGATGATGCATCCAAGAATCAAATAGACAAAAAATGCAGCATTTGTCAGGTAGGTTTGTAAAAAATTGAACTAAATTTCTGTTTTAAAAATTCCATCACATTGATTCTTTTCACATTATATATGCAATGTAGTTAGCTTTTCATGACATGTTTAGATGAAGAAAATGACTTATCTTGCTTGAGTACAGGAAGAGTATGAAGTAGATGATGAACTTGGAAGACTAAATTGCGGTCACAGCTATCACTATCAGTGTATACAACAATGGGTTGAAAAGAAAAATTTCTGCCCAGTCTGTAAGCAACTAGTTGCTGCTAGGCACTAGTGACACAAATCCTAATATTTTTTTTTCTTGGACTTCTGCTATCCTCATCCTTAAAGTGGTGTATAGTTTTTCATATCCCATATGAGCAAGAATTGTCATTCTTTGCTTTAATCATCATTCATCTACCAAAACATATCCTCCTTTGGGAGAAGTAGAAGGCAATATATTGGTGAAGGTTTCTTAAGTGAGATGTGACTTTTTGCATATTTTTGTCAAATGATGTGTCTTGTCTTAAATAAGGGTGTTTATCTTTTGTATGCTTTCATCCCCCCAAAAAAGGGATGTTTGTCCTTGACTATGCCCATTTTGGATCTTGTGAAATAGTTTATGTTGCTCTATCTCTCTTAACATATATCACACATGTTATGTTATTGGGAAACTAGTTTGCGAAGTAAAATGAATTGTTTTATAAACACTCTAAAATTGATGTATAAAACCTGATATCTGTCATGGATTGAGTAATTCAACCGTGACATTTTATTTTGAAATGCAACTAATAAAGCAATTTTACACCAACATATTCTTGATGGGATACCGCATCATCCTATAAAATCAATGAACTAGTGCTATTCTTCAACTCTCATCATCTCCCTATTCCTGACAAAAAAAAAAAAAAGAACAAAGTAAGAAAAAATGTGAACATGGCGAGTTTGAAATAATGTCTCACTGGGTGTAATATCACAAAATCAGCACTCAAATGAAAGAACCAGGAATTACAAAACTAAGTGTGAGAAATATCCTTCCATGTTCCAAGAGCACAAGAGATCTTTCTGTCTAGTGTCTAATGGTGTAATAGGCCAAGAAGAAAAGACTTACTGTTGGGATCTGTAGAAAGAAGGAATTTATTTGAATCATCAAGCTAAGATCCTACTCAATTTCTCCCTTTTTTCTTAATGGATTTACAAGAGAAAGAATGTGTTTTGCAATCTCAGCTGAAGCATTGGGTTTCGCAGCTTTAAGAGCCCTCTCAGACATGTCTTCCATCTTCTTCTTGTCCCCTATCATGCATTTTACCATATCAAGAAAGATGGAATGAGAAAAAATATATATAAGAAAGGAAACACATGTTGCTTCTTCATGATACATGACATTCATTTGGTAGCAACAATTCCAAAACCTGAAGTTTTGAACAGACAACGAAGATGAAGACAACATACTGAAAATCTCTTCAATTGCAATGGCTAGTGTGCACGAGTCAAGATCATCCTCAGTTATCACTCTCACACCAGCTAAGTCTGCCAGCAAGGAAGCATTTCTGAACTGATTCCCCTCAGACAAATGTGGTGATGGTATCTGCAAATTATAATTGAAAAAAAAAAAAAACAATTGAGGGGACTACCTTTTATGCTGCATTGAGTGTGAGTGCAAATAATTACACAAAGGAAAATGATTCGTGCATATATGCACAGTGCAGACACCTAAAGTAAGAAACAAAGAGAAAAGAGAGAAGTGATGTATATGATATATTATATGAATTGATAAGAAGAGAGATAAAGATAAAACTGGAGCGTCTAAGTGTTTGGATATCTAAGTATCATTATTGATACACAACACTCTTGTGATGCAGATAACAATCTGTAAATCTATCCATAAACTCTACTTGACTGAGTTATTAACACAGCATATAAATTATCTGTCTTTGCTGTAGTTTAAGAAACTTATTTCATGTACTTTTATGGTGGCTGTTCAACTTAATTTAGCTGAATTATTACATTTACTTTTTGACTGATAATATGTTTCTATAATTCTAACCATAAATGAAAAACAGAAGGAATGGAGTGAACATTAAACACAATATGTTATTACCAGGATAGAAGGTTTCCCAGTTGCCAATATTTCATAGCAGGTCATTGCACCTGCTCTAGAAACAATCAAGTCTGCAGCAGCATATGCCAAATCCATACAATGCATGAACCTTCATAACAAGAAGATATGTCAATAAGTTTTCACTAGATCTAAGAAATGACTTTTATACACTATATTTTCATTGCTGAAGAGTGTACTACAAAACTACAACTAACTTTTAGTGAATTTAGGGAGTACATAGTAGTATGTGGATGCTTATAACAAAGTTTATAGCTCAAAGATAGTGAAAAGAAAAGAAAAATAAAGTATCCATTCTATTGAATCAAGAAATCCTAGATAAAGCTCAAAGGGGTCTGTCACACTAGGAAGCTCAGAGATAGTGAAGATAATTGATTGAACTTTGGTTCATGCAGATGGTTTGGTTTGTGTTAGTCTAGAAAATATATGACTTTCACATCATGAAATGGGAGAGAATTTCACCCCATTCCTTCAGCAGCCATAGTAACAGTGTTACAAAAATGGAAAGGAATCACTAAAATTGGAATTCAATTACTTATTTTTCTTAAATAGTTAATTAATGGTTTATGAGTTGAAAAACATCGAATATTTGAGCTCATCAATATGCACCATTATCAAACTCAGAAGTCAGAAGTGACTATTCACATTAAGATACTCTCCTACATGGCTACAACAACTAAGCCTTTTTATACTAAATTGCGGTGTCTTACTTGATCAAATAATGTTATTGAGCTACATCTAAAATCAAATTATTGAAAACAACTCCATCAATCAATACTTAATTGGAACAACAAGGTGTCTATGATGTAATTCTGACATTTCAACTAATGTTTGTTTTTTTCAAATAAAAAACAGGAGGATTTAATGATACATCTCAAGTTAACATAATCATTAAGTCGTCTTACTCCAAAATGACAAAACAATCTTTAATTCTATACAAGTATAATAATCCTTTGATGAAGGGAAAGTTCAAAAGCATTTCCACACAGTTCCACTTGCTAACACACATTACTTTTTGATGAACCTCCACACCACATTTACTTTCTCAAAAGGTGAATATATTCCCAAAGAAGAACTCACAACAAAGTGAACAAACTAAGATATCTTAAATCATGAAGAATACAATACGGGTTTATTCAGAAGTTAAGATTTGTAGCTTCTAAACTAAAACAAAGTAATTTTAGAGCATTTCACGCGTAACAAAACATGCTAGAAACCAGTGTAGGATGGAACAAGAAGCACTTACGGTGACAAGTACAAGCGTGGATGCTTTTTAACTAGGCTGTCCATTTCATCATATGTTTCAACCCCAGTTTGCCATATAATGTACAAGCCATTGTTCTGTCTCAGCATTTGATAATACAAATTCAGCATCGCAATGTTAACAGAATTAGCACCAAAAGAACCACCAAGTACTAACAAAACCTTGTCCTTCTCGGAATCACTCGAGTTCGTGTAACCTGGGAAAAAATGAGACCTTGCAGCCGCCTTTGAAACCGGTTTCCTGAGAGACAACCTCACCGGATTCCCGCACACGACGCACTTGTTTCTCGGGAAGTCATCAACGGTTGAATTGAAAGCAACAAAGATTTGATGAGCAAACAGGGCAAGAACAGAGTTTGCGAAATCAGGGGCAGAGTTTGGTTCATGAATCACAACCATGATGCCGTTGATCTTCGCAGCGAGGCAAACAGGAAAAGAGACATAGCCACCGGTGCCAACAACAATGTGAGGTTTGAAATCTCGGAGGTGGCGAGAGCATTGGATCAGAGACTTCAGAAAACGGTATGGGGAAGAACAGAGTTGAAACAGAGTGAGGGAAGGAACAGGGGAGAAACAGAGTGAGGGAACAGGGGCGAAGTTGTACCCTGCAGAGGTGATTGCATCGCTTTCAATGCTGTTGGGGCTGCCGATGAAGAGAAACTCGCACGCGGGGTTCGTCGTTTTGAGCTCCTCCGCGATGGCCACCGCCGGGTACACATTGCTGCCGGTGCCGCCGCCGGCGAAGACTACTCGGAGGTTGTTGGCAGAGTCAGTAGATGACAAGCTACAAGAAAGTTGAAGGCTCCTTCTGTGATGGTGCAAGGGGATGATAACAGGGGAAGGGGAAGCATGGAACTTTGTGAAGAGGGAAAGGGTGGTAGTAGCCATTTAAGATCAAGATCCATGCATCTGGCAAGTGGAACAGAACATTATTCTCTTTTCTGTTCCAACAAACAAGTCCTTAGTTATACCATATTGTTTTGGTTTTGGTTGAGACCATGGTCTCTGCTTACAATAGTGATTAATCTCTTTGTCGCAATAATTGCTCGCACGATGGAGTAAATGGGTGTTATATCTGATCTCATAGTTAAATACTATAAATTTATCTAATGATTCGTATTAACTAGTGTTATTAGACAAATTAAGATGTGGTGGTGGCTGATACTGAAAGTTACCTACCCAGCTATTGTGCCTGCTGCCAGATTTGGTTTTTCTTCTCAAGTTTAAGACTAGAGTTGCCTCTTTAAGACTCTAACCTAAGCACATGTTTGATTTATATTAATTATTATGTAAAATAATTTGTCAATAAATTTCTTTTTGTTAATATTAATAGTAACTTTTAAATGTGAATTAAATTAATATAATTAATGCTTAGTTTGTTTACCCCTGACATATGCACATGGAAATTCAAGATTTCAAAGTGAAAAACGGTGTGCTGGATGGAGTGAGAGGTTTTTGTACTTTTGTAGTATGTGCTTAGTGGATATATTAAATAAATGTGAAACATGATAAACTGTGGGAGGCAACACAGAAATAGGCAATGTGGGACTAACTAGTCAATGTGTGATGAAATTATTTTATTATTATAACCGGGCGAGGCGATGTGGGACAAACTGAGCATTATCTATCTATAAACTCATTTTAATTCTTTGCAGTATAAAAATCTTCCATAAGTTAGGAACCAAGCTGCGGTTCCAATTTGACAAACCACTTTTTTAAATACTCAGTCACCGTTGGTTAAAAACATGGACCCATTGTTTCTATTGCTCATTTGGTTGTCATACTTCTAATAAATCTGATTGGGACTAAAGAAAATAGTATTATTGTAAAATAATTATAATAACACCGAAAACAACCACTTGTTTGTGTTGGTTGTTGATTTTTATTTTGAGGGGAGAAGCAGGAGAAATTGGCATAGAAGGAGAGATTTTTTTCTTCTGGAAAATCAAACTGCATAGAAGAAGGAGAGAGTAGTGTGTTTATTAATGGAAGTGAAAGAATGTGCCACATTTTTTATTTTACGCATTTTATTTTTCTTTTTTATTGAGTTGGAGTGTTTTGATTGATTGTGTCTAAGAGTCATGCCTTAGATTTGTGTTTATTTAAGTATTTCTCATTTTAGAGGAATATTGTTTTGGGCCAACGAAAAGAAAAAGAGGTTATGAAAAAGTCATAAAACATCAAAATAAGGACCACCGGCCCAAATGGAAGAGAGGGTCCATAACAAAGGATATTTTATTGACCAAAAACCAAAAAGGCACCCTCATCTAAAAGAGATGTTGATGAAAAAAAAAAAAGATTTTTCACACTTCTAACCAAAAGGGAAGATATGAGATGGAAAGAATGATAAAGAAAAAAATATAAATGAAGTGAGTGGTAAAAATGAAATGTGGAAAAATGGAACAATATGGATTCCTGAAGAAGAGTTGCAACCATTTTCCATGGTTCACAAGATTAAATTAATGTACTTATGTTATCATGAGGGAGATTAGGGATATGGATTCCATGCAAACAGGATAAGAATTAATAGATAGGGAATATTATTATTAAGATAGAGATGCTCCAAAATGAATAGATAGGAATATTATTATTATTATCGTTCTTATTTAGATAAGAATTACACATGTTAATGGAGCTACAAGATATCATGATAGAACAACCATTTACACTACAAAAAATGACTCTGCCACTATCTCTAGAGGTTCTTTGCCTTTCAATACTATCCTTCTGTAAGTTTCTGTATGTCTCAATATATATAAATTAAACCTGCTTATTTATGTGCTCTTATTTATTTTATTTTTATAGTGAGCTAAGCTTTCACTTTGTAATGCGGAAACTGTCCTTAATTTCTTTGGTATCGGAGATCACAAACTGCCATGAAGTAGATAACAGTCAGTATAATTTGTGGTATGCATCTTCTATACATAAATAAATATTTTTATAGTATCAAGTGATTCTAAGAGGCATATATTCAAAAATTAAAGATAACATGAAAAATTATGAAACAATGAATTGGTTGAACAATTTGTAAGTATATTTTAGCTGTCTAAAATTTAATAATAAGCCTTGAGTACTGTGGAAAAAAATTAATATTTGGTATTTTTTTAAACTTAAATATTTTGTAGATACAAATAAAAGCACATTAGCGAATTTTAAATTTTCCAACATGGAACTCACATAACAAAAAAAAATATTGGTAACAAGAGGAACACTAATGAAAGAAAGAAAACTAGCATCTAGCGTCAAGATACAGAGATGGAGAAACAAAGGAAGGAGACCGTTTCCAAACACGATGCGGAGAACTACCCCTTGCCACCATTAAAGCAAAACAATCAGCTATGTGATTCAACTCGCGCGGAATGTGATAGAATCTAAGACGCGTGTGGATTCGTAATACCTTTGGTTAGTCCATTAAGCGTTCATATTTTTTTAAGTCACTTTGAATTAATTTGATAAATTCATTGCTTCAACTTTCATGATCATGCTTTCATGATTCCCTATATAAGTCAAGTTGACTTTTAATCGTATAATAAAATGCTAGAAAACAATTTAGGATGGAACAAGAAGCACTTACGGTGTCAAGTACAAGCGTGGATGATTTTTAACTAGGCTGTCCATTTCATCATACATTTCAACCCCAGTTTACCATATAATGCACAAGCCACTTACGGTTCTCTAATCTAATGGAAAATGTTTTGATGCTTTCATGATTCCCTTACCTGAATTAAACTATTCATCAGTCAATCATAGTTGGATTTCATCATTGTATTATGTTTGGTGATACTACTGGTCTGATATAAGCAAAAGTTTGTTTCATTTTCTCAGCTATATTTGACCCTTTAAGAACGCCCTTGTTTTTTTTTTTTTTATAAGTCAAAAAATATTATTAGAGATGTTGAGATTTACAGTAAACTATAACCTTACCATTACAAGTTGAGATGTTTGCATGTTGATGAGTGAGGAATTAGGAATGCTATTGAACTCATTTGAAAAAGATGTCTCAGGTGAATTGGTGGATTTGAGCTACCTGGTTTGGGAGCACCAGCATACTTTTAACTTTTTTTTGTTTAGTGCTTAGTTTGGACTTTAAGTAGACAAGCAACAAAAATCATTTGATGAGGTTTAGAAGGATCTAAGAGTGTATGTAATGATACCATAAGACAATTAAAAAGAATGCTGAAGGTAGAAAATGATTTGAAAATAAATTCTGTCATTTTCTATTAAGAATTTAGTATTGGGCGTGCAATGTCATCTTGGAACAAATCACTGCCATGCAATGTCATCTTATGAGGATGAGGCTTATGATATAATGAGATTGCTTGATGTTAACTATGTATTAGTCATGTTTGGTGATGTTACTGGTTATTCTTCTGTTGATTTTAATAAGTAGGGCTTCACGTAAGGAAAAAAGAAGGAGCAGTCGCAGCAATGAGAACTGGGGAAAGAGGGGGGAAAAATGGTGACTCGACCGGTTTGACAAACCGGCCGAGTCACCGGTTTAACCACCGGTCGAACTGAGCACTCGTTATATAGTTTGCGCCTTCTGAAACTCTCAAACTCTATTCCGCCATTGTCATCTTCCATCATCATCCTCTGCTTTATCCGCCATTGTCATCTTCCATCATCATCCTCCTTTAACAATGGCTAAGCCTAAATGCAACGGTAGTTTCTTATGCTCCTACTGCTCCTCCACCTTCAAGACAATGGATGATCTCAAGAAACACATCAAAGAAAACGTGAGGATCTTGTTCCACCGCAAGCCTTGACTGAACCACCCCACCCTTCCTTTTCCGCTTCTTATTTCTTTCTTTTTCCTTTTCTTCTTCCTTTTCACTACGTTCCCCTACCAGAACCACTTCTTGGTTTTCTTTTTCTTTTTCTCATGAACAAACTCCCTCACAAACTCAAACCCACCGTTTCCTTCATTGACATCAGGGCTTTCTGTGCTTCTTCTTCTCCAACACTGACGCAAACCCAAATCATAGAAGGTTGACACTACTTATGGGTGGCTATTTGCAAATTGATTCCAGTCGCTCCCTTCCACAAGATGGGAAGCAAGTTTGTATTCTTGATCCAACCAGTATATATTTTGGAATTTTGGAAAGACTACAATATTTTTCTGTTTGTTTGTGTGGTAATTCAATGCTCTCTTAAATAATGAGTGAGTTTCAGTTTTGATCTTTATATCATACTAGTGTTATACCCGTGCAATGCACGGGGAAGTATGTTATATATGATATGGTCTGCGCGGACTTACACTAATATAACAACTTTTTTAATTAAATGATATTTATTTTAAAATATTAAATGCAATTAAATAAAAAGAATAACTTAAGAGGTTGAAGTTTTAACTCTTGTGATATTTTTTAACCAAAGAAATAAGATAGCAACTTGAAAGGTTAATGTTTTAATTTTGTTAAATTAATAGTATTTGATAATAATTAAAATATTAAATAAAAATAACTAATAATAAATCATAAAATTAGCTTAACTACTTATACTAAATAAATATCAATTATGATTAAAAAACTTAATTTATTAATATTAATTTTTAGAAATGAGAAATTTAATTTAACTTTTGTATTATTAATTTTTAAAGAAATATATGAACAAAAAATATGCATTTAATGAAATGTTAAGTAAATTTAATATTTTTATGTAGATAAAAACATTTTTTTTGGGTAAGCAAAAATATTATTAAAGAACAACTTGAGACCAAAAGCCTCAAGAAGAGAGAAACAAACAATCAAAACACAAAAAAAAAAAAAAACCAAAACAGTAGAAGACCCTGCAAACAAACTAAAAATGTGCAAATATATATATAGTAAACATGTATTATAGGCTTATTTTATAGACATGCATTATATGTTTGTTATGTAAACATGCATTATATGCTTGTTGAATATAAAAAATTAGACTCTATAGAATAATATAGAAGTGTCTAAAAATATTTTGAATTTCTATTTATAAGTAAAAAGGTGTCCCAAGGTGTATGAACTATTTAATGGTTTGTAAATCACTAGTAAGTAGTCCGTGCAATGCACGTGTATTTTTAATATTTAATTTTCAACATTTTTTTAGTTGATGTTATAAAGCTAATAAATATATGACATATGTCAACATTTTTAAATATTCGTAAGATTATATGATATATCGAAGTAAATAAATCCCTTAATTGATAAAACCAAAGTAGACGCAATGACTAATATTAAAATTGTTCATGTAAAGTTTAAGTCATACCAAAACAAAACAATGTAATTAAGTTTTGATAACAGAAATAGAAAAACATCCATAAAATACTTATGTAGCAATAGTCTCAATACAATAAAGATCTTATTTTATTTTTCTATCTTGACACGTTTTAATTCTATCAAATCACAACAATTTAGGGATGGAATTTTGAATTGTCTTTCAAATTGCAACAATTAAGGGCAGAGGTTTGAATTGCAAGATTAATAGTGATTTTGGCTATTAAGGGAAGGGATTTTGAATTGCAGGATAAAAGTGATTTTAGCAAGAGGCTGGAAGCGATAACTTTGGTACTTGATGTGAAATTGTCTTTCAAATAACAACAATCAAGGGAAGAGATTTTGAATTGTAGATTAATAACGATTTTGGCAATTAAGGGAAGAGATTTTGATTTGACAAAGTGACACGTGTCAACATATGAGGGAATCTTTTTTCAAGAGTGTCTGAGGTTTGAGATTGATGACTCAACTTTAGTAAATACAGTGTGGATTGCCACAAATAAATGGTATAACTAATAAAGAGTTGATCTTCTTTCCATATGTACACAAAAAAATAAAGAGTTGATCATTTTTAAATATAAAATGAAATCATATCAATTTAAAAACTTTTAAATCATTCTTATGAGTGACACGTGTCAACATATGAAATAGTTTTTTTTTTAAGAGTTGCTAAGGTTTGAGATTGAAGGCTCACAATTAATAGATACAGTAGTAGATTTTTAATTTACATTTATTAACATTTAGAAAAGAATGTATTAATAATTTTACCCCATTTTTTGCATTCAAGGGCTGGTGGAGTGGAGGATTTGGGTATGGGCTGTGGATTGGGATTTTAGTTGCCTCAGGGTTTTCTGTTGTTCCAGTGCCATCTTTTACTTGGAAAGCAAAATTTGAACTCTCTGGAAGCAGGATTTCAAAGGTCGGTTGGTGTGGTTCTAACTGAACATATTAGTGTGGAGTTTGCTAATTACCATATGTTTTTTATCTTTCACTTCAAAGTTTCAGTATGATTTTTAAAAATTAGGGATGACCAGCAAACGTTATGTTAGTTCTCTATTAAAAGAAACAGTAGATTTTGTTTGTCGAGACTAAAAATAGGTACTTAATATTTTCCATATTCTGGGATGATAATGTTGAGAAAAACTGCTAGAACAAAATATTGCAGACAGGATGATTATGGAGTAACTTCTTATCGTTGTGTGTGCGTGTATTCGTCATACCTTTCGTTAGTCCATTAAACGTACCCAAAAAAGACCAAGTCAATTGTCATCATGTTAATATAAAAACATCATAAACTGTGGCAGGCAACACAGAAATAGGCAATGTGAGACTAACTAGTCATTGTCACCGTGATGAAATTATTTTATTACACTAACTAGTCAATGTCAACACATAAATTATTTTATATTTTTATGTGAATTATTGTTGATCTCACTTAAAAATGCAATATTAAGTGGAATATCGCACATATAAGTGTGATTAGTGGTTTTTTAATTCAGGATAAAAAAAACATATTTTTATGGCACTTATTCATGTTCGCACTTATAGGTGCGATATTAAAAGGAATATCGCACATATAAGTGTGAGGAGATTTTTTTTTTCATTCAGGATAAAAAAACATAATTTTTCCCCGTGACCACCTAATTCGTCCACGTTTTCTAGCCCTTCAACCACAATATCAATCTTATCAACCTCGTATGATATAACAATTTCCACGATTGGGAGGCCTGAAACAATTAAGCACGTTAATTGTGAGAAATTATAAGTGAGAAATTGGGAGGATTTCTATAAAATTGCACTTATAAGTGTGAAAATATACCAGTTACCAAAAAAAATGAACCTCTGAAACGTTGAAGACATTTTGAAGTGCGATGAAAAGCTTCCAAAGATGATGAGTGAGATGAGAAAAGTGATGGGTGGGTTGGAGAAGATGATGGGCGGGTTGGTTTAAGGTTGGAAGAAAAGAAGAGAAGAGTTTGAGGTTGGAGAAGAAGGAAGGAGTAAGAGCGAGAGTGATGCGTGAGTGAGAGTGAGAGTGAGAGTGACAATGACAGTGAGTCATGTGAGTGAGTGAGGAGTGAGTGTTTTTTTATAAATAATAGATGAGTATTTTGGGAAAAATGAAAAATGGGATGGTGGGAGAACCAATGGGGATGGTCCTAGAAATAACTCCATTTTCCTTTTTATCCAAATTAAAATTTGATTATTTTCGGATACCGTTGTAACTATTTACATTATAGTTCATGGTAATTTTACTAAGGAGTAAAAATTAGTATTTGGTGTATGATTCGGCATTGTTTTGACTCATCTAGTAAACATAATTTGTTTTCTTGTCACTAGGTTTAATTTATTGAAGTTTTAGAAACTACGATGATTAAGGCCTCGTTTGGAAGAGCTTATTTGAGCTTATATTATAGCATAAGCGATTTTGCAAGCGTTTGGGAGAGCTTATATAAATAGCTTATGACCTACATATAAGCTGTTTTGAGCTTATTTTCATAAGCTATTCACAGTAGCTTATAAAAAAGAGTTTATGCTTATATATAACTTATTTTCAATTTATTATAATAAATTTCTTAAAATAGCTTATTAATAAGCACTTATGTCATAAGAGCTTATGGTCATAAGCGCTTAATTAAGCTGTTTTCCTAAACAAGCCCTAAATATTTGATAATATCTTGAGACATTGTTTATGGTTAAGTATGAAATTTTCTTCCCACTTTCTCCTTTTGACATCTGAATATTTTAATTTTTTTTTAACTTTTATACGATCAAATTGGGCTTTCTTCAGAAGATTCTTTTCTTGGAAGCATCTACTTTGCTGGACTTGGTTCTCTCCTTATGTTTCCTGTCGGGTGTTTGGCATGTATAAAGTTCTCTATTCCACACTCTACCATGAGTTCATGATTTTGGTCTCCAATAGGGATGGCAACGGGCAGGGTCGGGTGCGGGTTTAACCATACTCGAACCCGAACCCGAACCTGAAATCATATACCCGAACTCAAATCCAAACCCAAACCCTGTTCGAGTAGAAAAACCGTTCCTGAACCCGAACCCGTTGGGTTTCGGGTTCCCCGTACCCGAACCCATACCCGTGATAAACAAAGAGAAACCATAAAAAAACCCAAAACCCGAACTCGATTACTAACGCAGTAGCAGCAACATCTTCATATTTATTTAAAAAATGACTCTAGAAGCCAATTTAAAATTTCATATTCAACATCATGACTCTATGTTTGAAACATTTAACATTCTATCCATCACAAATTTGAGAGAAAAGGATGAAATCAATAACTATAAAGATTTATCAAGATTTCTCCCTGCATGTTGTTAGATCGATTGTTCTTGACACCTAAACTCTACCAATGAAACCTAGAAATCACTACTATATATATATATATATAAGGATATATTAGTAATTTCATATATAAGGATTGGGTTTCGGGTTCGGGTTTCACCATACCCAAACCCGAACCTGAACAGTACTTTCAGAATCGGGTAAAATCCGAATCCAAACAGAACGGGTTTTACCCGTAAATTCGGGTCGGGTCGGGTACCTACTAGTATGAGTTTTTCTGCCATCTCTAGTCTCCAAGCTTGTATGTGACATAGTCTCTGCTGGGCCATTTTGTTTTTTTGTTTTCTATAAGCCCAGCTTGTTCATCTTCAATGCAATGAATGAATAGTTAATCGTTGAAAGAAAAAAAGGCAAGCAACTTGGGCAATTTGCTTCGGTCTTGTCCAAAAGTAAAAACTTAAATAGAGTAACTTTTATTTAAGTGTGCTGTTTAATCATACCTTAAAGAGAATTAATGAGAAAGTCATATTTGATCTTATGCGAAGCTAAGTCTTTACAACTTTCATAAAAGAAAAAACTCGTTATGCAAGTGTTGAAACACAAAGTGTTAAAATAATATATATCAATCTATCAACAAGTAGTAATATTTTTGATTTTCGAGTTTTAATTAACATCAGGTAAAACTCGTATAAATTGGTCAGTTTTCCTATATTAAGATATTGGAAAAAATTTGAATGGTAATGTCTTAGTTGAAATGACAAACTTGATTTTTCCACTTCGAAAAAACCATATGCATAAAATTTCTCAACAAGCTTACAAATTTTCTCATTATCAAATGATTTATAACTTTACTCAGGATCTAAAATTGAACTAACTATAAGAAGTTTCGTAATAAATAATATTAATTTGATGATTTAATTGATATTCTATTTTAAGAAAAATTACAGTAATTTAAATTTAACTATATAAGAGTTTTTTTTTTTAAATACAAAATCTATAAAAGACTTAATAGCGAAATAAGATAAAAAAAATTCTTTCCAAAAATCTTATTTACTATTCGATGAAGTTTTGATCTCATTTAATTTATTTTATCTCCTTTACTATTCTAAATTTCAGATAAATCTCAATAATATAAAAAACATTTGATTTCAATTCTTAAAATTTAAAATAAAAGATAAATTTAATCATCTTTGCACTTCAAATTTTGAATTGATTTATTTTTATAGTGTGAGCTAGATTTGGTCTAAGTGAAAAAAGGTTGATTAATCGGTAGCCTTTTCAAATCAATCAAAATCTTGATCTATCGCTATTATATTTGTGGCAAATCTAAACAGGTTTTGAAGTTAGAATTAGTTGTGAAAAAACCATATCTTTATCTTATATATGAACTAAGATAAAATAAGATAGTGATTATTTTGTTATCTTCTCTGCTGTTAGTAATGCCTATTTAAAAGGAACGCGCTTGGTAACAAATTACTAGGTTTAACCTTCTTCTTCTTCTTCCGGCGAACCACCGTGCAAGTCTAAGCTTTTCTCTTCCTCGCACCCCTCCGCCACTGCTACGCCTATCAATTTCTTCATTGATTGCTGCTTTGGGGTTTGTAAGAGTGCTTGCTTCAGTTTCAATCGTTCTGAATGAGGACAAAGCAACAACTCCTTCCCCCTCCACACCCCTACCCATGGCTTCTTTTTTTCAATGGCGAAGGCGCCAAAGATACTCAAAACTTTTGCACCATATCAGAATCAGATGCCCCCAAAACCTATTCAAGAATGATTCCAGAGCTTGGTGTTGCAGAGCTATGGTTTGTGCAATATGGCTGGTTTCTTTTGGCAAACTACCTTCCTGGAGACGATGCCAAACTATTCCTTTGGAATCCATCTAGCCTCACAAAGATTAATCTCCCACTCCTTAAACACTATGGCATCTATGATGGAATTTTGACACCATCTCCAATAGCAACTCATCAAGTTTCCTCCGTGTTTTTATTATGTGCTTCACGTTCAATATTCTACTGGTGTTTTGGGGATAAGCAATGGACTGAAGTGAACTATGGCCAGCAACTAAAGAGTGTTCTAGCCATGGAGGGTCAAGAAATTGAGGAATACTTAACCCCTCTTTCTAATCCATTTTACTATAATGGTTGCTTATATGCAGAGTCAGGTTGTAGGTCTCATCTTCTAGTAGAAATCAAAAAGCTTGAACCCCATGGTCTTAAAATAAGCTCTTCACATATTTTCTACCCAACGATTAAGCCATCAATGTCATTTGGCCTTGGCTACACATCCAAGATGTTAGAATCAAACAACGAGCTCTTTCGAATTGAAATTGTGCATCCACACAATAAGGTTGTTGCCGTTGTTGTTCACAAATTGGATTTTCCTACAAAGGTGTGGCATAAGGTGGAAAGCATCCAGGACAGAGTGTTTTTTATATCTGATGATGGCTCTTCATGTGCTTGTAAAGCAATCAATCCTGAAAATGCTAGTCGTGTATATATCTCCTTAAAGGTTCACAATTTTGTCTACATTTACAACATGGAAGACAAAACCTTTGTGATTTCTCAACCTTTCTTAAATTTACCAAAAAAGCTGTCTCGCTCATGCTGGTTTATGCCAGATTTAAGGTAATACTATTATTTTTCATTGATTTCAATTTACACATTAAATCTGACTGTGTTTGATATAATATAGTGATGTTGTATATGTAGGATGACTGATTCAAACAAACAAGATATAAGAAAAACTCCAATTAGAGAAAAAGAAAGCAATGATGAAATCCATTCAAAGAAGATCGGGGACACAGTCACAGTCACTAGTGATGAATTTGCACTTCCTCTTGACATAGTTGAAGTGATTGCAAAACGAATTAATGTTGGACTTGACTATTTGCATTTTCGAGCTACTAATGGATTGTTCCATTCATCAGCACCACCAATTCAATGGAGATCCTCCTCCGCCCTATCAATGTCAAGGTTTGATAATCTTTCGTCATCTCCATTGTTTGTTTACTTTGAGAAAGACAATGTCTTAACTTTTGTACATCCAATGCACGGTCTCAAGTACAAATTCAATATTAATTTGACCATGGATCTCCAACCATATTGTGAAATTTCCTATTCAAAAGATGGTTGGCTAGTTATGGTAGTAAAGGGGCATTCATCATTTTTCTTTAATCCCTTTGCAAAACAACAAGAGAAACCACTTCCAAATACACCTATAAGAGAATACTTGAATGCTCAGTGTATTGCCTTTTCACATCCCCCAACCTCTCCCGAATGTGTGGTTGTTGAACTTCAAAGGATTCCATATTATCTAAATCCAATGGTGGCACACGTCACTATCCCTGGCCGGAATGTTGAATGGGATGAATCCCACCTTGATGTCCTCGACTTTTCTCTCTACAACATTAGCCCTGTTTTTCACAAAGGGGCTTTTTATTATCTTAACGAACAAGGGAAGTTGGGAGTTTTGAAAATAGAGGGAGAGGGAGAGGGAGAGGGAGACTTCGCAATAGATTTGAATGAACTTGAGAAGCCTCATGCTCCATGCACATGCTACTCCAACAGCTTCCTAGCAGAATGTAGTGGCGATCTCTTGTCAGTTTTTGAGGGTCATTTTGGAAAGTGGGTTCGAGTTTTCAAGTTGAATGAATCTAGAAGGACATGGATCCAAGTTAAAAATCTGGAGAACCACATGCTTTTTGTTGGTCATACATCATTTTCTGCCGTGGCAAATGTTCCAGGAATGGGAAACAAAATCTATTTTCCAAGACTTTATGGTGAAAACATTGTGTTTTATTCATTAGAAACAAACAACTACCACACATTTGAAAGCAATGAAGTAGTGAGTTTTCACGACATGAGAGAGCAAACCAATAGTAGCTGGATCGAGCCAAGGTGGCATTGATTTGAAATTGTAGTTTGGTGGTACAAGTTGTTTTGAATACATGAATTTAGATATTATTTTCAATGTATTTTTTATCTTATTTTATTTTGACGTAAATATTATGGATTAACTTCTTATCGTCGTGTGCGCGTGTATTCGTAATACCTTCGGTTAGTCCATTAAGCGTTCATATTTTTCAAGTCACTTTGAATTAATTTGATAAATTCTTTGCTTCAACTTTCATGATTCCCAATATAAGTCAAGTGGACTTAATCGTATAATAAAATGCATGCATGCAGTCAGTGGCGGACGGAGAACTTTGAGTTGGGTGGTGCCAATATGAACCAACATAATTTTTCTATAAAAAGTAAGTGAAACCAACAAGCAATTTTATACAAAGTGAGTGAAACCAACAAGCAATTTTATACAAAATGAATGAAACCAATAACTAGTGGGGGCCATGGCATAGCGATGTCCCCCTTCGCTCCGCCACTGCATGTAGCTCCTAGAGCGTTTCAATGTAGGACACAAAATGCTAGAAAACAATGTAGGATGGAACAAGAAGCACTAACGGTGTCAAGTACAAGCGTGGATGATTTTTAACTAGTCTGTCCATTTCATTATACGTTTCAACCCCAATTTGCCATATAATGCACAAGCCATTGTTCTGTCTCAGCATCTGATAATACAAATTCAGCATCGGAATGTTAACATCATTAGCACCAAAAGAACCACCAAGAACTAATAAAACCTTGTCCTTCTCGGGATCACTCGAGTTCGCGTAACCTGGGAAAAAATGAGACCTTGCAGCCGCCTTCGAAACGGGCTTCCTGAGAGACAATCTCACGGATTCCCACACACGACGCACTTGTTTCTCGAGAAGTTATCAACGGTTGAATTGAAAGCAACAAATATTTGATGAGCAAGAACAGAGTTAGCAAAACCAGGGGCAGAGTTTGGTTCATGAATCACAATCACGATGCTCTTGATCTTCGCAGCGAGGCAATGTGGGACTAACTAGTCAATGTCATCGTGATGAAATTATTTTTTATTCTAACCAGGCGATGTCAGACAAACTAAGCATCATCATGTTCTAACTAGGCAATGTTGGACTAATTAGGCAATGTCACCATGATAAAATTATTTTTTATTATTCTTATTAGACAAGTGAGACTTGATCTCTAAAACTGACATAGAGTGGCTACCATTTACCAAGTGATTTGCTTTACTGAGATGTTCTTACACATAAGCAACAAAATGTCCACTGTGTTCTCAACTTCTTTAATTTGTTTTTTATGGTCCTCGCATACAATTGGTGATTAGTGATTGGAAATTTGGAATGTTACAAACACAATTTGCAAAAAAATTACTTTAAATGTAAAATATTAATGCTATTAGTTAAGTTTAATAAAAATCCATAAATTATTATACTATAAATTTTATATCACTCATGTATTGTTCCACAAATTGGTCCAGGTCAAGCCTTCATAGCCTAAGCCCAATTATAAATTACTAAAACAAAATATCTTGAACTGAGGATTGTAGGGCCTTACCCCGAAGGGGGCCCTTCCAGAAATTCTCGAAGGCCTAGGGTGAACCCAGGCCTAAGAGGGGGTTTGGAAATAGTTTTCAACCAGCAATAGACGCGCCTCGGTTAGAACCTCATAAGCTGCGTCATTGCCCCAAGCGCAAAGATACTTTACGACGTGTGTGTGACTTCATATTTATATACACTCTATTGGTTTTACACTTTCTGCAGAGGCAGTGTGGGGCATAAATCTCAGTTAAATATAAACAGACTACTAATATGCATTGAACATGAATTTCTTCTGATGAGAATCTGATTCATCATCATAACTTGGGTGAATGGTTTGAGATAAGATTATATGAAGTACTAGATTTCCCTTTAAATTTAATGTTCCTCATGAGTAGATGAAATGTTATTGGCAACCTAAACCATGTTGCAGTTTAATACCTAAACTATTATGAACAACAAACAGTGTTAGACTTTCTGTTATCTGTGGTTTGGGTCAAAATCATTCCTTCCTAGAAATCAATTTCAGAAAGGACACTTGGATATAACAGCTTAATGTTGTTCAATGATTGAGCAGAATTCCAATGAGGATTGGTTGCCCAAGTACTATTATCTAATTTTAATCAAAATTGAGTTGAGCTTGTTTTATGTTTGTAAGAACAGGTTTCATGTAAAAACCTACTAAGCGAATTTAAAATCCACATCTGTTTCATTCTCTTACATTTTCTTTTGTCTAGTCACGCTGTCACGGGAACATCAGCAGCAGCAAAAGTCACAGTACTCGCTTCATTCATTCACTACAAGTTGTTTCGAAAATAGAATCATATTCTCATGAACCATATTGTGGTTACAATAAAACGAGAAGGAAAACTTTGTGACAGCAATTGCTGATGCGACTCAATAATATGATTTGCCAATACAATGGTCAGATTTGGCAATGTGCTGTGGCCTACCTATACTGATCCATGTTTATCATTCCCCTTAGGATTGTTGATTTAGTTAGTCTGTTTGGATAGTCGTTAGAAAGTATAAAAATTGAAAAATAACACATTCTGATGCACTTTTTGTAAATAAAAAATGGCCTAGGATACATTATTTTCTCATTTTTATACATTTTAACGGGTATCCTAACTAGCTCTTAAAGAATTTTGTTGACCAAAGTGGAATTAATTCCCATGAGAGTTTTAAGGGCACTAAGAGAGAATTCACAAAAGGTATGTTAAAGCTGAGCTAGTGAAAATGTATAACTCAATCTCTTGAAATTTCTACATGAACAAAATCCAAAAAGTGTACTTATTCAGCTGTAACTTTCCGTCATTCTGTGTCCTTCCCTACACTACACAAATGCACATGAAAATGTTCTGATATCTGCCACTTTAATATCAGTATTTATCATTGGAAGGTTTATTCTTGATGACAGAATTTCATGCCTCGAATATATATATGTCTTGTTAGTATAGTCTTCGTGGTCTAAACGCCACCCTTGTTGAATTCTTTTCAAAGATACCATTACCATACATACTTCCAGAACCAATCAAAAGCACTATTGTTGATGCTGTTTGGCTAATATTGATTCAGTTTTCCCAGTGAGAACCAGAACCTTGTAGTGGCCAATCAAGGTGGTAAGATCCCATCTAATTATCACACATGGTGAAAAGGCAAAATCTGAAGGAATTTTCAGTATATGGTCTCGAGATATATACGGTAGCATCTATAGTGTATGGTTCTCTGTTGCCGATGCGAGCCTAATGAGGCCAAATAAGGAAAGAAGGTATGGGGAGTTGACAAGTGTTGAAGATAAGCAATACCTTTGTTCCTTACTTTAATGAGCACTCAATTTCTTTCCTAGTTTCCTTTGTGGAATGGTGCAACTTTTCATTTTTCTTTTGGTCCTCCTGGATAAGGAATGTGTGTTGAAAGGGGAAATTGCAACTACAAGATTTGTCTATCCACCATTTTCCTTAGCATAGATACATATTCCAATTAATCCATATATTGGGAGTGCACAATCGCCAAATTTTTTTAATATATCACTCAAATTATATTAAAAATATGTCTGCTCTCATTCTATAATAGTGATAGATTATCTTACTAGAAAACAATTGGTATCAGAACTGATAGTTAAGACCTTGACCTAAAAACTTGGGGTGTATATACTATTTGTGATCTACATATCATAACTATGAAATACATTACTATGAAGTGAAATTTTAATTAAATAAGGTTTAGATCTTAAGAAGTATTTTCACTCATTCCTATTAACATATAATGTCTCATTGGCTTATTTATAGATATATTTGTTTTAGTATAATTTTATTTTTCGATGAATAAAAAAAAGTATATTTTAACTCATTAACATAATATATATATATATATAGAGGATGTATCATATGAGAAAGATGATTTTATATGAGAAAGTAAGAATATATCATGACCGTTAGATCTAATCATGAATTGTCAAGATTAAAACATGAAGTCATGTGACTTTTTAAAAAGTCACATGACATTTTTAAGTAGTCATGTGACTATTAAGTTGTTTTAATCTTGACCATTCATGATTAGATCTGACGATCGTGATTTATTCTCATTTTCTCATATAAAAACATATTTCTCATACGATGCATCCTCATATATATATATATATATATATATATATATATATATATATATATATATATAAACATTTGTTGGCATATTTACATATTAGTTTGTTCGTCTACTCAACATGTTTAAAATAGGCTGTTAAATCAAACTTTCAAGAGAATCAAGTCAAACAAAAGAAGAAGAAAAAATTTTGTATGGCAAATAATAAACTAGACTTTCTTCTTTCTAGTCACCACTACCTCTATCGCCTTCGCCAATGCTCCTTCTACCCCTTCTCTTATGTCACCATCTTCCTATGTTTTTGGGGCCTTTTAACTAGAGCCATTCCTCCCTCTTTACATGATTCCACTAGCTGTGCCACTTGACTTTATTTGGTGCCGTTGAAGCCACATTTTTTATTGATGTTAGTCATTCTGGAAGCATACAGATTGCAACTCTTGCAAAGCCGGATGAATTGTAAAGTTGGAGTGACAAAAAATGAAGAAAAATAACTTTTTGCTTAGAAGTCATAGCTTGATTCAACAACAAGGACTACTCTTGGAGTTTAGGGTATTTTGCTTTTTTTTTCCCAATTGTTTTTAACAACTTACTTATTTTATTGCATTGCAATATCATTTTTCAGGATTTTTTTTCTCAATTATTTGATTTTATTGTCATTGGGAAACTTCTAAATTTGAATTTAAACACTTTTTATAGGAAATTTTTTTTTGGGCGAATTTAGCTTTAGTTATCACTACGAGTCAATGCGTGCCTCTGGAACCATCGTTCACTTGTAGAGACCCTTGTTTTTGAACTCAACTGAAGAGACTCTTTTTAATTTAAACATCTTTTGACAAAAGAAAAAAGACCTTAAATTTTTTAAGTATGTGAAATCTATTTATGCAAAACTAAGTGCAACCCAACTTATTACCCTCCTAAGTGCACTACAGTATCTTTAAGGGAGGCAATCGTGTTAGTTAACCACCACATTAATTAGAACACTTGGAAATAAACTATGACCTCAAGAGATTTACACAAACCATACTATACAATTGCACTTGGTTGCATGTATATTGTTGTTTGAATATTTCAAACGAGCATTTGTTCTATATGTGATGGATTACTTAATCCTTATGACTCGTGAGAAACGGTTACAAAATGGAAAGTGTCATGCATTAAGTGGAAGTACTGGCTATTGTGGTGGAATATTTCAAGTACCTTTATTAGCCCCATTCTTTTGCATTTTTCCTATAAATAGGTGCTTCTACCTATTGAGAAATCAAACACTCAAAAGTTTCAAGGCCAACTCTCTAATTCCTTTCTACTTCTCTCCCTTCACATATATGGCTATTACTTTTCCATTTTATTGTTTTATACATTGGTAAAGAGTAGTGTCAGGGGTAGAGGAATAAAGGGAAGGCCGTTGACAGAAGATAGAGAGCACTGATGATGATTTGCATACATGATCAATGAATTGTGCATTTCATTCCTTTGTGCTCTCTATGCTTCTGTCATCACCTTCAGGTTTTCAATCCCCCTTTACTCCACCTTTAAGTGCAGTTCAAAAACACGGCTGAAGCAATTTAGTTCATTCAGCTTTTGTGGCGTTTGTCTATTGTGATTTAAATCTCACCGTGATTTTTCTCCGTGTAAATATGGCTTAACCCTATTTTTTGTGTGTTCTAGATAAGTCATATATGCTGAGTATCATGATCACAAGATGATCCTCAATGAAAAGAATGAAGGACACTCATGCAAATGGAACTTGTGGCAAGAGGATTGTAGAAGTAATGCAGCGGATTACAAAGGGGCGAGTTTATTTGGAGATTTGATGTGAATATAATGCTAATAAGCCTTACCATATGGAATTTTATGTTGGGGGAGACGGGGAAGCTAACATGTTAAGGAAACAAGATACTAATAGAATCAGATGTCACATATTTACCCAAAATCTTAAGGCATTGAGTTTACTTGAATTTTTATCATCCCTTCTCTTAAGTTCGAGTCACCACCACATTACCATGTTCCCACCGTTCGAGTCACCACCACATTACCATGTTCTCATTCAGCATAAGTCATCCAAACTTGCACCACCGTTCGCTTCACCGGGTACGGGACACATTGCCTAGCCACATAGACTGGGAATGTCACCATGGCTATATCAACTAGTTAGGGAGACAAAGAGAGCCCATAGCCAAGGAAGCAAGACACAAAGAGAACCTGACACCACATATTTACCAAAATTTTAAAGGCAAGGTAACATCTTTTATAAAATTTTCATTTCAATCGGTATAAGACTCTAACTCACAGAATTCTCAACATTTTTCTATTCAAAACCATGCTAATCAAATGATTAATTATGTTAGAACTTGAAAGAGTGGGTCCAAAATATGCAGCAGTTTAGTGAAGAGAGTGCTAACAAAACTCACCTCTACACTCACTTTTTATACTCCCCCATTTTTATTTGAAATTCATGCGCAACTTACAAATAGGAAGTGCAATGGAAGTCACATTTTAGCAAACTTACATGAATTTGAAATAATAATACATAGTTTTGAAAAAAAGTGTTTATTAATTGCAATTTTCGTTCAGGCTTTACACATGTACCACTAAACAATATGACCCACTGTCAGCATCTACTTTCATCTTTGCTTGAACATGGTAAAGAGAAATATTTTCTGGTATGAAAAGAAGAAGCATTACCCCAAATTAATATATACCACCTGGAATGTCTCTTAAATGTGTAGTCTCTATCTATCGATAATTACAAGACCTGCTTTGCCATTTTTATGTTTGAATTTGAAAGTTCTGCAGGCAATTCATATTGTAGTCCATTCCATTAGAGGTTTCATTTTCTTTCTCTATTGCCATCCAACAAAGAAACCATAAAGTGGAGTTCTATATTCAGCTCTAACTTTCCGTCACTCTCAATCAGTCCTTCCCAACACAAATGCACATGCATATGTTCTGTTATCTGCCACAGTAACATACCAGTTATCACTGGAAGGTTTATTCTTAATTAATGACAGAATTTAATTTCATGCCTCGTATACAAGTTGTATGCAATGTTGTCAAGATCCCGATCTTAATCTCAAGATCCTACGATCCTACATTTCGTGAAAACCCCAGCGATCTAAATCGGTTGTTGGATTTGAAATGAATTAGGATCGATCTTGAATCTCGATTCATGTAGCAAGGATAGCATGGATTCCATTGTTACGATACTGAAAGCTACAGTTTTCACAATTAGGCTTTCCCATCTTTCAACCCATAAATACCTTCTCATCAATTAATTTTGGCCCAATTTCAAATAACAAAACCCTACCCTACTTGAAAGAGATTTCAAGTTTCAATTTTAAGTTTTAAATCTTTATTTTTTAATTATAAACTTATGTTTCTTATGGATATGTCATGTGATATGACTTACATGTTTATAATATGTTTTTTATGTTATGAACTCATGTCATTATGTGTGAACTGTATGGTGAATCATGAATTATTTTTCTTATATATTGGAATTTTTAAGTATGTGAATTTTATGAGGTATATTTTTACATTTTTAGCAGGATCTCAAAGTATCTAGAATCTACGATTCTTTTAGCCTCTCTTCCCATCTTGGCTATATGTATAGTTTAGTCTACAATCTATCTTATGTATAGTTTAGTCTTCACGGTCTAAACGCCACCTTGTTGAATTCCTATTTTGCAGATATTGATTCATTCTTCCCATCTTTAATTTCCCATGAGTACCAGAACCTTGTGACAATGACCCGTTCTATGTAGAACGTAGTTAACACACATGTAGAATAGGCATGGCCTGAAGATATATAGGGTAGCATCTATAGTGTATGGTTCTCTGTTGCCGATGTGGGTCTAATGAGGAAAGAATGTATTGGGTATTCACAATTGTTGAAGATAAGTAAGTACCTTTGCTCCTTACTTTAATGAGCACTGAATTCCATTCCTTTGTGGAATGCTAGCTGCACCTTTTCATTTTTCTTTTGGTCCTCCTGGATAAGGAATGTGTGTTGAGTCATGCAAACAGATTTGATGTGATAATAAGCCTTAGCATATAGAATTTCCTATTCAAAACCACGCTCAAATAATAATTATGTCGAGTTTGAAAGAGTGAGTCCAAAATATTGTGTGATCAACTTGGTTGGAAGTTATGTGAGTACCAAGAGTGCTTAACAAAACTCACTTTTCACCTTTCTCCCTCACTTCACACTCATTTTTAATTGAAATTCATATGAGACCTACTAATTAAAATTGAATCTAACATTATTATGAATTTCAAATAAATTAACGTAGGAGAGAATATTGGAAAAGTAGTGTTTGTTGATTGCAATTTTCAATCACCACTAGTAAATGTGTTGGGGAACAATATGCAACATTTCCATACACCTCCTAATTTTATAACTGTGTTTTACCCCAAACAAAAAATGGATGAATGAATAGAAGTGAGCCATAGTGTTACATGGTCTATTAATCTTTTACTTCTCGAAGTTCAAATGCTTGCAGAGATTTTGGACTTAAATTTGGTAAAGAGAAATGTTTTATGTGGTATGGAAAGAAGAAGCATTACCCTAAGGGAGGTGTATTTGGCGCCACCCCTCATTTTTAATAATACCAAAAGTATCCTTAAAAAAATTCTAATTTTCTTTTTCCAAATATGGGGTTTAACCAAAAACCCCTCCCTCATCTCCTTTACCTCATCATCCTCACCTTTTCTCTTCCCCCATTTCCTTCCGATCAACCAAAATATTGAAATGGATGAAAGTGACGAATCAGAACCAAAAGTAGATTCATCGGAGTGCAAGAAAAAATTGAGTTCGTATCTTTTTTCACGTACTGATTATTATTTGCACTTGTAAGTGCGAAATATATGTATTATATTCGCACTCACAATTTTATGTTTTTTTTAATATATGTATTGTATTCGCACCTTAAAGTGCGATTTAGAGGCAAATTTCGTACTCATAGGTGCGATAAACATTGATATTAAAAAGAAAAAAATTAAAATACAATTTTACATACGATTTAAATGTAAATTTCGCACTTGTAAGTGCGATACACTTTAATAACACATTATCTTCAAAACAATTTCCTCTGTGCAACAGTACCTACCTATGGGGGCTTTGACCACGTAGCGTGTCGGTACCCCATTGGACCCATGTCTTGTTTCCTCTGTTCTGAAACGTGGCAAGATAAACAGTGGACCTAGTATTGTAGTATACTAATAACCTCCATAGGGCAAAATCATAAGAATGACATAAAGTGGAAAATGTGAGTTAAAGTTGAGTTGATTGAGCTGACAGTGTCTCTGAGAAATGGAAAAACGTGGAGTAACGGCAATTCAAGTAATTTGGATGGCACTCATATGTGCGAATAATAACCAGTGTGTTACTCGCACTTATAAATGTGAAAATGAGGTTGAGAAAATAAAAAATTAACTCACGAGACAAATGAGTTTTGAAAGGGGATGACGTGAGAATGATACTTAGAAGTAGAGCTGGGTATGCGGGCCAGCCCGCCCCGCATAAGCTCGGCCCGCATAAGCCCGCCCCGCATAAGCCCGCCCCGCGTAGGCTCGCTTCTAAATGAGCTCCTATTTAGGAGGCCCGCCCCGCGGCTCGTCTAATTGCGGGCCGGCTCGCGGGCCAGAACATGTTAAAAAAAAAACTTAAAAATCAAATTTTAACAAGCATACTACTACAAGCTTTAAAATTAAGAGTTCATTAAAAATACTACATCAATTTAAGAGTTAATTGCAAACTTTTTGGTAGTTTACCAAATTAATTATACTAAATTAATTATTACAGATAGTCAAACACCATAATAATTCAAAACAAACATAAAAAGTCGATAACAAATTCAAACACGCATCAATCTTCTTGTTCATATAACACTTGACTCTCCCATGGTTGTATTAGGTGGCTCAATTATTATTGGATCCCCATTTTCATCTTCTTCTTCTTTCTCTCCTAATCTTACAACTCAAAATCAAAAGTTAGAATTTGCTTTTGCTACATAAATCATAAGATATTTAAAAGTTAGAATTTGCAACAATTAGTCAACTACCTTCAACATCAAATCCTAACAACCAATTTCTTGTACAAATCAACGCTTGCACATTCTTGGGAAGAAGACAACTTCGATATTTGTTAAGAACACGGGAGCCAATACTAAAAGAGGATTCTGATGCAACAGTTGTAACTTGAATGCTCAATATATCAGAAGCCATCAAGGCAAGAATTGGAAACCTGCTTCTATTCTCCTTCCAATATTGCATTATGTGTAGCGTAAGTGTTTGTGTGTGCACTGTGCAATTTTTTTTTAATTTTTTAATTTTTTTCAATTTCATTGGCCCGCGGATGGCTCGCGAGCCCCGCGGGCTAGCTCATTAAGTTCGCGGGCTACGCGGGCTAGCTCACGTAGACCCGCGTTTAAATGAGCCTATATTTTCCGGGCCATAGCCCGCGCGGGTTGCGGGACTTGCGGGCCGGCTCGCGGGCTTAGGCTCATATACCCACCTCTACTTAGAAGGGAAAGGGGATGGTGGTGAGAAGATGAAGGAGGTGGTGGTGAGAAGATGGAGGGGATAGTGGAGAGAAGAGGAAAATGATGGTGGTGAGAAGAAAATTGAAGATGAAGGAATTAGGAAGAAGAAGGACATGTTAGGATATTCTTTTTTTTTAGGGGTAAAAAGGTAATTTTGCCTAAAAGGAGGTCGCGCCACACATAAATGGGGTGGCGCCAAACACAACACCCTTACCCCAAATTAATACCTCCTGGAATGGAATGACTCTTAAATTTTTACAATTATCATATTAACTTCTAAATCTTACGCTATAAAGTACTACAAGTTATCGTTCATGCATCGAAAGTTGATTGTCATATAGTCAGTAGTAGTAGAAACATACAAGGGCACACTCAAAGGAGACAAATGTGTGGACTCTATCGATAATTACAAGACTTTTGTCCACCAACACAACTCATGTAACATAGTGGAAATCAAACCCACAACACCTAAAGGGGAAATAACTAATTATAAGAAGCAACTAAATAACTAATGCAATGACACATTAACAAGAAACAAAACTACTATTGGTGGATCCTTCTCTCGCATCCAAGCCAGTTGTAAATAGTTTTTCAATAGATACATGCAAAACCTCACCATAACTCTTACATATTTAATATGTCAAGACTCTAAAAAAATTTATGATAGATAACAAGTCAAATGTAGACTTTAAAATTTCTAAATAGGTCAAATATATTTGCACAAAGTCTACCTCAGACAGTCATATTTCATTCCCTACTTGTAAGTAAGAAAATATTAGGCTAGTTGCCTTTATTTTAAATATAACTATATAAGTCTCTAATTGGATTCACGAGAAGTTGTGTCCTTTTAATTTAGTTAGTATATATTGACATTTTAAATTATTTTACACAAATATCATATCATGTTACTTTATTTTTTATCTTTTTCTTACAAAACAGATAGAATGGAAAGAAAGCGCCTCCACACAACTGAGCAGAGTGTCAATGACATGTTGGGGAGGCTACCAGAGACTCACTCTTGAGTAAAAGCTGTAAGGGGATCTCCCTAAATAGGGTTTCCCTCTTTATTTTGATTCCTTTTAGATTTTTATTATTTTTTATACGAAAATATCAAACAATTTTATTCCGACGGTAAATGCCACTAAGCCCAATAAAGCATGTAGTAGATAACATGATTTTACCAACAAAATAATAAAATGGCCCATGATTAGATGATAAAACTTAAGGTTTAATGTATATATACAAAGTCAGCAAAAAAATGTTTTATTGATATCCAATAGTTGTTTAACACGTCTAAATTAAATTTTAAATTTAATAAAAATAATAAATCATGTAAACTATTTAAGCTTTTGCGACATGAAATGATTGGAAGTTGGTGTGAAAGAATTTTATATTATCAGTACATAAAAATTAAACACAAAATATCAAAATGATGTTTTTTTGGGTACAGAAATGTCAAAATGATGTAATGAGATGTTTGCGTATTTATTTATAATGATAGAATATAATTGTTATTATCTTTTTCACTACTCATTGTATGAACTCATTTCACTTACATGACTGTTTGAATCTGAATAAATCTTTTCAACCTATTTAAATTATTTTTTAATTTATTTATTTTAAATCTGTCAAAATTAGTTTTTAATTACGCAAAATAAAGACAAAGATATGCACATTCTCCTGGATGTACTGCAAATAGAATTTTCTTTTTCTTCTAGTCCACCATGAATTGGATAGCTATTGTCTTACTAGTTTCTTCACCAGGTTTATGTCCTACGCAAAGTTGCAAACACAATCTTGCAACGTCTCACTTTAACTTAGAGATATGGCCAAATAAGTATTATAGTAGAACAACATGAGCTCTAAGCTAGCTCAAATTCCAATGAATCTCACTTTCAATGTTCTTACAGCATAAATGCCAACTTATTATCATTGTTCGAATGCAACCAATTTAACTCCTAGGAATGTTGGTGTGGCATCATGTGGTTGTCATCACATGTTGAACCGAGGTTACACCAGTTGCCACTTGTCACAATCAATACCTAACAAGTTTTCTGAACTACATAATCAAGAACAAGAAATGGTTCAAACAAGGTTTGGCTTGATTTCCAAACCTCTCTCCTTGTAGCAAGCAATTCTCAATAAACACCAACTAATAAGGACTTCAAGTGCAAAAACTTGCCCAACGTTATTGAGATATCACTTCTGGTATGTGATTTTACCGTAGTGCCCAAAACAAATTTAAAAAGGACTAAGAAATGTCCTTGGAGAGAAAACCAAAACTGAAACCAGATAGTTGACTAAACAGTCATTGGAAACAGTAACTCAAAAAAATCTAAATCAGAAGCTTTACATGCCTATGAATGATATAAACCTTTTCCCTCAGTGGGGTTTGGATACCGGATACTCAGACCGGTTAGGTGGTGTGATTCAGAACAGCTTGCCTTGTTGTTGGTTTCCACTTCTCATCATTGCACAGAACTCTTCATAGTTGATTCTACCATCCTGTAGAACCACAAAATTGACAATTAATTATGGAACTAGAATAGAAACTTGTAGCAACCCAAAAGAAAATGGGCTTACATGATCTGTATCCACTTCAGATATAATGGTATCAACTTCGGATATAATTTCCTTGATTGTGGCTTCATCACCCATACCATATTCTTTCATGGCTATTTCCAATTCATCTCTTGTAATAAACCTGTAAATGGAGTCAAACAAAAACCAGATTAGAATTATCATTATTTCTAAAATCCAATCCAAGTTAGACTATTTATCTATTGATGATTTTGTAAGTGAGGTTGCATGACACTAAGTTGACAAACATAAAACATAGAACTCAGTAGCCGAAGGATTCATTGTATGGCGTAATGCAAAATTAAAAGCAACTGGAGGAGAAGGAAGGGTCAGAGGAGAAATCAAGATGAAGGACATACCCACTGCTGTCCTTATCAAAATATTGGAAGGCTTTGGAAAGATGGTCATCTCTTTCTAACTTGTGTCTATGCATTGTAGCAGTGACGAATTCTATGTAGTCAATTGTGCCATTTCCATCTACATCAGCCTGCATTTCAGGCCAAGGAATGTGAACTAGGAAAACTTCAAAAGATAAAAAATAGAGGGCAAAACTTGAGGATAGCTTACAGCTTCCATAAGTTGCTTCATTTCAGCCTCAGTAAGCTTGGAGCCAAGTCTTTGCAATCCTGCCTTTAGCTCTTCATATGTGATTGTACCACTCTTGTCGGTGTCTATATTTGTAAACATTGCCTTCAAACCCTGAATCTCTTCTTCAGACATATTCTCAGCAATGACCTAAAAGAATATTCAAGATCCTTTGAGTTTATCATTTGGAATATAAAGAAGAGCCTGATTATTTAGTTACGTCAATCGGTAGAATTGACAACCATAACCATAACACTCTGTATCTAAATGTTGTAACTTGTAAGCATTTATCGACTTTTAACAGACATCTATAAGACGCTACGGGTTTAAATGAGCCGTTCTAAAGTTTCAGCAAAGGATCTCATAGACACAAGGTACCTAGGATGATATCAAAGAAAACAAGCATTAAAGAGAACATATGGCCTCTCTTCATGCAGAATATGGCTGGACATACCTTCAGGGCAAGTTTCTTTAATTTATTCATAGCTCTAAACTGCTTCATTCTGGAAAGGACTGCACTGTCCATTGGCTTGTCAGAAGCATCTTTAATCCATGGGTGCTCTAATAATTCATGCAATATATGAATCAGTTACAAAGGAAAATACAATCCACCAACCCATAAAATTTATATGGATGCCATGTGTTCAATCAGCAAAAGTTGTAATGAAAAGAGGTAGTTGTTACATCTGAACATTGTTATCTTGTTCCTCAATATACTCAACAATATTCCTTTTTCTATCAAATATGAATACCCAGTAAATAAATAATTGACATGCTGCAAAATTAACACAAGTAACCATATATTTGTGACAAATTGATAATAGAACTTCCATGCAGTGTATCATGTCTGAGAAATCTTACGTCTTGATGAAAAATATGTTCACATGCAGTATATGCCTGTTGTCACATATGCATAGGTATACAAATCTACACAGGTGCGAAAATAGCCTTTGGGTCCTATAAGCTTTCAAGTCAATCCAGCTTTTTCATGCATCACAAACAGCTATGATAATTTGTACTTACTGTTTATAAACCACTCTAATAATTGCAAAAGTACAGCATAATTTGGCCATGTGAGCCAGAAATTTGAGCTAGACACTATCAGAATACGGTTTGATAAAGTTCAAGTATTTGATGATGATTTAGGAGTAAACGCATAAAAAGTTACACACCTAGAACCTGAGCAGAAGTAATGCGTTTCTTTGGATCCTGTATAAGCATCTTACGAACGAGATCCTTGGCACTATCTGATATTTTAGGCCATGGTTGACTTTCAAAATCAATATGACCTTCCAATATGGCATCAAATATGCCCTTTTCAGTCTCTACAGCACATTTGAAACAAAAAACACATTAAACTGGCCTCAAAAGTAAAAGAGAATAAAAAAGAAAAAACATATTTTGAATTTTTAGTATAAGTTGATAGTTCTATAATGAAAATCAAAGTCGTAGTTTACCATCCCAAAATGGAGGGACACCACTGAGTAAGATATACAATATAACTCCTGCACTCCATATATCTATTTCCTTCCCATATCTGCGCTTTAGAACTTCTGGAGCAACATAATAAGCACTCCCAACAATATCTCGATACACCTTGCCTGGAAAGCAATGATCAGAGAAATCTATGTACACATTCTAACAGAAAGATAATCTTGCTTTTACTAAGATAAAGAATCTCATCAAAAGATAAGTAGTTTCCAAAGATACAAAAGTTTGTGATTAATACGTGTATGTGTGTGTGTGATTGAATTGGAACCCTAATTCCCACACCCCGTCCAATGTCGACATAATATGAATTAGTTAAGAATAAAGAACAGTGTTTATAATCCCTAGTGATTTGAGAGCCCAAGATCCCCCTTTTCCAATTACAACAAGTTCCTCTCCTCTCCATTCACCTATTTAACTACCTCAAGTCAGTTAGTGTAACTAACTGTTCTGAGTTCTGACTATTAAATGTTACAGACTCTTTCAGTTAAAACTCTAACTAATAGTTAGTTATGTATTCTGACTCCGAGGGGTTCAATCCTCTACTTCTCCCCTAAACCTTCTTCTATACACCTTACTAATAGGTGGACGATACCTATTTGTTTGTGTATGTGTGCGGGCGGGTGCGTGCGTGCACACAAAGCACTTAAGATGAAATTTAAGAATTCAATGAGCCTGATGTGTGGAATAAATGAAAATGATAGAATCTTGACAGCTGATCAAACATGTCAGCTAACTACTTCTGAGTGCTGAATAAATAAATATGATGAACAATGCATATAATATGTTGTTTATCAAACTTCATTGCTTCATACCATGTCTGAAAGTAGGATGGATTTAAGGGGGTAAACGTGGGCCTTGGCTCCCCCCTCTTCAACTTTTCTTAACTAGTATATGTAAATTTTTAATTCGTATTTGTAAAAGAAATTTCATATTTTTAATTTTGAAAAAACTCCTTGCCTTTCATGTATTTTTTATATGATGTGATAGCATCCTCAGTCATGGTTTCTTAAAAACATATGATTGCAACAAACTTAAATGAAGATTATTGACCTTGGTTAAATATTTTCCTGAAAGAGAACTTATGGGATAATTTTGAATTGAATATTATAATGCAATAATGTCGAATGGTTGGTTGAATCAGGTCTAGTTATGAACATCTCTAATTTGACTCAAATTATACTAGCAAGACCGTTGTTTCCATAAGACCTCTTATTCATACTATAAAGAAAATACCTCTTATTCATATTTAAGAATCTGTTTAGATGAGGTGGTTCAAAGGCTTTCCAAGATAACTTTAGTATACGATGTTACAACACTTATTTTGTTAAGACTTTTATGTTTCTGAAAAATGCAAATTTGTATCAATCTGTTTTTGTAAATAGTTATAATCAAGGTTGTTAAACTCACGAGTAGACTCTTAAACTCTTACAAGTCTAAGTATTTAGGTCCCCAAAACAAGTCTACACGAGTCTGACATTTACATTACGAGTCTACGAGTCAACTCTATGTAACGAGTTCACCTCCCCAAAATGAGCCTGCTTAGAATCTCGAGTCTGACAACATTGGTTATAAGTATGTAAATAGTACCATGGGTGTTGACTTCAATTTTGCATATATTCTTCGTAACTTTGTTCCTGGGATTTGGTGGAATTTTTTCTAAAGCATAATAAGATAGATTAACCATGATGTGCTTTGTAATCCTTTGCTTGGTCGATTATAACTAACCTATGGTGAGATATAGCCTAGACTAGTTTTTCAAGTAAGTCTAGTGGATCTTTAGGAATTTTAAACTTACATTACTTATTCAGTCTTTATAGTATTTTAAACCCCTTTAAATGATTTCTGAATTTATCCTTGTCTGAGCTAGCTAAAGACCAACAGGTTTAGGCTTTTTTAGAAATTACAATTTAAGTGAAAACTGAAGAGAAAACTCTCTGTAATACTAAGTCTGCAGCCTTGTGAATTTTGGGTATAGCCAAAGCTTAACTCTCATAAATACAAGGTCACCAACCGAGTCACAAGATGTTACTTTCCATGTCCACACTTACAGAAAACGTAGTTCATGGATTATAGTCCGAACCGGATTGCCAAGGCATCACAAGAAGACATAGTGACTGAAATGTCATAAACTGTGTGCATAACTGCATTCACATGGTGTGAAAAGAACAAAAATATGAAGCTTTCTTTTGGCAGAAGTTAATGCCAACCTACATCCTTAAGAAAACTGTCCCATTAGCAAATTTCAAGATTCTCAAATTTCCTAGGTTGGACAAAACAGGGCTACCGATAACAAGTAGGGTCAGTAAAGCCACTTTGTCAACGAAGGGAACTAATTGAGTATTTGTTGTTGTGTATAAGAAAACTAGAAACAGTACAGCTAAATTTCTAATTCGAAAAATGTGTCTTCAAAAGGATAGTCCTAAGGTAGAACTTGAGAGAGAAACCTTTAAATAATTTCTCTAAACCTTAGCAGCTTATTCAACACTAATATTTCAAGCCAGGAAATTATGCTAAAGCTAACAAGTTTTTCTACAAAAACTCCCTCCATTAGTTAAACTGGAACTCTATAACATAAAGATGCTGGAGAAATTAGAACAAATGATCAATGAGCGGATAAAAAATTTACCTTCATCGATGAAAACCGACAAGCCAAAGTCCGTGGCCTTGAGAAGTGCATTTTCATCCTTACTAGAGAACAAGAAATTCTCTGGCTTCAGATCCCTATGCATCACACCCATGAAATGGCAGACATGAACAACATTAACAATTTGTCTGCATATTGAAGCAGCAGCCCTTTCACTGTAATGCCCCTTGGCAATGATCCTATCAAAAAGCTCCCCACCTGCACATAGCTCCATGACAACATGAACCGATTGCCTATCCTCATAAGCACCTTTGAACTCAACAATGTTAGGTTGACCAATCAAATGCTGCATGATCTGAATCTCCCTCTTTATATCCTCCTTATCAGATTTGGAAACAAGTTTCCTCTTTGAAATGGACTTGCAAGCATAAAGCAGCCTAGTTGAATTCTCAGTGCATAGATGTGTCACCCCAAATTGCCCTCTCCCCAATTCTTTCCCAAGTGTATAGAACTGCTTCACATCCTCAAATGGTTTCCCAAGTATTGAATCTTGCTTAACAGGTTTTGGGCTTGGGGCAGCAACAGAAGGCTTCCTTGGTATCTGCGGCACTGCCTGAGTGGATGCAGCATGTTTTTCAGGAAACTGGTAAGGTTGATGAGGAGGAGGTGCTCTTGACTGGTTGACCAAAGGTTCATGGGTCTTCTGGTTGTGCACACCACCAGACCCAGCATGTCTGTAACCATTGTGCTCTGACTCTGGATCTTTACCTTTACCTAGACATCCACCCATGTCTCCAGATTCTCAAATCCAAGGAAGAAAGGTGGGATTTTCTTTTCTTTTCTGTCAGATACACACCACTAATTCAGTCAAAACATGAAACAGGATTAAACCCAGATGAGAATTCAAGGAGAGTACACTAACAAGAGATTTGGATCAGAAATCTACAAGTTTAAACTTTCTGAAAATTTAGGGGAAAATTTATCAAACAGTTAGACTGCAGAAGAAATATAAGCAGAGAGGAGAAGGGTTTGGTAAGAGATGAAGAAATGTAAAAGGTACTATAAAGGTGGGGGCCTGAAGGGGTGTGAAAGAGTTGAAAAAGCATAGATTGATATAATGATATGATATTGATAAATATAAGAAAAAAGTTGGAAACTATAAATGAATGGTGATCCGTATTTTTGTGGGTAGGTACTCTTCTTCCGTGTATGTTATTATGAGGGAAGAAAACAAAAAGGCATGAGAAGTCAACTATTTCCATGAATGCTATGAGTAAGGAGTTGAAGTCGTTGGAGACACAGAAGAGAAGCTTCCTCGACAGCATTACCAATACCAAGGATGTATTATCCAACACGCTATTCTCCTGCTTCACTATGGAGTTAATTCATAATTCATAATGTATGTTAACACATCAAATATTTTGAATTACTTTAAACTCGCACATGATTTCTTTGTGAATGAACTCCTGCAGCGTAATGACATTACCAATTGTCCCTTACTAGGGATAAAGCTACTATGCAAATAAGGTTTAAGCTCCCCAAGGTGTTTCGCAACGTGGATCCAGCAATTTAAAAACAATTATTTTTTTACTTATGGAAACGTGGATCTAGCCCAAACATGATCTTGTAAGTTTTTCAAATATGCACTAAGTTGAAACACCCCGGATAAACCTCAAATGGTCCCAGCAAGACTCCCTAGCCAATGTCACGGGACTAGCATACAATCCAGAGCAAAGCCAAGAAATTGCCCGTGTCGAATTCTCACCAAAGGGAATGGATATTCTTATTTTTATATTTCTCATTTTATCCTTTTGTTATTTTAGCAACACATTATGTGTATTTCTGTCTTTTTGGGATAAAATGTCTTTTTATAAAAAAAAATTGTTTCTCCTTATCTATTTAACCAAGAAGAGAATGTACATAATCAATTCCTTCTTTTCTTTTTTCTCATTTATTTTTATTATATTGAAATTTATTTTTTCCGACCATTTTCTCTTTACTCATCTTTCTTATTCTCAATTTTTCTCCTCTGACTTTCCCTCCGCAAACAAACAAAAACATAATTGACTACATTTTAACGATCTCATTAGATTTTTTGTCTATGCCCTATTTTTATTTCCATAATTGGAGAAAAATATATATCTTTTGATTTATGTAACTTGTCATTTATTTCATGTTCAAATTAAAATTAGCAGTTTGAAGATCTCTTATTGAAAAGTAAAGTAATTTGCATGACCATTGCCATGTCAGTTTATGGAAAAACACGTGACTGGTGTGTGAATATTCTTTGTGACGTTTAATTTCAATCAACAAGTAATGGAAGCGCGTACACGAGCAGATACAGAGCACTTCATAACAATTGGCTTTTACGCGCTTTTCGTTGTAAATTCAACTCTTGTTGCATTGCATTTAAGGGAATCAATAATTGTTCACATATTGTTATCCAAAAATAAAAATAAAGGACTTTTCTTTCCTCCCCTTTCACGAATTAAAATCTAAAAGGAAAGTTGTTACTTTTTATTTTTTTATTTATTTATGGAAGGTGAGGAAATTATTCCTAAGTAAAAAAAATAAAATTATTTAAAATAATAATAATTGAAATTTAATGGTGTTGAGCTTCCATTGGAGATCTTTACATGAGAAGAGTCTAAAAACTTGTACGTGATAGATGAAATGGTTAGGTGTCCATTAGGGAGTCCATTTGGGTTGTTTAGTGTGGTAAGATCGAGGATTTTCCTTGTTATGATCAAATGATGATTTTCCTTGTTATGATCAAATGATTCCACGCGCCCTATGTTGAGCCCGTCAAGGTATGTTACCGCTACCTGATGGTGACTGACAATCAACATCATTCTAAAAATAGTACATGACACTATTTATTAGATACACAAAACTTATTCAAAGTATATAAGAAAGTGGATCAGTTACAACTTTTATAGTTAGATTGTGTTTGTTTCAACTTATTTTTTAGAAAAATCACTTCTTTAATTAAAAAATCACTTTGCAAGAAATTTTTCAAAGAAAAAATTGCAGGAAAATATTTAGTGGAGGTTTAAAATCCCCGCTAAAACGCGTAGCTCGATTGGATAATTGCACTGTTGTGGGGTCTGAACCGAAAGAGAATATTAAAAGGTCAAAAGTGTTTTCCAAGTGGCTAATCGAATACCACCTCATCATTTTCATTAAAAGAAATGACACATAATCAAAATGAACCGGTAACTAGACATAAGCTAAATAGAAGGATGAGGGACTAGAATTGCAATTAAGCCATAAAATTATCTCTGGTCCACATATTCATATCTAAAAACCCAATAAAATATTGTTATGATGTGAGTGTATCCTCATAGTTATAGCATGAGAGTCATTAGAAAGAAATTATTATAAATATATTTTTATAACCAGATTGGACAAAGTGAATCACATTAGTGAAAGACTAGTTAACACATCTTTCACTTGAAACTATAAAACAATAGGTATATGAGTTATTTCAAGTTAACACTTTCGTTTTCATATAGATGTGGGAATTATTAGGGGAAAATTAAGAGGAAAAGAGTCGAACCTGTGAATGCATCATCAACATGCACCAAATGCATAATCATCATTACGGAGGGCTCTCCATCGTGAGTGTTAGTTCTTCATTGATCACATTATAATAAGGATAACACCATCTAGTAATTAGCCTAAAAGTGCATAGGACACTTTTTCTGTCTATATAAATGTTCTCCATAATCCATACTCCCTATATACCAATCACTGTTTTATCTTCAATTCACTCTCACTTTGGGTTTGGGCATGTTCAATTAATAGGTGCTAAATGTGATGATAGAAAACATAGGAGTATCAATTTCTTTGATTATTGAATTGTGTGAAAAGACTAATTAACGGGAATGGAAATTCAATGAAATACAAGATAAGAAAGCCTTCTAATGCCTAACAAGTTGTTCTATTCTACCAAACTACAATTGCAACTCAGTGCCACCTTGGCTCAATCAAGCTGCTATTGAGTTTCTACTGTGGCTTCTTCTTCTTCTTCTTTACAAGGTCAACAAGCACACATTTGGAAGAGGTTGGGGATGTGAAAAGGAAATATATATACCTCGGAAACTTGATTAGTTGCAGTTGCTAGTTGAAGAGGATAGTTTTGTAATGAATAATAAATTCTCAATTAGACGCATTGTTACGGAGTGGAAAATAACATCACATAGTAGGAGGGTACGCTTACACACCCACCTTAAGGCCCAATTCCTCACACAATCTTTGCCTGACTTCTGCCATCGATTCTCTTCCCAATTAACGTTGAAGCACCATTCCCATTAAAAATGTTAAGAAATTATCTCATATAACAATAAATCTCATTTATGCAAACACTCACCAATCATCATAACCTCCAAACAGTGTTACAGTTTTAATTTGTTTGACAGGATATAATTGGAATAAGAAAAATGCAGAAAATGTAGCCTTTTAAACATGGATTAATAAGAGATTAAACAAAGTGAGCAAGAGAGTATAATAGCTTATAACAGAAAATGTAAATCAATAAACTCGTCATGGAGAAGTCAAAGAGGGGAGAGCTAGCATTGTCATCAAGAATCTTTAAATGGCTTCTGCACTGGTGAATCCTTAGTGGAATTTTGAATTCCATTTCCCAACTTATGAAATTTCTAATTAATGTGATTCAAGGTGTATTATATATTTCCCTTATCCTAAGAGAAAGCTTAAAATGTGTGGATACAGGTCATACAGCTTCTAGTTCAGGGATTTATGGATTCTAGATTTTCAGGATTTTTCAATGGTAAGTGAGGGTGTTATGGCTTCGGTTGGAGAAGATGATGAAATTCGGAGAAAGTTTTTTTTTTCTAGAAAAAATTGATGAAGATGATAGACTACGTTTGAAGATGAAGATATTTTTTTTTGTTACAAAATAAGAACTCGGAAAAATGGGTGGGAAGATGAAGATGTTTGATTAAAGGAATTAGGGATTTAGGCTTTGGGGTAGGTAATTATGATTGGATTTAGTTTAGGGATTTAAGTTAAATGGTTCATAATTTTTTATTTTATTAATTCTAAGTATGATTCATTACTCCAGTCACTAGGCCATGTAGGCCCCTCAACCGGATCTCCGGTCTTCGGGGAGAGACCTAGTTTAGACACTTGACAAATAAAGAGACATTTTTTCTAATATTTTTCGGAGAATGACCAAATTGTTCCAACGACACAAACACAAAATATGATGGTTAACAAAAAAAAATAAAGAAATGCGACAAAATTATAAGTATAATGGATTTGAATCCTATCATGTGAAATTTCCGTGTCTTATTTTGTTTTATCTTTCTTTGTATATATGGAACTTAAATTTTAAGGAAGTGGAAGAGTGGGAATTATTGACTCCATAAAAAAAGAACTCAGGTCATCGGGCTTATTACAGTTTCGAAGCCGAAAATTTCTTATTCATTGCCGAAACAAAACCCTAGAACACCCAGCAACCCAATCGACCTGTTTGAGAACCATGCCGGTTGATATCGATCGTCGGAATCTCGCCGGTAACCGTCGTGCGTGAAAGGTACTCTTCTCTTTCTGTCCCTATCTTGTTTTTCTCCCCCTTTATGTAACCTCTGCGCATTTCTCCTTCATAGGGTCGACTCGAGCATTGGCATAACCGTCGCATTCACTCTTCATCAATAAAGCGTAAGCTTTATCAGCAGGTATGGCATACCCTGCATCACAAATAAGCAATCAACTACTGTTAAAAAAACGATTATATTATATATATTATCCAAATTATTAAACCTAAATTCGATTTTTTTTCATGGATTTTCCCCCTCATCAGCAATAGAAATTGAAATAGGTTCATATAATTATATGTCATGTAGCAATTAGTGCTGATGCGATGCTAGGTTAAGCTTCTCTGTCCCTGCATGGAAGAGGTTTTGTTTTGAGTACACATATGATCTGTTCCTCCTATTTAACTGCTGGCATGAACATATATGCTTGCTACTTGCTGTGTTTTTTATGACTCGCTCTAGGAAATTGGGAAACAATGCATATCTGTTAATTTGAAAGGTTAAGTAAGGAGGACAACAAGAGTTTGGCTTCTAAAAGGGTCATGGATCAGTAGAAGATGTTGGATTTTAATTGGGTTAATGATAATTCATGGATATATTAAGGTAGTTTGTTATAGTTGCTATTTCCCACAACATGTGCATTGTCAGGTATTGAATAGTGTAGACCCTAGAATAGTTTTCAGTAATAAGTTTTAGGTGTTGAGATAGATTGTAAAAGTTTGGAAGCAAGATCAATAGTTTAAGGGTCGGATTTTGTTTGGATGAATTATCCACCTGAAAGTTACACGGTTTACTTCTAGAGCTTTAGTTCTCTTCAGTGCTTTTACACATGTAGCAGGTGTTGACTTGGGCATCTGTGAAGTGTGAACATAACCATATTGAGTTTGTTTCCAAAGTCCTCCTTCCTCTTTAATTTTATTAGATCCTGCACCATTCCAAACTCTTTTACACAATATTTATTAAACCATATAACACATAGTTCAAAAATTAAACCTCTTCAGCTGTTGGTGAAGGCACTGGTTTACTGTAATAACTGGTTGTACTAGATACTGATGAAGGGTGAACTGAAATAACCAGTTAACTAAAGTAATTGTGTCAATCAGATGAAATTTGGTGCCTCTAATTGGTCTTGATTCTCTTGAGCATGGGTTCCAAGGTGTGTTTTTGTCCTTCTCTTCAAAATGGTGAAGGTTGGGATTCTGACCCCCCAAATTGGACAGGAAGGGCGAGTGAAGTCTGGATTTGGCTCCTCTAAAGTGTCCCTCACTTTAGAAGGTGAAGTAAGCTGTCATAACCGTTGGTTGAGAAATCAATGGTTGAGATTTAAAGAACACGATAATGGGCTATACATGTGCAAACCATTGTTTTTTAATCAGCGGCTGTGACGATTTTCCTTACCCTTGCTCACTTTAGAGGAGCCAAATCCGTGAATTCTGACCATTAGTCCATACATGTTATTGTTATACCATGCGTGTCTTGCAGATAACTATTAGAACCTTTGAAACCCATGAAATCAATTTTAGGTGCGGTCTGATTGAATTATCAATTGGTTAAATATGGTTGTGTTATAATGAAGTGTGTACTGTGTCCTGTGTACTGTACTACTATTGCATGTTGGAGAAGGTTTGTTGATGTGGTCACTCTTTTTGTAGAAGCCGATAAGTGAGTTATGTTTTATTTATTACCCCTCTTAAACAAACCTTCTACGTAGGGTACTTCCCTTTTCTCTTTTACTTTATGGTGATGTTTTGTTTTTGTTATTTATTTTTTAAGTTTTAAGCCTTCTTGCACTTGCATTTTCCTCATTATAAACACACATGTGCAGATAGTGCAAAGATGCTATCTTGTCCATTTTATTTATGTACTTTTCTGAATGGCGAATGGTTGAATTTAATATAATGGGCATGCTTTTGTTCCAGGTTTATGCGATGGACATGTCTGATGCTGTGATTGTCAAATCTAGCAGGTTGAAATCTGTCGTATGGAATGATTTTGATAGGATTAAAAAAGGCGACACATGTGTGGCTGTTTGCAGGCATTGTAATAAGAAACTGAGTGGATCAAGTACCAGTGGAACATCACATCTAAGGAACCATTTAATCAGGTGTCAGAGAAGGTCTAGCCATGGCATAGCACAATACATTACTGCAAGAGATAAGAGAAAGGAAGGGACTCTTGCAATTGCAAATTTCAATTTAGATCAGGATCCAAACAAAGATGATACCGTTAGCCTTGTGAATATTAAATTTGAGCAGGCGCAGTTGAAAGATGACTCTGTAAGTACTGGAACTAATAACTTTGATCAAAGACGGAGTCGATTTGATCTTGCTCGCATGATTATTCTACATGGATATCCATTGGCTATGGTTGAACATGTTGGTTTCAGAGGTTTTGTAAAAAATCTACAGCCATTATTTGAGCTTGTGACGTTCAATAGGGTTGAGGCTGATTGTATTGAGATTTATGAGAAAGAGAGAAAGAAGATGAATGAGACATTGGATAAATTGCCCGGAAAAATCAGTGTTAGTGTTGATTTGTGGACTGCTATGGGTGATGCTGAGTATTTGTGTTTGACATCAAATTACATAGATGAATCATGGCAGTTAAGAAGGAGGATATTAAATTTTATAAGGATTGATTCTTCTCATACTGAAGATTTGCTTTCAGATGCTATCATGACTAGCTTGATGGATTGGGATATTGACCGTAAATTGTTCTCCATGATATTGGATAGTTGTTCTACCTGTGATAACATTGCTACTAGAATCGGTGAGAGACTTCTGCAAAACAGGTTCCTTTATTGTAATGGTCAGTTATTTGACATTCGCTGTGCTGCTAATGTTCTTAATGTCATGGTCCAACTTGCTTTGGGAGCTGTGAGTGAAGCAGTAAATAAGATTCGGGAAACTATTCATTATATTAAAAGTTCACAAACTACACTGGCAAAGTTCAATGAGATGGCCAAAGAAGTTGGGATCCTGAGTCAAAAGTGCTTACTTCTAGATAATCCATTGCAATGGAATTCTACATATTCAATGCTTGAAGTTGTCTTAGAATTCAAGGATGTTTTTATTCTTTTGCAAGAGAATGATACTTCCTATAGAATCTGTTTATCTGATGTAGAGTGGGAGAGAATCACTGCAGTTACCAGCTACTTGAAGCTTTTTGTTGAGGTTATCAATGTTTTCACCAAGAGCAAGTATCCGACTGCAAATATTTATTTCCCTGAGCTCTGTGATGTTAAGTTGCATTTGATTGAATGGTGCAAGATTTCTGATGAGTACGTCAGTTCTTTGGCATTAAAATTGAGAAGCAAGTTTGATGAGTATTGGGAGAAATGCAGCTTAGGGTTGGCTGTTGCTGCCATGTTAGACCCTAGGTTCAAGATGAAGTTGGTAGATTATTATTATCCACAAATCTATGGCAGCACATCTGCTGGTCGCATTGAAGAGGTCTTTGAGGGTGTGAAGGCTCTGTACAATGAACATTCTATAGGCTCCCCATTAGCTTGCCATGATCAAGGTTTAGCCTGGCAAGTCGGTAATGGTCAACTTTGCTTGCCAAGTTCTGCTAAGGACTCCAGGGATAGACTGATGGGATTTGACAAATTCCTCCATGAAACATCTCAAGGTGAAGGTGCAAAATCAGATCTAGACAAGTACTTAGAAGAACCTCTCTTTCCACGTAATGTTGATTTCAACATATTAAATTGGTGGAGAGTTCACACTCCTAGGTATCCTGTCTTATCCATGATGGCACGAAATGTTTTAGGGATTCCAATGTCAAAAGTTCCACCTGAGTTGGCATTTAATTATAGCGGAAGAGTCCTTGATCGTGATTGGAGCTCACTTAATCCAGCTACTGTCCAAGCTTTGGTGTGTTCACAAGATTGGATACGGAGTGAACTGGAAAATTAGAATGGCCTTTCCCCTGCATTGCAACTGTACATGCCAATTCTCTTAGAAGTATCTCCATTGCAAGTTAGATCTTCTAACTTCACATTTCAATTTTCTTGACCTTTTTGTATGCAGATTATATTTAGCCCATAGCCTTATGCAACTAAGCCAGTTAGTCATTAATTTTGAAGTTGTTTTCTTAAACACTCTTGAAGTCATGCGGGTGTATTTTGGGCAGGTCACTTTATACATGTGTATGCACTCTACTATCAATCTTGAAATGTTGTCTTTTGACATGGAGAAGGTGGATATATACCAATTAGTTTATGCAATCACAATTCACAAATTTTGAGCTAAGTATTTTTTAACATATCATCAAGTTGTGTGTTACTTCATTCTTTTTCTCACCTTTGTACGCATCCCTATGAAATTCAGATTTGATTTAACTGATTTTCTTCTCCTTGGATGTATGTATATATTACAATTATTTTGAATTAAATTTAAAATAAAATCAAAAATAAGGATTGAATGAGAAAAAAATAGAATAACAATTTGAACATTTTCATTTCAGAGTGTTCAAAATAGTGTGGACTTTTTTATTTAAATGGTACTTTTGAAATATAAATTATTAAAAAAGGAAGGTATTATTAATAGTTTTGAGTGTGCAAAAAGTAACCTCTTGTATTTTTCTATTTGTTTTTAGCCTAAAAAATATATATTATAGAAGGGGAAATTGGGCTATGAAGGCAAGACAAGTTCTTTTATTTTTTGGTTGAACTATGAATGTGCGGCCCAAGTTCAAACTAGTATTTGAGTCATCAGTCCGTGCAAGTTTCACCTAAAATAGTCATGTTGTCCCTGAAGATAATTGGATGGTCTTTCTGGTCTATGGAAAATGTAATAAATATTTATATTTTTAAAAAAGGTTTAAATATGTTCGAGGTCCATCCGATTGGCTATATTCTTCGGTGTTATCTAAGGTGAACTACCAATTAAGTAGTTCACCGTGCACCACCAGCTTTTGGCCAATAAGACCGCGCCAAGTGTTCAGGTAAGTAATCGGCAACCGGTTCTACATGTTATTTTATTTTTATAATTTATTATAATTTTAATTTGTTAATTACTATAAACCCCTTTCTTTTCTTTCTGTTAATCTTCTTTTTATAATTTATTTTTACTTTTTTTTTTCAAAAATAATGGGTAAAAATGTAATTAACTAATTATTATTATTTTAAATTTTTTTAAATATCCTGTAAAAAAACCTGCTGTAGTAGGTCATTTAGAGTGGTGCACGGTGCACCACTTAGGGTGCAAGTACACCCTAGAAGCCACCATATTCTTCCCCATCATCACCTTATTTTGATAACCACTTTCTCTCCAACGCAACCAAACATGATAAATCTGCACATGCACGCAAAACTTGCCTTTAAAAAAATCTTCTTTCACAAGTTTCACTTTAATACAAATAAATCATGAAGAATCTGAACAAACATAGAAGGAGTTTTGCTAATGAAGCCAAATCAACACGACTCTCTCAAAAAGAAAAAGGAGATAGATTAAGTAAGAAAATAGTAATCACCATGCCCTCGTTCATGGCCAGCATGCTCCTTCATTCCCTCTTTCCCGATCTCATTCCTTTCTTTGATTTTAATTCGACCAGATTGGGTGGGTGGCTGAGGGAGATGGGGTGAGGCGGTTGGTTTCTAGCGGGAAAGGGAAATCACTAAGTTTCAGTTGAAGGGAGTGGAAAAGATGAACAACAGAGTGTTTCAGTTACATGTTAATGTTAATGCCTTGTTCACCACTCCACTTTAGGTAGAGAAAAAGTGGAGAGTGAAGAGAGATAGGAGGAAAAGAGAAAAAAAAAGTAAGAGAAAGTATGAAATGTGATAGATGATATGATAGAAAGTGATGAGAGATATAAATAAAATTAAAATGGAAATATAGAGGAAAATATATGAGGTGTTGATTTTTTCTTGTCTTTGACATGTATCTCCACATGTTTGAAAAAATTAAGTCTCCAAACAAATGTCTTACTACTAGACCAACATTTTATTGGTATAATAGGTGTGAATGAACCAAGATTCAAGTTTATATTTGAGAATTTAATTTTTAGTGTTTTATGAGTTTAATAGATATGCACCGTTTGTGTAAAACAGTTTTAAATTGACAATTAATCACAGCATGTTATGTAGGAGAAATAATAACTTCGGTATTAAATTTTAATTAAAACAAAGATATATTGTATGAAGTGGCGGAATTCAATTAAATGACTATGTAAAAATTGTTTACACCGACGGTGCACACACATTTAATTCGTGTTTTATTTAGGAGTTTAATTTTAATGCATTGACAATGTAAAGAGTTTTACACATTCATCGAATTACATCTCTCTATTTTCCATTTAAAATTAATTTTAATTCAAATTTAATTATAACAAGGCAAATTAATGAATTTTAATTGAATGCAGGTGTAAAACTTCTTTACACCAGTAGTACATAAAAAATAAACTCTTTATTTAGTTAGTTTTAACGTTTGAGTGAATGATGGGCTATTGCCTATTGGGCTTACATAACATCTACATGATCCCTAAATTGAGTAAATTGGCATTTAAGTTAATTAATGAGCACCCATGAGTTATTCTTGTGGACCCAATATTCACAAATAAAAACGCAGAAACGAGAGTAAAAATAATCGACAAGTTAATCCTAGGAACTTACGGTGTCACAGACAGTGACAACGTGTGTGTATCTGCTCAAAGCTAAAGTTAAGAGAGATGGCTTTGTGGTGTGCTGCAAAGAGCTTCCACATTCCGGCGAACGTCGGCGTTCTGCGCCGCCGGGCTTCATGGGCTGCCGGAATAGGTGGAGCCTCGGTGGCCTGCACCGCCATGTGGCGTTCCTCCTCGTCTAAGCGATCTTCACCTTTCGCTTGCTTGAGCCTTTCCACTGATACCCGTAAGCTCCGATCATTTCTTAGCCCCATTCCTCTAATTTTTGTCACGGAATACTTCATTTGAATCACACACAAGTAAATTATATATAATTTTAATTTGGTCCGGGTAATGGTTACCTGAATTACCTGAATTCATTTAGTCTCAATAGGTTAATGGCTATCAAAACAAACTGTATGTGTTCCTATCTTATATTGTACTGTAAAGTGAGAGTGTAATTGTGTGTATGGGTAAAATTGAGTGCAACATGAATGGATCCTTCATGAGAAGAGTTTCGCTCAATTCTTATCTCGAAGTGAGTGCTAACTCTTTGGTATTCAAAGGTAGTCTAAAAAATTTGCATAAAGTAAAACCTTTGACTTTGTGGTGAAAGTGTTCCTTATTAGGTGGGACTTGCTCATGTTCTGAAAGGGTTAATTGTTTGTTTGTTGCCTTTATGGATTAGGATAATTTATATGCTAATTACAAATAAATAGTCATCCAGTGGAATTTGGCTTTGTTGTTTTGAGGTCGATTTGACTTAGGATCATTTAGTTTTAGTGTGGATGCTGCATAACTGAATGGTAGTGTATATACTCACCCTTTGATACGTGTTCAGTGTAATTAATTCTTGCTTTAACTTAAAGTATATATGTATTAGCCCTTGTTCAGATGCCCTTTCACATTACTAGTTTCATTTTTATCAAAATCTTATGCTGTCAATATTTTCTCATTGATGGTAGGGACCAAGGAAGCTGTCCAGACTGAAAAGGCCCCAGCGGCTTTGGGGCCATATTCTCAAGCAATCAAAGCCAACAACCTTCTGTTTGTGTCGGGTGTTCTTGGTCTTGATCCTGAGGTTCAATATCACTCATCCGAAGTTCACTCGTCCATTCTGTCTTTCAATCTTGCAGCATCTGCATACATGTGCAATTGTGCATTTATGTTGGCTGCATGAAAAAATTTCCCTGATAATATGTTTTTTGCTCTCTGATGCAGACAGGGAAGTTCATCTCTGATAATGTCGAAGATCAGACAGAGCAGGTAAGAGAATGCAACCCAGAATTCCCAGCATTTCATTTTGTAATATATGTAGTTTTCTTTGTATTTGTCCTTTGTCGCATTTCTTTTGGTTTTGGGCTTATGAGGTTTGATAGTTCAGTTCATGGATTGCAACCTGGGCTCGGTATGTAGTTTGAGTGGATCAATTTACTCCCAACTTAGTGATTCTTACAGTATTAGTGTTGGCATTGTTGCAGTGGGAAATTATCCCTCTACACTTATCGGGAAGTGGCTAACGATTTTGAATGGCTGCTAAGAATGAGAACACTTACTAGTTGAATTTGTGCGAACCTGAGTCAGCGCTTTGAAAAGAATTTTTATTGGTCAAGATATGCTAGTGAAACTAACTTGAGACTTTGATCATTCTAGGAAAACTTTATTTTTAAACTTAGATGTTGCTAAGAGCTAACTCTAGGTATTTCCAATAAAATGAATGTCAAAATCATCATCTTTAGTATATTTTGCTAATAATGAGATGCGTCTAAGACAAAACATTAACACTTTTGTTTCTTAAAGAGAAGAATTTCAAGAAAAGGAGGATAAGAAATCCTCATTAAAACTATAAAAAAAGACCAAAAACAAAGCAACACCAACTTTCCTTTTTCTTATACTAATAACTATTGGTGCCAAACTCGCGAGTCTACGCGGACCCATTTTGGGTCTGTAGACTCGGGTGCCTAGAGACATTAGGCATGGTTTACCAGAACTGAAAAAATACTTAAAAAACATGCTATGGTGTACAAAGTTAACCTACAAGGACCATCAAAGAGGCATTAGCCAAAAATCAGTCCTATTTCCAGGGGAGTTCTTCCTAGGTTTAGAGACAACATGACTTGTGTTGCTTGATGCACCAGATTGAGACATGAAATATGAATAATAGCAGTATCAGAAAGAATTGTTCAGAACATAGCTTCACTTATAGAAGGTTTAACTCAAGGTTCAGTTTAACTACACAAAATAGAAGAACAAAATAAAAGGTTCAGCACTCAAGTCACTCACTGGCAGGGTGCGAGGAGGACAGCAGAGAGTTTCTTGGGAAGAAGGACTGCAGCGCGGCAGGGAGATCACACGATGGAGGCCGGACTTGCAGCAGCAGGAGAGTTCCATGTAAGGCAGGGTCTGGGCTCAACACAGTGTGAACGGTGCCGTTTTAGTCTAGGGTTAGTGGTTTGCACCAGCTTGCCAAATCTGTGTAGACTCGTGAGTTTGACCGACTTTGGTCGAGTCTGACTGAGTCGAGCAAGATTGAGTTTATGTTGCGAGTCAACTCATATGTGGAATTGTAAACTTGGACGAGTGAATGAGTCGTTGACTCGCGAGTTTGACAACACCGGTAGTATAGGCCCACCCCATTAAGATGACCAAACATCATAACACACAAAACGTTGAGAATCATAAGGCTCCAAATATGCTATTAATGTCGATGCTTAGTATACCACACAATATTAATGCATTGCTTTCTACATAAGTGGAAAACCAATATATAAGCAATTTTCACAACATGTTTACATTCTCTGGATGTCATTATGAATCATTCTCTGGTAGATGCATGTAAATTCCTCTCACTTTCATAGTAACATGTGGTATTGGTATCATCTTAATGTTGCATTCTTCTGAAAATGCACTTATTAGTATCATGCTTGACATTTGAAATAATTACATACTGCAGGTTCTCAAAAACATGGGGGAGATCCTAAAATCTGGGGGAGCGAGCTACACATCAGTTGTTAAGACAACAATTTTGTATGAATTACTTTTTCTTCGTTAGTTTGGCTTGTATTGTGTGTTGGCAAGATGAGTAGGTTTATATCATTCATTTCTTCCAGGTTGGCTGACTTGAAGGACTTCAAGAAAGTTAATGAAATCTATGCTAAATGTGAGTCCTATGATAGTATTTTGATGTTTCCTTGACATATATTAAACTGAACTTTTATTTCTGATAATCCCTTTGGTACATCAGATAACAATATATAGGAACAAAAGGATATTGATGCAAGATGCAAGAGAATCCAGTCTTTTTGTCTGAGTCACAAATTTTTCATTATGCATAGTAGATAGAACTATGCTGAAATAATGAGTTTTTTCCCGTTTGTAATTTTTTATTTTTCACTTCTGCAAGTAATGCTTTCACTAACCATTTACCTTCAAATGGTTTCAGACTTTCCTTCACCTGCCCCGGCTCGCTCAACGTATCAAGTAGCTGCTTTGCCATTGGATGCCAAGATTGAAATTGAGTGCATAGCAGCACTGTGAGCTCCACTTGTAGTACACATGACCCTTCAGCAAACTCAGGTTAATAATACTCAGGAGGCACTTATCCAAGCACTAAGGTTTCACTTTGGTTTGTTCCGGTTGGATGATGATGCTCTTGTATTTACAATCAGATTCTCTCTCAAGATCTTTTGCTTATTAAAACTGAAAGCAATTAAGAGAGTTCTTTTATTTTATTTTATGGGGTGTCAGGACCATAGTTGGATGTCAACTCATTATTTCAAATAAAACCATGTCTACCATAGATCCGTTCTGAATTATCTAAAGTGAGTTTATCTCTTACCCAACTAACGTTATTTTCATTCTTTGTTAATAGTGAGGTTGTGTCTATAACTAGCTTTTAATTTAGTGCATGGTTGTTTTGGTGTTTGAGTCAACATATCTTTAAGACATTAATATAAAAATTAGAATTTGTTATATCGAGTTTAACGTAGATTGAAAAAATATAATTTTGATACGTTGACTTCCAACGTGAATTCATATTGAGTTAAATGGACACACACTAAGATGTTTGGTGTTAGACTATTATCGTTCTTTCTAGATGTTATATATCGGGCATTGTTTGCACGAAGATGCATATCATATAGTATGTTTCATTGTTTGTATAATTGAATGGATTAGCACATTTCAATATCCATAGAGTAATAGTACTTTTATAATGCAATATATCAAAGTGAAAAACATTATACTACGAATAAAAGAAATGGTATAATATGTAGACACAAATATTTTTATTTGAATTATTAAAAATATCCGCAATAATATTTTTATTGGTCGAACGTTTAATACAACAGTATTAACTATTATTAATAATCATGAAACTTTTTTCATTAAGGTTTTCAATTATGATTATTAATAACGAGAAATTTGGTAATAGTACACTAGTTTTTAAATCAAAATTGAATGCATAAAAATTTAATATAAATTGAAGGCATATATATATATATATATTTCTTTAGGGGAAGAACATGTGTTGGGCACAGTTAAGAACATCCATTGGCAAAATTTGCACTATTTTTTGAAATTATATTTCTGCAACTAATCAGTGCACTTCCAACATACCTAGAAAGAGGTACATTCAATTTCTTAGTAAACTTGTTTCCCATTGGAATAAGCCAGATCTCTCAATATCTACAGGAGATAAACTAGCTGACTCTAATTTCTTTCCACTAAGTACATTTGCGACAATCACTAATAGAAACAGGCAAGAATGATATTCCTCCATCTTTTGTGAATCAGTGAACTCCCGAGAATGATCCTCCTTCCATGGCTGATAAAACGACCTACGCAACAAATAGGACAAATATGAAACAATACATTTTTTTAGTTCATTTAAGTGTTTCAAGTACAACAAGCAAGTTCACCTACAGTAAAGACAACCAATGTTATGGCAGGGAACTTCTTAAAAGACTCCGAAAACTTACCATCTCCAAGCAGGATCAGCTTCAGGAGGGCACCGCACCCTTGAACTGTGTGATGATATGAAAGTATTGTAGCCTTGCAATAAGTCAGTTCTGCTCACTACAGAACGAAGCAAAAACGATAAAATATTAGCCAAAAGCAACAGTTTCGAGCCTCGATGGAAATATCTAACTGAATAGTCAACCCTCGACTATCAACACTGTTGCATTCAGTAAACCATACTAAATGTATAAACTACAAAATAGCATACCTGGAAAATTAGAGGAGCCAAAAATCAGGAGACAGAGAGCCGATACAACTGATGGCAGTAACTCCTGATTTATGCCAAGCTGCTGTTGGAGGTAGAAAATTGTAGAAGCAAGTAACTCCTCACCGCCAATATTAAAAACACGTCTTTGTCCGGAGGAATTTTCAACACACACCAGCAAAGAATGCAGGGATTCCAAGTTATGTGTTTCAGCAAATCCAGAATCGATATCATTGGATTTCTGATGGAGCTTCCCCATGATTACTGATGCTGTTAACCAGCGTAGCAATTTTGACACTAATGAGTTATCATGAGACTCTTCCCCTAAATTATTTGTGAAAAAGATGCGAGGCTCATTGGACCTCAGCCTTTGTGAAGACTCCGACTGTAAAGCAGTTGTAATTGCCCAGTCAAGAAAGCTTTGAAGCCTTTCCTGATTCTGCATACATATAACTATGGTTATTCATACGCAAGACGCACTCGGACTACATGTTTAAAACATATATATTACCCAGTTGGTAGAAAATTAATATGTACAAGTGAAAATAACTAACATGGCCAGATTTAAAACCAAAAGACAATTTTACAAATACCAACATTATTATAAAAAGTAACTTACAATAGCATGATAGTACAATAACTTGTTATATACAGTATCCTTAAGCACATAACATCTGCACAATTTTATATATACAGTGAATCTCATTTATTATTTTCATCTTAAAGTATTCTTCTCACAATAAATAATCAATACACTATACGAAAACCAATTGCATTTCTGCACAGCTAAAATCTAAAAAATTATCCGAAATTGATTGCATTTGTCTTTGAACAAACAATTTAAAAAAAGGATAATTAACAATCAAGCATTTCTATAATAGAAATAAATAAATGGAGTGAGTGAGTGAAGTACCATTGAGAAAATGGAGAAGGGAGGTGCATTCATAAGTATGGCTTCAAGAACAAACTCTGGGTTGATGTTTTCTGTTGGTTGATTACACACACTGCCAGCCTGGTATATCTGATATAAGCCCTCAATTGAAAAATTGAAATGTGGCTGATATACTTTCCTTTTTTGAGATAACTTCAACATTGATGCTATCATTTGTAGAAAAGGATTAACTAGACCTGCAGTTTCCTTTGCCGTTGATACATCATGGAGTAAGAAATGAAATAGAGTGGATGAGAGTTCCATGAGCTGCTCAAGGCCATAATTTTGCAACCACTTGGACATGCTTTCAAAAGAAATAACATCGTTGACAACCTACATAAAAGCTAGGGGTAGTCAGCGCAAAAGATGTAGAAAACTGAAATATGCATATACATATACATATACATATACATATACATATACATATGCATATGCATATACATATACATATACATATACATATACATATACATATACATATGTATTAACAGGACAACCTTTTGTTTTAAGCATATACAGGACTACAAAATTAAACAAGTATTATACTAGGATATGGCATTAGCTAATCAATCAATATATTTAATTTCAAGTCAAAGGAATAAAAGAGACAGATTTGATTAACAATTTTAAGGGATAACTTTTGCGGAATCGAAGCTAATCCATGCTCATAGGTAAACAATAACAAAAGTCAGCTATATGACCCACTAGTGGGAAATGACTTTTGTTATTGTTGTTCATTGAGCTTGGTGCTGAAAAGGGGCAGCTTGATTCTTTGATAATCCAAGTTTTTTCTTAAAAGAAGGAAGTTCAGATCATTAAACAATATATTACGTACTTGATCTGTATTTGGGATACTGGGACCCAAGACTCGTCATGATAAACTCCATTCTTATTTACTTGCATATTGGATCATATAGCTCTCTCTGAAGGTTTGACAGTTATTGTTTACCTATGAGACCATGGATTAGCTTCAATTCCACAAAAGTTATCCCTTAAAATTGTTAGTCAAAGCTGTCTTTCTTATTCCTTAGACTTGAAATTAAATATATTGACTGATTAGCTAATGTCATATCATAGTACCTACACCAAACTTCATGAATAAGCTTACTAAAAAATGTGCAGGCTTTCAAGTCATAAATTCAGAAAACCTCGACATACTCAAAAGGAAAATCAGCAACACTTAAACAGAGAAACCGATTAAATAGTGAAAAGTCACGAGGGGGGAAAGAAAAACCTGCTGCATCCCACACAAACTACAAACTGCATAAGAATCAAGCACTAACCTTCAATATTACCGATACATGCCTCAAGAAAATTCTATTTTCCTCTCCATCAAGCCTCTCTCTAGTAACTGAGATGACAGATGAAAACCATGAAAACAGAGAACATTGTTTCACTAGATGACGAGTAATCTTATTCAACTTCACTGATTTCTTTACCACCTGCAGTACAAATAAGATAGCCCTTCATTATATTGGTAGAGGATACTCAAAGGAGCAGAATCACAGTAAGAATCCTACATAGGGGGGAAAGGCAATATTTCATCATACAATATAGCATCTCATACTACTTAAATTAACAAAGAGCTAACCAGCAAGATTATACTACCTTCTAACTACTCTTTCAGTTAGGCAAGTACATTCAAACTAATCAAACAAGTTTACAACACCCTGACCAAACAGATGCACGTTGCAGTACCGATACGGGTATGGGGTACAAGATTATTTTAAAATCCTGGGTACAAGTACGTTAGTATATATATATATATATATATAAATATATATATATGTATCTATGTATGTATGTATATTTAAACCAAACTATATATAAGTATAACTAAAAATAAAAAACAAATTAAAATAGAATTAAGAAACCATAACATAATTGTTCAATATCAACATTAGAAAAAGCTGAAAAACATATTCAGTAAAGGAACAATCTTTAGACATGTTTGAGTAAAACATGTTGGTCTACACGCGTCAACACAATGAATACACGTGTGGCTCAAAGGGTTTTGAGATACCCACCAAAGAGCTCATGATGAATGTGCCTCTCTTCCTCCTTCACATAGTGACATAGAAGACTATCAAAGAAACAACGTCGAGGGAGACAAGAGTGCGCTAAAGATTTGAGTAGAGTGAGTTGTATGGCTGTGAAGGTGAACGAATGGCGGGCTGCGGCAAGGGTAAGGATATGAGAGGCAAGAGTGCAGTGAAGACGTGTTTCTGAGATCTGAGACAACGTATAAAAGTACCCAAGGAGTACCCAAAACGTACCCGCAGAGTACCCAAAATGTACCCTTTTTTTGTTTGGAAATACTTTTGGGTACGTATCCGATGCGTACCCATCGCGTACCCGTACCCATGCTTCATAGATTAAAGGAGATGGACATTGTCCTTGACACTTAGAAACCCGTTGACTTGGATCTTGATGAAACTCATTGACATTTCAATTTTAACATGCAAAGAATTACAAGTTAACTTAATATGTAAAACATAAATTTTGTTCTATTATAATGTCGAGTTTTGACATTTGAATATTAAAATCTATCACACATTCAATTCAGTTCAATTCAAAGCTTTCTGATTCAAGATTCAATTCACAATTTGACAAGCAAATAGAAAGATGAACTCATGAAACTGGGCTTGGGAACACAGTTTTGATTTCAGCTACGCATAGCCCAAAAGGCGAAGATATATTTGACCGACAGCGACACTACAAGTTAAAACAATAGGATAGAAAGACAGGAAAAAATAAACTGTAGAATGGATGTTTACCTCAATAATCAAGTCCTTTGACTCGACATCTGACAGAGGAGAGACATAAAAGCTCATTAGACTCTCAAGGGTAGAGTTCCTGATATATATCATTGCATCATCATCTGAGTTCAGCCCTGCATATAATAGCCGAAGCATCCAAAGCCTTTCTGCTTTGAAATTGACAGACGTACTCCAAAAAAAGTTATCAAACAGAGGTATAACCTACAAATGAAGCAAATGGAACACATGGTAGAATTACTCTTCGTTACAAAGCAAAAAAATTAATCTAAATCAGGGGAAAAAAGAATAGGAAAGAAAATTATAAGGCCACAGATATATACCCTCATATCCAACTTGGAAGAGTGAATCAACAATGTACTTAGAGCTGCATAATGATCATGTGATGAATCTAACAATAAACAAGAAGCCTCTGCAGCAAATAGAGCAATAACAGATGGGATTCTTTGCCATGGCTCTTCGATGCTATTTTGAATAGAATTTAGTAGAAGCCGAAGTCCTATTATATCCTTCCTTTTTTGGCATTTCTGTCAGGCATTTTGATTGTTAATCAACCACAATTTGTCAACAAGAAATATATACGTACACACACATGCACAAAATCATGAATGTGATGTAGTAATTGAACTTCATAGAAGCCTATGCAATAATTTTTGTGGTCTATAATCATGCCTCATTCAGGGAGCACTAAAACCTAAATAAAGATCAGCCCTTACAAAGGGCCAATAATATAACAATAGTCAACATTGGCCTTTTCTTCACACAAGTTTGGGCCCCTCGGCAACATCTTAAGAGGCTTCCATGTGCTCATAAGCCCATAAGATTGCCCAGCTGAACCCTTGCATATTTGGTATTGAAAAAATGTATTCTGCTTTCATTTCTCATTTTCACTAAAAATTACAAAAATGTAACCTTGTTTTCATTGTATTATTACCTGTGTTAAAAGATTTTTACAGGAAATGGTAAAAATGAAACTTTTGTTATTTTCATGATTTTCTACACATATTTTGAAAACAGAAAAACAAAGTAAAAATAAGATGGTGATTTTGTAATTATTAGTTAAAACAACACATAAAAATATATCATGTTTTCTCAGGTCCTAAGATAGCTTCGTAGCAATAGTCAGCAAGGCACGAAGGGTTAAAAAGAAACAGCAAAGTTGTCTAATTTCTTTTTATATGAATAAGAAAAAAAATCCTGAAACAACATGAGCAATGCACCAAAGGGAAACTACTATAAGCATGATCCAATTTCAAAGAGATGTATGAGAAATAAAACATCATTCAAATACTGATTTTATTCCAACCAATTAATTGAAGGGGAAAACTCAGATACAGTACTTCGTGTATTGTTTATGTTGTTGCCCACTAAAAAACTCAATTACCCACTTTCTTAATGTTTTTTATATTTTTTAATGTGACAACTTTATTCAACTTTTGATTTTCCAGTCCACATGTCATGCTATAATTGGAGAACAGTAAAAATAGTATGTATAGAACTGTACATAATTGTCCTTAATTGAATACAGTAAACACCAAAGAACCCAAAAATATGCACTCCCAGTCTCCCACAAAGATTTGGCACCCTTGTTCTAGCCACAAAATGTGAAAGTGAAATATATCACGACAAACTGCCCCCAGAAAACAAACAGTCAAGACACCCATTTTCCACCAACTAAAATCAGATAATTCCTTAAGTGGCTTTTCATACACAAGTAAAAAAAGAATCAATCAAATGCAAATTAATATATTACCAATTCAATTAAAAAGTAATTAAATAAATTTGACATTTCCTATGAAATTTTATAGGAGGATAAGGAAATAATAAGCATTATTTGATATAAAACAATTACCAACCTCTAATACATTCTTAAATTTATCAAGAGTGCCATAAGCTAATCTTCTTATCCCGTAATCTGGTGAAGACATGCTAACAAATGTGATGGCAAGCAACCCTGACCCAGCAAACTCCACAGGCTCGATATATGACTGGGATAGGCTGTGAATTGAGAAATTCAAGATAAATGCAGGATCATAACGTTCTCTAACTTCAACATGAGAAGAGCGTATCTGTACAGGATTTTATGTAATTAGTTAAAAATATGTTAGAAAAATGAGAATAGGTACAAAACTCAACAGGAAACACTGCAACCTTTTTCCTGGCAGTATCTTTTTCAATCTTGTTTAAAGATGGTAGCTCATCAGAGATACTTCTGTCATAGGGAAAATAAAGAACTGTTGACACACATATGTCAGGGTCAATTGGATAGTTGTCTCTATTTTGGCTTCTGGTCCATTCCGCAACTGCATCTGAAATTAACATGACATTCTGAGGCCATGATCCAGTCATAAACTCAATTTGTTGCATCATATTGTATATCACCAAATCAATCTGGCTGAGTGTTGCACCATAAGAATGATGTAGCAGTGCATGCAATTCTTTTAAGTTTATGCCAATATCATTTCCAGAATCTAAACCAGTATGATGATTCTTTGCATGCAGGAGTATCCAAAGCAATTTAACCATTTCCAATGGTCCACTAGTGATCTCTGTTGTTGGCTTTTTGTGCTTCTCATCATTTTCATAATGTTCAATGGAAGGAATAACAAGGCATTTCAGAATGCTGGACACAGGTTTCAAAAAGGAACCTGCTGGTTTGCGCACTGAATGAAGAGTGGGAGCAAACTGAGAATGAGCAACTAACAACTGAAGATATAAATCATATGATAGCCTCCCCTCATTAAGCTGAGTTAATATAACCCGGAGGGTCTTCATTGTTGTAGGATCGTCGAATCTATAGAGAAGAGCACATCTGATTAATTGCTCAAGGAAGGGAATGGATTGCAATTGAGTAAGATTACTTTGCATCTCTAGAGCCAATTCAAGAATATTTTGCAACACAAAAACTTCCAAGTGATTATATAGCAATGAAATGTCTGTTCTTTTAGCAGCACCACATTGACCAGAGGCTAAAGAAAATTTCTTAACAATAAACTGCCAAATGTCTACCAAAATGTTTATGAAATGTATCTTGGATCCTTCCAATTTGCTTCCCTTTTCCGCAGCAACCTCTTTCAAATCCTCACCTACTTCTCCATGAAACAATAATATTTTACAAAGTGATATCTTTGCAACAACATGATTGATGATGTTCAAAGACTGGTGCAGAGATTTACTATCAATAACTTGACAATCACAGTCCATTAGCTCATCATGTGAAGCAAATTTTGGGCAAATGGACTTGAATAGCTTTAGTCGCTTCTTCAGCTTCACAGAATCTCCATGAAGAGCAAAGTGATACTGCAACATATGAATTGATGTTCCAAGAAGACTACGACCAATAAGAGAGAGAAATTCTTGAAAAGATGATGGAAGGAATTCTCCAAAGTCTTCTTCAAATATGTTTTTTTTCAAAAAGCTCTTCCACTGACTGAAACCTTTCAAAAGAATTTTTGAATAGAAGGAAGGTAAAGGTTTAAAATCTTTGTGATTCTTTTCCCCAAATCTCTTAGAAATTAAGCTCAAATATGACCACGAGGCTGGTAGAAGCAGCAAAAATTGATCTTCTGAAAGAGCAACATCAAAGGCATCTCCCGTCGTCACACTAATATTATGATGTAAACTACTATTCACAATACCCAAAAAAAATTGCCCAAATATTGATGAATGAAGAGGGCTCAGTTCAGTCAGAATATGGATGAATTTAGCTCTCATTGAATTTGTCTTGTAAATGCAATGAGAAAGCGTTTTGACTGGAGTCATCCCTATTATTTTCCACATCACCAACAGCAACGGATGAAAAGTTTCCTGTTGCATATGTTTCTGCCTATACAAAGCATTGACAGCTTCATGCAAGCATCTATCTGCACAATCTATTTCAAAGTTTACAGAAAAGTCAACAACCTTACTGTAGATCTTATAAAAAATATCACCTTTCGTAACTTTTTCACCCATCTTCCAAATTAAATCATATGGTACCCTGTTACCAGAAGACTGCTGAAAAAAAATGGATATAGTTCTGAAAGCATCAGCAGCTAAGGAACATCCAACAGATAAAGAGGATATCTTAGTTTTTTCTTTTTTATAAGCAGAAGAGGATATCTTAGTTTTTTCTTTTTTATAAGCAGAAGAGGATATCTTAGCTGGCAAATCATCCATTTCCACTCTATTGAAAATCCAATCTACCAATTCAAGGAGCTGAAAAGGGGATAAAAACTGATGCAAGGCATGTAAAGTATATAATGTTGGACGGAGAGGCATCATGTCTTTAGAGCAAAGGCATAACTCAAATTGGTCTCTGAAATCCAGAAACAGCTTCTGTTGAAGGCCTTCGAAGGATTTCACGAAATAATTAGCAACATCTTGAGCTTTTGATGCACAGTGGTAGGTTCCAAATAAAGACCACATGTATTCTAGAGTCATTGTCAATATATTTAAAATTGGATTACCAAACTTGTGAAACCCCTCTCGGAATAGTACATTCAGCATATCAAAGCCACTCCCTATATTTCCATTTGCAAGGTTCTGATCACTTCCCAAAGAAAAGGATAAAGACATCAGAACAGAAGGATGACAAAAGATGTTTTTAATCACTTGTTGAATGTTTGATGAAGAAAAAGCACGGTTTGTAGACCACTCAGAACCACTTCCTGGAACCAATAATTGAGCTAATAAATTCCGTACAAGATCAACAGAGAGATTCAATTTGATATCAGCTAATGGGTTAACTTCATAACTTAACTGAATCTGATGAGTCCAGAACAGCACAAGTTGCAGATTGGGAAGGAGCGAGCAATCATTTATGGACTCAGATAATTTATGCAGCAGAAGCTCTTGAATCTTTGACAGCTTTGATATGTAATGATCATTCACACACATGATTGCCGGATATATCACATGGAAAGGTAACTTTTTTAAAAAGATACCAAATGCAGCAGCACCAGCTTCAGGAGCGTCTAAAAGTTGGTTACAAGTTAGAGAGTCTGGACACAATGAAAAATCAGAGGTCCCAATAGGAGCAGCATTTCGACTATCACTACCAAGATCTGATATGAACATATCCAAGCCAGCATAAAACATTACAGGCCATAACTTAGAAGCATGGAGGATAACACTATAATCTGATGACAAGAGCGAGAAAGGAACTCCAAGTGAGTCATGTGAAATGACCGCACCCGATGCCAGATTCGTGGATATTTTATCAGTACCTTCAAGTATAGCGGAGGATACAAAAGCTAAGATTGTTTCAACCATCCCCCCACTACTTAATAATTTATTCACATAACCAAGTGCACTTCCCAAAGAACCATCAGGAGAGACAGATACTTCATTTTTAGAGAAAAGACCTTGTTGGTGTGATATGCTCTCGGCAAAGTCCAGCAAATTCTTCAGAGGCTTCCACTCAAGAGAGGCTTCATTATCTTCATAATTGCAACCAAGTCTCTCAGTCAAGTCTGCATTAACTAAAGCAGATAACAACTCAGCATTGACCTATAAAAAACACATTTAACATTAGAGGTGCACAACTGCAAAAAGACTTAACCTCAAATGTCCAGTTATATGTTATGTACCTGTGTTTGCAATAGATACTTGACTGTATTGCAAGTGTATAGTAATATCATGGATTTTTTAGGGCACGAGCAGGTTCCTGATTTAGGACGGATCACCTTTAGGCACTTCTCCATCACACATAAGATAAAAGGGCTAAAATCAAGAGATGAATCTGCAATGAAAACCACTACATCAGCAATAGAGCCAAAACTTTCTCCACATTTTTGTCAACGCCAGATAGTTCATTTTCCAAGAAAGGCCAAAACATAGGACCATTACCAAATACCATGACCTTATGAAATTTATACAATAATAAAATGAGCTTATGCATAATATTTATAGACCTACAGAAAGATACAGGTCATATGGATTTATCATGACAGATCAAAAAGGGACGCAGAGGAACAAAAAGGAAAATAATCAGCATAGAGTATAAGTAATTTTAGGAGTTAGACCATGTATGCAAAGAAAGAAATGATGAGATCATAGAAATAATTACCTTTACCACCTTCCGAACAATGGACATAACTCTTAAGGATATTCCAATATTTGACTAAATTGTTCCCAAGTGTAGAAACCGCATCACATAAGAATGATATCACAAACGAAGACAAACTTTGTAAAACTTCCACCTCCTTGATATTGACAGGGAGTTTCTTTCTGTGATAACCTGGTAAAAATAAAAACCATGCTTCTATCTCATGAAGGTTCCTGTCAAAAGCACCAGTACTGAACATAGCTGCCATGGCCAACCTGTATGCCAGATCCTTTGTCTCATTGATTTGTGAGAACATTAACACTTTAAGGAATGGCTTTAGGTGTTTGTACAACATGGGTGGAGTTCTTATAGGAATTTCATTGTCTGGGCACCACTCAATGTATTCAACAAGCAAAGACAACAGCGAGACCTGCAGATAACCTGTTAACTCTAATGGATTATTGAGAAACCCCTTGAAAGATTCAAACGAATTATCCAAAGCGAAAGGCAGAGTGCGCTGCACAAGAAAAACATAAAACAATTAGATAATTTCATATATATTTGTAGCACCTAAAAAAATATAAACTTTATAATATAATTCATCATTGACATCTTGTAGTCAGCAATGAAACCTAAATTCCAATTCATGCCTACTTTAAACAGCAGGTTTACAGTGTTAGTATATCCCAAAGGCTGAAATAAAACAAGATTTTAAAAAATTGAACATACACCATAATATTTGAGAGCGTCAAACAGTTTAGAGAGTAAGTATGATTCTGCATGCTTGAGGGTGCTGATGCCCATGGAACGAAGGTCCACGCCCCAAATTTCCCCAACACTATCAATGAGATCCTCTGCATCATTTAATGCATCTGCTCTTAGTGCACTGTCAACTGTTCCACTGTTGCTAGTCAAATCAAAATCTGGACCAGTACTTATCCCACCAACAATTATATCTATGTCACTCTCAGAAGTATTCATCTTTAACTTCTTTCTATCATTGCTGCCATGTTCATGATGGTCTGCATTTCTCTTCAAATTTGATGTATGGGCTTCAGAACAGGCATCTAAAGAGGAAAGTAGATTTAATAGAACCTGCATATCAGGAAGAAAAGGTTGAACATAATTCTGAATTTCTTGCTTATGTTGCGAGGATGGATTGCTGGAACTAGAATTATGGTTCAAACCATTAAAAAGAGAGTCCAGCAATTTCAGTAACTCCAGAAGAAGCCTTAGAGTACCATGTTTCACATAAGAGTTTGCATGATGCAATCCCTTGTTAAATATTGACCTGCTGAATGGACGAGGAAACAAGCACTTCATGATGTCGTGTGAATCCATGTTGCCAAACGAGTGCTGATCAATTGATTGAGAGTTGATGAATTCCTTGGAAAGTCCAGTGCGGACTGATGACACCAAATCAGCTGCCACAGATACCGCAGAAATCCTGCAAATACATCAGTCATCATCAGAAAATACAGGAGAATGTAGGGAAGGGAAAACATACATACATACATGTAAAGAGAAATTATAGCAAAACCATCATTGATAATCTTATTTCAACATTATCACTATTATCGGACCAGGCTTATATGTTAGTCCCACTAATGAGAGTGGACTCAAGTTATTTTGTAAGGTCAGCATTGGTTTAGAATAAATACAAAGACAAATAGAGTGCATTGAAAAAAGACCATGTCAGTGTGAGTTGCTAACATTCCAGGCACATATAAATTTAATGAATACGAGCACAAATAAAAGGAACTTATAAAAAATACTAACCATGAAGATGATTTATAATTCTCAACGTTGTACGGAAACTCTTTCAAATATGACAATCCAAAAGAAGCTTTGGCATTGACAATAGCCAAAAGCAAATCACGGTGATACTGAACCTCCGTCGGCCACAGTTTTTTCATGAGGTCCATGATTCTCTTCAGATTACCCTTCAACGGATTCGGGCGCTTCTTCAAGTCAGGCATCAACCCATTACTCGGATCAGTACAGACCCTAACAAGAACCTCAAAAGCCGCCTCCGCAGCATCACCACCACCTTCCCTCCCACAAACCTCAACCAACTGCTCCAGCGTCACGCTCCCGAACAGCACACTCCTCAGCCCCGGCGGCACCAACGACTGCTCGACAAGAACGCGGTCCCTCAGCGTAGACAACACGAAAACGACAGTCTCATCGTCGTCATTCCCCAATCCACGAAGCACGCTGGAGTACATCTCCTTCCGTTGCAGAATCCACCGCAGCAGCCCCGGCTTTCCAACCTCCAAAAACGACATTGCGAACCGAACAAACGACTTCCTCAGCAAACCATCAGCGTTCCGCTTCCGCTTGGCAATACCAACGAATCCGGCGAGGTTGAAATCGAAGCTCTTCGCAACCTCAGAGGCCAAACTCGGCCCGCGCCTAACCACCGAAGTAACTAGCGAAAGCGCCGCCTTCTGGCGCTTCAATTCCTTGCTGTTCAATTCCTTATACACATCGTTCAGGTAATCCGAAACAATCAAACGCGCGAACTTATCCAAATCTCTACCGATACTCACCTTTTCGCCGGAGCTCTGCTGTTTTCCGTCGTGGTGGCTCAGAATGGCGGAGATTAACTTGAAAATGTAGTGCGTTCCCTGTTTTCCTTGCCTCAGCTTCCACGCTTCCAGTAGCTCCGAGCACTTCGGGGAACCGCGAACGTAATCGCGAAGCAGCGAGCCACCATCGTCGGATTTCAAGAGCTTGACGAACTCTTTTGCGGCGTCGGCGCATAGCTTTATCTCTACCGAAGTGATCCTGTGCAGCAATTCCTTCAGTTTGGTTTCGTGGCTAACCTTCACTTGCTGGTTAAAAAACGCGCCGCTCCAGGCTCCGCCGTGCCCGGCGGCGGCGGCCGCTTCTTCTTTCATGGATGTAGGTTTCAGCCTCTGGTTGTGTCTCGCGGGGAAAAGGGGGGGACGTAGGTTTTTGAAGAAAACCGATATTTGTAAGAAATTTTATTATCCCTACCAGGACGTTGCTTACAAAAAATGATTTAAAATTTGCATTAGAATTTTTTGCCAAAATTAAAATTGCATTATTGGAATGCGGGTTTGGTTCAAAGGAGGGAAGGGAAAGGGAGGGGAGGGATTTTAATGGAGTATAGGGAACGGAGGGAATGGGGGGGAGAGATTTTAATACTTATTATTATATTTGGTTCATAGGAGGGGAGGGTAAATAATTCTTTTTTTGTTTGGTTTACGAGGGGAGGGGAGAGATTTTATAATTAAATGACTTTTGTATCCTTTATAAATTTACTTGTATTTTAAACTAAGTTGGAATCAATAATCATCATCTTAACCTCAACACCCCTAATGGATTTAAATCAAACGCATTCATACTTCGAATCAATTTAAATAAGAAATGAAAATCCAACTGAACGATATAATTGAAAACGAAATAGACGAAATATATAGAATGAGAACATAAGCAAAAATCTGGATATTGACACCCAAAAAAATACATACCAAAACATCAAGGTACATGTGAGTGCCTTCAATGCAAAATCTCAAAAGTCTAACTCCATAATTAAACTCGAGTCTCAAACTCCATAAACAACCTCATAAAAAGCTAAAAGTGCTCAAGTACAAAGAATTGAACAAAATATTTGAAAAATGTTCTTAGCAAAATATGAGAATCCAATCAAGATCATCAACTAGACGGTGGATTTGTTGAGCCAAACACCATATGCATGATCACATTCTTGCGTGCTTCAAGCGGACATTGAACAATTGTTCTAAGTTTGTCTATATCTTGCATTAATGAGCAAAAGATCATAGGTAGTTAACCTTCATCACATCCACATTCCTTGATTAACTTCCAAGCTTCTTCCCCATAAATTGGAGGGTTGTGGCGCTCTCTCATTATGGCATTTCCTTCTCTTAGCGCTTCTGCAACCTCCTACATTGCTCCTTTAATTTTAAGTATCTCACCACCTTTCTCCTTGTTACTAGCCACTTTTGATTTCTTCCTTTTCTGCCATTACTTGCTGTAGGTGAAGGATCTTGAGATTGCATTTCAGGGGCAGAATAACTATCATTACCATCATGAGCATAAGAAGCAAAGTCCTCCAAAGTCACCTCATTCCGTTGTATACGATCATCAATGGAATCAATAAAGTCAAATTCAGTGGATGAATTTCGTCGCTTTCTCATTTCCGATGCAGTTTCAGCTTCCTCTCCATTAGCTCGATCATTACCATAAAGTATCACCATCTTCTCATAGTTTGGAAATGGAGTATTTCTACAATGTGCTGCTCTAGGTTTTGACTGAGAAAAGTATAAGTTTCACAAAAGTTAGTCAACAACTCAATAATGACATATTGGTAAATAAAAATTTACGCGTGTTACCTGAATTAGAGCATCCCAAACTTCTGGCTCAGCTTCCCATAAATGAGTGGACGAGTTCCAAGCAAACCCACTCATACCATTCTTAAAAATATCATAAAATTCAGAGAACTTGTTTTTCATTGTTTTCCAGCGATTTTTTACTTTATCCTTGTCAATTTTCATCCCAAACAATGCACTCAACTCACTCACGATGTTGTCATATACTTTGCTAGTGAAGTTGCCATTAACTTTAAAACCTCTTTCAAACTCATTCATGAAAGAATTGACAAGAGCATCATCCATGGCTCTTGTCCAAATCAAGTTGCCATTAACATTGTCAGTTGCGGAATGCTTTTTGGGTGCCATACTGTAATATTTATCAATTATAGCGTAAGAATTCAACATACAAATAACAATTGCAGTAATCAACATACTAATAACATTAATAACAATAATCAATAAAATATCAATTATTAGCATAAGAATTCAAAATGTGCTTGGCACGCTGGGTCAGCCTGTTTGACCCACCTTTTTTGTCGGATTGAGTTGAGACTTTCAACTGAAATATTAAAAATTGGTTAGCCTAACCCAACTCACATTTTGACGGGTCAATGGTGGGTTGGCCCGTCTTGCCCCGCCAACTCATATCGCGCCCCTAATGGTGATGAATATTTCAAAGTTGATGATGGTAGTGGTAATGGAAAAACGGATGCATATTCTTCTAATAAAGTATTTGATGTTTCAAACTAACACAGTTAGAACTTATAAGTTTTGAACTAAGACTATCTTATTGTGAGATTGTTGGACTTTGATTTGTGTTTTTGTTTTTTTAAAAAACATTTATGAATTGTGATGATTGTGAATTTTTGCAACTTGTGAGTTGGTTATGAATTTGTGGTTTTATTTTTAGTGTAATTGTGGAATTGATTCACAGTGTGAAATTCCGTTGAGATTTTGAGACGAATCAAAACTCAATGGCAAGATTGACATAAAATAAAGAAATAGGGAACAACCATATCTTCTTGTTTAATTCAATGTAAGTGTGGTGGTGTTGTTAATTGTACATTTTGGTTTTTTTCTCATTGCACAAAGAAGTAGAAGCAACATTTTTTACTTTTTGTCCATTGCACAACCTTTTATGTTACATTAAATTCTTAAAGTGGGCTGGCCCGCCAACACGCTAGTCCGTCAAAATATGGATTGAGTTGAGACTTTCAACCCAAATGCTAAAAGTGGGTTAACCCAACACAACCTGCATTTTGGCGAGCCAGTGGCGGGTTGGATCGAGCCCGCCCCGCTAACCCATATTGCCACCCCTAGTAAAAACCATACCCTTATTTAATTTTATTTTATTTATATCAATACTCGATAAGGACGAACCACTCTCATTCAAAGGTTGTGTGTTCGAATCCCGCTGCCGATGTGAGAACGGTGTTGGTGGCGATCTGTAAGTACCTCTATAAGCGACCGAATATCTCAGAGGCCTGTTATGACCCATAGTGGTTACCGGAACTGACGTCACCTATACTTTTATTCATAAAAAACTAATTTTATTTATCCAAACTCGTGGTGACCTAGTTCTTAGCCACTTTCTAATCAAATCATTCTTATCATATTGTTGTGAGTTTGGTTTGACATAGTGTGCCACTACCCACATTTCCTTATGCTTTGTTGGGACGAAACAAGATTAACCTCAGTTTATATACATTTTGAATTTTAATCTCTACTTGGTCTCCATAACTTTGTCCAAGTAAAGATTCCACCTTCAGTTGTCATTTATTGACTAATGAATCATTTTACACCCTCAAATTAGATTTATAATTTGAGCATTGTTTGAAGTGAAAATAATTAAATTGCCTACAAATTAAAAAGCAAGCTGGTATATTGATTGAAGTATATATATTAACCAATCAATCTGATTTGTTTTATTGAAGCATGCATACAATTGAAAATCTTTTTACATAGCGCAATTTGTTATCTACCTAATTTTATTTACCATGGGTGGGAGGGAACAAGAAAGTAGTGAAGGAACAAGATATTGAATTTACAATATCTACTATAGAAATGCTAAAGCACTCATGAGAAAATATGATCTAATATATTTGTGTAAATGGCCTCACTGCGTGTTGTGTGTTGGCTGCAAACACAAGTTTTTATTTCAACACATGAGAGATTTCTAATATGTATAATCACATATGAGAGATACAAATTTTAACATTTAAGAAATTTCACATGAAAAGATTTTGCAAGTGTACAATCACAACGTTCAATTATAAACATTTGTTATCTAAAAGATTCAGTGTAGTTGGTAGATAGTTGAGTTTTTTAAATATTTAGTTTAGGGTTTGACTCAGGACGGTGTGTATGGAAAAAAAATTGTTAGGAGAAATTTATCCACCTATTGTGATCTTTGAGTGTCAAGATGATTAATCTCATAATTTCTGTCTAAGTTATTTTGAAGAATCCATACAAATACAAATTGGTTAATGAGGACCTTATATTTTATACCAGCTAATTCAATGTAATTAACGGTACAGTTTTACGGTATAGAAGACCGTTAAACTACGATAAATTTATTGATATTTGTTGCTATTATTTAGACTTAAACGCACTTTCAGTGATTTTGGTATCCTAGCTTTTTCACTTAAGTTTAGTCCTCTAGTTTTTATAATCAAACAAATACAAATTTAGTCCTCCCCTTAATTTTTCATCCAAAAATTACAGTTTCGATGGCTGGATAATAATTTTTTTTGTGCATCAGTGACATGGAAATACCTTCCACATATTATTTTTTCTTCTTAAAAATAAAACAGGATTTGAATTGCCAATTAATCTGTTAACCATTTACTCAGATTAAAAACCAGTGAACCCAACGTTTTCAGTACTAAACCACCACCGAAACACCTCTTCCACAAAGCTATTGATTATTTTGCAGGAGTTCAAAGCAAAACTTGTGACAATTCTGAGAATTGAAAAGAAAAGAAAAGTTAAATAAAAGGAAGAGATATCAAAATTCAGAAGCAAAATCTCCCCCCGGAGAATCAAACTTTAAATGAGAAAAATGAAGGTAGATGGGTTAAGATAGGAAGCCAAAAATGCTGAAGGAGGGAACTTTCAAGGCCAAAAGTTATAGAGAGAGAAGAGAATGAAAGAAGAGGAAAAAGGCGATTCTGATTTGTTGTTAACAAGAACAAACAGCCATGTCTGAGAGCTGATTAATTTGAAAATAGTGTACAATTCTGGATCAACATGTCCATGGCTGTAACAGGGATTTGGATTCTAGGGAGCAAATCCGGTAGAACCCAGCAACTAGCTATGGAGAATTGAGATTTAGAGCAATTCTCGGATAACTAGAGGTATGAGAGCAGAGAAATGAAATAAGAGAGAGAGAAATTAACAATTCAGTGTGATAGCAATAATGATGCTGATCACGTTGCAATCATTCAATTTAACATAGTGGAATTCTGTTACAAGGGTAAAATGGGCAAATAGTAAATGTAGGAATTCTGTTACAGATTAAAATTTGTTGTGTCACTACTGAATCCGTGACAATACCCCCCGCTTGAAGCATTCCTTGTCCTCAAGGATGAAAATCTGGGAATTTCTTCTGAAGATCATAATAGTATTCCCAAGTTGCATCTTCCTTAGGTTCACCTAGCCATTGTACAAGCACCTTGGTAGCAGCAACATGGCCTCTCTTGACCATCTTTCTTTCCAACACAGCAAAAGGGACCTTGTTGAGGGAAGGAACAGCAGGCAAAGGAGTAAAACGTGCAGAAGATGGATCCAGACACAATTTGAGTTGAGAGACATGGAAAACATCATGAATTTCAGCAGTGGGTGGCAGTTCTAGCTTATAGGCAACAGCACCAATCCTATCCACTACCTTGAAAGGGCCATAATACTTAGGATTGAGCTTATGAGTAGACTGTTGCCTAGCAGTTACCTGCCGATAGGGCTGCAGCTTCAGAAAAACTGAGTCACCAATATTGAATGTCCTGTCAGTCCTATTCTTATTTGCTTGCTGTGCCATACGATTCTGTGCGCGGAGTAAGTGAAATTGGAGCAGCTTGATCACTGATTCCCGTGCAGAAAGAGATCTATCAACTTCTGGATGGAGAGATTCACCAGGAAGATATGGAAGGTGGATTGGAGGACTCTGGCCATACACAACTTCATAAGGACTGGTCTGAATAGAGGAATGGTGGTGAGTATTGTACCACCATTCAGCTAGAGCAAGCCATTTGGACCAGCTAGTAGGTTTATCAGAACACATACACCTGAGATATGTTTCCAAGGACTTATTGACCACCTCGGATTGACCATCACTTTGGGGATGATAAGCAGTTGATTTGTTAAGCACGACGCCCTGCAACTTGAAAAACTCATTCCAAACAGTACTAATGAAAATTGGGTCTCTGTCACTTACAATAATGCTTGGCATGCCATGTAGTTTGAATATATTATCCAAGAACAACTGTGCAACATCTAAAGCTGTGTAAGGATGAGAGAGTGTAAGGAAGTGGGCATACTTGCTTAATCTGTCAACCACAACCAAAATGACTTGTTTGCCGTGTGAAGATGGGAGGCCTTCTATGAAATCCAAGCTGATTTCATCCCAAATACGATGAGGAATGGGCAATGGTTGCAAGAGCCCAGGGGACTTGACTAATTCAGGTTTGTTCCGCTGACATACATCACAAGATCTGATGTATTGTTGTATTTCCTTATTCATTCCCTTCCAGTAAAACAAGGATTTTACTCTGGCTGCTGTAATGTCCCTGCCTGAATGTCCACCTATAAATGAGTCATGTAACCACTTAAGAATGATGTGTTTCAGTTCTACATCATTGCCAATAAGTAGTTTGCCCTTCCGTCGTAATTCGTCCTTATACCAGGAGAACTTGGGATGTGTAGCTGGGTTCTGTTTCAAGTCATCAACGATGGCCTGTAATTGAGGATCAGCAAACCAGGAATTTTTAATCAAGGTTAAAAGATCATCTTGAGCATTGCTAAGCAGCATTGGTAGTAACTCTGCCCCATTCTGTCTGGATAAGGCATCAGCAGCAACATTAGAAGATCCTGTCTTATATTGGATTTCAAAATCAAATCCCATTAGCTTTGCCATCCATACTTGCTGGAAAGGAGTGTTAAGCTTCTGATCTAGTAAATATTTGATACTCTTCTGGTCTGACTTGATAATAAATGGTTTGTGAGCAAGATAAGCCCCCCATTTTTGCACAGCATATACAATTGCAAGCAGCTCGCGCTCATAAACTGACATAGACTGATGTCTTAATCCCAATGACTTACTGATGTAAGCTATAGGATGATGATCCTGCATCAAAACAGCTCCTATGCCTTTACCCGAGGCATCTGTCTCAACCACAAATGACTTAGAGAAATCAGGTAAAGCAAGCACAGGTGAAGATATCAAGGCTTCTTTTAGCAGATTGAAGGAATCAGTAGCTTGGGCACTCCAGACAAAGTTATCCTTCTTCAATAAATCAGTAAGAGGTTTGGCAATGTTACCATAGTTTCTGACAAATCTTCTATAATATCCAGACAGCCCCAAAAATCCTCTCAACTGATTGAGATTTGTAGGAACAGGCCAATCTTTAACGGCTTGAATTTTTGATGGATCAGTGAATACGTGACCTTGGCAAATAAAATGCCCTAAGTACTCCACTCTTGTTGTAGCAAAATGGCATTTTTGCTTTCTCAGAAATAACTGGTGATGCCTGACAGTGTTAAAGACTTGTCTCAAGTGATCAACATGAGCTTCTAAAGTAGGGCTATATATTAGGATGTCATCAAAAAATACTATGACAAATTTCCTAAGATATGGGGAAAAAATGTGATTCATCAATGCTTGGAATGAAGCTGGAGCATTAGTGAGCCCAAATGGCATCACCAAGTATTCAAAATGTCCCCCATGAGTTTTGAAAGCTGTCTTAAACTCATCCCCATCATCAATTCTCAATTGGTTAAAACCAGCTCTAAGATCAAGTTTGAAAAACAAAGTAGCAGATCGTGTTTCAGGTGCCATTGCAACGAGCAAAGCAACAGGATCGTCGCTTTGATACCAGCTGTAACAGGGATTTGGATTCTAGGGAGCAAATCCGGTAGAACCCAGCAACTAGCTATGGAGAATTGAGATTTAGAGTAATTCTCGGATAACTAGAGGTATGAGAGCAGAGAAATGAAATAAGAGAGAGAGAAATTAACAATTCAGTGTGATAGCAATAATGATGCTGATCACGTTGCAATCATTCAATTTAACATAGTGGAATTCTGTTACAAGGGTAAAATGGGCAAATAGTAAATGTAGGAATTCTGTTACAGATTAAAATTTGTTGTGTCACTACTGAATCCGTGACAATGGCTGATTGATGATTATGAAAATGGACATAAAATATATCTCTCAAACTTACCAATGAATTGAATTGCAAGGTTAAACAAAAAACAAAAGGTATCTCAATTTTCCCAGCACATGGAACAATATTTTATTAGATTTCACATCTCATGACCTTCTGCATCAACAACTATGTTATACCTAGTTGGCAAATCCAACAACTTTACTATTATTAAGAAAATTAACAAGAATACCATTTTGCAGTTCCTGGTGGTGCAGTAACAATAACAACATAGCTTGACAACGTTCCTATGCCTAAGTAGGAAGGAGGGATGAAAAGTCTTAATTGTAACTAAATTTATAATAATCAATATTTGAAGGGTGACCGTATACCGAGTGGTTTATAAAACAAAATCTAAAAGTAATATATTATATATGATAAAAAATAGTGAAAAGGGTACACGAATTTAAGGCCTACCAATTAGATTTTAAATATGTGGAAAATTTAACTTTTATGATGCACAATCTGATTGCTTAATATAAAGTTCAATCTTTTATATATATATATATATAAAAGATGTGTATAAGTTAGCTGCATTAAGAATTTAAGATCATGGTGATGATGATGCAGGTGGTTTTCTTTTTTATATATAATTGTTTTTCTTTTCTTGGAAAGCCAAAACAACATGAAATTAATAAGCACAAGTAGTGCCAAACAGTTACAGCATATGCAATCAGGTTGTGGAAGCTCAAGATCAAGAACTAGGAGTATCCACAAACCCAATTACAAACACATGCTTGGAAATTACAATTATACTCAACTTGTAACTACAGAATTGCAAATAAGTGCAGTTTAGTGTTATTTTCTTAGTACTTCCCTACTATTAGAGATTGGATATACACAGCACCGACTCCTTAATTCATTTCTGAAAAGATCTCCTAAAATTTTTCAATGTTTCGAAGCCATGTCCAAGCCTTAACTTTAACCATCTTTATGATAGCTTCAAGTTGGTCCCCTTAAACATAATTGAATTTTATTGCAACCAAATGTTCCAATTACAAGTAAACCAATTAAACCAATTGATTTTTGTTATATATATAATTGTTGCATATAGTAAAGTTACTTGACCTCAAAAACTAAAAATGTTTTTATTTTTGATAAACTGTTTTGATCTACCTAAAATATATATATAAGTTGTTCTGATTTATAGTTCTGGATTCTGACCCTAGTTCATAGTTTTTTTTATCATATCATCAACTTTGTGACATTGTTGAAATAAAATCTTATTTTATTAGTTGTTTAATTAGGTATTAATGTGGTGGCAATAATTTTAAATTTATATTTATAGTATGAAGTTATTAATTAATATTAGTTAGTATTATTAATTTTTATAATTTTTTAATGGCTTAAATATGTTCGTGGTCCCTGACATTTGAAAGGGAATCAACCTAAGTCCCTGAAAAAAAAATTGCGAAATGTAATTCCTAACAATTTTTTTTAATTAAATTAAGTCCTTTTGACTAATTTTGACCAATCAACATTGAATTTTGCTTTAGTCATCACCTCTACCTCATCTGATTTAACCTACATGAAATTTTTATTTAATTTTTTCAAGCCACATATTCAAATTATAAATTAGATTAATTAAAAATAAAAAAATGAAACAAAAATCAGAAACCCTAAATCCAGAAACTCCAAATCCATCTTAATCACCATCTTCATCATCCACATCCAGAAACTCCATTACCTTGCTATCGATCTTGGGAGACTCTGGTTTTCTCCCTACATATTACCGCCTCTGCACGCACAAGTTGCAATCAGTCCTTGCTTTCTAGGAAATAAAATATCTACCAACCTCCATTCGACTCATTTCCCATCAATCACAACATACATGAATTAAGATTTAAAATTGATTAACATTTAAGTGATTTCAGTTTGCGATTACAGAGACAACGAATAGAATGAGAACGAAGAAACATAGAGAAAGCAATTTTAGGTGGGAAAGCTGCTAGTGTACTTTTGGGTATGGGGAAAAAATCACATTTGCAAGTCGTTGATTTTGGATCTTATTCGTCAAAATTTCAGTGTGTCCATGGAGAAAAGGTTGTTGGTTGTTGTTGAGAATGAGGTCTGATTTGAAAACCTAGATGAGATGTTCTTGACAGGATCACGAGACCAACAAATTCGATTTGGCCAAACCTCCATAGATGAACATATGCGCATATAATATTGCGGTTTTGCAGGCTAGTTATTTAGTTTTCTGTATCAGGTAGCTTTGATGCAAATAGGAGATTAAGATGGATGAGGATTTGGGGTTTCTGGATCTGGGGTTTCTGGTTTTTGTTTTTTTGTTTTAACTTTTAATTAATTTAATTTATCATTTGAATATGTGGCTTAAAAAATTAAATAAAAATTCCATGTAGGATAAGTCAATGATGTGGAGGTGATGACTAAGCAAAATTCCATGTTGACTGGTCAAAATTAGTTAAAAGGACTTAATTTGATTAAAAAAAAATTGTTAGGGATTACGTTTCGCAAATTATTTTTTCAGGGACCTAGGTTGATTCCCTTTCAAATGTTAGGGATTCCGAACATATTTAAGCCTTTTTTAATATACACTGAGTTGAGCAGTCCGCTCAGCGACCCACTGGTCCGATTAGCGACTTATTAATCTAGCATTTCGACTGAGTCGATGATTGAGCCGAGTTTTAAAACATGAACTAATGCACAAAGGTGAAACATTAGGGACCAAAACTACATTTAAGCCTTATTTTTATATTTAACATTTTTTTATTTATATATCAGTACCTAATCTTTGTAACCAAAAATACCTACATGATATTATATTAAAAATAATTATCACTTCAAATGACTTAATTTAGTTTAGATTATTTATATCTTAAGAATATAATATTAATTTTCATTTTCAGTAAAACAAATAATTTTATATATGATTTAATAAAATAAGCTCATATTTGGTGCGTTAACAGTGAATGGTGGGAATAGTAGCTGCAGAGGAGATGAATTTGATGGTGGCTTCGGGTGCACTTGCACCCTAAGTGGTGCACCGTGCACCACTCAAAATAACCTGCTATTATAAGTTGTTTTCCTAGTTTTTAAAAAAAATGAAAAAAGAAAAATTTAGCCAATACCAGTTTTACCCCTTGCCACTGTTCTGAAATTAATTAGAAATAAATCCCTGAAGAAACTCCTGCATCCCTATCATCTCCATCTCCATCACCACCATCACCATCTTCATCCCCTTTCTTCCATCACCACCACCTTCATTTCTTCATCCTCCACAAAAGCAACCTTGTGCGCACGATTCAGAAATCTAAACTCATCCCCTATTCCCTCACAAATCAGAAACCCAAAATTCCAAACCCAGTTTCGAACCGTCATTATCTTCATCCCAACTCCTCTTCCTCATAAACCAGAAACCCAAAAACCCAAATCTAGCCTCTAATGCTCATCTTCTTCATCACAAATGAAATACTCAAAAATTCAAACCCATCCCCCCGGGAACGACGAATGATGGCGAGGTAGAGAAGACAACGACGAAAGGCCACCGCCGCAACCACCTCTCTTCTAACGCCATCGTTCCTCTGGGTTTCATGGTATGGATTCAAACCATGGAGATGGCTTGGATCTGGGTTCCTCTGGGTTCAATGGTATATATTCAAACATGGAAAGTTTTGATTTAATTTATGGTGTTCGTGAATCGTCTAATTAATCTGGGTTTGGAGCTTCAGCGCATGGTGCCACCACTCGTCTTTCGAAGCTAGAAGATGACAGGGTATTATTAAAGAGTAACAATGTTTTCCTACGGTTGCCAAACATGTTGTTCTGGAAAAGCATTGTATTTTCCACCTTTTTATATTTTTCTTTCAAGGGTTGTATCCTCTTAATGCTATTTCTTACAAAAATTATTTTTTCACATTTTTTTCTACATCAATACCAAGCTCCAAGGATTGATATAAAAAGTGAGGAATGATGTTCGTCGTTTGTTCTGGGGTTTTATCATTTCTCGGGTTTGATTTTTTGTTATTGTTCATGGGTTTGGATGTATGGTTTTCTGAGGTTTTGTTATTAATTCTGAGTTTGGGGCTTTGATTTTCTGCAGTTTTATTCTTGAATTTTGAACTCTGAACACGCTTTTGGGATATTGGGGAATATTGGAAGAGGCTAACTTCTCGTACACAATCTGGGTTTTGCAAGGTTGAAGAAGGTTAACAGCGAAAGACACTATAGTAATCAACAAATTGAAATTATAATAAATTATAAAAATTAAATAATTTGTAGAACCGGTTACCAATTATTCACCTGGACACTTGGCGCGATCTCATTGGCCAAAAGCTGGTTGTGCACGGTGCACTACTTAATTGGTAGTTCACCCTAAACAACACCAAATTTGATAAGAAAATATTTTAATCAATGTTTATTGTTTTTATAAATAAAAAAAGGGCGGTGATGAAATTTTAATAAAATGATAAGGATAAAAATGAAAATATATTCAATAATTTTTAAGTTATAAGCTACCTCGGGTAACTTATTAGTTATTAGATAATATTTAAGCAATTGAAATATGCTCTTTTACCTAAGAGCATCTCCAATTAGTGTCTTAAAATGAGATTTTAAAATAAAACCTGTATCTTATAAAATCTCATCATTAGAGATAGTTGACATGGTATGAGATCTTAGCAAAATCTAAGATCTGTGTCTTAGCTAGTTCCTCACTAAAAGTGGGATCTTAAATTAAATATAATTTTTTATCTCTCATTCAACCAATTAAATAATATCATGTTGAACTTTAATTATGTATTTCTTTTCTAATTTATATTTTTTAACTATTAATTATGTTGTATTGAATTATTAGTTTAATTTAATTTAATATTAATAAATAATATAAATATATTGTGTATTGTGGATCCAACTAAAAGTTAAATAAGATCTCAACCACTAGAATAAAATGTGCAGTATGGGTGTCTTAAATTATATGTGGCAGTATAAAGCCACCAAAAATTTTTAAGACACAAAAATAAAATCTCACCATTGGAGATACTTTAACACTTTTAAAGAGCTTTTAAAACTAATAAAAAAAATTAAACTAGTAATATAAGTTTTAAACTATGTGAAATATAGTCTTGAACGCCAAAAAAATCACAAAGGAGACCAGCTGAGAATTTAATTAACAAGGCTGAGGAAACACAAAATAAAGAGAGAAACTAGTCTGAAATCTGAATTGGATGATACTCCCTTTTGTTTTGGATGTACAAAGACATTAATTCACAATAAATCCTCTTATATGAAAGCAAGAAGCAGCTGGATTGACCCAATAAGTGGCCAATTCTCTTTTTTTCATCAACTCCATTAATATTAATATTAATATTAATATACCTAAATTAAAGCAAGCTCAATTGGCCTCAGGGATGCTATGAAGTGCTGGTCTCCATGGCCTCTGAGATGACTGAAACCCACCACTGCTATGATTCATCAATTGAGTCAAAACCTGCTCCACCCTCAACTCTCTCACGTCCACTTTGCGGAGCAACTCCTCCAGCTGCTTCTTCGTGATCTTGATCTTCACCTCTCTTGTTGTTGTTTTGGCTGCCAAAGTGCCCTCAGCTCCCCGGAAATCCCAGTCACCGTCTCCGGCCTCGTCGTCGTCGGTGGTGTACTTGCATGTGGATGATTGCTTCAAGCAATTTCCCATTTTTAGTGCAATATATATATATTGCACTTTATATGAGAGTGCTTTTGCAGAGAGGGTGGGAGACCTAAGGTTTCTTGCTTCACTGGTTGGATTGCATATATGATTTTACACAGAGAACAAAAAGAGAGAAAGGGAGAGAGGGGTTTTGGAGATGGAAAGTAGAATTAGTTTTGGATGATTTATTTATAGGAGACTTGGTGGTGGAGCCTATCTAGAAACACATGAGAATGAGTCCATTTCATTAGTTAATTAGGAGGTAGTTTCCGTTAAGGGAAATTAGTGGACCCCACGGTGGGAATGGCGGCTGTTCTTATCTCATTTGGATAAGGTATTTAGTATCCGTGATTAATCTTTTCGTCACAAGTCCTCATAATAAGCTATAAATGATGAGTTACAAAATGTGTTATATTTTTATAAATGAGATTTTGAATTGTTCTTTAACAGTTAAGATAAGAGACCAGATGAGACCATATTGAACACTCACGAATTCTGTCCCTAAACTAGCAGCTCACCCGAATTTTATCCCTAAACTAGCAGCTCACCCAACCGCACTTTTCCATTGCTTGCTCGTATTTCCTCCACCCTGTTCTTGCTGCTCTTCTTTGAAAATAGTATATATCTGACTTTAATCATCCCAATCTGAATATAATCCCTCATCTATCTGTTTGCACAAGACAATGAACAAATAAAGTAAGTGAAGATGGGAGAACACTCTTTCACGGGGGTGTTAATTATTATAGCATTGTTTGGCTTTATCATATTTTTTTAACGTATCATAGTACAAATAAAGAATGTTCTTTGTATATAGTATAGCAACCGTGGTTTTCCTATGGAGAAAAAAAATCGTGCTAACGTAGTACATTGCCTTTTCGTTCATTCTTTTTCGACGTAAAGTCGATAGCACATCAATTTTCCTATGGAGAAAAAAAAAATCATCTTTACAGAAGTGAATTCAACAAATATCATCTCAATACCGGAATTATTTTTTCTAGCTAATTAATTTTACACTATTTTTAGAAAAAAAAATGCACATAATTTCACCAGTTGTAATTAATTAATTAACACAACTGATAAATAGTTGAGCTCCTTAAACACCTAATTCAGGATTTAATCTCTGAGTTGAGTTTGTTGGGAGAAAATATTAGTCTCATGGCCCGATTGTGAAAATACTTTTAGAAAATAAAAAAACTATCACACTCAGAAACGTTGTTTAACACTTGGTGCAAATTGATGAAGCTTAAAAGTGTTGAGCGAGGCTGACTGAAAATTAAACCAATGGCGCATTTGAAAAGTGGTGGGTGAGTCTAAGTTGGCTCCTTCATCAACATATATCCACGTTCTCAATTACTATCTCTTTTCATACCAGTTTGCAAGTTGCCACTTTACGTACACACTAGTACTGTCCAAAACCTCGTGTATAATCACACGTTGGAAATTCAATAATTATCATATACCCAAAAAGATCTTAAACAGGTAATTCCTGTAATGGGACAGTGGAAACTGTATTTTTTATACCTCAGACATACATTACATATGGTTCATTCACATTCCAATTTTTTTACATCTCATTTTACTTTTTTCTTCTTATTTTTCTCTATATTTCTTATCACATCGCATATATCATATATATCACTCACTTATATCTCTTATCTTCATACCTCACTCGGTTTTAAGTGTAATTAATGTGTGAACAAACTATTATTCAATTGAAGATGAGTGATGTGAAATGAAAATAAGATAAAGAGAAAGATAGAAATAAAAAACTGGTGGAATTGAAGAGAACCTAAGTATGAATATATTAAAACTATTTTTTAATAAATTGGGTTAATATACTAGACAAGTTTGTGACATTGGTTATTAAGAACCAACTAGTCCAATTGGGTAAGTGTCACATAAATCGTTATATATATATATATATATATATATATATATATATATATATATATATATATATATATTAACACACGCGCTCTCTCCCTCAAGTTTAAATTTAGTTATGCACTTGTTACAAATATACCTTTAAAAAAATAGAGAAAAATAATGAGAGTGCATTGTCATTGTTATTGCCACCGTTACCATTGTCATTGAGAAAAGCAGAAAATAAGAGAGATCATTGTCATTGTCAAAGAGAAAAAAGAACAACCAAAGGAGAAAGAAGAGGAATCACGAAAAAAATGATCCCCCAGACTCAATCGACCTTGACTTGCTCCTAAGCAGATTCATAAGTCTTAAGAGAACGAAAAATCTGTTTCAAGGAGGGAGAAATAGTGGGCTTAATAAAACTGCAGAGTTGAGCGTTGATCTTCTTCCATCGAGCACGATTAGTGGCAGCCATGGGTCACAAGAAAGTGAAAGATAGACCCAAAAAAGTTTAAAACTGAGGTATAAAATGTCAGTTATGCAACACCACAAAGCATAAAACAATGAAGTGATATTGGATCTGGAAAGAGGAGAGGAGGGCGAGTTTGATAGACAAAAGCGGCGACCAGACAGGAGCCAGGACGCGCCTTCACACGTCTGTGAGATGGGCGGCCTGTGAACTCATGCCCATTGAAGAAGGAGGCACGTGTGAAGGTCGTTCGGGCTGAAACCACGAAGGACGAGCCGAGCTTCTCTGCCAATCCTTGACGGGGTTGTTAGAGTTGTTTTCTGGTGGATATCGGTGGCGGTGGCGACTGGGCAGCGGCGGTGCTGGCTGAAAAAAGTTGTCGGAATGAGGCACGACTAATGTAAAAGCCAAAAATTGAAGATGAGAGATGCAAATTTCAAGAAAAAATGCACCAACGTAACTGAGTGTGTGTGTGTGTCGGGAAGCACAGACCCGTTCCATCTCAAATTTTTTGAGGCTCCATCCTAGACAAATTGATTTTAATTTTTTTTAGATAAGTGTTATTTGTTAATAAATTAGTTCATTCTCTAGTGTGTGAACTCTGACCATTCACCATTCAGGCCCCGTTTGAAAGAGCTTATATGAGCTTAACTTATAGTATAAGTGTTTATGCAAACGTTTGAGAGAACTTATGTAAATAGCTTATGACCTACCTATAAGCTGTTTTGAGCTTATTTTCATAAGCTATTCAGAGTAGCTTATGAAAAAGAGCTTATGCTTATATATAGCTTATTTTCAATTCATTATAATAAATATCTTAAAAGAGCTTATTAATAAGCACTTAAGCCATAAGCGCTTATGGTCATAAGCGCTTAATTAAGCTGTTTTCCCAAACGGGCCCTCATTACTCTTAGTTCAACCAAGTGAGCTACTCGCATTTTAAATTGATTTTCACTATCCCGCCCCCACTCGCTTGACCACTGATCTGTACACGTGGCATGCATCAACCCTTTTCTTCCCCACGTGTAAAAGGAGGATACGTGCAGCCACTTCCCCATGCAAATGTATGGAGCCCTTAATTAATCATCATATATATTTGGCTTTTTGAATAGAATGTGTTGAATGTTGACCAGCTATGTTGTACGTACTCAAGTCGTGACTAAGCGGTTATTAATTACCTGAAAAAATAATCTATGTGATAACTTTTAGGAAAACTTTAGAATGCTGTTTTATGAGAGGGGGTTAAGATGCCCCCTGACCAACAATCTTTTTTTTTCTTAAGAAAATGTTTATTTTCTAATTTTCAAATTGATTTTTAATTTAATTGAAATTAACTATTAACATTTTGATTTGGACAAAGTAACCTAATTCCTCTTTTCCTCTTCCCTCCTCCCTCCTCCCTCCCTGCATCGTGCTCCATCGTTAAAATATATTTATGTTTTCTAAATTATAAAATAAATAAACAATATAATCTCTTTTTTTTTCAGAAAATGTTTATTTTCTAATTTTCAAATTGATTTTTAATTTAATTGAAATTAACTATTAACATTTTGATTTTGATAAAATAACTTAAGTTTGACTAGCCAAACACATGACATGGCAATAACAGTACACTAAGCAGCATTCTATTGGCTAAGAGAGAGAGGACATGCCTGCTGTCTAAATCACAACAGGTATTTTTAAGCTTTCCTAACTTTTATTGACTAAGTTGTACCCTTTGTTCAAGCGATAAGTGATTTAAAAAAAGCTATATTTTAAGTGGAACAATAATGTTTAAAATAGATGAATTTAGCATTAGTTTAGGGTTCAATTTTTGACAGGTAAAAAAAATTTATTGGAAAATGTCTATTTATTTAATATGATTTTAAAATCTCAAAAAATTAATATCATAATTGCTAGTCGTGAAATACCCTAAAAAGGGAAGAATTTAAAATTACATCAATTTTCTTACTTAAATCTTATATAAATAATATTATTAATCCAGATAAGTTATAGAGTTATAATCTAATGATAAGATGGGAAAAAATAGGGAGTACTTCTTATGGATTCTACTTACCAGTTCCTTAATTGCTAATTAATTGACGGTCACTTTTGATCATAGATGTTTCTAATTAATTGGTATAATAGATCCATGTACTGCCAAATGTTAGATACCATTTTAAACTAGATCTTATGAGTGTCACGTACAATGGTAGGTTTCTAGTTGAATCATTTTTTTTCTTTTCTTCTTTTGTTATTGATAGCTTAGGTGAACCTAATACGATTAATCACAGTAATATATAGATGGCGGCATATTTTAAGCACTGCTTCGATAAATATAGATAGAAACTTTGATAGTTACTTATAATCATATATAATTAGAAGGAACTATATTGATGAGATAGTAAAGTTCAACTTTGAGGGCGACTGCCAGAGTATTAATTGTGCAAGTCGTTGAATTTTCCCAACTTTCTTTGATTGATTTGCTTAACTCAGGTCAGGTGTATTATTGAGATGGATATTCCGTAAAAAAAAAAATATTGGCATTGATATTAATTCATTAATATAGATTTTGACTGATTCAAAAAATTATATATTCGGAACATGTCATGATGATGCTTCTCTAGAATACATTGCTTCAATCTTTAAAACTGAAATTATTCTGCTGATCTTAACTATTCTAGTCTTACAATCCACGTAAGTTTTCATGTAAAATCAATGGCTTGCGTCATCGTGTATATTAATTGATTCAATGCATAGGTTTTCTTTTCATGTAGGTTGTAAACTTGTAATAAAATAATGAAATTCTTTGTAGATATTTATTGCAATGATGTAAGGATTAAATTTCGTCTTTCACCCCTTAGAATGGCAATGATCTCGTCCCCATCTTCTAAATATGCATTGATATGTTTAGTTTTTAAAGGAGTACTTGTTCAAATTTCAAGTGCATGTGAATAATAGTAATAATAAGTTGCACTTGGATGAAAAAAGGATTCATGCATCCAATGATTTAGAGCTTTGAGTGAAAAATGTGTTATTTTTCATTAATATGGTTTACTACTCATCCAATGTAGAAATATGAAAAGAAACTTCAAACGGACATCAACATGAGTGGGCGCATGTTAAGACTTTAAAATAATAATAATAATAATAATAATAATTATAATAGTAATAAGTCTTACAATAAACGAGAAGTGATAAATAATATTATTTCTGTTATTAAATAATAACTGTAAATTTAGAATTTAGCATCAATTGATATTTTCTATATAATGCATTTATTAGAAGAATAAAAAAAAAAAAACGTTTTAAAAGACAAAATAGAAACCAAATAATATGTTTTAAAAAATTAATAGTATTAATTGCAGTTTCTAATATGAATGTTTCTTCTTTTTCTAAAAGTTATTTTAAAATAGAAAAAGTATATAAAATAATGACACAATGTCTTAGGATTTTTCATTGGCGTGTTGCATTAGTATGTTTCACAGGTCCAATGTGATTAAAAGTTTATTCATGTTCCATGTTCATGTTTATCTCATGTTATAATCATAATCGTGAGAGATAATACACCACATATAAGAGTACTTTGTGTTGGTGTATCGAAGAGCATGCAATATATGTTAAAATTTGCATGGAAAATAACCATTTGGATCGAGGTAATTGTTCACAGTTCTCACCCATACATATTGCATAGTCAACGTGTATGAACTTGAATTGCCATATTTTTATTTGACCGTCAATGATTCTTGCTTATTAAACATAGACAGCTGAAGCCTGAAGGAGAAAATTCTAGATAGATGGCTGCTAGCTATCAGCTTAATAATTCTCAGTTTTCATTTTTTTAATTAATTACAAAAATATCACATTCACTTATTTTTAATTTTTTGAATACGACACATTAAAAAATAATAAAATATTTTTTTTTAAATTTTTTCTATAATAAAATTCTAAAAGCACAAATGAAATATTAAAAGTAATATTTTCCATAACCGAATTGGGTGTCACCATTACTAATGGGTTGCGCAACATGGGCCATCAATCCTTACATACCCAACTAGCCTATTAGACTAAGACCTTCTGGGGCCTTGATTACCAGGACCTTGGAAAGCTTGTTCTAATTAATTGTATTGAATGGTAGTGGTTGTCTCAATAAGATTCTCTCTCAACAGTCTACCCACATGCACTGTCTTTAAAGTGTTAGTTAAAGCAGTTGGGAAATAAAAGTTTGCGATAGGTCTTGAGGCAAACCCGCCGGAAGCAAAGATCAAAAGTAAAGAAGAGGAACCACCAAAAGGACATAATCGCGGAAAGGGCCTCCATGGAAGCTGACGAAGCTAAAGCAAGAACTTCACCGTTGACAACAAAGCCAAAACATAGAACATGAAAAATGGAACAATTGTGTTACAAAAAATAATTGTAAAACATGAAACATAGAATATGCTTTTATTGATTTCCTTGTAAATAGATAAAAGTTCTATAGTAAAAATATATAAATGTAAATAAATAAGTATGAGGCTATATCTATAAGTAAAGTCATATATTTATTCAAAAAAAAAAGTCATATATTTAAAAATATTTCCATTAAATTGAATTGCTTGGATTATATTAATTTTTTGCTTCTTTTAATCCATATTTCATATTTTATATTTTATTAAATTAAAACCATGGATTGAAATTTGAAAACAATGGCTAACTGTAGGGGCTTTTCAGTCTTTTGCACCTTACGCGGAGCAATGAAGAGAGAAGAGTAAGGAATACGAAAGCCACATCATTCGCCAACAACATCTTCATCTTCCACCTTTCGCACCACTCCTCATCCACCATTCAATCTTTCCCATTTGGTAAGTCTCTTTCCAATTCTTCTCTCTCTTTTTCAATTACAGTTCCAATTTGTGTTTTTACCTTGCATCTGCCACAAGACAAGTTTATTTCTGCTAAGTGTTTCTCGATTGGAATAATTTGTTAAAGGGATTGATGTTGGATTCCCTTGGTTTACTGTGATTCAATTTCCGTCCAGTTTGTTTTACCTTTCTTCTAGATATTTAATCAAACCATTAATAGGTGAGGTGATCTTTGTGTTTATGTACGAAAGGTTCTTATTTCAGTATGTTTTGTGATGCATGAACACCCTAATTCACACATACACATATATAAAAGCATCATTTATTAATTAATTAACTATTATTTATTTATAAGTGTTTAGCATCCTCAAGCTGCTATTAGATTAATGTTACAATAGTTAGTAATAGCAGTATGTAACTCTTAGCACTAGCTTAACTGCAGTCTGCAGTTTACAGGCTATATTTTTCTTACTGGATTATGAGTTTCAAATTACTGCTCAGAGATACTACTAGTGTATGCTACCTTGCAATCTTTAGTGGCTAAATTATTAATCATTCAATTTTCCCCTTATACACTACCCACTTTCTTTTGTCTGATAACTTTAACACTTTTCTCTACCAGCACTGCAGTAATTTAAGTTTCTCTTACGTGCACTAAGTTTTTTACAGCATATTAAATAGATTGCACCATGTGGTTTCAGTGATACGGTGGATCCAAATTACAGTCTTATTTTAAGCTTTCAGTTATTTGTTTCAAGTCTGTCACTCTGTTAATCTGTTTGTTAGCAATCTTAATTTAGTGCACCTTCTCTTGATTGTACAAGGATTGTTTTTAAGTAGTTATTTCTCTTGAAAAAGGCACTTTCTCAAACACTTTGCAAGAAGTAGCAGCAACACTGCCAGTGCCAGTGCCAGGTCCAGGTCCAGGTCCAGTTTTCTTCCCAAACACATTCACTTATTGCTGTCAACAAGCACTCCATGTACTTGCTGAGCAGACTTGGGCTTGGGAGCCCAAGGGAAGGAGAGAGTATGGACTCATCCGTTGCTCAGGGACCGGACGACAACATACCCGCACCAGGTCAACAGTTTGCCCAATTTGGTGCTGGTTGCTTCTGGGGCGTTGAGCTGGCTTTCCAGAGGGTATCTGGGGTGACCAAGACAGAGGTTGGTTATAGCCAGGGCCTTTTGCATAATCCAAGATATGAGGATGTGTGTTCTGGGACTACGAACCACTCTGAGGTTGTCAGGGTCCAATATGATCCCAACGAATGTAGCTATGGGACTCTGCTTGAAGTGTTCTGGGCTAGACATGATCCTACCGCACTGAACCGGCAGGTATGTATGAAGTTTGTTAGTTGTGCTATAAACCTTATCATGTTTGATTGAATTGGTTTAATTTTAATTAAGGCCAGCTTCTCATTGTTTTTAATGTCATGTCCAGACTTTTATGATCTGAATTACATTTCTAGACTTGTGGATTATCATTGTAAATGGTATTGGTTTCTCAGGGTTTCAGATTTCTTTGGAACTATCCAATGAATAGTTATTCATTTTGTAGCATTTTTTATTTCATGTTCATGGTTAATTTGTCTAAGGTGATATTGATTCTTTCAATTACCAGCTTCAGAATGCATTTATGTTGAATATCCAGTGGTTTTTTTTTTTTTTTTTTTTTTGCAAGCTCTGTTTCAATATGTTCTCTGATGGATAGAGTCAAATTAAATTTCTGTCTAATATCTTGATTTATGTTTCTTTCATTACTAATTTTTAGGGTGTTATCCCTTTCGCCATGCACGTTGTGATCAGGGACAGAACTAATTGTATGAAAATGGGCCCTCCAAGAGAGAAAAATCCTTAACAAAATAGTGTTCAAAAGTTGTTGTATTGCAAGTTCTACAATGTGTAGTTAGTCATTGTTGAATATATGTTAAATTTTCGCCCCCATTATCCCTTTTTTCTGTTTCAGTCCCTGTGTGGGATGTTTCTAAGCTGCTGCAATGGCTCTGGAATCTGTGGCTTAAGCACTAAGTAACTGTTTGATCTTTTTATGTGACAGGGGAATGATGTGGGAACACAATACAGATCTGGAATATACTATTACACACCTGAACAAGAGAAAGCAGCCCTGGAGTCTTTGGAGCAGCAACAGAAGAAGTTGAGCAGGAAGATTGTTACTGAGATTCTTCCTGCAAAGAAGTTCTACAAGGCAGAAGAATGCCATCAACAGTACCTTGAGAAAGGGGGTCGATTTGGTTTCAAGCAATCTTCTTCTAAGGGATGCAATGATCCAATTCGATGCTATGGTTAAATTCATATGGGAATCACAACCAAGGATTGAAAATCATATGTTAATATATCAATAAGGCTAAGTCACACCATACCCTATTCTCTATTGTATTTGCTGGTTGAAGCTCACCATAAAATCGGATATGAATTATATAGTGTTTTATATGTATAGTTTTGTAATTAATGGTCTTTATAGACTATAGTACCTTTAATTAGTGGTACATTTTGAGTTAAATTATTGATTTATATAGTTTTGGGTTTTTTCATTTTAAGTTCAATAGAGGTTTCCTGAACCGACTAGTCAACATTAATTATAAATTGGGGTTATTTAAATCATTCAAAGTAAATATTGAGGAAAATCATCTTTATCTTAGGTGACACATATTAAAATATTATTCGACCATCTTAGTTAAAGTTATTTCACTCAAGGTAAATCTAGAGTGACTTAAAAACCCCTTATATCGCTATTAGAAAAAAAAGAGTCTCCCTCCAAAGACAACTAACAAAGGCCTTTGTTGTGAAACTGTGAAATTATAGGAAATCCTAGTAATTTAATGATTAATATGTTTCGGCCAATCAAATTTTGTTAGGTGTGCTTAGATTTCGAGTTAGGGGGAATATGACTTGGATAATATTTTGTAATTTACAAGTAATTTAAGTATAAATGTATCATTTTGTTAAAAATGCACCAATGTCTCATTCTTATTCTTGTTAATCCACCCTAGACTTCACTGTCAAATATGATCTCTTCACGAGCCATGCATTTCCTTTGATCCTCCTCTTTTCTCATTCTTTACCTGCAACAAGTCAAAGAAACTCAAGTTCCAAAGGAAAAAAAATAATAAACAATAGCACATGAAACTGATAAATTGACTATTGGTAATGATCACTTAACCCCTCTTCCCTTATTTTATTTTTTAAACAATTTCCTTATTTTGTTTTATTTTTTGCACCCTTGTGTTATCTGTGGTGGATTTCGGGGCGCAGTGTCCCGTGGCATAAAATTCTGCAATTGGTCACTTGACAAGTGCACTTTTTTTTTGGCACAAAGTGATGTTGACACCATTCTTTTGGCATTTTTGTTTTGGATTTGGGCTCTTATACTTGCTCCATCCTTTGTTTATATTACCACTCCCACCAACCTAATTCTAACCTCATTTTAAAGAAGAAGAAAAAAGTAGTAATTTTTCAAAATACTCTCTCTTTCATTGTTTACCGGGTTACAAAACCTTATATAAATTTTCGCCGTTAATCGTACCGGAATTAAAACTCAGTACCTTAAAAATTAAAGTTGCTTCCGGAAATTATAACCCGGTAGTGTGTATAATACTATATATTATGTACTTTTTAAAAAGTTTAGTTTGAGAATTAAAACTCCTCCGTGTGTTATGAAGCATCCACTTTTTGGAAGATTTCTTTCGGGAATTAAATCTCCTAAGTGATTTTTTGAAAAAATAAAATCTGGGAATTAAATCCCATGGGTTTTTGAAAGTTTTCATCTACTGAATTTTGAAAACATGTTTCTCCCTCCATTCCTATTTAAGTGTCACTATTTGTATCATTCTTTTTCCTAATTATCTGTCACTTTACAAAGTTCAAGAGAGTATTAATTATGTTTTACCAATTCTACCCTTCAATTAATGGTGATAGGAAATTAAAAAGTCTAAATTAAGAAGAAAGATAAATGGTATGTTAGGAAGTTAGGTAGTAATTTTGATAGAAACAATAACATTAATACAATTCCTTAATATATGTGCAAAACCTTAAAGTGACAGTTATTAAATAAGGAATTAGTTTATTTTTTCACTACTTTCTACGTACGGAATTTTCAAAAATCGAGTAGCGCATTTTTCATAAAACCAGTATCTAAAACCTTTTTTTTTACAACAACTTCTATATCATTCAATTTACAGTGTGAGAAAAACCAAGAACACCCAAGGCAACAGCCTTTTGAATACAAAGAGGGAAATCCTCAAACCAGAACCTATCTGACAGAGAAAATCCACTCTTAGCAAGAGAGTGGGCAACCCGGTTACTATTCATATTCACATGAGAAAGAGCAAAAGAGTAAAAAAAAAAAGAGCTCAAAGGAAATACAATCCTAAATCAACAAACCAAAACCAGCAAAAGAGGGATTACTCTTCTCAAAATCATGAACCACTTCCAAACAACCAGTCTCAACCCAAAGAGCTTTAAAACCAAGATCTTTAGCCACATTCAGCCCCCACCTCAGACCTGCCGCCTCAGCACACCGCACCTCAGCACAACTAACCAACAAATGAGTACCCGCAAACACCACAGAACCAGAGAAGTCTCGAACCACAGCTCCAGCACACCAACCAGCACCCTCCATGAAGGCTGCATCCACATTTAATTTGAAAACACCTGGCTCAGGAGGCTTCCAACCATTTCGGGCAGCAGACTCCCTGAACTAACTGAAACAGAGTGATTAGGGGCTGAAAAATTCACAAATTCATCAAATAAGGCCAAAGACTTCTGAAGAGCTATATTAGGACTACAAGAAACACCCTCAAAATAGAGCTTGTTCCTATTAAACCAGATCCCATAGGCTATGAAGGCAACCATGACCAGTATCTAAAACCTAGTAACTTATCTCGGGGATTTTCAAAAATTTGGTAGTTTTTTTTCTGCAAATTCCTACCTACCGGATTTCCAAAAATACAATAGAGTATTTTTAACGTACCGGGATTTAAATCCCAATAACTAAAAAAATTGAAGGGGTGAGGAGTGTGTGGAAGAGAAAGGAGGGTAATTTTAAAATTTCAACCTTACAGTGGGGGTGATAATTAGGTATATGGAGTGTGAAAATCAACTCCCTACTTGCTTCATCCTTACTTTCTAGGATTCCATGTTAGTTATCTTGTGTTTTAAGGTGTAAAGACTTGTATTGCTTTATGTTGTAGCATTGCAAATCACTCTACTATAAGTTTTTATTTTGCTCGATCCTCTTGTTAGTGTCGTTTAGCTAGCTATTGTACCTTGATGCATCTTACTGCTAAAAAAAAAAAAAAATTTAATGCAAAGATTAGCATAATTCTCCATGTACACATTGCTTCATACACTACTGAGTGGCTTTAATTTTTTATCTATACAAAAATAAATGAAAATATACAAAAATAAAGTATTAAATTTTTATAATTCATAGACAATGGATTTAATGATGATTTTTAAACTTAAATATAATTTATTTAGTACTAATTGATTGAATAATATTAATTCATTTATGGGGGGATGAGGAGTTGATTCTCCACCCACCAGGATTTGAACTCTCATCATGTATGTTATTTCTAATTTCATTTAACAACGGTAAAATGTTGACCTCTTATGGCGATTTCCAACCGCCATGAAAGCTTTTACAGTGGCGACATCTACGGCCGTTTGAAACCGCTGTAAAAGGAAAAAACAACTACTATTTTATGGCCCTTGCCTTCCCTCTAACACTATGCTTGTTTGAGCATATTTTGGTTGAATAAAGATAAGTGAGAAAGAACTTGGTGAGAGGGGGCATTCTACCCTTATTTGGAGGCACAAACAAGAGAGAATAGAGTGTGGGTCCGTTTGATTACTGTTTTTGAAAACTGCTATTTGTTTTTAAAATTTGAAAATTTTAAAAATCTGTTTGACACAACCTGTTTTCAAAAATTATTCTTGTTTTCAGTTTTAAAAACTAACATAAAAAGATTTTTTTATTTCTGATTTTAATTTTCAAATTTTAATTTTTTAAATATTAGAAAACATATCATTCAAACAGTTTTTAGTTTTAAAAACTAACATACAAAAACAGTTAGAAGATGTTTTTTGTTTATGATTTTAATTTTCAAATTTCAGTTTTTTAATTGTTGGAAAACATATAATTCAAATAGTTTTTTTCTGCAATTTCTTTGGAAAAACAGTTTCTACAAATGGTTTTTAAATACAGTTTTTGAAAATTGCAATTAAACATGCTCATGCACTTTTTATGGTCTTCCTAAAAGTGAGAATAAACCGGCACAAAAAGTTCTTTATTATTTCTTTCTCTATTATGCCCTCAATAGTGGTGTCTTTAATAGTGTGAAGAAATTGGCACACTAACCAAAATTGTCTTTTTATACAAAATGAAAATTTTCTTTTCTTCATCTCATTCTTTCTCTTATATCTCTATAGTAACAAACAACCGTACAAAATCTACTATATTCTTCACCCATTTCTCACTACTTATATTGTCTCTCTTTCTCTTCTCAACTAAACAAAATATAATGGGATCTATCTAACTATCTAAGTACTCGTACACCAGGCAAAATTTACAAACTTTTGGGTTGATTTATAAATGCCACACAAACTTAGGAGCCGTCCGTGCATGATGATGGTGGCCCACATGGGTGGGCCAAGTATGCCCTCATAGATTCTATGGGTTTCACCAAAACTCATTTGTCTATTCCTTGGGTGGCCATGCCATTGCATGCATTAACACTAGCAGCATCAAACATAGCATTAATTTAACTTGCTCATTAAATTAAGCTCTTAAAAAATGGATTTGTAGCCGTTACTCACTTTTCATAATTTAGAACACCTCCTAGATCTGACTATAAGAAAAATACAACTAGATGAATAAAAATGGTATACCTATAAAATAATATTAAAATAAGTTGAATTACTTATGCTTTTTTATAACAATAATAAACTTGGCTCCGATCACGAGATGTGGCGTACTGTTTAATTAACTTCGTTTCTTTACTACGAAATCAGAAGTTTAATCATCACTCATGAAAATAAAGCACATTTTACGACCCGTGTTTATCGTTTACCCACAACTATAAAAATGCAGCACGGCAGTTAATGCATAGTTAATTATGTGTTCTTATATCACTATATGTAATTGTGAACCAAAGTTTGATTAATAGTAAGAAGCCCATGTGGGTGCAGTTGTTGGACGTGGCATGTGGTGAAGATGGCCACGTGGAAGGTCCCTCGGATTCTTTGTTGGTTGAAAATAATGAGTGGACTGTGGAAGGAACAAACAGATAGATCTGTCTTGTTTCTACGGCCTGCCTGCCAGACAGAACATGAACACGTTAGAGTGCAACATTTCTTGACCACATTTGCGAGGACCAAACCTTCACTCACATCCACGGCGCGTCGTTCTCTTCGCCCTCCAAATTTTCATTTATGGATTCGACAATAAATAATTTTGATGGAATACATATTTTTATGAGATTTGACTTTGTGTTCTCCTTCTTACTTGATTCATTTTTCTCATCACTAGACGAATACTTTTTGGTTATAATTTTGATAATTTTAGATTGATATTAAATTTTGACATACATATTGGTCATATATTTTTTTTGTACAAACATAATGGCTATATATAAAATAATTTTAGATTGATATAATATTTTTTTATAGACTTATATCATAGAAATACTATAAATTCGTTTCTATATACTAAAGTCCAGACTTTATCCTTAAATTTTACTAAGTCATATTACACATATTTTTCATAAAATCAAGTATGTATAGTTATTTCATGTTGAGACATTTATCATGAACTTTTTCACATTAAACTAAACTTAATTAATGAGATTTTATTTTATCCTTCTATCATTGTGAATTTGTCAAACTTATTTATAAATACTGATATGTTTAAAGAAAAATATCGTTTCATTCAAAAGTAATATTGCTTTTTTTCCCTAAAAAAATATTGTTTTTTTTCATTTTTTTCATAACTAAACAAAATGAGAGAAGAGACACATTATTTCTCTCTCTCTCTCTCTCCATATCTCTTATTTCTATTTTATCAAACAACTTATAAATCTCTTATTTTTTCTCACAATTTCCTACTTACTCATCTTCTCTCTTGTCATTTTGTCCATTCTTACTTTCTCATTTAAATGAAATTGTTCTTTTAATAATAGAACCGTGAGCACCTCTAATCTTTGTTTGATTGACATAGTTATGTTCACAACGGAGCAAGATGAGGCATTGTAGGGTGATCGAAATAATCCGGTCAAATCACCCAGACAAGTGTTGATTGAGGAGGAAGCGGTGAAATTCCGGTGAGGCGAGGAGGTGGTCTTCGTGGCACTCCGTCTTCCGTCAAGCCCAGAAGGGATCCCTACGAGAACACTCTGATGCTCAAGTTAGAGGCGTGTGGTTTAGAGGGAAAGTGCGATTATGGAGAAAAGAGTGTGTACCTTATGTTCACCATGTCTTGCCTTTTATAGAGGAAGGGCTCACGTGGTTCGAGATTTTCATATGTGTGTTTGGGGCATTATTGAGCTTAGCACCCTTGTCTTGATTGTTGTGTCGTAGTCACATAATGTGATGTGGTGTAAGGATTGACTCATTTCGTCGGCAATGCGGTGATCAAGTGAAGAGGTATTGGACCGATCGAGGGGACGGTTGGATTTTACCTTAGAACACCTGACCCCAACACTACTATTTTAATTTCTTCATCTTTGATGTTGTTAACCTTGGTGGAGGAATTGCAATGCTATGTAGCCATGTTATAAGAAAAACCTTAACAGGTTATACTTAGTCATGCGAGAAGTGGTTTGAGGAAGAGTTTGTTTTCATAAAGGCCACTCAAGGAGAGAATCCTTTTTTTAGAGAGAGGATGGGACAAAAAGGTTACTGTTATTTTGGAAAGAGGGAAACCTGCCCAAGGATGTCAAGGGAGTATTTTGTCTCTAGTATTTCTCTTTATTTTGATGAGAAAAAGTATTTCCGTGATCTCGCAAACTTCATTAACAAGAAGCAAAAGTTTTTCTCTCCAAAGAATTAATCAATCGCACCCATATGAAAGTTAAAAAGTATTTGGGTAAACACTCGTATTTTGTTTTGTTTCCATATTTCTTCTTTTTTCTTTTTATCCTGACTAACTTTTCCCACCTTTTTGTCTTAGAAGACCCTTAAGTTTCGAACTTTGATCTCATGGCTGAGATACTTGACATCTAGGCTGAGGAAGAAATGGTGCAAACCAAGCTAAAAGGAGGCTAAAGTGCAATCCTTGAAGAATGCTGAAATATCTTCAACTAATGATTAGGCTCACAGAAATGTTATTGAGAATGTCTCTGTGAGCCTTGAGAAAGGAAAAATGGTAGAGAACACCATGCAAGCTGATTCCACTCCACTAGCTGGTGGTTTAATTTTTGTCGTTGATGATAAAGAAAATCAGTTAAACAATTCTCCCACTCCAAGTCCAAATAAGATGTGGACAAAAGTGGCCATGAAATAATCCATCGTTAAGAAAACAAAGGCCACTAAGAAGAAATTTTTGTAAGAGAAAACCCTAAGAGAAAAGAGATGAGCAATAAGGCTTCGAGAGTTTGGGATTCTAAGTTCATCAAAGACTTCCAGGTTGTGGATGGTGTTACTGATTAATGACTTTACTCGTAGCCAACTCTAGAGTGTTGGTCCTTGTGCCTCAATTTGAGCAGGATTCTTCAAACAATGCTAGGAAGGCGTCTCAATATGTAAAAGATGTCAGTATGCTAAGCCTGAGGAAGCTGAGCGGGAGAGATAGAAGGAGAAACAAGTCCTTAACTCCGAGCTTGGGATCCTTAAGCAAAAGGTTGTGGACTTGGAAGCTAAGTGTTCTCAAGTTGAAACTGTAGCTTCCACAGCCATGACTCCTTAAAGGACGAAGAAGAACAACTTGCTATTGCTGCAAACATAAAGAGGCTTACCCTAGTAAGCTCTGAAAAGGATAGTGCTCTTGCTCTTGCTCAGGACGAGGAGAATAAGAATGAGATGCTTCAAGCGTCTCTTGAAGATGCCAATGCCCAGATTGCCAAATTGGAATGGATGATTTCTCGAGGGCTGACTGTGGCCTTTGAGAATGTTGTTGAGCAATTAACTATCTTAAATCTAAGTCTTAGAAGGGAATGAGCTTTTGGGAAAATAATTGTCCGAGATGGGGTGACCTTTGAATCAATCAACGGCATCTACATCTCTCGTAAAGACGTTATTCCCTCAACCCCAATAATTTAAGTTTTTATTCAAGATGTATCTGACCTCTTGTGTATGGATCGCTCAATGTCTTAATCTCCTTGGATAATCATCTTGACAAAGTTAAAACTGAGTCTTATGTAATTAAACCTGACTCTCTACATATCAACATGGACTAGGCTCAAGCCGAGTCCTTATGATCTAGATCGAGATTCATCATCTTGCCTTCTTTGGAGAATCTATCAAAACCCTTCAAAACTATGCTACAGTGGACTGTTTTGTTTAAAAAATCAGCACCAAAGCTTAAGCACCGGGTATATTGGTATTCAAGATATTTTGATCTTGTAACATCAAGGTAAAAGAGATACGTTGACCGTAGAAATATACGCGAAGACATACCCAGAAAGACGTATATCTCGGATATGTCTGTGTGCATCATTTTCTTCAGTTCACACAGCACACAAGCGAAGTCCCACAAAGAAGAAGAAGAAGCTCTTCCTCTGATTCAGTGATTCTCTCTTTCTCACACTTCACAAACTCCACCGCAACCATTAACCACAAACCCAGATTCCTCCCTTTCTCCTCTCTGTGTTGTTCTTTGAAGCATTTCGACAAGCACTATAGCTCCACTGTACTGGGTGTGGGTGTTTCTCAAATGGCCGACACTCGCCGGCAACGATGAAGATCTCCGGCAACTCTCACCGACCACCGCCGCCATTCCCGGCGGGCATTGCTCCCAGCTCTCTGAACCCCTCACCGGACTCGGATCTTCAACCGCACCGGAGGACATCCCGCCGGAAGCCGGCTACCCGGTTGAGGCGTGGCGGGGCATCGGTAGGCAAACGGAGCAGGCCTGAAACCCCTTTGTCGAAGTGGAAGATCCATGAGTACAGAGAGGGGAGCTGTGCCGGCGGCGATCCGATCGAGGAGCTTGACCGGAGACCCTGCCGGAAAAGGGAGCCTCAACCGCCGGTTGTCTCGGCGAGGAAGCTCGCAGCTGGACTGTGGCGGCTTCAGCTGCCGGAGGTTGCAGCGGGTGATGCTGGAAGGCGAGTTGGTTCGAAACTTCAGGTGAACCATCTCAGGGTTTTCCTTTTGTTCAAGATCATTTCAGTTTCTCAATCCCTTGTCACTTGCATTTACTGTTTCTAGTTGAAATATGAGTTTTCTTATGCAATGTGCTTCTTTACTCTGTTGTTTAGGTTTTATCTTTTGTGCTTATTGCTTAGTTTTCAAGTCTAAGTTGAGTTTGACCTTTTTGATTCCCTCCTTTTTCATCATTCTGCATGTTCATTTTGTGTGCCGATGGCACTTTTATTAGACTTTCAGTTGCTATAATACCCTTTTTTCCCCTCTCTAGGGTACTATTACCTTTGGTGATTTGTCTGAGTTTTTCTTGGTTGTTACTATTTGCGTTATATGTTATAATCAGCTATAGATAAATGATTGATATCTGATGAGTAACGGTATGCAAGAATAAAAAGATGTGTACTGGAGTAATAGTAATTAATCCTTGACCTTCAATGAAAGGGGAAAAATGATCAATTATCATTGTCAGCCTTAAAAGTGTTGTATTGTTGACTCATGACTGATTAGGTCTACTGCAGAAGCCATAATTGCTTTTTGGTAATGGAGAAATGAGTTGACTAGGGTTTGTTTGGGGAGATGGTTGTATTTATGTAAGTATTCACATTTGGAACTTTTATGCTTTCAATGCTTGATCTTAATTAAACTGTGCAATCTGCTGATTTGTGTTCCTGATTTGTGTCCCTAATTTTCTAGATTCTGTTATTAGGTATCTATGCATTTCTGTTGACATTAAAGAGTTGTTCAATGCATGTCTTTATCATGTAATTATTGTCATTAGTTTAAGAGCTTAGTAGTTTCTTTGCATTATAAATTTCATAGCTTTCTACTTTAGCTTATAACTGATATCACATATCTGCAGCATGGAGTTGGCCATGTAGACCATCCATTTCTCAGTCATCAAAATGGCATGATGCATGGTTCTGCTATGAAGAATCCATCACAAAGTCCTCATTCCATTTCTGGGACAATGGATGGATTCTTTTGTGAGGTATTATGTTTCTTATTTATTACTTAAATTCGTCAATCGCAAGTGTTAATGGCTCTTGATAATTGAAGATTATTGAGTGAAGGCCAATAGGCCATATATATGTAAAAAGCAAAGCCTGAAACTAAATAATACCCTGTTGCACATGATCTTCTTGTAAGCATTGCATCACCTGTAAGCTTTTTTTTTTTTTTTTTTTTCCCATCGGTGAAAGCATGGGGCCAAGGTCCCAAACAAGAAGGAAACTATTTGGAGACTAATCTAGGTATAGAGGTCCCACACAATCATGACTGAAATGACTAGTAAGATTGTAAGAACACTTGGAGGATCATTCCAGATTTTGATCCTTCTATGAGCAAGAACACTAGACTGTAGACAGTCGCACACTAGTTTGCTTCTCTGTATTGTTGCATGAATCATGATATGGACCAGCAAGTACCTCTTCAAAAGCTACTTGATGATCATTTAGTTCTGGAAGTAGTATCATTTCCCCTACCATCAACCCTTGATCATATGGAACAAACCAACTAGCAAATGCCTTTTTAATCATTATAAGTCAATGCGTTTTTTGTGCTAAGGTCTGCTATTGCTCTAAGTTAAGCTACAGATATACAGCAAACTGTACTATTTTAGCATGTGGTCATGATCTACTGTCATAAAAATCTAAAATGTATCAAGTTCATGCACAAAGTACAGACATATGTCTCATGTTAGCTGACATGAAAGCCACCCGAGTTGAACTTTTAAACAAATAAAGAGATATTATATCTAGATAAATGTATTGGATAATTGGCCTTGAGTTAAGAATTGAATTTAGTGTTGCTTAGATCCATGCTATGTATAGGTGTAAGCTTTTTCTAAAAGTGCATGGGTAAAACATTTTCACATTGCTAGATAAACCAACATAGTGAAAGTAATTTAAAAGTAAGGAAGCTTTAATGGTTGAGGAACGAGTTTAAAAGTGTCTCAGTCTTACTCAACATAAGTGAGAGTAGCCTATTGAAGTGTTTATCTTAAATGAACTTTGTTCTTCTGCAGCTCAAGCCTTCTTTCCAGCTTTCTAGTACTGCCATGGAGGGGGCAACAAAGTGGGATCCTGTTTGTTTAAAAACATCAGATGAGGTGCAGCATTTCTACGGCCAGACCAAACTCCTTGACCAAAAGGTCAGCACTGTTTCTGCTGTATCTGCTCTTGAAGCTGAGCTAGAGCAGGCTCGTGTGCGGATTCAGGAGCTCGAGACCGAATGCCACTCCTCCAAAAAGAAACTCGAGCATTACTTGAAGAAAGTAAGTGAGGAAAGGGCCTCATGGCGAACCAAAGAGCATGAGAAAATTCGTGCCTACATTGATGACATTAAAGCAGAGTTGAGTCGAGAAAGGAAGAGTCGCCAGAGGATTGAAATTGTCAATTCCAAGTTGGTTAATGAGTTAGCAGATGCTAAGTTATTTGCAAAGCGCTACATGAAGGATTATGAGAAGGAAAGGAAGGGCAGAGAATTGATTGAGGAAGTGTGTGATGAGCTTGCTAATGAAATTGGAGAAGACAAGGCTGAAGTTGAAGCATTGAAGAGGGAATCTATGAAGCTTAGGGAAGAAATGGAAGAGGAGAGAAGGATGTTACAGATGGCTGAAGTATGGCGTGAAGAACGTGTTCATATGAAATTGATAGATGCAAAAATTGCTCTCGACGAGAAGTATTCACAGATGAATAAACTTGTAGCAGATTTGGAAACCTTTCTCAAGTCAACAAATGTGAACCAAAATGGAAAGGAGACGAGAGAGGCACAATCACTTCAACAGGCTGCAGCGGCTGTGAACATTCAAGACATCAAGGGATTTTCATACGAGCCATCCAATCCAGATGATATTTTCGCCATTTTTGAAGATTTAAATTCTGGTGAACCAAATGAGAGGGAGATCGAATCATGCATTGCTTACTCTCCAGCAAGTCACACCTCAAATATTCGTACTGTTAGTCCTGAAGCTAACTCCATACGCAAGGCTAACCTGCAGAGACATTCTGATGTATTTATGGATGATAATGGTGAAATAGAAGATGAAAGTGGATGGGAAACTGTAAGCCATGTCGAGGATCAAGGATCAAGTTATTCACCAGAAGGGAGTACCCTATCCATGACAAAGAATAGCCGAGTAAGTAACGTCTCGGGGAGGAGTGTGCTTGAGTGGGAAGAAAATGCAGGTGAAGCGACTCCAATAACTGAAATTAGTGAAGTCTGTTCAGTACCGTCTAAGCAATCAAAGAAGGCATCATCCATTGCAAGGCTTTGGAGGTCTGGCCAAGCCAATGGGGATAACTACAAGATTATCTCCATGGAGGGAATGAATGGGAGGCTTTCAAATGGAAGGGTATCTAATGGGGGCATCATGTCTCCTGACTGGGGACATGGTAAAGGTGGATTAAGCCCGCAAGACATTTTGTGCCAGTTGAGTTCTCCCGAGTCAGGAAATCTGCATAATCGAGGCAAGAAAGGATGCATTCCTCGCACTGCACAGAAGAATAGTTTGAAAGCCAGACTTTTGGAGGCTAGGATGGAAAGTCAGAAGGTTCAGTTGCGCCATGTCCTTAAACAGAAGATTTAGATGGGAACAAAGGCAGAGATTGCTCACATGTGTAATTGAAGAATGATCCACCAGCTGCAGTGTTTTGAATTGTGGAAGTGCAAATCTGCTACATCTACAAAAACTGCTCAGAAATGATGAGGAGGGTCATAAATAAATGCAATTTTCCTGCCTCAAACTCTGGCCACGTTTCAGTTCTTCATTTTCACGCATATTAAGCATTAAGCAGGTAAATAGCCTGCTATGTAATCCATCGTGCTTCATTTTGTGTAGGATCTTATGAAAATTATGAGAAGCATGTTGCTTGTATTGTATCATTCTAAGTCCAGGGACCAATATGTAGTGAAACCATATCATAAAGTATAGATGGTAACATTATCTTTTTCTTTTCTGATTTTCTATCATAGTAGACGTGGCCTAGAATTTGTTACAGATTGTAGGAGTTCAGGAGGAGGATTTCTGGTCCCAGGACAGAAAAATCATTACAGCTATTAAAATTTCATATTTGAATGCTGGGACCACTTCCCTGTGTGTATCATTTTGTTCTTTTGAATAATGAGGGCTGTTTTAACTGTTTAATGAAAAATAATGAAAATGAGATTACTTTTTGCTGCCTTTTGATTGCCCATAAATGTTTGTTCACACTTGAACAACACCACCTATGAGAAAAATGAAGAAATAAGAGAGAAATGAGTATATGATAGTGATGTGATAAGGAAAAAAGAGAGATAGATAGAGAAAGAAAGTGAAAATGAAATGGAAGAGAAAGAGAGATGTGAACGGATCAAAACTTTGTTTGCTGATAATTGATGTGCAATGGTAAGCTGAAAGAACATGCCCTTCAAGGTTATCTATTACAAGGGATTAGTATATGGATATCTATTTTAAATTAAAATTTAAGATTAGAAAATAAAAAAGGGAAGAGATCAAATGATATCAATGTCAAACTTGTATACTTACACCACTTCATAACTTTTCATATAATGTTAATTTAATCAATCCAAACCACTTAATCATGTTATATTATACTGATTATCATGCATATAAACTTTCATACAATTTAGATATTCATAAGCATGCAATCAAATAGTAAACATTTACTTCTACTTAAATAAAATATTATACGTTAAAATAAAATAATATGATGGAGTAGTTACTGATATTTTATTTATATGAAATTTTGTAAATTTTATATACTTTATAATAACATTCAATTCAACGGTTTGTATTGATTAAATTTGCATTATATAAAAAATCATGAAATTATGTAAGTGTAGAAGTTTGACACCTGGTGTGATTTAATCACTTCCCAATAAGACCATCAGTCATGCAAACTTTGGAAAATCGAGTTTGGTTTGAATTAACTGCAATCGTTGGTTGACAAATTTTTAACTATTGGAAGCTATTTTTCACTTATATAAGGTGAACGAAGTGAAATTTGTGTTTCATGTATTTATTATACTTAGTTCATTTTCAGAAGTGTACTTTTTATTATAAAAAAAATCACTTTCAGAAGTACAAAATTTGATTGTTCTAACGTAGACTAGCGACCGCTGTGAATCTCATTCGGAAACTTTGGGCATCGAAAATTTTCAGATGAAGGGATAATAAATTACAGGTCTAGTGGTTGCAATGACTCGCATTTAACGCAAAGGGCGTTGCTATTTGTGCTACCCTCATAGCTATTGACGCCATCCCATTTTCGTGGAAATGGCTAAAATACCCTTTAATTAAAAAACAACTTTACACTTCCCCCACCATTTTCGTGGAAATGGCTAAAATACCCTTTAATTAAAAAACAACTTTACACTTCCCCCACCACCCCACCTTCATCACCTATCTCCTTCCTCAGTACAAGAAGGTGGTGTTGAAGCGCAAGGCCACAAGAACTAGAAAATGTGGGTGTCCTTTGAGGTTAAGATGGAGGCCTAATATATAATAATTTGTAATTTTATTTAAAGATTATCTTTTGAATATTTTGACATACAAAGTAGTTTTTTAAAAAAGCATCTTATACATTGTAAAATATTTTAAAAATTGATTTTTTTAAAGAAATAAAGTATGAATCTTATTTTGGTGTATTTAATTTGTTTTCGCAATTTTAAAAAGTATTAACCTTATAACGAAGATATGTAAAAATTACAAAGATGATATTAGATTGTACGTTAATGTTTTTATTCATTTCATGTGACTAAAATAGGTATAAAATACTAAATTAGATTGTGCACAAAAGAGACAAATTGCCTCGTGAGTCTACCTGATGGAAGATTTTGCTCAGTCCCTCTATAAGATGCACATTCTTGACTATCATCTGCAGGAATGTACTCCACTCCTATTTCAAGATTTTGATTTTTCTGGTGTCTCCTCTGTCCATAGTGTTTCTGTTTACTTTTTACTCTTGTTCTCATAATATAATAATTAGGTAAGGGTGTAAACATTGTTATCTTTATCTTTCTATTTTTAAACTTTAAGCAGTTTTTTTAGCTTTTTATTTGTTCCACAATTTTGCAAATACGGTCAATATTTGTGTAACAGGGAGAAATTAGTGTAGTGGTTTCCCAATTTAAAGACTAATATTATAATATTTTGCATGATTGAATAAGGGGTTTACATATTTTTATTTTTTTTATTAAATTGCTTTCAGAATTCCGAACCGAATGTGATGATGGCCAAAGGTATATTCGAGAGTGCAACTCCTAAGGCTCGAACACTCAACTTAGGGGTTCAAACAACCACTTTTTACCACTGCGACCGGCACCCGTTGGATTAATTTTTTTATTTCAGTCTTCTATTTTCAGTAATAAATATTAAAGTGCTACCCTATTTATTCTCATTATGGAGAAGAATACAATTCCACAAGTCTCTTGTGTTGTTTTTGCCATGAAAATGTAACTCCTGACAATTCAGTCCTTTTGCATCCACTATGATGTCTGAGAACTGAGCCATATCTTGGTGGGAATAACATGACTCAAGAAAGAAAGTAAAATTAAAAAAGATGAGTTGCCAATTGCCATGCAGCATAATAAAGACCTTAAACCTCAAAGCATTATGGTTTATCATTACCCTCTATCAGTGCAAGACAGATATTATAGAAAACAAACGTGTTGTATCTCTAATTCAGTTTCAAAATATAAAAACCATAATTGTAAAACAAGAGAAGACTAAATTGAACCCCCAAATCAAGATTTGAGAAAATCTAGTAGAAACTCTGCATACTCTTGGCAATAAGCATTAACATGGACCTTATGGCTGTTGTTGCAGGAGCCGCTCATAAGTGAAATAATTTCCAGCAGAAACTTCCTGAATTTCTTCAAAGCAGTTATGGGATTTGGGAACCAAGATTCCTTAGGAGTTGACATAGATGTAAAGGAAGCCAACATCAGTACTACTGAAAAGCCTTTCTCAATCGAAATTGTCAATTTTGATGGGATTAATATCATCAGCAACATTGAAGTGGCCAATCAATCTTGCAAAGAAGACCATTTGTTGTTCAAGTGTAAACTTGATGTTCTCAGCCTGCATCCAACCCATTATAGCATATCGTCACTATTTCGTATGTAAATTTCAGAACTAAAAATAATTAAATCAGCATGTACCTTTCGGAAACCATGTTGTTCTCCTTCATACTCAACAAGAGCAACCGGCACACCTTTTTCCTTCAGAGCCTGGTAAATCTTGCGAGCTTGATCTGGCAGCACAACCTGCAACATGCAGAATTTATTTAATTTAAGAATAGTTTAACAACTTCAACTCAAGAGTCCTTCAAGCATTAAACGCCCGTTTGCTTTCCTGTTTACGCTGACACAAACGGGAAAACACACATCTCAATTCATCAACGGAGAAGTAAGATTTTATCACGATGACTCAAACCTAGGTTGGCATTGAGTTCAACAGAAACCCAAACATACACTAAATATGAGAAGGACGTAATGATAATTGCATGTTACTAACCCTGTCCTCCAATCCTTGAAATAAAATAATGGGACAAGAAAATTTGTCAACGTGATTGATAGGGGATCTTGCAAAGCCCTCCTTCTCACCTCCTGCAACCAGTTAATAGACTGAACATCAAATGAAAAAAAACAAACCTAAGAAATAACAGTTACCTTAAACGGTTGACTTACCAACTAATTTATCAATGTAATGAGATTCAAATTTATGGGTCTCTGCAGTCAACAAGTTCAAGTCAGCTACCTGTTTGAGAGACCAATTACCAAATAAAATCAGTAGAAAGAACTATAGATTAACTTAATTCTTTGTTAAAATTGTAAGTCATAAGAACATATTGACATAAGGCAAGAGGCTGAGTTTACCTCTAACACCATAACCAATTAAATGGATTTATTAAAATTAATCACTTAAAAGACTATACTAGTGGGTAAAAAATAGTTTATTAAGTCTTAATCTGTCTGTCAAAGAAATGAAACCAAATGACATGTTCAAACATCCAAATAATGTGAATTGATGACAAGTCAGAACTTCCATGAAGCCTATTTCTGGTAAATAGATAAAGTAGATTACTACAATCTTTAGGAAAACGAATTAATATGGATAAATAGAGTGGAATTGAAGATTTAGAAGGTGCACTCACACCATACAAAGAAGCCCCGGCCTTAAAGGTTTCTTTAAAAGCAAGTGCAGCTAAGGTGGTATACCCACCAGCAGAGCCCCCTGTTATACACAGCCGCTCTGCATCTACCTTTCCACTGTCAACCTAGATAAGAGATTACATTAGACAACCGCTTTAATAACAGATCCATCAACAACAAATGCAAGAAACAATAAGAAATGAGATAACAACCAAATATGTGGCACAACTACAACAGTCATTGACATCAACTATTCCCCATTGTCCCAAAAGCCGTTCTCGGTAATCCCTGCCATAACCTTCGAAATAATATTATAGTCAGAGGAACTGAGTTTCATCTTTTTAACAAGTGGGTGAGTACAAAACAGAGAGGGGGAAGGGGGATATATAGTTTAGAACATAATTTTGTGGACAAGGTGAGAAACAAACCAGTGCTTCCACCGTAATTAACATCAACGAATGCCCAACCCCGACTAGTCCAGTACTGAATGCTCAAATTTAAAATTCCATGTGATTCAGCAGTTGGTCCTCCTGAAACATTCCAACAAAATAATACACTGATAAAAGTGTCTGTTGTATAAAGTTATTAGAGTAAGAGCATCCACACATAACAAGTTTGCCAAAAGTAATTAGGTGCAAGAAATGCAGTAACCAAGTACATCACTGTTTCTAAATTGAAAATTTGATTCAGTTGAGAAATTTCAACAAACTTGTTCAAAATAAACCAGCGAGGATTTTTTGTTCACAAATAAAGGCTTTTGATTCTTAAGTATCATGTCTGCAGGTCATGAGACATCAAACTACAAATGAATTCTGGTTTCACAATGAAGACCCCACGCCACAAGTTTTAAGCATCCAAGTGGCCAAATGATTTTGAATTTGATAATTCCTGATACAAGGCAAAGATTTACCATGGCTCTTCAATAGTAATGGAGGTTTCTCTCCATGACTGGCTTGGTAAAGAGGATTAGATGGGGGATAAAAGTATGCATACGCATTTTGACCGGGAACTTCAGTTGGGAATTCAATCAACTCTGGCTTACTGATGTACGAACTATACTTTAAACTATCTGGTGAGGAAGACCAAATAATATGGAAGTCCACTGCTTTTGATTTATCATCATCTAAAGTCACCTGAAAAGTGAAAAATAAGAGAGCTATCAGGGGATGCATTGAAATAATTCAGAAATAGAGTGGTGGAGGGAAGAAGGAAGCACTTTGGCCACTGATGATGGAAGAACTGCAGACGCTCCTTCCACATATAGGCAATCATTACCAGAAGTCTGCAAATGATGTCATAATTAAGATTACTACAATATTTCAAGAATCCTAGATATGAAAGGGATGTTAAAAATTACAATGTTATCTATTCAGTGAAAGGGGTATGAAAATTACAATGTTATCTATTCAGTGAAAGGGATATAAAAATTACAATGTTATCTATATCAGTGAAAGCGATATCGAGCACAGTTGGTTTTGAGCCCTGCACATCTTCAATAATTCCGAGATATGACTTCCCCTTCTGCCTGCAAAGAAAACCAAAATGTTGAATCAGATGTACCAGATTGCACAAAAGAAAAGACAAAAGGAGATAGATTTGCAGGTAGCAAACCTAGAATTACCTGTAGCTGCAAGCAATTAAGTTTCTCTGTTTATGGCTCTGAACAAATTCATAAGAATTCATACCGAAAACCCATAATGGCCTTGCAAACTCAGCATCCAAAGAATAAACAGGCAAAACCTTATTCTCAGACTCGATCTGTGACCAATTAATGAAGTCAAAAAGGAAGGTATAAATAATTAATCAATTCTTTAGTGACTTATGCATGCCCAACCAGAAAAAATGCAGTCAAGCATCCTTGCAATCGAATTGTTTGTCACAATCATCTTGTGGTAAGAGGGAATAGAAGACAGACAGAAAAAAGGAATAGAAGATAATATGAAGAGTAAAATATCAACAAGCCTCTGTTGTATTATTACAATAGTAGAGATATTAAACCTCGCTAACCGGAACAAAGAACAACCAAAGTATTTCCCCACTAAATAAAATCAGTTCCATGGATCAATCAACGCTATAATGTACTATATAAATGATGTCTGATGAAAGATCATTTAAATTCAAATCCTTCTTAATGGTTTGTCTATAGTTTTCCTTAGTTTCTCTCTAGCTCTATTAATTAAAATAACCTCTATTTGATCTAACCTCTTTTACTAGAGCTTTTATGAGTCTTCTCCAAATATGTGAAAATAACCTAGAGAGAGACATTTTCTACAACAGAAGCTACACCCAACTTTCTTTCTAATTTGTTATCGGTCTCAACCCTATCTTCTCTTGTGAGACCACTCATACATTATAACATTATCACCTTTGCGGTATTGAGCTTAATTTCTTATTACCTCTTTAACATCCAACACTTGGTACCATACAACATCTATATATGCGGCAAATGCATACCTTTCATATGAAATTAAAATTTTCCAGAGTATTAATGAGTATTTATCAATGCAGAAAACCAAAAGTTAATGAAAGTAACTATTTGTAATTCATGTCCTGCAGAAATAACCAGTGAAAGAAAATTACCCATTTATGGAGATTCCAAAAACCATTTCCCCTATCTGTGATGAAAAAAAGTTCACCTGCATATTTAAAAAATAATAATAATAAACAGGTTGCACAAAACAACATAATAAATGCTCCTATTGAAGTCCATATCAAGCTTCAAATCAATAACATTCAATGAGAACAACAACTCATGAGCGAATGATATGCTCTAGAAGCATGGGAGTAAAAATAAAAAAGTAAGATTGTAAGGATATCAAAGTTTCAAATCATATAACATTAAGAGACCATAAAATTAACATATACCAAAGATCCAGAGCCCATGTATGAACATGGCTTGATGATCATAAGAAAACATTTAGTCAACAAAACTACATGCTTATAGCTATTGTTAAAATGACAAATTTTTGCTCGAAGAAAAATGCAAAGTTCTTTTAGGAATTGGGCCGGGGGGAGGGGTGTTCCAAGAAATGCCTAGTTTATGTACCATCAGGGGACCACTTGGGTTCAGTTGGAGACTCCACAAGTGAAGGATCACACCCCGCAACACAGACACGCTTAAAGATCTCTCTGCATAGAGACAAGATAATTAAGCTTCAAGTTGAAAGTGAGATGCATATTTAATAAAGAGTATCATCAACTATCGCATGGAACTTGAAAACTAGATACAGGATACAAAATAAGGCAGAAATGAATGGTAAACAAGAAAAATCTTTTAAAGGGAATAAAATGGATACAGTAGCCTGTATGAAAACCATGCATGAATATGAGTATCAATACAAATAACCTTGAAGTATTAGCGTAATAGTTGAGATTAGCAAAGTGGATAGAAATCAAGTGATCACTTTTCTCTTTTCCAAGGTTATGAAAAGGGTAGGCACAATGTAATGTAACTAATCAACAAAACATCAGACTGATGTTCGATTCAGAAAAGTTCTGAATATCGGCAAAAGTAGCAGCTGCTCATACTTAAAGAAAATTACATCTTTGACATGATAATTATGAAAAACCAAAGCTCATGTAACAAAAGAAAAGAAAATCCCATCGTCACATCACCTAAATAGGAAAACCTACATGGTGAGAAAATTTTCTTAATTCTTTCATGTTACAACTAAACAGAGTTATGCTCACCCTTTTTCTGAAATATAGCCAACCCAAAGTTCTGATTTATCCCAGGGCATGTTGGGGTGACTCCATTGTATCCATGCTATTCTTTCACTTTTAGCATCTAGACGTGGGAAAGCATAGAAGTCACTCCCGCCAACTAGTACTGCTGGTTCTGAATGTCACACAATCCAGTCAGATATAATAGTGATTGTATTATGAAATCAGCCATCAAACAAGTAAAACTGTGAAAATAGCACAACTATTAAAAATCTTTGACAAGCAACAATTATATACTTAATTGGATTTGAGCTTCAAAGTATTCATTCAACCGCTTGAGAGGCTAAACTCACAAGTAACATGCAAATTATTACCTTGAGCATCCTTGCTGTCAAGTGATATAGATACAATTGTTGTAGGTGGATTTAGACTGCTCTCCCGACGATCTAGCAATATCAATGAATGATTTAATAAGTAAAAACAGTGCAAATATTCTAACAAAAGCCTTGAAAATAAACTGGTTCTGGAGACTGGACTGCTTACCTTCCCTTACACTAATAAAACGGTTAAACCGTGCATCCAATATTCCATCAGCATAGCTGACTGCAGGGCTACCATAATCTGGAGTAAGAGGGGCAGGAGGCACATCTGTAGGGTACAAACAACAAAATATTCCAGCACTTATAAGAAAATTACTTCACATAAACCTATCAAAATAACATAACACTAAAACAATACTCCCAGATTGTTACTATACATGCATACATAGTAACATGAGAGTAAGACTACACAAAAGGGCACAGAAACAAGTGTGATTTACTCATTTCATGTTAATAATACAAAATGGCTTTGTTTAGGAAAGAATGGATATTGGGAACCAAATTTGATGCTTGGCTACATGCTCACCCAGTGAAGTGATTGATTGCTTGTACAATCTCTGATCCTTGTAGTTTGCAAAAAAGACACTATCCCCTGAAACAGTGAAAGCACCACCTCCATACTCCTGAGCCAGTGTTCTCACTCCAAACTCCTTAGGAGTAATATCCACAGGGTCACCACCTGGATTTTCTGGCTCAAGCACAAGAACTGCCCTTCTGAAACCCCAAAACAAAAGAGTGAATGTGAATGGCCAAAAGGGTCAACTTGCAAATTCCAAAAGTTTGCAACTTTCATCTTTTTCTGCTTCCACCCTCTCAGAAGTTCCTTTTTTTTCAATTTTCAATGAAAAAAAAAGGTTAATAACTCAAAGGGGCACTTTAAGCTTACCCTGATTCGGTTGGACGAGATTCGAGCCAAATGAGGCGGCCGCGGCCATCGACGGCGGTGCCGCCGAGCCTCTTGGAGGCGCCGGAGACGACATCGGCGGTGATGGGTGACTTCCAAGAGCCATAGGGGGCGGTAATTCTATCGGAGTCGGAGGTGACTGTTGAAGAAGACATTCCCTTTCTGCAGTTGTAGCAGCAGAAACGATGTCGTTGAAGAAGCCTTGTACTGAAATGGTTTAAACTGTGAGGGAAGATCAACCTGGAGTAAAAAGATGGTGATGAAGAAGAAGAAACTCGAGTGAGAGTGACAACAGCGATAGATAACGTGGCCATTCGACCATGTTACCCTTGGGCATGTTTACATTATTCTTAAAACTCATGTTTTCTCATACCATTGTTTTTTTTACACATAATATTAGTCTATTAAATTATTTTCGCAATTTTGACCGAGTGCGGTGAAGATTAAATATTTTCCGATGGTGAAGTTTTACTTTTTTTTTTTTTCCCAATGTGTTCAAAACTAAATGGATACAATCACACAATACGAGCCCAAAGAAAGAATGAGTTAGGAATGTTCTTGCTCTTTAGAGATTGCACTATTTCTAAGTATTCAATTTGAATAATGATTTATCCTCCACTGATCCTCCTACACACTAAATGAAAAAAGAATTTATTGCATTTGGTATCTTGAAAGCGTAAAAAACATTTAATTCTTTCTCCATTTAATGTGTAGGAGGATTTATAGGAAGATGGAGTAGGAGGATATAACAATGCTCATTCAATTTTAATCTGAATAAATGCCAACTCCAGAGCAGAATTTTAAGCCAGTATAAGTCCAAGTGCTTCTATTATGCATGGACATAGTGGAAGTGTGGAACAAGTTAATTGCCATTTGGACCAAAGCAAAATTTTCTTTTCCAATGTTTGAATTTGAATCATTAAAAAAAAAAGGATTCCAATGCAACCCGGGAAACTCTGTCATCTAGGTTCTATCAATGTGCAGCTTTGAAATTATAGCACCGTTTGCAGTTATGCACTTGTATTAGACTTTTAATTGTTTTACTATTAACCAAACTTATTTTCTTGAGCCTTAAAAGGAAGGATGTTAAGACTTTGAGAGAATTAGAGGCATATCCAGACTCTTAGATCGTGATTGGTGATCCATAAAGTTTTAGTGCCTGTTTTGAAATCTCAGTCCGGATCTATATTTAGGTTAGATTCACGTTTTTTAAAAGTAAGAAATAGTTATTTTTAGATTCAATAATTAATGATTAATTGAAACTAAACACGCACTTTAAATCCTCCATTTTTCAAGGAAAAAAGTCACCCTTGCAAATGTCAACACTTGTCATATCCCATATCCTCCAACATCCAACTTTTTTCAATTACCAAACATACTTGATAGATACTCTTCCAAGTGCATGGCCCTCTTTAGATGTAGAACACAAGTACAAAGGAAATATCTAGCTGAGTTTTTTTTTTGGTTGGTTGGTTGAAAATGCTGAGTTGAAAGTTGGTTATTGAGTTTGGTATCCTCAACTCAGCCCACTATTTGACCAAAAAAGATGGTGGGATATTTTTTGTCAAGTATCAGAGATTGTGGGCACCAAACCCATTTCGACACCAGTACTACAGAAAAATAAGCATTCATGTGTTCAGGACAAAAATAACAATAATAATAATAATAATAATAATAATAATAATAATAACAATAATAATAATAATAAACAATCTTAGCTCCGTCAGATTTGCTGAAAATTGAGATTGAAAAATTTAAAAACTTACTGACAAAGTAACACAAAAAAACTATATTACAGGACAGAATAAAGCTTGAAGTAAAACAAATATTTGCAAAATTTTATTACTCGATAAATCGAGAGGCAACACCACCTAAAAGATAAAAATGTTCTTTTTTTCACACAAAAAAAAAAGATATTGTAGTAAAATTCACATTATATTTATGTATAGATTTTAAACATGCAATATAAAACTCTTATATTGTACATTGAGCACCAAACAATTTATAGAACAAAGAGCTGTGCTGTGACAACTATTTATCCTACATTGAGATAAAAATGATTTCATTTCCATCCAATATCATAAGCCGAGCAAAATATTATTGTATGCTTCAAGCTTCAGACTCCAATACTACTAGGTAGACCAATCAATTTTGCAAAAACTTCTTTGAGCACAATGCAGAAACAAGTGCCAATAAACTACATACATAATGGACGTATATTTCGCTCTCCCCTTAAGCAGAACCTAGTTGATTCACTCGAAAAAACTATTTTGCATCAGAAAATATTATAGAATATCAAAATACAAAACGCTGGAAACCTTGGAAGAACAAATGATTTCACTGATGATTGTCAAAGACACCATCTACTTAAACTTGCCTCTTTCAGATCCTCAGAACAGAGGAGGGGAGGAGTGAGAAACCAATGAAAATGCAACAAAAAAATTCTATATGTCAGATGGTACCGGTGAAGAAAACTCGTCTTAATTTAAAGTTCAGGAGGTAGCGCCCCATCAATGTATTCATGGATGATTGGAAGTATCAGGCTTGTCTGTCTTCTGGACTTGGAGAAGCTCTGGGTTCCAATATCCGTCGGCATATTCTGAAACCGCACCAAAGTAGGACATTAGTTGATATTGCGATAAAATTAAGGGATAATGACAAACACATTCATGACAACATATGAACAATGTTTAACACAAGCAGGTGTGTAATTCAGAATGATCACATAATCAAATCTGTTGATATCATATGCAGAATTTTATAATTAGACACGAATCGATAGATTTGGTTACCTAACACTACCACAATTTTATGAATAGTTGTTCCCTGGACCTTTCAGTTATGTGTTTCATTGATTGAGAAAAACATGAATGTTTGAATTTTTGTTGAGAGAAAACCTCTCAGCCACATGGAATTATATTCATATTCACACAATTTAGGTATTGATATATCTATTCACAGCAGTTGCATATTTTGCTTCCTATTCTAGCGATACATAATATCAACCAAATCGAACAATATCAAAACTTACACTCAAGCAGGGTGAAATATCAACACTTCTACCAATAATACAATAGCTAGAAGTCAACCTTCTATGACTAGGAAATCCTACATCTGATTTCAAAAATCAACCATGTCTGAAAGAACCCGTGAATTATCTTAAAATTTCAAACTACTACATAGGAATGGTTATGACGCGGTTAGATTTTGACTCAACACTGATAGCAAAGGATATACCTAATCTAGTCAAAGTGATATAATTCAACTCCCAGCCAATTTATGAATCTAATCACATTATGGTAATATAATTCAACTTTCGCACCAATCCGTGATATACTCATGGGTCTGAATAACACTCCCCATGATATGGCACAACCTTAACATTTGGGTCCATAGGATTATTGGTCAGTGTACAATCAGCACCGCAGTTTCTTCCAAAATGCCGAGATCATGGTACTTTTCAGAGATGGCAATGCTTGTTTTTTATTTTTTTTACTAGGCCACCACAATCCCAAAAAAAATATCACAAGCAGTTGGAGTCCTTTAATGCCTTTATGATTCTCAGTACTTATCACCAATATTAGCAATGTCTTCCATATAAACCATGAGGTAGGTCATCAGAGGATGACTCTTGATAGAATATAGAGTGGCCTGCTTCACTATAGACCATACCAAATAGCTGTCTGACTATATTAAATCATCCAAACCATGCTTGAAGAGACAATTTACGGCCATACAATGACTTGCACAATTAGCAAATGAGGTTCAACTCCTGCTGACCTTGAGCAGTAACAGCAACTGGTTGCCTCATAGATTTCCTCATTCGAAAACCATGTAAAAGGCACTTATAATGTCCGGCTGATACAAAGTTTAGTGGTTTATGGGAGCCATTGATAACAAAATCTGAATGTCATTTCAACATGGGAGAAAGTACATCTGTAATCAAGTTTAAAAATCTGCCTAGGCCGTATAGACTTAGCCATAAGAGGGCATTCAAACAGTCCACTTCTCCATTTTACTTTGGCAGGTAATTCCTCTGAGGGGAAAGAACAAGTCTATATGTAATTGGAGTCTAAGGTTGTCATCTCATAAATCTTAGTCTGACGCCATCTTGGATAGGAAAGTGTTTCAAAGACAATTTTGGGAATATCAACAGTGGAGATAGTAGGAAGAAAAAAAAAGATATAATGGGATAAGGATGGACACTAGTAGATGGACACTAGTAGCCCACTAATACATGGGATGAGCATTACAGAGAGTCTGGACCTTTATGAAGGGCTATAGGCAGGTCAGTAACATGTTTGGGCAGGCCATTGGCAGGTGACGACAATGGAGCAAGAGATCAGTCACCTGATGATAGAAAACCATAATTGCAATCTGTCCACTCTCTTTCCCACATTATATCCCAGCATACCCTTATTTCTTTTTTCCCTTCTAGGGAAAACCATAATTGAAGGCCCATGATGAGACCCAGCAAGGTCATGTCAGTGACATGCAGCCAGAGTGATTTCAGGGCAAGATTCACAATGAAAGAGAATAGCCTCTCTGACTTGAATGTTCAGATTTGCCTGATAGCTAACCTCAGCCTCTAGGATAACATACATATTCACGAGTTACAAATCTTAGATTTCGGGTTATGCCTAACTCCACCCCAAAAGATAGCTTAGGGTGGGGTCGCTCTACCATTTATAAGGACTATTTTGGTCATATCACTAGTCAATGTGGGACTTTATTTTGGTCACACCCCTCACACTCAGAGTTGGGCACTTGGAGCATGGAATTTGTAGGAATGAACATGTGTGGGTGACCTACATATGGGTGGTAATAAATGGATCTAGGATAGACTCTGATAATATCTTAGAACTTGGTTAGGCCTAATTGTACCCCAAAAGCTAGCTTAGGGGTGAGGGTTGCTCTACCCTTTATAAGGACTATTTTGGTCATATCTCTAGTCAATGTGGGACTTTCTCAACAACAATTCTACATCCAAAAAATTTCGAGCAGGAGGTCAATATTTTTTTTCCTATTCCAATGATAAATAAAATATTATTAAAATCAAATAATAACAGCAAAAACTACAAGTATACACTAACGAAAAAGAAAAAGAAAGGGCAAGCATCATACAAGTTTAAATCTTCTGTCCTGCTCTTAATATCACTTGACCATAATATCGGGTCAACATTCTTAGGAAAAGAATCTTGTTGTTGCATCTTCTCACCTAGCCACTGCTCTACTTTATTGCATTCATTGATGATCTGAAACAATAAACTCATCAACTGAAAGCTGATCTTAGAGTAGCATCACAATCACAATAATACTTACTGGCGTACTTGTTACCATACCAGTTCTTTATCTTGAAGTGGAAGGGAATCTGCAAGTGTGCGATGATCTAAAATGTACTTTGATAAGTCCCTAATAGCTTGTGTTCGTCCGTCTTCATCTCTATACCGATTCTCAATTGGATCCAAAAGCTACAGTAATACATCGATTGTAAACAAGAAGTATGACAAGGGAAAAATTGATAATAGAAAAGCAAAAATAACCTTTTTCAAATCTTCCAGTTTTGAAGAATAAGCTTGTTCAGTTTCATCATCACCATCCTCGTAAAGCCATTCCTCAGTCTCTTGAAGGCTTCTCGATATGTCATCCCTCTCTTGCTCACTGGCAAAGCTCCGATATGTGGTCAAGAGCTATTCAAGCATGCAAATAAATTTCAATCACAGCCCATCAAGAAAAATAGAACCAAAATAAAATCTTCAAATGTAGATATCAAATCAAGGAATGAAAAGAGACGAGGCTTTAAAGATTAAAAATTTGAGACCCTGTACAGATAAGATTACAAAGTATAGCAGTAGTGAAGCTTGATGAAAGTTAAAGCTCTGGTTCTTTAAAAGGAACATCTAACAGTTTTTTCCTTAAAAAAAGCCATTCAATGGATAAACTATCTATAGTAGAAATTTATTGTCTGATTGCATAAAACAAGTATCCTGAGTCACAGAAATCAGTTACAACTACATCTCACTCTAATATTAAACCTGTACCTTACTCCTCGTATCATAGACATAAGACTCTAAAGTATTCTTCTTTTCTTTGGTCAGCTCCACAGTTCTGTCCTGTTGGGCCAACTGGAGTTCTTTTTCATGAGCTTCCAAAATCTCTGCCTTTTCCATTCCACCACAGATAATCTCATTGACTGGCACAAGAAGCCTTCTGTTAGCTTTATCTTTCCTTGTACCATCAGTCTGTAAAAGGGTATGACAGTATTTAAAATTGTTATTTACTCCAAGCATCTGTTTTTTTCTATAAACCTCCAAACATCTATGTGAATCATATTTGGAATTACAACTATCACCATGCAGATTATGAAAGCCAAAATGACAAATATGCCACAGAATTTGTCAGAAAAGATTGCATCTTGAATTTATAAAAGCTTTTCATGCTCAAAGGATAAATTTGCTAAAAATATGTTACATCTAAGATCTCCCGCAAAGAAGAAAAAAAAGTTAAGGTAGAGGGGGGGAAAGATGAGAGTACTTACTGAACTTTGCGGAGATTCACACTTCTTATTTGTACTATCTTCAACACCATTGGCAACTGTCTCAAATGGGGGATCAATATCCATGGCATCATAATTTGAATGATCACTCACTATAACTGAATCATCCATGTGATCTTTGAACATCTAAAACCACAAAAAGGTTTATGTGCATAGCTAGATCTCTCAGAAAAAATCATATGTCATAACACAAAATGGAAATATAAAATGTGACTTCTTACTTACTGTGGCTGATTCAATACTGACAATGCCATGCAGATTTAGTAGGACTCTAACTTTAACTCTTGTCTTACTACCATAGGATCCATGCAAAGGACCAATCTAAAAAGTAGCGAACAAATGCATAAGTACATAATAAGCTGTAGGCATGCAGATAAAGCATACTATCAGTACCACAATGAATGGTGATCTACCACATATATTTCCCTTCTCTCCTAAACATAATGATGATCACATCTACAGAAAGCCGATTCTTACTTTCATTGTCCAGCTACCTAATTAGTTTTACAACAAAAGCTCCCATTGATGTCATAACAAGATATAGTCACAGACCATATCTTATTGAGAAATGGGGTGAGGCGTCTATTGCAATGGCCTCAGATCCATTCAAAGTAAATTTTCTCACTTGATGGCAATGACTGACATGAATCAGACAAAACATTTGGAGATTTTTTTGGGGTGTAAGAAAGGTATCCTCCAAGGGAGGCAATCATGTTCGAGCCGGGAACATCCACATCCTAGTGGGACTAGCTCTCTCAGCGGGGGGGTTTTCCATCAACATTTGGAGATTTTTGCATATATGCACGTATAACAGCTTCTAGATTATAGAATATTAGACAACTGACAGTTCAAAAGGGAAAGCTGTTGATAGTGCTAATGACAAATATCAATCAAATACACTTCTATGAGGAGTTTGAACATTTATATATATAAAAAAGTGAGTACCCAAAAAGGAAAGAAAAAAGATTGAACAAAAAAAAGCTCACATAGCCTAACCAAAAACAAAGAGCTCATATAGAAGCTATACTGCATGCCTTGCATGACACGCTCAAGGAAATCAAGATAGGAGAGCTATGGAAATAACTACTGAGAAAGAGGGGATGAGGAGGAAAATATAAAAACATAAAATATGTGCACAAGATAATTTTAACTGCATGTTAGCCAAATGTTCTATGGGCATACCGTGAAGTGACTGATTTTTTTAGATGTCCCAGGTGGTAGTTCGTTTGGATTGGCATAGAAGACTTCCAAATGGAACAAATTAGTTCGTTGAAATGTTAGGACTGGTCCACTCGGAATGGGTTGGCCTTTTGGGAAAAGTGCACTATTTAATCCTGCAGTAATTGGACCTTCATCTGATGAAAGTCCAATTGAAAAAGGAATAACATCCTGGACCTGAACAAACATGAGAAAGAAACATTAATTTTGTTGAGAGCAATACAGAAAAAGAGGCATATGAGTCTACATCAATGAGAAACCAAAGTAAAAGGAATCCCATTTTACATGGAAAAGGAGAAATAGCAACAGAATACAATCCAAAAGCTTTAAACCTTGTAAGAATAAACCTCAGCAACAACTTGGTTCTAAAACAATCATTACATTTATAGGATTCCACAAACCGATTTCTAAAGTGCAATATATAACAAAGGGTAAGAATAGACTGACAAAAAATATACACAAACCTCATATTCTCTCACACGATACAAGGGACTGAGCATTGCACACTGTAGAGCACAACCCCGAGCTACACACTCACTTGCATTCAGCTTTCGGCTGGGCTCTCTCTTGAATACAGAAGTTAATAATGAGCCTACAGCTGGAATCCTAGAACCTGAACCAACTAGCTCTATAGAAGAAATCTTCTCCGCAGTCAGGCCTGCATCAATCAATGCTTTGTTGCAAGGAAAAGAAATTCTCTTCAATAATCCTGATGCCAGCTTCTCAAATTCGTCCCTGGTGATAAAGCCCTTAACATCTTTCTCATCCATCAAACACTCAATATTCAGAGGTGCCTCTGCATTCGCACTCAAAACTTTCTTCAATTTCTCACATGCTGCACGAAGCCTTATACATGCTTTGACATTAGAATACACATCAATGTCGTACTGTTCCTTAAAATTTTCAGCAAAATGACAAAATAGAACCTCATCAAAGTCCCTTCCCCCTAAGCTTATATCAAAAGCATGTGAAAGTATCTTCACTTGCCCAAACTCAAATGCTGCAATGGAGACCTGAGTATCACAATGACCGATGTCAATAAATGCAACATATATTGGACCTGAACTGTGAAAGTTTGTTTTGTAGATTCCATAACTAAGGGCAGTAGCAGTACAATCATGGATCAATCTCAAAGGCTTCAACCCAGCAATTTTTGCTGCATCAAGATATGCCCGTCTCTGCAAGTCGGTAAAGTATGATGGGACCCCGATGACACAATCCGAGACGGGTGTCGCCAAATCTTTTTCGGTCAAAGTCTTCAAGTGAGCAAAGAGCATGGACATTATTTGAACTGGGGTAAAGGTATGAGTCTCCTCCAAGTATTTCAAGTGAATCAAAATGCCACCATCAGGAGCTTCAGAAGTTTTAACAGGGAGCATTTTCAGCTCTTTCTCCACATCGGGGTCTGTGAATTTCCTTCCTATCAGTCTCTTTACTTGAGATATTGTGGACTTGGGGTGCATCATAGCAGAAGCAGCACCAGCAGACCCCAAAAACCGTTGCTTCTCGCCAAAGCAGACCACAGCAGGGGTTTCGCGTTTGGACTCATCGTTTAACAAAACATCAATCCCTCGCTGCTTTGCCACCGCAATGACACAGTTCTCATTACCAATGTCAAACCCCACAACACTCATCTCAACTCACTTTATCTTGCACCAAGCTACAAGCAAACCAATTCCACTATACTTGACCAACACCCCCAAAAAAATCCAAAACTTATCCAGATTCCACAAAATCAACCCAGAAACCTAAGCTTCATCATAAATCACTGCAATATAAAAGAAAGCGGACTAGAAAAGACACATCAAAGTGAGAAACCTTCATCATATATAAACTGAATTCTATCTACTCTTGATAATAATTCATTAGATTATCCGTCAGATGCAAGCCACAGCAAAATTCAATAATGGGGGAAAAGGAAACGGTTGAATTGGAAGAAAGCCAACCACATGACTCAAAATCCTATTTTTCCGAGGAATTTTCCTCCAACTCTCAGAAAAAATGAAGGGGGAAAGAGGGGGCATGCTTTCATTTGAAAAGGAAAGTCACAGATGCTAATGATGAAAGATTGAAGCAATCTGAATTGAATAAAAAACAAAGAAATAATGGAATATACCTAGTCAATGGTCGAATCAAGAAGCATTTGGAATTTCTGAGTGCAGGTCGCGAAGAAGGAAGATAGACAGTGACGATGAGAAAAATCTTTGCTATGATTCAATAGCACGAAGCAAAGAGTCCATGGGGTTTTACAGAAGTTGAAACGATGGGGAAATATGGCAATAATGGGTTTATTTGGGGCAATATCTGTGAAAGTGATTTTTCAGAAATACCCTCAAATTGAAAGGGGAGGGAGTGTTAAATAATAAATACACCTTCATCACCCCAAAGCACATTACCCTCGTTTTTAATAACCCAAAAATGCCCCTATCAATTTAAAACACACTTCCCTCTTCCTCTTCCACATTCTTATCTCCCTCTCTCCTCTTCTTAATCCTCATTTTCACCTCTCTCTTTCTCTCTTCCCCTTGAGTTTCATCTTCCGAAATCAAACCACACATTTTGCATTCCATTCATCTGGTAAGTTCCATTCACCCGCATCTTTCTTTTTGTGCATTTGTTGAGTGGCCAACACCACCACAGAAGGAGGAACAGCTGTAGCTGCCACCGCCATAACAACAACATACACCATTCCTCGGAGGGCCTGAGGACTTGTCAATACTCACTGGTTACGTCGACCATGTGGCCCTGTCTTTGTGGACGGGAGGAATATTGGTATACCTAAACTGGTTTGGCTTTTTCCTTATTAATATAGTTTTGTTGATTCTTATTCTTGTTTGAACAACTTTGCAGGAGCATACATAACTTAAGGCAGTAAGCAACAACATCAAAAAGTTAGATAAGTTGAAATGCACACACCGATTTGTGCAGGACGTTGTGATGAGATTGGGTCCCTACCTCTATTATCATACTCACACCACATGTTGACAAAGGTTTGCTGATTGTTTTTGCATAAAGGTGGCATAGGGAGGCGTCATCCTTCCACCTTCCATTTGGGGATATGACGGTCACCTTAGATGATGTATCATATCTGCTACATATCCCCATCACTGAGGTGTTTTTCACGCTTTTAGTGATCGATCAAGCTGAGGCAACCGAGTGTCTATTTTAGTTGCTTGGTGTCTCTACTACATAGGCTTGGACGGAGATGAACCAGACTAGGGGGATGCATGTCAAGCTCTCGTTTCTACGAGAACAATGCACAACAGCAATTGCAGCTTAGAATTTTGAGGCCGCAACTAGAGAGTTTCTTTTCCACCTTGTTAGTTACACTAGTTTTTGCAGCAAGAGCCAAACGTACACAGATGTTGTCTACCTTTCACTCTTCGAGGATCTAGTAATTGTTGGGACATATGCATGGGGCACAACTGCCCTTACATTTTTGTATGACCAACTTGGCAATGCCAGCTTGAAGGGGACTAAGCATATGGCGGTTACATAACTCTATTTCAGGATTGATTCTCATTTGAACTTCACATGTTTATTGCTTTAATATATATATATATATATATATATATATATATATATTGTCTTATACATGTTCATGTAAATATTACATGTCTGGATCTATGAGCATTTCCATTTTCCCACAATCCATCTTCTATAGAGGTATGAACTCAAACTACATAGAAGAGAAGCCTAAGGAAGCTCAGCGGATTTGCTTAAGGACCAATGGATAATATAAGAGGTGACTCAATTTATACGACATGGCTTCCAACGCCATGACTTGGTAGTTGTCTGATGACCATAGAGCCCACCATCCATTTTAGAACACCGCTACGTGCTCGAGGTAGACCTGGTGTTCACACATCATACGACCTCATCTGTTGGAGAGGGTGCTCCAATAGTTTGGGCCTCTCAGATCGTTAGTAGCACAGCACTTGCAGGGAATTCCTCATGCCTCTCAGATCGTTAGTAGCACACCACTTACGGACAAGGAGAAAAATGATAGTTGGGTCACATTCATCAGTCAATTTGTTGACCGAGGGCTTCAGGTTGCGATTTGGGAGTGTGCGTACTCAAGTACTTGGTATGGTATCACTAAATCTCACATCTCTTACTAGTACCTTTGAGTCATAGAGAGCTTGATAATGTTTCGGCAGTGGTTAATTTTTTATGTACAACTTACTTTCATTTATCATACTTTAATTCTTATCTAATATGAAACTATGTTTTATTTAGGCTGGGTACCTAAGAATCAAAGAGTGGCTAACCATGTGGTAGAAGAATAACATGGAGACTTATGCAGGGCGCATAGTTGAGGAAAATATACAAAGGGTATTGGAATTTGTTATACGTAGTACACAAGCCAATGTGACATATCAGAGAAAGAGGAAGACCTCATCCACATCCACCTCCACTTTATAGATTCTGCTATTTTTTTACTTTGGTTTTGATGATTCTGGACAATGTTGTGTATAAATGATTGGGTATAATCTATGATTTTGTAAATGTTTTGGACAGACACAAATGATTGGGTATATATTATCCTACAAATTAAAAGCAAGAAATTTTACCCATTCAACATTATCAGGTTCTAAAATTCGAGAATGTTAACACAAAAGACACTGGAATTTGGAATATCCAGTACGTAAATGATGATTTTCGATTTTGTACTTTTTGTTATTGTTAGTAAGGTTGTTCCGGAAGATTAGGTTTCTGAAATAAAATAAAAGCATCAAACACCTTATTGAATTTTAAAATTCAGTAATATGATCAAACACCTTATCAAACTTGGTTCTTCCCCCTTGAGTTGTGTACTTTCTGCAAGCCAATTGAGGTTGTGAGATTCAATCTTCCCTAACTCTCTCAGCGAGATCTTTGTCACTCTCTTGAATTTCTTCACTACCAAACATAGTGTTAATGGCATCACCACCTCGGCCATCCTAAGTGCATAACAACATCACCTAGACACCTACTAAGGATTTGGCTTGCACTATGATTTTTGAAATACTCATAGACGACTTCACTATAATAGAGAGTAGCTCCACTTCTTCCGAAAAATTGATATCATTAATAGCTGCTGTATGCCATTGGCTATCAACCTTCTCACCTTGAATGGACATGAAACGACGATATAAGTCAACTCTACATATGGAGTCATATCTTCATCTAACCTTACGTTACTAACCACGTCATACCTTCCTTGCACATCAAAGGGTGTGTTTGCACTGCTACAAAATTATCTTTTTACCACGCTTCTGTTACCACAGTTCCGTGTTGGGCCGTGGTAAAACGGTGCCCGGAGCTCTGTTACCTCAATGATTTGGAATCTTGCGTTAAACGTAGAATTATAAATGTATAATTTGTAAAATATAATTAATACCCTATTCAAATTATAAAAACAACAAAAAAAATAGAAAAAAAACCTCAAAATAGTGACGAGTAAAAAAAACAAAAGAAGCATATTGCATAAACTAATTTCATAAATTATTAAAATATGCTCAAAATAAATATGCATTACCGGTTGTTGATAAAGTAATCCAACTTACTCATGAAAAAGAAGCTCAAAACAATTTCATCCACTATTTTTATAGATTATGTTAAACATTTACGCAAACGTTTATCCAAAAGGACGCAAGTCAATGAGACTCCGTTGACGTAATAATAGGTGTCACATCCTCAATGCACCTTCATAAGGCCATTCTCTAACAGTAACACCCTGATTCGCAACGCAAGCATTGAGAGTGTGCGTGCACTCTATTAAACCGCACCGCATAGCCCACTCCGCCTAAATAGCTTCATCTTCCTCGTTCTTCTGCAAAATCGAGTCTCAAGTGTCTGAATTTCCCAATCTCAACGCAAATTTCAATTTTTTCAAATCCCCTTTACAATTCTCAACACTGTAAGCGCTCTCTCTCTCTCTCTCTAAAAGTCACTTCTTCAGCTCTTGCATGCGTTTTTTCCTTAATCGAACCCATATCAGGGATTTTTCTGGGTCGTGACGTTTTTTTTTGTTGATTTTACAGAATAAAGAAAAAATTGAATTTGGGGAGGAAAAAAACTGGATTTTTATTTTCTTATGGGGAGGTTAAAGTTCAACCCTTGTATTGTGATGTGGTGTTTGGGGAGGCTAAATATGTATGATGGTTTCATAAAGTAGAAAATGTTTTTGAAAAGGGAAAAATGGATTTTTTAAGGTTAAACCCGTAGATTTTGTATGGATTTTACTATTAGGAATATTTAATTCTTCGATGTCGTTGAACTTTTTTTATTTTTTTGACGATTTTATGTGTTAGTGTTAATTGGCATGTGCTTGATGTTTATTAGAATTTAGTTTTTCTTACTGAGTTTTTTTTTTTAAATTGTTTTGCTGCTTGTTTTGCTGACTGCACTGAAAGAGGTACAATGGCTAGAAACTCTTTTCCTATATAATTTAATTTATCATGTGATGAATAGCCATTTGTGTTTCTGCGGAGTTTGAGTTATTGTTGATTTCGATGCCTTTATTTTATTTTATCTTAGTTTTTTTTGACTTAAATAAGTACTTGTAGTTTACTAGCTTCAGCTTTCCTTGTTATTTTTTACACAATGGTGACAATGAGGCCTCAACTTATGATCTTATTCAAATTACTCAAGCCCTTCATTGTGACTCCAATCCTAGTGGCTCAATTCACCCTCCCCTTTTGTTAACTCATTATTGTACTTATATATTCTTTTGTCCCTGGTTAGTTTGAGTCGAGCAAGATGCAGTCACTTAGGTTTTGTTTGAGAGTTTTTAGGGGAGGGTAGGGCCGAATAGAGAATGAAATGCAGAAATACAGAAGAGTTCCAAGCCTTTATGTTGGTTTAAGGGCTGCTCGCACTACTGTATTTCCATCTGTGGCAACAGCTTCATCTCCATAGTGGGTGATCTGGGCTTTTCTCCAAAATCGGTTCTTTTGACAATCCATTTCTGGTCTAAAAGGCTTAGATAGTTGTCTAGGGAGATGATAAGATTTTACTTCAGTATTTGCTATGAAAAGTCAATTTAACATAAGGCAATAATCGTCTTTAATGTGTGAAAAATTGTCCATGTGCTTAACTTAAGATCCACAATTTTTTAAACAGTATAATTTATTATTGTATACGCTTGTAGGTTCATTATCACTTGTCAAAATTTTACCATCCATTACTTCCAAAGAGGTATTGGGAGTAACCACTAATTGGTTAGAGACAAACAATTATTAACCTCTATGATCAGGTGAACACAAAATGTTACTCAGATAAGGGTAAAAAAAAATTACGTTATTCAAACAACATACAAAGTCCATCCATTTTCTTCCCATATCTTTATAAATGTTTCGTGCAAATATATTGAGCTGACTTAAATTAGGGCTATTTGTCCGTCTCTCTTTGTAATGATTGACTATTCACCGTTCCATCCTCATGTTTGATTACTTCAAATTAAGCAATCTGGTTGGATTGGTTTATGCGTAATTTCGCTGCCATGCCTCCGAATTCTAGCTTAAGAGGGATAATAGACAATTTAAATAAAATGTATAATGAAAATTCACATTCACATTGTATAACATTTCAGATCATGCACAATCAACTGCACCTAATATGTTATGGATGCTTATCATTCTTTTCACTGGATTATGGATTCTATCTACCTTTGATTCTGTTATATACTATTATCTATGTCTACAAACTTTTATTGTGATAATTTGTTCTACTTAATTCACAGTCTCCACATATGGAAGAAACAAAAAATTTCTAGATGTCATGGGTTTAGTCAGCGTATAGCTGATTCAATAAATAGTATTTACTGGAGGTAGTATAAAAGTTTAAGATGGCTTGTGTTTTTACATTCTTTTAATGGCTTAAATTACTGGGGGGAAAATTATCTATAATATTGCCATCCTTTGTTGTGGCTCACTCAACTTCTATGCATTAGAGATTTCTGCTATAATATGATTTCAATTATTTGTTTTAGGTATAGATTACCTGTTAAAGTCTCCATAAGTTGTCATCTACAACATCTTATATTGCATATAAGATAAAAAAAAAATTAGCTGAAAGAACTTCTCTTGATATGTATGACATCATATCTAACTCATCTTAAATGCGTGAGGCATGTTCTCATTCAACATTGTGTTTTTTAATTAAAAATCTATTTAGGACTTCATATTTTGAAGAACTGTTTTCCTTGGTTGCTTTAAGTCATACAATGGTACACATCACATTCAGCCATCTAATTACTCAAGTAGCTGTCTTAAAGCAGTCAAATTTAATTGGGAAATTGCATGTTCTTTAACTTTCTAAAACGGGTATAAAATAATTTCTGTAAAATGTTCTACTTCCATATTGGCACATCAAGACACTTTTTAAACTCTCCCCTCTCTCTGAAAATAGGTAGTTTCATGACTTCTACATAAGATCCTTCTAGACTTCCTTGGCCACCTTGGTGTATGTAAATAAATCCCACTTTCATGTCATGTATTTTAAGCAATACTATGCTTTTGTAAAAAAATCGAAAGTTCTTTTATATAATGTTTTAATTTACAAAGTAACCACATAACCCAAAAAAATTCAATTTTTCAGTTTTTATGCATTTGGATAAATTAATTTCAGCTGTCATGCTATGGAAGCTACGGGCACCCTACCAGGGATGTTTTGGATGGAGTAGTTGAAATTATCAAGTCTGTGTTTCAATTTGGGATTTAAATAATTTAGTGTTTGATGTGTCTGAACTCTGAACTGTGAATGTGGGCATGTTTACTGGATATTGTCGATGATTAATAGCTTTATAGTTTCATATTATTGTAGCTTCTAAGGTGGGTTTTCCTTAGTGTTTCTGAAAGTCACCTTCAATATACAGATTAAATTGAAAACTCACCTTCTAAGATTCTCTCAACAGATTATCTCATATGTCTCTCGTTTTCCTGTTCTCCTTTTTTTTTGACATAAGCATTTTGAGCAGTGAATTTTCTTACATTTAGGTGCAGCTTGCTTCCAGTTACAGTTTGGTTCTGGTGTGTACTTTGTAGACTAGGAACACAAGCTCTTTTCATGAGCCAACCCAACTAATATGTCAACCTGATTTCATGTAAGCAAAGTCTAAAATAAATTTAATGCTATAATCATGATGAGGAGTATTGTAATATTGATTTTTCGGTGATAAAAGGGTAAATAGGAGCATAATATGAGTGTTGTAGGGATTAAATGCTGTGTTGGGTTAGTGGTTATAAAAGAAATGATATGATAGGGGGAATAAATGTATAAGAAGAAATGAATACATTATTCTACGTCCATTTTACTCTGTCTCTTTCCATGTCCAGCCTATCTCTTTTTGTCACTCTTAGCCCTTATTTCTATCTATTTTTTCAACTTATAAGATAACCAACCGGTCTTCCATTCTTAACAGTGTGATAAATTGTATTCCAGAAAGGTTGTCATAGTTCTGTTATATTTTATTTCTATTTTAGATTATTTCTTGTCATTTTGCTAGGTATCATACATTAAGACCTGCTGTAGATACTGGGCTCCTTTGATTGTACCTGTTTATTTTCCCTACACCTGATTGAGATATTGATTTTAATTTACTTACGCTCATTTTTTGAGCTTACTTAGTTTGTGATAATTGCATTTAATATAATTAGAGGATAAAACCAACATAAATTTTACCTGCCGTCCAAGCGTCGTACCGAGCAATTGTGGTCTATAGATGAAAATAATAGAACTTATACGCTCCTTAATTTACACTATTGTCTTTCCAGTGTAGCACCAGGTTTAGAGTAAATCTTTCAAAATGGTAGAATTTATTTGTGTGTAATTCAAATCACTGCCTTTCTTGTGTTGTGATGTTCACCATCCCAAGTAGCTGGAAACAGCAGTTTATTTTGAGTAACAGGGGTGGGTTAGCTAGCTAGTACTGTCATCACTCATAATAGTGTTATGGTCTCAGTATTTTGGGGAGACAGGCTAGTTATTGCACAACTTCATATTTTTGTTATTGAGAAAATTATCCTATGATGCTGAGCTTTTAATATACTCCAAGTCTTTTATAGACAGTTTTTAAATTTTTTTTTATGGTAGCTTATAGACAGTTTTCCCCATATTGTAGAAATTGGAGTAACAGAAATACCAAGATGGAGCAACAAAACCATATCAACACTCCAGATGGTTCAGGAGATGTGCCTTTGAAGCGCAAACGTGGACGTCCAAGAAAATACCCAAAGCCAGATTCGGAGGAGAGTCCCTATGTCCTACTTAGTCAAAGCAAAAAGCAGAATGCTGTTCATGTTGAACAAACCCCTGTACCTCCTGGGTTTGTAGGGATTAATGGAAACCAACACCTTCAAAGGGGCCAAGAAAATGATTCAAGAGATACCATGGTGGGCCATGTAGTTTCTGGTGTAATTGAGGCAGTGTTTGATGCTGGATATTTGCTCAGTGTTAGAGTTGGTGATTCTGATACTACATTGAGGGGGCTAGTCTTCAAGCCTGGACGTTATGTTCCTATTTCACCTGAAAATGATGTGGCTCCGGGTGTTCCAATGGTCCAAAGAAATGAGGTTCCTTTCCCTTCAAGAACTACTCAAGTTCCAACTCCTCTTCCGAAGGAAAAGAATGAACAGCCTGTGAATGCTTTTAGAATTGAAACTCTCGCAATGAATGGTTCACCGACAGTCCCTCCAGGGCCCAGGGCAAAAGTTAGTTCTAGTAACCTGGTTGCCTGTTCTGCAAAGAGCGTGCCTTCTATGACAGGCCAAACCAGTCATCCACTAGCCAGAGTTAACACGGTGCCTGTTTTGCTCAAACCTTGTAACTTCTCAAATGGGCTACCTGTTTCTAATCAACCATCACAAGTGACTGCAGTTTCTCAAAGGAGTGGAGTAATTATCAGCAAAGAAGTTCCGGTGGGTGGAAATCAAGAACTTACCTCTCATGTTCAAACTAGCCAGAATACATTGCCAAGTGGCATTCAACATGGAGATGTTCCACAGCATCAATCTTCATCTAACGTGCCGCTTCAAGATGTTGCCCAAACAATAAGAATGCCTAGCATGCCTTTTGAGCAACTGTTTACTGAAGTTGTTAATAGGATCCAAATCCCTTCAGATGCCATGAATACTGAGACTGAAAAAAGCAAGTCAGGTGACAATATGGTAGTGAAGGATCCCAGCAGCGGGCTGCAAGACAATGTTAATGACAGGGATCAAGCCGTCTTGATTAAGCCTCTGCAAGCTGTAGAGTCTAATCTTCAGGAAAACAATGCATCTGCTCCTAAACCTTCAGATTGTACTGAAACTGGAAAAATGTCTGAACTTTTGCAGGTAAAACGAGGCTTTGACTTACTAATATTTGTTAGAAATATAATAGAAAACCATTCATGTGTCTTCACCAATAGCTTAAGCTTCTGGGATAGTTGGTTCATGCCATGGTATCAGAGCGTTTATGACTAGGAAGTCTAGTGTTTAATTCTTGTTTACCCCATTATCTATGAAGTCTAGTATAAAGATAGATGAGCCTGTGCATTGTCCACGAAAGAGTCAATTGGGCTGGTGGCGAAGCTTGTACCATGATTGCCCAAGAGATCAAGGGCTATGTGCTCTTACGTGAGGGAGCGTGTTAAAATTATAATAAAAACACTATTCACGTGTCTTCATCCAAAAGTTTTAGCTTTTGGAATAGTTGGTTTATGATAATGTTTATTTGGTATGTAAAAGAAAAGTGGGGTGGTGGAAGGAACCATCACTTAGTTGCCTTTGAATAGTCTGATAAGTGCCTAAATTTTGAAGTAAATGTATTGATGTGCTACATTGCTACATTGTGACAAGGTTTTGCAGAACAACGTGGATTACCAGGCATCCAAAGCAGCAGAGCTAGGATCTGGAAACAAGTTGGATGATGTAAGTAAATTTGGAACTGAACTTGGAGGTGGTGGAACTGTTCCATCAACAAATCCTTTCTGAGCATTCATGAATGGTTAATTTATGTTTTTTTATTTTTATCATTAGTGGCTATTGTGCCAGCAGGTTTTTCTATCACAAAATAGTTAAATTTCCTGGCATAATGATATATTTAGGTTTTGGAGTTCTCACATCAAGGATCTTACATAATTTTGAACTTACTAGTCTTATTGGGTTTATGGACTTAACCTTCAAGTCAGATGTTAATTTTTATTGTTTCAATTTCAAGTCATTCCATCAAGCTTGTGGCTCCTTTGTTTCTTATGTTTGTTGTCATATCATTCTAATATAGAACAGTGTAGTCAAAAGCGCACTTTTTAGCGCTAAAGCGCGCTTCAGTCATCCCCTGCTTTAAGCGCAGGCAAAATCGTGAATCTGGCTAAAGCAAGCAGAAGCGGAGCAAAAGCTCAGAAGCGTGGCAGAAGCGCACTTTTGAAGCTTCTGCGCTTTAGCTTTAGATGGGATCCAAACAGAACCGGGTTTTTGAAGTTTAAGTTGGATGTTTAAGTTGGATGTTTAAGTTTTATGCTTTGATTATGAGAAATTTGATGTTTAAATTTTATGCTTTGATGGTGGTAACTACTTTATATTTAAGTTTTATGGTGTTTTGGATTAGTATTTTATGACTTATGTATGACATTCCTATGAATTATGAGTTATGTTTTATGATACTATATAATTTATGTATGACATCCTAAGAATTTTTGTTATTTATACCATTTAGCGCTTTTGCTAAAGCGTATGTTTTAGCGCTACGCTTTAGCGCTTTATGCCTTAGCTTAAAAGCTAGCTTTTGACTACGCTGATATAGAATGTTGCATTTATTGCTCACATATTTGTTTGCTTTAAACACAACATTCGTATATTCTGTGATATTTTGTTGAGTTACAACTCCTGGGAATTTAATTTTATCGATAAAATAAAAGTCGTATCCCACTAAGCGAGGTCGGTCATATGGACCACACTATGACATTGAGCTCGATTAGCACAACGTGTTGCTTCCGATTGACGGATTTTACATTCAGCGAGACCTAACACAACCCTCCTCATTTGTCCGGGCTTGTAATTTAATTTTACCTATGATTAAAAAAATTGAGTTGTGGTAAATTTCCATTTGGTTGAGTTGCTTTGATAACACAAACTAACACTAAACATGTCTAATTGATATTCTTAATCCTTTGTAGTGTATGAATGTAGTGTATGAATGGTGAAAAGACTTTCGTTGGTCCATATTTTTTGTTACAATTTTGGTATGAAAGAACTTCTACTTGGAATGTTGCGGAAATTGTCTATTTGAATCTCTTCCTCCAATAGTTTTGTTTTTTACCGTAGTAATTAAAAAGAATGATTTTAAAAAATAGTCTAGCCTTCACTAAAGTGAGATAGTAGAGCTACCGGAACACTAGAGTATATGTATCAAGGTAAGAAAATGTTAAAGATTGAATTAACAATATGGAGATTGGAGCTTACTGATATGCAACAATCTTGGCAGTATTTAACTTTAGAGCAAGAGAATATGTTTTGTATTTGGTATTTTGGGATGCTCTTTTTTAATAATGCTCTCATCGATTGCCCTTATTCTTTGATTTGTGACAAAAAACATAATATAATGTAGGCTTAAAGAATTTTTTTTAACCCTTATTTTACTCTCATTTTGGGTTTTGGTCCTTACCATATGTTTTTTATGTGGTTTTGGCCTCTTATTTTACAAATAACGTTTGTTTCAGCCCTCTTTCTATAATATCTCACTATTAACCGGTGATGTTCCTAATAGGGGTTACGTCACTACCGCCACATGTTCGAAATAATCTTATATATATATATATATATATATATATATATATATATATTGTTTTCAAGTCAAATATTAGTCAACACTTTTAATATAAACTTTTTTTAGAGATTAACAAACAATATTCGTAGAGTAAACATTTTTTATTATTTTAAGAAAAAGTTTGTTATTTATTTGATTTGGAAGCAAATTATATAAAATAACTCTGTACACTTGACAATAATTATATGACCCTTTATTGGCTATATCACTATTTAATAGTGAGATATTATGCTATAAAAGAAATAGTGATATATTATAAAGTGGAAACTGAAATTAAAGTTATCGGATCAAAACCATAAAAATTAGATAATAGAGATGAAAATCAAATATGAAAGAGTGGTAATTTTAATGTTACTATCTTGTATTTTCTCACTACCTCCAATTTACCGCACTTATAAGTACTAGAATATTATTTTAAGTGCAAATTGCCTTTTGCACATATAAAATATAAATGAGATGGTGGAAGAATGCTTGAGGGTGCCATTAAAACTAACATGAAATCCAGAATTGAGAACTCAAAGCTTATTTAAGGATATACTATCAATCATTCACATGTGTACGAATAACTTATTTATTTCTTTTGACTTCTAATCAAAGACACTTTTGCCACTCATGTGGCAAACGCCAACTGTTATTACCATTGCTGTTTACATCTTCTAATAATCATGGCTGCCACGCCAGCATTATGTGTCTACCTCCAACTTTTGTAAGAATAATGTTTTGTTCACACTTCTAATACACTCATATTAAGAGAGTAACAGAAAAAAAAACAAAAAAAATATGATGAATGGTGAGAGAGAAATAGGATGCGGACTCAATTTGCAAATTGTGATTCTATATCTTAATATTTTACATTTTTACTAGTGTTACATTTAGTTATGTTAATCAATTCTAATTTTAGTTTTTCGATGTACCAAAAAAATCAATTCTAATTTTAACAAGTAAAAATCAAGATGTTAAAACTGGCACTCCAATTCTAGGAGATAAAAGGATCACAAATCAAGAACTATTTTTATGCACTAGGGAAACCTACGTTACTATATTTCCGAATTGGCCCCTTTATTTTTTCAACTCCCAACAACATTTTTTTCCTTCAAAAGACAATGGTATTCATGTAATTATCAAATTATGATCTAGTAATACGTAAAGTGAATTTATTTTTACCTGTCAATGTAAATTAATATTGTACAGGAAAAGGCGATTTTTTTTTTTCTCACTAAACCATAGTCACTCAGGAAATTTCTTTGAGCACTCTTACATTACCAACTGAACTAGTTTTTTTTCGTTTGAAAGGACCAACTGAACTAGTTAACACTACACGTTTTTGGAGAAAAAATAGTTTTGGTAAATGAAAGCCCAAGGGACTAAATAACAGGATTGATACTTAACATCTGATACCTTAATATGTACAAGTTTTCTCTTGTGCAACTTTACACAAACTCATTTTGATCGCCTATCACAGGTTGCCTACAGGTCAAAAGTTTTTTTTTATATTATTATTTTTATTTAATTTGCCTAAATATGGTGTTCATTACGATACTAGAATTCCAAAAATTTACTACCCACCCAAATCCAACCCAAATCTAGATCCATATCCTCCGACCCTCCGCCACTTTGGCCTCCTCCGAAGCCATTCCACGACCCTCTGCATCTCCGCCAGCGCCAGCTACGAGGTCGCCGACCTCTCCCTCCTCAAACTTGTCTTCCTCCTCTTCATGTTACAGGGACAACGATGGAGGCGAAGGAGGAGAGGGGCTAGGGAATCTATTCATCGATCTGCTACGGGTTGGGGTTTCAGATCTGCATCACTCTTAGGGTTGCAAGGTTTCTTTGAGGCTTGATGGGATTTTGGGGTTTCAGATCTGTAGAATCCTAATTTTTGTTTCTGTGCGAGAACCCAGAACAGGAGCAGCAACAATTGCAAAATCTCATAACTACAATGAGCGCTGACGACGATGGAATCCCAATCCCCACGGAGAACAACACTTTGTCAAAGGTTGCTAATGTTCCCGTCGGTTCACTGGCCCATCCTTTTCGCCAAGCTTGACCAGAGCAAGAACGTTGACAACCCCGTTTTGAACGCTGGAGCCGCCGGCGGTGCTGCTGTTGTTTTTTCCGCTCCTGGTGCCGCCGCTACCGTAAAACCTGCCAAAGAGGAGAAGGAGAAGGAAGAAAGTGATGATGACATGAGATTCAACTTGTTCAATTAGGCTTTTCAAATGGTGATATGCGATATGTTGGATTTGTTAAATTAATAGGTTGAGTTGTGTAAGGTGCAAAGGTGGGACTTGTATTAAGATGGTTGAGTTTAGCTACACGTTTGGGGAGGAAGATGGTTGTGTGGTGGCCGAAAGTTTCAGGTGAAGGTTGAGTGGTGATGGTTGGTGGTCGAACTTTCAAATTAACAGTTAATTTTATTAATCTGGAATTTCAAATTAAAAATAGTTAATTTTATTAATTGGAATAAAAAAAGAAAAACCGGTACACCTGTGATAGGCAGTCAAAATGAGTTTGTGTAAAGTTGCACAAGAGAAAATTTGTGCATAAAGCTGAACTTATCTTTACATACCTATCATAAATGAAAACTTCGTTATCTAATGTCCTGAATAAAGCATATCGAATGTTCCATCCTCTGTTGCATAGATACGGAGCGGGTATGGGTATGGATACGGATTCAGGGTATGAGATTTTTACATAAGTTTGTACAAAATCATTAAATATGAATACTCAATTGTGAGATCTATATTCAATATGCTTAACATTGTATTCAAAAGTTTATAATCAACTCATTCAAGAGCAATTGCTAAACAAATAATATCAACCCTAAACGGAAGTAAAAAATCTTCCCCAACTCCAAGACTCGAATTGTTATCTTAACTTTCAAATGAGGACTTGCAAAAACTTTTCCTCCAAAACAAGTATACCCCTAAAATATCTAATAATGTAGCCTGCACAAAGCTACTGTACACTTCTCACAGAGGGAAGGGAGGAAATTGAAGGGAGGCAAAATTGTTATCACATAACCAAGAAAAAGGAAAAAGAAAAATGAGCCTTATCTTGGATAAAGGATAGTAACACTAGAATCTGGTAAAAGTTTCATGAAAACTTTGTACCATAGAAACCATTTGGTCCTGGGACTGAAATAGGTGGTCTAGGCAAAGGAAAACCAGGTTGCAAATGTGGAATGTGGCTGTGAAGTGCAAAGTGTTGTTGCCCGCTTGTTAGGACAGGTGGGGGCACACAAACTGGCATTGCTTGACCAACAGTTCCACCTGCATTTGGAAAATAGAGCCATTAGCCCAAAAGAAATGCAGATCCCGATTTTTCAATTGGATGCCAAAATTATTGGAATCTATTTGTAGTTCTAGCATAGCTTCAACATATGTTTCGACATTGACATAGAAAAGGAAACTGTTAGGCTATGTTTGGATATCAGTTGGTACCAGTGTAAACATGCATTAGAACGCACTTCATGACAAAAAGTTTGCACTCAACTGGTATCCAAATACACATACTAAGAACATTTGTTAAGGATAAAAAGTGGAAAGTATAAATTAAAAGTAAAGCTTGTTAAGCTCCTAATGTATACAATGCTGTACTTGCATTTTTTATTCTTTAAGCAAAACCACATCGAAACAATAAAGATAATAATGAGGTGATGGCAAAATGTGACTGTTATTCATTGGTGGTGTAACAAGAATGCATAAAGATAGCAGCGGTAAATAACTTTTTTTGGGTCTTTGACTGGATATCATCATAAGCATAATATAGACATTAATCTCCTGGCCAGGGGGTGGCATAGTAATAAAGATAATGCAAAAACTAATAAGACACTGTTTTTCCTTTGATCAATCCATACACTTACCTTGCTGCTTTGGATATTGTACATGATTCAACAGAGGACGAGCAGAGACAGGTGACATAGCCGTTGCACCATGGATCCAATCCTTCATGCATAAGTAAAAAGACCAAGTTAGAGCTAGTCATATATTAACATAAACGTTTATTGAGGGAACAAATGCTTTTAATTGATTTGGCTAACCACGTCGTAACTTTTTAAGATATAGCAAAGTGTAGCAATTATCTCGTGATTCAGTTAGCAAATATAATAAGATCTGTCCATCCATTTTTCAGAAATCAAATCCTCTTTATAAGGATCCATAGTACACTTGAAAAGCAGCACCATTTTTATCATCCACCCGGAATTCCTTAATGTTTTTGAAATCTTCTAGTCCTTAATTTCTTCCAGCTTTGGGTTAACCTTCTTTCACTAAAGATAAATTGATAAATTGAGGAAACTCCTTAGCTGAAAAGGGTTAATGGCATGCTTCTTACATGGGAAATTGGCTGAACATAGACTAATTGGGGGGAACGTCCAGCCATAACCTGCACCCATAAAGAAAGACAATATCTTGTGGATGGGTGATTCTTCAGCATATAAATATAGATTGTTGGAACATCAAAAATAAAATTATCTCCTCACATTATTATTCCATCATAAAATGAGTATGTTAGATTAGCTGTCAGGATCTGTTTTAATACTTTTTACACATTATGAATTGTTTCCTGATTTAATTATGGATAGGAGTTTAGTATTAGTATATCATAACTTTTTCCATATTTATCAGGAATAGGAGTGTGTTGACATATTAGCTGACATTGTTAAGATATTATTTGATATGTTTCTGATTTGATGTGATTTATGTATACTAGGTAACTTGTATAGTGCTCAGATTAGGAATTGATTTAGAATATTTGTTTCCTACTTTATGGCAAAACCTTATATCTATAAAAACCAATGTATATACAGATTATTATCAAAATAAAGTACATAGTTCTGTCTCAACTTGATACCAGAGCTTTCTGTTCCAGGAACTCTAGTTCTTTGTTCAGTCGCATCCTAAGGGGGTAAGGGGGTGACCCAGATTGTCCAGGAATCCTTCTTTTCAGCCACAGCTAAAGGGGTTGACCCAATTTCATTATTGGTCGTTTCTCCGAAAAAGACCGCCATTGGTCCCAGAGACCACTGATTATCGTCGCCTCAACCACCGCTGCCGGAAGCGCCTCCACGCACGCCTCTTGCTTGTTCCTTCCGTCTGTTCACTGCTCCATTTGTCTCATCCGAACTCGCCTTCTCTTCCTCTTCTGATTGGACCCACTTCCAGTATGGGGGGCACTGTCGAGGCAGTCTCCCGATCATTTTTTATTGCTGCTCGCGCTGTTCCGGTGACTTTTTTTTGTGTTCATCTCCAGTTGAGCATCAAGTTTGTTCTCCATGCGTTTTCTGTATCAGGTGCATTGTCAGATTCTGACAAAGAAGTTCTCAAGTTTGGCCCCTCATGAAAGGGTTAGGTGTCCTTTGTTTTTCCGGCAGGCCTACTATGTCGGAAAAACTTAATGGTGAGAATTATTTGAATTGGTCCATTTGCTACAAATATCTCATTTCATGGTCAAAGGTTATGCAATAAGTGACTACCACCTGACCAAGAAGTCCACCTAGATTGATTCCAAGTCACGTGATGATAGCAAGCCGACTGTCAGCTAGCCTCCCTTCTATGGCAATCCATTGAGCCGACCCTATTGGTTCACTATCAGTTTTATAGAACGTTCTGTGATATATGGAAGAAGGCTGAGAGTGTGAACTCAAATGATATCCGACGCCTCTACAATGTGATTCACAATCTGGCCACCCTCCAAATGACAGATAGCAATCTCTCTTCCTATCTTAACAATGCCTAGTCTGCAGTTGATGAATTTAAACTCCTTTATGATCAGTGAAAAAGCAAACACAACGTGATAGAGAAGTTGGATAATGTATGCATGATTTATGCTCTTCATGGTCTCCACCAGGAGTATGATTCTGTTAGAAACCAGATCTTGACTGCACCCATTATCCCCTCCAGAGGAATTCATCGATCGTCTTATTCGAGTTACTGTCACCACAGGGACAGTTGGTCTTCAACCCACTTTTGATACCTCAACCCTTATCTCCAACTTCGCAAATCATATAGGACGCGGCAAAGGACGTGGAAGTAGCAAAGGAGAACGCAATGGAGGACGCTCACAGGTTCAATTCACTTACTGCAAGCGCTATGGTCATACTCATAATACGTGTTACTATCTGATTCGGTTCCGTTAGAGGTCAGCCAATGTTACCCAATTGGAGTCTCAAGAGTTCTAATATGTTAATTGATGCTGGGTACAAGGTGTTTTAGCAGTGCAAGGCATCACAAGCCTCCTACTTAACCACAATTGTTCATACTGGTAAACCCACAAATTGTTTCGGAGTCATCATCCATGGGCCCTAGGGTTCTAGATTCTGGTGCTTTTGATCATATAAACAAAACTCAACTTATCATATTCCTTATTTTGGTAGCCCACTTCTTGTCTCCAACTTATCTTGACTCAAAACTCCTAACCATATTCCTCTTGCAAATGGTTCAAAAGCTACAGTTAGTGGTATGTAAACCAAGACAACTTAAAAAAAATCCTTCCACTCCGCTCCATTCCCCTATAATAAAAAACTATGTAAAATACTCCCCCCTAAAGTTTCAAAGCACGTTATCTAATAAACTAATTATTATAATTTACCAAAGAAAACTATATACATGGCACATAAGATCCCTTTTTGTACTTACAGCATGAGAGCTTGGTTGCAAATAAGCAGGTTCAGACAAAATAGGATCATAATTTGCAGCATATCGCAGAGGTTGCGTCCTATGTGCCAATTGTCCAACAATCTGTTGCCCAAGAAATAGACAAAATAGCAAGATGAATATGGTTTCTGACATTTGGTATCAAATACACATGCTCATACAAGGACACACACGAAACAGAATATCAGTGAATTTAATAATACATACAGGTTGTGAAAATTGAGAACCACTCCCACCATTTCCAACTGTGAAATTATTATGCTGAGCAACCTTAACAGGTGCAGAAGGTCGAGAAGCAAAAGTATTGAATCCACGTTCTGATTGAATAGTAGCAGCAGGTACCATAGGAGAGCTATTTGGTATGTAAACCATGTTTGGAGCAGTTGGCAGAGCAGTAGTCACTATGATAGGATTTACAAAAGATGGAGAGAAAAGTTTGGCACTTGGGTTGAGCTTAAATTCCTGAAAGAAACCACAATGAAAAACAATTAGAAGCACATAGACAATGATTGAAATGATTATCATATTACCTCAAACTTGGTACTAGCTATTCCATTATGGTGCTCAGGAAGGCAAACTAAAATCAGTGAAAACTTAAATAAATAGTCTAAAGATTTTAAAATGATGGATGGCAATTGGCGTGCCCAAGGAGCTAAACTTGAAAAGATAATGCATCACTAATCCAAAATATTTAGGAATAGTACAGTAACAAATTATTTGGGAGATGAATTCATATGGTCAGTGAAGACCAGATATATGATCCATGATTCCAGAATGACTTTAAATTAGTATTGTTGAGATCAAATATCAACTAGTGATATAGCCAAAGTAGGGATTAAAAAACTTTGGACAATCCTCATCTCATGAGCTAGTTTTTGGGGTTGAGTTACGTCTAGTTCAAATTTGAGATAATATCACAGCTAATCCTAGATTGATGTTGGCTCACCCACCACTGTCCAAAAATATCAGTTCCACTACTTCCCCAGTGCAATCTACCTGGCCCTGTTGATTTCAAGTCCAATAAAAAAAAAAACCAGTCCCATAATCTCCACGTTCACGATGTTCAATCTTGGGCACGAGGGGTGTGTGTTGAGATCCCATGTCGGCTAGGGATATGACTGAAATAGAACTTACAAACGCTTGGGAAATTCTCATCTCATGAGCTAGCGAATGGGGTTGAGCTAAGCCTAGCCCAAATTTTATTAGAATAATGAGGGTAACAAGGATTAGAGTGTATACGAAACAATGTATTTCTAACAAATAAAATGCATACAGATGCATTCAATAAGATGCACAAATGCATCTCACGTGCTTTGCAATGATAAATAAACCTTCCACCAACATCTTTTCCTTTTCATCGAGTGCTGTTTAGCTAGCACGCAGAAGCTATTGATGGAAGTCAATTTGGATTATTTACCTTAGCATTTCTGATAGAATCTGTACCCAGAGGAGTAGATATCTCAACAGATTTTTCTGGAAAATCATGTGACTCTGAGATGAGATCCACACCTAGGGTGGAACTTGTAGAAGCAGAGTCTGGTGTCGAAGACCTTGCACCACACGAATTGTTGGCTTTAACAGATGCAGGAGCATTGTTGCAGAGCAAACCATTGTCATGAGGACTAGATGTTGTATCAGCACTTCCACGCTCAACAGCTTCCACTTCCCCAAGACATGTATCAACTGTAAGTAAGTACATCAGAATTGAATAAGGGACACAGAATTATAAAAGCAATACCCCCATCTTGTGCCAGTAAATAAAAGATTCAAGCAATATAAGGTGATAGATCATAGGCCATGGCTCAAATTCATTTGGGGAGGAACTGCTGCAGGCTAAGCACAAATAAAAAGAGACAACATTATGTAATAATATTATCAGAAAAAAAAACAACTAAAAATTTATCTTTTTCTCTAATTACAGCTTTGCAGAAGGGCATACTGAAGGAGGAAAAAGATGCCCATGAATGCAAAAGTTCTTACATAAATATATATCTAGATATCAGGATAACAAACCAAAATGCCTCATCAGACATTGTTTAACATACGAAAATTGCCGGAGTGTAAAACTAATAAATATTGATCATCATTACAATTAATGCCATTACAATGACCAATGATAATTTTACATGCAGTAGAGATTGGAGAAATCTAACTTACTTTCATGCCTTGAATTGGAATTTTGAATCTTTTCATCCTGTGGAACAACAAAGCTTTAGAATAAAGAACAATCAAACCACCAAAATGTGTGGCTATCCTGCTTAGAATTACAAGCTATGCATATGTCAACATACACTTCTTTCATTTGCAAACTCTGACTTCTGTCTGCAGTCATCAGCTATCCCTTTTGACATTTCATCCGCAGCTTGGCTGTCAATACTAATAGAGTTGACAGGAATCCAAGAAAACAAAGAAGAAAATAATGTCATAAATCTGTATTTTCGAAAATACTTTCTAGCAACTACTAATTCTTTGTTATGATAGGCCACCGAGGATTCTGTCACTAAGATTATTAACAAATTCGAATCACACCATCCAATAGTAGCATGATATTTATCTGCATGCTTACGAACTACGAGTGCTCCAGAAAGAAAAGTCTAAAGAATTACGGTCATATATAATACAAAAGCAATATTGTAAATTAGCGAGTTAACAGAAGTCCATCATAATTTAGGCTGTTCTGATAGAAAATAGAATTATCCCCATACTTATATACAAAAAAAAGCCCATTCTCTTTTGATTGTTTTTTTCCTGGAATTAGCTCAGTTAAAGGATAAACTCTAGAACGGTAACTGAATAAGTCCATCAAAACGTGGATCTAATTTAAATAGATAATGCTATTTCAATATCCAATTTCAAGTTGAAACAACTAAACATACTACGCCAAATAAGTATATGAGGGAATGCCATTCACCTATGAAGTAAATACACAAAGATTCTACTTTAACTCTTTCAATGAAGCAAACTATTGATTCAAGCCTGGCTTTGCAGTAAAGTACCTCCACTAATTAATTTTTATTTAACAACTCAGGCCTGACTTTGCAGTAAAGACCAATATTTTGGAGATAAGTTTACTTAACATAATTACTAAAATTGTAAGATTCATGATTTGAATCTTAGATTTCAATACAAGTCATGAAGCCAATGATTCGTATTGTGCAATGAATCACAAATGACTTTGAATCCTGCATACGTGCATGAATCAATGTGATTTGTATCACTGATAGGAATCACATTGATAGGAATCACAATGATTAGTTATTTTCTTTCCTTTCACCAATTCTTGAAAAGTAACCGCAATAACAACAATAACTACCACCAACAAAATCTTTTCCTACTAGATGGAGTCAGCTACATAGATTAAATGATGTCAAATAAATGTACCTTGTTTAGTTATTTCATTGAAATGTTTTTATCCTTCTAAAATTGGAGCTTCGCAAAACCACTCAATCACTTGCTCATAAAGGAACATTTACAAATAACTTCCTCGCTTAACGCATACCTCATTTGGCTTTACTTTTGCCCTATTCTCATTTTGAATAGTGGCGTATAACTTGGAATTTGCATTTAAGGCCTATGATTAAGTGGTTTTGTCAATTCCGAATTTAAAATTACTAAATCAAACACTATTTACAATTTTTATGACCGATTTAACAACTTCTCATTATGCTTTAGAATCTTACAATTAGATACGATTTACGATTCCTGATTCAAAATTAACTTGGCAATTCACGATTTAAATCGCAATTTGATAACTATATTTCTTAACAATAACATTTCAGGATATGCGTGGAGGTTGAGGGGATTATTTTTCTGCATTAAAAAGCATACCTATTGGCTATTTCCAAAAGCTAAAATGGCAATTGGAAAGAGACAAATTACAGTTAATGCTTCGGTTGGAGGTTGGTTCCATTAACTTGACTTTGCCTAAAACACATCTCCATACATGTGAATTAATTTAATAGAAGATAGTACCTTGATTGATTCGCTCGTTTAGCTTGCACCAAAGGCCCAGAACAACTAACACTGGGCACAACTGCTTCCTCAACATCACCGGTTAAACTTCCACCAACACCATCCGCAGGAAGCGTTACTCCCTACACGTGCCACACGTACATTAAGCACATATTATACTTCAATCCAGATAAGTTTGGACTCAAAGAGATGCATTGCATGATAAACGTGACTTACCTTAGAAACAATTTGGACAAGATCCTCGGATGGAATCACCAATGTATCTATCAAGGCATCCTTTCCCACATTACTATTGTGCTTTCCTTTTTTGGTCATCCATGCTTTCTTTAAAACAACACCTGAACATGGAAAGGGAAAGTTGATGACTTTATCTGAAGAGTTTCTAAGATGAACTAAAATTTTGATGAGGCTTTTATGCTAATTGCCAAAACTACAAAGGTAAAAATGTTATCAGCTCAGGTCTGTCTGTCTCCCTCTCTCTCTCTCTCCCTCTCTCTCTCTCTCAGCGTGTGTGCATGTAAACAACATCAATCTCATAGTTGTCTTACATCCAACAGTTAAAGAAACTTGTGGTCGAAACAAGCACATTACGTAACTCCAAGAATCAATGGTAAAGCAAATGCCATTAGAATAAAGGATATTGTTGACTGAACTCATAATTCAATCCCTCAGATTTTCCACAAAATAAATTGAAGACCTATGATTCCTGTTTCAGCAAACAGGTTGAAAATGGGGGAAAACGGAAAACCCAAAGAAAGCCACCTCAGATGAAAATTACACATGATCGTTTAAGCAGGGTCATGGGAATTGTCCAAGATATGAAATTTTTCACAACCCATATGATCTTCCGCGGGAATCAACGCAGAGAACCATTTTACCGGCAAAAAATCGAAGAAATCAGGAAGAGATAAAGAAGTGCGCACCGTAATCGGCATCAGCCGAAGCAGTGTGGAAGATTCCAGAATATACAGAGCCATCCTTAACATGAACATCAACTGGGAGGCCGATCATGCACATGGTGGTGAAGAGCAAGGCATCGCTCACTGATGCACAATGTGGTGAAGAAGAAGAAGGAGTTTGATCCTCTGTGAGCACGTTCCTGCTTCCGCTATCCATCGCAAATTCCCTTCACTTTCTCTCACTAGAAGCTTCTTCTGCTGCTGTTGCTGTGAATGAAGAGAGAGAGATCTAGCAACACAACTTGAAATTTGCTATTTCTTTCTTTCTCCAACCTAAATTGCGAGGATGGTTCAATTTGTATTATAAGGCCACTATTTTAAGAGTAATAATAAATAAATAGTTCTATTTTCAAATAAAAAGAGAATAATAAATAATAAATAATTCAACTTTAGTACCAAAGTCCAAAGGCAAAGAAGTTCCAACATTAAAATAATTAAAAATAAAAGTCCTCCTCAATATATTTCGAAAATCATTTTCCCAATCACCAAAAAAAAAAAATTCCAATTTTTTTCTTGTTTTTCTTGTAATATATTTTGGATCACTCAAATTTCTCTCAAGAGATGATATGGGTCCAAGCCCATAAAACTAGTGGACTCTTAGTCTTAACAATGTAATGGTTTTTTGATTGCTTTATGATACACTAGTGTAATGGCCCTGCTATGGATGATATTTTAGTTTGTTTTCTATTATTATATATGTCTAACGTAATTTGTATACATATTTTTTGTAATTTTTTTTAGTAAATTAGTTGAAGTAAAATGTTCGAAACTTCTGTAACAAAGCTAGCAAAAAATTTGTTCCTAAAAATTAAACAAATAATTGATGTAAATTTAAAACTTATGTATGAATAAACGTAAAATAATTCATAATATTTCTTTTCATATATTGTTCTCAACAACCGTTTAGTGAGCAAGTCGGCAAGTTTATGAGAAAAAGAAACATGCGAGACCTAGAGATCGTGATTAGCAATCAACTCACGAACAAAATAGTAATCAATGGATTAGACTGATTAATGTAGACAATGTAGGTAGAGGTGGACCTATGATCGCCGGTATCTCCAGCCTAACCAAGGTCACAAAAAGGCTGTGAGTAAGAGATTGACAGTGAGAGAGTAAGGCGGAAACCATGACTAGTAGTTCCTTTATGCATTGTTAATATCTTAGGATTTCTTCTTCATTTTTTATAAATTATAACCAAATTTTTAAAGAAGAATATTTTGCTTGGCAGGTAGAGTTTATTTTTTGAAACAACCATGAATTAATCAAGCAGAAATCGCAAATGCAAAAGCATCCATAAATACTGCAAAGCATCAATGTCTGAAGGGTTCGTCTCAACGTAAACACGGTTGCCAAAAGAAGGAGCCTATTTTGTTAGGTAGAGTTAAACAACATTGCTTTTGTGATTTTTCTTGTTTGAAGTCGAGATGAGCAATAAACTTTTACCGCAAATCCAATTTTTGGGGTTTTGTTTTCTGTTTAATTCTTCCTAAATTCCAGTGCTGCTCATACTCACGTGTGACACATTCCATATATTGAGTTCTTGGCATGAGTTTATTTGCTCATAAGTCATAATTAAAGTCATGCATAGTAACATTTTTATTTTCACATGAAATCATTCATCATTTCTAGGCATATAGGGAATGAAATTTATATCCCGAAAATGAATATATACCTTCTAATTCTTATTTGCCTTCAAATTTTAAAGAAAACACATCATATTTTACGATGACAATTAAAATGACAATCACTTACTCATGTTGAATTATAACTTTCAAAACCACTATTTATAAATGAGCAATTGTACGTTGCACTTTCAAGAGTTACAAGTAGAGAAAATTGAAAATGCTTGCATTAGAAAAGGGAGTAAATCTTTGTTTTGAAGAAAAAAAAATGTAGTTTATAAAATGTTTTTAATTATTTGATAAAAAAAATTCTTAATTTTCCATTCATTATTACCTTTCTTAATTTCATATATTTTCATCTCTTATTTGTATTTCCTACTCGTGCATCACATGAGTTCATTCACTTAGTTCTCACATGTCATTTTTAATTTAGAGAGTTGTATTGATTCTTCTCATAAATCACTAAAATGTAAATTTCAAATTTCAAATTTCATTGCTAATTGTCAAGACACACATTTATTACACTAAACAATTTTGTCAATTATGAGATTACAATCATTAGTAGTAGGTATATGGAAGTAAAATGTGAACTTTTCAAAACTCAAATCAAAATCAAAATATATAAGGACTTGTGCATCGGTCCTTGAAGAAGAAGTCCAATTGTTTCAGCTGGTTTTGGTGCTGTCTTCTTCACCGACGATGAGTTTCGCCCTTGCATGACCCTCCTTGATCTGAAACTGTTTGGCAAGTCCCAAATGAGTCATCAACAGCCACACAAGTGAAATGAACTCTCCACCTTTACTAAGCTGCTGCACATGTGTGATGGGCCTGCAACTACAAGCTGCATATGACAGCAGCTCCACCCACACCTGAGCCATGATCTTCCACTTGTTCTTCTTCTCCTTCAAGTTCTTCAACTCATTCGCCAGCCTGCACGCGTCGAACAACACCGATTTGCTCCTATCTCCCTTCACAGATGAAGGTTCTTGTTCTGTACACACACCAATAAGCTTGCTGCAAGCTTCTTTTTGGTGGTCTTCATTCTTTTTAAATTCTGAGGATGTGTTACTTTTTCCTCCTTTATCTTTCTCTTCCATTTTATCTCTCATCTCAAAGAACTTAGTAGCCTCAGCACATGTGTCTTGGAACCTTATTTGCCCAATTCCTCTAACAGCAGACATCATGGTAGGTTGCATGATTAAAAGGTACATCATATAATCTGAAATTCGCTTGCTGAAATAGCGTTCAAGCTCAGCATCTTTACGAATTTTAGGATCCTCAGCATCTTCACGATGTTCATAGAACAAAAGATCAGTGGCAATGTGCCAAACAATAAGGCTTTGGTCAAAAGTGACAGTGTTAGCATCCACATAAGGCATCAATCTGTTTATATCATCTCTGGGAACTTCACCTTCTTGGATAACCCAGGCACCTCTAGAGGAACATATTCTCTGTATAGTTTCCACATCATCCGCATCCCCGGATTTTCTCTCAAGCTCCTTGAAGATGAAGATCCAAAGCTCTTGAAGCAATGGCTTCTTCTCCTCATATTTCCATTGCTCTACAATCTCTGTGGCTCCTATGTATTTAATGACATTATCCACCCAAGACTCCTTCTTGTTTAAAATGTATGACACCAAGTTGAATTGTGAGATGGAACCAGACCACCTGCGAAACAATGTCGGAGTAGACAAGATTTTCTCTTTCTCTTCCCTATTGGGTTTTACTTGCCATCTTGGTCTCATGAGCTTGAGGTAAGTTTTGAAAGCAGAACCTGCAAATTTTCTAATGCCAGTCTGGGAGTGAACAGAGGATACAAAAGCGTGATCAGAGAAAAGGAGCATCAATAAAGACACCAAATCCAAGACCACAGCACCATAGAACAAGGTGTAGGTGACCATGGTATCAAACTTGTCACAACCATGCTTTTGGTCTAGAACAAAGAGCACCAGGGCTGCAACAACAGAACAAACCGCCGCAAATCTGAACAAGTAGCCTACCTTGTTGCGCGCGACTGAGGCCTTGGTGTAGAAAGCTTCATAGATGAAGTTGAGTTCAACCTCTATCACTCTCAGAGCATCCACCGCGGTTTGCGAGAGGAAATACTTGCGGCTCTCGTTGCGCTCGTTGAAGCTGAAGATCATGTCGACGATGAGTCCTTTGAATTCGTTGAAGTAGCGATAAGCGTCCCTCACCACATCCACATCGTCTAGTTTCTCTTCACTATCAGCAACCTCAGAGTCTTGTTTTTCAATGTCATTGTTCTTTCCCTTTCCCTTTCCCTTTCCCTTTCCCTTTCCCTTGTTGGCAGCATCAGCATCAGCGATCAAGCCTTGTTCTGCTGGTTCTGGCACAGTAACTATTTTGGTGGGAAGTCCTGCATCTTTCCTAGACTTGTATTCCTCCATGAGTTTTGCATAATTGGGACCTGTTAGAAAAATAAATATATGAGAAGATAAGGTGGAAGAGGTGAAGAACTAGAAATAAGAGAATATAATTCTATTTTCTCTGTCCACATTGATGTAAATATAAGTTGAACATGTAAATTGTTTAAAATCAACTAGTGAATTTGAGTTTCAATGTCTCATAATCGTCAAATGGTTTCAAATTGCAGTTAGCACGCAGCAATAACAAACTGTCAATTGGGCCACAAGCATTTTGGAGTCATTGCAGAATTGCAGCCACATCAACCTGCATTTGTCTGCAATTCTGCGACGCTAGGGATGGCAACGGGTAGGGTCGGGTGCGGGTTTAACCATACCCGAACCCGAAATCATATACCCGAACCCAAACCTTGTTCGGGTAGAAAATCATACCCGAACCCGAACCCGTTGGGTTTCGGGTTCCCCATACCCGAAATTATAGCCGCGGTAAACAAAGGGAAACCATAAAAAATCCGAAAAACCGACCCACACCCGAACTCGATTACTAATGCAATAGCAGCAACATCTTCATAATGATTTAAAAAATGACTCTAGAAGCTAATTCAAAATTCTATATTCAAGATCATGAATATATATATAAAAATATATATTCAGAGACTTGAAAGTTGAAGCAATGAAATTCTAGTAATCACTACTAAAGTACTAATATATATATATATATATATATATATATATATATATATATATGTAAAAGATATTTTAGTAATTTAATATATAGAGATTGGGTTTCGAGTAGGGTTCGGGTAGTGTTTCATCATATCCAAACCCGAACCCGAATAATACTTTCAGAATCGGGTAAAACCCGAACCCGAACCTAAACAGAACGGGTTTTACCCGTAAATTCGGGTCGGCTCGGGCACCCACATGTATGAGTTTTTTTGCCGCACCACAATTTAAAACCCTTCAATAAAACTTGAATGTCATTATTCGAACATGACCTGGTTCGGGGTCACGGGTCATCGACTGTCTGAAGTTGTCAATGCTTGCAAGCTGAAGGGACCGAGTCTTTTCTGCATATTTGATGATCCCTGCCATGAAAACCAGAGCTGTTGGAACCCACATGGTGTTCTCAGGGAGTGTCAAGAGGAAGACATAGCTTGTCAAACAGAGTTGAACAATGAGGCCAAGCATGTGCCTGAGCCAGAGTTCATTGTCCTCCAGAGAAAAAGCAGTGATGGTGTCAGGGCCACCCAAGTGGAGCAGAAGAAAGGGTGCCCACAATGTGAGCAAGAAGTCATTGATGTTGGAGATGTTGGTGTCTTTATCTCCATACTTGTTGGAGATTAGTCCAACACAGAAGTTGGCAGTGTAGTCTGCAAGAAGGTATGTACACCATAGCAAAATCGACACCGTGCGTTTTCTGGTGCGTTTTCTGAATGGTGCCAAGAAGATGAGAGTTATCTGCAGGAACAGACTGGAGAGGATAACCCCCCTGATGTTCCACTTGGACCATATGTTCTTCCAGAATTCTGGGATTGGGTTAACCATTTTCCAATTTGCCTTGGTTTTTAATTTCAAGATTTTGTATGTATAATGAATGCTAAGTTCAACTTCAGATGAAGTTGTACATGCTTGGTTAAGCACCTAACAAGCTAAGTTTTGGTCATTTCTTTTTCTTTTCCTAAAGAAAGAGGAACCTGTTTCTTTTTGTTTCTGCTGTCAGAATTTTCTTTCTTCCTTTTTCTTTTTGTTCATCAGACATGGGGTCCTTATGATGTGATCTCATTTAATCATTAAAGAGACAAAACTTAATGGTTGGCTTGGCTATCATAATATTATCAGTTTTGTTCTGTTTCCTAATCTTTTTCTCAACCAAATGTACATTTAGCTAGTAACCATAGTGTTTGAGTTTGAGTAGATAACCGTTTCTTTCTTTGATGGTGTACTTCTAATCTGTCCAGCATTTGAATTCTGCATAATCTTGTACGATGTCTAATTTTATTAGTTCTTCTCTCCTTTATTCACTCCTTTATGCAGGCTAGTTAGCATGAGACAAATTCCATCAATGTATGAGAAAAAGAGAAAAGAAACTTGAAGCCATAAGAAAGGGGGAAAAGAGTAGAAGGGAAGTAAAAATGATTTTTTTATTTTATTTTCTAAATACTCCCTCCGTTCCTTTTTATAAGAGATAAATTGAGAGATGTCATGGTCCTTTTTATAATAATCGACTTAAAATTTGTAATGCATTAATTATTTTTTTGACAAACTTATCCTTACTTAATTTGATTTTATCTCTCTTTCCACTATGTAATGCATTGATGATCAATAGAAATTTTAAAAAATAAGTTAGGGCAATTTTAGAAAGTTGATGTAAATTGAAAGCAAATTAAATGCTAACAACCACCCTAACTACTTTTCTTAAAGGGTGTACAATGGTTGTTTAGCTCTTATAAAAAGGAACGGAGGGAATACAATTTAAGTATCATCCACATGTGACAGTCATGTTCGAGTTGGAACATCCACATTATAATGAATGAGATATTGAGATTAGGTTTCTTCCGTTTACCATACTTAAACTCAATACATTACTTAGGTGCGAACTAGACATTTACCACAAAAAGAACCAACCAGAAAAATTCCTTTCCAGTAACATAACAGAACACTTCTCTTATTAATTATCCATGGTCATGTATATGGCATCATATTCATATTCTTTCCCCTTCTAACACTGCAACTTAATTATTCCCCCCTTCAATGACACAATATCAATTCTCATCTAGAATGATCCTCTATTATCAAAACAATTCATTGGCTTTGTGATTGTGGCCACCACAGGTCTTTCAAATTTCAACCATAAGCAATTACTCTTCTCTCTCTCTCTCTCCCTACATCCTTCTTCATCATGGCCTCAGAATTTGCTGAATTCCTTAAGAAAAACTTCTTAGAGAGTATGAAATCAGAAAATGAGTTCAGCCTAGAACCTACCATCACCAGCCTTTTGAATGACATAAAAAATGAATTCATGGAGAATGAGGAATATTGGTCACCACCCCCTCACAAATCCCTCGTTTTGTTTCACTGTCTTGACAATGCACTTGCTGAATTCCAAGATTTCAGTAAGCACGAAACGGATAACAAACCAAGTCTCAAGAAGAGAACCTTGGACTCTGGCCCTGATAGTGAGAGAAAAATTAACGAAATTAGGGAAATTAAGGAAGAACTCATCAGCACGAGGAACCAGGACAAGCCCAGCAAAGAGAATATTATAGACCCAACATCAAGCTCATTCATCACTTCATCTATTTACCACCCTGGATTTGGTGAAAAAATAGTAAACGGGATCCACACGTGCCTTTACTCTGACATTGGCTTTAAGGCCATTGGGATTCATGGGATGTGTGGCATTGGAAAGACCACACTTGTGAAAAAGATTGTGGATGATGAACAAGTTCAAGCCAAGTACATGAAACCAATTATATGGGTGCATTTATCTGACTTGACACCAGAGGAAATGGATATAAGGATTGTCAAGGAAATATTGCTATGTTTGAATGATGATCCTGATCTTTTGACTGAGGAACTCGAAGACGACGCACTTGTGGAAAGACTTCGCGACAGGCTCAAGGCTCAGAGGTATTTGATTGTGTTGGATGGTGTGTGGTGCTGTAATGAATGGTTTGGTAACTTGCATGTTGATGTTGATGTTGATGTTGAGAGGAACAGCAAGTGTCCCTTTTCGATGGCTTTACCTAAGGACAGTGGTGGTGCTGTCATTGTGACTAGTAGAGTGAAGGAGGTTGCTAAACAATTGGTGGGGGACAAGTATTTGTTTTGTGTCGAGCCTTGGAGTGATGAGAATATGAAACAGCTTGTGAAGCAATGTATGGAAAGAAAAATATTATATGCTGATAAGATCATCAAGGATGTAGAGTGGTTGGTAAGTGATGTTGTTGATCATTGTCATGGTCTTCCTTTGGTTGCTGAAACTCTCTCAGGTTGGATTGCTGAAAACGTCTATGAGAATAGGACTGGGCGACCACTTCACCTCGCCCAGGCGACCCGTATTGAACGGGCAGATGGCGAGTTAGACGACTAGGGAGCATAAATTATAGTTGTTGGGCCAAATTTTCGAGGCTCTGAGGCCCATAGTGTGTAATCTAGGGTTAAATGCTATTTATTACACCCTTCTATAAATAGTCTAGGAGGTTCAGGTAAAAAGGGTTCTCTGCTATTTTTGCATGACCTGAATAAATCGCATATTGTATCCACTTATTACCTCCTCCTTTCCTCCGGTTACTTTACTAGAATAAGAAGTATAGTTTTGAGTGATTAATCCTTTGATGTATCTGGTCTATTCCACCCTGTAATACTATCCATTGTATGATATTTTCTTTTTATGGCCAAAATATTGCAGGTGTCATTTTTATTTAAAATTGTTGTGATTTTTTGAAAAAAAAAATAGAAGGACTGTTATGAAATTTTAAATAATAGAGAAAGTCATTGATTAAAATTTAATTATTTTTTAGTCCCTTGAGATAGGTTAATTGTAGACCCTTCGCTAATTTGGTAATTGGATGTGCTATTCTCAAAGTTCTTTGTGTCGTGTTTGTTCTTTGTGTTTCATTGTTGGAGTCCTCTACGGTGTTCCAAGGCGAGTTGGAAGGACATTGTTCGAAGGCGATTCTCAAAGTTATTTCCGTTTTATTAAGGGGGTTAGAATTGGCACCCCCATCACCCAATTCTAAACTCCAGGGTATTTTTATAAATACCAATAATACCCCTTTCCGGGTTTTAAATCCCGGAATGCAGTTCGGACAATAGAACTACCGGGATATAAAACTCGGTAATTAACTTCACTGCAACATTTTTCCGGGATATATATCCCGGAACTTGGTTGGCCTTCCGGGATTTGAAACCCAGAAAAGTAACTGCTTTATATATATATTCCTGAACTTCGTTTTCTCCACCATTCTTACCCATTTCTTCTTCGTTCTTCCTCAATCTTCATTCTGCTTCTGCTCCCACCACACCACCACCATTACCCACCACTAGTTTCTAACTCCAAATACCATTGTTGTGCTCCTTGTGACCACCATTCATCAACCCTTGAAGCTACCACCACCATCAAGCTCTGTTTAGCCACGATCTGGTTGATTTCATTTTCGTCTTCTTCGAAGTTTTCCCTTTTCCGGATTCTATTTCCCGGTAAGAAAGTTTTTATGTTTCCCTTCCGGTTTTTATTTCCCGGTATTACATGAATTTGTTTCCGAATTGTAAATCCCGAAATATGCATATATTCAGAGTTTTAGAAACCGGAAATGATAAAGTGTTTGAAATTTTAGTTTTTCCGGTTTGTAAAATCCGGAATTCCAAAATGAAAATGCCAGGCATGTTATTTCCGGATTATACATCTCGGAAAGACAATTTGTATTCCATGTTTTAAAACTCGGAATACATACAGTGGTGTTTATTTTAGACGTTTAAAGCATGGTTATTGAACAAATATGGCATATCAAATATCCGAGGAGGTTGATATGTTCCCGTACGATTTAGCCCCGGAAGATGACCCGGATTACGGTGGAAAAAACGACGCACAGGGTGAAAACGGTAACGGTCCGGTTCCTTGTGTTAGTGTGGACTGCACCGATATGTTCACCACTAATCAGGTAATGTCATATGTAACAGCACTGTTGATTTGGATTTTAAACTGGAAATTTTTGGAAATGTCCTAAATACATTGGTTCTTTCAAAATAACAGATTTTTGAGACTCGTGATGATCTTTGTGCTTGGGCTAGAGGGGTCGGGAGACAGAATGGCTTCGTTGTTGTGATCACAAGGTCTGATCTTGGAGGTCTTAACAAAAAGGCGTTTATCACTCTTGGGTGCCAAAAGAGTGGAAAATATAAGCCCTATAAAGACCCAGGATTGTTTAAATACAAGACAACTGGTACCAGAAAATCCGAGTGTCCTTCCAGACTTAAGGGGAGGCCTAGGAAGACAGAAGGAGGGTGGTGGCTGAAAGTAATGTGTGGAATACACAACCACGAACCAGCTAAGACATTAGTTGGCCACGCTTATGTGGGTCGTTTGACGAATGATGAAAAGGAAATGGTAGAAGGCATGGCAAACAACATGGTTCCTCCAAGGAACATGCTTCTATCTTTGAAGGAGCACAATCCCACCAACTTGACAACCATCTCCCAGGTGTATAGCATATGTAAAAAGATTCGTAGCTCGAAGAGAGGTCCACTTACAGAGATGCAGCACTTAATGAAGCTGTTGACCATTGACAAATACGTGCACTCGCACCGGCTTCAGGAAGGTACTGATATCTTGGGCTCTCTTTATTTTATACTTTCACTTTTTTTAAAAAAAAAAATTAACATAAGTTTATCTCCTTATTTTTACTTTATTTCCTATTTCCCTTACAAACCTCTGAAATTAAACATGAAAATAAAGTGGCGATTTTGTAATTAAAACCGAAATCAGAGAAAATGAAAATTTAAAAATAAAGCCATAATTCGTTGCTAAAAACTTTGTTCACTGACAACACTACTCGAAGATATATTTTTTTTTTGTCTTGACCAAGGTATCCCTACAGCCGGTTGCCCTAACCACTTACTTAAAGGACGAAATGCTGAACCACTACGCCAACCCACTTGGTTCTACTCGAAGATATTTAGACAAATATATAAAAAAAAAACTAAAGAAGTGTAAACATTAACTATTAAAAGAAAAAAAAAGCTTAATTACCTCTTTTGCAAAGAGTAATAAGATGTGCTTTCGGATGTATAAAAAAAAGTAACGTGATGTGAAGCAATTCAACATGAATATATGTTGTAAAATAGATATTGTTAGTCTAGAATTTTTCTAATTCTCAGTTTGGTTGAAGGTTGTACAATGAGATAATTTCGACCTAAATGAAAAGTATTTAACTAAGGCTAATAAAATAGTTTCCAGTATTCGACTAAAATAAAGACGGCATGTTGAGTCGAAATTGAATTTATATTGGAGATAAGATCTTAAAACAGACAAGTGTTAAACTTGTTTTCGACTAAAGTCTTAATATGCATGGAGTTATTTTTCGACGGGAAGCTTTTGGGCAGTTAATCAAGCAGGACATGTGGAGAGCAAAGAAGCAAGCACAGGACACGTGTAAAGTTTAGAAGATTCGCCTGTTGCAAGCAGTTGGAGATTCTGCTTATAAATAGAAGAAATGAACACAGAATCGGGGTCTTCGTTCCATTCGCAACATGTCAGAAAACGTTAATTCTCAAACCGTTACGCTATAAGTCCAAGCAACCGTGACACGCAACAATAGAAAAGAGTCAAACGTATGTGACTGAGCGAGTTTGATAGACCACCTTTACATTTCATGCAAAACTTTTATGTTTTCCTGCACCTTTAATTCAATGCAGTTTTTATTCTTTTTTCCTTTAAACTTTTTACTGCTTTTAAGCCATTTTTACCTTTAAACTTTCTTTAAATATCATTTGTCTAATTCGATCGAACCACTTTCGACGAATATCGCTTTCCACTAGTTTTCATATCCCAGAGCCAGTAAAGCCAGTAAGAGAATCGAAATCCAGCCTCTTTATCAACATTTAGATTTTCTTGTGATTTTACGTGATTTTATTTGTTTACTAAAAATAGAGTAAATAGATATATAACTCAATAAACGACACCCTTTTCCAGCCTGCTGCACACACACACACACACACACACACACATATATATATATAAAAGATCTATCTAGTGAGAAAGCTCTTCTTATATGAGAATGGTGAGAATAAATCATGCCCGTTAGATCTAACAATGAGTGGTCATGATTAAAAGAAATATGTCACATGACTTGTTTAAAAAGTCACATGACATTTTTAAGTGATCATGTGACCACTTATTTCTTTTAATCATGACCACTCATTGTTAGATCTAACGACCACAATTTATTCTCACTATTCTCATATAAGAAGAGCTTTCTCACTCGATACATCCCTATATATATATATATATATAACAAGTTAAACGTACAAATAATTCTTAACGTTGAGCAAGAATACAAGTTAAGAATCATTCATGCGTGGAGCACAATTCTTTCCTCCGAAACCTCTTTGAATATTATTATTTACCTGTATCAGTTAGAAAAGGAAACTTAAATTCTTTTAGCTTTCCAAAATACTTTCCTTGTAACATTATATTGAAGTTTACCCTTTGCTTGTAAATTATGTAAAGGTTACAAATTTCACAAATTTATTTTTTAAGTGAATGGACCAAAGAGAATATCATGCATTATTTGGGATTAGCAGTTAGCTCTTTTAGTTTTGTGTTGAAAATGCCTTTATTACCCCTAATTTTACGTGCAAACAACTTAACAAGCCTATAAAAATTTTATACTTATATATAATTATGCATGTTTGAATCAACAAATTTTTAAATTCGAACTCGTCTCTAGAACTTACAAAAATCGGATAGGTATGTATTTATTAAAAAAGAGTTTACAAAAAGACAGGTTGACCCGAAAGAAAAATTAAATATCAATTTCAAATCTCATCAAATTATTAATTATAATAAATACTTCTCATTCTCTAAAAAAACTTATTTTATATCCTATTAAGGATCATTTGTACTAGATTTTGTATAACACAAAGTTTCAATCTAACTATACAAAATGATCGATTTGGCACAATTTAGAGCTTGGCGCTGGGTTTCTGCTAAGAATAATGATTTTCATTTTACCCTGTTTGAATGGATTTCGAATCCTAGGCAGCGCTTATCAGGTCTCTTTGACTGAGGAGGGCCGGGAAACTGTAATGCTGTATTGGGCGTGTAAAGGATGATCTACATATTGGGTTGCTAGAAATTACACTTTGCAGGGCTTATGTTCTGTTGTAGTACTTTGGTTCTGAGGCTCAATTCTATCTGTTGTCATTTTCTGAGGAGCAACTGTTACTATCATGTTTTGAAGTTAGTAGGTAACTAAGGCTTGTAGCACTCTTTAAGTGTGATATATGATGTGATGTAATGAGAATAAAGAGATAAAGAGAAAATATGGGTGTTCAGAGATGTCTGTACTATTTGGGTGTACACCGATCATTCCTGTTTCATTTCTGTCGTCTTGGACTTACTTTCATCCCCATCTTCTTCAATGGGCCATTCATAAGAAAGGTTCCGGACTTGTTTTATCTCTGCATACTCCAGTGAAGGAAAAAATTTCTTCAAATCCGGGTCTAATTTTAGATGATTCAGGTACCTGAGACGCACTATCTGCACACCGCTAAGTATTTTATCATTACCCAAGCTCCTGAGTCTCCCTCCCGTTATATACAGCTTCTTCAACCCCTCTGGCTTCGCAGCTGGCCTCAACCACCTTGGAATTTCCTCTCCAGGAAAGCCTTCAAGGTCCAACTTCTCCAACTTTTCTGGGAAACTGATGTTAAAACCTTTGTACCTTGCACCAGACACACCCCATGATATCTTGAGACGCTTGACTTGTGACAAGTCCTTCAGGCTCTCAAACTCCCATTGCTGGATCACAGCCTCACTTCCTATATGTATGCTGAGCCTTGTTAGCTTCTTCAACTTTGCAAGATCAGCTATCCTGCAAGGAGTCTTGCTGGAACTTCCTATCACAAACCCCTTGAGTACTTGAAGCTCGGTCAGCTTCTCAATCCCCTTTGGCATGTTCTCCAACATGTAACATTGGGCAACATCCAAATGTGTTAGCCTTCTCAACGATGCGATGTCATCGGGCAACGTCTCAAGATTGTGACATGCCCGAAGATCAAGGATTTCCAAGCTGACAAGCTCACGAACAATGGAGCTCGGCAGCTTGGGAATTCTTGAGATCCCACGAAGACTAAGATACTTCAAGTGCTTCTGAGCCTTCATGTTGTCTAGAAACACGACGTTCTCCACTTCAATGTGGTGTGAAGGTGAATCCTGCCAACGACCCAGCTGAAGCACCACGAGCTTCTTTGCTTTCTCCATCCACATGGATCCAAAGTTCAGATAACTCCCACCGACATTGAAAACAGTTTTCAAACTCTCAGCTCCCAAATCATCCTCATCACTTATTCTAACTCTTTGGTGATCAAGTACTAAACAAGCATGTTGATTGTGATCAGAGGCTATTAGTTGAGAATAAAACGCAAACAGCTGGTGGTCATTTTCAGTCAACACTGAAGACACCAACATGTGACGGATCCAAGGGTTCAATTTGAATTTATTCACAATGGGACACTTTCCATTACCATGGGGAGAAATCAAATGACAACTCAGAAGCTCATCAAACACATCCTCACCAGCTTCCTCTGCTGTTTTCTCCCCTGTTTTCTTCACAAACCCCTCTCCAATCCACCAATAAATGGTGTGCCTTTTCTTCATGACAACATTCTCAGGGAATACAGAAAGAAACAACAAGCAAAGCTTCGAACGAAGATTAAGATTGTCATAACTTGCCTGAATCCTCTTCAAGACTCGACCCACCAACTCATTGTTCCTGTTTTTGCTCACAGGAAGCGTCGTGTTCAATCTTCCACCATTTTCAGAATAACCAGCTTCCGCTCTGCTTTGACTACTACCACCTGGTTGCAGCTTCTGCGTTGAATCGTCGATGCTCTTGCGAATTTCATTCAAAGATGTTTCCAACAGCTCGACCCTTTCCTGCAACTTTTGCCAGCTCTTGTTTTGATCTTGTTTCTCCTCTGTTTTCTGAAGAATTTGACTCTTTCCGAGGTTGGGTTGTTGTTGGTCGTGCAGAAAGCGGTTTGCGATGTCGTTGAAGTTTTTGGTGCCTAAAGCGCGAAGAAGGGTGTCGAGGAGTGTCAGTGTGTCGAGGAGTTCATCTTGGTTTTTCTTGACTGTGGAGAAAAGGTCCTTGATGTTGTTCAGCTCGGACTTCAACTTTTCCAATTTTGTGTTGATCGATCCATCCTTTTCTGTTTTTTGAATGGTTGCTATGCGCCTCTGCAATGAAGGCACTGCTTTCATGGAATTTGTTCGAATAGACATTTCAGTTGTAGATTGTGGGATGGAGGGGAATGGTGGCTGATTTTTTAAGAGTTTTGATGAAAAGAAATAAAGATGTATTGTATTGTATTGTGACAAATAAAGAATGATTGAAAATAATATATCCTCACCCCAATTCCACTTTATATAGTGAGAGAAAGTCACATGAAATATCAACAAATTATATAAGTATCTAATCTCCAAGGATCGATTAATTCGTATCTAAAAGCATTTATTGAAAAGAATCTACTGATTTAATGTGATTTTAGAGATGATTGTCGGCTATGAAATACCTTAGGAAAAAATATGAATAAAAAAGATAAATAAAAAAGGTCTAACACAGTTTGTACATAGTTGATCTCCATAAACCGTCTAAAGTTCGATTTTTGAATGATGTGATTATTGAATCTCAAAACGAGATGAAAAATGTAAGAAAGATGAGTGTAGTTATATTTTTCACACCCAAATATTAATTTACAAAATTCCTTATCCTTACTTCCTTTTTAGTTAAAGCATATATGGCATCAAATTAAAGTTACATGCGATTGCAAGGAAAGGACAAAGTAGCAGAAGAAGTATTATGTTATCCTTTCCGTTACTCGGTGGTGTAGCGGTATCCCACTGCATTAAGCCACATGATATATAATTAAAAAAATTAAACAGTTAGGATTGAATATATGTAAATGGTGAAAATACAAAGATGCCCTCAATATCATGAATGGAGGGCTTCCCTCTAATTGTTGTGTGTTCCAACAATTTTTACGGACATTGATTGGGTACCCAAGCGGCACCCATGAGATTCAGGTGGTTGAGCCGATACGCCGCCGCACATGACGGGGAATAGGCAAACGCGTGAGCAGAACTGGACAAAGAGTGGGAGGACGGAGGACGAAGAAAATTGAGGAGGAGAAGATAATGTCTTCGGGGTGAAAGAATGACTATGAACTTCAAGCGTTGAACCAACAACGAAGAAGCTCGATTGTGTTCCTCGATTATAATTTCTTAAATTGAGTATTAAATAAAGAAATAGAATTCGAAAATAAAAATAAAGTATTAATGTGAGTATTATTAGCACTTTAACAAGATTGGAAATGATTGAATGTATCAATTCAATTCACACTCAAGTCTAATAACTAACTTATGAAAACTTACTCCTAACAATATAACCAACGAGCTATGATATATTTACGTCTCTCACTTTCTTACAATTTATTTCTACTTAATTTTTCTTCTTATCTTTCACTATTGTTTTTATCGCATCGCATATCATATCATTCATTTATATTTCTTCATTCATATATCGCAGAGGTATAAAGGTGAAAATGTGTCAACAAATCTTAATTCATAACTTCATATATCGCAGAGGTATAAAGGTGAAAATGTGTCAACAAATCTTAATTCATAACTAATGCTCACATCTCATTGATAATAGAAGATAACCAAATACGATGAAGAAATAAATTGATCTTATAAGTTAGTTGTAATAATCTCCCTCAAGTTGTAAAGTATACCCAACTTGGACATGTAAGGCTTAAACTGTGAGGCAACTAAAGGGTTTTATGAGACAATAAGCTAGTTGATGAATTGAAGGAATAAGGATTAGATTGAGGAAACCATCTTTACCAGAAGTTTTAATGGGGTGCATTTTCTTGTATGTTGGTTCGCTTCGGATTTTGTCTGGTCCAACAACATCCCTGTATTTCTTCACTCTTGTATTAGGTCGGATATTATACGATTTTTTTTTTTTGTCGAATTGATTCTATTTAATTAAATTCTATATTTTTATCAAATTTTTTTCTTTGAAGGGATAAAACAAATTAGTCATACAGTGACAAAAAGTCAAAAAGGTAAAGTAGTGAACAAAATCCACCAACCTCACTCAATCACGGGCATGCTGAATATTGCTGATACCTGCAGTACATTGTTGTCGTGCCGTTCCAGTGTTTGCAGAGGTTTTTGTTGGACAGAAACATGAAACTCATCTTGATTCTAACCGTTTTATTGGTCGTATCAGTAACTGCCACAACTGATTATGTTCGACCTCAGCGACGTAAAGCCTTACATCTCCCATGGGATTCAAAATCAAAGCCCTCCTCTTACCCTCAGCAGGTCGCTCACACTCTCCATCTCATATTTTCCTGCAAAATCCTCACTTTTCTATACCCTTTCGTTTCACTAGCTGATCAATCAATGTTGCAGTTTATCATTTTTCATTTTTGTTTTGTGTTTTTGGTTCTGCATCTGGGCAGGTTCCATTTTTTTAAAAAAAAAGGTCCCTTTTTTATGTTTCTGGCATTTCTTAATTTAGAAGACTTATCCCTTTACCTTGCAAATTGTATACCTGAAAATTGTTTTTCTTTTTTTGGCAATTTTATGTTCTTCTTCGGTTTCTGGATCCCTTCTACAGTAATGTTTTCCCTGATGTTCTTTTTATCAATAATGGACATTTTGGCTAGTAGTAGTAATTGTGATTTATGCGAAGTGTGAAACTCGGTGAAGCCACTAGTTTGATTTGTGAGTATTTAGGGTATTAATGTATGATAATGGTGCTGCACTCTATATCTTGCCTCTGCAACTTGCATAATTTGGGAAAAGCTTTCCACACCCATTGTTAGCAGCAGCAGTTTGTAATTGTAGTCACTAATTTGCTCTTGATTGTGATGACAATTTCTTTTAGATGTGGGTGCTTCTACAATGTATGATAATGGTGCTGCACTCTATATCTTGCCTCTGCAACTTGCATAATTTGGGAAAAGCTTTCCACACCCATTGTTAGCAGCAGCAGTTTGTAATTGTAGTCACTAATTTGCTCTTGATTGTGATGACAATTTCTTTTAGATGTGGGTGCTTCTACATTGTAGAAGCTTATTTCACCCTTTTTTTTATTGTGTAAACTACCCGGTACGGCCACCCTTCGGATGCCAACTATTCCGGATTCGGGATTTAGTCAAGTTAAGGCTCTTCATCCCTCCACCGGGTGTATTGTGTGGGGATTGAAGTCGAGAGTTCTTCCCGCACACTCTGTCTGTATTGCCAATTGAGCTACCCCTCGTGGGTGCTTATTTCACCTTTTTAGTATATTGTCACCTACCGCTTAAACTATACTCGCTCCGTTTCAAAATATAAGTTGTTTTAACATTTGTATAATATTTCAAAATATATGTTGTTTTACAAACTCAATGCATTTTTTCTCACTTTATTCCTTCTATACCCTCATTTAATATTATATTTCTCATCTACCACCTTCAATTTCCATCTATCACAACACTCACTATGCACTTAACCAAATAATCATTTTTCCCTCTCCATAATTTAACTCAACTTTAAATAGGGGTATTTCAGTCAAAATATTTATCAAACAATTAGTTCTTAATACGCGTGCATAATCTTAAAGAACTTATATTTTGAAACGGAGGGAGTATATGTTTTCTAGATGTAGGTATATAGAGTTGTCTCTGGTGGTGATGATAATCAACTTCATCCCCTAATTTTCAATATATTCTTACTTAGGATTGTAATGCTAATTTTGATATCCTGAACCTGAAATGAAATCTATTCAAAATTATAGGCTATTTGTTGCAATACATGTGGGTGACTTATTTGCCAGTTCTTGGAGAATTACTCTGTCAAGTCTGAACCCTGTCTCTTTGCTTAGCAATCATTTCAACCTTTTTAAGTATGTTACTTTGGGGTATTCATTTAGTTTCAGTTCCTTATATGAAAAGTTTGTATTCCAGGTACACATTTCTTTGGCTAGAGACAAGCACATAAGAGTTTCCTGGATTACTGATGATAAATCTGCACCTTCACTTGTAGAATATGGAACATTGCCAGGGAGATATGAATCTCAAGCTGAAGGAGAAAGCACATCTTATAAGTATCTTTTCTATAGATCAGGAAAGATGCACCATACCGTAATTGGACCTTTAGAGGATAATTCTGTGTACTTTTACCGATGTGGTGGACAAGGTCCAGAGTTCCAGCTCAAAACTCCTCCGTCTCAATTTCCGATTACTTTCGCGGTGGCTGGGGATCTAGGTCAAACTGGTTGGACTGAATCAACATTAAATCATATCGACCGATGCACATATGATGTTCACCTGCTTCCAGGGGACCTCTCATATGCTGATTATATGCAACATCTCTGGGACTCATTTGGTAGGCTTGTGCAGCCACTTGCTAGTGCAAGGCCATGGATGGTAACCCAAGGGAACCATGAAGTGGAGAACATACCCTTGTTAAAGGATGGTTTTGTAGCCTATAACTCAAGATGGAAAATGCCATTTGAGGAAAGCGGATCAAGTTCAAATCTCTATTATTCTTTTGAAGTTGCTGGTGTTCACATTGTCATGCTTGGCTCCTATGCAGATTATGATGAGTACTCAGACCAATATAGATGGCTAAAGGTTAGTCACATTTCCGTGTGTGCGCGGGGGGCTTGGTTGTTCCAATTTCTTAGCACTTCGATGTCACAAGTTTTGAACTATGCTAGCTTTCAACAGTTTTTCCACAGAGCATAAACGTATGTATCTTGCATTGAAAATTCTAAGTTCCATCAGAAGCAAATATTGCTATTGATTATAAATAACTGCAATTAACCTTGCAGCAAAAGGGAAACAAACATCAAATTTGGTTTTATCCAATATTCTTGAGGCCTTCATAGTTCATACATTGATACATTATATATCCATTCTACTGTCACAATGTCCTTGTTTCCATTTTTCTTCATTTGCTTTGTCATAGTTATTCATAAATCACAATGAAGTCCATTAATCCATGTGACTTACTCCATATACTGAGATAAGGTTTAGGTGTTTTCTCATGCCTTATCTTGTTACAGGTTGCAATGACTCACATTTACTTATAAGGCTATGATTAGTATCCCTATTTGTCTTTTATCTAGTTGTCTTTAAATCTATGAATAAAACATGCACAAACTATTTAGAAATTATGAAGAAAATAGAAACATAATTGCTCCTTCCTTCCCTTAATAAGGTGATTACACCTCCTCATGATGTCTAAGACATTTTGGAGTGTAGAATCCTTGGTAACAGATGCATGCCTTGCATTTCCGTATGGTTTGGGTGAATCAAGAACATAAAATTAGCCCTGCCTTATGTTTTAACTCAGATGTTAGCAGTCTTAAACAATAAAGTTGAAATATTATCCAGTATACATAGTTACATATTACATATGTATATATAGTGAGAAAGTGAGAAACTCTGATGTTATTATGGGTGTTCTGTTCGTATTAAGATCACTGTTATAATAAATTTAATCTTAGTCTTCCAGTCATAGCATCTTACAATTTCACTCCAATTGTTCCTCCTGCCCCCGTGTCCATGGCTTTGCTCTCTTGCTTAATTGTTTTATTATGTCCACATGGTTTATGTTCTTGTCTGTGATCTACAGGGTGATCTGTCAAAGGTGGACAGGAAAAGGACACCTTGGTTGGTCGTGTTATTTCATGTCCCATGGTATAACAGTAACACGGCTCATCAAGGCGAAGGGGGTGATATGATGAAATCTATGGAGCCATTGCTTTATGCTGCTAGCGTTGATTTAGTTCTTGCTGGTCATGTGCACGCTTATGAACGCTCAGTACGCCTATGTGGTTTAGAGTTTCCTCTCTTTCTAAGTGCTCTATTATGGTATTTGAGTCTTACATAGTTCTTGTTTGGTTGACAGAAACGTGTATATAATGGAAGATTAGATCCTTGCGGTGCTGTCCATATAACCATTGGTGATGGAGGCAATAGGGAAGGCTTAGCTCCTAAGTAAGTTTGATTCTGCCATAAACATTCTGATAAATATTTTCTCTGAATCATTTGTTATGCAAGAAAAGAATTAAGGTGTTTTTAAATTCAAACTTTATCACAAAGCATGCCCCTTGAATTTTCTTGTACAATTATTATATCAGTCCTACCATTTGTGTCCTCCTAACATCATTGTTTGTCTGCAGGTATATAAATCCACATCCGAAGTGGTCAGAATTTCGCGAAGCCAGCTTCGGTCATGGTGAGCTGAAGATTGTAAACTCAACGCACGCCTTCTGGAGTTGGCACAGGAATGACGACGATGAGCCCGTAAAATCTGATGACATCTGGATAACCTCTTTGGTCAGCTCAGGATGTGTTGATCAGAAGAGAAACGAACTCGGTCATACACTTATAACACCCTAAAATCCCCTTAAAATTTTCTTCTGTCTTTGCTCTACAATTGATTAGCAAGAATTTGGTTTATGTATGCAAATCACGACACAATTCCTCATATTAGAATATAGCACTATAGCAGCTTTAATAGGAATTTCACTACTTTGCTGTAAGATTGTTCCTGTACTCTAAGTATATGCCTGGTTGTGTCTAACTCTATTAGTAATAGATGGTATTGCTTACATTGTCGAATCTGAATAGAAAAGGCTAAAAAAGTGGTCGCTTGTGTTATACCTATCACAAAAACCTTATTGGTATTATGGTTTCCTATCTCACAAAAGAGTAATACACTTTGCTGGATCCTTTAGTTTTGATGGGAGTTCCCTTATAAATGACCACACTAAATTATTTAATAGGGATACAACATTTTCTTCTATTGTCTTTTTCAAATCACAACTTCCTTGAATGCTTTAATGGATTTTGGAGATACTTCAAGAATCTTGGCAATTAGTTCATTGATCTCCAATTACTTAAACATAAGTGGTTACATGAGAAAGTACATGCTCTCACTCCCTTGAAATTCCAATCATAAGGTATCAAACTTGGTTTTGCTAACTTTTATCACAAAATTCCTGTTATTTTCATACTACCTTCCCCCTGCCTCCAAAACTAGGACAAACCTCCCTTGAACAGATAAAGTTAGCAAAATCCAGGTTGATATCTTATGATTGGAGTTTCAAGGGAGTGAGTGAGAGCATGTATTTTCTCATGTAACCAAAGTGGTCATATTAGGCCATGCCCCATGTTGCTGCAGTTTCTAAATGTTGCTTTAAATTAATATTAATCAGGATAATGGAAACTGAACCACTTGAGTTACTTAGTCTTATGATTATTTACCTTTTAAACGTGCAGAATTCAAAGTATAGTTTATATTTCTTACCTTTATTCCTCATCAATGTTTTTCTTGGTTTGTTAAAAATATGGATTCGGTGCCTATGAAACTCCCGCAAAAGCATGACAACAGTTGCCCTATAAAAAGTTTGTATTGAATTAAAGAACGGTGTTTATGTGTAATTGGCCCGAATTACATGCAAGAGTGTTTTGTTTGAAATTTCACTGCTTCAGTCATTGATTTTGGCAATTCGTGGAAGGATAAAGAGAAAACAATGATCACTTGCAAGCATCACTCTTAAGACCACAGCCCCACAATAACAGATAAATCCATTATTAGAGTTGGGTTTTATTTGCATTTTAAGTTTTAGATTATTTTAAGTGAAATTTCCGACCTAATTTTCATGACTTTCATAATACTTCTTGAATTCTAATTTGTTTTCAATTTTATGTGAATTTCATGTTAAAATCATGTATTTTAAGTTTAATATTGTGTCATTCATGATTTCTAGGAAATTTTTGTGATTTGTAGACTAAATTGAAAGGAAAAGTGTTTTGAAAGCTTAAAGCACAGCTAATTACACAATTATGTTGGATTAAGCGACTCTATAAAGCTTTATTCTCACAACAAAAATAATTAGTAGACCACGTAACATAATAGACCACTCTCATACACCCACTATTATGACAGTTTGTAACCGTCACAAATCTAGTGGCTATAAAAGCCGTCACAAATCTTGTGGTGATGGGTGTATACGGCGGTACATGTATAAGGATTGCTTTCTCAATTCTTTTTAGGGTTTCATGGGCTGGACTCTAAATGAGAATGCTTCTAGAGGCTTAGAAAGACCTAATGGTGATGGGACGGAACCTTGTCTAATATTGTCAATCATGGTGGGCAAGATGCACTTGAGGGGGCCTACTATTCTTGGAATGAATAGTTTTCCTCGAGTCAACTATGGTGGTCGGAATAGAAGTTGATCAACATTTCCAAAAATATGTCAAGCTATGTGGTTAGGATTAATTCGTTATTCATGCATGCATGCCTCAAGGATGATGATGGATATAGATGATACCTTGAAGTTTGCTTCAATAATGCTTAAAGATTCTAGATATTATCAACTACTTGAGCTATATGTCTAATCTGATACTAAAGCTAGCAAAAAAGGCATGCAAGTTGGAGAGAGAGAAAGCGATCGAGATTAGATTAAAGTCATATCTAGCTAAACAATGATCGACATTGTGATAGTCACTCCTCCAATGGAATTAAAAAGTTGACTTTGTTTTTCCTTCCAAAACGCAAATTGGTATATTATATTACTAGCTATGGTACTCTTGCTACACTATAATCTTTTGAATGAAGTGGTCTAAGTTAAATAGGAATTATATCACTAACGATTCAAAACAAAATGGTTTTGAGATTTATTTATCATTTCAAAATTAACTTTAAGTTAATAGAAGAATTTATTGTAATACATAGAATTGAAAGTGCGTGTATCCCTTTTTTTTTTTTAAATATAAGAATTAAAGTGATTCTAAAACGTGTCATATTACAAAAAGTCTTATCGATATGCATTGATATGACTAATAATATTATAACACTATACGACAAAAAAGTGATCGCAATTATTTAAAACTTTATCAGTGATAATGCATACAAATTAAAGGGAAATAATGGGTTGACACAAAAAAATCACCTAGATTTAAAAAGAGATAGAGAGAAATATGGCATATGTATATTTTTTAATTAAATTGTTTTCACAATTTTGAGTCGAACAAAATTATTATGAGCGGTAAAGTTCTTCCAACCAAGTATCACACAGCTATATACGTAGGGACTCGAACCCGAAACATCTGATTAAGTGAGAATAACCATTTGTCAGTTAATCCATGTGCTTGATTTTAAATGATATAGTATTTGATGTGATAAGAAGAAAAAAAAAATTAGTGGAAATCAAATAGAAAAGAAAAAATTGGTAGGATGATATCAAACCATAAATTAAATAATAGTAGACGTCTCAATAATATGGAGGATAGGGTTTCTACGGTAAAAAACACGTTTCAATAGGTGGTCATACCTACCATAACCATGGAAGCAACATGGGTGGGCATCACCCATCACTCGACCTCAAACATGAGTTAGTAAAGAAATATTCACAATATGCTACTAAAAAGTTGTGGGTAGTATAATAATTTCTGTAATATTTAAAGATTTTCAAAATTTTAAGAGAGTTTATCAATTGTGAAGTATTTTTGTACGTGCACTTTATTTTTACTGAATCACTTTTGGTGAACCATCATTGCCGCCACGCATCTTTGCGGTTGTCACCACCACAGACCCAATCTAGACACAAGGACTTAGATGTCTATGGCAGTCATGAACAATGGTTCTTCCTCTTTCCTGGATTCATTTTGTATCATGAATAGATAAACATCTTTTCTTGAGTTTGTGATGTAAAAGATGATTTGAATCTTGTTTTTATATATTTATTATTCAGTTTCTATATGTTTGGTATTTATTTCCTAAGCTTATTGATATTATAACGTAATTAACCGTATAATATGTAGTTAGTTCACTCTTGGTGGAGGATTAATTTAACTGAACGGCGAAGAGATCGTGTGTAGGTAGTTAAGAATAATTTGATCCTGGTGGAGGCTTTAGGATGAGCTTTTTATGCTTTCAACTCGTCTAAGAATAATGGACCATGAAATGCCTCTAGAAGGCTTCTCCGAAGTTCATCTGTATTGAGACAATCACGGCTACATGACGCTTGCTGCTAGGCAATGCATTTGGTAGGTAGTTAGTAGAGACTGGAGGCTTATTAAAGGTATAAGCAATATAATTGGATTTCATAGTTATTGTAGGTAGATTATATAAATTTGGAGGAGTTTGATTCCATTACTTTCACAACCTTGGGGTTTCTCTAATCTGGAATATGTTTCCAATTTAATTATTTTCTTTATTTTTTGCATGATTACTACCAACCAACAATTTTTTGATCTCCTAAACAATGAATTCATTCTCAGAAATCAAACGCTCATGTCGTAGTCCACTAGGTACGATAATTGCACCTTAACTTCTATATTACTTTTGCGATAAAGTGCACTTACACTTTTGCATGTGTGTTTGAAGTGGAACAAGTTTTTGACGTGGGGACTAAGTTTGATGCTTGGTTTTAAAGGATTTGTTGATTTGGACATTTTTACTTGCTTTACTATTTTCTGTGTTCGTAGTTCAACAAGTTTGTGTACCCTTTGACACGACATTCCTCATAAAAAAAAAAAAAATTAAGCACAGGCGTGGACATTTGTGACGTGGTCGCGCTTAAAAAAAATTATCTTTTTCTTGTTTCATTTAATTCATTTCTATTTTCAATCATTTTTGTTTATTTTTATTTATTTTATCTAGTGTGGTGAAGGTGCGTGCTAACCCGTTCCTTGAAGCATGTTTTGCAATTTGATAGTGAAATTGAGAAAACGGCTCGTAGGCTAGCAACATAGCAGAGAGAAAAGCTAGAGATGGACCCACCACTAGAAGAGAGACAATGCAAGAGTTCTTCACTCCCCCTATTTGAGTGACGGACAACATACGTCATCCTGTGGTCACGGTTTCAAACTTTGAGTTGAAGTCGGCGCTCATCTCAATGGTTCAGAGTTCTAGGCATTTCAGTGGCCTCTTAGGCCAATATCCGTTGGTTCTTCTCATCATACAGTACATGATAGTGAGTAGGTCGATTTGTTGGTTCCTTGAATTCCAGCATGACTGTTGAGATAAAAATTGAGCTCTGTTGGATGGCAAATAGTGATGTCAACAACAATTCCTAGCATTATATTTCCAAAAAATATAACAATGAATAAAAAGATAAGGAGATTCATACATCAACTTGAAGAAAAAATTAGAACAAATTAAAAATACAACCATACAGCCAAGCAGTACATGTGCCAGAAATCAGGGAAAAGGGGAGGAGCTTATTGATTATGGAATCGATTCCATAGAATCACCAGAGACATCCGAAGAGTCATCAAAGTCTTCAAAGAGAAGTATATCGTTAATGGCAAGACTCCTTGACCAGAAGAATTCTACTCCAGTCTCCTGACAACGGCGTGACTGTCAGGGCTGACAGGACTAGACGATGGAGGAAACCCTAGTACTGAACAACAACAAAGTTCATCGGCGCCCTAGTTATTTTGAGAGAAACTTTCTCATGATAGAAAAAAAAAACCTAGTACTAAACAACAACAAAAATCTTCTTAACAAAACCCTAGAAGTAGAAGCAGGTCAGAAGTACTCACGAGTGAGGTAGAGTCGTAGAGAAGCGGCAGTGCCTTTGAGGAGAGAAGGAGTGCCGGTGATGAACTGCAGTAGCAAGGAGTGGTGGTCATGAGGTGCAGCGGCAAGGAGTGAGGAGCGGCGGTGACGAGGTTGAAGAACGATGGAGTCATAACAGAGAAAGGGGAAGACATGCGGGTTTTTGATCTCCAAACAAGGGTTTCCTAGCTAACAAATCACCAATTTTTTAATAATATAATTCTTATTACCACGGTTCCCATAACAACCGTGGTAATAGACAATTTTAATTGAAATATAATAATACATATTACCACGGTTCCTCTAACAACCATGGTTGTTAGAGGAACCGTGGTAATAGGTCGTGTTAATTGAAAAAATAATAAACTTATTACCACGGTTCACCTATAAACCGTAGTAATATGCAATGTTAATAAAAAATATCTCAGTTACCACGGTTACCATATGACCGTGGTAATAAAGCACCTCAGTTACCACGGTTCAACACGGAGCCGTGGTAACATAGCTTCGGGCAGCTTTTTACCACTGTAAGACCCTCAATTTTTATATTTATGTTTTGGTCCCTGGACTATTTAGTAGTTTCAATTTTGGTCCTTGTTGACCATTGTTTGGCTTTGTTGACTTTTCTGTTGCAGATTTTATTTTCTGTTATTATTTGAATTTGAAGATAGGAGATTATCTCTAAAATTTGAAGGTTATTTTCTGAAGATTTGGTTTTAAATGTTGGTTTTTAAGTGGTTATTATTTCAGAATATCTTTAATTAGAGAAGATTATGTTTTTGTTTTAAAAACAATATTTTAGGGTTTGTTTTAAATTAAATAGGATAGAGATTTTGGTTAAAAATAAAGAAGAAATCTGAAACAAACCTCCTATCACTTAGAAGGAATTCGACCAGCTTATAGAGGAGGGTTAGGGCTGAGTTATTTTTCATTCATCACAAGCTACAACTCTTAGTCTTCATCCAAGAAATCCATTTCCTCTTCCTTTTACTGCTGCTACTGTTCGAGCTCTTCTCCTTTATTGAGGTCAAGTTTTGTTCTTCCTTTCCAATTTAAGAGTGTTAGGTTGGTGGTTCTACGGTAGGTCTCTTGTTCTCTTCCATTCCGAGTTCTTTTGACGAGAGAATTCTAAGTAACGTTGTTCTGTTTCCTTTTTCCTTTCTTCTTCCCTTCCTTCTTTCCAAGGATTGATCTCAAATTCCTTCCGGTCTCTTCCTCCAACACGCTGGCGGACCCCTCTTGAAGTTATAGGTGAGCATGATTTGTTTCTGTTCCTCTTGATCGAACGACGATAAGAGGTTGGTTTTCCTTTCGCTTTCTCAAGCATTTTTCTAGGCTACTACTATTCTAAATCCTTCAAACCCTAGGAGTTTCTAAATAAGAAAATTGGTTTTTGAAGCTTTAAACCTTGGGAAAATTTATTGTTGATTTTCCTTGAAAGCCTTGTTTATGAAAATTAATGATCAAAACCTTTTCCTAAGCTTTTCTGTGAAAAATTGAAATTTCGAACTCCCTGGACAGAGAGCCAACGCATGAGCGCTGGCTTCTTGGCGCCTGGGCGCTAGGATCCTGCACTGGTCATGCTATTAGACAGGGAGCCATCGCATGAGCGTTGGCATCCTAGCGCATGGGCGTTGGGCCCCTATCAGCCTAGTTTGTTGTTTTGTTTTTAAATTGTTTTAAAATCCTTTTGAGGTTAATTTTCATCCTTCCAATGATTGGTTGAGAGTTTTTATGTGTTTATCATGTTAGGTTGAATCTGAAGCGTATGCAACCCGTTCGATAGTAAGGGTAACTCACGTCCTAGAGAGTCTCGAGTCATGCATGTTTGTATGTTGTGTGCTTTTTATTTTGAGTGCTAGATATATCTTGTGAAATTTGTGGATTGTTGTGAATTATTTGGGCTGAAATTGTTTCATGTGATATAACATGTTGACGTGGAATTAAAGGAATTATGATGATGATACTTTATAAGCTAACACTATGATCATGAAGATGTTTAAGAACTGGTGGTTCTCTTGAGGTTGGTGATTATTGGCATATCATATGCATCTATTGAGGATTAGGAGATGAGATGGGTATTTAGTCCCATGAGATCTGCCCTGAGGGTGATGAGATGGATTTTAGTCCCATGAGATCTGCCCTGAGGGTGATGAGATGGTTTTAGTCTCATGTGATCCTCCTGTCCCTGTTTGGGACGAATTCGCCCCCGTTTTGGTTGATATATTATTTTTTGCCATGGTTATGCATGTAGATATTGAGGAACTAACAAGTATGTGTTTGTGGAATTTAACTTGAGTTATATGAAGTATAAATTGTTGTTGTTCTTTTAAGCTATGGTTGATCTCTGTTCTTAAAAACTAATGTTGTTGCGGCTGTTTTGTAAAACTTTTGTATTTGTTGCTTCTGTCTTTTGCTTATTTACTGCTGCTACTGTATTATTATTGCTGTTACTGTTCTTAATTTTATGCATGTTGCTCGGTTTGTTACTCTTGTTATTTGTTTTTAGGAGTTAACCATTTCTGCTTGTTTTGTTTGTTATTTGGGCGCTTAACGCCATAGAATTTCAGATTGAAGATTTGCGTGGAGTTTAATTATCTTTGCAAGTTAAAGGAGACTTGGATTAACTTGAAGATTTTGAAGATCAACTAAGAGTTGAAGTTTTTTTCTATTTTCCGCTGTTGTTCGTATTTAATATTTTGGGCACACTGTTTGTGCAAGTTAAATATTAATTATCTTGATTATTACGTTGTTTTTATTTAATATAAGTATGGGGTATTATTATACCTTAAATATTGAGTGACGCTTCTGTTTTAAAATTGAGTTATTTGAGAGAGGTTTATATTTTTCCACTTATTACTATGTGACTCTCGATCTTGAAATTAGGGCGTTACAACCACAATTCAACACGGAACTGTGGTAACATGGGCATGATAAAAAGGAAATTCTGTAATAGTGTATGTGACTTGTGCAAATAGACATCAAGAACTTTTATTTCATCTCAATTAATCCTTAAATTCTTATTATTCTTTTAATAGACCCTTCTATTAACTTTGAGTTAATTTACTGCTGATTATTAATATATAGATCTTGAAAAATGATTTATTCCTCTTACTAATCTTCCTAAACACTAAATAAAGAAAAAAAGTTATTGCATTTGATATCTTGAAAGTGTAAAAAATATTTAATTCTTTCTTCATTTAGTGTGTGGAAGGATTTGCAGGAAAATGATGTAGAAGGATATATCAATACTCATAGATCTTTTATTTCTTCTACAAGCATAGTATAAAATCAAATTAAACTTTGTAAATTTTTCAAATAAACATCTTGGAACTTTACATTTTATTGCAATTAATCCTTGAACTCAGTATTAATATTAAACCGAAGGATCTATTATAAGTTCATGGTGCATATTTGTAAAAGATATAAAGTTTAGAGCGGTGATGCAACGAACACATGTTGACTTAATTGGTAATGATAGATCACTTCCTTTCAAAGGTTCTGTGTTCGAATCTCATTACCGATGTGAGGGCAGTGTTAGTGATCGATCTGTAAGTACATCTGTAAGCGACTGAATATCCCGAACGCCTGCCCTGACCCGTGGTGGTGACTGGAGCCGAACCTACCCAAACTTATTGTAACAAAAACAAAAAGTGGTGAGATGCACCTTTCCCTAGATGGCATATAAGAAAGTTAGAGAGTAATTTTAATAAAAAAATGAGACAATTAATATATATGTCAAAACCTTTAAGTGATACTACCTCTAATCTTATTTATAAAAATTAAATGAGAGATTTACATTAATCCTTTTTATAAGAATTATTTTGAAGTTTGTGATGCATTAATTACTTTTTGACAATGATATTTTTACTTAATTAAATTTTCTCTCTCTTTACATTCTCATAACCATTAATGCATTAATGATACATAAAAGTTAAGAAAAATGAATTAAGTGTTATTTTGAAAGTTTAATATTTATTGAGAATAAATTTAATATGCTGAACTACTTTAACTATATTCTTTAAGCTGTATGAATTAATTTTTTAATTTCATAAATAGGATTGAAGATAGCATATCATTAAAAATTAAGGGACTATTTTATAAAAATTAATTGTGCAATTGACGAACTGATTGTGCAATAAGTGCATTCGACAACGTGCAATAATAATAGCGATTAGACAATGATTGCAATCGACAAGAAATAAAAAAGGGCAATAATTAAATGGAGACAGCTGCTAAAAGTGTGGTCCACTCCAGTCTGTGTGAACCAGAGTTTGCTTGCTTACTCCACCCACGTGCTTCATCAAATTTTTCCTTAAAATAAAGAAAGAAAATGCAATAATGACAAATTTAAGAAGAGATTACTAAAATAAAAAGGGTTCATACTTCATTAGATCCCCAAATATGTGCCAAAGTTTGTGATTGGTTTCTCTTCGGAAAGTGTCACGTAGGTAAATCAGCATACAGTTAGCACGCTACATATATTATTGTTGGAGCTCCGGTGTTCGGTAGAGACTAAATAACCACTTGGTGCAAACTGAGGGACCTTTACCAAACTTTTTTTCGGAAAGGGACCGATCGCAGATTTTGGAACAAACTCAGGGACCTATTGAACCATTAACCAAAAAAAAAAACCTCAGGAGAAGTTAGTGGAATGTTCCTAATAAAATAAAGGTGAGTATTGTCTTGTTAAATAATAGCGGAAGGTTTATGCAGTAATGATAAATCTCACGGGAGGATAGTGCAATTTCCTGGAAAAAAAAAAAAGATAATTATGCTCCACTTATAAAACCATATATTATTAACATAAAAAAAAAAATTGACTCCTAGTAGTGCATTTTTAGGGAGACATTTCGAATTTTTCACATCTAGGTTGGAATTGTGAGAAGCAATTTAAATAACAACAAAAAAAAACCATGTCTTATTAAGAGAGAAAAAAAAGGTTTGTGCGCTCATAGCTTAATTTCATTTTTGTCCTCTTAATTTGCACTCTTAGTTTTTCAAGCTAATTAAGTTTTTCTACTTCTAAAATTAAGTAAATTTGGTTCTTTCTCCATTTTTGTATGCATAAAATCATTAAATTTATATTTTCCTTTCAATTATTTTAGGATAATAATCTTTCTACTTCTAATTGATATATCTTATAAGTTTAAAGCAAAAAATGTTTAAGCTTTGACCAACTTCAAAGGATAATTTAGAAAATGATTAGGGTTTAAAGCCGTGAAAAATTAGGATTTTTTAATTTTTGAATGACTTTTTTTTAGTAGATTGATTAGTGAGTTTTGATAAGAATAATGTATAGAAACATCGAATTGATTCGATTTGGAAAGATTCGTCTCTGAAAGCTAGAAGTTGTAAAGACTTGATTTGCAACAAATAAAAGTTATCAGACTACATCCGCTAAAAAAGATAGGGACAAATCACATATAGTGCAAACTAAGGAGTTAAATTCCAGTTTTAGAGAAAGAAAATGTAGGAAAACATGGAATTGAACCTAACTATAAACCAAACTCTTATCTCTCATAAAAAGGGTATATATTTATTCACATTACAATCTAATTCAATAAACTATAAGTAGAATGATTACTTTATCATTTGCTAATGTTTAACAAATTAATTTTGATCAGTTCAAAAAAAAAAATTGCAATTAACTGTTGTAAAAGTGACTTATTCATGGATTTTGATTTGACCTGATTTGGTTTGAAAAATTGAAATTCAATATTTTAATTTGATTAATCTCAAGAGAGGTGAGGGGTCTCGCATTTGACCCCATATACTATATATATTTGAACTCGACCTGTCTATTGGATTGGAATTCAATTTCTTTAAAATGAATCAATCATGTAAAATGATTTAATTGAATGGTTAATAAGTACATTTAGAGTTTAATTTTGATATTCTAACATGTGTAAAGATATATTTTTTACTGGGTTAATAGTTTGTTTAGTCCCTGTCTTTGCACTCTTGTTTGTGTTAGGTCTCTCTCCGGAGAAATACAGTTATAAGTCCATCTGTTTGTACAATATTTTCCCTTAGTCCCTGCCTGAGTGCCTGAGACCGGAGCTCCGGCGACCGCATACGTGACTTGTTTACGGGTTGAATGATGATTATGTGAATTTTTTAATTTTTTTAAAATAAAGGACACGTAAGATACTTAATCAAACTAAATTACCTCCAAATTTTACTATTTCAAAATTTACCCCCAAAAACTAAATTAAACCCTAAATTTAAAACTAAAATTACAAACATTTCAGATAATTCATCGATCCCTAGAAATCAAGACCTGGGGAGTCTCTTCGTGGATATCTAGGTCCAGATCCTAAATACAAGCAAACATTCGTGCTCAATGAAAAAGAGGTGTATTATGAGTTTGAATATCCGGAGAGTTTGCGGTTCTTCATTTTTAGGGATTGAGGTATTATATGAAATGGTTGTAATTTCAGTTTCTAATTTATTTTCTCAATTTAGGGTTCAATTTAGTTTTTGAGGGTAAATTTTGAAATAGTGAAATTTGGGGCTAATTTAGTTTAATTAAGTTTCGGACATGTCTTCTATTTAAAAAAATAAAAAATTTCACAAAATAAATATTTAACTAGTTAGCAAGCCACGTATGCGGTCGCCGGAGCTCCAGTCTCAGGCAGGAACCAAGGGAAGACATAGTACAAATGGAGGACTTATAGTTGCATTTTTTCCAGGAAGGGACCTAACGCAAACATGAGTGTAAAGACAGAGACCAAACAAACCATTAACCATTTTTTACTACATACTTTCAATCAATTAGATTAAAAGATGGGTCAAATTATTCAATTAAATTAAATAAATTTCTTTCACACATATTTAAAATTTGTTTGGTTGATGGTGTAAAAAGTATTCAGGCGGCGTCCAAAGTTTATCCAAACGTATACTTATCATCACCATACTACTGATACAAGCATATATGGGATTTTTTTTTTTTACAGGAAGGAAAAAATCATGGAAAATAAATGTGTTTAATTCGTCGCATGATATTTTAAACAAATCACATGTTTCAACGTTTTAATCTAAATCATTTATAATTAGATTTAAGTTAAGATTGAATTTTCTGATATCTCATAATAAATACTTATCTCACTTAATATATTTCTTGTAAAAGTTTAGTCATTCTATCTTATTGTCACATTTACTAATTTACACTAGCAGAGCTAGGGGTGCACATGGTCGGATAGATACGATAAACTCATCCAATCCAACTCAACTCGACCGAATGGCAAAAGTGTGGATTGGATTGGGCAAACGAGTCTAATTGGATAAATTTGCATATAATCCGACCAAGTCCGGTACGAGTATCGAGTTCACAAATGCACCAATTCATATCAATTCAACATATACTTTATTTTTTAGACATTGAATAGTAACAACATTCAACATATACTTTTTTTTTTACTATCTTTTTTTTTCTATCAATTTATATCATATATTATATTTATCATTTATTTATTTTCTTTTTTCCTTTTTTCTCTTCTCATTAGGTGTCTAACCGAAATAGGAGTTAGCCAAACAATTTTGTAGCCTATAATATAGAGACATTATTTTGAATTTTTTAACATATAAATTGAGGTAGTGCATCATTTGTTTTCATATGAATAAAAGGATGGTTAATAATGAAATATGGCCCATGATAAGCTCCACTTAATATGTTTGATGGCATGATATATAAGGTAGCAAAGCTCCCAAATAAGAGCCGTTCCTTTCAAGTCAAAACATTGTGTCTTTTGTGCAATTCACAGTATTCACCGTAGATAGCACTGATTAATTATCTCTTCACAAATGCTCTTACGAAACGGAATTTTGTTTTAAAAAAATAAGAACAATCAATGGGCTGGGCTGCCTATTTGGACTGCAAATTATCAAGCCGCGGTTAAATTGGCTTGACTATTGCTGACCTGAAAATATGTTGGCCGCACTGGAGCAATCTTAAATCGACACGTATGCTTTTCTATCTTTCTTTTTCTAATTGTATCATACCATTAATAATTACATCTTTCCTTATCTCACTTATATGTCAATGACATTCAAATCTTTTTCTTATATTCGTTCTCTGCCAAATTATAAGACTCCTTAGAGGCAAACTCGGTGTCTCAAATTATAAGACCCCTTCTAGATTTCAGGAAAAAAAAAAAAATTTCCTTTTTTACCCTTTGCATTCATTATATTTTAAATTCCAAAACTTTAATTATCACCTCTATTAATTATTTCTTTCATATTCCCAACCAACTTTTGGTATATCCTATACTTACATTAACAATTTTCAGATTTTTTTTAAATAGGGGCATATTTGAAAGTTTTGTATAAAAAGTAACAAAACATATTAATTAGCTTATTACATGTTTTCTTAATAGGCGTGATGTCTGAAAAGGACCCTATAATTTGGGACGGGGGAGTATACACTAATACACATATATATTTGTACTGGATTTGTTGCTCAGATAATTGAATTTTTTAAATATTTAGTTTAAAATTGGATCTTTAAATGGTAAGTATGAAAAATAATTTATTGAGAGATATTAATATAATTTCTAAATTTTAAGTGTATTAGTCTTATGTCAGTCAGTCATGAGACACTTAAAAAATAAATAAATAAACTGATCCACATAAATTATTTAACAATATGTCCACACTTCATATTTTCTATAATATCATTTTTACCTACTTTTTCTTTTTATCTTTTTCATAATTTTTTATCGCATTATTTATCATATCTCTTAATTTTATTTTTTCTCTTTTTTAGTTTCATTTTTCATTATTTAAAGTGAGCATGCACGGCATGGAGAAAAAACAATCTATTATTCTTAGAAGGAAACTGTCATCACGTGCGGCTTCTATTGTTATAGCTTCTTTAGTATTATTTTCTTCTCATATATATATATCACTAGTCATGGAATAACATGAATTTTAAATTAAATAATATTAAGTTTTTGGTTTGCTGAGTTCCACAAAATATACAGATGGAGATTTTTCATTTTTTTAGTTTGCTGAGTCTATCAAATCTTCAGATTTGTCAGTATGCACAAAGGCAATAATACACTATTTTATTCTACTTTATTTGATTGCGAAGATTTTTCGGTTTGCTGCGTCCCACCATACATAATAAATTAAATTAATAATGGAGATTCTCGACGGAAGAAAACAAAAATAGTACTGCCGGGAGTGATATATTTTAATGTCATCCTCCCGGTTTCTTTATCATCTTCATTAATGGTGCAGTTACTAAATTACTCTTAAAAATAAATTTTATTATTTACCTATCATTTATAACAATATTCACCATTCTTCACCATTGACCCTCCTCTCCATCGAAACTCTCTCTCGCAACTGTCATTCACCATACCAGAACCATTTTTCTCCTCAATCTCATTTCAACAGAACTTATTCTGAAGGTAGAAGTAGATGAGAGTTTGTGGGCGTGGGGGCTTTGAGTGTGATCGAAGAAGAAGGTGCGTGGTGGCGTGGGAGTGGTGAAGAAATAGCAACAGAAGCAAGAGGAAGAAGAGATGGGGATCGAGAGAGGGACGAAGCAGGAGGAAGAAGTGCGATTTTTAATCACTTTCCCGAACGGGAAAAAAATTGCACTTGTAAGTGCGATTTTTCCTCCCTGGTCGCACTTACAAGTGCGATATTGATATTTTAATATTTTTTAATTAAATCGATGTGTATCGCAGTTGTAAGTGCGATTTTTCCTCCTTAGTCGCACTTACAAGTGAGAAATTGGTATTTTTTTAATTAAATCGATGAGTAGACAATTGTGGAGTCAACAATGGGGGAGTAGACGATGGGTGTTTCTGAGTTCATCATTTACTCCCCCACTTCCTCAACCCCCAACCCTTTCTTCTTCCTCTTCTTCTTCTTCATCTTCCTGGGGGAGTAGACGATGGGGGAGTAGAAATGTGGGTGAGTAGACGATGGACCCAAAAACACTCATCGTCTACTCCCCCATCGTGTACTCATCAATTTAATTAAAAAAAATTAAAATACCAAATTCGCACTTGTAAGTGTGACCAAGGAGGAAAAATCGCACTTACAAGTGCAACACACATCGATTTTATTAAAAAAAAAATTAAAAATACCAATTTCGCACTTTTAAGTGCGACCAAGGAGGAAAAATCGCACTTACAAGCGCAATTTTTTTGCAGATCGGGGAAATACAAGGTTTTAACATCTCACTCACTCTCTTTGTTCAATCCTCTTTCAGTTGACACACTGAGGAACGAAAGATACAAGATATCGATTCATCGAATGAGGAACCAAAGGAGAGCAAGTCTTCTTGCCACAATGGGCTTTGCAAGAAAAGTTTGGGAGCGGTTGCTGGAGAACAGTACAACACTTAGCCTCTATTAGCCACAATGAGCTCTGCAAGAAGATGAAGAAGAAGATGAAGATGAAGAAGAAGATGAAGCGTGTAAACAGGATTTATTTTATTTTATTTTTGGGTTAATGGTTCAACAGGTCCCTGAAGTTGTACCAAAATCTGTGTTTGGTCCCTCTCCGGAAAAAAAGTATAAAAAATTTGCTAAAGGTCCCTCAGTTTGCATTAAGTTTTTATTTAGTCCCCAATTTGTTTGCTAAAGTTCCCTTCATACCGGTCTCTAGCAGGGACTAAATAAAAATTTGGTGCAAACTGAGGGACCTTTAGCAAACTTTTTATACTTTTTTCCGGGGAGGGACCAAACGTAGAGTTTAGTACAACTTCAGGGACTTGTTGCACATTTAACCCTTTATTTTTATTTTAGGGGTATTTTGGGGATTATGAAAAGGCTTAATAGCACTTTTGGTCTCTTACTTATCAAGATTTGACACTTTTGGTCCCTAACAAAAAAATAGCCTAAATGGTCCCTCACTTTGCCAAACGAAAGCAGTTTTAGTCCCCGTTACTATTCCGTCCAATATTTGACGGTTTTTTGGAAGAAAAAAAGTTAATAAAAAAAAAGTTAAAACCCTCATCTCTCTCTGACAAACTTATCATGTTCATATTCCCATCCCTCATCTCTCTTCTCACCCACCGCCATTCTCTCTCTTCCCTCTCTCTCCTCACCCCTAGCCACCACTGCCGCATCTTCATCTTCCCTTCCCTCATCTCTCTTCTTCATTTCCCTCATGTCTCTCCTCGCCCACCGCCATTCTCTCTCTTCCCTCTTTCTCTCCTCACCCACCGCCACACCTCCCCCTTTCGTTCTCTCCCTTTCACAATGAAACACCAACCATCGCTCCTCATCCTCCTCTGGAAGCGCCGCCGCCACTCCTCTCCATCTCTCCAACACCCTATGCCGTCATTCCTCTCTGCTCCTCTTCAACCCCGGATCACCTCCACCGTGCGGCCCTTCTGCCCCGATCACGATGCAAGGAGCTTCCGCTGCTCGTTCCCTCTCCTTCACCTGACGTCTCTGTCGCCACCTCGTTCCAGCATTGCCGTTGCCGTCGTCGTCCGGTGTCGCAATGGTTTCAGATCTGAGGAGTGTGAGAGGCTTGCAATGGGTCGTTGGAAAGAAAGAAGACCAATAGTTTCAGATATGAAAGCGAGATTAAACCCTATATCTGTTTCTCCTTGCGTTCTTGGACGACAAATTTGGTTTTTGCTTTCTTGGATTTTGGATGTTGAAATTTTTTGGTTTCTAAACTTAGTTTGTTGCTGTGGTAAAATCTTTTTTATTTATGGATTTATTCTGTTTGTTCTGGACTTGGATAAAGATGATTTTGAATTTTCTCATTGAATGATGATGTTGAGGGTCATGTTGGATTGCAGTCAGTGGGATTCTTCAATAAATCAAAGAAGAAGATGAAGTTCTGGGTGGTCTTATGGGTTTTGTTAAGTTTTTGGGTTTTGTTTTTTTATAGTTGATGAATTTCTGGGTTTGCTGAAGAACAAGGTGAACTTCTAAGTTAATTTATGGTTTGGATTTGAGTTTGATTTTTTTGTTTTTTATGGGTTTGAGGAATTTGAAGAAGGTGAAGATGATGAACACGGTGCTGTTGCTGCTGAACTTCCTCCGTCACATGGGTGCTGCTGCTGTTGCTCCTTCATCTTCCTCCAGGGGTTGCTCCTTCACGCCAATTTTTTTTTGTTAATAATTTTTTTTTTTAAGTTTTGACAAAACGTTAGTTTTTTAATGGAATAGTGACGGGAGACCAAAACTGCTGCCGTTTGACAAAGTGAGGGACCATTTAGGTTATTTTTTTTGTTAGGGACCAAAAGTGCTATTAAGCCTTACGGAAATAAGGGGATGACATGAAAATCAATGAGGATGGAATTAAACCTAACTCCCTCGGTGAAATGGACTGAAATCCTTTGTTTCTATCTACTGCTTCAATACATGTCCCACTGAGTAATGTCGCTTATAAAATTTTCATGTAAAATTATAATCCCTCCGTCCTTAATTATAAGATTCCTTAGAAAATTTTTGGTGCTCGTTAATATAAAATCTCTTACTAATTTAAAAAAAAAATTATTATCTTTTTCCGTATTTACCTATTACATTTATTAAGAGAGTGTGGAATAACATTAAAGAGATAGTGTAATACAATTAATACAATGAAGAAATAGTTAAGGGTAAATATGGAAGATTGCATAACTTTTTTTAAAACCAACGCATTAATTAGTCTCATTACATGTTTTCTTAATAAGCGTAATTGTTCCTATGTGGTATTATAATTAGGGACAGAGGGAGTAATTGCTACATTTATGCTTACATAGCACAAATTTACTAGTGGGACAGAGAAGGAGACACCAAATATTGCGAGTAGAGTTACTCTTGATTTGTCAGTTCTCTCCGCTTTACCTCCTTATTATATGCAAACGATGCTCTTTCTGAAGGGGGTGTGCTCCCAGTTGGAGAAACTACAACGGAATTTTATTTAACAGCGGAAAATGGAAATAGAAAAGTGAGCCAAGTGAGTTGAGATGCGGTTTGTTCTCCTAAAAAGCATAGTGGCCCTGAGTTTAGGAGAATGGAGGAGTTTAATCATGCTTTGTTGATAAGATTGGGCAGAGTCTTGTGTCTAAGCCCCAAGCTTTGTAGGTCCTGGTCCTTAAGGGCAAGTATGGTTGTGGTGACGACACATTTCCTATGGTGAAAAAGGGGGTGGCCGAGTCAAAAGTTTGGACAGGGTGAGGCTTACTTGGGAGAGCTTGGTGTCGGGTTGTAAATGGCAAATTGAGGATGGTTTGACGGCCAAATTCTAGACAGATAGTTGGTTATTTTCTTGTTTAACCCTTTTGCAGGTTGTTGTTCGTGATGTTCCAGAGGATTGGAAGTAGCTTCCAATTCTTAATTTATATGACGTGGATGTGGGATGGAAGGAGGCCTTGTTCGCTCCATTCTTTCCTTTCGAAGTGTTGTAGGAGATCGTGACTATGTTGGTTCCTAGTGTGATTTGTGGTTCTGATCGCCTAGTTTGGCCAACAACCTTAGATGGGTAATTCTCCACAAAATCAGCCTACAAGTTGATGTGCAAAGAGGGAGTTCCTAGTGTAGGTGATCCTCTTTTCAGAGTTTTTTTTAAGCTTCCAGTTCCTCAATGGCTGAGAACCTTATGATGGAAGGTTCTAAACAATGGTCTCTTAACAAACATAAAATATTTTCAGAGGAACATGTCTAGGTCAGAGATCTGCCCCCCTCCGTTGTGTGCATCCTGAATCGACACTTCACTTCCTTATGGAACGTAGTGTGGTTGTGTTGTTTTGGAAGTTGATCCTTCATGAATCGTTGTATAGTAAGTTTTTTGATTCTTATTTGAGGCATTGGTTCGATCGTAGCTCGAGAGGGGTGCCTCCCTCGGGTTAGTATGTGCCTATGTGGTGTGGCTTGCTGTGCTCACAGTGCTATTTGGCGTTGTGGAGGGCACAAGGCAAATTCATTTTTTCAGAATCTTAGTCAGATTGTAATCGGGCTTTAGCTTATAAAGGTATTGTCTAAGGTAGCACTTAATCATAATGTTTTTTTGGACGAAGAGGCTACTCATCAGGGTCAACCATAGTCGTTGCATAAAAACAAAAAGTCTAGTACAACACTTTCTAAAATGTTACTTTTTATACATCCATTTTTGGCAAAGATCAAGTTAAAGTTAGAGAGTGAAAACATCACATTGCACAAGCATACATATGCATTAAATGTTCATCAAAGTGGCTTTCAGTAAATATCATTTTTATAAAGACTATAATTTTTGGTGTAACGTTATAAAGAATATATAATATAATCAACTATATATTAGTCCATTGCAATTTTTAGATATCTAAATTAGGAAGGTTAATGAGTATATGGATAATACATATCCGCCACTTATTTCATAGGTAAAAACCTACACACACCCGCTCAATACTCACATGGATGTCTATTAGGAGAATTTTTAACAGGTTCTGGAAAATTCTTGAGTATCCACGGGTACCCGTAAATGTATAAATTTGTGGATATTTATTAAAATAAAAATAAGAGAACAGAGATTCCCAAATAGTTCATTGTGAACTATTTGATCAATGTATGAGTAATAAAAGGGGCTCCCGGCCAGTAGTGGTATCAGAGTCTAACCGCGGTCAGAGCAATCTTCTCTGTTCTCTTTCCTGAGAGTATATGTTATAAAAATATGATGAAGGTGAGTAAGAAGGAAACCCCCATACAAATAAGTGGCGAATATTTTTTAAATTATAACAATCCTATAATATTAAGTTCATGCATTATTTTCCAAACATAACAACAACAACAAAAAAATCCATGCACTTACATACTAAATTTCCTATTGTTTAACTTATACCCATATTGATTTAATCATTAATTTATTTACATTATATATATTTATGCATGGATATACTAATATTCGTACTCAGCATAATTAATAAATTGGGAGAAAAAATGTCAATTAAATAAATCTATGAATATCCATAGGCCTGAGTAGATATACACACCATTGGTTTTTATCCGTGGTATATGTGGACATAGTGATTTTGACATCCCTAATCTAAATGATATATTTTACTTTATTAAAATGTGTAAGGCTAGCCGCCCTCTCTGTAATAGTGATACTTATTCAGACACATTGCTCACACTATAATAAACACACTTAGTATTATGCTTCTCTCTTGTAATGTATCGCGGTCGCAAATTTCTTAAAATTACTTATTTATTAAAAGAGTTTTGATTTATTCACATGTTATTTTCTTTTTCATCTTATTTTTTACCCTTTTTCTCTTTATATCTCTCAGTCTCTTTATACATTACGCTTTTTGGGGTGTTTGGTTTTGTGCTGTATAAGGTGGATTTTTCATGGTTGGGGCTTTGTATATTCCCTTTTTGGTTTGAGGCGTTGGCTTTGTCCCACTCTTGATCTAGAGACGGGCGAGCTGCTTTCCTCTTTCTTCGGCCAGCCGCTTTTTTGGCTTTATATTCAATATTAATATATCATTTTGCTTCAAAAAAAAATCTCTCAATCTCTCACTTCATTTCTTATCTCATTACCTAACATATCTCTTTTTTTTTGCTTCATATATCTCTAGGTTTTAGTGTGAACAAAACTTTATTACTAAACCAAGGGTGTTGGGTTTCGGGCCACTCCTTTAGACTCTCCACCACCCCTAAAGATGGTCATTTACAATTTTACCCTTAAAAAGCAAAATCCTTCACAACATATCTCAATCTCCTTCCTTCATCGATTCCCCACCCTATTCCCTTCCTCCCATCTTCACCCACTCATCATTTTCTCCCTCACATCCACCATCATTTTCATCACACTCACCACCATTTCCATCTTACCCATCATCGTTGGAGGGTTTTCTTCGCATTTCCGCACACATTTTTCAACCTCCCCTGATATTTAACATCCTTTTTTTTAAGTTTTTCGCAATCCGAAAAAAATTACACTTGTAAGTGCGATTTTCCCTCGCTGGTCGCACTTACAAGTGCGAAATTTATATTTTAATTTTAGTTTTTTAATTAAATCTATGTGTATCGCACCTATATGTGCGATTTTTCCTCCCTAGTCACATTTACAAGTGCGAAATTGGTATTTTAATTTTTTTTAATTAAATCGATGTATATCGCAGCTATAAGTACGATTTTTCCATCCTAACCGCACCTTAAAATGCGACCAATATAATACAAAATAAAATAGATTATTTTTATATAGTTCGCACTTTAAGGTGCGATTATATAGTCCTCGCCGCACCTTAAAGTGCAACCTATGGACGAAAATCGCACCTTTAAGTACAATTTATTACCAGATCTGGAACTGAAATCGTGAAATGCATGGTTCAAAACTCAAATCAACATGCATTTAACCCACAACAACAAAACAACATAGTAGAATGATTGCCAGGATGACGAAGGAAGAAGAAATGGATGAAACAGTTGTTGCGGCGAGAAGGAGAAGGAAGAAGAAAGGGATGGAGATAGTGGCAGGTTGAATGGTTTTCTATTTTTTTTAATATTAGGCATATATTTAAAATTAAGCAAAAAATGAGGTAGTGACAGATCCAATAAAGATGCCCCAAACACGTTTCCCCTAAAACAATCTTTCAATTCATATTGGCGGGAATCTGCATTGTCACTAACATAAACTATATTAGAAGATAACACGCTCTCTGTCTCCATTCCTTACTCATCACTATAAGCCAGCCACACATCGAGATCCAAACCATTTTTCTCACAGAAAATAAATGAAGAAAGAAATTCGTAATCAAACATTTATAACACGTGACCTATATTCAGCGTAAAACCTCCCAGATCATTTGAGAGAAGTATATATGTGTACGAATTACGATATATTCACACTTCTAATTTTCTAATATTTTATATTCACCCAGTTCTTTTTAATCTTTTTGTTGTTTTATCACATCACATATTATATCATTCTCAGTTCTTATATTTCAAAAGTGTAAAAGTGGAATGGTGTGAACAAACTTTAATTCTACTTATATAAACTTATGATGAGTGAACACCTCATATATTCTGAATACACAATATATTTCTCTCTGTTTTATTCTTCTTATCACATCACATATTCATTAAAGTTTCTATCTTGTCTTCCTTTATCACAATGGTGAGTACGGATCAAAATCTCCAAATAATGTCTCATTTTCTATTTCACCGATGATATTGCGCCACGTTAATTAAAAACACTCATCTAAATTTATAAACGTCGTATTCATGTATTTTTTAATTGACATGTCACAATTATATTGTTTAGAACATGAAGTGAGACAATATTTTTGGGAACAAAAGATTTGAATTTGGTGTCTAAACCCATTAAGAGAATTTTTTTATTGACGGTCATTCAATATTCACAATTAAAAAAATAAGTATATAATAGAGTGATGTGAAAATCTCATGAATGATATAAGATTAAGATTGCTTTTCTTCAAATAGTGTCTCATTTTTTGTTCCATAACACAAATTCATTAGTGATTAAAGAGAGAGTGAAACACTATATAAGTGACCGAAATGATTTTGATCCGAGTGATAGAAAATAATGTGAATATACCGTTAAGTTCTACCTAACATTTTCTTTACCTATATAACATCTAGCATCTTCCATGTCCTCCCCCACCCCACCATACCACCCCTTCAACTACAAACTCAATCACTTCCTTCCCACTACCACCATTATTTAAGTTTCTACAAATTTTGCAGCATATCAACTTCTCTCTCACATAACACACACTCACAATGTTCTCCTTAGCACAACACAAGTACCTACCAACCTTACACCACCAAGCTTCCACAAAACGACCACCCCTCCACCCTGCAGTTCGTGTGTCTTGCTCCATCAACTCCGAACCCAAACCACCAAATGCCAAGCAGTTAGTCATCAAGCCCCGCCTCGCGCCGCCGCCGCCGGCAGCCGCATCCACAACCCCCTTAACCCGACCGGCGGACAACGACCCGAGCCTGATATCAGACTGGTCCCACCGGGCATGGACAACAGCCGGGTGCACCACCGTCCTCTACACCCTGGCGCAGTCCATAAGCGGCGCGAATGACACCCAGACGCAGCTGGAGCTCGTTTTCGCCGCGTTCGCGGGCTACATCGTGGCAGATCTCGTGACAGGGATCTACCATTGGGGCCTCGACAACTACGGAGACGGGTCCACACCCGTCTTCGGTCCCGCCATCGACAACTTCCAAGAGCACCACAGGTGGCCCTGGGTCATCACCAAGCGCCAGTTCGCGAGGAACCTCCACGCGCTCGCACGTACCGTCACCTTGATAGCTCTCCCTGTAGATTTGTTGTTTCACGACCCTGTTTTGCAGGGTTTCATGGGGTGGTGCCTCGGGTGCGTGATGTTCAGCCGGCAGTTCCACTCGTGGGCCCACTACCCGAAGAGCCGCCTCCCGAAGGCGGTGGTGGCGCTGCAGGACGCCGGGGTGCTCGTCGGGCGGAGCATGCACGCGGAGCACCACCGGCCGCCGTACATCACGAACTACTGCATAGTCAGCGGGGTTTGGAACCCGGTGCTGGATAAGATCAAGTTCTTTGAAGCCATGGAGAAGTTCTTGTATCGTATAATTGGGGTGAGGCCAAGGTGTTGGGATGATCCTGCTGCGAATGGGTGGATGGAGGAAAATGATGAAGAAGTTTCTCAGATCAAAGCCTAGTTCAGAAAAAATTAAAAAACGTGTTCTCATCTTTGATTTTTCAAGAGATCTGCTATTATTGCTCACTAGCTAGTGTGTGAGAACTTTGAACTTATGGCTGTTAATTGTTATGTGATCCTATCTATCTGTTTTTATTATTATAAAAATAAGAATCAAGCTTTGTTAATCAGCTTGTATCATTGCGAATGGACTGATATGTCTAATAATATAGTATGTTTGGTTCAGATCTTGTTGTCTGATGGTTTGATTTTAAGAGAATTATTTTTAAACTTAGAGAAGAGCTGATGTTTTAAAACTAATTAAGTGTTTAGAACGTTAATTTTATTTCGTGATGGGGTTGGCTGAATGACCCCATCATTAATTGGGGTCATTTAACCCCATATCCACATAGACCAATAAGATTGTCCCATTTATTTTATTTATTTCCACATTATTTTTTAATTTTAATTATGGGACAATCTTACTGATCCATGTGAACATGGGATTGAATAACCCCTATTAATCATGGGGTCATTTAGCCAACCCCTTTCGTTACATATTAATATGATACACTTTGGAGGTTTAATAAGGGTGATGATAATAGTCATGCATTTTATGTCATGCATCGTTTAGAGCTGAGACATACGGTGGTATGTTTAAAAGATATTGCGGAGAAATGGAAAATGTATGGTTATCATTACTTTTGGATTTAACAATATAGAAGTCTTAAAAAAATATAGAGAATATTGTGTAAGTCTCACGTTTTTTTGGGAAAAAATACCTTTACAATTATTCCACATACACCTTGGTGAAAGATATATGAATATATTAGAGGAAATGTGAAATATAATGTATTATGTGATAAAAAAATAATAAAGATACAAAAAATTAGTAAAAATAAGGAAAAATAAAAAGTGGGTGTGAATAAATTAAAACTCTATTTCATTCGCTTCTTACAATTTATTTTCATGCAAATGCATGAAGCTAGAACTCGAATTTATGACCACATGGTCAATAGATCTGCACTCATTTGTAACTCCTACTAGAACCAAGACTTTGTACATCTAGTCAATCCACGAGAATGTGAAAGTAAAAATATATATTTCAATCAAAATAATTATATTCGCCATCAATTTCTTGAAAACAAGACAAGTACTTCTATATGAATTTGGATCCTCTCATGTGTTAATCTCACATGACCATGTCATGTGAAGAATCTGAGCCCTTAATTACTTTTTTAATGAAATCTAATGGTCAGTATTATTTCTTGCACAATTTTAATATTCTCCCTCTATTAAGGATCTAAAATTCAATAAAAAAAATTAATGGCTTAGATTTTCACATGACATGATCTTCACATGGTCATGTCATGTGAGATAAACACATGAGAGGATCTAAATTCCTTCCGTATACTGAGGAACCATATATATATATACGGGACAAGTGTGCTTTAGAGAGCCTATACCGATTCCTCATTTAATTTTTTTAATTTATTTACCGGCTTCAAACATTCGCCCACCTTGCTTGGACCACGTGAGTTGTGATATCAATTAGACTTTTCATTTATTCACATATTATTTTCTTTTCCATTTTAATCCTACTCCTTTTTATATTTTTCACTTTTACTCTTATTACATTACTGCTTATTTCTCTCTTTTTTTTCCTATATTTATAATTGTGACGACTTTGAGAGCGAAATAAACTTTATTATAACTATCTTTTTATTGTTGTTTTTGGGTCTACTTTTAAAAAAGTACATATGGGATAAGTTAAATTATAATATTTAAATATTTAATGAATGCAATGACATTTCAAAAGTAAACTACCTAATCAGTTGTTTTTTTAGTGAGATTTTAAATACAAAAGGAAATCTTTAACGTTTTTTAATCTTAAGCATGTTTGTCTCTACGCTAGGAAAGGTAAGAATTGATGTATCACCGTTAGAATTAATTTTTGCGTGGGTGATTCATTTCACAATTAATTCTATATAACAACCCACTTAATGTGATCTTAGTATCTAAATGAATTAGTGTGGTTTTGGGATACCTTAGGAAAAAACAAAATATCATACAAAAGTAACCACTCCACATAAATAATTTTATTTTCCACTCCGTGTTAGTATAATCAATTTTATAAATAAATTCTGACAATATTGATGTAATGTTGTATTTAATATTCTTCATATTCTTTAACAAGACTTCAAGTTTCCCCCTCTTGACTCTGCTAGGGTTTTTCCTTATGGTGTCGTGTAAGGGTTTGACTTCCCCAATACTTTCTTAGTAGACTATCCCCAAGCTTTTCTTGGTTTTTGTGGGTTCTTGATTCTTTCCTAGTATTTCTTTGACGTAATAAAGATTTTCAAAAAACCTATACACTTTCAGGTTTTTGAATAAGGGAGATAAGGATAAGGTTCTTGATATGGTGCCCTGGAATTAAGATCTTCGTCTGGTGGTATTTATGCCATTAGAAGTGGATCAAGACCCGTCGGAGATGCAGTTAAACATGGCCAATTAATGGTTAAGGGTATATGGCCTGCCTCTTAACATGCAAACTAAAGCAGTTGGAGATTCATTTGTTATTTTGCGGGTGGGTTCATCAAGTGGGATGAAGGTCTAGGTTAAATGAATGCGACCTCTAAAGTGTTGCAAGGAGAAATAATGAACCTGTGTAAATAAACCTCACATACGAGAGGTTAAGGGACTTTTGTTATGGCTGCGGGATGCTTGACCATGTCCTTTGTGAATGTGATCGTGGGGAGGACAAGGAGGAGGGTGAGGAGGTTCAAGAATATCCCTATGGGCCATGGACGAGGGCCACTCATGTATCAGTGGTGAGAGGGGCAATTTCTAATTTTGGACTGCACAAACAAACACTGAGAAGATGGGGCAATCGGTGCCTAGGGAGGATGTGGATGCGAGTGAAGGTCTAGGTTAAATGAATGCGACCTCCAAAGCGTTGCAAGGAGGAATAAGGAACCTGTGTTAATAAACCTCACATACAAGAGGTTAAGGGACTTTTGTTATGGTTGCGGGATGCTTAACCATGTCCTTTGTGAATGTGATCATGGGGAGGATAAGGAGGAGGGTGAGTAGGTTCAAGAATATCCATATGAGCAATGGACGGGGGCCACTCACGTATCAGTGGTGAGAAGGGAAATTTCTAATTTTGGACTCCACAAATAGACACTGAGAAAATGGTGCAACCAATGCCTAGGGAGGATGTGGATAACACTATCCACTCTCTAAACCAATTTTTTTTGTATCTACTACTTCAATAAACCCTTCAAAATGGGGAGTTGGTATGCCTACTGGTGATGCAAACCCTTCTAAGGGGAAAGCCTCATCTGCAGTTGCGTGTTCTACAACATCTGTTTCAACGAACTCCACTGTGAGGGGAGTTGATGATTATTTTGATGGGGGAAAACCTTGATAAGGGGACTCCCAAGTGAGAATTTGGGATTTCAAGATGTTGCTTTAACAAACCCCACTATGGAGGGAGTTGATGGCCCTAGTACTAATGCAAACCCTTTTACAGGGGGTGTCCGAGTGGTATCTTCATATGTCATGGCTACTGGCTCGGTTCATGGTGAAGGTCGTAAGGAGTCTCGGGGGATCTTGACGCCGCTGTTGTTTATAATGTTCTAGAACTGCTACAAGTCTCTTAGAAATTAGCACTAATGAGAGGGTCGTAGTAAACAACTTGAAAAAATCGAAGAGATTGGCTCGATGTGGTGGTGAGAGTGTGGAGGAAGGGGCATCCAGTGTAGTTCAAACTTCTGCAACAAAACGCAAGTTGGAGGAGGTTATGGTGGAGGGTGGTTCAAACAAGTCTTGATTTAACTTGTTGGCGAAGGCTGCAGAGCAGCTTCGCCACTCATTATGAATCACTTAGTTTGGAACCGTCGTGGGCTTGGGAACCGATAGGAAGTTCAAGATTTGCAAAAGCTCATTTATTCTGAAGCTTGTCTTATTAATGGAGACATGTAAGTTTGATCATGAGACGTAGGCGGTGAGAGGGACAACAAGTTTTCATAATTCATTATTATTAGTTGTTCAGGTAGTGGTAGATCCAAGGCCGGTGGGTTATGTTTTCTGTAAAATGTACCATGTTGACATTTAGATACATGATTTTTCTCAAAGTCATATAAGTAGCTTCTTTTATTTTTATGATGAGAGGGAAATGGAGTAGGTAATGGGTGTATATGGTTTTCCTGAAAGCCATAGTAAGCCCCTTACTTGGAATCTGCTCGGAACATTTAAACAGCTAATGGAGGTGCATGGCTTTGCTTCGGGGACTTTAATCAAATTCTGAATCTCGACGACAAGAGGGGTGTAGATGATCCTGACGTTTACATAATTGTGATTTTTTGTGACTCTTTGGAGAAGTGTGGTCTTGGCAATATAGGGTTCGAGGGCCACCATTTCACGTGGTCAAATAGGAGGACAACGGTGGGTTTGATTGAATAGAGGCTAGATATGATGGTAGTGATGATGGTGTAGGGTGGAGGCAGCCACAATGGTTGTGGTGGAGGTGATGGTAGTGGTGGCGATGGAGCTAGTGGTGATGGAGGAGGTCAACGTTACCTAGTGGCGATTGTGGTTGTGGTTGCGGCAACGACAATGGTAGAAAATGAGGGAAGTGGTGGTGGAGGGTTGTGATGGTGGTAAAAGATGGTGGAGGCGGTGATGATGGCAGTAATGGAGGAGATGATAGCAGCATTGGCGGTGGGAAGTATTGGTGGTGGTGGATGTGGTGGTGGCAACAACGATGGCGGCAGTGGTGAAGGTGATGGTGGTGGCGACGATGGAGCAGGTGGTGGAGGTGGGTGTTACACGGTATCAACGATGGTCATGGCAGTGGAGGGGGATGATGGCGGCGATAGTAGAGGTGGTGGTGCCGGGTGATGCATGGTAGAGGTGGCGGTGGCCATGGCAGCGACAATGGTGGTCGTGATGGTGGAGTTGAGTGTTATTTGGTTGCGATGGTGGTCGTGGTGGTGGCAACAACGGCGGCAGCGGTGGTGGTGGTAGAGGGAAATGGTGGTGGTGATGGTAGAGGTTGTGGTGGTGGTGGTGGAGAAGTGTGGAAGTTGCGATAGAAGAGGTTATGGTGATGATGACAATGATGAAGGGTAGTGCTTGTGGCGGTGGCGGCATAAGGTGGAGGTGACGGTAGTGGCAGCGTCAATGGTAGTGGCGGCAATGACAGTAGTTAAGGCGGTAGCGGCAGTGGAGGTGATAGAAGAGAGACATAGTAAATAAAAAGCATGACACAGTGGTGGCCTCTATAAGAAAATAAGCTAATTTTTTTTCTAAAAATAACTCCTCCTTATATCCTTTTCTAAAAAGCTATTTATTATCTTTTTCTTCAATAAAAATACGTTACTTAATTTATGAAAGACTTTTCATCAATTTGCTTGCCTCAACTACACCTTTTAAGGAAAAAAGAACTCAAAAAAAAGGGTCAAATGATACATAAGATCCGCCCGTAGTGAAAATAGCATACGTAAGAAAACAATTGAAATAAAGGTATAATACATTTTTGAAATGAAAAAATATTTAAAAAATATTAGTTTTATAATTTTAAAAATTAAGCTTATATTATTAAGGTTCAAATTAAAAATATTTATTTATATATATTTTAATCACACACATTTTATTTTTATAATTACATTAAAAAATAACTACTCAAAAAAGAAAAGAAAAAAAAAATCGTCAGCACCTCAAATCCAGTCTTACTCATAGAAACATAAATAGAAGAAAGAGAAGTTAAGGACATAATGAGTTATGTGATAAAAAATAGTGATAAAACGAAAAATATGGTGAAAATGATTTTTTTACATGAAAATTGAGGTGAAAATTATATGAAAAAAAAATGAGTATGAATGTATTAAAATACATTGTAAAACTCGCAATCATACTAAACAAACTTAATATAAAACTATTTAAGGTGGTTCACGTGGACAATATTTATCAATAAAGCTTTGTTGTCATAATTTACGTACAAGTTTTGGTTAATCATCGATACGGTATAAAAAAATGCAAAGTTTAGTTTGACATATCATCAATCATTGACGGTTTTAATTCAGATGTGCATGTGGTGTTTGGTACTTCCAACTCCAAGTTCCAATACTCACATGATCACAACTCAGCAAAATGTTTTATTCACATTCACTCTACCTGTACCTTAGAAGAGATAAAGATGAAAGAGATAAAGATACAGATGGAGAAATGAGAGATATAACATGTGATGTTATACAAGAATGAGAGTATAGAAAGTAAAATTAGATGGTAGATTTTTGTTTGGAAGGCTAAATTTGTATTAGAGGGAATAAAATGGGTATTCCAACCCATAGTACAAAGAAGATAACGTGGGTAAAGTGGGAGACTATGTGTCGACCGAAGGAGGAGGGGGGCTTGGGCATTAGGGATGTAGAGGTGTTTAATAGAGCACTACTAGCAAAGTGGAGATGGAGAATCCTGTTGGAGCGGGATAGATTATGGGTAAGGGTACTAAGTGCTAAATATGGGGGGCTCAATCGGGAAAGTGATGTGAGGGTGCCGAGCGGAGGCTCTTTGTGGTGGAGGGACCTGAGGAGTAGTAGTGGGGAAGAAGGGGGCTGGTTTGAGGATAGTGCGAGTAAAGTTGTTGGCGATGGAGGGAAAACGCTATTCTAGAATGAGAGTTGGGTGAGGGGGGATGGGAATCTAAAAGCGAAGTACATGAGACTCAATCGGGATAATATGATTATGAATGTATCGAAGTGTTTTTGAAAGATGTTTTGGTCTCCCATATGTTTGGTGTTATTACTCTTCATTTTATTTTTTACCTTTCACGGCTTAAATTTGTTTAAACTGTAACAAATTTACCTAATAAATGAGTTTTTTAGAATTGAATTTGTATTTTCTGTGAGGATCTAATTTGTTTACTATTAGTTAAAGGTTTTGGACACCCATTTGTGCGTTTATTAATATATTTGCTTATATACAAAATTAGTCAAAGGTTTTATTGAGGTTATATTTGGATTGACGGAACATAATACACTAAAACGGCATATAATGGAGCGAAACAAAATAAAGCACAATTAATTACAAATCTCATTCCATTATTTAAGTATTTTATGATGAAATAGAACAAATTTACCATTTCATTGTTTAGATCATGGGTGGAATGTAATGAGTTATAATTTTTTTATCTATATTACCCTTGTTTTAAAATTACTAGTAATCTTTATGTGATAGAAATTTGAACTTTAATATTTTGGTCTTGACTAAGATATCCATACAACCGATTGCCGTGAGACTAATACTTCGCCTAGGATTAACATTTCAAAACGATAATCTTTTCAACCAATAAATATGGTATTTAAGTAATGAAACTCAATTAGAGTTCGAATAGCCACAGGACTAAATCCATATTATCTAACATGAAAAATTCTCAGTACTCCTTTTTTTCCATCACATATAGGATTGTCAAAACTGAGCTTTTTCCATCTCACTTTTTATTAATCTAATGAAATAGTGGAACATAAAAATATTTCTATCTCATCCCATCCCATTCCTCTCCTACCACCAATCCAAACTGAACTTGAGTTATTTCATTTTAATTTTTCAATATTTATTTTTAAGTCAATAGTTAATAAATGTAATATAAATTATTCTGCATTCTACATATTACAAGTGAAAAATTCCAGACATTATAGTAATTTTCATTATTTGATAACGGCATCAAGTTTTGGGCAAAGGTTATGAGAAATGAAGGTATTCTTGTAACTTTGTGTACTTTAAGTTGGGATTTTTTTTTTGGGTTGGCTAAATGACCCGTGATTAATTGGGGTCATTCAACCCCATGTCCACATGGACCAATTAGATTGTGTTATTTATTTTATTTATTTTCACATTATTTTTTAATTTTAATTATGGGACAATCTTATTGGTCCATATGAGCATGAGGTTAAATAAACCCAATTAATCATGGGGTTATTTAGCCAACCCTTTTTTTTAAATTACTATTGCAAATCGCAATTTCGATATATGTGCGGTGAATGTCAAATATTTCTCAAAAAATGCGACTCTTAGTATTCGAACTTTCAACCTAAGAATTCAGACCTCAAATAACCACTTTTAAGCATTGTGTGTGACTATCACCCAATGGATTATGTGTTGGGAAATTTATATTTAAGCTTAAAAAACAAGAAAATACTTATATTTTCTTGTTTTTTATACGGCAAATTGTCTTTTAATTATATAGAACACATTGAGTTAATTGGTTAAATATTTAATTGGCCTTTCTGATGAACCAAAGTGACGTGGAAATATATTAAATAACCGAATGTATACTTATTTTGAATACATAGATAAAATTGGCTTAGTAACATTTTTATCCCTTAGTTTAGACTATATGTGCTTTTGGTCCCCTAATTTTTGAACTAATCAAGTCCTACTTTTAAAATTAAGTAAATTTGGCTCCCTCTCAATTTTCATATGTATAGAATGATTAAAATTAATAATTATTCATTTTCTTTTCAAATATTACAGAGTTTATGATATATTTGAATTTTATTTTAATAAGCCAAAGATACATTCATAAGAAGCACTAGGGGTGTTGCCCATATACTATTGGTGCTAGAATCCTATGAGCGAAGGGGCCTAACCAACATCATATGTAAGCCTTTGCTGGGCTTGTAATAAGCTGTTAATTTTATGGGTATGAAGTTTTGTCTTGTGCTCTTGTTAACTATCTTTTGTATATGGTAATATGGGTTTGTGATACCCTTATACCTCTTATAATTTATTAGGTTTTTTTTAAAAAACAAACAAAGAAGATACAATTAAAGAAAACAAAAAACAACTAGATCCAAATATAACAATGTGACAGTTCAGCCCCATAGCACCAAGTACTTGAGACATTGAAGAAGACATTTATGAAGACATATATATGTACAGAAACATCTCTTCAGACACAACTTTATGTGGCCCCACTAAAAAGAGGTCGTTGTCACTTGTCACTAATCTACCTGCATTAATCAGACCACCAAACTAACTTTGTGCTTTTCTTTAAAATTTTACCCGATATGAGACTAGAGTTTAAAGAGGTAAGAAATTGGGATTTTAGACATTTCTATAAATTATACATTTCAAATAGTTGAATCAATTTTATGGATTAAAAGTTCAAAACTATTATAAAGTCTGAACTTGTTTAGATATTCATTTCAAAGTGTGAAAACGAAAAAATAACACATCTTATACACTTTAATGGAAGTATAATACTCCCTCCGTCCCAAATTATAAGACCCTTTAGAAACAAACTCGGTGTCCCAAATTATAAGACCCCTTCTAGATTTTAGGAAAAAAAAATAAGCTTTTCCTTTTTTACCCTTTACATTCATTATATTTTAAATTTTAAAACTTTAATTACCACCTCTACTAATTACTTCTTTCATATTCCCAACCAACTTTTGGTATATCCAATACTTACATTAACAATTTCGAGATTTTTTTTTTAAATAGGGGCATATTTGGAAGATTTGTATAAAAAATAACAAAACCAACATATTAATTAGCTTATTACATGTTTTCTTAATAGGCGTGATTGTATGAAAAAGACCCAATAATTTAGGACGGTGGGAGTAACTTACTATTTCAACTGTAAAATGCATTAAGATGAGTTACATTCTTGCTCTTCATACTTTCTAACGGATCTTCAAATGGACACTCATTTTATTTACTAAAATAAAAAAAATATGTAACAACTAAATTTTGGGTTGAAGGCATTCATATAATATGCATTTAAAATGCATCTTAGAATAGCAAAGGAAATAACAACCCTAGGAAGTAAAATTAAATAACTGAAAATAAGTAATAGATTGGAAATATCTTTATAAAGATCTCTATCTTAATAAACTAAATATAATATGCATTTAAAAATAAACTAGATAAAATAACTCTAAATTATGTAGATATAATTAGACATCTATTTAAGCTTGTTGATGAATCTTTTAGGTCTATCAGCATCTTACCAGAGTCATAGTGGAGAGTGATTCATAAGTTGTGGTTCAGCTTGTTAATGATGGATGCTCTATTTTTCGTCCATATGCTTCATTAGTTAATCAAATTTGTGCTTGGATGGCTGAAGCTTGGAAGTTCTGTTGTGTCCACATATTTTATGAGGCAAATCATGTTGCAGACTTTTTGGCTAATTTGGCGCATGGGCTAGCATTGGAGAACCATGTTTTGGAGAATCATCACCTAATTATTGTAGTTTTCTTTTCTTTGATTGTAGGAAAGTATTTTTCGGCGCTCTACCCTAGTGTAGTTCTTCTTCTTCCGGGCTTAGGCCTTCCATAAAAAATAAAAAAAAACTTCAACTGCGAATATCGAATATCCCCTTAGAAAGCTACTGCGAGTATATTCGAGGATAGTATCGCTCCTCTTTTTCCATGCCTTTACAAATTCAAGGCTGCAAATAACAGTCATCTTGGTAATTCACGTTAAATTAATACCTCAAAAACAAACTGTATTATTTTTTAAAATTAAAAATTTCCTTTTGAAATAAAATCAATCAAATTACAAAATATTATTTTCGTTTTAGACCTTTGATTGACATCGGTCCAATGATGTTAATGAGTACGGGTGGACAAAAATAATACGTATCTACTATCTACTATTCGCTATGCAAGTAAAACCCCTCACTCACACATGTTTCATACCTACATAAATATCTATTAAGTAAAATTTAAAAGGTGATTAAATATATACGTGTATCGATGAGTACAGATAGATATATAAATCAGTGAATATTTATTAAAATAAAAAAATAATTAAATGTAAATTTAAAATAAATAAGTTATTTTAAATTATAAAAATGTTATAATATTAAGTTTACACACAAACATATTAAAACTTCTCGTTGTTTAGCTTATATACACATTTAATGAATTATTGATTATTTACATATATACATTCCAAAGAATGGAATTAACAAAAAAAATTTATATATTTAATAGCATATTAGATATCAGTTATTTATGTGTATGAATATACCCTCATTAATAAATAAAAAGAGAAAATATCTATAAATATTTGTGTGTGCGCGTAATTTTACCCACAACGAATTAGTATTTGCAGGGTATCCGTGCGCATAAGTAATTTTGGTGACATCCTTCAAAATCAGTTCATCTTAAAAAGACATAGACATGTATTCATTGAAACATATGACCTCAAAAATAAGAATGAAAAAACTATAAATTATAGTGTGTGAATAGATGCTCTCATAAAATAGCAGAATATAATATGATGTATAAATATAGTTTAGTTATACGTAAGAAACTAAATATTTTCAAAGATCAACATTAAAATAGACACAATTATTTGCCTTACGTTATCGCTTGATAAAAATTACTTCCCGTTCCTTAATAACTGTTACTATTTTTATTTTATTTTTGTTTCTATTTATTTGTCACTTTGACAATTCCAAGAAAACATTAATCATGTTTTACTAATTATACCCTTAGTTTAATGGTGATAGGAAAATTGAAAAGTTAGAATTAATAAGAGATAAAGAGTATATAAAGAAGTTTGAAAATAATAATTTAACTAAAAACAAGAGCATTAACATCACTTCTTAATTCATGTGTCGAAAAGTGGTTATTAAGGAACGGAGGGAGTACCTCCTATTTTGTTGCCACTTGCCAGAATTGCTTTCATCTCAACCATGTGAATGCCATCAAATTTATTATTCTTTCATGTATGGATAACAGAAGCCACCCTATCTTAAAGCTAGGACCACTTAGAAGTTGAAGCATACATTTGCCAGTTCCCAATTACCACACACTTGGAAAAACTAGATAATCAGAATTACTCATACATTTTAGGGCCAAAAAAAAATTCAAGAAATCAAAAGGAATAACCAATTGGAAGCTTGCAACAAGAAAAATATAGGTCTTTGACCTCAGTTTCCAAAAACAACATACAACCCTTTTCCACATGAATCACAAGATGTCATAATATTTTGTCACACATTAAATTAACATCAAAATCTCTCTTAATGTTTTGACATATAGTTTTTCTTAGTCTCTCTCTGTCCCTCCCTGACTAATAAACAGTTCCATTAGGAATCAATTCCTATCAAAGATGAGATAGGAGATACACAAGGAAACCAGTACCGCCGTTTACCATCCCTATGGCCATCATCAATCATTGCAAGTCCCTCCTGCATGAGTCCACAGTGTTCATTATTCCATGTTATTTGAGATTGAAATATATTATTAGATAAGGAGAAAGAAATTCAGTTATCTTACATCAAGTAATGTGTCAAGGGCATCAATGGCACGACTCGAGGTCCAGGATAGCCGCCTCTCTACTTCATCGACAGTCACGAATCCTTGAGCCTGAAGAAAGTGTAATGTAAATGTTAAGAAACTAATCTTTCTCAAACAGTCAACTGATTGCACAGCAACTTTTGTTACACTGGATAAGCAAACGAAATAACTTCCATGCTTGACAAGGAGTCCAAGTTCTAACTACTTTCAATAAAATTAAACAACACAATGGATGAAGCTTCCTGTGAGCTGAACATGACATTTTAATTGCCTCTGAGCACCATCAGTTTATAAAAGTACACATTATTATTACCGAGAAGACAAGATCAAAAGCGAGAGAGTTAAAATTAGACTTAATGCACAACAAGTCAAATAACAACTCCCCAAAATCCAAGAGGTGTCTACCCTTGCCCAAAAGAGAAGGAAATTGGTAAGGGATAACTCTGTTTATAGAATCAAAGGAATTCTCTGCACTGACCAGATGTGGGTTCGACTGATATATATAGATAAACAAGAATGGCTTTGAGTATTCAAGAGACCCTGAAACGCTCCACAGTCCCACTCAATACAAGTAATACCTCCGTATAATCTCCATTTTCTGTTACAGCTATTGGCCCATTTCCCTCCTTGGTCAAATCTAAATGCAGTGGCTCCGGTGGTGATAGTGGCCCAGTCCTACAATTTTATCCCCTCAAGGCCTGAACCACTAAGGATGTCGAACTCATTCTTTCTACCTTTGTGCTATTCTGAAGTCGCAGAAAACACCTCCAAACATCTCTTTTTCTAGCTTATTCAATTCTTCCTGCATCTTCACCACATAATGTATATGTTTTTTGCTGATTTCTTGCACCTTTTGCTGTTATTGTTCTCATAGTTTGGAAGTTTTGTTAGCTCTTCCTATAAGAGAAAGCTCTCAGCCTTTGATGCTAAACAATCTGATTTTGTCTCAGTTTTTGCTTCAAACCGACCATCTTCCCTTATATTCTCCAAAACGTCATCTTTCATTCTGTTTCCATGCTCCCCAAGTTCAACATCCTCATCTGGAACCCAGATTGGGATACCGGCATGAAACTTTGGCCAGAACTTCTTGGGCAAGGTCTTTATGAACTGCCACCATGTTGCATTTGATGGTAACATCTCCATCCAAGCCACCAAATGAAAGCTCCACCTGTGAGAGCCTTCACAGCCTCTAATAGCTTCTTCTCCTTAGGTATAACCAAGGCCTCAAAATGCAGCCCCACATTTATAATCAGCCAATAAGCATTGCCTCCTCCAAATGTTATCTCTTTATGTTCATCCTTCAGGTCCCTCCTAGCATTGCCCATCTCTTCTCAGTGCTTCAAGAATGCGTTTCTAGTACCACTACCCACAACTCCAAGATTGGAGCTCTAGTACCAATTGATGGGCAGAAAAACTACTCATTAATAGAAAACTCTATTGCACCAGATATTCGAGAGACCTGCACTCTCCCCAAAATCCCCTTTCTAATCTCAAGACATACCCTTTTGTTCTCCCCTTTCTGTTATTTATAATATCTCATCTCTCACTCTCTAACTAACTTCCTATAACTACCAACCTATTCTACTAACTAACCATAGGTTACCTATCAATTAGACTAAGAAAGGGATACAAGAATGGTTCTGAGTATTCGATAGACCAAGAAACTCTGCACAGTCCCACTCAATACAAGTGATACCCCCCCTCTAATCTCCCTTTTCTGATATTTATAACTCTCTTCTCTCTAACCAACTCCCTACCTAACTAATTATCACACTAAGTGGTTACCTATCAAGCAGCAATTTCTGATACTGCAAGATTTTGATGATGAATTAATGAGTTATTAAAACGAAGCGTATAATTGAGAAATGGTGTAACAAAATTAAATTAAATGACGCGATCATTAAACGTAGAGATTGATGGTTGATATAATGGATCGTATATAAATCATTAAGGAATCAATTTACATTAGCTGCGTGTCAAGTGTTTTCTTTATTGATATATGACTATATGAGGAGGAAACCCAACCACAAATATTTACATGGGACTGGGTACACTAACGATGTAGTCAGTAAGCAACTTGCACGCTCAAGCCAAAAATAGAACATCACCCGATTTTTAGTCAATGTATTATCCTATTTGATAAATTTCTCAATGTCTTTCAGAACATTCAGATTTGTCCTCATCAAGCAATTAAAGAAGTTAATACTCTTAGAAAACAGAAAAGTGGAAGAGGCAAGTAAATACGATTATATATTAGCATATCAAAAACAGAAAAAATTGCTTTTACCTGGGCAAGTTCTAGAATTTCATTGTGGTCTTTGTTTAATTCAGTTGGAACCGAGCGAACAAGTTTTCTCTTTCCAACAGAAATAACTTCAAAACCACTACCTAGCACCTGAAATATTTGTGACACTGACATCAAAATGAAATCAAACACTGCAGGGTCACCAAGGGTGCAAGTAATGAATCTCTCAGCAAATGGAGAAACAAAGATTCATAATACAAAAAGAATTATAAAAAAGGAAAATGCAGAAGTCACACGTGCACTCCACATGCTCTTCCCAAATACACATGCAAGTTGGGCTCACCATATGTACTTTATTTAATCCAACCATAAGTAAACTATACAGTTTTACTAAAACATACAATGAGACGAAGATAAGATTAGTTAATCATAACACTAGCATCTTTAGATATGTGCTATGATCCATTATTTTATATTCAGCCATTAGTGGAAGCACTGAGGCTAACGCCCTTTCAATATAGAATTTTCTTTATAAAAAGATATTTATTTAGTTATTAATATAAACTTTAAAACATATTATGCACATTTCAGAGATTAATGCAGAGTTCTGTCCTCTCGAATTTCCCTGGTTTACTTTCAGAAAAATGATGGTTGTTTCCTACTATTCATGGCCAGATTTCAGAGCAAGTCCAAAATTGTCCAGAGAAATGGACTCCTTCCATAATTAATCCTTTCATATACCAGTTTTCCCTTTTAAACATAATTGAATTTATTTTGTTTTAGTAACAATCAGGTTTGGCCATTACCATTCATGATCATTTTTCATATAAATCATTGAGTGTTTAAGTCCAGGGAAGGATCAATATTCCCATCGCACATCTCAAATGTTTGTCAGGTGTGGTATTATATGACAAGGAAATATAAGATTCAATATATAGGCTTGTAAAGAAAGAGATAGTTCTGCTTAGTTATGGTCAATTGGTCATTACTTCACAGCGCAGGATTAGTTCATAAGAGTTTATGGGCATGCTAAAGCACAAGAGTCAAGACCTTCAGCTTACTGATAGAACGCAAACAATCATCCTCAGTTACAACTCCACGATCACTTTTTCGTCTTTGACGAAGAAGATTGCAGAGTTCCTGCAGGTTGATCAGTCCTCCATTGTGGGGTCTAGTGGCCAAGCAAATATCTGCTATTTGAACTCCTGTCAAGCCAAAAAACTCACCTTAGCAAATGTGCTAAGAAAATAGTGAAATTTAACAGCTGGGCATGGGAGATAAGTTAAAAAATGCCAATGATTTATTAAACTTGAAAAGATAAATAGTTTAACAATTATAACATACTGAGTTATAATGCAATGTGAGTGAAACCATCACGAGCATCCACCATTTTCACAAGGGAAACATCTTATCAAAGAGCCTAGTTAATGATAGAATATCTTACTTTACAGTATACATTAAATTATTAATTAAACACCAGATGAGTTACTTTAATGGTGTAGATGTTCTTCAAAATGTTAGGACAACTTCCGCTAATTTTAACCCCAGTCTCTGCTTTTCCCAAACACAGTTGTTTTACCTATATCTATTTCTTTACACCTAAGATTAGTTGCCAACTTGCCATAACTTTAAGCACCTTCCTTGTCCCTTCACAATCTACCTAACTCTAACTTAGTTATAGCTTATTTTTAAAATCCAACAGCAACAAAGCTGTGTGAGAATTATCACCTCATCCTGTGTATTCGCAATATTAAGGCATCTTAGGATACCTAGAAAACTAAATAAAGAGACATGGTCAGAGGCTGAAATACTACAAGAACAATACTATACGGCTTTTCAAGATAATATTCATTATAAATTTAAAGGAACCACAAAACTAAAAGATTGATAATTGAAATAAAGGATACAAGAGCTGAACATGATACTCTTACGTGTGGAAGACAGTACTTGAATTCGACAATGGGTGGCTGTCATTTGTCCATATTTCATACTGGCAGGACCAAATTCTATGATTCTAGACCTTTAATTATGTATTGTCAGTACTTGGTGATAAAGGGATAGATGTCAATTAAAAATAAGATTAATTAAGTATCCTGTTCGCTTGCAGTGTAATGGTAAAAAGAAGTAATCGGGGTCTTTATCTAACTTTAACCTTTATACTTTAGTAACATAAACTATCCGGACATAGATGCCTTTCAGCCTATCATTTTGACATTTCTTTAAAGGCTTCCTGAAATTGAATCATAGAAACAGGATGATAAATTTTACTATTTCTTCTCTCTAGATTAGAACTCTTATTCTTATTTACTGCAATAAAATCTGCAATACTAAATACAAGCCATGCTCATATTGTTCAAATTCTGGAAAAGACAATTATGTATAGTTCAGACACTACAAATTCTAGCATTGCTTGTAATACATTATAACAATAATAAATTCATAATAGCATATGAATAGTAGTACATAAAAGATCCATTCATGCAAAAGAGAATCATTTGTTGGGGAAGTCAACAAGGTTAAGAAAGATATTACCAACCAAGTTCATAATAGAAGTCACCAATTCCTAACAGCTCTGCCCAGAAACCCTTATTTGAGGCCAAGGGATCTACTCCAACTTTAGCACACATCTCATGAAACTGTGATCTGAATGCAGGGTTCTTGCGGATGTCATTCTGAACCAGTGACATTAACCATTAGTGTGATTTAATTTAATCATTAATTCGATTATATATATGAACTAGGACTTTTTAAAAGGGCCAGCATAAGAATTCAGAAGACATGAACAATGTGAATTGCCGGTCAACCATGCCCCTGAAGCTACAAGGCCTTCAAATTATTCAAGCACGCCCCAGAACACAGCTCTCCCGGCATGCCAACAACCTCCAAAACATTATAGTCATTCCATCACTCAGCAATCAACATCATAGCTACAAATACATTCAAACTCATCCTATTCCACGCAATGATTGCAATCCTGCTATTAAGTAACAGAAACAGCAATGTTTACAATCACAGCTTCTGCAATTAACCTCACAACTGATGTCCAACTATATTGAAGTTTGCCAGGATCCTAGAATGGCACAACCAAACCCGTCTCCAAAGCTACAAACTTTGATTAACTCCCACTCAAAAACAGCAAAACCCAGGTGCCAGAAATTATCAAAACAACTTCTCTAGCATTCAAAACATTAAGTTTTAGAAACCTAGTTGAGTTTTTCCAACACCCTAGAAGAAAAGACCAACCTTGTGTTTGCGAGCAAAATCTTCAAGCTGAGAGCGAAACGTGGCAAGCTGCTCCTTCATCATATCGGTTCTGATCTTGGCTACATTCTCACCCAGCAAACGATATTGATCCCTCGCAGCAGCAGCTGTCTGCAACCCTCCAATACCAGGCCTCCTTCTCATCGTGCCTCTGCCAAATCTTTATCCCAATTATCGTTTTTGCAAATTGGGTTTTCTGGGCAGCGCTATGGTTGATCGAAATTTACAGAAAGTGACGAACTTGTAGCTTTCTACTCCAACACAAGTCCGAGGTACCCACAAAGCAATATCTTTCCTCTTTGACGGTGGTGATTCACCGGAGAATCACCTTCGATTAAGAAGCTGCGGTTTTTTGAATGATCCGATTGGAAACACGCGATAAAGGATTTCAAATTCCAGTTTTGTAATCGAAACTTTCTTATGGCTCCGGTAAGTAAGTCAGACGGAGAAGATGGAGATCAAAATTATTTTCTCAAATAAATCGCTATTTTTATCCTGGAAAAATAAAATATTTGATTAAATTGATATTGCAAAACTACTAAAAAATAAATTAATCGTTTCTTTTAAAAAAAAATACTAGAGTAGTTTAGTCCACACAAATCACACCTAGTACAATTAAACCGGTCGGCGTAGTGGTTCAGCACTTCGTCTCTTAAGCAAGTGGTTGGTGGTTCGAATTCCAACTCTTGTGAATGGAAAAAACTTATTGACCAGCCCCTACAGCTTCATGCGCTAACCGTGACGCGAATGATTAGTCTCACGACAATCGGCTGTGGGGATACCTTGGTCAAGACCAAAAAAATTATTCTAGTTTTTATCAATTTACTGGTTTTCAACAGATTTTATTCCATTACAATTACTGGTTATGTTAGACCGGTTGCCCGACGGGGTTTCCAATCGAACCACTTGACCTCGTTGTCTACCTACTTCTTCCAATTCTTTCTTAGTGAGATTGAAACTATTAATTTTATATCTAACATTATAAATTAGGGTTCATGTTCACTCACGATCAGTAAATCGGTGAAGGTATTGAAATTAACATTGACGAAGTTGGCATCCCAATCTTTCAGCTTGTTGGGATCCTCCTTGCTGTGCATGGTGCAGTAATCAGTAATCGATGACCTTGGAAAGGGTGGTGCTATCCACATGCAGAACAGGAGTCTTGTCCTTGAACTCCCCGTTCTCGAGCATTTTCTTGATGGTTTTCGATTGGAGCATGACCTCCTCATCCACAATGAAAATCTTTTTCTCATTTTCGTCTGAGCTCTTCAGCACTATCTTCCTCCACGTCTCCATTCTCAAGTGATTTCTGAACTAAAAGATATGAGCACAAGACAAAAAAAAAAAAAAATCACACCTAATACTGTTTGTAGCATGAATAAAAAAATACATAGATGAGAGAAAACAGAAAAAAGCAAAAAAAAGTAAATAAGTCATTTTAGTTACTCCATTTTCCAAAATATAAGTTGTGTTAACATTTGTACTATGTTATAAAATATACTTATTTTATAATTCCAAAGCACTTTTTCTCATTTTTTTCCTTTTATACTATTATTTAATATTATATATCTCATTTACTACTTTCAATTTTCACCTATCACAACTCTTACCAAGCACTTAACAAATAATCATCTTTTTTTTTATATATATATAACTCAATTCGAAATAGGGGTATTTGAATCAAAATATTTATTAAATGATAAGTTCTTAATTCTTGTGCATAACTTTAAACAACTTATATTTTGGAATTGATGGGTAACTAGGTAGCTTATTCTATATGAAAATGAAAATGATAAAAAAAAAATGTATACAAGTCTTTTGAAATGTGCAAGTTCTTATGTTTTTCTTATTTTGTCAACGGTTCAAAGTTCATTCATAAACGGGTCAAAGCCCAATAACCCAAAGGAGGGTGGTACAGAAGATATGCTTTTTTATTTTTCATCACTATAATAGATATGTACAACGAGATAATGATCAAAATTGGATTATTAAGATGACAATTTTAATTTATTTCCATAATGCGTGTGCGTTTGGAAAAATAACTTGTTTAAGCACTTATGCCTATTCATAAATTATTTTGAGAATTTATTAAAATAAGCATAAACTTTTTTTCATATGTTATTTTAAACAGCTTATGAAAATAAACTTAAAACAGTTTATATGTAGGCTATAAGCTCTCAAACACTTACATGGCATAAAATAAGCTCTTCCAAACAAGACCTTAATTTATCATACAAGTGGTTTTTACATTTAATTTGTACAATATATAAGTGCGGGGTTGGCTAAATGACCCCATGATTAATTGGGGTCATTCAACCCCATGTCCACATGGACCAATAAGATTGTGTCATTTATTTTATTTATTTTTACATTATTTTTTAATTTTAATTATGAGACAATCTTATTGGTCCATGTGAGCATGAGGTTAAATAATCTCAATTAATCATGGGGTCATTTAGCCAACCCCATATAGTGCATGTTAAAACAAAAATTGGTACATTGAAAAATTAGAAAAAATTAAAGACTAAACACGAAGAGCATCCTTGAAGAGGAGAGCCACAACTGGCTCACGAGGATCCTCAAGGAAGGATGGTAAAGTTACATTAAAAACTAGCTCGCAAGACAATATGCAGAGGTAATGACTTCTCTAGGAATGTCGGGGAGATGAACATCTCAACACGGTCCAAGAGTTATCTGAACACCCATCACCAACTTTGAAGGAGAAGCCATCCTGCAATATGTCTTTAGCTATGACGATACCCTTCCAAAGAGGATAAGCGTGTGATGTAGCCTGAGCCTCAATAACCGTCTTCTGCACTAGGTATTTGTTAGCCATCACCCTCACCCATAACTTCTGTGAGTTCTGTGAAATTGCCATACCAATTTCCCCAGCAAAGCTGAGTTTGCAAGATTCATATATCTGATACCTATACCCGCATGTGTTTGGGCTGAGTTAAAGTATCCCAGCTTAGCAAGTGCCATCCCCTCCTACTAGGCCAATTTGACCAAAGCTTCTTGCAATCCTCAATCGTTACCCTTTTCGAACAAAGCGCCTTGGACTTATTTATATTAACCACCAGCCTAGAGCTTCTACCAAAGTCTACGAGAATTGTCGCTACAACTTTAACCTGCGAGCACTTAGCCTTGCAAAAGTGGAGCACATCGTTTGCGAACATGATATGAGAGAGGGGAGGTTCGCCCTGAGACAGACAATAGGGAGCCAAATGTTATCATTCACTGAATTCTGAATACGGGAAGACAACTTTTCTATACAAAGGATGAATGGATAGGGAGACATGGGATCTCCTTGCCGGAGACCCCAACTGACTAGAACCAAGGAAGACAATCTCCATTCCATAGAATAGCCAACTTTGAAGATGAGACTCAATGCAGCTCAACAATAATATATTGTGTATGTTAATTTTATTTTACTTTTGAAAAAAAAAAGACATTAATTTAAATTTTAAATTTGAAGACAACATAGATGATACATTAGTAAAATTTGAAGACACATTAGTAGAGAGAGCCACATTAGTTCTCTTTTTTTATTGTGTATGTTAAAATTTTGGTTACAAGAGGAAAATTAACATAAAACACCAAACTAGTTAAGAGTGTTGAGACAAAGAGACGTTATGATATTTGACGGTGCGTAGAACCGTCCAAACACTCTGAGGATTAACAGCCTGAGAAGTCTCCTTCGCTACGAAATCAGCCGCATTATTCCTCTCTGTGGGGATATGCAAAAACCCTTTCGGTCCCAAGAAACCATAATTATAACACTCATAACAACACCTCTCTCCCAGAAAGAAGCAGCATCCCTATTAGTACTGACTGCATTCACGAGCTCTCTACAATCAGAGGTGCAGACAATCTCCCTTATCCAAGATCCCAAGTGTGTTGAAGAACCAATTCCATAGCCAATGTTTCCGCAAGGAAAGCACCTCTTCCCCCACAACTCGTCGCAATTCTAGTAATCCGGGTACTGTGTGCATTTTTTCAACACAACACTGCACCCCCATACAAGATGTATTCTAGTTCCAGCTGCTATCAACAGTCACAATAACTGAAGTCGCAAAGATAAGAGTCGTCGTCAGCACTATTCCAGGCTAAGTAACCACGGTCGAGATAGTGACAGGGGTCCAATTCTTCCGATTATTCACATCAATGGTGATCCCAAGACACGTTAGTTTTATTTTTTATTGAGTAATTCTAACCCCTTTTGTTATTTAAACAATCAATTCAATTTGAACAGTGACTTATCACACTCCTCACATGTAATTCATCTCTCTCGTAGAAAGGTAGTTAGTAGGTTGATAAATACAACAAGACTTTTATTAATATTAAAAGTTTAGAAACTCAAGTCATCAAACTTAGAATAATAATAATAGCTTGTTCACCATTCAAACACACCTCTACCTTACCTTAGTGATTTATGAAGAAAAGAAAAATAAATAAGTGATATGATAGGTGATGTGGTAGGAAATACAGAGATAAATAAAAAGAAAAAATAGTGAAAATAAGATGTAAGAGAAAGTGGAGTGTGAATAAATCATAAATCTCAAACTTATCCAATGATATAACTCTAGCTACTGACCAATGAAGAACATTTAAATTAACATGAAAGCAGAGAGAGCCTTACCCACAAACTGTTTTTGTTAGCAGCATCATCTTTCTTTATGTGAAATCCATAAATAAATTGTTTCTCTATTATACAAATAGCATATTTATGGAGAAGATAAAAATTGCTTTAATAAATCATGCCTGTTTAATAACATAATATATATCTTCTCCTTTATTAAACTCATTTATTTTTACTTGTTTACACTTTAATAATGTGTTAATGACACTTCTTTAAAAACAAAGTTAAAATTTACCTCTATCTGAAGAATGGGATGATGTCGCAGAGGGAATTAGGTTAGAACATAGATAGTTGGAAGGGGAGGATTGGAGAAGGAAGGCTTGTAAATTTACATTTTTGTATTTTATCATCCATCCAATTATAATCATTCAATTAAAGAATATTGTAACATTCCCATATCTAATGGTGGTTAATCATATACAGTGCATCAGTGGACCAAAATACAAAAGGTTCACTCTAATATGGCCCTAAACTTGATACATATATTCTCATATGAAATTTTTTCCATATTTTCTCATATTAAAATTGTGTCTATATCTTTATTTATATATATTAAATAAGTAAAATGCTTTAAGTATTCGTAAACAAAGATAGACATAATATTTAACATTGTGATGTGACATGTAAGCCCATATATTTTCTTGTAATTTATCATCAATTAGACTTTAATCAAATACGAAAATTAAGCCTTCTAGATAATTAGATGCATTTCAGGGCAACAATATACCATTTATTATTGGTTCAGTGATACAACTGGTAATTCGTGGAAGAAACGCAACCTCAAATGGTACCATAATGTCACAAATTAAAGAGATTGGTGAGGGGAGAGAAAGTATACTAGAAAGTCCACGTCCTCTCGATTTCAATTCGTTTGTTGTTACTTGTAAATCAGCCACACCGTCCAATCAAATAAGAATAAAAATAAAAACGAGCTTTTATTAGGCGACCACAAAAAATAGCAATTGTTCTCATCCAAGTAAAACAATAATCAAGGTTGCTCTGCTCTGCTCTTGTACGCTTTTACGCATAAGAAAATATCCACAACCAAACATGTGATACAAATTCAATGTAAATCTTTAAGACTCCATCGTCCTTTGAGAATTCCATAACTCCACGCATCTTCCTTGCTCACCACAACACAACTTCTCTTACTTCCACAACCTCTCTCTCTCTCACACCCAAGCATTTGATTCCTCTTCAACTTCTCCAATGTCTTCCTTAGCCCAACACAAGCACCTACCAACCTTGCACCACCAAGTTTGCAAAAGCCAGCCACTCCTCCACCCGGTTCGCGTGTATTGCTCCACCTCCACCACTGCCGCCGGCACCACCAAGCCCAGGCCCAATGCTAAGCAATTACCGACGGTGGTTACCGCCGCTACCCGCCCCGTGGTTAATAATGACCCAGGTTTGCAATCAACATGGTCTCACAGGGCATGGGTCACAGCTGGGTGCACGACCTTGGTGATTTCGTTAGGAGAATCCATAAAGGGTGCAGCTGCTTTGCACATGTGGGCTGAGCCCATTTTGGCAGGATGGGCTGGTTACTTCTTAGCTGATCTTGGGTCAGGTGTTTACCATTGGGCTATTGACAATTATGGAGATGGCTCAACCCCACTTTTTGGAGCCCAAATTGAAGCTTTCCAAGGGCACCACAAATTTCCATGGACCATTACAAGGCGCCAATTTGCAAACAACTTGCACGCACTTGCACGTGTGATCACATTCACGGTGCTTCCTATAAGCATTTTATGCCATGACCCTATAGTTCAAGGCTTTGTTGGGATGTTCGCCGGTTGCATCATGTTTAGCCAACAGTTTCACGCATGGGCTCACGGCACCAAGAGCCGGCTTCCGCCGCTCGTGGTGGCGCTGCAGGAGGCCGGCTTGCTGGTGTCGCGGTCGCAGCACGCCGCGCACCACCGGCCTCCCTATGACAACAATTATTGCATTGTGAGTGGGGTGTGGAATGAGTTTTTGGATAGGAATAGAGTTTTTGAGGCATTGGAGATGGTGTTGTATTTTCAACTTGGGCTTAGGCCCAGGTCGTGGAGTGAGCCTGCGTCTGAGTGGTTGGAGGAGGTTGAGATCTCTTCTCAAATTGAAGCCCAATAAGTAATAACACTCACTCAATATCATCTTTTTCTTTGTAATTAATTTAAGGCTGTTATCCCTCGCTCTCTCTATATGTTTATATCAATGTGATGTGCCTATTGAAAGACATTGTTATGAAGAAAATAAAGAGAAAGATACTTTAATTATTTCACTCTATTTATTTAGTTTGTAAAAAATAATCGGAAACAAGAAAATTATATTTTGTTATGAAGACACTTCTGTTCATATAGACAATAATGCTGTATTATTAGATAAATTTTTACATGAATTTGATCCTGTGAATTGAATAATGGATCATATATTTTTGTCAAGAAGTTAATTTATTACTTTATCTTTAATATTAGATTACCTTCTTCAATCAATTTAAACTGATAAAAAAATGCTTATGTTAACTACTAAAGTAAGGGTTTGCTATAAATATAAAATTATTTCTTGTGAGATATATATTTACTTATATCATAGGTTTAATTATATTTCAAATGTAACAAAAATATATCATAGGCTTAATTGTATTTTTATCCCTTACTATCGCAATCATACAAACTAGTTCGCATATTTCGAAATGAGCGATTGAAGTCCCTAATATTTCTTTAAAATTGCACTTTTGGTCCTTCAAAACAAGGAAGGCTTCTATAGATTCAAAACAAGCAGCAACAGAAGCCGAGAGGCGGTGGAAACAATAGAGACAGTGTGGACACAACAGGAACTATGGGTGAAGGGTGAGAATAGAGGTTGGACCTGCCGCCACGGGGGGTGGATCAAAGGACAAGGGGAGCACGCAAGGAGCTTCACAATCACCCAAACTCTGCTTCCTCTCCAAGTGAGGACAAACTAGAGCACCCACCTTTCAACTCATAGCACTGCTAGAGAGAGACGGTGGGGATGAAGGCCTTAGATATGGGTTACGGTGATGGCCTGGGTTGCAGTGGTACTCACGGTGAGGTAGTGGTTGTGAGGTCTCAACACTCGATGGTAGAAGGAGGTGGCCATGGGGAATGGGCTAAGGACAAAGGTGGCCAAGCGAAAAGGAAAGAGCTTGAACAAAAAAAGGGAAAAAATTCACTTATTTAGATAACCGATCATGAAAACAACTACTTGTGCAGCCTTCAAATAGTCATCTTGTGCTTTCTCATTTTGCGAAATCCTAGTTACCAATTTTTTGGTCAAGAGCATTGTTACAATTTTAGTTTCATCCTTTTGCAATTTGGGCTTTCTTGGTTGAATTTAATTCACCCAAATTCAAGGCCCAGCTATCACAGTTTTTGGTTCTACGGGTTTGGGTATTGCGCTAATGGCTGCACTCAGTGACTATTGTTTATCTAATATTTTATTGCACTTAATCATCAACAATCAGAGTGGCGCAGCGGAAGCGTGGTGGGCCCATAACCCACAGGTCCCTGGATCGAAACCAGGCTCTGATAATATAGAGTGGCTTCCCATATTTTTTTAATTTTTTCCTAATTTCTCCCTATTATATTTCCCAACTAGTCAAAGGTCCATAACTTATTATTGCCTAATTTGTTGGCATTGCATCTCTAAGCATAAAGATTTCAAGGCCATTAGCTACCATTTAATTGTTCAGATGCAATTTTTGATTAAAGTTCAAGCTTAACTTTTTCTTCTTCTTCTTCCTTTAAAGTTGAGTTTCTCAGCAGAGATTTTACTTCTCTCTGGACTTTGTTTTCTTTTAAGCTTCAAACCATTCATTATCATCAATTTGGCTTCGTTGCATAAAGGTTATTGAGGAAAAAGTGCACAATAAAAACAAAAATTATTGAATTGAAAAAGTAACATTGGGAGCTTAGTGGTGACTATAATCCTAAAATGTTAACCAGCATGATTAGCTTAATGATAAGTTTAATTTCGTAAATTTCATTCAGATGCGGAAGTGCGTTTTGATAATTGCTTATTAACCAAATTTAAACTCACTTTTAAAACCAACTTTGAAACTAATGATGAGTCAATTTCATGTAGAATAGACTTGCTGACCAAAATTGTTGTACAAGAGTATATACAAATACAACCAGTATAATCAATGTGGTTCTCAAAGAGAATTGCATAAACCAGATTAATAAAATCCTCATTTGCCGTGTACAAGTGTAAAATACCAGCTATGAAGAACCTAAAAAAAAAACTAATGAAGTAAAGCCGATATTAATGGTAGTATTAACTCATAATCTATGTTGTTAAACCTGTAGCTTCTTTTGGTATCAGAAACAGAAAAGCAATTGGAATGAAATTGCACAAGGCATGAATTACAATGCCCAAGAGAAGATTGTCAAATGATCCTGAATCAAGGTTCAATATAGAAGCCAAGCCAGCACCCACAAAAGATCCCACTGTTGACCCCAAATTGTTTATTGACATGAAAAGAGCAAATAAAGTCCCTTCAATTCCAGGAGGACATAGTTGTCCAGATAAGATGAGGAAAGGCATAAACCTGCAGTTTTTCACAAAAATACAAATAATAATCAGGTAAAGAATTGGAACTTAGGATGCAACAAAAAAACTGTTCAAATCCTTGTTTTTCCAGCAATAAAAGTTCAAAAGCAACAATGCAGATGCACATTTACAAACCAAAATGTACTGGAAAATACAGAAAGAGTGACAAAAGGTTTACTATGTAAAACTATGAAGAGGATGTAATGAAAATGAAGAGATCATTTGCATGCCATCCATATCAAATGTTTTCCATCTCTATTTTGAGATAAAGATGGAGCAGAAATTTGATAAAATAACAAGTTTTTCTTGAACATTTTTTGGTTTTTCTCTGAAATATTTTCACCTATCTTACCATGCACATTTTTAACTAAAAGTACTTGGTAAATAACAACTGATAAGAGAAGCAAAGACAAACTTGAATTGATTGATTCCATCTGAAAGAGCTGAGCCAAAGAGCACCATAACCCTGTCCGATATTCCAAAGGCGATATTTTTCCTAGACACTACAGCAATCTGCAGAAGATTCAATAAGACCAACCCAATATGGGCAAACCTGTAATCATGATGACAACATATCAGTAAATTGAATATGCAAAAGTCAAGCATATACTTTAATGAAAAAAATCTTTAATTGCTTACATGAGAATTTTTCTTAGGGTCATATACTTCAGGTAGCGATTATAAATGAAGGTGCCCAGCATAAGTCCTGACCACCCAACAACCCGTGCAGTCCCGAGAAAAGACGCTTCCAGCTTCAGAACCTCGGTTTCGTAGTAGAAAATGACTGTTGAAAGATTGGGAACAGTAATGTGGGCAAGGAAAAACCAAGTCATAGGTCTGCCATCCCAAACAAAGATTGTTACTAACATTTTATAGCATATGTATTAAGTGAATAAGAAAAACTCTGTGAGATCATACACACACAAAATAACAAACATATACAGAGGAAGAGGAAAAGACAGGTTAAGCTTTCCAGATGATATGGCTAGTTTTCTGAAACATTACTCATTATTAGTTCTGTATCATTAAGAAGAATCATTTTGAAGGTAATATCTGTCAATATAAGCTAGCTTACTTGATCACATTTTTTGTTTTTTGAATTGGTGGGTTCTTCACACATTTTAAGGCCATCACATGAAGATAGATGAAGATTATCATTTTAATTGGATGCAGTTTTGCTATAAAACCTTTCATGTCTATATGATTTGGAGAGTTGTAGGAATCAGGGAGGATGTGTATGGTAGCAAAAATACCAGCTTTAAAGAAAAAGAGGAGACTTCAGGGATCAGGGTGCAGATTTACTCTAACAATACTGATAGATGAAACTCTCAAATAGGAAATGTGCTTTTGATAAAGAATCATCGGTTATCTTAAATGTATACTGCCAAAATGAAAATATCTATATTCTATAGAATAGATAACATTTGAAGAATACTTTAGTTACCTCAAAATCATTGGCTGTCTAAATGCACGACACAAATCAATAATTGCATCTTTCAAAGAGTGGAGCCACTTTAATGCCAAGGAATCTCCTTCCTCAAAAATCTTTGATTTGCTGGTATTTACTGCTTTTTTGTTTTTCTTGTTCTTTTTGCCTTTCTTTCTTCTTCTTGTATTGCTGTGGGACTTTTTGGTTGAAGTACTATCTTCATGTGGGATACTACTACTATCATCGTTCGTATGTGAATCCCTTTCAATAGAAGAATCCTCTGGTAAAACTTTGCTATTTACAGGGCTCTCCTCCACAAACCAGCATGATAATAACTGTATGCACGGAAATACAGAAAATAGAAGAAAAATAGCATCCATCCGCAAATTGGATAATGCAAATCCCCCTAACAAACTCCCACAGATCCCTCCCAAAGCCATTGCAGACCAAGATATTGACTGGAGGTCTCCTGCATATGAAGCCCTGACCAACAAAAGCTAGTACTTAATCAGAGAGTATAAGAAAAAGCATTCTGCAAGATAGCATGGACTACATACATGGTCCAAGACAAATGTTAGACACAGATGCAACGTATAGCCAATCACTACCATGCCAAGAAAGATATCCATCACAGAGATTCAGAAAGGGAAATTTTATCCAGGTCAAACCTTAATTATGGATATAATAATAACTGAAATAAGTGTAAGTTGCAAAGGTTATCATTAAATGTTGCAATATAAACCAATCCGGTCTTGGTCTTGGAAACTACCTTCATTAATCCATTATATTGAGAGATTGGAAGTCCATTATTACAAAAAGAACAAATTCAATTGAATTTAATCATCTAGTGAGAAGGACGACATGTAAGAATTGCAGTAAAACAAAAGAATATCTTACTAAGTCTTATAAATTCGAGCCAGAGCAAGGTAGCATGGAATAAGTAAAGGAGTTTCACAAAATGTAAAACCTGAAAAAACACAAAAATAATAGAACGGACTTTTGATTGATATTTTAGGAGGAATGCTACTCTGCTCAACTCAATTCCCCATCCTTTCTTAAATTTTATTTCCTTCACGTTTTCAGCAATCAACCATTAACATGTATACCACTGGACGCCCAGTATTTGATTTCAACCTTCATTCTTGTTCTGAAGATAGTGAAAATGCACAAAAGCTAAAAAATTGCAATGTTTTGTGTTTCTGTTCCTGCATTTTTCTTCAGATTTTCTTAATTACTATTCCAATTTAAGGTCCCAAAATGTTGCATTATTAACAATATCTATATTCAGGAATACTGTTCGTCATGCAGGGTTTTGTCATAAGGAACTCAAGGTGCAAACTTACTTGTCATGTCTTACTGCCTCAGCTATCATTGCGTCAACAACAACATCTGCCATGGCTGTGCCCAAGTTTTGTACAGTCAAAAATACCATAAGGTGCCATGTTGAATCCCTCAAGGTTGAATTTAAGCCTAAAATTAACCATGGCACAAGGGAGAGCACAGTTGCAATCACTAAGTAGGGAATCCGCTTTCTTCCTTTAATTGGGATACAATCAGAAAGTATTCTGCACATCAATAACCAAATCAGATTGCAAGGAAATAGTAGTATGAAACTTTAGTAAACTGATAGAAACAAATATGCACAAAAACCACAAAAAAGCTGCAGCTTTCAATTGTTAATACAGTTCAGTAGGTTGAAGAGATATTGAAAAGCATTAGTAAAATTTCTGTTCATGCAGCTACTTTAAATTTTACCAAAGGCAAGATAGGATTAGAAATAGAACATGACGAGGGTTGAGGAGATAGAGGATAGTCAAATAGTACAATAGAGGGACACCAAGGAATATTATAAGTTAAACAATTAAAAGGGATTTAATGATACATGACCTATCTTTGAACTTAATACATGACAGGGCATTATGACATCATGTAATCCATGTAACGGTTCCTATCTGGTGGGAAAGTTATTGTTGTTTGCATCCATTTACATGTTGAAGTAAAATAATCATTTATTCATTCAGACCTATCATAAGATTTTGTATTCTCTCATGCATTTTTGGCTCTTTTCTTATCCTATAACATGAAAATATCTGTATCATTTAATAAACATGCCTGCCAGTAACAAGGAAATTGAACAATTATTTGTTCAGACGATTAAGAACAGCTACTGCCATATACATAATTTTACTTGAGCTCAGACTTCTCCATGTCACTTCCCTTTTTTATTATTAAAAAAAAAACTATCATTATATGTCATGTATTCTCAATAGGTGTCAAGAAAGCTAACAATAGATGATAGAATCATTACCCTTCTCATTTTTTAAACTAAGAAACATAAGTATAGAGCATAATCACAATAAAATTGTTCATGTTGATATAATTCGCAAATCTACATCGAGATATGGCTATATTAGTGTTTTTATGCATGTATGTAAGTATTTTATGTGCGAATACTCAATTGAAAAAAAAAAAAGACAATTATACATACCCATAAAATGGTTTGATGCTCCAGGGAAAAAATGCTACTGAAAACACAAATTGGGAAGCTGAAGGTGACAACTTAAGATTATCCTTAAGCTGGTAGGAAATTGATGTCCAGACAAAGGACCTAAAACCCTGCATTAACAGAGTAATAGAGGTAAATGAAAAGAAAGGACAAAACAAAATGCAAGGCATAACTATGATTATTAATTCAGCATGACACAAAAACAATCTAATAACTGCTGATAAACTCATAGAATCATCTATCCTCAGAAACTTAAAAAATAAATAAATAAATTCATTATTCATTTAGAGCACTAAAACACGAATTGATGAACACCTAATTTGACAAAAACAATAAGAAACTATCAGATCTCGAAGAAAAACAAAAACCCTCGTGAATTTCACGAAAAGACTCTAAATTTATAAGGAAAATGAACAAAGTATGAAGAATCGAAACCTGGGTGAAGTAAATCAAGCAAATCAGCCAAAGAAAAGAAGCCCCAAATGCAGCATTCAAGCGCTTCGTCCATTCGATCATTGTCGATAAAAAAAAACTGACTATTTGAAACCCTTCTGTTTCTATCTGACTACGAAGATGCTGATTCCATTGTTGGTTTTGGAGAAGGAGCATGAACACACAGACACCATCAGTTTCTAGTTTCCCTCCCAACGGTTTCGACAATGCGGAAGTTATTACCTTTTGACGGTTTTGTCCCTCTCTTGTTCGGTATCGAATGTCTTTAGCAGTGCAGCTGACACGTCCATGAAACCAACAAGATCTCGCCACGTAAGCTACCGAGCCACGTAAGCAGTTGTTCCCAATAAGGTAGCATGTGAGGTAGATAATGATATAAGGTCTTTTATCGATGCAAAACAGGTGAAAATTATAAGTCTAACATGTTCTAGTAAGAAATTACCTGATATGACTTTGGTGAAGGGATACTTTGTTGTCATGCTTCTCCCTTGAAGGATTTCATCTTCTTGTATTTCAGCGACTACGTGGGCACCTGAGGTGTTATTTGCAAGGCACTTCAACACTCAAATAATCTAAGCAATAGGAGAAATAAAGATTATGGTTAGAAGGTAAATGGAAGTGGTACTAAATGCAAAGATGACATGAAATAGACTTGGTCTGCACTGGGTTGCATGGTGTTAAGTTGAACCAAATGTCTCAACCTCATTTTGTTTTTGTTTTTATTGAAAGTTGAATGTGGTAAAGATGAATGTGTACCTACATAGCTTTGTGCTTATGAGGTGCAACTAGATCCATTTTTAAGTTCTTCATGGTCAATACAAACATACCTTACTTAACTAATTTTTATCTTCTGTTGCGTCCTTGTAGTGATTATATTTTCAGCTCTATTACAACTTTCAAAGGGCATCACAGAATTGGAAGAAATGAAACAAAAAGAAATCTATGTTGTAAGGCACCAAAAGAAAGTCTGAGGTGAAGAGAGAAGACAATCTAAAACAAACACTGAAGAGAAGAAGAATTTGGAGTTTGCTTGGAGGTGAAAACAAAAGTTGTGCTGCCTAATGTTAGTGCTAATGAGACTAGTAAAAATAATCTATTTTGCTTCAACTACTTTTTTATTTTTCAAATCCAATCTATATTAGATGCTTTCCAATTACATAATTTGTACATTATATTAATCACACTTTTTTTATAAAAAAAAAACTAAGTTTTCACACTTTTGTATTTTTTGAGATATGAAACTTCTTTATGCTTTCTTCATCTTTTTCTTATGCTTAAATCTTCCTATGTCTCTTGGTTAAAGGCACGAGGACTAAAACGTAAAACTTATATATTTAATGTTTTCTTCATTTTTATGAACAAGTCGATTACTAAATGTTGAGAAAATAGGCAGAGATATATTTTATTTTCTAAAATTTACCCTGAATTGGGAAATATTTAAAGAAATGAAGAATGCATTCAATTTTTCTACTTTGCACTTGACTAAGTGAAGGTGAAATTAGTCACTTAATCATGTGGAAAACTTCTACATTGCTGGCAAAAGCAGTGGTTGTTGAGGCAGGGGTTAAATTCTTTATTTCTGCTTCAGAGTTTGTGGAAATACATGTTTGTGTTGGGGCTTCAGCTCTTTACCAAGAAGCCAAAGGAAAAGTATGTGATATTTTTAGCTTTTTTGTACTCTTGCAAATTTTCTTACTTGTTAAATTCGATTTATTAGAGTTTGGTCCCTCGAACCTATTTCCAGTAATAAATTTTGTCAAGTAGGATCTAATTTCACAGTCTAATATGCCTAATTTATTTTGCTTCAAACTGAAATCAATCCTTTCTTTTTAGTTATACTTCATTTTATTGTCATGACTTGAGATTTACCACTTCTCCATCTCAATGTAGCATCTAAATGGTATGATTTTCTCTTTATTGATAACATTTTCATGAAGCTCTTGCAGTCTAAGTACATATTATAATTTCAAATTGGGCAAAACATACAAAAATTAAATTAAAAATCAAGAGTACTTCTCCAGATCCCAATGTTCACATAACAATAATAGGTTGTTGAGAAATTACTACTCCACATCCCAATGATTCTTTAGGGAGTCAAAAGACCAGTGATTCTTCCAGTTTTCTTTGTTTTGATACTTCTAAGTAGATTTAGCAGCATGGACCATTGCAAAACTGAATAGCGCAAAGGAAGGTATACAATGCTTCATTCTGGCAAAACTGTACCTATTGTTAATCTACAATACAAAATTTGACTGCATGACTTCAAAGCAGTTTTCTTCTTTTCTGTAACAAATAAAACAGAGAATAAGAATAATATCCTTTAATAATTCCTCATAACATTTTTCAAATTCCATGACACAAATTGGTTACACAAAGTGAACCATTCCCAAATCAATTCTTTCATAAGTGATCCACCTCAAACGCAGGAATTTCACAGCAATCTCAATAGGATAATTTGTTATTCAAGCCGGAGAATCAATCTGGTCATAACACCGGTAGCAGTGTTGTAGAACACAACCCCAATTTTTAAACATTCAAGTACTTGGAAGCAGTTTGAACGTCCTTATCCCCTCTGCCACTGCAGTTAACCACAACCTTAGTTCCATTTGGAAGGGTAGGACAGAGCTTCTCTAAATAAGCCAGAGCATGAGATGTCTCCAAAGCTGGAATTATGCCTTCCAGCTGGGATAGTCTTTTGAAAGCTACAATACAAAAGCACCTGAATATGAGATAAAGATGTATGAAGCCACCAAAAGTTATTCATGGTGGCCAACAAAGTAAAACTTGATCTCAAGAATTTATTCCAGAAAACTTAGTTTTATTTTTGAACAGTTGATTACAATATGTTTGATAAGGTGTTCATACTTAAAATTTGAGTCACTCAAAAGTTCTGAAACAATAAATTAATGTGAAGGTAAAAATGTGCTAATAATATCATAGCAAGGTATCTTCTCAATTGCAGCAGTGTAGATGGGTCAAAATGCTAAATATATAGCAAATGAAACAAGAAAGGAAATAACAGATTAACTGCTTGTTTGGTGTTTTGGTTAGGAGCTCCATAATCACGTTGAGGGAGAAGGTGCAAAATGTAGCTTTTAGGGTTGCCATGTTCGGATTGGGTGTTGAGCGTCAATCCTAACACACTATAGGAATACTTTAAGGGCAAAGCAAAATGGATATTGAACATGAAATTGTGATTCATGACCACAGCTAACAACCATCAACATCTATAATAAAGGTGGAAAATAGTTGCATCCTGTATAAGTGGTCAGTAGTCACTTGTTATATAGAAAAATCTTCGACTTCAAGCCATTTCATTCTTCTATTTCTTGCTTCTCTCCATTTCCCATGTTTCAGTTACATCCTTATATATTTAGAGATTTATAGAGAGAATGTCAAGTGAAACAAGAACAAAGAAAAGCATAAATAATTACACAAACCATGAAAAATTGAAAACTAAAATTCAATCCATTTCTATCAAAGATATCATTACACATTTGACAAAGCAATAAAGATGAGGCAGTCCTACCTTCCAGCGCTTCTTCATCAGTAACACTGTAGTATTCAGCCCGCCCTACATCTTTCAAGAAACTATGCTCTGGTCCAACCCCTGGGTAGTCCAACCTACACAATGAAAACAAGAAATGAAAACAGGAATGAACATAACCTGGATAGACACAAGAAAAAGGGTAATCAAATATCGGCCAGAAAATTACCCTGCACTAATAGAGTGAGGCTCAATTATTTGCCCATCATCATCTTGCAAAAGATAACTCATAGCTCCATGCAAAACCCCGATTTCTCCTTTTGTTAATGTAGCAGCATGTTTACCACTTTCTAGGCCTAACCCAGCAGCCTCCACTCCAATCAACCTAACATCTTTGTCATCGATAAATTCATGGAAAAGACCCATCGCATTCGAACCACCACCAACACATGCTACCAGAATATCTGGCTTCCCTCCCCATTTCTCCAATGCTTGCTTTCTTGTTTCTTTGCCGATCACTGCTTGAAACTCTCTTACCATCATAGGATACGGATGCGGCCCAGCAACAGAACCCAAAATGTAATGTGTTGTCTCCACATTAGTCACCCAATCCCTTATAGCTTCTGATGTAGCATCCTTCAGTGTAGCAGTCCCAGAATGTACTGCTCTCACCTAAATCACAGAATCACCTAATTATGAAGCCCAATGAAAAAAGCATATTGGTAAACTTTTCAGACAACAAAAACAACAACTATGCAAGTTCAACTACATGAATCAAAAAAAGCCATTGGCTCTACAAAAAAAAATATTCGAATGATCAAACAAATATTTTAGAGTCAACATCTACCAATGGCTACACCCAGCATTCACAATAAGATGCCTTTTTCCATGTCTTATTCCAATGTTAATACATTAAGTTACCAACTGTTGATCCTTGAAAGCAATTAGGATTAGTCAATTAGACAACAATTCACATGAACAATAAGAGCAATTATTAGGACTAACTAACATAAAAGCATTTTCTCATAAATCCTCATTCTCCCAGGAGACTACTATACAGAATGTACCATCCTAGTAAAACAAAACACCAACCAAGTGGCCATTGGGCAACATACCTCAGCACCAAGAAGGCGCATTCGGAAAACATTAAGGGCCTGCCTTTCCATATCCTGAGCACCCATATAAACAACACATTCCAACCCAAACCGAGCACACACAGTGGCAGTGGCAACTCCATGCTGACCAGCACCAGTCTCAGCAATAACCCTCTTCTTCCCCAACCTCTTAGCAAGCAGAGCCTGAGCAACAGCGTTGTTGATCTTGTGAGCACCAGTGTGGTTGAGATCCTCCCTCTTCAGATACACATGAGGCCCTTCACCATCACCGCGCTTGTAGTGCTCTGTCAGCCTCTCAGCAAAGTAAAGGGGGCTCTCCCTACCCACATAGTCCCTCAGTAACCCACCAAGCTCTTTCTGCAAAATTCAGAAACTTTTTTGGTCCCTGAAGATACCCATTTGAATTTTCTTCACAAAAACTGAGATACCCAAGTGGGTTTTGGGATTCAAAGGAGGAAAATGAAAGAACAGAACCGAACCTGGAAGTCTTCATCATGAGCAAGGGAATGGAACGCCGCCTCTAGCTCGGTGATTGCGTGCATGAGAGTTTCAGGGACATACTTACCGCCGAACCGGCCGAACCGGCCAAATGAATCGGGTCGATGAGATAGGACCGAACTGGTGTCTTGTTTGGTGAAGTCCTCCATTTGAAAGAAAGAAAAGTGCTGAGTTTGATGCTTGAGTTGAGAATGAATGGAGAAGAAAAGGGGCAAGTTGTGATTTTGATGAATTCGAAGGGTATGGTTGTTTGTGAAGGAGATGAGTTTTGCTGCTGCTAGGAGCCTAGGACCAAAGCTTACGAATGCAATTGGGAAGGAGGTCACTCTTTTTTTCTATTGGGATGAGTTGGTAGTTGCTACATAATAGCATTGCTATTTGTGGAAAGATTATTGTTTTGTACAACTTTTTTCCGTTTGATTAAAAACATTACCTTAATTTTGTTTTAATTTTAAATACTTTTTTTTACATAAGCGTTGAAAACATGTTGATAACATGATTTTTAGTACCGTAATGAGAAGAAGAGAGGGACCAAAAAGAACTTGAGAATATATTGTTAGGGATGATCTCATTATCAATAATATCCCTCATAATTTAGTTTTTGATCGAGTTCAAATGTGTAGTGTGATCCATATAGCGACCACACTTAGTGAGATAAGGGTTTTGATGTTGTTGTTTAAATTTTGTTGTTAAAAATAATGAAAAATTACTATTTTGATATTTTCACTAGACAAATACTCCCTCTCCCATTTCAAAATAATTGTCCAGTTAAAGAGAAAAAGTTTGTTTCATTATAACTGTGAATTTAGAATTATAAGAGAGCATTAATTGATATTTTTTCAAATAATGCCTTTTTTAGAATAATAAATAAAGAGAGATACAATACATCTTAAATATTAAAATAGTAAAACAAATGATAAATTTAAAAAAATTATTAATATTAATTACATTTTTTAATATGCGTGTTTTTTCTATTTCTGAACAGTTATTTTGAAACGGATGAAATATTTAAAAACTAAAAAATAAGGTTATTTGTTCATACAAGATTTTCTCAATAACAAATGTCTTTATTCTCCTCAAGAGTAAATCATATTTAGGGCGTAGACTATACACCATTCTCGAACTTCAACCACTTTTTTTGTGAAGAACAAAGCTTGAGGTTGAAATATCTTAAAAAGCAGCAAGGGAAACCAAATGCTGCCTTCACCCTTTCTTTTCCTGTTGTTTTCTCCTACTATATCAAACAAACAGGTGTTTACATCATGCTAGAAGATAACAAAATAGGAAGTGAACGAAAGTAAAATAATATTTGAACTTGAACATTTAAGTAAGGTAACCATAAATTGTTGTGTGAGTCAAGTTAATTATAATCATACAACCAACTTGAGAAACCCTGCCATTCTTGCCACTCTCAATCACAATACCATTTGCAATCAATTTCAATTCCTCTCTATGAAAATGCCATTATATACAATCATTTAAATAACGTTTCATGCTCTACTTATATAAATACATACTGGTCAATATGCATACATTATAAAGAACTTATGTCCATATATCATTAGTTTCTATTGTAGTTCAACCAAGCACACCAGAACCAGATTCGGAACAAGCCAGTGTGTATATCAAATCAAATGCAGTATGTTGGAACACTGACAGGTCGATAAACAAAGGTTCTGACAGAGTGTGAATATCCTGATGGGTGTTTATAACTGAATTTCACCCCCAAACTGCCCTCACCAAGATGAGTGCAGTGCTCATGGAAACTGCTGATGGGTCGAGCAAGACACGCATCCCAACGATCACTCTCGGGCATTGTCTCTGCCACTGTGTACAACCCCTTAGCATCAGTAAAGGCCTGATAATTTAGAACTTCCCCGGACTTGGTGATGCAAAGAACAGCAACCTCAGCACCTGCAATAATCTTCTAATATGTTAAAATCAATCTAGACAAACTGCATTCTAGCTTTGAAGCAAGAATGAAGTATCATTTCTGATATAGACCGCATTAAATTGGGTTGTTTCTCACGAATCAATATTACATGTTGCTAAAACAAAATAGATAGAACAGCCATGAAACATCACAAGTACATAATTGAATCTTTAGGATAAAAATAGAAACCATTTGCATAGTTTTAAATCAATTTTGAATATGAAAATAATCATCATTTAGAGAGGTCTACTTTTCAACAACCTAGGTTCCCAGTAGTTTATGCAAATAGGAGGAAAGTTACTTCAGATGACAGGGGAACAGAGAAGAAAACAGAAAATAAAAGAGAATGCTGTCCAGATAAGTATCAAAGATTCAAAAACTTATGGGATAGCGAGTTCATGAGAAAGTAGAAACCTATTTCCTGCAAAGATAACTCAATCAGACACTTCTCTTGTAAATCATAATCTCCAGCAAACAGGTCATTCCTATAAGTTTAGTCATACTTCAAAGGCAAAATGTTTTTTTTTTTATTTCCTACTTCAAAAAAATAATTACATAATGCCACATTGTTTTCCCTTTATTTTTTGTTTTCAAGGATTTGTAAAAGAAACAGTGAATACAATAAGCAGTTAGTAACAATAATTTTATGTTGGTGAATAAAGCAGCAACCTTTAATCAAGTTATCAAATACTTCACATGAACTAGCATAAAAAAGTATTTGAACATGGGATGATCTTATATAAAGCTTTCTATTCATGCATTTATAACCAGTTTAATCTTTTTTTTTCTGTTATAACCAGTTTAATCTATAAACAATTAGTCGGACCCAAATTATTTCTTTGTAACTGAAACTAACTACCTAAAGAATTTGGAAAAGGCTGAAACTTCAACTGCAGTTTTTATTGATTTGAGATGCATAACTAATCTGAAAGATATACCGACATCATCAGCAACATCTTATAATAAAATATCAATCAAAATCGCCAAGTTGATTCATTTCCAAAGAATTAGTATGATAGGCAGCATAGATCAGCCAACACAACACATACAACTGATTTCTTACATAAAAACAAAAGGGTAAGCAAGAAAAATTAGATATCTTCACAACAAATAGAGATTGCTTGTCATTGACACAAATAAAGAAATGGCAATCCAAAGTGACCAGGTGCAAGTGACTGTTATGAAAAATATCATATCACTATAAAAAATTCTATACATAAGATTGGATCAAGAACATGAAACTTGCAGAACTCAAATTAAATTAGACTTGGGACTGGGAATCAATCCCATTGTCAACAAGATTAATTATATTATTCATTCCTATGAAGATTTGCAAATTCATTCATAAGACCAACTAAAGCCATCCCATCCACTTTCTGGTGATTATTAGCAAGGGGAAAAATACAAATAATTTAGCACAGGTCATCCTTATAATCTTTGTTTCCTAATTGCTTATGGTAATATATCTCATTAGATAAACAAATTCTGAAAAACATGTTCTGTATTCCATCACCTGTCCCAGCAATAGACTTATGACTATAACAAACCAGACCACAGTCGATTGTTCTAAGGCAAACTTCCTCCACTGATAATACAACATAAAATCAAGCAAGAGATTTGATATGAAGTGCTAAAATGTTAAAAACGTTAATCACTAGCTACACCAGTAATACCAAAACACATACGTTAAGTGCACAACCAAATTCAATAACTGGTGGAGAATGGTAGGCTATCAACAATTCAACACCAAAAGCAAACAACTTTCATCAAAAAGGGAAAAACCCCACTTCAAAAACTCTATCAAAATGACAAGGAATTGCAATGTAACACCAATTGGAGAGAGATAGAGACCTTCAAGAACATGGTCTTCAGGTCCAAGAGAAGAATCCCCACAAACATCACAAACAACTCGTCCATGGATTTCACCAGTCCAAGCACTCACACCCAAAGCAAAGAACAACAACAACAGAATCAGACGCATCGCCATCTTCTGATTCTTTGCTTCCACGGTTGAGATTGACAACAAAAACGGTACCTTTCTCGTAGCACTCAGCTTTTGGGTTTATGGGAGCAGTTTTCTTCTACGCTCCTGTGTGTACCGGTGCTCACTGTGCATTGATTTGGATTTTTCCACCGACACTTGATGAGTCACTGACTCACTGAGTCCAACACCCGAGTCCACGTAACAGCTTCGGTAGGGACTGAATCGTCATTATGGAAATCCTCAGGGACTAAAATGGAAAACCACCCTCCATTGAACTGAAATCCTCCCTATAAATACAAGCCAAACCCTTGAACTCATTTTTGTGTTGCGCCGTTTCTGAGAGGGTTTCTTCTCGACTGATAGTTTCCGCAACCCTATATTTGGTTCCCGAGAAATTGATCCTGTTTTTGTTGAGAATTTTTTGTTGGGAGTTCTTTATTTTTTCTGTATGTGCATATTATGCTTAAAAGTTCAATTTTTTCTTCTATTGGGTATGTTCATTGATGTTTCTGAAGAATGGAAAATCAACTGGTTAGTGAGTGTTATAGCTTTTGTTTTCATTGCCTTTTCTTTTTACCAATAACTTTCCCGATGATGATTTATAATATTGAAAGTAGTGGACTGAATTACCTTGAGGAGAATTGAAATCAGAGGGATGTTGAAATTTACTATTAATCGATGTTATGCTATGCAATTCCTTGTTTTTGATTTCTAGATCCTAAAACATTTTATGTCTGCAAAATTTGCTAAATTGTGGTTTTTGTGTAAAATATCATTGACTGAGGCAGGAATTCATTGGTTGATTTGTTTGCACAAGCACAGCCCTTAAGATCGCCTTCCTTAACTAATGGAAGCGTTTTGAGTCATAGCTGTGCAAAATCAAATTATCTTCCATGGAGGTTTTCCATTAGGGTTTTCCTTTTGGATCCTCCTTTGTCCCACTTGTTTATTGATTTGAGGCATTGAACTTTTTACCTCTGGACTCTGTTGCTTTTGTACTGTTAACATCTCAATGGGAAGTGGCTTTTTGCCAATCTGACCTTGGATTTGACTATGAGAGTTCAGTCCTTTGGTGCTCCATTAATGCTGTGGGAAACATTTATACCAAATCTTACTTTTTGACATGGGTACTAGATTTCTCACCCCCACAACCCATTTTTGCACCTCCCTACCTTTTCCGGGATTTAAAATCTCGGAAGCAAAATTTCCAGGATTTAAATCCCGGAAGGCAAAATTTGGGGGTGTGAAATCTTGTATATGTGTGACATTTCTAACACCATTTTGATATCTTTTGTGATCTTTGAGCTTTGCTTTTGTTAGTTCTGTTTCTACTACTGAAGTCATGTGTGAAACAGTGAATGAATTCATTTCTGAACTCAAATTTTGAGGTAATTTGATATATCTTGACTTGCACATATCCATTGAAGTTGGTACTTGTTCAAGTACGTGCAGTGTTGCTTCCACATCAACATCAAGATGATTTAGACTTATGTGTATGATGTATAATTAGATTTATTTGCTTATAAAAAAATGATGTTTAGCTTTGATGTATGAAATTTTTATCATGTATGGTTTTATCTTACTCTTTTTTATTAAGTTATTTCACACTACCACAAATGAAAATGTGGATTCTAATTACAATGTAAAGTAACGGGAAATAGAATGAAGAAGTGTAGATCTTGGTGAACCACAATAAATATTGTGATATTTGATTTTAATATACGGATTTTTCGTTAATATGTTTACTAGTACAAATTAAAGATTGCGGAAAATGTGTAATTTGCATCCACATTTTAAATTGTGGTATATAAAAAACAATCTTAATCACTGCATAGTATAACTCAGAATAATCTTAACAAATTCGAGATTATTTTATCAAGTTGTGTTATTTGGGGTGGTGTGAGTATATTTGTGCATGTAGATTTCAGTTGTGCCTAAAAAATTATGCCATTTGACATGCTTGGATGATTAACAAGCCCTTGTTCAAAAAGTATCGCAACCAATTACGATTTAAAAAAAGAAATCACAAGTCTCATTGCTCATCTTGACCAGGAAAGTTGAAATTTGACCCCTTAGCAAAAAGCAGAGATTCAATTTATCATCTTAGATCAAATTAAATTTGTAACTTCAACCAAAGTAAATAACTTCACCAAGCAAATTTCGACAATGTCAGACCTGGATGTTAAGTATGACAGGTTGCATAAGACATGTCACGATGAATTCGAACCCTCTTTTCTAGCTTTAAAGATAGCTTTTATTTTGTTGGCTTAATAAAACTTTTGGTCATCACTTTTTACAATTTGGCAGTTTTGGTCTTTAACTTACAAAATTAGTTTAAATAGTTCTCAATTTATATAAATTATTGCAGTTTTAGTTTTTTATTCAATTTCGTCAATTAATTACCAATTCTGGGTTTTAAAAAAAACTCATTATCTTCATCAATTCATCATGATATTCAATCATCTTCATCATTGTCTCTTCCTTTATTCTTCATTACTTACAAAATAACACTTATTTTAATAATTTAGCTTCCCTTCACATTCCTTAAAACTCAAAATCAGTCACCATTAACCCAGAACAAAGCCTATCTTGACTACCTTTTATAAAACCTAGCCATGACCAAAAAAATAGGAGAAGAAGTAAAGAAGCAACACACCCAATAAACCAGAGCTAGAAATCAACTTCTCTTCACCAAACCTTCCACAGCTTCTTCTTCCATCGGAACCACCACCATTCCACCTCCCACGTTTACTTAGATTTTTTCAAAACATGATTTTACAAAAAGATCATAGTTGATTATTCTAACATCATAGTTGATTTTGTCATCATACTCTATTAGATCAAAATGAAAATTACTTTTCAGAGATACTTTTAACCAAATTCAAAACAATAGGAGAAAATATGAAGAAGAACAAAGAAGAAGAGAAGATTTGAACCCACCACCTTATCCATCACCATTGAGCCACCCCCAACACCAAGATCGACCAACCCCAACACTCAGATCGGGCAGGAACCTTCAATGGTAATGTTGCTGTCGTGGATGCCGCCGCACGACCCTGAAACCCCAAGTCTCCACCGTGAACCGTAGTAGGAGGAACCTCACAGTTCCGCTACTGTCGCCGCATCATGCTTCTGTCGACAGATCCGGTTCCTCACCCCGTTGTGCCATCCTCCCTTTCTCTCTCCCTCTCTCTCGCTCTCGATCTTGATCTGTTTTCTCTTCTCTCGATCTCGATCTGCTTCTCCTTCTTCTCTCACACTCTCCCTCTGTCTCTCCCTCTCGTCTCACGCTCTTCCTCTGTTTTCTCCCTTTTCTTTCACTTTCTCTCTCGCCGATTCTTCTTTTTCTCTCACCCTCCTTTTACTCTCTTTTTGATATGTTCCTCTTCCTTTTTTTTATTCAATTGTTTCTCATTTTTCCTTTTTTCCTCTTTTTTACAATAACTGGACCAAAGGTTATTTTTTTTGGGTTTTTTTAGTTTAATGTTGAAGATGATGATGAAGATGGTTGAATATGAAGATAAATTGATGAAGATTCTGTTTTCTTTTTAAACCCAGAAACTGTTAATTAATTGACGGAATTGGATGAAAAACTAAAACTGCAACAATTTGTATAAGTTGAGGACCATTTAAGTTAATTTTTTCATTTAAAAACCAAAATTATTAAATCGTGAAAAGTGAGGTACCAAAAGTGCTATTCCATTTTGTTTTGTAATGGACTTCGGGTCTTTTGTTTTGGCTCTTGTTTGCTTTGTTTTTTTTTTCTTATTTAGACGATTTGTATGTGCTTTATCTGATTAATGCCTTAGTTACTTTTAGTCAGTTCGAATTTCATGCAATTCTAATTTATATATTTTTAAGTATTAAATTTATATCTCGCATTGAATAAGCATTATTCGAAAACAATTATTTGACTTGAAAATGTCCTTCCCAACTTGAATACCATTGATTAAGTTAGTGGTTCAAGTGATACCAACTTAAATAATGGGGTGCTTCACTGCAGGTCTCTGTGAACATGTTTGAGTGTATACTAAGCATTAGTAAGCAGAGGGAGTGGAAGATTCAACTCGGAGATCACGTTAAATAGATAGTCTTTCTCCAAACTTACTATTCAGAGATAAATTCTGTACTAAATGCTTAAAAAACTCAACTATTAATAAGTTGTGATTTGTCTTATTTGTTTTTTTTCTTCCTCTTATTTTTACTTCTTATCTTTAAAAATTGAAATAATTAAAATATATCATCCATGTGAGTCTCGTGGTGATAAAAAAATTACTCTACATGTTACAGTTGATAAATTTATGTATGATACAACAAACTTTCTATTTTCACATTTACTTTCTATCTATTTCTTTTTTCTCTTTCAACAATATTACTCAGTGAGATCAAATTCTGTACTAGATGCTTAAGAAACTCAACTATCAATCAAAGTTTGATCCATAAATCTCTCTTTCCTCAACTCATATCTCCCCAATTCTTACTACTTAAAGTACCATGCGCGACTCTTTACTAAACCCTTTACTGTTTTGGTTGGGAACAAAACAACAACTTTATTGATACATTATGTTGCTTTGATAGTGACATCTAAAATTGATTAACTATCCTCCATGGAGATGCCGCCACGTGCCTACCTAGTGCGATATTTTATTGCCGTGCTCGGATTCGGCTACTTCATTGCATAACTATCTTTACATTCATTCATAATAATAAGAATACACTAGAAGCCGAGAGAGGCAGAGATGGAGGTGCCTTCAGTTTCAGTTTCAGGAGGTGCAATATATTTGGTGGTGGTGACAGTGATAGTTGCTGTGATTCCGATATGGGCCTTGCAGGTGCTGTGGCTGAAACCAAAGAAGATAGAAAAACTTCTGAGAGCTCAAGGTCTTCAAGGCCCACCTTACAACCCAATTAACCTTTTCAGGGACGACTCCAAGAAAAACCACATGCTCAAGTTGCAACATGAAGCCAACTCCAAACCCATTACTCTCTCCGATAATGTTGCACCAGACTTGTTTTTACCTACCCATCAAACTGTCCACAAATATGGTACATGTTTTTGCGTGTTTGTGTTTGTTATATATGTGTGTGTGTGCTGTTTTGTGCTATTAGATTCTGTGTTGAGTTTTGAAACTTCAAATCCTGAGGGAAGATATTTTCCTTCTTTATTGTTGGAGATCCTTGAAAGGACAAATCGCGTTATTGGAAGAAGGTGTTAAAAGAAAAAGAAAAGTAATTTATTGCTTTGTATCTCATGAAGTAAAAATCAAGCTCAGAGTGTTTTAGTTCTTGAGTGAAATATAGAAATTATTAGTGACTGTATGCATCACTGTGCTGAGGTTGTCACAATAAATTAACATCTGGATTCTGGTGTGCTAGTGGTAATCACTGGAATTCTGTGTTCGCTTTACAAGGACTTGACCAATGAAATTTGCAAGGCCATTTTTTTTTCTACCTTGGTGTCTGAACTGAAAACCACAGGTTGTTTTGTGTGTGTATAAATCACTAAACCCTACCTGATAATTGTAAGAAATCAAGAAAGAGCATCCTGCAACAGCAGGGTAAACTACACTAGTCAAACTTCAGTTAACCCACCATTTCCAAGCTACTAGCTACACAATCTGATGACATGATTTGTTTTTTTCAAAGTCAAGTAGCTTAAACTATATCCAAAACCAATAACAGATCTTTGTCACCCAAATCAATTCAATACTGAAAAGGGGAAGTTACCATCAGAAATTTCTCAGTGACTTGAATAGCTTTTACCCCTTTTGTGATATCGTTACTTCTGGTTTCTTAAGTTTTGCAATAACTAAACTGCGCATTCTATACTCACTATTCAGTTGAATTCCTCTCATTAAATCCATAACTCTTGAAATTCTTTATCCAAGATAAATGTAATTTGGGAGGTCTTTTGGTTGTAATGCATTCATGACTGTTGCCCTAGTGGATAGCATAAGAGACACAGCTATGAAAAAACTTGTGTAGACAAATTATTTTGGCCCCTCAATTTAACAAGGAAGTGATGGTTGGGGTTATATGGACTGCTAGAGTGGTAGTAGTAGGGATAGCTGTGAGTACACGGGTAAAAAGGAGTACAACAACACAACGACAACAAAAGCCTTATTCCACTAAGTGAGGTCGGCTATATGGATCACACTACGCCGTTGAGCTCGATCAAAAACTACATTAGGAGGGATATTATTGATTGTGAGATCATCTTTAACAATATCTTCTCATGTTCTTTTTGGTCTCCCTCCACCTGTCTTCATAGGACTAACAACCATGTTTTCAAGTCTTCTCACGAGTGCCTGCATAGGTCTTCTTTGTACATGCCCATACCACCTTATTGCTTGTTTGAACAGTTGCTAATAATAAATGGATGTGCAGGCAAGAATTGCTTTTTATGGGGAGGTACGACGCCACAGGTGATCATCACAAACCCAGACCAAATCAAAGAAGTCTTTAACAAGATGCAAGACTTCCCTAAACCCAAGTTAAATTCCATTGCCAAATTTTTTAGTGTTGGTCTGGTAGAATATGAGGGTGAAAAATGGGCTAAACATCGGAAAATTATTACCCCGGCATTCCACACTGATAAATTGAAAGTAAGGTTATGGCTTTCATTTATTCATGAACTTTATTGTCAAACTCTAACTTTTCTTTTGCTAATGTGATTTTCTGCACAATTTACAGAATATGCTACCAGCTTTTTTAAAAAGCAGCCATGATTTGATTAGCAAATGGGAGGAAATGTTGTCGTCAGAAGGAACATGTGAGATTGATGTTTGGCCTTTTCTTCAGAATTTTAGTTGTGATGTAATTTCTAGAACGGCATTTGGAAGTAGCTATGCAGAAGGAACAAAAATGTTTGGGCTTCTGAAAAGGCAGGGGTATCTTTTAATGACAGCACGGTAAGACTGCTATGATTTTGGTGTCCTTGTTAACAGCTAAATTAAGCATGTTTTAGTTTTACCAGAATAAATTCACCGTGATTTATAAAGAAATCAACCTATTGCCATTTATCTCTATGTATATTAGAAGAAAATGAACCAAGAACTTCCATTCCGGAATCGTGTCTCAATTTCCTGTCCCGCCTATGAAATCTTACAATGTCAAATAAAAAAGACATGAGTGTGGAAGTTACAAATTAACATGGAGGTTTTTAATTGACATGTCAATATTTTATTGATTAGACCAACAATGAGACACAGTTTGGGGACAAAAGATTTCAATCTTAAGAAAATGTACAAGATTTTTGTTATGTCTACATTTTAATATTTATCTAACTAAAAGGTACTTAGAAAGTTTGTACCTGTCATTTGCCTGTCAATATCAGTATATCACACTCTACATGGGAGTGCTTGATGTCTACAAATCCATGATCTTTCTGTAGTTTGAAGCATCTCATTCTAGTCAAAAGAATCATAAGACCCTAGATCGATGTCCGAGTCTGAGTGTCTTAGATATAATATGTAAACTGAAAACAATGATTTTGCAGAGGGATCTTGAATAACTATTTATACCCATGCATATTTAGATTTACTATGCCATGAATCAGTATCTCAAAAGTTTATGCTATTAAGTGGAGAGTCACGGATGAGTTTTATATTATATTTCTAAGACAATCCCTCGTGCAAGAGCTTTTTGGACTTAAAGATTGGACATTGCAAATTCATTTTTTTATTAGGAGAGTAGGGGCTGATAACGACTGAATTTTAGACCATTAGGTCACAGAGAATGAACTAACAAACCTGAAAGTTATTAAGTGCGAAGATACATTAATGTTTTTTTTATTGTATTTCTAACATACAATAGCCTTGTACCAATTCAAGAGATATGGAATACCAATTGATTCACATGAGAGATGCTACCAGAGTTCAAGTTGTTATGAATAATAATGCATGTCAGTTGCAAAAAGAAAAAAGAAAGTTCTTTATTCCTACACAATTAACACCACTAGATATTTTCTAGGCGTCTACAAGCTACCACCAAGAGGAGGATGAAGGAAATTGATAGAGATATTCATGATTCACTTGAGGGCATCATTGAAAAACGAGAGCAAGCCATAAAGAATGGCGAAGCCCCGACTGCTGATTTATTAGGCATACTTTTGGAATCGAATCACATTGAAAATCAGGGTCATGGAAACAGTAAGAATGGTGGAATGACCAACCAAGAAGTAATTGAGGAATGCAAGCTATTCTACATTGCAGGGCAAGAGACCACATCAACTTTACTAGTTTGGACAATGGTATTATTGGCTCGGTATCCTGAATGGCAAGCACGTGCGAGGCAGGAAGTTTTGCAAGTGTTTGGCAACGAAAATCCAAACTTTGATGGCTTAAGTCACCTTAAAATTGTATGTATCATTATCATCACATGGTTTCATTTTGAAGATTATTGTCATAATTGTTTTTCAGGCTAACTTCCCACAACTTTTTGTCCTTAGGTGACCATGATTTTATATGAAGTCCTCAGGTTATATCCACCAGTAATTTACTTCGGTCGAGCTATTCAAAAGGATTTAAAACTTGGAAACCTGTTACTACCTGCAGGAACACGGATTTCCTTACCAATACTATTGATTCACCATGATAGTGATATATGGGGTGATGATGCAAAGGAGTTCAAACCTGAGAGATTCTCTGAAGGCATTTCTAAGGCCACAAGAGGCCAAGTTTCATATTTCCCATTTGGATGGGGTCATAGAATATGTATTGGCCAAAACTTTGCCTTGTTAGAAGCAAAAATAGTATTGTCATTGCTTCTACAAAATTTCTCATTTGAGCTTTCTGCAGCCTATGCTCATGTTCCCTCCCCTTCGGTTACTTTGCAGCCAAAACATGGGGCGCAACTCATTTTTCATAAAGTGTAATATCAATCATATGTAGCACATGGATTGTAACTTGTAAGCCATCTTTTAAGAGTCCTGTAATGCATGTATGTTTACTTTCAGCTAGTAGTTTGAATCAATAAATACATGTATATATGATTTCACATTGAGGGACACTTGTTCCAAAATCAAATACCAGACGGTTTGATTTGGAGGACTTTAAACTCAAGCTATTGTAGATGCATGTTTATTTGGTTCTATTTGGAGGAATGAAGTTATTGTCCATATATGTTTATTACGAGAGGTGAACATGCTAAGTTTCATGCACATTTCCCTATTTATCATAGCATGGTAGGCTCTCGTTTTGTGAGTATTTCATTTTACCGTGTTTCAAACTCCGACATGTTCATTCAGTTGTGAATCACACGTTCATTTTACGTCTGTGTAGAAAGTCAAAGCATTATTTACCTTTTTTGAATATATATTCCACATAGCTCTATCAATTTACAATATATAAAGTCTGAAGCGCATAAAATGTAGCAGCATATGACTCTCTTCAACTGATATGTCATTTAGATGCCTTCCATTACATGTTTGCTTTCAGATTTAGTAGCTGCTATATAGACCGGTTTTTTGAGCTATTTATAGGCTGAAATTGGTGTTGAAATAATGTTTTAGATTCAGTAAAACTTTTGGAATCTTTAGTGTGAAATGAGTTCCTATAGTGACATATTTCTTAACTTATTGTTTTATGCATTCTGTTTTTCCTGTGAACATCACATCATGATTTGAGTATTACTCTTAAATTATCTCTTTCCAGACTATAGAACAGTTGCATGATATCTTGGTAGTTGTTCACTTTGATTCACTATAGTGGCTTAATAATGACGCATTAGGTGCTTATAAGATATTTTGCTTTCAAAATTCTAATTTGAATCAGTATTCTGTTCAAAGGGGCTTGAAGGCTTTTTGGTTTCTATGAACATTTTGCCCGATAGTTTGCCCTGTGTTTTGGTTTATGAGAAACTGTTACTGTTTTTTGTTTGTTTGGAGGTCTTATTTTTCCTGTTTGTGTGTATCATGTTTAAAGCTTCAATCTTTGTTTTCTTTTTATTGGTATTTCTGAAGAGTGGAAAATCAACAAAGCAATGAGTGTTCTTTCATCCTTTGTAGTGTGGAGAGCTGGAAGGTCAATATTTTCTAGGGACGTAACGGTATATTTGTACCTGACCTGTTTTGCTGAGAATGTTATTGCTTTTGATTATATTTCATTTTTAGTATCTGTGTTCCTGTGAGTGGTTAGTTTGTAATTCAAATTGTATAAATTATTTAACTCTCTTTTGATAGGATGCTTTTGTCTTTTCTTTTTTTGAATGAGTTTCCCTATGATGATTTATAATCTTGAATGTAGTATTCTGAATTCCCTTGAGGAGAAATGAAATCCAGGGATGTTAAAGTCTACTATTAATCTATTTTTGCAATTTGTTGTCTGTAAGTGACATGTGAAATATCTGTTATTGTTGTTGGTTTTCTTCTTCTGTACTCTGTTGAGTCCATTCTGAGATCCTAAAACATAGTATCTGTTGAACATTGTCTATTTTTCTACTGCCTCAATAGTCATTTTGTGTAAAATGTTTTGACTCAGGCACTTCAATTCATTGGTTCATGTGTGCACTGATTACTGCATGTACAAGCACCGCCCTTAAGATCGCCTTCCTTATCCTCTATGGAAGCGTTTTGAGTCATAGCTGTGCAAAATCAACATGCCAACTATGGAGGTTTCCCATTAGGGTTTTCCTTTTGGGGCCTCCTCTCCCCCTTGTTCACTATATTGTTGAGGCATTGACCCTTTTAACATCTCAATGGGAAGTGGCTTTTTGCCAATTTGACATTAGATTTAACAATGAGAGCTCAGGTCCTTTGGCGCTTCATTAATAAATGCCTCAGGTAGTAGTTGGGAACACTTGTATCAAATCATACTTTTTCATATCTTCATGGGCTTGTACCTTGATGAAGATTTGGTGCTTTGCTTTGTTTAGTTCTGTTTTAGTTGAAAATACAAAACTACAAAGTCAAGGTTGATGGATCAGTTACATGTGTGAAAGAAGTCATTTCTTAACTCAAATTTGTAGTCATTTTGATATACCTGACTTGCTCATATTGTGTTTAGAATACAATGAAAACAATAATTTGAAAACATATCACAGGATTTAAAATGTATATAGGGCATTAAAAAAAAAAAAACAGATTTTGCTCCCTTTATGTTCTGTTTTGAGGCTCATACTTTGTAATGATAGTCATTAAAAAAATATACGAGATAAGAAAAAATATACCTTAATAATATTGAAGAGAATGATTAGAAATTACCTATAATTAAAGTGTTGCTTTACGTTGCTTGGTTGACTTGAAAACATCAATAATAGAATCTGAACTAAAATTTGATGCAATCTCCCTTTCAATGTATACTATCATGCTATCAGCAAGAAAGTCACCTTCAATCTTGTTTCTCAACTTGGTCTTGATTATTTTCATTGCTGAAAAAGATCTTTCAGCGGTAGCGGTAGAAACTGGAAGAGTCATGATAAGCCGGAGTAATCTATCAATCAAGTAGTAAACTTCATATTTTGTTGTTGTTGTTGTTGTCAAACATGTACACAATTCCCGTAGAGTTGATAAATTCTTCAAATATGAAATCTTGACAAGCATCCACAATGAAATGTTGAAGTTGAAATTGTAAATTAATCTTCTCTTGTTGATCGTAATCCATGGGATAATATTTTTCTACAAGATTGCAAATATATAGTATCAATGTTATAAGCTTTATAAGCATCCTTAGGAACCAAAGCAGAGCTTAGAGTTAACAACTTCATTGCTTGATCACTAAACCTAATATTCAACTCTTATAGTTGCTTATCAATTGCAACCAAAAATATCTCCACTCTAAAATAATGCCCTATTGTGATGTGATCTTTTTGGTGATGAGAACGCCCATGTCTTGCTACCTAAGGGGCATTTAACTGAGGAATCTCAATGGCATGTTTTTCGCAAAAAGATATCACATTTTGTAATAACTAATAGTTCCGCCACTAGGCACAAGGATATGCAATAGTGGTCTTGGGCGCAACAATGACAACAATGGTGACGAGCACTGGGGAATGGGTGATGTTCGCGGGAGTGTGGAAGACTTGTTTCCTCTTCTGGAAGAGGGCTTGAAGGCTGCAACGACCATCACGGGAAAATGAAAGAAAATGAGGGCAAGTAATGGAGTGTGCGTAATGTGAGAGCGAACAAGGTTGCTTCCATCTTAGGATGAATCACAACCAGTAGTTTAGTTGTAGTTCCGAGGGGATAACCCTTGCTTCAACAAAATCGTCAATCCAACATTTGTTGTTTCAACTTCTTGGCTGATAAATAGAGTAAGTCCAGTTGCAGAGGTTGCTTAATGGAGGAGACATCGTGTGCTGGAATGGAGACGTAGCGGAGGTTGAGACACAATTTTTCATCTAAAGGGTGTTTATAAACTTCATTTATAAATTTGTAACTTTAATTTCTAAAATGATTAAATCTGAGCTGTTGAAACATTTTATTATTTTATCCTAATATGGAGAAAATCTTTCAAGAAACCTAGTCAACCAATAGACCACCTAGAATCATCATGGTCACGTCCATAATAGACACTGCCTATAAAGTGAAATTAACTCACAGTAAGTGGCAATTCAATTGTCATTTATGGACCTGCCTATATGTATTTGTCAAATAAACAAAAAATTTGTTTATCAAATGATTGAAGGGAGATCACATGGTGGATTATTAAGTGATCCACCCGTGATTCACTTACTAGTAATCCTGAATCAACGGTTAGTTATTATAGATCACCGATTGACCACTTAAAAATTGATCCCCTATATAACTTCTTATGTTATTTAAATATTTTCACATGACAAATTATATTAAAATACAAATTATGTCATGCACTCCCGTTGACTATAATGGTGGTCCACAATTCCTTAATTATTATTTTTTGGCTAAAATGCGCAAAATCCTTACTATATGCAACGTATGTGTAGTATTTATTTTGTTAAATTTTCAAGTCAAGTAGATGAAAGACCAACAAAAAGAAAAAGAAAAAAAATGTAGCGCAGAAAGAAAGTCATGTTACTAATATTCATATACCAATTTTGGCATTACAGCCAAACTAGAGTCTTCTTGCTGAGGTGAAGCATAATTCTTTCCTCAATTGAGCAACATAGCTTTTCTTTCTCTTCTACATTTAAAACAAAAAAAACTCTTATTCTTAAAAGTGCACGAAAAAAAATCAGAACATTACTTCAAGAGAGTGTACTTTTAAGCAAAGGATTAAAATATGATTAAGATCATAAGAAAAGGGATGAGATTCTATGCCTTAAATATTATATTAGGTTTTGCTTAAGCTTGTGTTTCATATGCAAATTCTAATTCATCATTGTGGTGACATGTAGCCCTTCTGGGGCTTTCTATTTTTTTACTAAAAAAATTGATAACATCTTTTACTGTTATTATTTTCCTGTCATATTGTAATTCAACTTTCAAATAAGCTAAGGAAGTTGGTGTAGAAGACTTTTACACTTTCAATTTTTTTGTTTTATTATTATATTCGGTGCAAATAGTAAATTACACCAATTGCACAAGAAGTTGATTATTTATTACGGAGACAAAGGTTAATTAAAAGGAAAAATTGTAATGATTTGGCATAGAATGTACCATGTATTTTGCAAAACAGAACAAAATGCTCTTTTCCCCCAAGAGTTTTATTTTATTTTATTTTACTTTACCTTTTAAAAAATTTCCTATGAAAAAAACCAACAAAACTTTCTTCCCAATAGCAATTGATATCATATGGACAAAACCACACATTTATGAAAATATATATAGACAAAAAGTGTGATTAAAGTTCGAATTCCTTGTAATTGTAAATTACAAATTTAAAAGGTGTCAAAGTAGCGATGAATTTTTTTAAGCCACATGTATCTTTTATTGAGGTGATCATTTTCGAGTTGGGCCAACAAAACTCTTTCTATAATAAGTATCTAATAAAATCGTATTCATAGATACGTAAACTCCGAATCTTTGCTTAAGCTATAACAACCTCACATCAGTCGATTTACGCATTTAGTGGTAGAGTGACAATTGAATACTAATTTGACTCGATTACTGACGATGTTTGGTTTTCCACCGAACGAGCATTTGCTCACTTGATAGAAAAGGAATTTTTTTAGTTGTTTGAGCTCAAACATAAATAGTATGATCGAAAACTTAACAAAATTAAAAATGTATAGTCATATTAAAAAAGAGTATCAGTTTGACAGTGTGGCGATAGATTAATTTCATAATTATTGGTTGCGGATACATGGTTTAACACTAAAAAAATAATAAAATAGTAGTAGACACTCACTTGTCATTTATTAGATTAGAAAATGTTTAATTAACATAATATAACATTATGACATGATTTAGTGGTTTGTATATATAGAGGAAAGGAAGTATTGCATATTTGCATTCATAATTTCCATTTGACAGCAATTTTTGTGTTTTTCTTCATTCATTCTCCGCTTCCACCTTGCAAAATGACCAACGTGAACGTGCATGGTAATTCCAAAACGGAAGGTACACGAGAAACATTCCCACAAATTTAATTAGTTAACGGAAATCTAGCACTTCATGATTTACTACTATTTTTGTGTTTTAATTTAATTTAATAGAATCGAGAGCAATAGAAGGAACCGAAGCAGACTCAGCAGATTTATTCTCAGTGTTCCGCGGCTGCGTGTTGGAAGGTAGATGGGACTACGTGATCCCCGCCTACGAGAACAACAGCGTCTTCCACAAGATCAAGATCAACCAGAGCAGGGGCACGGCGTTGCACGTCGCGGTCAACGACGGCAAATCGGACCTCGTCAACCACCTCGTCACCGCAATCGTCGAGCACGAGGACGGAAGAAGAGACGTCGGGGCGGAGAGCGCGCTCAGGTCCAAGAACGAGAATGGCGACACGCCGCTGCACCTGGCCGCGTCGCGAGGCTTCGTCGGGATGTGCAGGTGCATCGTAGGGGAAGGTGGGGAGCGGAAGGAGCTCATTAGAGCGATGAATAACAGGGGTGAGACGCCGCTGTTCAGAGCTGTGTTGACGTGCCAGACGCAGACGTTTGTGTACCTGCATCATGTTTTGAAAGGTGATTCCGATGTGCCGCTTAGGAACAACGACGGTGATAGCATCCTTCATCGTGCCATTCGGAGAGAGTTTTTTGGTAATTTCATCTTCATCTTTTCCTATTAATTTTTGTTTCTCAGAATATATTGTCAAATTCAATTCATTCACACAGTAGAAACTCAAGTCTCTTGCATTCAATTGGAGTCAATACATATTGATCTTTTGGATAAAAATCTATCCCCATAGCCATACAAGTAAAGCTAGAAATGATACTTTGTGTCTATTTCCCATGTTTCTCAGTTTCTGGTTGGATACTAATTGTTTTATTCAGTTTATACATGGTGAGTCCGACATCGACTATAGATTACAGAAAACGACTTATTATTTCGTGTGTTTTTTCTGAAAGATTTAGACCAGTAAATTATATGGAATAATGTAGCAAATTCTACCTAAGTGTAACATTGTTAGTCAATGATTAATCTCTGTCTATGATGCAACAGATTTGGCAATTATAATTGTTCATTGCTATCCTGGACTTGTCGACACGCGAAACAAAGATGGAGTCACTCCTCTCAAAGTTCTTGCCACTAGGCCTTCAGCCTTCAAGAGTGGAAACAATCTCTCATGGTGGAAGCAAATGCTATACCATTGTAAGCGTCAATACTTTTTCTTCATTCATAGAGAAAAAGTTTGTGTATTGATCTTCATTGAAAACAAATACACAGTTGTTGGAGTAAAACTTTTACATATTGGCTATATGTCATGCTACAAGCACTATTTGAAAATAAAATAGAAATAGCTATTTTTACAGAATAATAACTAACTAATAACAATCATCTTAACTTCCTTCTAACTAACATTAACCGATAGTAGCATTACGACTAACATTCCTGGTGATACCCCCGAGTCTAGACAAATGGAAAATATAATAGGGAAAACATTACAATATGGGATGAAAGGGATTTTTTGTGAAATGAGTTTGAATCTAGATGTGGAAAGACTAACAAGCATTAGGATTTGATGCACCCGAGTTACTTGCAGAGGTTGACTTGTCATGCATGGGACCTGAACTACATACAATCCATTGTGTAAGCTAGATGAACCATCCATCCTCCTTGTATGCCTGTAGAAAATTGAGTGATCTGTATTATAGAAGAGAATGTGTCAGTCAAGGGGTGACACTAGCTGTGTGATAGATACCAAATCTACTTGAAATTGCAGGACATATAATACATGATGAAGAGTGAGAAACTTCGATATAACAACAATTCCAGGAAGAGAGGCTGTGACTACTGAGGAACAATTTATCATAGTAATTGAAACTAGAGATATCTTATGGTAGTCAAAAAAATTGGCAATGAATCATGTAATATGATATGTGGCACCTGTGCCAATGAGCCATTGAGACTAAGATTTACTTGTAGAGGAGTGGTAACTGTATTTAAACTATGACTATAAAAGACAAAATTAACAGACTGGAAAATTGACAGCTTTGCCTGCTGCAACAGTTTCAATAATCCTTCATATTCTTCTTGGGTAAGGCTAGGTTTGGAATCTTGATCTTGAACAACAATTGGGGCTGAATCAGCTACATTTTCAATATTCCTTCATTCAATAAACAGGACCTACCTACTAGTGAATATGCAATAAAAAATTTAGCCTAAAAAACGAAGAAAGGAAAGAAAGATATCAATCTTGCGATACTTATATATTTTTAATATGGAGCATTAAAATAATATTTATTTGAAGCATTAATTCTATTTATGTCAAATGCCATAAAAGAACGCATCTGAGTTTCTTTCTGATGTTTTCTTGCCAAAGGTATACTCGTAGATCCTCTAGATGCCAGGAAAGCAATGAAGTCGTATTTGGAGTCAATTGATAAGTCTGAGGACCATGAACACAAAGGTAAGCTTCCAATTATGAACTACCTCAAATGTTATGATTTCTTTAATGAATTGTCACGCATATATTTTGGGATAGTATGGTAAAATGGATTTCATTTCACATTATAAGCATGGTTATAAACTAAAACTCCATAAGTAACTGTGATGCAGCTACAAAATGGGAGTTTGATAAAATATACAATAAAGATATTTGAGTGTTGTTTGCTACCATTCTTCATAATTTATCACTCAGTAATGCTACATCCAGTCACTTTACGAGTTATATTCTTCCAGTTACTATAAATTCAGAAAATGAAGCCAAAAAAGTAGAACATGCTCTTGTTCCACCAAAGTATGCCACCTCTCTTCGGTCTAGATACAACACTCTTCGGTCAGTATTTAGTAGTCGTGGCCTCTCACGATTAGATATCTCAGGAGTGGGTATGTATGTCTACCCTCCAATCTAATATATTGAACTAATGCATGTTTTTGCTGTTTGAGTATTCAATAATCTAGCACAGAATAATTTGGTTTACTTGTTAAGACTTAAAAGCAATAAAGAAGATAAAGCAGAAGCACATTTGGGGTGATCAGCTCTTGAGCTTTTTTATGGATAAACCTTATGAGTCGTACATGGGAATTACTGGGGCATTTGAGACAGATGACTTAGAAGACAAAGACGCGACACAACCCTTTATTAGCAGACGACAGTTAGAAAGTAAGTAATAAACCATTCCAATGAATTTGTACTTCAAAGGATATATTTTGATTATAAGAAAGAAAGTCTCATTTTCTGTATGTGTTGCAAGGTTTGCATCCAAAATCTGCTAAAAAGACTAGTTCAATGCCAAAACCACCACTAGAAAGCAAGAAGGAATCAGTAGCAAAAACTGATGAAAAAGAGACAACGTTTGTGGCTATGGCGAAAACCGGCATAGTTGAAATAGTGAACGAGCTTCAAACTAAAATACCAAGTGACCTCCAAGAAACTACCACCCCAGACAAGGAAAGCTTATTTGTAGTGGCCATGAAGAACATAAAAAACAAATTCGGAGAAAACATTGACAAAAAGGAGACTGCATATTTGACTGCAGCGAAATATGGCATTGTTGAAATTGTGTCTGCACTCCAATCTAAAATACCAAGTGTTGTTCACGAGACTAACTCAAACCATGAAAACGTTTTGCTTGTGGCTGTGAAGAATAGGCAACCCAATGTTGTTGAGGTGTTGCGGAGAAATTTGGACAAGGAACTCTTTTATAGTCTAATTTTTGAAGTGGATAATAGGGAGAACACTGTATTACACGTGGCAGCTGGTACAGCAAGCAACAACGAAAAGACTTGGCGGATAGCTGGTGCTGCCATGCAAATGATGTGGGATATCAAGTGGTACCAGGTATATATATTATAGAGTGATTGTACGTGGAAACATGATTTCCAGCGGACATTCAATTGACATATAATTTAGCGGCAGTTTAAAACTTCCCCAAACATTAGCGGCGGTTTTAAACATATGTCGATTGAATGTCGCAGGAAATGATATGCCTGAGTAAGTATTGGAACTGAGTTTGAAAACTGAGAATGAGTGAATAAAAACTCTCATTGATCTACACTGTTACATGAATATACAAGTAATTCCTAATGTTATTATAACTGCATTCAGTTACTAACTTACAGATTAACTAATTAGGGAATCTAATCACAAATTAACTAACTTGACTAAATACAAAGCTGTTTAACAACTGACTCAGCAACTAACTTCATGAGCTCCAATAGTAACATTAGCTATATTATAACATCATCACGAGCCTACTAATCATTTTCATTGGAGAAACTATTGATTTGATATAGCATAATGCACATGCATATATTGATCCTTTGTTATTACCATGGAACAGTACATCAAAGAGCTAGTGCCAGAGCATTTCATTTTCAGAAACAACAAAGATGAAAAAACAGCAGGGGAAATCTTCAAGGAGAAACACAAAGACCTCGTGAAGAACAGTTCCGAGTGGCTGAAGGAAACATCCGAGTCCTGCTCCGTCGTGGCTGCGCTCATCGCCGGCGTCTCCTTCGCGACATCAAGCACCGTCCCTGGTGGCACCGAGAACGGCAAACCCTCACTGGAAGGCCAACCGGCATTCGACACGTTCGCAATAGCTTCCCTCATCGGACTCTGCTTCTCCGTAACCGCGCTGGTGATGTTCCTCGCCATTCTCACATCTCGAAAGCAAGCTGAAGACTTCCGCCGGAGCTTGCCGCTGAAGCTTCTCTTCGGCTTGAGCTCCCTCTTCGTGTCCATTGCTTCCATGCTGGTTTCTTTCTGCGCCGCTCATTTCTTCGTGCTCAAGGACAAGTACAAGAACGTGTTGTTCCCTGTTTATGTCGCCACTTGCTTGCCCGTGACTTTCTATGCAGTGGTGCAGTTTCCTTTGTACGCTGATCTTGTTAAAGCTATTTTCATGAAGGTGCCACAACCGAGTTATAAAAGCGATCATTTGTAGAGGTTCTGAACATATCTTCTTATCTCTTATGATTACTAGTTGTTGTAATTTATGTTTATCATTTGCTTATGACAATGCTCAAAGTTGCCACATAATGTTGAATTGAAATGGATAGTGTTGCTTTTATGTAACAAAAATGTTATGTAGAAAACATAACAGTAGAACAGAACAGTATCGACAGTGTTTGGAAAATGTCATGTAACCCATTTATTGGACGGATGACTTGGTCATTAGTAGCTTCATATGCATGCAGCTCTTTTGAAATAAGGACGTACAAAGTGTACTTGATCATCCCCCTTCAAGGAAATCTCAGCCACATCATGCCTACAAGGGATTCTCACAAGTGCCTGATTGCTCCTTAAAATCTACTATGAACCTGTCGCTAAGCCAAGTGTGCTCAATCTAAAACTCATCATGTCCAGCCCAATGTGGCAACCAGTTGTCACTTTTCTGATCAGCATCTTTTGACAATCTTTTCAATGGCTTGGGCATAACTTCTCCCCTAGCTATCAAAATTTTCCGTCATAATAGCGAATCTCCCCATCTCCACATAATATAAGTCTGCATCCACTCTGGTCAAAATTGGCTTATGTCTAGCTAATCATATTGTGGCATTAAAAGGTTCAACAGATTATTAATATGGACACCCACACCTTGGATAATACCTCCAAACTTCTTCAAATTTGCACATAGGTGTCCTAATTAGAACCAGTGCTATGCATGAAGATAATTAGTGTTAGATAGATTGAATTTGATGTAATGAAAGTAGTTTGGATTTAGCCCCTAATTGTGGAAAGTAGTTTAGATTTAGTCCATAAGTATTGATAATAGTTTAGATTTAGTTCTTAAGTAATAAAAGTAGTTTGGGTTTAGTCTTGTGTAATAGCCATGAGTTCATGAAATTAATTAAGAAAACAAAAACAATTACAAATTACCTTCTTTTGATCGGATACAAAAACTCATCTATTGCTTCTAATGTCTCCTATATCCTCCAAAAGTCAACTATCATTTGTTTAAGACTCAACCACTGCAAAGACCAATGAGATATATTGGTCATTAGGATTTCTAGCGACAACAATCAACAATATTCCCCCCATACAGTGTCTTCAAATGATACCCATCCACTACAATGAAGGGCCTACACCCGACTACAAATCAACTCTTACAACCCTCCAAACACATTAAATCTACCAAATCTTGGTTGTAAACTGCTTGTTGGTCTCTCCCGCTACATCTTGCAAGTATTGCCGCTACCAACCCTCCTCAGCTTAGCATTAAATCTCCACAATAAAGAGTATTGCCTACTAGCAACACCCTCAACCACTTATTTGCCAATTCTCTTGCCTTTCGTGTTCTGTACCTGGTGATACCAATAGAGTAATCTACCCTCATATCATCAACTATCTTAGCCATGGTCATGGGCTTTGTGGTCCTCAGTCCTAACCATGTCAACCAATTTACTAGCCACCCACTTGGAACTGACATTTTTATTTTGGAAGACACGACCCCAAGTATGAGTACCACTCAAAAGCATAAATGCACATCATTACAAAATCATAAGTCCTTTTACAAATCACTACATATATTTTTTTTTCCATTTTTTTGAAGACTATTTTGCCTCCTATTAAGCATTGACTACTCAATTACTGCATCTTTAAACTGCTTAATGGAATTAAGCTCCACACCCGAACAGAACTTCTTGGCTCATATCTTGTGAATGGAATTTTATGAAATGTTTTCTAGAATGACCTTCAATCTCCCTTCCACGGTAATTTTATTGATGTGTGTCTAAATTGCATGATAAAGCCTTGTTTTCACTATCATTTTATGTTTGTTTTATGCATTTACTATTCAGAGCTCATGTGCTTTCAAGTGTATTTGCACAATGCGGGTAAAAAGAGCAAAAAAATAGAAAACAATGAAAAATGAGGAAGAAATGGGGCACATGTTCTCCACCATATCTTGAGTTTTCCTGTACACCCTAGATCCTTCACAACATCCACCCTTTAAAAAAAAACGATCACATATTGTTCTGGCTGGCTCAAAATGCCAAAAGACCCAATAACATCACAACATACCCAAAGGACCTACACGTAAGCAAATGCCATTTGGCGGACTAGTGACTTAGCCAGGAACACCCCGTCCCAGCTAGTGTTGGAGTGGCATCACGATGACTAAGATACAACATCAAAGCAATAACCTATAACCAACATTGCATTGGGAAGCACCCACATAAGGGCTTCCCACACACCTGTAGAGGTAATGACAACGTGCCCCGAGCCTATGAATATAGGTTTGGTCATTGATTTACTCAAGACACTTATCATTCTTATAATCTCTAAGTTCTTCTAAGCTTTTGGGATTCACTCCTCACTCATTGACTTGAGAGTCGAAGTATCTTCTACCGGTACGCTCCCACGTCGTAGTCCAGCAGCTCAACCGTGCACCTCAAGCCATTCCTAAACGAGCTCTGCCACAAAGACTGAGGATGAATTCCCAGTCTTACTCGGGGAAGAACACCTATTAATGTCTAACCCATGATATAGGTTAGAGTTGTCAATACGGGCCAGCCCGGCCCATACGGGATGGCCCGTGACGGGTTGGGCTGGAAACGGGTTGGGTCAGAGCAACCCGTTTCTAAACGAGCCAGAAAAATACCAACCCAACCCGGCTCGCGGGTTGGCGGGCTGGCCCGTTTTTGCAGTGAAAAAATTAAAAAAATCTAAAAGAAAGAAAATTCAATTAAAAAATGTGAAAAAAAAAAAAATTCATTTAAAAAAATACTAACACATGCATTTTGCTAAACCTACTAATACAAGATTATAATTCATTGCACCATACACTTTATTGTGCATATGAGCATATCTAAATCCACATCCAACATTGTTAAATAACAATACAAACACAATTACACAATCACTCCAAAAGTCCAACATTGTTGACCCTTGTCCTTGCTTCTTGGGCCCTTCAGACTTCAGCCCTCAACATGGCTGAACCCAAAAAAAAAAAGTGCCAACCCGCAGGCTGGCCCGTTTGACTCACGGGTTGGCCCGTTTGACCCGCGGGTTAAACGGGCCGGGTTGGTCTAGCCCGCATTATAAACGGGCCACGTTTTAACCAACCCAACCGCCCTCGGGCCGGGTTGGGCCGGGCCAACCCGCGGGCCAGGACCCATATTGACAGCTCTAATATAGGTGAACCTATCATTCTCTATAATGTAAATAGGGTTCAATCACAAATGGGCCAAGTTGATTCACCACCATTAAAAAATACATCCTACAATAAGAATCACTCATCACAAAATAAATCAATCAAAATGCAACTGAACAATCAAAATCACACAAACCCACAATCAAATCCTTAAACCCAAAACCTGTTAACATAACGCTTGATCCACAATCAATCAATGTGGGTGACACTTACCTGGACTATCTCGAACCTCCACACTCAAAGTAAGCAACAAAATCAAACCTTCAACCTTCAACCTTTAGTCTCACTTCACTCATGCTCAGGGACGAACACGAAATAATGATGAGATAGAGGGATGAGTTTTGGAAACTTTGTCTCTTCAGTGAGCTTTTAATTGAACACACTTTATTTTCTCTTTGGGTTAAATATGCGATTTTATTAGGTTAGATTGGGTTAGTTGATTGAGGATTTATTTTTGGGATTATGTTGCTAAGTTGTGGTTAAATATGAGGTGGAAATTTGTTTAAAAAATTAGAATGCCACATAGGATTCATCGAAGACCTAAATGTGTCACGTAAGCTCTGAACTCACACTAGGCAAAGTTCCCAGAGTTTCTACAGGTGAGGGCTAAACCAACATATCTCTAAAGTTGTGTTTGGATTAAATGAAAAAGAGAGGAAAAACTAACACTGAAAAAAAAAAACACAAATTTCAAGTTTCTTTCCCTCATTTGAATCTTCCATAAAGAGTAGAAGAAAGAAAAAAATTCGGTCCCGACAAAAAAATCTTGGATACACCCTTACACTTAAGTGAGAGCTAAAACCAACATTTCCCTTAATATATGTGCAAAAAACAATGATGCATTCAAGCTCGGGTGCGATTTGAGGTGAAGAGTGTGGGGAGATGTCAAGCTTTCGATCCTAGGGGCAGTTGCCTCAGGTGGAGACCTCCCAGTTATATATGTTGGATCGTACTTAAAAGAAAAGTAGAAAAAAAAAACTATTGAAAGAGATGCTTTCTAGTATTTAAAAAATTAAAAATTAAAAATTAAAAATTAAAAATAAAAAGTGAAAATATCATTTAGTAGTTTTTAAAACTACTGAAAACAAGAATTATTTTAAAAAATAGTTTTAACAAACAAATTGTGCTAAATAAGTTTTTAATAAAACAGACCGTAAGTGTTTCTTAAAATTCTTCTATATATTGGATTTTAAATTTAGTGTGGCCCATTTGGTGTGTGTCTCTAATTAATAGAGAGTAGGCTCAAGTAACCAATAAGACATGAATAATTGCTTACAGATGTGAAAATATAATATAATAATCTCAGATGATGGATGATTTGATCACATGATAATTTTATAAATTTCATGTCCAATGTGAATTTCGCCGCCCCACTTCACAAAACCAGTATTTTTAAAATTGAAATAATTAAAACATATCATCCATGCGAGTCCCCCGTGGTGATTAAAAAATACTCTACAGCACCTCCATCTCTGCCTCTCTCGGCTTCTAGTGTACTATTTTACTATGAATGTAAAGATATTTACGCAACTTGATATTTTATTTGTAATTCTTTATTATGGAGGATAGTTAATCAATTTTAATTAATTAGTAAAACATTGTTTAGATGTCACTATCAACCAAGGCCAAAATGTAAGCAACATAACAGCGGTGTTGTTTACGCTGGTTTTTGGTGACCAGGGCAAAACCACAAGAAAGTCCAAATGTTTATGAAGAAGCTGGATTCTATCCTCTTTTCGGGTCCTAGGGAGAAGGAAACCTCTCGTGTGCGTGTGCGGAGTGTGTGAAATGGGCAGAGAGGAACCCGTCGAAAGTGATTCGAGCGGAGAGGGTGCGTGTTTGGGAAACAGGTGCGTGTTTGGGAAGGTGTTATAGACAGAGAAAAGGGGTCATATGCATGAATGCAGGGAAACAAAGCAAAAAAGAAAACTGAAATTGCATTAAACAAATAAAAAGGTTATAGGGAATGTAAAGGTTTGGTCGTCCGGCCACCACTCAGCCACTCACGTGTTTTCTCGTTCCTGTCGCGCTGCGTCACTTATAGATGGAATTATGGCTTGTAGGGGTGAGGATTTAACGCTACCATGCGTGTTGTGATGAGGGCGAAAGACCTTGAAATCTGCCCCTGGTTCTCCTATTTATAGGCCAAGCCCTTCAACTGTTCATGGTAGTTGCTTCTCTCGGTTCTTACACGTGTCCCTTGTCAGTTTTCTTATCTCCCACGTCTTTGACGTGCTTCAACTATTCTGAACCCCCATCGGATAACTGCTCTGTAACTTTCATCGAGTAATCGCTCCGTGCACGTCCAGGCTTCAAGCAGCGGCAAAATTTTGCCATTCAAGGCTTATGGTCGAGGCCAACCATTATTCATGCTTCTCTGCTTAAGTTTTAACTTCCCGTTGACTTCGACTTCAATATGTCATACGATCGCCATTCTAGTCGAAACTTAAAGGTTGCTCCGTTAGCCCGCACTCAGTGTTTCTTTTTAAGTCCTCATGCCGTATACTTCGACCAATGAGAGTCTTGGGAAATTTTCCAAGCTAACAGATGCCCCCCAAAATATCATACTTCGAAGGAATCCCTTTTTGAGAAGTGTGATATTTTCAACAAGGGAAGGTGAATTTTAATTTTCTGCCCTCACTTAAACTGATTTGGTGAGACAGGTCCGGGATTTAATAAAACGTGGGGCGGTTTGATAGGCCACGATGCTAGTTCGCAGGTCACATCGGTTGTGGGGATTTTCATGACCATCCCACGAAATGAATCTTCCTCGCTTCTTTATAAATAGAACGGCCTCGTTCTCTGTTCTTTCACTTTTATTCGTGGAGAGAGACACTTCTCATATGGAGAGGCTTTCAGCAAAACTATGGCTAATGCCATGGCTATCTGTACTCCCTTGACTGTTAACACCTTTCAGTTGCACCTCTACCAGGTTCTTGGTTACAATGCTCTGCGGCACACACGTTTATCTGCTTTGTGCGATGTTTCCGCTGAACCAGTGTACCCAGAGCTTGTCAGAACCGTCTGGTCATCCTTGTCTTTCAGCCGCGGCGGGGGTTTCACCGGAACAGTGCTGAGCCACAACGTCTCCCTCACTAGGGAGAGAATTGTCGAACTCCTCCTCAGTGCAGATGAAGGGGAAGTATACTTTGACCAACGAGAATCTTGGGAAATTTTCCAGGCTAACAAGTGTACGCGGGACGGGTTAAGACGGGTTATAGTTGACTCCCACCTAGTCCTAAATATTGACCGGGCTAACTTTTTATCACCACGGGACTCGCATGGATGATATATTTTAATTTTTAAAATACTGGTCTTGTGAAGTGGGGCGAGATTCACATGGATGGACATAAAATTCATAAAATTATCATCCGATCAGATCATCCATCATCTGAGATTAATGTAAGAGTAAGAGATGTGATGAGTGATATTGTTGAAAGAAAAAAAAGAAATAAATAAAAAGTAAAAGTAGAAATGGAATGAGAGTGTGAATGAATCAAAGCTTACATAGATACTACAGTGACCAACATGCCCCTAGCAACCACCCCTTTATATAATCGTAGTCCCCTTTTACGTCTATAAAGTAAATGCATACTACACTTTGACACCACAAGCCGAGTGAGTCATCAACCTGAGAGACAAAGATGGAGGTGGTTTCAGTTTCAGTTTCAGGAGGTGCAATATATTTGGTGGTGGTGACAGTGATAGTTGCTGTGATTCCGATATGGGCCTTGCAGGTGCTGTGGCTGAAACCAAAGAAGATAGAAAAACTTCTGAGAGCTCAAGGTCTTCAAGGTCCACCTTACAACCCAATTAACCTTTTCAGGGACGACTCCAAGAAAAACCACATGCTCAAGTTGCAACATGAAGCCAATTCCAAACCCATTACTCTCTCCGATGATGTTGCACCAGACTTGTTTTTAGCTACCCATCAAACTGTCCACAAATATGGTACGCATGTTGTTATACCATGTCGAAATGAGTTTGGGTTCATAACCTAGCTTTGACTCAATCAAGTTTTTTTGGTGAGTGGTGAGTTGGATTGGAAATATTAAAACTCATTTTTTTTTTCTCTTTCTTTTGTTCTCAGCGCACCATGAACCAGCTCGTTTTAATTTTTTTAGGTGATAAAAGAAGAATTAAATGATGACTTTTATAATATAGTAAGAACATGTTGAGCAAAAAAAAAGTAACAACACCATGAGTAATTTTTTTATTAATGTAACATTCTTTTTTAAATATTTTTTTTGTTGATACATTTAAAAATTAACTTTTTTTCCTTACATCTTAATGATTTCTAGTACATTTTATAATTTCTTATGAACTTTTGTCAATTTTATTTTTCTAAAATAAAATGAATCAACTCACCTAACTATGGTTCGTGGTGGGTTGGGTTGGACGTTCACCAAAAAGCTCAACTCAACTCACTTTTCTGCATACCTACATGTTGCACTTGCAATACTCTAAAAACTACTCCTCCGTCCCAAATTATAAGACCTTTTAGAGACAAACTCGGTGTTCCAAATTATAACACCCCTTCAAGATTTCAGAAAAAAAATAAGTTTTTCATTTTTTACCCCTTACATTCATTATATTTTAAATTTCAAAACTTTAATTACCACCTCTACTAATTACTTCTTTCATATTCCCAACCAACTTTTAGTATATCTAATACTTACATTAACAATTTACAGATTTTTTTAAATAGGGGCATATTTAGAATATTTGTATAAAAAGTAACAAAACTAACATATTAATTAGTTTATTACATGTTTTCTTAATAGGCGTGATTGTCTAAAAAGGACCCTATAATTTAAGACGGGGGAGTATTAAATTATCAAAAACTGAATGATGAACACATAAATAGTGAAAGACATTGACATTTGTAGTTTGTGGCTGTTTTTAGTCGACACAAACAAACTACAAGGGTTAAAACTATAAATCCTAAGCGCATATCGATCTTATCATTTTGAACAAATGGATGTACGTGCGTGCAGGCAAAAATTCCTTTTTATGGGAAGGTACGACACCAAAGGTGATCATCACAAACCCAGAACAAATCAAAGAAATCTTTGACAAGATTCAAGACTTCCATAGACAGAAGCTAAGTTCCGTTGCCAAACTTTTGAGAGCTGGTCTGATAGATTATGAAGGTGAAAAATGGGCAAAACATCGAAAAATTATTACCCCGGCATTCCACATGGAAAAATTGAAAGTAAATACATATATATATATATATATGCATGTTTTTCATTTTACTCATGCACGCACGCACTTTGTTTGTTTAATTTACTTACTGCATGCTGCTGCACAATTAATTTACAGAATATGATACCAGCTTTTCTAAAAAGCAGCCATGACATGATTAGCAAATGGAAGGAGATGTTGTCACTGGAGGGAACGTGTGAGATTGATGTTTGGCCTTTTCTTCAGAATTTTAGTGCTGATGCTATTTCTATAACGGCATTTGGAAGCAGCTATGCTGAAGGAACCAAAATATTTGGGCTTCTAAGAAAACAAGCCTATGTTGTAATGACAGTACCGTATGCCAACGACCCAATTCGCTGGTAAGACTACATACACCTTTTGCAACTACATATACACATTAGCTGTCTTTTGTCTATTAAAAAGTACATGTACACATATTATTACTCTTTTTAATTAGAAGAATGCGTTGGTCATGTGACAACTAACTGTTAAAGGTTGAATTATTCTCATATAAGAGGAGTGTTCCAGTAAATTTAAAGTATGATGTATATTTTAGTAGATTTTACATGAATTTTAATCAATTAATTAGAGTATTAAAGTGAGTCTTGCTAGCATTTTGCTTCATATATACTTCATTCATTCTTATTTATAATTTACTTTTACCTAATTCTCTATAATTAAGAAAAGTAATTGCTATAGCTATAAATTTTTAAACTTTCCTAAATTATTTATGAGTTTCTCTCTCCAAATTAAAAGTTTTTCAAAATCACACATCTCTTTCATATTTTTATATCATATTTTTATATTAAATATGAAGGTAATTTTGAAAAAATATATATTAAATGCAAAAACTCTTAAAATAAGACTATAAATAAGCACATAAAGAGTAATTAGAGCAGTTTTATGATGGACGATTTTAAAAGTTGATTCATTCATAAATAATGTTTTTACAACTAACATTCAATAAATGTTATTTGGGGTTGGCTAAATGACCCCATGTTTAATTGGGGTTATTTAGTCCAATGTTTATATAGACCAATTAAATTGTACCATTTGTTTTATTTATTTCCACATATTTTTTAATTTTGATTATATTTTTCCACCTCAATTAATTAATTCAATTAATTAATATTTTTATTTAAATGATTTGGGATAACCATCATATTGGTCCATATGTTTGTGTCGCCGAAACAATTTGATCCCTCCTCGGAAAATAATAGGGAAAAGGTCACTATGTTTGTCAAGTATCTAAATTAGGTCCCTCCCCGGAGACCGGAGCTCCGGTGAGGGCCTACAGTGACTGGATTAATGAATCCTACGTAGAATTAATAAAAAATAATACACGTCATTTAAACAATTTAATTTAAGTCCCTAAATTAAATCAAATCCTAATTTACTACCCAAACCCTAAATCCCCAATTCTTGTTCTGTATTCATCTTCAAACACCCACCGCTGAATCCACAAACCTCTGCCACTTTCTCCCTTGTTGCAAACTCCCTCCCACTCTTTCCCTGAATCACTCTTCCTCTCTCACTCTGTTTCTAAACCGCTCCTTCTCTGTTATTGTATGGTGTTGGAATCATGAAGTGATGATATACAGCCTCTGTTTGCAAGAAAGAGAGGCAGAAGCTCTCTCTCTGTCCCTTGTGCCCTCTTGCTGCCTCATGGCCGTGGAACTCGACCACCATGGCAGCCACCAAAAGCTTGTTCTGTTTATGTCCGTCAAGACTTTGTTACAGTACCTTAAGTTTCAGAAGCGAAGTTGTTCTGGAAAAGGGTTATTTTCCTTTGGAATTTAAGTGATTAGAGGTCAGAAACAAGCTTAGAAGGTCGAGAACTCACTGAAACCAAGTTCTGGAAATTTTCCGACGAGGAGCGCCGGAGAAGATGATCGGAGATGGCAGCGGCACTGCGGCGAGACGACGGCAACGGCAAGGGACCCTTGGTCCTTCTTCTACTTGTGACGTGGAAAATGATGGTGGTAATTTCGTGACCAACGGAGGTCGGACGAGGGAGTTATGCCCAGTTGCAGGTCGGCCAGAGTCACGCCGGAATCTGGGTACGACGGCGGCGACCTTCGTTTCTCCATTTTCTTCATGTTTCTTCGTCTAGAATGCTTCTAAAACAACCCAGAATTAATTATCTATCGTCATAGGCTGTTTTTGAAGTGATTTGAGCCAGGTTTGAGAGATTTCCATGGATGAACAAGGAGATGATGGTGGCTGCCATGGTGGTTGAGTTCCACGACCATGAGACAGCAAGAGGGCACGAGGGACAGAGAGAGCTTCTGCCTCTCTTTCTTGCAATCGGAAATAAACAGAACAAGGGAGAGAGGAAACTAGAGTGAGAGAATTGTTTTTGATGGTCATGGTGGTGGCCGCCATGCCATGGTGGTCGAGTTTCAATGTGTTTGATTAATGGAATTGAAAATTTAAGGTTTGACTTAGTAAATTAGAATTGGATTTAATTCAGGGACTTAAGTTAAATTATTTAAATGATGTGTATTATTTTTTATTTTTATATCCACATAGGAGCCATTAATCCAGTCACCAAGTCATGTAGGCCTTCACTAGAGATCTGGTCTTCGGGGAGGGACCTAGTTTAGACACTTGACAAACAGAGAAATCTTTTCAATAGTATTTTTCAGGGAGGGACCAAATTGCTCCGACGACACAAACACAGGGACCAATATAATGGTTATCCGAAATGATTTTATAGTAGATATAATAAATAACATATTTGTATTTTATAATATATACTATAAGATCATTTAAATAAAAATATTAATTAATTAAATTAATTAATTGAGGTGGAAAAGTATAATCAAAATTAAAAAATGATGTGCACAAAGCCATATAATTAACATGACGTTGTAGGCTTCTACCAACTAGCGCCAATAGGAGGGTGAAGGAAATCGATAGAGATATTCGTGATTCAGTTGTGGGTATCATTAAAAAACGAGAGCAAGCCATGAAGAATGGCGAAGCCACTATTAATGATGATTTATTAGGCATACTTTTGGAATCAAATCACATTGAAAATCAAGAAGTAATTGAGGAATGCAAGCAATTCTACCTTGCTGGGCAAGAAACCACTGCAAATTTGCTGGTTTGGACTATGGTGTTATTGGCTAGGTATCCTCAATGGCAAGCACGTGCACAGCAAGAAGTTTTCCAAGTTTTTGGCAACCAAACTCCAAACTTTGATGGCTTAAGTCACTTGAAAATTGTATGTATATATCATCATCATCATCATCACCATCATCATCATCACTTGGTTTTATTTTGAATATTATTAAATTGAGTTTAGGCAGTGGGGTGTAAAATTCCTTATAACCAATTATTATTATTGTTGTTTTTTGTGGTAATTAATTATTTTCCTATAACTTTTTGTCCCTATATAGATGACAATGATTCTATATGAGGTTCTGAGGTTATATCCACCTGGAATTTACATCAATCGATCTGTTGAAAGGGATTTGAAACTTGGAAGCCTGACACTATCTGCGGGAACAGATATTTCCATACCAATACTTTTGATGCACCATGATCGTGATATATGGGGTGATGATGCAAAGGAGTTCAAACCTGAGAGGTTCTCAGAAGGCATTCCTAAGGCCACAAAAGGTCGACTTACATATTTCCCATTTGGATGGGGTCATAGAATATGTATTGGACAAAACTTTGCGCTGTTAGAAGCAAAAACAGTGTTGTCATTGCTTCTGCAGAATTTCTCATTTGAGCTTTCTGCTGCCTATGCACATGTTCCTACCCCTCTGCTTACTTTGCAGCCAAAACATGGGGCGAAACTCATTCTGCATAAATTGTAATACCCATCATGGATTGTATGCTATCTGTTAAGAATCTAGTAATGTGTGATGTATGTTTACATTCAGCTTGTAGTTTGAATCAATGAATTTATGTGTGACTTCACAGCTGTGAGGACACTTGTTCCTAAATCAGATACCATCTTGTAGAAGAATCCCATGATTTCAATTGGAGGACTTTAAACTAATGTTGGTGATTTGAAGGCAACTTTGCGTTTGTTCAAAGGTGGGAAGTTGTGAAAAGTGGTAGTTGCTGTTATTGTTTGGGATTATTTTTTTAGAAAGGATAACTGTATTAATTAAAAAGACTTGAAAACATGCACTCTCAAGTGACCTAAGTTAACCATACAAAGCTACTACTATACTAGAAATAAAGTCTACTAGACTATGAATACAAGGTCCCCAATGAACCTTTCACATAAACCACACACAGGACAAGGGATCTGCTACACAAGAAACATAAAACTAGAGGCTGGATAGCACATAGCTCTTATACGCCCAAAAAAAGCAAGGGTTGACACCAACCGTGGTTAACAAGATCCATACTACACAACCAATAGTATACACAACAGCCATTGAAAAATGATCTCCAATGCCCCACAAATTCTTTAGGAAGTGGTAAAACTCAAATGGTGTGTTTTGTTATTTTCTGGAAGTGGTAAAACTCTAAGGACACTATCCGTTTTCATTCAACATACACTTCATTTCCACATTACTTTTTTATTTATCCCTTTTCTCTATGATATCGCTAACCACATCTCTTACTTTCTCTCTCTTTACTTTCTATTTCTCTCATTTTAACACTTCATTTCCACTTTCAGAGGAGTGTGAATAAAACATTATCCTAAGCTTGGTCAAGTGGTTGCAATGGTATAAGCAGCACGGAATAACGCTGATTAATTATCATACGTCATAAGGCAAAGCCATGTCAAAACCAGTTTAGCACCAGCTTAGAGTCGGCATTGGGTCTCACGATAACTAGTTTGAAGCTAGCATCTTAGCATCGATCAATTTGGCCAACGCTATATTAGCACCACATGAGCAGACACTAATATCAGTTTATTGTCGATTTAGTATGAACGCCAGGTCTCACGATAACTTGTTCAAAGCTAGTACCCTAACATTGATCAATTTGGTCGACGCTACATTAGCATCACATAAGCCAACGTTACGGTAAATGTGACAAGATGACCAACACTAATGTACTTTTTTAGCGTCGGTCGTGTGAGCTAGCACACGTTTATGGCTAGCCCTAATTAATAGAGTATAAAGTTAACACGTAGCTGATAAACTACGTGCAAGTTTAAGACCTAAATTAAAGCTAAAAAACTAGTTCATTGAAAAAATGTGTTTGCAAAATTAGTTGTTGAACAAGTTGAAACTATAAAATGATAAAAAGAGACATACTTTTATGATTATTTTTATATTTAACATTACCATTTACACATCAATATTTATATGATACTAATGCAAAAATAATTATCACTTTAAATATTTAAATTTATTTCAAAATTTTATTCATAAAAATATATATAATACTATTTTAATTTATTTTCATTTTCATATTTTATTAGATTAAATAGAATATTATAAATAACTTCATATTCTTATTTAATAAAATAAACTTATATTTCTATAGTTGATAAAATATTTAAGGTGAAAGCAGTGATGAAAACTATAAAGGAGATGAGTCAAATTGAAAAATATCATAATCAGTCTTTAGGGTTTTCTAAAATATAAATAAGGTGTGATACCAATATTAAGTGATTTAATAGATTATTATCATGTTTCTTGTAACAGCCCGATTTTTAAGTCGGGAGTCACATTGAAAAAAACGCGGAATAACACTTAAATAAAAACCTTTCAAAACATCTCAAGTTTTCCAAAATAACGTCTCACATATATTTAATAAGTGTAGCTCATAATCAGTAATATTACAGCCAGGAAAACAAGACGTAATGAAAGTAATATGTTCCACACATGTGCTATGTTTACAAAAAGTACGGAAGCAAAACATCCACTACAAGTTGTTTAAAAGGTCCTTCATCTTGCATCCCTGAGTTTACCCTTCATTGCTGGATATCTAGCGTTGCACGCCAAAATAAAAGAAGACACAAAGAGAAACAACAAAGAGTTAACTCAAATATAAGAATATAGAAATACAATATTAGAAGTACATTATAGAGTAAACAATATTAACCATTATACTATAACTGAAACAACAATTCACAACATATCTGCCAGTAATTCATAACTTCACAGAATAAGCCTCATCCATCACAACACATATGCTTGTTAGCTTTTCAATGAATAATGCAAATAGCTCATGGGGTTTTTGCCGTATCTGGGCCAGGATGACTTAGAACATGGGAGAGACTTTCCCACACCACCCTTGGCATGATCCCGCGACGCATAATAGTTCGCCACATCAAAACCTAAAATTATGCACTTGTAGTGCATCTGTCATGACAGTAACCGAATCCTCAGGAACTACTGGTTCCCACAGTTTACAGAATCCTCATGAACAATAATGGTTCACTCGTTTCATAGTTATGTCAATATATGCATAATACAGCAAGTTCTTCTTACAAAATGTGTTCAAGCAATTCAATCTCATAACCATACAACATCTTCGACATATCATACTATTATCAACAGTATTCAGACAAACTTATAAACAATCACAGTCCGTGTTCTGCAATCAGAATCCCAAAAATATCATAATATCATAATACTAAGATTGAGTTACCCTTACCTTCTTCTAGGTTGCATACACTTGTTCTTCAACCTAGAAATAGCATATAAACCCATTTAATTAACTATCCTAAGGATAGGACACAATCTGGAAAGAAACAGAACTCAAAACGGTCGAAACCAGAAATTTTTCGTAAAACAGAGCAGAACAGAGTGCCCTACAACGCTCAAGCGTTGGCCATCGTCTGGTTACGTTAAAACTCGAAGAAACCCAGCGCCCATGCGTTGGATCCCAACGCCCAAGCGTTGGCTCTCAACCTGAGAGTCCAGAATCAAAGTTTTTCACGTAAAAATCACTTTTAAATTCATTTCTTTAAAACCCAAACTTCTTTATAGATAAAAATCATTACGAAATTGATTTAAAACAACTTCTATATGGTTTTCAAGGGATAGTTTAGAAACACAAAGATTACAACAGAGTTCTAACGTAAGGACTAGAAAGGAAACCAACCTTGTATGGCCTAAATGATTAAGAGATTTGAAACTTCAACTCTGTCCTTTACGAATCAAGAAGAACTCACAACGAACAGCTCTGATCTTCAACGAGCAAGAAGAATATGGCCGCAGGGGAAATAGAACAAGTTAAACTCCAAGATGATGAACTAAATCGAATTCTATGGAAATTCTAGAATTAGTAAGAGTCTGAACAACTTACCAACAACAACGCTTCAGAAAATGTCAGGGATTCAGCTTACTTTGAAGAGAAGAAAGGTATGAGAAAAATGAAAGATTAACGTACTGGCGGAGTTTGGTATTTATAGAGTGAGGAAACCGACTTAGAAAAGATTAAAATATTCTAAGTCAAGGAAAACGGCAAGTCATTAATGCTCATTAATGACTCTGACATTTTATCTCTTTAGAGTCAATAAAAACGGAAGTCTATCATTCCCAAGGTATTTGACACTTATTTCTTAAAGTCAACAATGACGGCTGACCAGACTAGGCAAAATGAAGTAACAGTCTGCCAACGGAGAAACAGTCTGCCAACGGAGAAACAGTCTGCCAACTGAGAAACAGTCTGCCAACGGAGAAACAATCTGTCAACGGAGAAACAGTCTGCCAACTTTACCAGACGATCTCTACCAGACGATTTCAACTTTCCTTTCAAAACGTCGTCGTTTCAGCCAAGGCTTAAACAATACATAATTCCATACTCAAACACGCATTTCTCATAAAATAAACTAAATTTATCAACCCAATACCAACTCGAATTACTAAATAATTCAAGACAAAGTATAATCAATATACTTCAGAAGATTCAAACTATAACCACAAGAGTTATAGGAACCCAAAATACAATCGCACAAAATTGAGGGTCTTACAAAATTGAGGGTCTTACATTTCTCAAGGTAACTCCATCCCGTAAAATTTATTTTTTAATGAAAAAAACGAGCAGTGGAGACGAACTATGGTGGTGGAGATGCGCCCAAAATGACCATGGTTGACGGTTGAATAAAACTCAGAAAACACAACCCACAAATCTCACGTCCCTAAAAATGGAACACTGCATTACTACGATAGAACAAAATCGATCTTTTAACTGTTACATGAGTCTTTATTACTAAACCAATTCATTTTGGGTATCATACCTTGATCTAGGTTAAGATACCACAACAAGCACCTTCAAAAAATGTTATTTTAGAAATCAAAGACTATTTATTTCATTTTCATTCTTCTATACCATCATTTAGTATATTATATATCTCACCTACCATCTCTTATTTTCACATAGCACAATCATCATCAATTACTTAACCAATAACTATAATTATCTCTTTAATACAACTAAACTTTAAATTGAAGTGTTTCAATAAATTTATAACATCAATTAAATAACTCTTAAATTATGTGAATAACCTTAAACCTTAAGAAATTTGAAATGAAGGAAATACTATTTTACTCATTTCCTTTTCTCTTTATTGAGCTTCTCTCTTCTCACTTTTCTCTCCTATGTCAAACATACCCTTAGAAAGTCCTATTTTCTGAAACTCATTTCTAGCTTTCAACCAAAAGCCAAGATTTATTTAAAAAAAAAGGAAATAGAATAAAATAGGAGTGTTACAATCACCACTCAATTTGACACTTTGTTTCCAATTTATGTATGAAGTGATTGAATGTTTGTAGCAATTCTCAAAATAAAATCCATAACCTGCTATGATTCCAGCTGAAGACAAAATAGTACCCTGCATTTGGCAATAATTACATGTGTCATGCTATTACCATGTCAATCTCACAGTTTTGTTTTTCTCATGCATGCTTCCCAATAATCAGCAGAGGCCAAGGAGGAGGAGGCTGTGCCGGAGCATCTCTGGTGCAATCGCAACGACGGACGGAAATGGCGGTGCAGGCGGCGAGTGATAGGGAATCTGAAGCTGTGCGAAATTCACAACCTGCAAAATCGCCTTCGCAATCACAAGGAGAAGGTACCTGATTCTCTGAAGCTTCGGTGCAACAAGAAGCACAACATTGCTGTCTTAAAAATGGCCAACAAGATGAAGAAGAAGCCAAAGCTCTCTTCAGATAGAAACAATGTCAATGGCATGGAAGGTGAAGGTGAAGGTGAAGTGGACATAACAGGATACAATCTTGAAAACAGGATTTGTAAGCTAGAATATAAATATTGATTGCTAAGCTTAAAGCAGACAAATTAGGCTTTAAAGTTTAAAAAAATAGACAGAATTTCTTTGATTGCTGACTAAGTATGTATGGTGGTGGCTTGTTATCTCCTGAGGTGTGATTAGCAGTAGGTGAAGAAATGTGAAGGGACTGACTGAACTATTATCATTATATATGCAGATCATAGGCATATATATACAAGTTAATGAAGCTCTTATTTTGTTGTGTTGAAGAACATTTATTTGGTGTTGTTGTTAATTTAAGTATTTAACCAAAATTATTTGGGGCAATTAGTTTTCATTTGTGAAGGAACTTTGGTGCCTTTATTTGTGTGGCTTTAGCTGAGTGGTCCTTTCTAATTTGACTCAATTAGAACATATATATGTCTGCCTAAAGCTCACTTCCTCATTCAGTTCAACTCTTAACTAGTTAGCTGCCTTTAAACATCTCTGTTTCCTAGTTATTGAGTTAACTCTCATTCAATTAACACACCATAATCTTTTTCTTCTATATGTTTCTGTCATTTCTCGAATTAAATTCTACTATCTGCGGCGGGGTGAAACAGTTGCAGGGTGATCATAATTGGGAACAAAAGTATAACAAGTGCCATGAAAATTGAATGTGCGCATGCTTTCAAACTAATTTAATTTAAGGACTTAAAGCTATGCACAGAGCCATCCCGGTCCACATGGGCTGGCCCGTCACAGATTGGGTTAGAGCAACCCACATCTTAACGAGCTAGAAAAATATAAACTCAGTTCGACTCGCGGGCTAGCGAACTGACTCGCGAATTGAGTGTAATAAATAAAAAATCTAAAAATTTGAGAATTAGATTAAAAAAATGTTATAAAAAATAATAAAAAATCATATTAAAAAAATACTAACACGTGCATTTTGCCAAAACTACTAGCGTGCGGTATATTACCCATATTGATATATCTACGTGTCATTGATACTAAAGCACCTTGCTCCCAATTTGGTATAGAATTTCAAACTTGGATGAATATTATATATTTGAAATCAAATCTTCAGTGAACTAGTATGGGTTATTATTACAAAGTTCTATTTATTTGAATGGAATTTCTTTTTGGGTCCGTATTTATATGAATCAAATTAAAAGCAAGCATATGAATAATGGGAAAAAAATTCACTTTTATGTGTTTGGTTTATATATTAGGGACATTTGGTACAATATATTAAACTTGACGGTATAAATTAATACAATATATTACGGTGTTACCAATTGTTGGGTACCAATATTATATTATGTAAATTTATTACTACAAGAATTTTTTAAATTATTGACGGTTTTTTACCGACACTCTCAAATTTGTCGGTTATTCAAAATTACCGATTACTTAACCTTGGCAAGTGTAGTTTCTCAAACACAAAGTAAAAAGAATTTTTTTGAGCTAGAAAGAATCTAAATGATGGGAGACAAACAATCTCCCTATTTTTGATTGGTCACCAATTTTCCACATAAGAACAACTTTACCCCTTAAGTAACCCCTAATTTCCCGGGCGGCTAATACTGAAGAGTCATTCGAGCACATAGCTTTGCTCACCATCAAGGAGATGTTTGTTTGGAAAGACTTGTATTTAAAACATATACTTGAGCTGCGTTTAAACCTCTTTGTAATTTCTCCAATTCTTTGCTTCTTTTGGGTCCTGAAACATGTGAAAAACATATCAAAAGCACAAGAAACATAATCAAAAGCTTAGAATCACCTTACTCTTTTATCTAACCAAAAGTTATATAAACAAGGGGTATTTTACAATGAAAACCATGATAAATGCTATAAAAAACATATGAAAACTAATGGCAAATTGGCATTTATCAGTTCCCCAACTTCAATTTCATGTGCTATAACGTATAGGGAAGTATAGATAAATAATACTCCTGTAACTTTAAGATTTTGACACAAATAATATTAATATTCTTGGTTTTCAATAAAATTACTTTTAAGTTTCTAATATACCTTTAATTTTTCTTATTAACTGTGACTCTTGATTTTTCTTTAATCATTAAAAATTCATTAAAATTAGAGTATAGTAGGTACAATATAATTAATATTTTCTTTTTTTAGGGGAAATAAATATTTTTTTAAAATTATACAAGTGACATATAATTAAATAAAAAATCAAAACAGAGAAAGATAGGAAAAGAGGGAGCACATCTATTAGAACTAAAATGAAATTTTACTAAAGAAATTGGAAAAAGGGGGGGAAAAAGTAAATTCCATAGCCAACTAAGCAGGTATTAATGAATGATCCAATTCACTCACCATTTGCCAATAACTACATAAGTAGAGAGACTTGGAAAACACAAGAAAAACGTTTCGCTTGCTCTGCGCTCTGTGGCGCTTCCATCAAAATAAATTATGGGAAAACCGCCAGCGGAGGAGGAGGAGCCTGTGCCGGAGCGTCTCCGGTGCAAGCGCACCGACGGGCGGAAATGGCGGTGCCGCCGGCAAGTGATGGGGAATCTGAAGCTGTGCAAAATTCACTACCTGCAAGGTCGTCTTCACAGCCACAAGGAGAAGGTACCTGATTCTCTGAAGCTTCAGCGCAAGAAGAAGCACAACAACAACCACATTGCTGCTGATTTCAAAAACCCCAACAACATGAACAAGAACAAGAAGAAGCCAGAGCTTGAAAACATGGAAGGTGAAGGTGAAGTTTCTTGTGCAGTGGACATAACTGGATACAATCTTGAAAGCAGGATTTGTAAGCTAGAAACATTGATTGCTAAGCTTAAAGCAGCCAAATTTGGCTCCAAAGTTTAGAAAAATAGACAGTTTTTTTTATTGCTGCCTCAGTATGTATGGTGGCTTCTGATCATGTGATAGTCCCTTTTTTTGGTAATGGCTTTCATTTTATTAGTTGTATTAGCAGTAGGTTAAGAAATGTGAAGGGAACTTAAGGCTATTATGCAAACCATATACATTAATAGAAGCTAATGAAGCCATTGATTTTGTTATTTTGAATATCATAGCTGTGTAAAACAAATTGAGTAAATCTATAGATCAGTATTAGGTTGCACGTTAGAAATATTGAAATATTTTTTTAGTGAATTTTAGCATGACTCACACTTTGGTGAATAATATAATAGAAATTCGACAAAAAAAATGATTTTTTTATACATCCGAAAATATTTAAATTCTCAATTCATGAATTGATCCCTAGACCTTCCTCTCCCCAACTCATGTCACAAGTTCTAACTACTTAAGTTATTATCTGGGAGAAAAAAGAATGGTGTAATAGAGATATGTCTTTTTATAATTAGTGCAAAAAAATAAATATTTGTCAAACCCAATTTAGTTAGTACCAACTGAGATGGTGCATAATGTGATTAGAAAAGTCAAACACGCATCAAATGAAAATTGTTTGAATATGACAAAACTCACGTATAAGGAATCTCGACAGAAGTAGAAAGAGACACGCCTCATTTGAGGCTTGTTAGGTGGTCACAAAGACAAAGTTGTCATTGATCGAACGAGATAAGACAGAGCGTTTTCCCAAGGTAAAGGAAACAAGCCTCTTTTGAGGTTGTTATACAGGAGACAACATGTCTTCTTAAGGAGCCAGAAGCACGCCTTGTTCGAGACTTCACCAAACACGCCTCGGTTGTAGCCGGTTTAAACACGCCTCGGTTGTAGCCGGTTTAAACACGCCACAGCCAAGGCTTGTTTCCCCCCATTGCCTGGGCGACCCCCCCCCCCCCCCCAACCGAGAGAGATAGTTAAAAAAAACACTATATACTTTATTTATTTCTTTTTATTTATCGATTAAGAAGTTTAGGATAATCATTAGTTACATTTTTTAAATTATATCTTTATCTTCACATTTCATATATAATAGTTATGAAACTAATATTATGATAATTAAATGCTTAAAGAATCTAACTATTTACTAATTATACTATACCTTTTTAGGGGTTGGCTAAATGACCCCATAATTAATTGGGGTTATTTAACCCCATGCTCATATAGACCAATAAGATTGTCCCATAATTAAAATTAAAAAATAATGTGAAAATAAATAAAATAAATAACACAATCTTATTGGTCCATGTGGACATGGGGTTGAATGACCCCAATTAATCATGGGGTCATTTAGCCGACCCCTTTTGAAAAATGATAGATAACTTTAGTAGTATTATTAACAGGCACAACTGTTTAAAAAGTCATTGTGATATTAAGAAATTCAGAAAAAATCTTAATCACACTTCTTTTACTATGGCTTAATAGCACTTTTGGTCCTTCACTTATCACGATTTGACACTTTTGGTCCCTAACAAACAAATTTAGCCATTTTCGTCCCTAACGTTTACAGAAAGTTGCACTTTTGATTTTCCATCCATTTCAGTTAAAAATCTAACGGTTTTTTATTAAAAAATTAATAAAAAACAAAAACAAAAATGAAAACCCAGAATTTTAAAACCCAGAATTTCTTCATCTAGTCCAAGCAACTTCTTCATCATTCTAATCTAAAAACCCAGAATTTTTTCCCCCTTCTACCAACATCAAGTCAGCATTTGCAAAAAGAAAGAGGGAATGAGCTTCAAAAAATCAGCAAAACACAAGAACTCAAGAAATCTAGAACTCAAAAAACCAGAACTCAAAATATTTGTGTTATGCTTCTGAAACTGAACAAGGAAAAGAAGCAAAACACCAGAACTCAAAAAATCACCAAGAGCCACTCTCTTTCTCTTTCAAAGTGAAACCCCAGAACTCAAAAATCACAAAAGATTCAACCTTTATGTTTGTATGATAGGCACATGCAGTGGGTCACGAATTGAAACAGAAAATTGAAAGGAGAGAAATGAGAAAGTTAGGGTTTTCAAGAAAGGGGATGGATTGAAGGCAGAGAGAACAACGACGAGCTGATGAAGGGAGAACGACGGCGGCGAGGAGAAGAAGAACGTCGTCCTCTCGCGTCGTCGCGCCGCCGCGCCCTTACCGCCGTCGATCCGTCAAGCTGTCGCATCGTCCTTCTTCTCGTTCTCCCTCTCTGTCTCGATCTCCCTCTCTGTCTCGATCTCTTTCTTCTCCTTCTTTTCGTTCTTCTCGTTCTCCCTCTGGAGGATAAAAGGAAGGATGCGGTGGTTGGAGGAATCAGAGGCTTGGAAGGGTGACGATTGGGATGGATTTCGTGGTGGCTGAAGAAGGTTGGTGTGGTGGTGGTGGTGATTTTGGTGAGGTCTGATTTAGGGATTTGATTTAGGGCTTTGATTTAGGGATTTGATGGAGATGGTGATTTTGAAGATGATGAATTAGGAAATTTTTGGGAAATAAATGTTTCTAATGGAGAGGTGATTTTGGTGAGGTCTGATTTAGGGCTTTGATTTAGGGATTTGATGGAGATTGTGATTTTGAAGATGATGAATTAGGAATTTTTTGGGAAATAAATGTTTCTGATTTTTTATTTTTATATTTTAAATTAATTTTAAAAGAATATTCCGTTAGATTCTTAACAGATATGGATGGAAAATCAAAAGTGCAACTTTCTGTAAATGTTAGGGATGAAAATAGCTAATTTTTTTTGTTAGGGACTAATAGTGTCAAATCGTGATAAGTGAGGGACCAAAAGTGCTATTAAGCCTTTTACTATTAACAAACTAAAATATTGCAAAAGACTTTTAAAGTTCCGCCAAGCCACGCATGCTCCTAGCACAGAGGTCTGGGACTCGGCAGTGAGTGGCAGTTATATCATGATTATCGTTGAAAATTCATCCAAATTTTATTTTCTTCTTCTTTTTTAGTTTCTCACTCTTACATTTTTACTTGAAAAAAAACGTGAAGAGATATAATTGGGGGGAAATGGTAATTTGCTCCAAAGTTCTACTTCCAAAACATTAATTTGGGAAGGGTTTATAGTGGGTCCCTGTGTTTGTACCCAAGTTTGCGATAGGTCCCTCGTCGAATTTTTTTTTGAAATAAGTCCCTTAGTTTGCACCAAGTTTGGGTTTAATCCTCGCCGGAGACCGGAGCTCCGGCAAGTGCTTACGTGAACTGTTGACTGTATTAATAGCGCTGACGTGGATTTTTTTAATTATTTTTGAAATTCCAAATAATTAAATTCATTTTAAATTTAAAATCCCTAAACTATTCTAAATCTTAAATTAACTCACTAAATCCCTAAACCCCCAATCCCCTCAAACCTAAATTTAAAACCCAATCTAAAATTAGAATTCGAAGGGAGAGAAACATATGTCGCATGAGACGAATCTGAAACTTTCAGATAAAACCCTTGATTCGGAAACAGTTCACCCCCTGTAAGCGCAGGAACAATGCTCACAACTTGCAACAGTGACGACCTGTGTTCCCCTCCAACCTTCACATCTGTGTTCATGTGCTGCAACAGCTTCAGAAGCACCCCCAGGAACCAGATTCGCCATTTCCCCAAATTCGCATCACTCTCTGAATTCCCCACAAAAAAGTTTGGATTTTTCTCTTAACAAACAAGTCCTAAATCATGGGTTATCCAAAAAGGACAAAACTTTTCAGTTTCAGTTTACAATTATTCAGATTTAGAAAACCTAGTTAAGATAGAAAAATTTAAATGCATAACAAAAACAACAAATAAGACATTATTGACGAACCCAACATCAATAAAACAACAAAATAAAAATAAAGTTTTGATTTTTCCAATCATAGAACAGTACCCTTCGCTCTTATCTGGTTTTCAGCATTTGGTAGTGGAACAGCGAAGAACCCAACATAAAAAACGTAACTTTAGCTGAACCCAACAACCATGGACATTTTTTATGCAAATTCCAGAAAAGGGTAATGAAAACTACATAGTTTATGCACACAAGAAGAAGGAGTGAAATTAAGAAGGGGATGAATGAATGAAACTGAATTCAATTGTTAAAAGGTGGAACATTAAAGGGGTGGTGTCATTCTCCGTGAGGTTGGATTGGATGGTGTTGAAGAAAAGCTAGCTTCACAGAAAAAAAATGGGTGTGTAATTTTAGATTGGGTTTTTAATTTAAGTTTGAGGGGATTGGGGGTTTAGGGATTTAGTGGGTTAATTTAAGATTTACAATAGTTTAGGGGTTTTAAATTTAAAATGAATTTAATTATTTGGAATTTCAAAAATAATTTAAAAAATCCACGTCAGCGCTATTAATACAGTCAGCAGTCCACGTAAGCACTTGTCGGAGCTCTGGTCTCCGGCGAGGACTAAACCCAAACTTGGTGCAAACTAAGGGACTTATTTCAAATTTTTTTCCGGTGAGGGACCTATCGCAAACTTGGGTACAAACACAGGACCTACCATACCATTAACCCATTTGGGAAATTGCTTGTAACTTCCGTTTTTTACTTTTCGCAACGGTTGAGAAGTGTAGCCATAGACATAAGATGTTTCTTAAATTTTATGCAACACTTTTTTATTGCCTTATATTATGGCGTTACTTATTCCATTTTGCAACAATTTCTCATATTTTATGGTAACATTGTGAGAAAATATAACCTATTTTAATAAAAAGGCAACAATTACCACAATTGTTCCATATTTTAAGATAGATAACACTTATTTAGTATTGTTAAAAAATGTGTTGCCTAAAACGAACTATTTATGGCAACAAACACAACTGATTTCTAATGCACCTTTAAACAGCACTTTTTGCATGTTGCATATACCCTTGTTGCCAAAAAAAATATTTGTGTAATATTTACAAATAAGCACCATAAATTTTTATTTTGTCTCTGATCAATCCTTAAACTTTTACTATTGTTATAATAGATCTTTCTATTCATAACTAGTATGAGTTTAATGCTTAACTACAATAAATTTTGAAAATTTATTTAAAGATGTTTATTTGAAAAAGTACAAATGTTAATGTGATTTTATATTTTTTTTAAGAAGTAAAAAATTCATATTTAATAACTATTAGTAACTTAACCAAAAGTTAATAAAAGTGTTTATTAATGGTTAATAAATATAAATTTTTCTGCAAGGAGTACTATTTTAATAGACATTTCTAAATGTCTATTAAAATAATAATAGAAGTTCCTATGGTAAAAATCTAAGGATTAATTGAGATAAATTACAAATTTATGGTGTTTATTTATAAAATACACAAAGTTTAAAATAATTGTATACTCTTTTCCCTATTAATTTGGGTGGCGACTCTTCTTTTCCACTGTTCATAGCTCAAATTGAAAAAACTCTAAGCGCATATTTGGTGTCACCCACCAAATATCAATTTCATATTCTTAAAGTTATACATGCTCATCACATTATATTAAATAAACATTTATTACTGACTTAGATAATGTGCAAGCAACCACATAAAGAAAACAAAGAAACAAATTATGTTATAAAAAAATTATAAAGTAAATAAAAATAAATAGTAAACTGATAAAAGAATAGAATAGAGAAATTAGATAGAAAGATGAGAAGTGTGGTGAAAATAATTTGTATCGCTCGTATATATTGGTTACTGATTGCCAAGGACGCAACCAACCATTGAAAAATAGGGCGGTCGTCCACCAAAAGAAAAAAATCCTATTATAAAATAGTATTCAAATGTTGGTTTTGTCCCCATTAATTTTTATACCACCTATTTTTATTAGAGACTCATAATTTTGTTTTATGTGTTAAATTTCTATTCCCTTACTCACTTTTACTAGTTTCGACCTTGTCGATTGCTTGGGAGTCGGTAATGTCATTAATAAGCTATAAATAATTATAGTTATAGACTATTTTGACCATCTAACTAAATATAAATTTCTTAAAAAGAATAAGCGAGAAAATTATAATTTTAGACTTTTAATTATAGGGTGTTACGTTTGGCGCCCCCTATTGCGCCATACGCCCCCCCTTTAATGCGTCTTTTACCATTTTGCCCTTTAAAATTTAAAATATTACTTTTACCCTTTTAAATTAAAAAAATTAAAAAAATATCATCATCTTCATCCTTCCACCATTCTCCCACTCCCTTTCTCTCCATCCTTTCACCACCAACATTATCATCTTCCATCAACCACCTCCTTCATCTACTAACCATCAACATCCTTCCTCTTGTTTCCTCCTTGCTCCCTCCCGTCGTCTCCAATTATTTTCGTAACACTGGTTAAAATTCGCACCTACAAGTGCGAAATTTACCTCAAAATCGCACTTATAGGTGTGCGAACTAGTATTTTTTAATTTTTTAATTTTTATTTTATTTTTTCAAAGTGTGTATCGCACCTAAAAGTGTGAAATGGGCCTCCAAATCGCACTTATAGGTGCGAAATAGTATTTTTTTTTATTTTTTTTTTATTTTTTCAAAGTGTGTATCGCACCTAAGAGTGCGAAATGGGCCTCCAAATCGCACTTATAGGTGCGAAATAGTATTTTTGTATTTCTTTTTATTTTTTCAAAGTGTGTATCGCACCTAAGAGTGCGAAATGGGCCTCCAAATCGCACTTATAGGTGCGAAATAGTATTTTAATTTTTTTTTTAATATTTCTGGCCCTGAAAAAGGAATTTTTAACGGTCTCGGATGGCGACGGGCTGAACTACAAAGTTGAAGAGAAAAAAAAAGTAATTGGACGCTTATCGCTTCGCCATAAGCTCCGTGTCCCGAGCCCAAATTCCATCGTTTGCTATTTTTTTTAATTTTTGAAAAAAAAAAAATTCACCATAAATTTCTAAATATGTCAACTAGACTAACTGTGGTGGTCCCATAATTTTTAAAAATCGTTTGGGCATTTTTTTAATTTTTTTAGATGTTTTTTAATATGAAATCGCACTCTTAGATGCGATTTTTAAATCGCACTCCAAGATGCGAATAATAACCAGGCTTCGTGGTTCACTTCGAAAATTCGTGTTCTCTATCGGAATGAGGATTTCAAGGTTTCTTGCTTGCCCCTTCTTTTACAGGATAACATAAAGGGAGATGACAATGAAGTGGATGGAGAAAAATGTTGATGGTGATGAGTTGAAGAGGAAGAAATTGGAGTTTTGAAATTTTTATGAATTTTTTTTTTTTGGTTTAGTTTTTTTTTTTTGATTTAGTTTTTTTTTTGTTTAGCTTTTTTTTTTGTACAGAATGGTATTTTGGGCATTTTAAAAAAATAGGGGGGGCGTATGGCGCAATAGGGGGCGCCAAACGCAACCCCCTTAATTATATAGTGCTGTAGGTTACTAACTTATTATTTTAAAAATATGGGGACCAAATTAGCAATGATATATATAATATTAAGATTTTACTTACTCGCTTATTTTTTAAAATGAGTAATTTAGAAAGTTATAGATTTTGTTAATATACTACTAAATGTGTGTGCATGTATTATTATTATTATTAATAACATGTGGGTGCGGGTACGAGAGCGGGTTAAGTATTATAATACACATACTCGCACTCATATTCACTATATTTGACGGGTATTTACTCATGTTCAACCTTATATGTATTTAATTTTTCAAAAAAAAAACCTCATACCTATCTAAAAGATTTTTACGCGACGCCGAAACTCATTGTCATTCCTAACTATTCCCTCCGTCCCAAATTATAGGGTCCTTTTCAGACAATCACGCCTATTAATGAAACATGTAATAAGCTAATTAATATGTTGGTTTTGTTACTTTTTATACAAATCTTCCATATATGCCCCTATTTAAAAAAAATTGAAAATTGTTAATGTAAGTATTGGATATAACAAAAATTGGTTGGGAATATGAAAGAAGTAATTAGTAGAGGTGGTAATTAAAGTTTTGGAATTTAAAATATAATGAATGCAGGGGGTAAAAAATGAAAAACATTTTTTTTTCCCTGAAATCTAGAAAGGGTCTTATAATTTGGGACACCGAATTTATCTCTAAAGGGTCTTATAATTTGGGACGGAGGGAGTATAACATATTTGCACTCTTACTCTTTTTCCACCTTCATTTTCTATCTACCTCTCTTTTCTTTTTATTTTATCACTCATTACATCTCTTATTTTTTATCTTATCTCCCTCATTTTTCCATCTAACCGCAACTTATTTTGATATTTTGAAGTATCAATAAAACTCAACTCTTATCATTAACCGTATCCATGATTAGTAATCCATAGATTACTCGAAGACTGTTCAAGTTCCGCCTAGTTAGTCTAGTTCTAGCTATATCATGATTATCATCGATAAAGGATCCCAAATTCTTATTTTCATTAATAAAAGCGTGAAGGAGATAATTGGAAATGCAAATTTAATTTAATTGCTCCAAATCACTACTTTGGGGGCGGTGACTCTTCTTTTTTCATGTAGCCACCGCTCAAACTGAAGAAACTCTTCACTTGCATGCACTCTCACTCATTCTTCATCATTCAGAGACCATAAAACTTGGAATTACTCCAAAAATGGAGGACGAGGCATCAATAATGGAGGCATTAATCGATAAAAGAGAAGAATTGATGGTTTCACCAGGTGGAAGAAGAACCCCAACCAGGAGAATGGCCTATTTTCTGAAACCTTGTCTGAAGTCCATCCATGGCTGTGATTTTCTGATTCCCTTTGCCTCTGACCTCCATGCAAACATAGCTCAGGAAGTAAGATACAATGGTTGGCGAAATCCACTGAAAGAGTGGAAAAAATGGGTCAAGAAGATGCGACTCAAGTATGAACATTTATGGATCAAAGCTGGCATACACCATGCAATCCAAGCTTCTACATATGAGATCAACAGGAACAATGAGTTGATTCTTGCTCTTGCTCAAAGATGGTGTTGCAAGACCAACACATTCATCTTCCCTTGGGGAGAAGCAACAATTACATTGGAAGACGTGAAGGTTCGTTGGGGCTACTCTGTTATGGGAGGTTCTGTTTCTAGCCCTCTTGAGACCACTGAGGAGGAGGAAATAGAAGCAAAGCTGATTGCATTGAGAAGCATGTTTATCAAATCGAGAGCTAAAAAGGTAGACCAAGGGGCATGGATGAAGCATTTCATGAACAATGAAAGTGAAATTGAGCATGAGGGTTTCTTATCTATGTGGCTGTCAAGGTTTGTTTTTCCTGCTATATCAGAAAATACCATTTTGAAATTTGTTTTTTCTGCTGCTATACATTTAGCAAGAGGGACTAGAATAGCTTTAGCTCCTGCTGTTTTAGCAAGCATTTATAGGGATTTGAGTTTGCTGAGCAACAGTGTTAGAAGTGCTGCAACAATGAAGTTGAGGGTCACATTGTGGGCACCTTTTCAGATAGTCCAAGTATGGGCTTTGGAGAGATTTCCAGCACTGCATCCAAATCCATGTTCAATTGACCAAGGACAACCCATAATGGCTAAATGGCAAAATGTGAAAATGCTGAAATGTAACAACTTGAATTTGATTCTTGATGGTGCTGGGAGTAGAAATGGCTTTCTGTGGCGTCCATACCAAAATTCTCCACTCCTTTACATTTACAATGAAAAGGATATGTGGATGTGTGATAACCCTTGTTTCGATGATGAGTTTCAGTCATTTGCTCGCACTCTGAGAGTATCTGAGCTGGTCGGTATCGGGTGTGTGGAGCAATATCTCCCACACCGTGTTGCCATGCAATTTGGCATGGATCAAGACATTCCTGGCGTGGTTGCTCCTAGTAACAAGGATCCTTGGATGAGTTATAGCCAGCCAATAATAGACATAAATTTGTGCACTGCATTATGTTCCTCCCAGCCAAAGGTTACTTCTAGGTACTCTAATTGGTGGAAGCAATTGAAATCAGGCAAGGAGGTAGAAGTAGATACAATGAAAGGCTATGATCATTGTCTACAACATTTGCCACCAGCTTTAACTAGGGAGGTAAAGTGTGAACCAACTTTTAGCACACCTTTTACTGGCAAGTTTGGGAGATATCAAGTAGGGAATTCTGAGGATAATGGTCATGAATCAGAAATCAGCAATAGAATTTGTGGTAGGAATAGTGTTAAGGATATGGAAGAAGAAGAAGTAGATGTACCATTTAATCTTGAAAACAGGATTCGAAAGCTAGAAAGATTGATAGCTAAGCTTAAAGCAGCAAAATTTGGCTCTAAAGGTTGAAAATACTTTAGTGTATTGTAGCCTAAGTAAATCCATAGTACTTTGTTGGTTTTAATTACAGACCAATAATTTTTTGCTGATACAGAACCAATTTCCTATTTCTGCTAACTCACTGTGTATGGTGGCATGTTTTCCTGAGATAGTTCCCTTTCTTGGGTACAACCTGTGGTAGTCCCTTTCATCAGTTGTAATTAGCAGTAGGCAAATTAATGTGAAGGGCTGAACTTGAGGATATTATGCAGATCATGTGAATATCAAACTCAATGAAGCTATATATTTTGTTGTATTGAAAGAACATGATGTAATGAAAAGCTTGTGCTTAGAAAATGTTCAAATTTCTTTTCAATGGACTCGAAGAATTTAAGGATAACTTGCTGAACTCCAAGGCTAGTTCTCCTTTCAAGTCGATTTGAACTGTTGTGAGATATTCTAATCATGTAAATATTCAAAAAAGTTTCATTTGTATTATTTTAAATATCAAAGTTGGTTCTTATTTTGGTTTCCATTTATTCTGTGAAGAAGAAAAACATATCTGTTAATACAAAGTCCCCAAATGCTTGTGTCATGGTTGGAATGTGTTACTCAATATCTTACTGGGTTACTTATAAAAGCATTCCTCAAGTCAAATCTGAACAAATATCATAAGATATTACACAAATTTTTCTGTTTCGAAATTGGACAATAAAACAGAGCAGATCTATATAATTCATAGGCAGAACTTAACCTCCTACCATTGTCACCGAATTTGCACCCCGAGTTTTCTTTCTACAACATTTGACAAAAATTGCTTTATCTATTGTGTTTGACAATCGCAATATCCATTATTTGAGAAAAAAAAATATAAAATGAAAAGCTGCATACCACGGTGCAGGGCTCATGGCTTAATTAGCTGCATTAAATTGTTGATTATCTGTATCTTTTTTCTTTGAAATGACTTATCGGTTTCTAATTATGAAAAAAATATATGATTGAAGCTAAGCTAAAATTTATATGATCTTTCATGCAGATGCGGGATGGATTCAAATTTTATTTTTTAAACAAATTTCATTTTGTGACGGATAAATGGATTTGTGATAGCTAAATTCCGTCGCAAAGATTCAGTGATGAACAAATTCCGTCGCAAAATTCCATGATTTAGTGACGGATAAAATCCGTCGCAAATTTCGATGACTTGGTGACGCGCAAGTTCCGTCGCAAAAATCCATGATTTAGTGACGGCTAGATTCCGTCGCAAAATTCGATGATTTAGTGACGGCTAGATTCCATCGCAAAATTGCATGACTTAGTGACGGATATAATCCGTCACAAATTTCGATGATTTAGTGACGGTCAATATTCCGTCGCAAAATTCAATGATTTAGTGATAGAAATATTCCGTCGCAAAATTGAATGATTTTGTGACGGATAAGTTACGTCGCAAATTTTGATGGTTTAGTGACGGTCCGTCGCAATATATTGAAATTTCTATTTCGTGTCTTTTATTTACGGTAGTATCCTTCCTTCCCATTTCCCACTCCCTCTGGTAGGAATTGCTGCAACATTGACATACATTTGTGATGAGAGAACAAAATGGAGGAAGATGAAGCTGAAAATGAACATGGCAAAGAAAGGAATAGTGAGTTGGTTGATTGTAGTTGAAGAAGAAGTGAAATGAAGATAGGTTTACTCACTTCACCATCCTCCTCCACTCTCTTCTTCTTTTCCTCTTCTCATTCCAAATTCAAATTATTCTCCCTTCTTCCCCTTCGCATTCTCACTCTCAATTCCTTCTCATCTCTCCGAATCACATTCACACCCCCTTCTCCCACCATCACCCGCCTATCACGACGACGACTTTTTGACCCTCTTCCCTCTCACACCGATAACTACAAACCCCGAACGCCATTGACAGAGTCGTTCACCGCTTGCGGAAATTAGGCGTGATGTTTTTTTGCGGCGAGAATGGGTTCGAACGATGAGGAGGAGGAGCAGCGGGAGCATGAAGAAGAGGAAGAGGGAGGAAAAGGGTTGAGGAAGAAAACGGTAAAGGCTCCATCTTTGGCGGAATTGGCACTTGGGGTGGAAGAGGTGAAGCGGTTGCGGAGAGCAAAGCTTTCCTTCTTGTGTTACATCTTGTTATTCAGAAATAAATTCAATTTAGGTGGTGAATTATATTGTTCCAGTTGGCGAAAAAATAAGTAAAGTATTACCTGTTTTTCTTCTTCATGTTCCATTTTCTACCTCTGAATTTTTTTCTTGTGACCGAACTTTTTTTGAAGCTCTGCTTCAATTCAAATTAAGTGTATTTTAAAATTGCAAAAACTATGCACATCTCCATTATCTGCCACTGGATTTCAGAATACGATTGGTAATTTAAAGGAAACTTCTGTTTTTTGTGTTTGCTTGGAAGGGATACTTGTAGGGTAGTTCTGGACTTGGAAGCTTCTGCAGTTGTATTCTATTTTTTCAATCCCATTCTGTTAACTAGATTGGAATCATGTTGACTCATGAGCATTAAGTACTTATGTTTGATCCTAATTGTGTGTCTATAGAGCAGTAGTTTTATGTCTGACATAATGGTTTGGCAGTTATCTGCTAAGTGATCAACATGATGGCTTGTTTGCCCATCATAGGGTGACACATTATTGAAAGTTCCATCTTATTATACAACGTAGAATTATTGATTCTGCCTCTTGTTTCTAGAAGGAACTTAAGTTAATTCAATCTGCAGAATCATTTTTAGATCAGTTCTGTAATGAGATTGAGAGCTATGGTCATTAATGTGAAACTTGGTATTGGTTGACCTTGTCAACCCAGTTTTCAAAACTAGCCAACTTGTCTAATATTTACTTTCTGGTGGATTGATGGTAGGATAGGATCGGTAATACTAGTACATAGTTGCATAATATGGAGAGAAAGGTGTATGTCATGCTATATTTTCTGCGCATGTTTAGAAATTCATTGTCATGTTTGGAAATTTTTCGACAATGGATTCCAAAGTCAAAATTAACTCTAGTGAGACATTTATGTGAGTTGATTTTGAGTTTTGAAATTGATTCTGTGGGAAATTAAGCGGATCCAAACATCCTGTGATTTAGGATTGGCTTTGACCTAAAAAGGAACAGATTTTCAGAAGTTGTGTTTTTTAAGCTTAAAAAATGAAAAACTACCCATACAAATATAGGTGACAATATTATCAAGAGTGCAATATTAGTATATGTTATAAGAGTACTGGAAAAAACTTCCTAAGTATTTCAGAAATAGAACTGCTATTTCTTACTAAGGTCTTCAAGCACGAATGGGCAGAAAGGCCCCAAAAAAAATTAACCAATAAAACATTCTGAAAGTGTTATGTTCATTTGGATGTTGAGCTGGTTTCGAACTCTGTTGATGGGTGAGATTATCCTATTTTGTCAGGAAACAAGATAATCGTTTCTCATATGCTAATTTCAATGCTTCTTTACTAACAACAAACATTATTTTTCAGAAAATGTTACAAGTTAAACCACAAGTTGTGGCGTGATGGTGGTTGCTCACCTCGTCTCTTAACCCTGAGATTTGAGGTTCGATGCTCATCGAAATATAACACATTTCGTGGTCAGCCATTTACCGTTTAGCGTAGACACTCGTAGCGAGATGATTAGTTATTGTTATGGGCAGACGCGGTTGATGATGTGGTTTCAACCGAAAAAGAACATGTTACAAGTTTGTGAAAGAAATTTATTTACCAAATATTCTTATTTTGGCCAAAGAAATTTATAATTTGTTGAAAACTTTTAAATTGGCTGAAATACAATGTCAAACACATTAATTGTTCTTGAAATATGCTAACTGTTTTAGCCTCATCAAAAGCTTCTTATATACTATTCTATTTCTTTTTATTTAAAGGGGTAATATTGTTCTAGATTTTGTTTCAAGTAGATCCACTCATCTTACTCAGATCAATCAAGATCTAATGTGAATTTCCAATAACAAATGTTTTAATTAAGAAAGCAAAAAATAGGAGAGAAAAGTACACACACCAAACTCCTTTTAACGATTTGGTTAAATGCGTGGCATCCAGCTTCTATTTAAGGTCAACTCTCATAAGACATGTCCTCCATTATTATGTTAGAGAAGACGTGTGAAATGTCCTACATTGTTGTAACAGATAGATTTTCGGTAATAAGAGCCATAGTTTTAAACATGAATGACTCACTTTAGTTATTTTTGGTTTTGCAAATTTGACCAAGTCTTCATTTCCTGTCCGAACTCATAGAGAGGCCTTGACGAAAAGAAAGAAAAAAAAAACGAATTAGCAAAATAAACCATGTCGAATGGGAAAGATTCTCTGAACCCAGAAAATCAAGTACTGTTTTGCATGGCCAATGTTTGAAGAATTAAGAAACACATCTTAGATAGATTTTAATGCATGATTTGTGTAGCTGTGTGTATAAGGTTTCTCTTGCATTGGATTATTAAAAGTTAGCATTATCTGGACAGCCAATGCAGGAAGTTTTGAGATTTTGTAAATGTGGGGTTTGATCAATCAAAATTGTAGAAGTAGAAAATGAGTTGCTTCCCATGTTGCACGTCATCACAAGAGAGGATCAATAAGAAGTCATTGAAGAAGAGCATTAAGGAATACCATGAAGCAAAAGTTCTAGCCTCATTTTCCAACATCTCTTTTAAAACTGGTAAATTTCTCATTGCTAATCTTCACCCTAATTGGAAAAATGTTCTATCTATCCCTTCTGAGTTGCAGGTTTCTCATCATTGTATTGTATGGTTTACACCCCCAAAATTCTGCAGCTTAATAGATCATGTCTTGTGCTTAAAGTTATTTTCTTTATAAATCATTTGCATGTACTTTCAAGATTCTCTAAATATTGTGATCTAAAATGCAAACATATGTAATGTTTCTAGAGTCACAATAGGTTTCATCCATTCATTTTTTCGTTTGGATGGTGCATAGGTTTTATTAACTCTAATAACAATTAGCTTATAATGAGAAGTATGCAGAATTCTAGAGTTCAGGCCTTCATACTCTACTTTATACTTCAATGGATATTTCTTTCTATTTGTCAATCTTAAAAAGGTTGGATAATGATTTCCAAGCCGCAGATACAAAATTTGTCTGATAGCATGTTTGAATCTGCTTATTTTATATCAAAATCAAATTTGTCACCCAAAAGCTAATCGCATAAGTTTCTCTCCAGAATTAATTTTGATTTTAGAATCAAATATAGAAGGATTTCTATTTTTACAGAAATAGAGTTTTGAGTAGATATGATGCAAGTGTGGTGGTGGATGCAAGCTGAAGGCATGATGAAGTAAGGAATATTCACGGCAGAGCACGGTAGAGAATGTACCTGCAAAAGAATGCTCAAGTCAGCTTTTAGATGAGAAAGAATAACTCAAAGTCATAGAAGAATATTCAATGAGCAACATGAGTAATGCTCATGTAATTAAACCATTAAATCTATATTTATAATGTGCAATATGACTTGTGTTTGAGGCGCTTGGCCTTAGAGAAATCATCGTGAATGACTTCAGATTTAATGACCACGCTTGAGTAGCCTTTGTGTCATTGTCTTTGCCTGCTCGGTTTTACTCAACTGACTATTCGAGCAAGATAAATCTAACTTTGGTTGTCCTGGCCGGCCAACACTGCATTCACTCAATTGAAAGTGAGTCATCCAGGCCGTCCGGGACGATATTGGGGTTTTTTGGTCTTTATGGTCCGCCAAAACAATTTCCAAACATGCTATCAGCCTTCTAAAATACTTACTTTCTCGAAGATAAATAATAGTGCTGAAAACTCTAACAAAACTTTGTATTGTAGATAGTGGCAAGCGAAAGTTCATAGCAAATGAGATAGCAAAGCTTGGGAAAGGAAACATTACCTCCAAGATTTTTACTTACCGTGAGCTTTGTGCTGCAACTCAGAACTTTCACCCTTCCAATTTGATTGGTGAAGGAGGCTTTGGGAGGGTGTACAAAGGATGCATTAAAAGCACAAATCAAGTACTCTCTAAACTTCTCTTTTGATTATGATTAGGTTAAGGAAGAGGCTTATTCAGTTTGAATTGTATGTATATATGTAATATTCTAATTGGCAAGTTATATGCAGGTTGTTGCTGTGAAGCAACTAGACAGGAATGGATTTCAAGGAAACAGGGAATTTCTTGTAGAGGTTTTGATTTTGAGTCTTCTGCACCACCCTAACCTTGTCAACTTGGTAGGGTATTGTGCTGAAGGTGAACAGAGGGTTTTGGTATATGAATACATGATCAATGGTTCTTTAGAAGATCACCTACTTGGTAAGAAAATGTACTTATTACACAATGCCATTGTCATATAATGCATAACATCTAAAATCTAGAATTGCATCCAATTTAAATAATGAAATTATTTTAAGTCAAGAGTAGGCAGCAATATAACCTTATCAATACAAAGTAATTGTTTTCTAGAATTTACTTGATATAGTGGTATTCTAGCACCATAGAAATTCCACGTTTTGAAGCATGGTTGCATAACACTATCTTTATCTATTGGAATCTTTTTGTGATCTAACCAACATCAAAATGGTTATCAGAAAGAACTCCAGAAAGAAAGCCCTTGGACTGGCAAACTAGGATGAAAATTGCAGAAGGTGCAGCAAAAGGACTTGAATATTTACATGATGTAGCAAACCCGCCGGTGATATACCGCGATTTCAAAGCATCAAACATACTGTTAGATGAAGACTTCAATCCAAAGCTCTCTGATTTTGGACTTGCAAAGCTTGGTCCAACTGGGGATAAATCACATGTATCCACCAGAGTGATGGGAACTTATGGCTATTGTGCTCCTGAGTATGCATCAACAGGGCAATTAACTACAAAATCAGATGTCTATAGCTTTGGAGTAGTGTTCTTGGAGATGATCACAGGAAGAAGAGTCATTGACAATTCCAGGCCAACAGAAGAGCAAAATTTAGTCATTTGGGTATGTCTAGAAACCTTTTTTCATGTACCAAAACTCATAGCATAGAAACATCAGTAGTGAATGATACGTAGACATCCAAACAGTTAAACACTTCATTTTTCTCTCCATTTCTCTTCTTATCACATCACGTCACATCACGTCATATGTCACATTCATTACTTTTATCTCTTCTCATTCTTTCTCACTTTGGGTGTCTGCACTATAAGGATATCTACAAATAATTCTCCTAGTACCATTTCTCTCTAGAGTAAAGAATGTTTCTTGTTTTCAGGCACAACCACTTCTAAGAGACAGAAAGAAATTTAAACTGATGGCAGATCCATTGATGGAAGATAACTACCCTGTAAAGGGTCTTTACCAAGCTCTAGCAGTAGCAGCAATGTGTCTCCAAGAGGAAGCAGATACACGGCCTTTGATCAGTGATGTAGTTACAGCTCTTGACTTTTTGGCAAGGAAGAAATTAGAAGGGGATGAAGAACGACATGCAAAAGAGACTTCTTCTGCTGCTCAGAATGAACATGACAATGAAGATAAGGATGATGGTGATGATGATAGCAATGATGAAGATGACGAGGATGATGAAGATGAAGATGCGGATGAGGACGATGAAGAAGAAGATGGCAATAATAATAAGGATACCAGAGAATAGTGAATGGAAATCTAACTTCAAAGGATAACCTTCATATGCTCATCTTGTGGAAGGTTGAGGAACTTCCTCATGTGGTAAAATATGATTATATGATTAGGATTCTCTGTGTGTAAACTTCAAATGATATTGTCATGTTGAAATTTTGTATTTATTGTTTATAAGTATTAAATAGATGAGAGGCTTCAATATTTATGAAGATAAAAATAAATACAATATTTCACTTGACATTATCATATGATATGAGAGGATCTTAAGCTTGTCCACAAGGAAAAACACAACCTCATACACTATCCAGTCAAGTCAAGGCAATTCTAAATTTCAACACCTACTTATCAATCTCTCAATCTTATTGACATACCACTCAATTGTATGAGTAGGGAGTTAGATTTCCCACCCAATATACCCAATTTGGAACTTCAGTTCTGTGTAGTAATTGTCCTAATTACCCCTGATATTACATACATTTCGGGTTTTAAAATCCCGGAACACTAGTTGATGCATGTTCCGGGTTTTGTAATCCCAGAACAGATACTGAATGTTGTACACCGGTTTATAAATCGCGCTATGCATATAAAAATATCTTCCGGGAATTTAAATCCCGAAATGATATTTATTCAATATAAACAAATTCCAGGAATTGTACCGAAAAGTGTATATGCATACCGGATTTTTAAAACCCGGAATTCAAGCTAAAATGTCTTCCGCGATTTTGAATTCCATAATGATATTTAGCTTCCGGGTTATATATCCCGGAGGTGTAACTGGGAAAAATTTAAAACTATGTTAAAGTGGATCCCTAATGTATAGCTACCGGATTTTAAAATCTCGGCACTCATATTTAAATATATTCCGATAATATAATTCCCGAAATGCTATTTAATTTCCAGTTTATATAATCCCTGTATTCATTTGTCATGTGCTCCGAGAATAATATCCCGGAAGTGGTAACTTGAATGTTTCCAGATTGTATATTCCGGAAGTTAACTCAAATGGAATTTTATGTACTAAGTTATACATATCGGAAGGATAAGTCTACAAATTGGTCTACCAAAATATATACTCCGGTAGTACACTGTTAATTTGGACTACCGAATTATACAAATCGATTTGGGAGAGGAAATGAGTGGAGTGTGAAGTTATTTACAAATAAGGGTATTTTTAGAATTTTAAAAAATTGATTTGAGTGCCATTTTAGGTGCTGGTGGGTATGAGTAACCTTATGTAGAGTTTTAAAAAAATAACCTTATGTATGATATTAACCATGGCAACAACTAGTGCCCTTTTCTTCAACATCTAATGTGCATAAATTGTTTTCATATTTGGATGTACATACATAAAAAAACATTATTGATAAGTTATAAGAAGAAGTTTTGGTGCAGGAGAATTGATTGATTAAGAGTGAATTCCAATTGGCCTTTTAAAACTCCCAATAGAAGTTCAATGAAAAGGTATGTGACCAATCAAACGGTAACACTAGGAGAAGTGACCCTACAAGGTGATATAGAAAGTTGTTGGCTGAACTGCACTTTGTGATCCTCTTAATTTAGTCTATATGTGATTTTAATTCCCTCATAAATTTTTGAGTTGATTTAATCCCCAGTGATTTTGATTAATTTGTTCAGGACGAAACAACTCCTTCTGTTTGTGAATGAAAATATCATCTTTATGAAGATAATGTCCACCTTTTAATCTATTATGTAATTCAAAACAATACAATTATTTTCATTAACTAAGTTATATATATATATATATATATATATATAGGGTTAAATTAGTTTTTATGAATTAGATTTGATTCCTCTAAAATATTTGTATAGTTTTCAGTCCCTAACATTAATAAAATGAGTGAACATATTGAAGAGGTTTAAACTGCCACTAAAACAAAAAATAAATAATTTCTGACGGTTAAAAATCACATCTAATACATAAAAGCTGTTACAAAAGTACGACAATCACTAACTTCACTTATTTTAATAATCTTTAAGACTAAAAGCTATAAATTTTATTGAAGAGACCAAATTTAACTCACATTTATTTTATTAGAGTTAAAAGCATATTTAACCCATATATATATACACACACGTGTAGGCGTATGCGCGTGTGCGAGTTTGGAGGTTCTAATATCACCTGAACCTTACCTGCTCCTCCGAATTTGTCCTTGTGTAACAATTAAATTATGAAAATAGTTAAATAATAATGTTTAACCGGTATATTTTATTAAAAATATGATTTGATTTTTATTTTAAATATTCTTGATGTATATTTTCATTAATCATTTTTTTTTTGTTACATTTCATTAATCATTTGAATTAAAATGTATTTCCTACCTGGTTTATTTAGAAAAATATATATAAAAAATAAGATTAAATAAAAAGTCTAAAAATAACAAAGTATTGAGTTTTTGGAATCCAACAAAGATAGGGTTGGATATCCTAATTTTATCTCTGTCTTCATAAAATCTAACCTGAAAATACACCTCTCTTAATCAGCACACCAGCTACCTCCACTCCACCTTCACAATTTTCATTCCTTTAAATTAATAATAATTTTACTATTTAAAAAAACAACATAAAACAAAAGTTCCTTTTTTTTTTTTTAATTTCTTCCACTTTGTTTGTTCTCTGTACTGTAGGTGTGAGAAGCTTCAAAAGTTCAAAGTGGCAGGGTTTATGGCCTCCTCCACTTTCCATTACCATTCATAATCTCCCTCTCTTTTCTTCTCTCATGCTCTCACTCTTCCCTGCTTCACCACCGCACCCACTGGTGTCGCAACTCAAATAAGGCCTTCAGAACCAGACCCACCTCTCCTATTCACCCCCTTTTGCCGCCGCAGCCACCAAGCTGGGGAGGCTTGTGGGTGCCATTGCAGCCATGAGGGTCTCTTCTCAGACCACCCCTTTCAGACCACCGTACTATTGCCCCTCTTGCTTCCGCTTCTCTCACTCCTCTTCCCGCCCTTTCCTTCTCCCTCTCTCTTATTGGTCCTTCTCTGTTTCCTCTGGACCACAACGCAACAGGTTCGTTCCTCCTCCAAAGTTTTCATCTTTTGCCTATTGGGTATTGTTTTCAGCTTGCCCCATGTCTTGAAATCCTTTCATAAAATGATACTTGGCGTTTTTAATGAATGATCACTTGTTTTGGCTTTTTTTTTCGTGATATGTGTGTACCATGTCTGTTGTTTTAAGAACTATGTTGAATGCCTGGAAGAATTTGATTTACTGTGGATTACTATTCAGCTAACTATCTTGTTCTTTGCCTGAAGTTTATTTGTGTATGTCTGTTGTGTGTTCAGAAATATTCCTTTTATGAAATGTTTGGATGCAGGATTTTAGAGGGGAAGGGATGAGATTTTCATTTTTGAATTAATAGAGTTACATAATATTTATAAAATAATCAAGGGACTATGACATTAAGTTTATGTCTTTTTGAAAATCTACCATTTTATTCTTTTTATTGTAAAAAAATGTTAAAGAGAGATCATTAGTTTGAAATGAAAATTTTAGGGCTTCTTTAGATAATGAAAGTGTTTTTTGTTTTCATTTCCTGTATTCGCATTTAATTACAGAAATGTCAACTTGTTTTCACTTTGTTTCTACACTGAAAACAGTTTTTTACATGGCTTTACGATTGTTTGTAGCTTGATGTTTATCTTGATAACTTTTCGAATATGTTAGTTACTTACTTTCAGCAAGTGATTAAAAACATTAACAGCAACTCAACATTGAATAGCTTTACTAGGAACAGAAGCAGAAGTTCTAAACCATGAAGTAAGTAGTATGTAAATCAGTAAATGACATGACCCTGTTCTATCTATGGTAGTTCTATCTCTTCTGCAAATTTTGTTATTTTTATTTGAAATTGATATTTTGCATTACTCATCAAACAAAGTGCAAGCTGAAATCGTTTTGTGTTGATTGTTGACTTTTATAGTGTAGAGATCCTTGTTCCCCCAGGTTTTAAAAGGTTGAAACTGGTGACCACTTTCTAATTCATTATTTTCTTACTACAATACCTCTGATGTGCTGATGATGTTTTACTATTTCAATTTATTCATAGTCACTTAAAATTACAGTTCCAGTTGAAAAATGTAAGGCAGGCAATTAGGGACATCTTATTATCCTGCGATTAACTATATGTAAATGTGGATTGTGGACTATAGTGGCTAAAATGATATGCTGGGTAGTGGAAATGTTATATTATTATTCATGACTTTTCAAAAGTGAAAATTTGTATTATTATACCCCACACACCTACCTAAGGAGTTTTTTTTCCTTTGGCTAGTGCATGGCTGCATAGTCTTGTTTCCCCTAGGTGTTTGTTATTTATATTGCATCTCCAACAGGCTAGAGTGAAAAGTAAAATATGCTATTACATTTCATTGACTGGTTCCTTTCTAATTTTTGCATGATATGAGCAGCAGAAGAAAAATCCAATCAATCCAGATTGCTAATGACGTCCTCCAAAATAGCACTGTGTCTATTAATTGTCTTCAATCTAGAAAAGTTTCATACTGTCCAAAGAGAACATCTTTTGGGTCGAATAAATGCAATGTCATGCGGCATGACCATTATTCTCCAGCACGTATTTCAGTTATGAAATTTTCAACTGCAGCATGTAGATTGTATAGAACCCCTTGTGGGGATGAATTAGGCTGGGCTATGCGTGTTAATGAATTGTCTCAAAGAAAAGAGGAAGTGCGTGCTCTGAACCCACACAGTTCTTATCCATCTAATACAACTGCTTCTAATGATCAGAAACATGTTGTTTCTAAGAACAGGGGGCACAATCTTATGCTGCAGGATCTTGGTCGACCTACATCATCTTCTGTTGAACATTCTATAGTAAACAACTCAAAGGTATTGATAGACACGGAAAGAGTGAGCACCCAGTCAAATGTATCCTCATTAAAGGCCAGTGAGGAGAAAGTTGATAGAGTTAATGGCAATGACTGTTTGGGTACAAGTACAAATGCTAAGGATGCAACTCATGCAACAACTGTGCTGAAAGCATGGAGTGCTGAGCAATCAAAACTTCGGGACAAGCTCTGTAGTATCTATAAAGACATATTGGTTGTTAATAATATTTCTCTTGCAGAGGATGTTGCTAGGATGCTTACAGTAAATTACAGGCATCTTATTCATGCATGTGATACTGAGGTACAATTCTTGACTTTGTTAACTTGTGTTATGGTTGTGCCCCAATTGCAACATTGCACATACCTAGATTATCTTTTTATTGGATGTGTCCTTTTTAACTCATACAAATTGAAATGATATATTATTCTCTTAAACACTTTCTTCAACTGTGAGCTCATTAACAGTTGTATCAGTATGAATCGCTTGGCTACTTGTATTTCACAAACGTTCAACATGTAATATCTACCAATTTTTAACGTCTTGAAAGGTGGCCAAAATAGATGTCAAAAAAGAAACACCAGTAGATCATGGGGAAATAATATGCTTCAGTATTTATTCGGGTCCAGAAGCTGATTTTGGAGGTGGAAAGTCTTGTATCTGGGTAGATGTCCTTGATGGTGGAGGCAAAGAGATATTAAATAAGTTTGCTGAATTTTTTCAAGATTCGTCCATCAAAAAGGTAAACTTTTCTTTCTTCTAAACCTTCCTTTTGTTTTTCGGTTTTTCCAGTCCTGTCTATTATCTTGATGTGTGGAACATCTTAAGGGTCCGTTTGGTTTAGATTTTGGTAGAATTGATTTTGTTTGGATGGTAAAATGAAGTCACCCTTGAAGTATAAATCACAATTCACAAGTATGCTTTTGAAAATTGCATAAGCATGGTAGTCAAATCACAAGTTCACGTGTAGGAGCAGACAATTCGACAACTTTTGTTTCTGATCCCATTCACACAAAGGATCATTTCTTGGTAGGATTATGTGGGATTGTTGGGTGATAGAGATGCGCAATAAGCATTCGACTATTTGCTTTTAGTTTGTTACCAGTGTATTATTAAGTTGTTAAAAAACTGTTAGTAAGGTAGCAATAGCTGTTGACAAGACAGCTAGTAGTTACAAGTTTGTTATCCCTAAAGCTTCTTGCTGAAGATAAATCCCTAAGATTCAGTAGACAATAAATGTATAGTTTCCCTTCTGATTTGTATCAAGCTCAGTTTTTAATAATACAAATATAGTTCATCTTTTCTCTCGACTGACAATTCTATCATTGGGGAAGATTGTGAAACCTCAGACTGCTTGAGTTGGGCACAATTGTTTTAAACCTTCTCCATTTGACCTTCACCTTTGTTTTTCATCATCTCCCTTCGACCCACACCTATAACCCACATGTGACATGCCTCTGTTTTTCATCTTCTCCATCTGGTGTCTGTTTTCCAGACTTCGAGTTCAACTTCTCTGCCTCTCTGGTTTTGATAGCAGCGGAACAGGGGAGATGTGCTGGTAGATGTTCTTTTGCACATAGGAAGAGGGACGCAGTTGGTCATGGTGAGGTGTGGGTTCTAGTATGGCTGTAGGTGCAGCATCAGATGCTAGTTTTGGCATTTGTGGTTCAATGGGTCATGCATGCATGGGTTTTGAATTTTGTTTTCATGGTATTTTGTATCTTGTGCTTATGAATGAAGATGAATGAATTGTAAGCATGTGCATGAATGAATGGAATTGAAAGGTGTACGCTGTGAGGAAGGGGAAATGTAGAAAAATGAAATGAAAATTTTACATTTTTTGTGATAAATTTAAATTTTGTAAGTAGGAGATGATGACTTTTATGTGCTGAACAAAGAATGTGCATCTTGTTAAAGGAGGAATATTTGATAAATTTGGTTGTGAAGGGCCATTTAACTTTCTCATTTTGTTGTAACTTAAACAGAGAAGAGCCTTACCTTTTTCAGAGTGTCACCTATTGCTTAATTCCTCTCACTCACGCGAACACATTGCGGATTAAATATTGACTATTTGACTTAACTTCCAGTTTCATCCTGGCCACCTCCAAACATGCTAATGATCAGTGTCTTCCTTTGCATTTTTTTCTTAAAATTTCTGAATTGAATGCCTTTATATTTTTCATCACAACGGAAACCTAGAAATCCTCTCCTGGGTGGTGCTTGATCCTCTCTATGGACCAAGTGAGTAAATTATGACAGTTGGGTTTGGTCTATGCCTTCATTGCATTGCAAGTACTGATCCCTTCTCCTGCAGCCAACTAATTTGTTATAGAATTATTTGTTTTATACTTTTACCTACTTACAGGAGGAGGCCTACCTCTTTAATGAAGTGTTTGTCAGTGATGTCCATTCCATCAGCAGTGATAAAATCATGGCCTATTTGTTTGTACTTCTGTTAAGAGGAAAAAAGAGATTTTTTAAATAAAAAATGTCTAAAGGATTTTAAAATAAATGGATTTTAGAGAAGGAAACAAAAACCCTAAAAGAAAAAGTCAGTTACAGTGTTTCTCTCAAAAGCTAAAAATAGAAGCTTCTGTTTAAACAACTTTATCATAAAAGTTCTTTATTAAAAAGCTTATCCACTTGCATAATTCTAGCTTCATAAAGCAATAACGACTTCATTTCAGTGGGTTTGTCTGCCATGGGATTTAAAATAACTTTTGGAATAATAAAGACATGGTGCATTTTGTAGGTGTGGCATAACTATAGCTTTGACTGTCATGTTATACAAAACTATGGATTCAAGGTTTCTGGATTTCATGCTGATACGATGCACATGGCACGACTATGGGATTCATCAAGACGTTGGGTTGGTGGTTATTCTCTTGAAGCACTTACTGGTAACAAAGAGGTCATGTCTAGGGCTCAGCTGAACTGTGAAAAGGATTTGATTGGTAAGGTATCAATGACAACTATATTTGGTCAGAAAAAGGTTAAGAAAGACGGATGTGAGGGTAAAAGGATTACCATAGCTCCTGTTGAAGTGCTGCAAAGAGAGGATCGTACACCTTGGATATGTTATTCCGTCTTAGATGCCAGATGCACTATGAAGCTTTATGAGAGCCTAAAGAGTCATCTATCAGATATGGACTGGAAACTTGATGGAGCACGTGTTTTAAGCCAAAACATGTATGATTTTTACAAGGAATATTGGCAGCCATTTGGTGAGCTTCTAGTCAAAATGGAATCTGAAGGAATGCTAGTTGATCAGTCATATCTTCAAGTCATAGAAAAGGTGGCCAAAGAAGAGCAACATGCAGCGGTTAATCGATTTAAAAAATGGGCATCTAGGTATTGTCCTGATGCCAAGTATATGAATGTTGGAAGTGATGCACAGTTGCGCGTCCTGCTCTTTGGTGGCACTGTGAACAGGTGCACCTTATTTAAATCTTTTGTGGAGCATTTGTTTCTAACTGAATAAATTGATAATTTGGAAGTTGAAGTTGGTATCATATCATGCAGTATGATTTTATGATAACATGCTTTCTATAATTTATCAATTTATTTAAATATATATAATAGGCTATTATATCAAATTATCTCTTGGCACGGTTGCGCGTCCTGCTCTTTGGTGACACTGTGAACAGGGGCACATTATTTAAATCTTTCGTGGAGCATTTGTTTCTAACTGAATAAATTGATAATTTGGAAGTTGAAGTTGATATCATATCATGCAGTATGAGTTTTACTATAACATGCTTTGTATAGATATCCGTTATGCTAATATCATTATAATTTATCAAGTTATCTGCATATATATAAGATAGGCTGTTATATCAAATTATCTCTTGTGCAGATGTTAACTGCATATGTGTATGTTGAATTTTGGATCTGAAGGGCTTTGTGGTTCTATTCTGAGGCTCTTATTTATTTTGCTTTAAAAATTAAAACTTAGTTTTTTATGTTTTAAGTGAACTATCATTTTTAGTTATAATTTGGGACGTTAGTGTTTTTTTGGCATTCTTCTTCACTTAAAACAATTCAACTGTAAAACTTCCAGTTCTACTGCTCTATAAAGTGTAATTCAACTTATGGTTCTCATGGAACTGTGACAGCCATGCCATTGTGTTCTATTCACAGAAATTTTTTTTCCCCTAACTTTGGCCTTTTTTTTCCCTGACTGAGTTCAAGATACTTCTAATACTACATTGTTTAGTATAAAGTCAGCAGTCAGAATTTCTTTAGTTTTATTTTTTAAATATTGTTTATATTCTTTGTTAGTTTACTGTCAATTGTTTCAACTAGTGGGATGAAGGAATAGTGTCCTTGAGGATCTATTCTATTTGTTTTAATATCAGAATCATAACTATGTGAATGTTCCTTTGATATTTTTGTATGATGCTCTGGCTGAGTTCATAAAGAGGGAAGTTGCAATTCTATTAATGAAGCATATTATTCTCGGCTATTAAATGAAATCATGTCAAGTATATAGATGAAAATATAGCTTTTATTTATCCTGCTTCATTATTCATTGCAGAAAAAACCATGATGAGGCCATTCCAACTGAGCGAATTTTCAAAATTCCCAATGTTGATAAAGTGATTGAAGAAGGCAAGAAGGCTCCCACTAAACTTCGTGATCTTAAGTTGAATAGCATTGGCTGTAACCTTAGAACTGAGATGTACACAGCTAGTGGTTGGCCCTCAGTTAGTGGTGATGCTTTAAAGGCCCTGGCTGGCAAAGTTTCTTCTGAATATGACTTTAGTGAGCCTGGTAACTTGGAACTTGATGATGAAGATGGAAATCCTTCTCAAATTGAAGTTGAACCTGTAGAAATAGACCAAACTGCTTACGGAACAGCCTTTGCTGCTTTTCCAACAGAGGAAGAAGGGAGAGAAGCTTGTCATGCAATTGCTGCTTTATGTGATGTCTGTTCAATTGACTCTTTGATCTCTAACTTCATCCTTCCCCTGCAGGTAATTATTCTTTTTCCTTTTTAGCAATTTTTTTTTTGGACTTCTTCCCTGTTGTGGTTATTTTTATTGGTTTTCAAGCTACCCCTGTAAACATGCTTACCCAATGTGATGGGCTAGAGTAATGTCATTCATAAATGCATTTGAAAGTTGAAACATAGTTGGGGCTGTTCATATTTGTGGATGTGAGAGAGAGGTTAGAATTAGGAGCACATGATTAATCCATTGGCTGAATGAACTTAGAAGGATGACCTTGTTCTAGGAAGCACAGACACAGCTGGAAGGCTGCCATACCGGTGATCTACATAGCTCTAACATGGACATGCCAGTGACACCCTTGGATACGTATCTGTGTGGTGTTCTCCTCTTTTTAGTCAGATTGTTCATCACCAGCTTGTCAGACATAGCTGTGACATAGACTGACACGGTGTTCGCTGTCATTACCGACTCATAGACGTCGAGTTTGACAGCCCCACTTACAGATGCAGAGTTGCAGATCTTCTGTTTTTTCTTTCAGCTTGCAGGGAGATGGCTTTTGTGGCACTGCTGACTGCTGAGGCTCTGATCGGTTTTGAATTTGGTTTACAATGACTTCCACTTAAACCCTACAATTCCTCTGTAGTCTAATAGTCTTTATTTAAGAGAAAAAACTGCAGTCACCTAGTGTAACAGCAAAATAGATAGTGTAAAACTGATCTATAAAAAAGAGCGGCTCAAAAGTAATGCTTCAAACTTTGTAGAATATATGATAAATTTAGTAATAGAAAATATCAAGTAAAAGGTATTTAATTAATATATGATAAATTTTATTATCAAGTTGTAAACTTAATAGTTTTTTACTATTATTGTTTATCAAGTTTAATATATTGAACAAAGGGTTAAATATGTTTTTAGTCCCTGACATATACACCATAATCTAAAATGGTCCTTGTAAAAGGCTTAGGCTTTGGACTTGTATCGACAACAATGGGCAAGAATGAATCTATATTTTCTGGTTCACAATATAGCAAAAGTGATAGCAAAATAATACATAGTCAATTTTACTCGTGTATGTTTTGAACAATCTAGTTGGACTGGACATTATGGCTATTGTAGTCGTAGATGTGCCTAAGCTGGCTATTATGGCAGACAACCATATCTATTTTTTATCATACTCACGTTTACCGTTATTCGTATGTTTTAATTTAATATCAGTTGGGGTTCTTGATTTCTGTTCTTAATTTTTTGGTTGAGTTGATGTGTTTGAAGAAGGTGAAGATCATGAAGACGATGAGCACTTAAACTTGTGAAAAAGGAGGACTAAATTTGATGAAAGAAAATGTTAACGGACTAAAGTGAATGTGAAATGTCCACGTAGGGCGCCTATGTGGACAGGTTATTGGTTAAAAAAATTCCACACAAGCTTTATGACATCACGAGGACTTTTTTAAAACAATAAAATTGTCAGGGATGAAAAGCTATAAAAAAATTTACAAGTATCATATTAGATTATGGTGTATATGTTAGGGACTAAAAACATATTTAACCCTTTAACTAATACATGATAACTTCAAAATCAGAATATTTATTATAAATCTTAATATTATTCTGTTATGGATTATCAAAATTATTTTTCACACTCTAATATCAAATCAAATTACTAATATAATATTTGACATGAATATTTAATATCTAAAACAGCAGACTATCTATTGTAATTTATTACTAAGGATACTCGTATTGGATGTAGAGCCGGAGGAGAAGAGATTGAATAATTAATATAATATAATATATTTTCTTTAGTAATCTTATTATGCTATGATTTTTTATATATATACCGTGCATTAGCTATGTTCTGTCATATTATTTTTAGATTGTGCCCAGTCATGTCAGTGTCATGTTCGAATCCCATCTTGTGCCTGTGCTTCCTAGATGTTGGTAGATAGAGTATAGACTGCATTTATATTGTAAATTTGTGACAAACTCACAATTAGGTTGTTTATCTCTGCTCTATGTTATAGCTTAATCTGTTCTCAATGGCAGGGACATAATATATCAGGAAAGGATCACCGTGTTCATTGTTCCATAAATATCAACACGGAGACTGGGCGCTTGTCAGCAAGAAGGCCAAGTCTGCAGGTTATTCCTACATGCATGACATATTAGTTGTTGGTTTAGTTGAAATTTGTTAAACGCCTTAAATTTTTCTGTGTCATCTGTAAATGTATATTTACTGATTGTAGTATGAGACCTTCATCTCTTAATAATCTGTTTATGCACATTTAATTATTTGTTTTTTGTATTAATAATAGCTTCCTTCCCCATACAGAATATTGTTGGAGTGCAGAGATCTTTACATTGAATTTTCAATTAGAAGTACTCGCTTTCTCGTCAGATATCTTATTGGTCTTGATGCATTATCTCTTAATTTTTAGTTACTTGAGCTCACGGTTATTTATACTGTACTATGAATCTATGCGACTTTTTATTTAAACTCTTGACATTCAAATATATGTATTACATTTACTAGATTAATTGTTTGATTTTAAAAAGTAGACAGATTATATCTAATGTTGTGAGGACTGAATGGGATGTAAAACTAGTTAGGGATGTTACAGAATTTAGTTAGTTAGTTAGTTAGTTAGTTAGAGGGGATTAGTCAAACAAATAAGTTAGGGGGTATTAGGTAAGAAGGGTAGTTCATTTTTATTAGCATGGCAAACAAAGTAGTAGCTCTCGTTTGTAAGGGATTTACTTGGAAGGAGATCTCTCTCATCGTTCTGTTCATTTCTCTGTTGTTTACTAAAATCATTCTATCCTTTTCTCTATTTCCATTGTGGATTTGTGACAAATATATAATTCATAAATTAGAATCAACCTGCTTTGGAGAAGGACCGATACAAAATCCGTCAAGCATTCATAGCTGCTCCTGGGAATTCTCTTATAGTTGCTGATTATGGACAGGTTAGTAGTTGTCTATCTGTCTAATTGAACTAGTTGCAAGAAATTTCATTCTGTTGATGGAGCTATGGATTGTTACAGCTGGAACTTAGGATTCTTGCTCACCTTGCTGATTGTAAGAGCATGTTGGAAGCCTTTGAAGCTGGTGGAGATTTCCATTCAAGAACTGCAATGAATATGTACTCATATATTCGTGAAGCAGTTAATGAAAACCAAGTGCTTCTTGAGTGGCATCCTCAACCTGGTGAAGACAAACCCCCTGTTCCTCTTCTGAAGGTAACTTGTCTTCTGATCTACTTATAGTTGGGCGGTAATAACCTTGTCTCAAAGTATGCAAATTTGTCTTTCTTGTTAGTTTGGTATATGTTGTAACTGATAGTTTGTCAGTTATGAGCATACTACTTTCTGTTTACATTGGGCATAGTTCTCTCAATTATAAGTACAATTAAGATATGAAATTAAAGGCCTGTATTTTTTTATTCACTTTTGTGCTTGTTAATTGATTTTATAGAAAAGTGAGCCTATGAAGTCTTAACATAAACCTGAAATATAAATCTTTAATGAGAGGCAGGAGGGATTATGAGGGAATATATTTTTATAGAGAACTTAAAGTTCTTTATCACCAGATATGTTGTTGGGGGACCTAAGATAAGAAATCTAAAAATTTCAAGATAGCTTCATTGATTTTTTGTTTCCCAAAATAAGGAAGTTGAAATTCCATCTCATAAGATAAAGTTTCCAAGATAGCCATTACTTCTCTGTTTTGGCCATTCATAACACTCAGTCCTTGTGTATTTCAATTTCCTTAAATTTTTAAAATGTCGCCATCCAAACACAACCGGAGAAATTTAGTAAAGATTGTATTGCGAAGCATGAATAAGAATAGCATCATCTGAATCTGAATAACGGACAAACATGTTTGATGAATAACCCAAGAAGGCGAAAGAAAATAGTTTCTGTGTATTGGCTGCCACCTTTAGTAGCTTAGTTAAGGAAAAAAATTAATAGAGGGAATTCTCTCCTAGTACAATATTAGTAAAATCATTTGACGAATAGCAACCTGAGAAGACGGATAATTCATTAAATATTAAGACAAATAACCAGAATTCAAGAACTTATCACCATAAATAAAGGAAAGCTCCTGCATACTTCTAAGGGTGAAAGCATCAGACGTAGACAGGTAGATGGTTTGCAGTTTATTCATGATGGGCTTCCAAACATGCATGTCTTAAAGTTCAACAGTTTGTGGATGCATATGTATTTAATAATGTTTATGTACCTTGATTATTGTAAATACCCATATACAAGGCATAGTTAAACTTCTTTTGGCAGCTTAGTATTATATCATACCCTTCAGACAGATGCTGCTTGCAGTTTTAGTATAATAACAACTTATGAGAAAACATGCACAGTATATAATAAATTTGAAGTCAAGATCTCGGAAGATATAACCAGTTGCAATAAGTTAAGTTAAACTATGCGCAGTTCATATCAATTCATAACTTTATTTTCTTTCTAGGATGCCTTTGCTTCTGAAAGAAGAAAAGCCAAAATGCTTAACTTCTCAATTGCATATGGAAAGACCCCAGTTGGGCTTTCTAAGGATTGGAAGGTACTGTGAATTCTATTACTTATTATGAGGAGATTAGATGGGTGGCAAGCCCTGATAATTGTTGATTTTATTGTACAAATAAGTTTACTCATTTTTCTGACAGGTTCCTGTGAAAGAAGCTAAGGAAACAGTTCACCTTTGGTACAAATATAGGCAAGAAGTGTTGAAATGGCAAGAGGAACGTAAAAGAGAAGCTTGTCAGTCCCACTGTGTTTACACTCTGCTTGGGCGAGCCCGGCGGTTCCCTTCAGTAGACCGAGCTACCAACTACCAGAAGGGTCACATTGAACGAGCTGCTATAAATACTCCAGTGCAGGTCCTCATTCTTTGAAATACATCAATGCAGTATTGTGCCGCCCTCCCTTCATGTCTTTCACTATAATCTCAAGTTTGATGGTCACTCATAATAAATTCAAAATATAGTATTTCTTCATCCTAATTCCTAATCCTACCATAACAAAGGTGACTGGCTACTGGAATAGACCCATGATATAATCAGAAAATATTACACTTTTCAGCAAAAGAGTAATATGCATCTGTGTAGCTGTGTTTTCTATTCATAACATGGTAGAGCATCAAATTGGTAAAACATAGAATTTCTAATTTATCTCAAATTAGCATTTAAGATCAATATCATGACTATTTATTATTCAATGGCTATATTGATGAAACTTTTATTATGTAGAACTTTTTTAATATGTGTGCATCAAGTATTTCTAATTATATCTTTTACTATAAATGGGGCAGATGCAACTGGGCTAAAATGTAGCGAAAGGATAAAATACTGATTATAAGAGAATTAACAGATCACTTAACATGACCACTTATAAGAAGTTACCTGGTTTTGTCATTTAATCATGCCCATTATTGAAAGATGCAATGGTCAAGATTATCATGATAAATAGTATTCTCACTTGGCATGCCATTCATGTCTGTGTGTGTATGGAGAGTTCCATTGAGAGATTCTTTCTTTCATTGCAAGTACGTGCACCTCCTTTAAAAAGGTTACCTGCTTGCTTTTAGAAATGGTTGTGGAGAGTCACTGTTATGTGGAGTTGTTGGTTAAGTAGCATATTTATCTCTTCCTCGCTGCCTCTATCAATTCACAAAGTGTATATTCCGTTCCTACCTTCAGGACCTTTCTTTTATGGTTTTCTAATTTGTCAAATGCAACAGGGTAGTGCAGCAGATGTTGCCATGTGTGCCATGTTACAAATAGCCAATAATAAACAGTTGAAGGAGCTTGGATGGAAGTTACTTCTTCAGGTTAATATTTATGTCAAGAATTTTCTCATTCTGTCGTCTCGTTAAGTTCCATTCAAGTATTTTTCTCTGCTTTTGGTTTGATTGCAATGGTTGTAATCCCTTGATTTTGGGGAGAATGAGGTAGGTATAAGTAAAACTTAAAAGCAATCTGGCTGTTGATTGAAAAGTTACTCAGTTTAAACTTGTTAACCGGATTCATGACAACTTAGTTGGTGTCTGTTCCTTTCTTCACTAGTATTTTCCATTTTGTCACAATAGTCTACAGGTTATACATGGATTTTGCTTTGACATTTTTTTCCCATTGTTCCCCTCATTCTCATCATTTTCTGATTAACCGAAACAAAATTGCTGTGCTGTTATCTCTAACCCTGTAACATTGATGTTGTTTAAGGTCTGAATTTTGTGATCTATTTAAAACCTTTCTTGCTACATTTTCGCTAAGATTTTTTGGATATGACAAAGCAGGTTCACGATGAAGTCATATTGGAAGGACCAACCGAGTCGGCTGAGGTTGCAAAGGCCATAGTTGTTGAGTGCATGTCAAAACCCTTTAATGGCAAGAACTTTCTTAAAGTTGCCCTCTCCGTGGATGCCAAGGTTGCTCAAAACTGGTATGCCGGGAAATAGATGTTGAGCCACACAGCATGAAAAGGCTGCAAATTGCTAAGGTGTTATAATTTTGCACCCTTGGGTTTCATCATAAAGGGACAATGGCTAGATTTGGGACATGTTTTCTCATTCTGATAGCATTGAATGCATGATTTCTTCGGTGACTGTCTGTAAGCCAAGAAGCTGCTACTTGAGGTGCCTTCTATTTTCCCTGGAAAAAGTGATACCCTTGATGTTATCCTCCTTTAAGTCCTGGGAGTAGCTGCATTGTGATTTTTTGGTAAGCATAGATAGCATTTTTAACTATGAAGGAAGAAGCTCAGGACCAAAATCACTTTCTTTGTGTTGATGTACATACACATTTCATGTCTTGTAGCATCATGTACTAATATGGACTCTTGGCTAGTTGACTTGATACAAGCAGCTATCAATGTGTATAAAATGAAATTTGCCGAATTTCTATCTCATTTGCCAACGATTATGCCTGGTTGCTAACTTATATTTCTGGTAAACGTATGCATTAATTAATCACTTTTCCCTTCACAAAAGTAGTTTCTTTCATAACTACTTTTACTTCCAACCGAATTTTCAAACATACGCTCTTTGTCTACATTAAATTTTTCAGTGCTATTTTCAAGAATAATTATTATATGGTTTTAAAGGTGCTATAAATAAATAAAAAATATGGGTAGCACCTTTAGAACCGAATAATAATTATTCTTTAGTAATATAGGAAGGCTAATATAGTTCTTCCAATCATTAGATTATTTCTTTCTTTATTTTTACTGACTTGAGTATCGCATATCTACTGTTGTGGATTCACATCGTTTATTTCTACCGTTGCGGACTCACATCGCTTCAGTATGCTCTCCACCTTTCACACCATTGTGCATCACCATTCCTAGACCGGATGTGCATTCTGCATGCGCATAGTTTCTAGAAGAATAGAAGTTAAATAATTGTGAAAGGAAACATTAAAACACTTAAAATTTGTTTTTTGTAAGGAGTAATTAATTCTAACACTTATATAGACGTATAAAGGTGCAACCATGTATGCTTTAACAAATCTGGTATGTTATCAAATGGTATAGAACTCCAGTTAGAATAATTTAAACGATGTCATAAGTTCAAATTTAGATGCAAATTACAAATTATTATCAATCTAAGAGCTGCGGGTATTGGATTTAGATTTGAAGATGTAGCTTCTTCAAGAAAGCTATAGTTTTTTTTTTATTCATCGGAAAAGAAGGCTATAGCTAATTGAAATTGAGGGGCATAACTCTTCCCACCATCTTTTTTCTTCATGCACCATCAATGATATTTTCATCATTTCCCTTTAACATCTTAATGAACAACAATAAAATGACAATAATATTACATTTGTATGATTGTCAATATAACAAATATTATCTCAAATTACTCATGCCTCTTAAATTGTTTCCAGATATAGGTTTGTCTGTTCTTCAAATGTGGATTTCCGGAACCAATTTAAAATCAGAATAGGTGGTGTGCTTGTGAATATCAATAATACAGTGTTTTATCTCAAGTATCCTATAAAGCATGACCATCCTCTATGTTTTACACTTGACGAGTGCAAATGGCACAAATGAATGTAGTGAGTCAAAGAACAAATTACATATAATAATTACATGGAAGATTTGTTCATTAGTCTCAATTTGTACAATGCTTTTCAGCAGCCTAGTTGGGCACTTGCTGAACCAGACACTATCTTAGTAAATAACGATATCCCAGGGTCAAACAATGCAGCAGAGAAAAAGGAACATGAATTTTTGTGGAGGCTTAAAACCTGAACAGGATATATATTTCAAATCCTAAACTAAATACCAACCAAGTAGAAAATTAGAACAATCAAGGGTATCTCCCCAACTCAAAAATCCAACATGAGTGTAAAACCAGCATAGTTTGTTCTGTACGAGCTATTTGTCATGCTGTTGTAGATCAATTTCCCATGCTGACGCCAACTGCAATAAAAGATGATGAGCTGGTACACCTTCCCAGTCCTCAGCTGTATCTGTTGAAGCTTCATGTAAATTCAACAAGAGCTCTTTCTTCACTTCCATAGAAACGCCAAAGGTATCAGGCCCATTTTCCAATACTATCTCCAACAACTGAACACATGAATTCAATATTTTAAGCCTCAGATGAAAGACATAAAGCAGGCCAAAAAAGTAAAGCAAGGGGAAGCATTGTACACAAAGCAGAGAATGCACCAAATGCTAAACAAATTATTTGTTCTGATATCAGTGTAGAACTATGAGTCCAAGGAATGGATGTGTTCTTGAACGTGTATTATATTGTATAACCAATAACTTTCTGAGCCAGATTGGTCAAATGCATCTTGAAGATAAAAGGTAAGATTCTATTCATCACAAGAGATGTGGTTCAGATAACAGGGATTTAAACTAACCTAGCCTGTTCTATTTCATCATGTAGTTAAAATGAAGGTAAAAGCTCCTCTAAGTGAACTTTCAGTAAAATGAGTAAGGGTGAATTCAACTTCGAATTTTAGTGGGTTCAAATTAGGATACAATTTAAATTAAACAGTCAATACATCCCTGGTCACATTAGAGAGAATCTCACTTCAGAAGTGCCTAATCTAAAAAAACGCTTTAAAATCTGGACCATGGACCAACAGAAAAATAAAAAAGCAAGCAAGAGTGCTGATCACATCCAGATTTATAACTGTGCTGTCCAAATCGGACTAGGGCAAAGTCTATCCAAATTGACCACAACTGTGCTGTGTCATCATGCTAATCCATACAAGGACACAATAGTCCCAAAAAAAATGTTTTAAAAGTATGCTAATCACAGCACAGTGACTGCTAAATTGGTTCATAAATTGTGGCCTGAAGCAAACGCAGTGATCTTCAATGAGGCAGGGGATCTATGTCACTGGGACTAAAAGTAAATTGTCTAGCCTACAATATACATAAGAAACAGGTTGTATGCAAGTCCTCCAACTAACATGGCTCAACAAAACATCAATGGCTTCCACAAGTTGAGATCCGTAAGGAACCCAGGAGTCAGAAGTGGAAGAATATTGTTATTGAATGAAAATAATAGGAGAGAAATGTCCCCCAAGGGTTTCCCCTTACAACTAACCTGTTGCTCTGTTTTCCCAAGTCTACAACTGATTCGATGCCTCTCCAATCTCACATCCCCCTATTTATAAATCAAACTAATCCCCTCCTAGTAACTACTAAATAACTATTACAAGAGCCCCTAACTAACAAATTTTCCCCTCTTTTACATCCAAACAAGACCTATCACTTATAATCATCAGGAGATTCAACACCAAATCTTGAAACATAGGAAAGTGTAGTTTCTGAAATAATTACACCCAGGAGTGAATGAAACCCTTCAATAATGTTAAGTCAATTTTCCAGATGAAGATCTATTCCAGCAATTTCCAATCTCAGCTACTTTTGGCTTAGACAAAAAAAAAAACAGCAATATCATATATTTCTATTATATTTGGAAAGTGAGAAGTGTTATTTTGAATGAGAGAAATTTCATGCAATGGCAGAATCTACATATCTGGACATAAAAAAGGAAATTTAATCAGAAGACATACCTGTTGAATCCAAGACAAGCAGATGTCATACAAGTTTGGCTCCAGTAAGAACTGTCCAATGGCATACAAGACCTCACATGCAACCTCATTTGAAAGTTGATCAATTACAGGGCCCGTCCTATCCATTAGTTTTACGAGCAAAAGGTCATCTCCAGTGGACGAGACTTCTGAAAAAGCGGAATCTACATCACCTGCTTGAAGGGCATCCATTGCATTACTCCAAGAAGTCCAGATGGCATCCCTATCTTTCCCAACATTGTCATCAGTCAGAGCTTCTGCAGTCATTTCAGGGACTGCTACTCTTGTTGCTCTAGATGTTCCATTGTCTTCACCAGCAATTCGAATTGCTTCCAAGGTAGCTTCATCTTTAGATGCTTGCCAGACACTTCTTGCAGAGGGCCCCTCACCTAGCCGGATGGGCATTGCTGCTTTCTCCCAAGCTCTCCTGCTGCCCCCTTGATCACTCTCATGGGCTGATTTTGGCGATCTTCCATCAAAAGCCCTCCTTGAGGAAATCTGGCCATTTCTAGAAGCACCATACCCAGAAAAATCCCATCCGTCAGACATGTCAGGTCTCCAAGATGGTCCTCTTCCCCTCATTCCTAAAGCATTTCCATCAGATTGGGCAAATCTTTCACCAAATGGGATATGTCCATCACCACCTCTTCCATACTTAGCAGTGGAGTAATCATTAAAACCATTATACTTGCTAGAAGGCCTACTCAATGATCCTTCAAAACCAGTAAAGTTACTACCTCTACGACCTGATGATATAGATAAATCTCTTGACAAGTCTTCAACAATTCTCTCAAGACCTCGTACTCTATTTTCTAGAGTCACCATGCTATCATGAGATCCACCCATGAAATCCTGCAAAATTGTTAGCATTTATCACTTACAAAGAACATATATACCTGAACTAATTTTTTTGGGCCATACTGAACATACCTGCAGCATGTTCATCAGATGAACCTGTTGTCTTTCCATCTGCATTAACTGCCTCTGGATGGCCACCCAGTTTCCTCTGTTATTGGAGAAGGAGACTTCTGATTGACCATCAGTTTTAGAAAAACCTGCAAGATTGGCGGAGGTCTGATCATTTTCAGTCCTGTCATCAGTATCGTGTGCTTTTGTCCTCAGTTCTTTTGCATTCGCTCTTTTTTCTGAGTATCTGTCATGGGCATGGGTAAAGTCGTCATAGTTCCTATGTTTGGAATTTCCATCATTGCCTCTTTGTTTGGAATCATCATTTGGGATGTTTCCAATGGAAGTTCTTCTTTCTTTTGAATCTTTTGCATTTGCCTCTGATTCTTCCTCATTGTTTGAGCTTGAAGAATTGAGGCATCTACGAGGAACAACTACTTCCACTGGTAAATCATCTGCACCCCTTCTTTCAAGTTTTTGGAAAAATTCTGGGTTTAGTTCTTTATCACTCAAGACAGGAGGTTTCTTTTTTAATATTACAACTGCCTTCTCTGAGATGCCAGTCGGTTTGGCTTTAGTAGTCAAATCTGTGTTTGAAGAACTAGTTGATGGCTCCTTTACTGATGGATCCGACTTCCTCTCTTCAAGATTTACTTTTTTCAGGTCACTTGTTTCTGACGACACAGCTGGTTCAGGATTCCCATCATCTAAAGCATAAAAACAATCATCACTAAGATAAATCAGGACAAGGTGGTTGACGAGTACAACAGACAAATCAAATATGCCTAAAACAAGATAAGAGATTTGAACCATGAGGAGATCCATCTCCTTTCCCCGCAATCTTTTTCCACAATTGCAATGCCTCTGTCATGCTATCTCTCACAGGTTTTATCTGTAAACAGTAATACATTATTTTTTTAAACTTAGATGAAGAAAAAGCAAAGAATCAGTCTTCCAATAATGAACTTTCAACAAATGACAACTCAACTATTCTAGGACACAAACGTCAGCGCTGACTTAAGGAGAGAACAGTATGTATATGTACACCTGCTAGGCCAGTCACAAGAAATGTACTATCAAATCTGAGGGCCCATAATTCTTTCAGTGCTCTTTAAATGAAGAACAGTAGAATGTGAGCAACGAAGTAAAGGGAAAAAAACTTGTTTAGGACTTGATGTCTTTACCCTATATTGAACTAATTCTTTTTTAGAAACAGAACAATTTATTAAAACGAGAATTGTAAGAAATCATAGAACCTTGGGGCATTTAGAATGATAGAACCAAGAAATAAAATGGCATGGCAAGAAGCAATTTAACAAGCTATGATAAGGAAATCTCATTGCAAATACTACCTTGTCAAACCGGCAGGCCTCAAGTGCTGCTAGCGTGGGCCCTGTTTTATCAATAACCAAGCTGCTAGAATGCAAAGCCAAGGAACTTAATGCCTCAGCTGCTGCTTTACGTGTTGCCCAATCACTACTAGTGAGGCACTCATGAATGCTAGGTAGCAAATGTTCCAAGCTTTGGGGGGCAATTGCTCCAGCCTACAACAAAATTCAATTAACTCTTAGGAATTTCTGTACTAGTTCTTTTCTTTATGTCTTTTCCATAAAATGGTAATTTGGTGATCTATGAAGACAATAACCAAACAGCGGCCTGCCAAATTGAACAAATACAACATGAGATTGGCAGAATCAAAATGAAAGGATATGGACCACTCTAGTCCTGACCACCACTAACTTAAGAAGAAAAAAAATAGACCTAAAATCTGATAAAAACCATGCCAAATCTCCTACTGCAATTTGCACCATCAAAGGTACTATAGTCTCTGCAGTTGCCAAAACTGCATACCAACATCATTCTCATTCATGTGGCTCATGTTGAATTGAATTTTCCAAATTTCACTGTTCTAACATCAACAGGCCTAACCAAATTTCCCCTCTGTTATAATCCTAATGAATAAAGTGCAATAAATGAAGCCACATTTTCAACCATCAATCCAAATACAATTTTATTTTAGTTTATAAATTTATAGGTTCAATATTAGTGATTAGTCTAAGGCAGCATTTGGCAAATGTGTTAGCTCAGGCCAAAAAACAACATGAATTTTATTTATGGTTCATTCTAAAACTATAAAAGAAACAGACATGGAGCAAAAAAACATAGGAGTATATTTTGGTTCCTCCTTCCATTATAAGGGTGGAACCAAGAGGAACATAAATTCTACTAAAGGTTTTTGCACATTTTAAAAATATAAAAAAACCAAACACGGGCCTAAAAAGTGGTACACTGTGATTCTGCTATAACAGGTGGAACCAAAGATAACAAAACAGAACAGGACTATCCATTCCATGACAATCCGGTTCTCCTGCATCAAAGGCTCCCTAAATTTCAAACTAGATGACCATAAAACTCTTCAAACTTCAAAAATCATATCAATTTATCAACGATTGGTTTTCATTTCATCAATCACACAAAAACCAGAACAAACAAACCAACAGTTTGCATCAGCATCAGCAGCAATAGCACAAAGCAAGCAAACCTGTGACAATCCAGCAACCACAGGCAAAAGTGCAGCCTTTGCCAATAGATTGGGGCTGCCGAGCAGCTTACAGATCCTGGGGCACAGCTTCTGGAACGCCGCCACGGGCGCGACCCCACCGTCGCCGCCATTGCCGGAAGCGCACTCTATCATCTTGGCCATGCAAGCCGCAGCACCGGCCTGCACGCTCTTGTTCTGCTCCGACATGGCCTCAAACAAGGGCTTGACAAACAGCGCCACGAGCGAACCGACGCCGGTGTCACCACCGGCGTTGCGGAGGTAGAGAGCAGAGAGGGCACCAACCGCGTTGCGGCAGGCGTCGCGGGCGGCGGAGTCGGGGTCCTTGAGGCGACGGAGGAGGTGGGAGATGATCTTGGCGAGGTGGGGGGCGGAGTAGTGTGGGTGGGCGGAGCAGAGGGCGGCGAGGAGGCGGAGGGATTCGTTCTTAACCGGGGGTTTGGGGTCGGAGGAGGCGTCGTAGAGGCAGTTGAGGAACATGGGAATGGCGTCAGGGGAGAGGGTTTGGATGGTCTTTTCGAGGTCCTCGACGGCGATCTGATGGGTGTCCCTGTCCGCGAGCTTGGAGAGAGAAGTCAGGATCCTCTGCTTCAGCTCCACCATTGCGAGGTGGGACGATAGGGATGAAGATCTAGATGAAGATTGTGGTGTTGATGATGGTGGTGCTGGTGATTGGGGTTTTGTGTTCTTCATTTTGGAGTGCAATGTGGGGAATGTGAAGTGTGAAAGGAAAATGTGAACTGATTGGAGCGATGGAAAGGAATGCTAGATCTGCGGGTGTGAGTGAGTGAGGGAAAAAGAGTGGAAGTTTTGAAAAACAAAACCAGAACTACTGAAAAGAAGATAATAAATATGCACATTACAGGAAATATTGCTTTCAGTTTTTCCTATTTCGATGGTTATTTCCATTGAAGTGTTGAGTAAAATAAATGAACATTAAAAACTAATTTCATTTTTTGAGAATTGATCTCACTCACCACATAAGCTACCACTAGGTGTGTTTTGTAAAATTAATTTTGAACTCCATGGTTTCCACGGCACTTCTAAACACATACATAATGATGTTCAGAGACTAGATTTTTTATTCCTTAATTATGTCTCATTATCTGTCTCACTTATAGAGTTGTGTTGTGTAAATTAAAAAAATACTCATGTAAAGTTATAAATTTCATATCTATGTATCTTTTAATTGACATACATGTCTTTAAAAAAAATTAACATTACATAACACAAAGTTAGATACTATTTGGAGACAGAGTTTCTCGATCCTACTTTTTTAAGCACTTTGTGTCTTCAATTCACACCAGCGATTTTGTTTTCTCGACGCAAGTGCTCGTCTTAAGCGGGAAATAGCTGACTTTGAAATATGCTTCATTCTCATGAGTGAGAATTAAACCCTCAATTTCATGGTTAAGAGATGAGCTGAGAAGTCACCGTACCATAAGGGTTATCTATATTATTTTATTGTTGTCCAATTATGAGATGAAATGTGTTAAGTTGTTTTTTCCCTGACAAAATAACAATCACTTAAATCTTGCAAAGATTCAAAGATAGAACCACTATTTGCCCAAAACATCCTTCCTAACCAAAGTAGTGGGGCGGGGGTGGGGCAGGTAGGAGTATATCTGTTATTTCCTTCCTCACCATTATATTAGAATTATCATCCAAGACTGTTACATTAACATGGCTCTGTTCTCCATCTAATTCTTTAATTTAAAATGCGGTGGGAAGCCATGATTCCTGTAACATGACTCAACAGAGTGTGATAACTCAAGTCGTAACGGCTGGAAATATATGAGTTGAGAAAGAGAAGACCAAGGCTAAGGGATCAATCTCTCAAAGAAAAATTTAAATGATTTCTGATGTATGACAAAAAAACAGGACTCATCAATGTGATGTGATCTGGCTTGCCACAATGACTGCACATCTTTGTGTTATTGCCACATCCATAATTGTATTTATGCTGAGAGGTGTTTCCTCTGCCTGAATCAGAGAAACTATACCCACGACCACCATTTCCTTTAAACTCTCCCCTTCCGATAACTGACTGCCATGACTTTCAGCTTATATATTGTATCTTCTTATGAAAATCAATAGAATAACTATAGAATCAACAGTGTGGTTTGTCCCTCTTGTTGCAGTTCCAAAGAGAAGACACGACTGAGAGATATAAGAGGATCCATCATCACAATTTGGGACTTTACAATAGAATAACTATCATTAAGGCCTCAAAGGAACTTAATCACATGAACCTCGACCTTATATTTCTTAGCATCAATCACGACATTGCATGAACACTTAATTACACAACTACAAAGAGGTAACGGGCGAAAAACATCAATTTCATCCCAAATAATTTTTAATTTAGAGTAGTAGTTAATAACACTTAACTCTCCTTGCCTAAAGGATGCAAGTGCATCTTGTAGGTCAACAATTCAAAACACATCACCTTGAGAAAATTGCTCTAAAAAACCGAACTATATATTTGAAGCTAAATCCATCCAAATGACACTTTGAGCAATGGGTGATGAGTGATGACAATAACACTGGTAATGATTTTTACCAAAATTTAAGGTATGTTTGGATTTAAAAATCATTTTTAATTTCATTTCATGTTTTCACTTTTAAATAAAACATGTTAACTAGTTTTCACTTTTCACGTTCAAATATCTGTTATTATTTTTAAGATTTACTATAAAATATTGAAAATAGAAAATAAAATAAAAAAGCAAACATAAAGGTTTTTTTTTTTGTATTTAATGCTTTCCCATTGGCGGGTATGACCACTATAAGTTTGCTACCCTACTAAGTATTTAACGCAGCTGCATTAACCTGAAGTCGAACCTGAAACCTCTGCTTAAACTAGAACAATCTTGTGTCAGTTGACCTACTCGTTTGGGGGTAAAGGTTTATTTTTTCAACAACATAAGTATTTTTTTTAAAACAAAATATATCATCTTATCACATTTTCCTAAATTGAAGGATTTAATTTTTTTTTTTTAATTCTTAATATTTTTTGACAGATTTAGGAAAATGATTTATTTAATCTATATACATAGCCTGTGTAAAACATTTTTATTTCTATACTTACATCCAATGATTGTTTGCCATGTCAGAAAGAAAACTTTAAACTTAATTAAAATAATAGTAAATCATGTAATTGTTTTTTTTTTTTGGTTACAAAATCATGTAATTGTTTAAGCTTATGTGGTGTGAAACAAAGCCTAAAAAAACCAAGAAAGAAAACCATTTATTTATTTTCCAAGAAACAAAAACCACCAAATTTTGTTGTGAACAAAAAAAATACCACTTTTACCTTGTCCACTGGGCCTAAAAGTGGGATTGTGGATCGCTCCGACCCGGCTCGAAACAATTCGAAAAGCATGAAGAAACAACACAAAACAAAACAAAAGTAGCAGAAGAAAGAACCCTCCTAAACCCTGTTTCCACATTCTCCGCCTTCAACCATGTCACCCAGCTTCGTGTTCGACCCTCCTAGCGACGAAGAAATCGAATACTCCGAACACGAAGAAGAAGAAGAAGAAGATGAAGAAGAAGAAGCTGATTCAGGATCAGAATCAGAAGGAGAGGGCAAGGAACCGCGAGTTTCAACGAAGAAGACACAGTCTCCGTGGGACTTCGCCAAGTACTCCGAATCAGTGGCCGAGGAGCACGCTCGCCGGAGTACAACCTCGGTCGACGAGAAAATCAACGCCGTCAGGCAGCGTTCCACGCCGGTCGTTCCTCTGCCTGACCCAGAAGAAGACAATAGCTCCGACTCCGAACCTGATAAACAAGTAATCATGGGGTTTTCGCTTTTTCTATTACGTGCATACCCGGCTAGGTTCTAACTCATTCACGATGGAAAAAGTGGATTTTTTTGTTATTTGTTGTGTTTGCTTAAGAAAGTTATTACAGAAGAGGTTCCAATTTGTTTCAGAAGCTCCTTTCTGGTTCATGATAGAGAAAAGTGCCATTTTTGTTCAAAAATTGCTTTTTTTTATTTGAACTATTTGTTGGGTTTGTTTAGAAAGGTTATGGAAAAATGCTTGTTTGTTTCATAAGTTGCTCTTTAATTCATTATAGAAAGAAGTTCTTATTTATCCAGAAATTTCTCTTTTTCTTTCATTTGTTGGGTTTGTTTAGTAAGATTATATAAAAGATGCAAGTTTTGTTTCCGAACTTTATTTTTTACTCATGCTATAAGAAAGTACTTGTTTTCTTTGAGAAACTGCTGTTTTGTTTATATATTTATTTGGTTGTTTTGTTTTTAGGAAGATTATAAACCAGAAGAAGAAGATGAGGAAGATGGCAATGCTGGTGATAACAAGTCCTTTTTTGCTAATTCTGACGGAGCCTCTTTCCATGCTGATTCCTTCTTGGAGCTCAATTTGTCTCGCCCTTTGCTCCGGGCTTGTGAGGCCTTGGGGTATGCTAAACCAACACCAATTCAGGTTCTTTCTTCGTTTATTTATTTCTGTTATTGTAAAATATTAGCATTATTCATTATGTAATGTGTAATTCAATGCTATTAGGATCCTTCGTCTTGAAAAATTCAGTTTGCTTTACCAATTGAGTCTTAGCATCATTGGAATTGGTTATGTAATATCATGCTTTGTAGGAGGAAACTTCGCATTGGAAATTTTACTTTGTTTTTGGGGTTTTGAATCTTAATGACAGGCGGCATGCATTCCATTAGCATTGAGTGGTCGTGATATATGTGGAAGTGCCATTACCGGGTCTGGAAAGGTAGTCTTTTGTTACTTTTGTTTTGATGATTAAGAATTTGGATTTTGGAATATTGTGCATCTATGGTTTGGTACTTGAGTTTTTGTGCAACATTGTCTCTTCTCATGCCCTTTGTTTGTATTCTGGTTTTATATTTCTGTGCAGACAGCTGCATTTGCACTGCCCACTTTAGAGAGGTTGTTGTTCCGTCCAAAACGAGTGCATGCAATAAGGGTCCTTATTCTTACCCCAACCAGAGAGTTGGCAGTCCAGTAAGTATCTCTCATAATTGTTATTTTTCATTTTTGTGTCACATTTATCATCTAAAAGCATTCCAAATACATTTTTGGCAGAGTTCACAGTATGATTGAGAAGCTTGCCCAGTTTACTGATATAAGGTGCTGCCTGATTGTTGGGGGTCTGTCAACAAAGGTTTGATTACTGTTTCAATTTCATGATGCCTTAATTTCTAAGACTTGTTTGCTGGCCAGAATAGAGAGTTATGTGCTTCTTGTAATGGTTTCTGTTTGCTGTTTGGGTTTTCTCCTTGGATAATATCCTCTACTTCCCTGTCTTTTACACCGTTCCATCTATATATTCCTGTCCGTTTGACATGCAATAATCAATTCTTGGGTTTTAACTGATGGTTTTTCTTTCCTGCCTACGTGTTGTGTATTTTGTTAATATTTAATATAAATTTGAAATTATAATGTATGATTTGTTCTCTATTATTGTTGATGATATAAATTACTGTTATAAAGCATTTCTGTAACAACATGGACTGTTTTTTTTCATTGCTTACTGCACAAACCAGCCTTCTGAATAAATATTTCAAACGAATCAGCTGGAGAATTTAAAGGATTGTATTTGATAAATGAAATGTTAATGATGATTTCATGATCTGTTCATCTCGTTTATAACCTACTATTATCTCTGATGATATATATCATACTGTGAGGTGATATATTTTTATCAAATAAGACAATGGAATGTGTCTTTTATCGTTTTAAATTTTCTCCCTACTATGTAGTTGGTGGTAATGTAGACCGTCTCCTTGCTATTTATGCTTTAAATGTGGTTACTTCTCATCCTAGGTGCAAGAGGTTGCCTTGAGATCAATGCCAGACATTGTTGTGGCTACACCAGGACGCATGATAGACCATTTACGCAACTCTATGTCGGTGGATTTGGACGATCTTTCTGTTTTAATCCTTGATGAGGCAGATCGACTTTTAGAGCTTGGATTTAATGCTGAAATTCATGAACTTGTGAGTTTAGTTTAGTAGCTTATAATGCAAGAATCATTATGGTTATGTATCCTGTATTACAATCTTATCTTGAGTTTGATTCTGGAAAAAAATCACATAAGATTGATTTTTAACAGGTTCGCATGTGTCCCAAAAAAAGGCAGACCATGCTGTTTTCAGCAACCATGACTGAGGAGATTAACGAACTTATTAAGCTTTCCCTGTCAAAACCCTTGCGTCTTTCTGCTGACCCATCTGCAAAACGGCCAGCAACTTTGACTGAAGAGTAATTTCTTTATTATTTGTCTTTCCTGTTGTTTTTTCTAATTTGATCATTGATTTCCTCTTTCCAGTGACTCTTCTGTACGGTATCGTAGTTAGCTGTATGTGATACGATAATGATAAAACCTCATGTTATCCTGTTTTTCTTGTTCAGGGTGGTTAGAATACGAAGAACGCGGGACTCAAATCAGGAAGCAGTTCTTCTTGCAATGTGCTCCAAAACTTTTACGTCTAAAGTGATCATCTTCAGGTTTCATTTCATCAATAATAATTTATTATTTATTTTGCTTACACGCAGTTTGTGATTGTTGAGTTCATTAATTGTCTGAGAATTCTTTTATATTGCTATTTGATGGATCCGATTGGCTAAAATATGAGGTTGACTTATTACGATCCCAGTGTTCATATTAATTATGCCTCTTATTCCTGTTGTTGGTCATCACATTGATGGTTGTAGCTCTCTATTTGGTTGCATGGGGCCTTTTTATGAATATAATAACTGAAAATATTTAGTCCTCTATTTGAGATTTTAGGTCTAATTCTTCATTTGCACTGCTTGTGGATTATTATTTCATTTTTCACTGTACTATCTCTAACTATTCATTAATTTTTTATATTGATATGCAGTGGAACGAAGCAAGCTGCACATAGATTGAAGATTATATTTGGATTAGCTGGATTGAAAGCTGCTGAGCTTCATGGAAATCTTACTCAAGCCCAACGCCTTGAAGTATGTTGCTTATCTTGATCTGCGTTGTTTTTGTATTTTGGCTCTTAGCTCCCTTTTGTAGTTATGTCATATTTTCGAGATACTATGATTGTTACATTAATTTAGATTTGATTTTTTTATTTTTAATTCCCTGTTGAAAGGATTTGCTTCATCTAATGTGTTTATGACAATAATTTTCTCACTTATGGTTATTTGTGTAGGCTTTGGAACAGTTCAGGAAGCAGCAGGTGGATTTTTTGGTAGCAACTGATGTGGCTGCTCGGGTAAGAATTAATTCTTGAAGAGTTGAAGTTTGTTCCTTCTTTTATCACTTTGTCAATATCTCAAATACTCACTTTTAGTCCTATATCATGGGACATGGTATAAGGATAGTGAAACTGCATTATCTTAATATTATGTGGCTTAGTTGCCCCCCCCCCCCCTATTTTGGATATAGATTGACAGTGTTGCCTATATTTTTACTTATAGGGCCTTGACATTATGGGCGTTCAAACAGTTATCAACTTTGCATGCCCACGCGATCTTACCAGGTCTGCTCTGCTACCCATATTGGTTTTAACTCTGCTCTTGATTTCTAATATTTGACATGTAGTTTTATTTTACATCCTGATGTTTTTGCCACTTTCCTCCGTTGCTACTTTAGTTATGAATTCTCTTACATTGATCTCACTAAAATTACATGATGATTTAAATATCTTTCTTAACTCTGAAGCTATGTTCATCGAGTGGGTCGTACTGCAAGAGCTGGAAGAGAAGGATATGCTGTCACATTTGTTAGTGATAATGACCGGTCACTTTTAAAAGCCATTGTGAGTATCATTTGGAGAATTGCTTATCTGTTTCCAGCTTTTCTTCTTGATGGATGTGCCACTTCATGTATTTCCTTGCACACTTTTCCTTAGAAAAAAATAGTCATTCCAGGTGATCCGGATATTTGGTCTCAGTTGCACAAATTCTGTCAATAAACTTCACTTACAATGAGTTGTTCAAGTTTGACATTTTAGGAGAAAGTTTCTTTATCAAACATTCACATAGCATCCTTATAGAGAAATATCTCATTCATTTTATACTAATATCTACCAATTTTGCTTTTCCCATGGTATGGCTTACAGTCTTTTTCTGCTAATAAGTTTATATAATATTCCCGAAGAAAACCATGATATTGTTGTTCTTTTCACAGGTCTCTATGTTTAATTCTACCTGTAATTTGGATTTCCCTAAATGAAAAGTTTATTAATCCTCTGTTAAAGTAAAGAACATGCAAACTGAAAAAGGAAATAGAAAGTTGTTTGAAATGAACCAGTATATAATCTTTCTTGTAATTTTTTATTTTCAATTAATCAGGCAAAGAGGGCTGGTTCAAAGCTGAAAAGCCGCACTGTTGCAGAGCAATCTATACTCAAGTGGTCTCAAATAATTGATCAAATGGAGGATCAAATTGCTGAAGTACTTCAAGAAGAGAGGTTTTGATCATATTAATATGGCTTCATTTTTCAGTGTTTTTCTTTAATACTGTGCTGTGTTTTTATTTATTTATTTTTCAATTAATTCAGGGAAGAAATAGCCCTAAGGAAAGCTGAAATGGAGGCCGCAAAGGTATCGATCAGTTATTCTGTTGTTTTACTTGCCTTGAATCCTGGTGTTAGATTACACAAAATGTATTTATGCTTAGTATGTGTTAACATATTATCTTGAGAAACAGCAATTTTAATGTTGTCACTTAGAATATTGGTTTAGTAATATTTTATTGTATCCTGTGACTTTGGAACCCTGTGCTGATTATTTTCAGTTCTTATTCTTTACATTTTTCCTTCAATAAATCATGCATTTATATAATATGGCAGGCTGAAAACATGATTGCACATAGGGAAGAGATATTTTCCCGTCCCAAAAGAACCTGGTTTGTCACAGAGAAGGAGAAGAAGCTTGTTGCTCAAGCAGCAAAGGTATGATATTGTTTCATCCTGCTTATTTGCCCCAAATAAGATCAATCTGATTAGGGATCAGTTGTGTGTCGACAGTCCACACAAGGTCTCTATATAAATTAGTATTAGTCTTAATTACAATGATTCAATCCTAATTGTACAAATATAGTATCCTAAATTAGTTTCTAAGGTTGCTTTGCAATCTTCGTCAGCAATTGTGGCATGCCAGTCGAACTAATGGTTAAATGACGTTTCAGTTCAGATTCTCCTAATATTTGGTAAAAGTTGCTTGATATTGATAAGAAATGAAATGGCTTTTAACAGGATTCCATGAATAAGGAAAAGAGTTCTCGAAAGGAGGTAATTAGTGCCCAAGAAGCTGAAGACCTCAAAATGAAGGAAAAGAGGAAGCGAGAGCGAGAGGTAGGAAGTGTTCCTGACTGTTGTTTTGCTTACAGATTTGTTTGCTTTTATACATATAAAATGTATATAAGCTTGTTTTTATGTGTTCACTTGATGAGAATTTCTTTGGTGTAGAAAAATTTGCCTAGAAAGAAGCGCAGAAAGTTGGAGGCAGCTAGAGAGATGTTGGAGGATGAGGAGGGTGATGATGACAATCCAGTAGAAGTAAGCAATTCTTTACTTCCCTACTAACTTTATCTATGCAATGAAGGTTGGAAACTGGAATGTACTCTTTTGTTCTTCACTCTTTGTTGCACTGAAAATGAAATGAATAAAATTGTAGGGTAAGGGGACAAATAAGAAAGAAAAGGCTGGAATATCACTTGTCGATATTGCTTACCGACGAGCAAAAGCAGTGAAGGCTGTCAAGAGGGCACTAGATTCTGGCAAGATTGTGAAGAAGGTTAAACCGAAATCTAGTCATTCCTCGCGTAAGACTCCTTCAAGGCCAGAAGAAATGCGGGAGCTATTCCAGACTGAGATGAAGGATAGAAAACCAAGAAAAGGAGGTGCTGGAGCAGGAAAGAAGCCAAAGAGTTCATTCAAAAGCAAGTCAAGGTATTAATTTATACAACCTCTCATTTCTAAAACTACTTTGTTTGAGCTTTGAAGCATCCAACATACTGATTTCATCTTTGATTGACCATGAAAAAAAATATCTGCTTCTAAAGTTGGACTGATGAGGCTTTTGAGAGGTCCACTTAACAAATGAAATAGCGAATTGATTTTTTTTCTTTCTCGGTGTCGATTGATTTATCAAATGTTGATAAAACATTATCTTCATCTTAACTGTTCGACTTTCTGCATCTCAACTCTTATTTTACATTGTTAACGCAATGCTAATATATAATATCTTGTTCAAATTCCCTTCTCAGGTATAAGCGCAAGTAGTACGAGGCTATTAAACCTTTTCATAATTTTTGTGCATGGAAGGACCATAAACCTCATATGTAGTCAAATCCTCATGCCATATCTACTCAGTTATTGGAGGTCATTAAATGAGCTCCCACGGTAAATTGCAGCTGATGCCTCCGGTGTTTTTGGGTGGCCGTGGTGACCGGTGTGTTATCAGTGAGGAGGATGGTGACAGTAACAACCACTGCCCAATACCTTGTTTTTACTTGGTGATTTCTATTGTATTATTATGCCATCTTGATGTTTTTTGGGCTTGTGGTATAGTACCATATATCTACAGCTGCTAAATTTGTAACTTAGCCTTAGATTGAGTTCAGAATGTTACCAATAGGAAATATTTATTACAGCAACTCAATAATTACTTTCGTTTTAGTTTCAAAAAAATATTTACTTTCGTTTTTGTTTTTTCAAATGCTACTAAAAGAGAAATTGATGGCAATTGTCAGTCAAGTAATTTATTTTTATTACTCAAATTGTATTCAATTGAATATAGATTAATGATTAACAAATATAGTTATTTGGTTTGACTTGGATTAAAAGGATAAAATTAAAGCAATTTAATAAATAAAGTAACTAGTGCTCAAGAGAATTGGTTAAGGAATTAAAATATAGAAAATATTTACTGGAAAATGAACATTCGCTGCATTGATTACATTGGATGTTACAGTGCTAAATGAAAATTTCTCATTTTTTATTTCTTGACGTCTGAAGATAATAGTTATCATTTCACAAAATGGAGTCACTGCAGTGTGGATTTAAGTTAGTGTCTTGTGAACGGAAAAAAAACTCTTTGGACAACTAGCTCCATCATGATATTATCATGATATTTCTGGCTTGAGTATTGTGTGTAATTTTTATGTAAACACATAAGTTAGGTTAACACGAGTTTTAATACATTAAATTGCACAAAGATTTACTTATTTATTGCTATGGAGCAAATTTAATTTTGAGTGATTTCAAACTTAAATAAAATGGGTTGTTTAACTTATCCACGAGATTTTTGAATGAACTTGAATAAATAGTGTTTAATATAAGTAGTTTACAAATTTCTCACACTTTTTACTTAAATTTTTATAAATTATTTTATTGGTCCTAGGATGGTGTTATAATTTTATTGGGTAAGTTACACAACTTGTAAAATAAAGATATACGTAATTGAATATCAAATTTATAGGAAAGCTTAGTTTTTCAAGCTATGATGAAACTCGATGAAATGGAGAAAATAAATTTGAATCACATTATGTTATGTTGTTTGGGTTTGTTAAAAATGATGGAATTGAATAGAATTGATGAGGAAGCTCCAACGCCATCAATAATTAGAGAAAACTTTGATAAAAAAAAGCAGCATGCATTTCTGTAAAGAAAAAGCCCCCAAAAAATAGTAGAGAACTCGACCTTGAGGATTTCAGCAGTACCCAAGTGACAAGAAAAATGCATGAGTCATTCCACACTCATTCTTGACTACACCTCAAAAACCCGCCCTTCCAAGAGAACTCTCATACACATTAAGAATCACAGGTGGTGATCCACTATTCCCACACTGTTAAAAACACATGTTGTGCGGTGTAAAACAGATATCATTAAATAATAACAGCAAAAACTTGATCAAGTGCTAAGGAATTAGCACAACCCAAGAAACTACATCCCGCATAAGATAAAAGATAAAATTGAGATAACTGAGAGACCAAAGCTAATCTGAATTTTTTTGAAAGGATAAAATCTAATATAATAAATCATTGTGGACGACAGTCTACATCTGAGAACTAGGATAACCACATTATTGCTGGTGGTGATTGGATAAAAAATAACCAGACACGCATGACGTTTTAAATCTTTATTCAAATGATTTTTTTTATTGAAGGACAAAAAACTATGAAAAAAAATCCAGGGGCCAATTTAAATTTAAACTTATAGATTAGGGACTAAAAACATATTTCACCTTTCATTTTTTTATTGATTTTATGAATTAGGTTAAAATAATTTTGGTCTTTATATATATGTGAGACTCGTTTTAAATTTGAACTTCGAGGAGTGTAGTACTATTCTTCTTCGCTCATTCGTTCCTCTCCTCCCCCAAGCAAAACCCTAGCCTGAGTAGCCGCTTCTTGTCGTTGAAAAACCATGGTAGCTTCCTTCTCTTCCCTTATTCTCTTCGTTCTTGGATCTCTTCTTCTCTTCTCTGATTCTGATTCTTTCTCTGATTGGTTTTGCAGACAGTAGACACAGTGAACCCTAAAGCTTACCCTTTGGCTGATGCACAGCTCACGATAACGATCATGGATCTTGTTCAACAAGCTTCCAACTACAAGCAACTCAAAAAAGGTGCTAATGAAGGTATGTATATGGTTATCTACCAGGTTGATTATTAGGTTATTGTTTGTTTGTTTGGTGCTAATGCATTCTGTTTTTTCTTTCAGCGACTAAGACACTGAACAGAGGAATTTCTGAGTTTGTTGTTATGGCAGCGGACACTGAGCCTCTTGAGATTCTTCTCCATCTTCCTCTACTTGCTGAGGATAAGGTACAAAAACAAAATCTTACTTACCCTTTACTCAGTTTTCTGCAAAGATTCAAACTTTAGAATATGAAGAATGGTTCTGTCAGACAGTTTCAGGAAAAGAGTAATGTAGTGCGTGTTTGGATATCATTTAAGTGCAATTTGAACAGGCTTTCATATCAATTTATAAGAATAGTTTCAATCACATTTTGTGTGTTTGCACTTGTGTAAACTGATATCCAAACATAGCGGTATACATTGATAATGCTTACACATTTTGTGAATTTTGGAAGGGATTCACTGATGGAATTTGCCTTTTTATTATATGTAACTGTTAAGTAATCTGTATAACTAATTTAATTAGTAATAAGTAATAACTGAGTGGATGTTTGAAAATTCTTCTACAATTCATTTTAAAGTAAGAATTAATTTTGGGAGAAGCTTCTGTGAGTAGCTTCTAAGGTTTCATAGTCGATTTTACTAAAGAAAAATTGATCCAAACATGCTATCATAGCTTCTGGATTCAAGAATTATTCTGTAACCCGATAATCCTTTGACACATGTGTACTTTGAATGGATTCGCTAGTGGAATTTTTATTATCTCTAACTGTAAAGTAATCTGTGCAATGGCATATCAACTTGAAAGTTGCTTATATCAAGATTGGAGAATTTTTTGTCTGAACTACTCCAGCTTCTGACTTTTCAATTCGATGATGTTTCTGGAACTTTTATTATTATACTACCAGTATACTGACCATGTAATTTGAACTTTTAGAATGTTCCGTATGTGTTTGTCCCGTCAAAACAAGCACTTGGGCGAGCATGTGGGGTAACCCGGCCAGTGATTGCATGTTCTGTGACAACTAACGAGGGGAGTCAATTGAAATCTCAAATACAGCAACTAAAGGTATGCACAATGCTTTGCTTAAATTATATCCAAACAGTTGCAAATTATTTTAGTTACTATCATATTCATGTTATGTTGAATAAACATGCCTTCCGTTTGCAGGATGCTATTGAGAAGCTGTTAATCTGAGCAATTGAATACGGTATGATGGGCTTCTTGAGTTATGCTGAATGCTTTTTCAGAAGCTTTGACTGGACAACTAGTTGTGTTAAACAGGGAAAGTTCTTTATTTGTAAACTTGAGATTTTTACTACTAAAGATTGCGAATTTAGTGATGTTATACTGCTATTTTAAGTTGTTCAATGTTATTTTGTGGGTTCTATTAGTCAATTTTAAACTACCTGCTTAATTTCCTTGTTTTCTTTTGATAAATCTGATTATGCTTTGGCAAAGAAAGCTCAGTGCATGTAGACTTAGTTCAGCTACAACTAACATTTTATGTAATTCCCCATTCCCGGTGTAGAATTTCGTTGATATTTATTTCTGAATTCGTACCTATGTTGGAAAGGAATGGAATCAAGGGAAATAAAATGAAATAATTATAGGTTTTTCTGATTTGGAAGTTTGGAGTTTTTCAATTTAGAATAGAACATGTAAATTGTAATTATTTAATATTTCTCTCTCATTCGAATTTGAGGGAGATGAGGTGAAGTAATTTTGCCACCTTATATTAAAATATTGGACTAGTAGGTTGTTAATCAGTATATCTAAACGGTTGATATTTTGTGAAAAACCTCTCATAGTTGGCTCTGCCAGTAGTACAGAAACGTCCATTTAGATTGGTCTAAATCATCTGCTATTGAGTTTTGATACATTCACATTTTATTTTCTTTTCCATCTCATTTTGATTCATTTTTCTTGTTATCTCTTTTTGTATTTCCTATCACATCACCTATCATATTACATATTTATTTCCTTTCTCTTCATGTCACCATGGCGTGAGTTTATTTGAATTGTGCACGTAATTTTTTCCTTTGCTATATTCAACATGAATTGGATCAAATATGTCGTGCCCTGCTTCGAGGGTAACATCTACTATGCACCGTGTTTGAAAATTGAAAAAGAGCACATCAACTTATGGGTTACATTGAACGCATTCTACTCAACGGAAATTTCTTAATATTCACTTAATATTTTCATGTTATTTGTGAATGGCAGAGACATTGCTTCACCTATTATTTGTGAGAGGAAAATTTTTATGTTACAATTAGAAGACGTTGGTTGACATCTACTTTGGTTGGTGTCCATTCATCTAATTAGTCACAAATGTACTTGAATAGAAGCTTGTAACTCCTGGCATACATTCTTCCTATTTACTTAAATGTCACAAAATAAATCAAAATCAAGAGGAATTAAGAAATCAATCCATAGCAAGAGAACTCATGCAAAATGTTGAGTTGACCATAATGAAAAATCAAGCAAGAGAGCTCATATAAAAGGTAGCAGTGATGCATTTTCCGGAAGGTCGACCAGGATAATTAAAAACTAACAATGGATGATTCATGGAAGAACCTTCACCTCCATAATATTCTGTCACTCTTGTTCTCCTTGAGGGAAAGTTGGTAGGATAATAGTGTGATGCAAAGATGGCATCACTTCATAAGCTAAATGAATTGGAAGATTCTCCATTGAGTCAACGAAATTAGGTGAAAATATTTGCTCTAATTTGCATAAAATTACTGGAATACTTTCTTGCATCATATGCAACTTAGGTTCCTAAACAACATAGAAATTATTTTCCTAAAGAATCGACTCAAAGTTGTTACGAATTGACTTTTCATGCCAAATAGCTATACACATCTAGGTAGATTGAAAGCATAACCATTAGAAAGAATGATACTTAAAGAAATTCATATTAATATGAGTACTTTAATTTAAAAATAACACCATTTCAAAAAAAAAAAAAGTTAATAATTTAAAAAATAACACCGCCGCACCTATAATTGTACTTGTGAAATCAACAACATTGAATCCGACACACTCCTATTTAAGGTCTGACAAAGTTTGTCTAAAGTTTGGTTAGATATGATTTTGATTGTTTGTTTGTCTTTTCTATAAAAGCAACAAATTGAATATGAGTGGAGGCCACAGCCCATATTGTCAAGCCAATTTGCCTCTAAACCGAAGTTTCATTTTCAGTGATTCTAATATGCACAAACATTATCTTTTTGCTTTTTCTTTATCCTCTATGTGAGAAAAATATTCTGCTTCAAATCTGCAATTCTGAAGCTGCGTAAGGATTGCACTGCATTGCTTGAGAGTAAGATTGCTAACTTGGGTTGCATTCTGCATCTATGAAATATGAAGCTGTTTGACCTAATTGAAGTATTCTTTTTTTAGTCTCTTGTCTTGTGCTTGTGTATACATTGTCAAATTTGATGCCTTTCTTTTTTTCCTGAAGTCTTTTGCAATTGTTTGTCAGTGATTTTACCTTTTTCTGGAATCTGCTGATGTAATCCTTTTAAGGGCTGGATAGTTTTTCTGTAGGTTTGGTTCTGCATCCCCCAAACCATTTTGGGTTTGTAGTCTTTGGGTTTGGGGTTTGTTGTTTATCCTTTTCATTCCTTGGTTATTGAAAAAGCCTATTATTGTTGTATTTGTTGTTGTTCCTCCTCTTATTGTTACTTTTCTTCCTTTTGTCATGGACTCAACTGCATACAGTGCATTTTTCACAAGCCAATTCAAATAAATGTTTAATTTATTCACCTACTAAACCATGCTTTATTTGCTTGCCCCACCCAATTTTAGTGTTTCAGAAAACTGGGTTTGTGTGTGTTTGTGTTTGGATTCAAGTTGAGATCATCTTGAAATCTAACGGAAGCAAGAAATTCTTTCACTCTACTTCTTTGAAATTCGTGTTTTTTTTTAAGTGAAATTGTCTTGTAACTTGTGTGAATTGCAAACCAGACACACTTCATTGTTTTGTAATTTGGACCACACAAAATTTCTTGTAGCTAAGTGGCATAGTATTTGAATAATTGAATTATTGTTTGCTTCTGTGATTGGTGTAATGCTCTTTTATTATGAACCTAATGACTCCCTACATCCCTTACCTAGCATTATGTTGTGTGATATGATGCACTGCACTAATCTATTTAATATCGCTATTTGTTTTCAAGACCTGAATTGTTGAATACAGGACTGGAGCTATTTACTTAATACTTACTATGACTTGAATACACCATTTTCATGCATAACAGATCATTCAGTAACTCTGCTGGCAATATTCATCTTAAAACTTTGAACTTCTGGTTATTTGATTGGAGCTAAGAGGAGCATGGAAGGTATTAACGACGGTGAAGGAAATGTCACAGTAGGAACAACTGGAACAATCAGCTCCTTGATGACAAGGGAATTGGATCTGATCTCTTCTGCCCCACACCAGCTGGTATCTTCAACAATGAAACCTCGGATTTCCGGTGGTGGTGGTGGTAGCACTACTCCAAAAGGACTACAACCGAGAAAATCATTAGACGAAGCAAGCAGCAGCAGAAGCAGTCACATCATAGACCGTAGAAGCCTAGGAACTGGCCCCAAAACCACACTTAACAGAAAACACACCCATCAAATACCCATGCTTGATTCCCATAACTTTCAACTGGGCACAAGTCCTATTAGGAAGAAAAATGATAGAAAGAAAAAATCCAACATTGTTGAGGTCGTGGACATTAAATGTGGCAATGCAGATAAAGCTTGGGCTACCCCAATAACAATCTCTCTCAAGAAGTTGAGTTTCTCAAAGCTCTCTGATAGCATTATCTAAAGCTGAAATTTCATGTCAGACATCAGATTCTTGTAACTGAAAGCTGAATTCCCTTTGTCTGATATATCCACCATAGAACACATACATAGTAGTAGTTTGGTGCTTCCTCTCTTTTTCTTTATACTTTCAAATCTGGATACATTTCTGGGTCTGGAATCAATGCTAGCTGAGGAACCTACCTCAATAGTTTGGGACTTGTTCTTCTTTGCCTTGTCTTGGGAACTCAGTTCGAGCCGGCTAAAGTTCTCAATTTCTTTCAATAAAAGGGATCCTACTGTGCCTCTGGTGCCTATATCTACAAGATGGAATTCATTCATTTCTTGTGTTTGCCTATTGCAAGGACTATGGGTTTAGGCTTGCTTTGTTTTGTTGTTGTCAAGGAGAAAACAAAATCTTGTAATTGAAGAAGACAGTTTGGGATGTTGTTTTGGGAGGGAACTTGCTCAGGCTCAAGGGAATTTTCTTAGGTATGAAGAGATTTAGTTTCACAAAAACTTGCCACCTTATGTTATTTATACAAGGTGCACAGCATCTGTATTTGTAGCTGGATTTTAGCCTCTTTGGATAGCGATCAAAGAGCACTTATCGGAGCTTATCTAATGCATTTTTAGCAAATAAGTTCCAAGGAATGCTCTTTGGTCCGCGTATCCAAACGGGTTTTTTGTTGATGACATGGTCATTGCATTCAAGTGACTACACTACTATCTTGTAACTTTTTCATCATGTCATAGATACATGCTAAAGTAATTATTTGAGACTCTGGTAAGTGTAATTTGGACCAAATGGGATTCATGTGAAAAAAAAAGATAGGATAATCTCTTCTATTGACTTTTGTAATCCTTTGGAAGCGCATTACAATGGATGGTGTGTCGTACTTATCTCTCCTCTTGAAACAATCTGCAGAAAACTTAATGGTAGTAGGAGTGTTTGTGAATTCGATTATACTGTTTTTTAAGAGGGAAATCATCATACGATTTTTTTCTTTTTCAATCTAAAGGGGAAACAACTCATGCTTCAGCTATTAACTCATTGCTCTGGGTTCTGAGCATATATACAAACCGCACCTTCAAATAAAGATATGAAATGAGTAGGATGGGGAAGGAATATAAGAGAACCAGATTTTTGTGATTTCATTCATACCTTAGTCTCTCTTGGCTCATTGGTGAGATCACTTATGGTTTCATTAATTAGTATATCGATGAGCACAAGACCAGAAAGTACAACAGAGTCGAAATTTGGATTAAATGTCCAGTTGGATTATGTGTCAAGTAAATACCTTAGTCAGATTCTAATTTTTTGAAATCAACTAACTGATTATGTTACTTAACTTCATCGAAGGCTACCATGGCTTAATAGCTTCAACACATGAAATGATCCACTCGATCTAATTCACCTCAAACCTTAACCTGAAAACGTATGCAGCACAGGGAGGTGAGACACCAGAAATATCATAACATACTACAAACATACAAGCCTCACATATATTCATACAAATACAAATTGTGCGTGTGATGCATATGGCAACCTTTTGGCCATAATATTTCAGGTTGTATAAGCTGAACTATTAGTTCACTTCCGATTCAATCATAATGATGGGCCCAGTTTCCGCTTACTTCGGGAAGTCTCGAGCACAGTAACTAGATCAATAACACAAGTTACCCCCTACTCTGAAAATAGTATTGGGGGATCGCGTCATCAAGACACAAGGCGGTAATCTACCCCTCATATTTCTCAGCTAACCACCAATAGATATATAAGTTGTGCACAACTATCCGATTGGGAAAGTTGCACTTCCATAGTCCTTATTCCTACCATGCCAGACGAGTGTACATGATAACAATAGACATACAATCATCTCACCCTTATTTCCAAAAAAAAAATCATATTGTTCTCCTTGATATATATTGATCAGGTTCAGAGAATTCACTAGGTATCCAGAGCACTACCATTGGAGAAAAACAACCCTTTGTAATTAATTCTTTTCTCTGAAAATCTTAAATCTTCACAATCATATAAAATAGTGTTCAAGCTCTACTCTTTCAGAAGAATTCAAATAAATCCCAAGTGGGTTTAAGTTGTGCTTTCAGGATATAAACCCTAGGATAAATAGGTTATTTTCGTAAACAATAACAATTAATTAATTATAAAGGTTCCATAAATTCACCAAAGTGTCTCCTCGGCTCAAAATACCATACGTTCATATTTTCGAAATCAGACAACATCTCCTCCCGAGATGTGCTCATTCTCCATGAAACACATAACATATCTTCACATCATAAATTTATCAATCTAGAGTATTCAGTCATTACTAATCCATAATAACCCTCAAGAATATCATACACAACCATATTATTCAATCCATACCTTTTAATGTTAATCCTTACATAATTTTAATAGAAACACACGCACACTGGACACTTATGGTTGGTTCATGGTGTCTTTCCCCCTTATCTCAATTTTCAATGCATATATAATTAGGTCTGAAGGTGTTTCTAGTCTCTTATCTAGCACCAGACTTCAGCTTGTTTATATCATGTGTTATCCCAGCTTATTTAATGAGTATCTTTATATATGATTTAAAGTTAAATTGATGGTGGGAATATCATGAGGTAAATTTTAGTCTAGGAAATACATTTTAATTGCATCCAATTTTTATAATTAAATTGGTTATGTGACATTAAGTATTTTATATTATATCTTCAAAATTTAATTAGAATTTAACAAAACAGAGCTCACCATTGGGTCCGGAATAGTCTAAAATCGTAGAAACGAGTCCTTATGACCGGTAAATTTGACACCTAAAACCTCCAAAACGTTTTAGATGATGTGGCACATCCTGATTGGGCCACGTGGCAGATTCTGATCGGTCTAACAGGGACGAAATGTGGCAGAGACTACCGCGCGTGTGTCGCTTGCCGTGAGTGACCTCAGTCTCCCTCTTCCTCTCTCTACGCGTGCAGCGCGTGTATAATAGTGACACCACTCGTCCCTGACCTTCATCTGCGCCTGAAGCGAGTGCGTGAAAATTGGACGACGCGTCGTCGTCGTTTTGGCGCGTGTCGGAACGTGTGAGACTCTCCGACCTCCAATTTTGATTCTGAGCACGGTTCTGTGATCCTTACATCCCCAGGATATCATTTGTGCTATTATATTTTGATCTTAGGGACTTTTGATAAACGACCATATTTGAATGAGAAGGATTTCAGTTTGTGTGTATTGAGAACGAATGGTAAGAGCGAGGAGGATGGTTTTCAGTGTGTTTTTTGGAACATAAATAGTGGGAGGAGAGGCTCTGTTGGAGAGGGACAGGTGATGGTTTGTTTGTTTTGTTTTTCAATGAAGATGGTGGGGGGGAGTTATGAGTTTGTTAAGTGGAAAGGTTGTGGTTCATGAGAAGAAAATGATCAGCATAAATAGATGGAGAGGAGCAGCAGAGAAGGTGTGCAGATAAAACAAAAGAGACAAAGTGGAGGAAACATAATGCAAGTTGTTGAGCCCACCTTCATAATGGAAGAAGAAAATAGCATAGCAGCAAAAGGAAAGGACGGTTGCTTCCATAGCCGTTCATTAGCTTTGAAATAGCTGCGGAATTAGCCGTTGATTAGCTGCAAAATTAGCTGCTAGTTAGCAGTTAATTAGCTTTGATTTAGCTGCGAAACTAGCTGTCAGTTAGCTGTGGATTAGCTTTGAAATAGCTGCACACTAGCTGCTATTTAGCTTTGAAATTAGCTGCAAACTAGCTGCTAATTTAGCGACGAAATTGGCTACGAAATTGCTGCGAGAAATTAGCTACGAAATTAGCTGCGAATTTGCTGATGAGAAATTAGCTACGAAAGTTAGCTAGGATTTAGCTACGGAAATGTGCTCTGGACTAAGCGAATTAGCTATGAATTAGCTGTGGGTGTGTTTCTATCTAATTGGCTGCGATTTAGCTTCGATTTTGCTGCAAATTAGCTGTGAGTTTCTAGGAATTATCTGAGGAATTAGAAAATTGGCTGTTTGGATCGCGTATAAAATTGAAGGGTCCCTTGCCGGGCTTGTTGAACATGTTAGGACCATTGTTACATGAACGCGACTGCTGATCAATGGTTCTCTCTCTCTCTCTCTCTCTCTCTCTCTCTCTCTCTCTCGTGAAATCGAGGTCCCTATATATACCGACGCACCACGTGTCTGTCACGTCACACGCAACCACCGTGAATAACCGACAGACACAAGCACCGACGCCGTTCTTACCGGAACAATCTTGGTGCCACAATAAATCCTTCTTTTTCTTCTGATCCACCTGGTTAAGCACAACAACCCCTTTTGGCCATTTCTAAATAATGAACTCTTTACTAAATGCATAATCATTAGCAATTCTCAAAACCCTCTGCAAATGGAGGTCACTGGAATGAATCTGTTGGAATATAATACCATCCATCAATGGAGGTCACTGGCCTAGGCCATGGGCCTTCTTGATTGCCCATTGTCCCCATCCGGGTAAGTTTGTTGCTTTGAAGCACACCCTTCACTTTTACATCTTTTCTTCTATGCTATCTACAATATGGGACTTAACAGGGTTCTTTGATTGCTGCTGCAGGTGGTTTCAAGGTGCAGCATGCTTTACTCAAATTTCTTCAGAAAGTTCAACTTCTTTTTACCATATTTAAATGATCCTGGTGTTACATGCTCTTTGACATTATCAATCTGACTTATGCTTTCTAGGACGATTAACAAATCTGTTTGAGACGTTGATTTTTTCAAGAATATTAAGTTCTGCTTCTGCACCTTCATTATCTTCATTACTAAATGCCATCTCCAAGGCACATCTCTTCATCTCCAATTGTATTCTTAAAAGTTCTGCTTCATCTCTCAAGCAGAAGATGCATTGTATTTGACAAGGATATATCATAATCTCCAATTTATGAGGGGTGCTTTGCTTTCCTGTATATTTCTGCTGCATGGAATTCAGTCATCTCTTTTTTTGTTTCCTGTTGCAAGGAGCCAAGGACTATAGGTTTAGCCTTTCTTAGTTTTGTTTATGTCAGGGAGGTTTGGTGGTATCAGCAACATGTTTCCAATGTGGGACTTCGAATGCTGCTGCAGGTGCGTACGTGTCAGTTGCAGCATGTACTGTTTTGCTCAAAACAAAGCAAATGAAAATGTGATCCAGTAGCACTCCTCTAATTGTATCTCCTTTCTTGCAATCTAAATTTCTAGGATTATCATTATCACTCAAAGTTGGAATCTTGAAAAATCATCTTCACTAGAGTATATAAGAATGTAGTTTCTCAAATAATGTAATTTTTCATATTGTGGTCATTTCTTTATTGCCACAAACATCATGATTTATATAGCTGTAGCACATCTCTGGAGATCTCTCTTTAGCTTCTTTCTCTTCGATATTGGTACGCATCTACAATAGACATAAACCTCTACACTTTTACAGTTAATTTTTTGAAACCTTAATTTTGTTTGGGAATGCTTTCTGCAATTTAAGAAGCTCTGTTTCATGACTGGAAAAGCAAAGCAGTTTTATACATTATTATAACAATTAACAACGTACAGATTGTGAAAATCAATAGTTTTCCTGCCAATATAGGCCTTAAATAGTGCTAATCACTATCTGTACTCAAGATACATTCATAACACCATGTAAGAAAAAATTGAATGCAAGGCGTAAAATGCCCAAGGTGGAAGGGAGAACCAAATGCTATCTTATTATATTTGAAACCTTAAAGATAATTGATATGTGCATATATTAGTGGGTAAGGCCCACAGTAGGTAGATTTTACACTATCACCCCCCGATAAATCATCTATGCCTATAGAGGGGATTCAGATCCATTCTTTGACCAATGTAAGCAATCAATGACACTCATATTGGCTGCCATCTTCTCATGTTTTCAAGCAGCCAGGTTTGCCTCCGAGAATAATGTGCTCTGCTAGTAGCACTCCTCTAATTGTATATATTGGTCAAAATTTCTAGGATTATCATCAATATCATTCATAGTTGGAATATGAAATATAATCTCCACTAGCGAATAAGAAGTTAGCTTTTGAAAATCAGTAGTTTTCCTGCAAAAGAACCTTAATGCAATCACTTATATCTCTACGCATATAAAGCAAAGATCAGGAATGCACTTCACTTGTTAAATCATAGCCCTTCGATGCAATAGTAAAAAAAAACGATTTGTAGCTAAGGAAAAAGCATGGTTCTAACCCAGTATTATTTGTAACAGATGCTAAATTCAAAGAAGCCCGGTTCCTGATTATATAAATGCCCAGGCCACAATGGAGTTTTAAGCATATCGGAAAAATAAATTTACAACTTGAATTAAGGAGGGGCCGCGCGAACGCAGGCCCCAACTACCACAAATAATGATGTAGGCTCCACCACTTGGGTAGACCTTAGAGTAGCACCCCTCCTAAGTGCAATGGAGGTCACTACCCTAGGCCATGGGCCTTAATGATCACCCATCGACCCCATCCAGGTAAGTATGTTCTTGGTGTCACAGACCTCAGTTTTATATCTCATTCTCTTCACTTAGTTTTCTAATCTCAGCGATGTGGGACTAATTGGAACAAACACTTTTAAATGCAACTAGCTACAAGTATTCAGTGCTCCAGTTGAATCTATCTATCTAGCTAGGTGGTTATATCATAATAAGTAAAATATGTTGTCGGTTGTGGCACACACACGGACCCTCACCAAGAGGTCGCAAGGAAAATTAGGCAGTGAACTGATAAAAGCAAATTAGGAAATTACAACTATTTGCTATATTAGCTGATATATATAGGATTATTATACCAACATATATATGAGTGTGACAGGAGGGGAACAAGATATACTACCAGGTGACATGACAAGGATTCAAAGTTAATATGAAATGAGATATATATTTAGCATCCATTAGTGGAGACAATTTCACACTTCATATATGAGTTATAAGGGCCCAAGCACATTCACGAATTGACCCTGCCTCAATTGAGTTCCAAATTCAATGGATGGAAGTTCTGAAATTCTAATAGATAATTTTTAACAGACAAGAAAATAAAGAGATAAGCTATTTATGATACTTGACATGAAAGCACTAATAATAAGTGCAGGATACATATGGACTTGTCCCTTCTCTCTACAAAAGCTAAGATGGACTTGTCCTTTTGTTAACTTAAGTTTAACAAAGATAGCTTTTGAAAATTAGTAGTTTTCCAGCAAAATCTTAAAGGTCTCATACTCGCATTCATCACCAGGCAAGAAAAAATAGTATGCAGCATGTGTAAAGTGCCCTTGGTCACAAGTTCTCAAGGTGGGAAGGGGACAAGTGCTGTGTCTTGTGATTTTGTCCTCTTGCAATGTAAATAATGCATCTTCCATATTTCCTTCTTCACATAAGAAGCTTACCATTTTGTAATTAAACTCAGTAATCATTTTACCTGCTTTCTACTCATAATAGATCCTGAACTCACTACTAAAATAATCATCCCATGGTCCCGTCTTTTTATCTTTAATGAGTTAAAACCTCCTTCAGAGTATGAAACGAAAACTTCAGAGTACAAGCACTGACCATAGAATTGACTTGATCCTCAGATATCAAAGTGACTCCATAAACATGAATGGAGAGTCTTATCAATGTTAGTAAAAATTACATATCAGGAATGCAACTTATTTGTTAAATAAATAATATGGAAGGAAATCAAGGAGTCACAGCCATTCGTTGAAATTGTAAAAATGCGTAAAATTGTTTACATGACTTTTACTTTTCTTCTATGTTGCACAAGTACCAGAGTACCAGGTACGATATAGGTACATGAAAGTTACGCTTATATATATATAAAAACACATAAGGAGATTATATTTCAAATAAATTAGCTAAACATTACAATTGGACAAATTGTTGTGATAAGCTAAGAAACTGAAAATTTGTACACAAAGAATAGAAAACATTGAACTTCATTGGTGGGGTGCGCCAGGCCCGTGCTATAGTGCAAGACATGGGCAACACTTGAAGGTCCAAGCAGCAAGCTACTTAGGTGGGCCCTCCCCCTCAAGAAAATAATTTAATACCGTGTGGACACATGGCCCACATATCAGATATTAAACTGATAAGAACAGATACTACACTTGATCTTAGCCAAAAGGCCGAGAAAGGTATGAGTTGGAAGGAGGTAGAGATGTTTGTTTTATAATCATGTAAGAGGTGCTGGCTCTTTTCACTTACCGGTGTGGGACTTTACTACAACCTATAGGCTTGATACTTTGCAGATGAATAACACTGGTAACACTAATAAATGAGTGAATAAAGAAAGAGAAGAAGCGTGAAAATTGTTAGCAGCTACCAGCATACTCTTCCTAACTCAGGCTCGGGGTCATGGCTGAGAGTTTTCTAACACTCTTCCTTTTTCCATTGTTTGATGAATGATAGTTTATTAAGCCTTAACCTTATATTTCTTGTGTAAACTTAGGAATGCAGTTTGGTGGATGCATGTTTGTGAGCTATAGTCAGTGCTACATTTTAGTGTCTTAATTAAATTGCATGGAAACGATAGGATTCTAGTTGGATCTGTAAAATAACTATTAACTTGAGTGCTTGTAAGTCATGGAAGAACTTTGTATGATTTTATTTTGGGTTATGCAGGGATGTGTGGAAAATATATTCTACATTTTATGCTCCAGGATAAGACGTGCATGATAAAAGAAGCTCAGTTTGTAGCTACTTCTTCACTGCTCAGAATCAAAATAGATAGTGTAGTCTTGAAGGAAGAGGCTATGCTGCCAACAGTACTCAAATTTTTGATGTAGACTCTATAAATTATGAACCTTTATACTCTAGCAACTCTCTAAACCTTTTAAGAAGACAAACTCTTAAAACAAAAGTTGTTCGTAACAGGAGGTACACTTATAAGAGAAGATCTAAACCTCTAAATCATTGGAATCTTAACTAGTAGAGATTTGTATTCAAAATTAACTGCTCCAGTTGAATGCCTCAACTACCACTTACAAATCACCAAGGTGCGAGATTCAACCCTTGTAAGCACCTCATCTATAAGCACTTCTGGGCTTCAATGATTCAAATATATTTTCATGCTGTGTGAATGTATGGGCTAGCATGCTCAGTTAATTAAAAAAAATTGAACGCCCTTCTATTCATTTGTTTGGGATTAAATTGCAGATCCAAATTTGTATTGTATGTATATATATTTTGCCACTACTTTAGCAGCCAAATAGGAAAATATAGCATTGCATTGCAGATTCAAGGAGTCAGGGACTAATAATATTTGTCAAACTCACATTGGTACACACACACTCTTCCATCTTCTCATGTTTTCAATAGTTTGGGTCTCCTTCTTCTATGACCTATCTTGCGAATTGAATTCAAGCAGCCAGCCAAAAGTACCCAATTTCTTGGGTTTGCCTCGAAGAAGAATGTGCTCTGCTAGTAGCACTCCTCTAATTGTATATATTGGTCAAAAAAATTAGGATTATCGTCAATATCACTCATAGTTGGAATATGAAATATAATCTCCACTAGGGAATAAGAAGTTAGCTTTTGAAAATCAGTAGTTTTCCTGCAAAAGAACCTTAAATGCAATCACTTATATCTCTACACACATAAAGCAAAGATCAGGAATGCACTTCACTTGTTAAATCATAGCCCCTTCAATGCAATAGTAAAAAAAATGATTTGGAGCTAAGGAAAAAGTATGGTTCTAACCTAGTATTTGTATCAGATGCTAAATTCAAAGCCCGGTTCTTGATCATATAAAAGCCCAGGCCACAATGAAGATTTAGGCATATTGGAATAATAAATTTTCAACTTGAACTGAGGAGGGGCCGCGCGAACGCAGGCCCCAACTACCACAAATAATGATGTAGGCTCCACCACTTGGGTAGACCTTAGCGCAGCACCCCTCCCAAGTGCAATGGAGGTCACTACCCTAGGCCATGGGCCTTGATGATCACCCATCGACCCCATCCAGGTAAGTATGTTATTTTGAGTCACAGACCTCACTTTTATATCTCATTTTCTTCACTTAGTTTTCTAATCTCAGCGATGTGGGACTCATTGGAACAAACACTTTTAAATGCAACTAGCTACAAGTATTCAATGCTCCAATTGAATCTATCTATCTATAACAACTACATACCGGGAAGATTGATGCTACTGTTCATAAGGGGAATTATAGGGTGCACCGCAAGATCATTTAATGTTTTGCAACCGGTCTCCAACACTCAAAGGTCTCCTCCGCTTTTGCACCCTGCAGTCTTTTTCATTCGGCTACCTTCTATCTGGAATCATTAATTGTTTTCAATGACTTCTCTTGCGCTCCCTTCGCTCTGGGGAGATAAGCTTTCCAGAGAGAGGGAAGCAATCAAATCCCCGACCTACAGTTCCCCCTTTTTGTGTCCCTCTATCGTCGTTGGCCGTTGTCATAAGGGCATCTGTTTCACCCCTCCTTTACATGCAATGCAAGAGATAAAGGTTTCATGTGGCAAAGATTAAAAAGGGAAGGAAGCATGGTTATCCATGGCCTGGTACAGAATGATCTTAAAAGTCATGTTTGCTATAGCATGTTCAATTGTTCATGTTCTCCATCATCGGCCAAGCAGAGTATAAGGAAGCAATCAAGTGATATCGTAATTATAACAACTTAAGTGGCTATTTGTTCAATGTTGATCAGTTGAAGGGCTTTATCTTTTGGTTTTAGTCACTAAGAATGCTTAATCTCCTTACTCTTTTATTTTGATTTTGGTTAATTGGAATAATTAAATGTCTACTTTTTCCTCAGCGTGGTATCATTCCAATTAGTTGGAAGGCTTAATCTTTCTCATGTATTCACACTCTCTTTTTTCCCTACTCACTTTCAAACCCTATAGTCATATATTGTTCTCAAATATTTACTTTTACTTTTTTTTCTTGATGCACAGGTTGAGGTTTTCACTGAACCCCTCCACAAGGTTAGTTCATATTTCCCTCAAACTTATTAGCTCGACAGTCAATCAAGTTTTAGTTGGCCTATTGAGTGACTTTTTTTTCTTATTTTCCACTACATTTTCTCAAGGTTGAATTAAATTGGTATTTTTATTAATTCATTGGTGAAGAAATCACAGCTACTTTAGGCACTACAGAAGCTTACAGATGAACCACATGGATAGTTGATCCTATGAATGGTACTACCAATTATGTGTATGGTATCAATTTCCTGTTTTAATTGAAACAGTCGTATTTCCCTATCTTGGTCTTACAATTGGAAAATTTCCTACAACTGTTGCATCTCTACTTTAATATTTAACGGTAATCTTTCATTTTGGAAAAAGTTGCGACAGCATACTGTTATCACCAATTTATTGAAAATGGTTACATGAGTAGAGTACCAGTAAATGATTTTGTTAAAATTAAGTAATTGTACCATTTTATGACAATTCCCTTATTAGTGTGGTCCTAAAAAGTTACTTAAATACTAATACAAACTTTTTCAGCTTAAGTGTGGCCCATTTCCATCTTCTGGGCCATGACTTTTATGGAAACATAAATTTAAGGTGTTGCTATTTTTATTGTAGTTGGGTGATAAGTTTTCTTTAGGTTGCTCTTGGGGTGTTTATTATCAAATAATGTCCTTATCCTACTTGAGAAGGGGTGTTTCTCAAGCTCTCTAATTACTATGAATAAATCTTATTTTGTTTTAAAAAAAAATTTGTGTGGTTTGTTTTGTTTGCCTGATAGTACTACATTAGGCGATATGCTTATTGGTTGGTTGGTTAGTCATTGTACTTTTGTCACTGAAAGTATATTGTAAGCAAAGTTTACTTTTGTAGTTCCTTAACCATTTGCTTTTTACACTGCAAACTTAACTTTTCAATTAAATATTGATAAGGAAATAACTAATGAATAAGAAAGCTGACAATGAATTCTAGATAAGGTGAAACCTAATAACTGGTTTTGGTCACATGTAGTTTAGATTATTATTTGATTTGATTATCTTGAGTAAAAAAAATTAGTGGCTCTCTAAATACATGTTGTTCCAGGTAAAGTGAGGAAAGCACTCATTCAACTCTTGTAAACTAAGTATGGCCCCCTTTGAGCCAACATTTGATGAGTAAAAGGACATCTTCAAATCATCAAGTTTTGAATGGGCAAAGAACAAACTTCAATTGGAGATGGTTATGTGACGCCCAAGAGGACAAGTTCTTCATAAAACTGATCAAGAGCTGAATGATGTATAGATTTTTTTTCTTTTTCTCATTTTAATATTAACATTAGAAAAGGTTGTTAAGTCATCTTATTTAATAATTATATATGAACAATACAAACATATAATTCGCACATAATTAAACATCCATTGTTACCCCTTAATTTTTACTATCAATTTAACTTTATCTCATTTCGTCAATTTATTTCTCACCTATATACACACTTATTTTGATAATGTATGGAAAGTTTATTTAATTTATCCTGTATCAATTGTTATTGCATATTTATAATCTACAAGCGCGGTACTAATTCAAATTTTGTAATATAATTATAATAGTAGAAGTTATTATTACTTTATCTTTTGTTATAGATTCACGTAATCATTAAAATTAAAAATTAAAAAATTGACCCGTGCATCACACGGGTTTCATACTATTACCTCAACCACCACTTCTCAATCAGCTAGGTCAGAGATTCAACTCTTCTTGCAAACACTTACTCCATAATCACTTCTCGGATTCAATGCATCACATATTAATATTATCGTGCAGTGTCAATCTAGTGTATTGTTTACCACATTAGGACATTTATAAATGCAAATTTTTTGATTGAGGACATTTCATCTTCCACCAGTGTTGAAGCTTTTAGTGTCATTTAGTATTACTATTCAAACGAAGTCAGGATCCAATTTATAAAATCTTAAGGATCAATGATTATGGTCCCGTTTGGGAAAATAGCTTAATTAAGCGCTTATGACCATAAGCGCTTATTAATAAGCTCTTTTAAAATATTTATTATAATGAATTGAAAATAAGCTATATATAAGCATAAGCTCTTTTTCATAAGCTACTCTGAATAGCTTATGAAAATAAGCTCAAAACAGCTTATAAGTAGGTCATAAACTATTTACATAAGCTCTCCCAAACGCTTGCATAAGCACTTATATTATAAGTTAAGCTCATATAAGCTCTTCCAAACGGGGCCTATAGCTTTAATTTCACTCCACAAAATGAATTCTGGAGTCCAGGTGCAACAATAAAACAATGTCATGCTGAAAAAGGACACTTCCTAAGGGTTCGTTTGGTGGACAGGATAAATAGAGACAGGATATGATAGTAATCATATCCTGTTGTTATCTGTTGTTTGTTGCGCCAGCAGGATAGGATAACACTATCATGTCCCTTATCCTATCCTATCCATCATGTGTAAAAGTTATCCTGAGGGGGGAGCTATGATAGAAATTATCCTGACAGGATAGGATATCAGTTTTTTGTTTGTTTATTAACATGACCCAAAATTAATTTCAATATTTACATTTTATATAATTTATAATAATATTAATGAATAAATATAAATTTTTTATTTTAATAAAATATTAATTTTATTACTTATCAATTACTAATTGTTATTGTTAAGTTAAATTATTTAATTACTGATAAATTTAATTAAAAAATAAACTTATTTATAAATGGTGAAAATATTGGATTTACTCATATAAAATAATTAAATTTTCATTATCACTTACTACTACTTAGTTAACATTATTTTTCGTTATTTATATTATAATAAAAATACACAAAATAATTCTTCACTCACAATAAAATAGGCTACTCATATATATATATATATATATATATATATATATATATATATATATATTAATTTTTTAATAGTAAATATAGACTAATTTTATATTATCATATGATATTATTTAAAATTATTTCTCTACTTATATAATTATAATTAATAATTTAAATATAAAATATTTTTGAAAGAATAATATCTTTTAATAATTTTTATCATTAATCACTTACCCCTACTAAGTTAAAACCCATTGGTTACATATATAATAATTTTAATTAAAATAGACTCCCTTCGAAAAAATTAAAATAGCCGAATTAATAAAAATTAATTTTATTTTAGTTAATATTAAAAAATAAGCTATTTATAAAAATGAAAAAAAATTAAATTTAATAGAATAATCACTTTTTAAAAAAAAGCTATTTAGAAAATTAAATTTTAAAAAATATAATGTATTTTTTATTTCAAAGAAAATTTGATACGTTTTTTATTGTTTGAATCATATCCTATCAATATCCTGTCCATCCAAACGCAGGATAGGATAAGAGTCTATCCTGCTCTTATCCTATCCTGTGCTTATCCAATCCTTTATCCTATCATGTTCTTATCCTATCCTGACCACCAAACGGGCCCTAAGAGTTAAACTAGTAACTTGATATTACCGTCCCTAATGTGTACAAGTTTTTACTTGTGCAACCTTGCACAACTTCATTTTGACCCACTATAGGGGGTTTCCCAATTTTTTCTTCTTTTTTTAATTTAATAAAATTAATATTTTTACTTTTTTAATAATAAACCCCAAAAATACTCAGAAAATCAAACCCCAAAAAATACCCTGAAAATTAAACTCTCTTTCTCGCAGTGGACATTTTTGTTTCTTCTTCTCCTTCCATGTTTTTCTTCTTCTTCTTTTCTTCTTCCTCCTCCAAATCAGTGGCACAACCATCACCACGATCTCTTCCTTCCTTCCATCCCCTCGCGACCACCACCATGACCTCCTTCCCTCTTCGCCACCGCCATTTTGTTGTTCTTTTCTGGCGGACTCAAAGACACCATTGCCATCTTCTCTCTTCGAATCCGGTCGAACCGCAAGCCCAATGAAGAAACCAACACCACCACAGGAATCCCCATGAAGTCTGCGGCAAAACCCCTTCCTCAGATCGTCGTTCTGCCATCGTCGCCTGCTGCCACCACTGCCTGAAAATGGATTTTCCAACCGACTCCTTTGGTGTTTGAGAAAACAGACGCCACCAAGTTGACCCTCGCCATGAGGAGAAGAAGTTCCAACCCTCCGTTTCTGCTCCGGCGACATCGCCGTTGTCGGCCATCGTGGAGGGCGATTTCTAGCGTGGTCTCCGGCAAACTCCGTTCTTAGACATGATGCACTTTTCCAAACGATCTTCCATCCCTCTTCATTCTTTGTTCTCCTTCTCTGAACGATCTTCCAACCCTTAGTTATGAGTTGATTTTCTTATGGGATGTTATGTTGAATTCTGTTATGTTGATGTTAAGTTGAATGCTTTCGGACCATTGTAACTCTTTCTTCTTTATTCTCTTCACACTTTTGAGTTGTAACTTGGTTGATTGGAAATTGGAAAAAAGAATTGGGAGGATGGTTGAAGGGGAGGTCGGGAATTGAGGAAGAAAATAGTGGGTTGAAGGAGTGAGGGAAGAAGATGAGGTTTTTTTGAGGGGGAAGAAGGTTGAAACTTATTTGGACAAAATAAATTGAATGTAAATAATTTTTTATTATTCTGAAAACTAAAAAATGATTTTTTTAAAAAAAATGAAATTCAAAATTACCAGAACCGGTTCACCCCTTTGAGGGAGAGGGAAGAAAGAATTATACAACTTGGGCTTGCCATTTTTTTTGTCGAAATTTTAGAATTTTAAAAAAAATATGAAGAAAAAATACAAATTTTAAGAAAAATTGTATTGAATTTTTTTCTTGGGATAAAATAATAATGAAAATAAGAAAATTAAAAACATTATCAATTTTTTTATTTTTCCTACGAAACGAGACCTTTATCTAAACCAACTTCTTCACGTGGTTAATTAAAAAGTTGTATTTTTCAGGTTCTATAATTAAATATTTTTTAAACCATTGTATTGAAGTTTGTAGGGGCGCCGCGAAAGCTGAACCACCAGTAGAAACGTTTCTTCCGAAGTTTTAAAAGAATCATTCTTACTTTCTGAGTTTCTGGCAATTCTCTAAACCACACAGGGGAAAATCAACGATTTTACTTCCTAGCAATTCTCAAAACCTTTCTGAGAAATACTTCTACTTAATATGTTGAAGAACCCACGGGGAAGGTTTAGAGTGGAACTTGAACTTCGTTATTTCTAATCACACACCTCAGTTTTATATCTATTCTTCGATGTTGTCAACAATAAGTTTCGATGTGGGGCTTAAATCTTAATGCATACATAATAATCACATGTGCTACTTTCACATATCCTAGTTATATAGGTGAATGGAAGTCACATGGCATCCACCAGTGTTGATACTTGAAACTTTCTTTTAGTTCATTTATTTATTTATAGACCCTTTGTAAATGGATAGAATTTAATAACTTGCTTGAGCATGATAAAACAAAAAAGATGGAATACCCAGCCAGTTCATTTCCAACATCAATCATGGAAACACAGAAGAAATCTATGACCAACCCCACAATTGGGTTTGGATCAGAGCTAGGATAAGATGATAAAATGTGGCGTACCTGTCAGTTGCAGCATGTCCTGTTTTGCTCAAAGCATAGCAAAACGATGATAATGTCCTGTTTTTCTGTCTAGTTTGAATCTGAGAGTTCATCTCCACTGGAGAATAACAAATGTAATGTTAATTGCTTCTCAAATAGTTTGTGTTAACCCCAATCCAAAATTTCCTTTAGACACCTGACAAGTTGTTACAGAAGGTGCTTATGCATGATTGTATACGTACATAACTTGTTAGCATAAGTCCAGGTCTCCAATTATTTGTGATGGGAGGTACCAAGTCAGCTTTCATGGTTATGGAATCCAAATTCCAAAGAAAATTTGACATCAGTGGATCAAATTCACGGTATATAAATCAATCAGGTCTGGCTCGAGTTAGAAAAAAGAGGGTTCATACAGGTGTTGTTGGTTTAATTTTCTCTGCTTGAAATGGGAAAGCTTTCGGCAATTTAAGAAGCTCTGTTTCACGACTGGAAAAGCAAAGCAGTTTTGTACATTATTATAACAATTAACAACGTACAGATTGTGAAAATCATTAGTTTTCCTGCAAATGTAGGCCTTAAATAATGCTAATCAAGATACATCCATCATGATCTTGAAGTCACATTCATAAAACCATGTGAGAAAAAAAAGAACGCAACGCGTAAAATGAAATAGCTCTTATTAGCTGTTGTGACTTAGCTGCAAAATTAGCTGTGATTTAGCTGCGAATTAGCCGTTAGTTAGCTGCTAACTAGCTCTGAAATTAGCGTTAATTAGCTTAGATTTAGCTGGCAACTAGCTGCGAATTAGCTTTGAAATTAGCTGCAAACTAGCTGCTAAATTTAGCGACGAAATTAGCTGTAAACTAGCTGCTATTTAGCGAGAAATTAGCTGCCAATTTAGCGACGAAGTTGGCTAGGAATTTGCTGCGAGAAATTAGCTACGAAATTAGCTGCGAAATTGCTGAGGAGGAATTAGCTACGAATATTTGCTACGAATTAGCTGCGAAAATGTGCTCTGGACTTAGCGAATTAGCTATGAATTAGCTGGGGGTCTATATCTATCTAATTGGCTGCGATTTGGCTTTGATTTGGCTAGAAATTAGCTGTGAGTTTCTAGGAATTATCTGAGGAATTAGAAAATTGGCTGTTTGGATCGCATATAAAATTAAAGGGTCCTTTGCCGGGCTTGTTGAACATGTTAGGACCATTGTTTCATGAACGGCACTGCACTGCTGATCAGTGGTGCGCGCTCTCTCTCGTGAAATCTAGGTGCGTGCCTATATATAACCACCACGTGTCTGTTTCATCACACGCAACCACCGTGAATAACCGACAGACACAAGCATCGACGCCGTTCTCACCGGAACAAACTTCGTGTGACAATCCTTCTTCTTCTTCTGATCCACCTTCCCCACCACATCATACGTCTAACACTGCTGCACCAAAGCGTTGCAGTCGGTTACTACTGCGATGGTGGAGGAGCTTTGAGAGAAGCCACCGCACGCGGTGGCCGGAGAGGTTGATTAAGAAAAGCTAGCGGATGGTGTATTTCCAAACTGGTATGTCACTTATACAAAAATAAACGTGGAACTTCTCCATGTTTGATTCGAAATGATGCCCGTGCCTCTTAAAATCCTTTTTCATTTCATTTTTGGGACTTCTCCATGTTAAAATCTTCTTTATACTTCCTGCAAAAATTAGTTTCCGATTACCTAATCTTCTTTATCCTTCATGACATGGGTCATTGATTCATATACTTGGAATAAAAAAACTCAAGCTCCTGACTTGTAATTACAGTACACTATCTAGTAACTTTTTCATCATGCCATAGAAGACGTGCATGATAGAAGAAGCTCAGTTTGCAGTAAGGAGTAGGTCTGTGGTGATTGAGTTTGCTCAAAGTAGAATCAAAATAGACAGTGTAGTCTTGAAGGAGGAAGCTTTTTATAGATTAATTAATAACCTTATGACAAGGGTCAATTTGTGATAATTGATATCTTTGTAAATATTTATTTTTGAAACCTTAGAACTGAAAATTGATAGGTCTATGCTGTCAACAATACTAGAAATTTTGATGTAGACTATATAAATTATGAACGTTTATACTCTCTAGCAATTCTCTAAACCTTTCAAGAAGACAAACTCTTAAAATAAATGTTGTTCGTGACAGGAGGTACACTTCTAAGAGAAGATATAAAGAGAATGGAAGTAATCTCTAGCTAGGTGAATGGAAGTCACATGGCATAGAAAGTAATCTCTAACTCTTTTTCTACTTACTTTTTGAATGCGCCTTCATCACATACACTTCCTAAAAGTTATACTAGGAAGAAATCATTCCTTTAAAACTCTGTTCATTTCTTCGAAATGAGACTTTTAGTTTCTAGCAATTCTCTAAACTTTTACAAGAACGCCCCTCTAAATATAATGTGTTGGAAAAAGAGATAAACTCTTAAAAAATATGTGAACCTCTATTCCATAACACATCCCATAGAAGTAGATATCTTGGAAAGGTTTGAAGTACTGCACGTGAAACAAAGATTACTAGCATAACCCCAGTCATGCAACTATTTATCAAATTCAGGTAATTGTTGTAGACAGAATCACTCAACTCAATTTTATATCTATTCTTGGACTCTATCAGCAATAAAGTTTCCGAAGTGCGACTTAATCGGTTGTTTGAAGGCTGCTGCATGTAGTGTGTCAGTTGGCACATTTTACTCAAAAGGAAAAGCAAATAGTGGATCTAAATCTAAACTATGAGAAGTTTTCCTCCATGAAAATGTGATCCAGTAGCACCGTTCTAATTGTATCACCTATTTTTGCGGTCTAAATTTCTAAAATTATCAATATCACTCATAGTTGGTCTAAATCACTAGGACCACCGTCTTCAGCAGGATCTTCATTGGCAGAAATGATGTTGTTGACAACAGGTTCTCCAAAAAGGTGATAATTCATTGTAACTTCTTGTTTAAGGATTATGAATTACCCTGGCCTAAGCTTCAGCTTCTTTTGCAACCTCTGCCTCCGTGGCTGCTACCTCAGCTCAGACTATGGATTGACAAATTCTTCCTCTTCTTTTGCTTTCTCTAAACATATAAGGATTGATCAAAAGAAAACATATTTACCCATTTAAGAGTAACAGTGCTTGTATAACTTACTCCCAAAAGTAATGCCTGCAAATCGTATGAAAGTTCTCTATGAAGAGATAGGACAATCTCTTTAATTGACTCCAGGACAATCTATGTAGTAACTTTTTTCATTTTTAAGAGGCCAACATCGGAAAATGAAACCAATTGGATCTCCTCAAGTGTTTAAAAAAACATGGTTGATGAATACTCCTATAATCTCTAGTAACTTAAGTAACATGACATGAGAATTTAGACTTCCACAATCTCTGTCTTAATAAAAAATTATAATTGTATCTCCTCTCTTGCAATCTAAATTTCTAGGATTATCAATATCACTCATAGTTGGAATCTGAAAAATAATCTTCACCAGAGAATTAGAATGTAGTTTCTCAAATATTTTCTGAAAATCCACCAACCAATGTAATATTCATTGTTTGATAAGGCATGACTGATGTTCATCTTATTCTTGTGTTGTTCTATTTTTATTCAATTTAACTAACCTGGACATAATTTGGTTCATATCAAACTTGAAGTGTTCCTTCAAGTGATCTGTGCTCTGTTTCAAGCAGTGAAATGTTCCCACTTCCATTTCGCTTTCTCGGAGGGGAAACAAAATTGAGTTATAACTTTGGGTTTTGGTCTCCTCCATTTCCTTTCATTCCCTTCTAAAAAAACTGAACCAAACATGATAAATTTAAGAAAAAAAACCTCCCTACCTCCTACCTCCGAATCAAACACTAAGTTAGACAAGAGAGGTAGTACTAGAAACTCCCAACATAAAAAATAAATTCCAAGGATTATGAATATCATCACTCTGGAGGAGAATAAGAATGTCGTCTCTCAAATATTTTCTGCAAACCCACCAATGTAATATTCATTTGCCATTGTTTCATGAATGATAGTCTATTGAATATTAGCCTCATTTCTTATATATATATATATATATATATATATATATATATATATATGTATGTATATAACTTTGGGATGCAGTTTCCAGAACAAAGCCAATAACTGGGAACTTATCAGTATGGGGCTAGCTCATGATAATTTTCAAAAACAAGCATCAGCTAAAACAAGCATCAGGTGAAACACTTGGAGGTACTAGATTGGAGAAACCCGGAATCAACAACTCGTGATTAGAATCATTGAACACATCCTCAATTTGACGTTTTAAATTGGATAACATGAGACCCAAAAATCCAACATTTGATGGCATAAACAAATAAGAAGGGATACCCAGCCAGTTCATTTCCCACATCAATCATGGGACCTCACAATTGGGTTTGGACAAGAGCTAGGATAAGATGGTAAAATGTTTTGCATATATAGTGGCTTTCAGATGGAGTATGAGGCTCTCCATGAAGGTCAAGATGTAGGAGTACTCAGGAGACTTGAGAAACTCCTGTCAAGGTGGTTCTACTTCAGGGAGATCAATGAGTTGGATCTGTGGTTGTGAAGCCAAAAGTGTTATGATGTATGAGTCTAAAGGAATGTTAGGGAACTTGATGCAGAGAACTGTGATGGAAAGATAGTTATCGCGGTTGATTAGGAGCTCTGCAAATTCCAGGGCTGAGGCCAAGTGCAAATTCCAGGTAAGAAAAAATGAGCCTTAAATGATCATCACTATATCTTTACACTAAACATCCATCATGTTCTTAACACCAGGTAAGAAAAAATTAGTATGCAATATGTGTGAAGTGTCCTTGGTCACTAGTTCTCAACTAGATCTTGAGGTGGCAGGGGGGACATAATGCTGTCTTCTAATGCAAAGAAGGTTCAAGACCGTATATTTTCAACTCTTTCTATGAAAATAAATGCTTCTTCTATCATTCATTCTTGGCATAAGCTGCTATTTTGTTATAATCATTTACCTCGTTTGTATCCATAGTAGCTAATTAACACAATCTCGATAATTGACCTCAGATTAGTCCAAATTTTAAGTACTAGAATTGAGAAGGGTTAGGATCCAAGATATAGCCTTTGGCTTCTGCAGGATTATTCCAAAAAGAAAAGTTCATCCCAAAAGGCCACTCCTTACGGAATAATTCTGCAGAATCAGAAGCGCAATCTTAGCCATCCCAAGTGCAATGGAGGACACTACTCTAGGCCAGGGACCTTCATGATTATTCAATGATCCCATCCGGGTAATTGTGTTGTTAAGCAACACACTCATCATTTTTATATGTCATCCTCCATGCTACTTCAGCTGACATTTACGATGTGGGATTGTTTTGATGGCTCTCACAAGTAGTTTGAAGGAAAAACAATCCGTGCTGGATCCAAATATACTTTAATACACCCTAGTTACTAGTACTTCCAGGGCCTAGAATATTTTAGGATTATGAATTTCCCTGGCCTTATTAGTGTTGGAATTTGAGACAAGATTTTTTGTAAGGTATTAACCAGGTATCTCAGAGTTAATAATCGTGAGATTAATATATCGCCTCATTGTTAGCGCACTAAGTGGTAGGAGACTAATAATCTGAGTTTTTTACATTTACAAAAATTGAGATTTGAACCCTCAACCACTTACTTAAGTGACGAAGTGCTGAATCACTATACCAAAGCACTTGGTTAGAGGCACTATACCTACCGCTCATTGTTGAATTGGAATGACTCTGCATTTTGAAGCTGTTTGTTCTATTATTGTGCACCTTTATTCCTTGAGGTAGGAGTGAATAGTTACAGTGCTAACTATCCAAAAGGATTGCAACAAATCATTTAAATTTAGAGGACTTAATGTCTTAATCTCATAAACTTAATGTTGTATTCAGTACTTACATGTACATATTCCTTATCAATGTTGTAATAAGAATCACTTTCAGTTTCCAAAAAAAAAGAATCACTTTCAATGTGTAGAGTGAACCTGTAATACTTTAGATAGCATTAAGTGTACATTTACCAGTTTTTGGCTTTGTTTTAGAAATAAGGCTAATATTTACTAGACTATCATTCAAAAAAACAATTAAAATGAATATCAAATCCTCAAACAATGAATATTACATTGGTTGGTGGGTTTACAGAAAATATTTGAGAAACTACTTTCTTATCCTCTAGTGAAGATGATATATCAGATTCCAACTATGAGTGATATTCATGAGCCTAGAAACTTAGACTGCAAGAGATGTGATAATATAATTAGAGGGGTGCTACTGGAGCACATTTTTATTGGGGCAAAACTCCCATAGTTTAGACTTAGATCCACTATTTACTTGTCTAAGTTCCACATAGGAAAAGAGTGGTAATAACACACTGGTTACTAATTTATTAATTTTGTTCTATTATAGTAGTAATATCTGAAGATAGATTTAGTATTACCTTGAGAAATATGATAATAATTTATTTCATCACTTAATATGAGTATCACACCAAAAATAAAATTCTGTGTACCATAGAATTTATCATAAAATAATCAACATATTTCTCTCACTTTAATATGCTGATTTTTTTAAAATTTAACCGTGTTTGCTAATATTTCCCGATAGAAACATGTTAACTTAAATAGGTACAAAGATTGTGGAAATTCATGTTATGTTTCTCAAGTAACTAGATATTATTGTCATCAATTATATTTTATTCATAACTAAAATGTTTGTCAACTTTTCTTCAAATACTTGAGAGGATCCATTACATTGTGTTCAATGTTTAATTGAAAAAAATTATATTTAATAAATAAATTAAGAAAAGTAAGAAAAAACAACTGTTTAATTGAATAAATAATTGAAGAGAAATTAATTAATATGAATTTTTTTGAAAAAGATATAATAATGTGAAGATTACACATGATTTTCTAAGATCAGAGTATGAATTTTTCTTACAATGTTTTCAAATGACAACTTAAATTTAATAAGACCAAAAAAATTAAATTTAGGCATATTAGAATAATAAATTTTCAACTCGAACTGAGGAGGGGCCGCGCGAACGCAGGCCCCAACTACCACAAATAATGATGTAGGCTCCACCACTTGGGTAGACCTTAGGGTAGCACCCCTCCTAAGTGCAATGGAGGTCACTACCATAGGCCATGGGCCTTAATGATCACCCATTGACCCTATCCAGGTAAGTATGTTATTCTGAGTTACATACCTCACTTTATATCTCATTCTCTTCACTTAACTTTCTAATCTCTGCGATGTGGGACTCATTGGAACAAACACTTTTAAATGCAACTAGCTACAAATATTCAGTGCTCCAATTGAATCTATCTATCTATATCAACTACATACTGGGAGGACTGATGCTATTGTTCATAAGGGGAATTATACGGTGCACCGCAAGATCATTTAATATTTTGCAACCGGTCTATTTTTTAGGACTTTAGTTATGAATGACTTTGTGTGTTTTTCACTTCTCCTAACACTCAAAGGTCTCCTCGACTTTTGCACCCTGCAGTCTTTTTCATTCGGCTACCTTCTATCTGGAATCATTAATTGATTTCTTCTTCCCATTCAATCTTAAAGTTTCTTGCTTTTTCAATGACTTCTCTCGCGCTCCCTTCGCTCTAGGGAGATAAGTTTTCCAGAGAGAGGGAAGCAATCAAATCCCCAACCTACAGTTCCCCTTTTCGTGTCCCTCTATCGTCGTGGTCGATGTTGTTGGTCTGCACAGTCGTCCGTCGTCATTAGGGCATTCGATTCACCCCTCCTTTACATGAAATGCAAGAGATTAAAAAGGGAAGGAAGCATGGTTATCCATGGCCTGGTACAGAATGATCTTAAAAGTCATGTTTGCTATAGCATGTTCAATTGTTCACCGTCTCCATCATCAGCCAGGCAGAGTATATGGGTGAGTTTGAAACTGAATGTTCATTTTCTAATTATAACAGCTTAAGTGGCTATTTGTTCAATGTTGATTAGTTGAAAGACTTTTTCTTTTGGTTTTAGTGATTAAGAGGGCTTAATCTCCTTACTCTTTTATTTTGATTTTAGTCAATTGAAAGAATTAAATGTCTACTTTTTTCTTAGTGTGGTATCATTCCAATTAGTTGGAAGGCTTAATCTTTCTCATGTATTCACACTTCCTTTTTCCCCTACTCACTTTCAAACCCTACGGTCATATATATTGTTCTCAAATATAATTAGAGGGGTGCTACTGGAGCACATTTTTATTGGGGCAAAACTCCTCAAAGTTTAGACTTAGATCCACTATTTCCTTGTCTAAGTCTCATATAGAAAAAGAGCGCTAATAACACACTGATTTACTAATTTATTTATAAAATAAGGTCGTTAAGGCGGTATGCACCTAAAATGGTTCAGTAATAAATGCTCATGTATCAATTAAAAGATTGATTTTATTTTGTCGTAGTAATGCAACATTTTATTTTATCATAGTTATGCAACATTTCATTCTTAGGGACGTGAGATTTGTGAGTAGTAATATCTAAAGATATAACATTTACCTTGAAAAACATGATAATAATCTATTGTATCACTTAATATGAGTATCACACCCAAAAAGAATATGAGTATCACAGAATTTACGATTAAATAATTAATATATTTCTCTCACTTTAATCTGCTGATATTTTAAGAATTAAACCGTGTCTAACATTTCCCAATAATTAATTCTAGAACCAGGTTAACTTAAATAGGTACAAAGATTGTGGAAATTCATGTCATGTTTCTCAAGTAACTAGATATTATTGTCATCAATAATATATTTTATTCATAACTAAAATGTTTGTCAACTTTTCTTCAAATACTTGAGAGGATCCATCACATTGTGTTCAATGTTTAATTAAAAAAATAAATATTTAATAAATAAATTAAGAAAAGTAAGAAAAAAAACTGTTTAATTGAATAAATAATTGAAGAGAAATTAATTAATATAAAAAATTGAAAAAGATATAATAATGTAAAGATTACACATGATTTTCTAAGATCAGAGTATGAAATTTTCTTACAATGTTTTAAAATAACGGCTTAAATTTAATAAGACCAAAAAGATTATCTAGTAATTTAGCACCGTGTTTTTTGTTCCACTTTGTTTTTGGTCATATTCTTTTAACTAAGCCCATATTACATCATATGAACGGCCCAAATTATTTCTGTACAGATAGATGGAGCGGATGCAAAGCACTACATCATTTCCCTGTCTTTCTTTGAGTTTCAGACATGTGGATGGATAAAACATGCAACTGAAACTGAAACACTCTAATTAAGGTTGCTGAAGAACTCAAGAAATGGCTTCTATTACATGCATCACCCACAAACCCATAACTTCAAGATTAAATTCCCTGCCTTCCCCTGTTTCTTCCTTAAATTTGGCTTCTGGGTTTGTGGGTATCAGAAAAAGAGTTGGATGGCTCAGGCTCACCTCTGCAATTGGACCCTCCAATGGCTCCAAAGCCACATGCTGGTTCAGATTTGGCAAGAATGGTGTTGATGCTGAAGGTGCTGGCATTTATGGTAGCCAGACCCGTAATGATTTTGACAGAGATGATGTTGAACAGGTTGGTAACTAGAAGTCTCTTTAAGTTACTGTTCCCATTTATTTTATTTGTCTACTGAGTTTCTGGGTATTATAGTTTTGCTTGTGATTCTTGTAAAGATGCTCATTTGTCTAGGTTAGTTGTATTTGGTTGGAATTTTTTAATGCAACTATGGAGGATTGTGCTTATGCATTTCTAGTTTATGTTCTTGGACTGACTCTGAAGATGTGAGAATGATTTTTGTTATGATTTCCAATTTCATTAGAGAAACTTGGGTAAATATTCATTCATGCTTCAATACCTGAGTAGGTCAGAATGAGAAACAAAAAAGTGTTCTTTTTCAGATTAAAAAATGAATGGGAAAGTGAAAAAGAAGCAGAAACATATTTGAGGAAGGAAAGCACCAGTAGTGAAGATAGATCAGTGATTTTGTATTTATTCCTTATAGATGGATATTTGATTTGGGTATGAGTTGCAAATTGCTGTTATAGATTAGGATCCTCAATGTCAAGAGACACAGAAATTTCCATATGAAAGGATCCTAATCGGTTCTTATGCCAACTCAAAATTACCATTGAGCCATCCTCCACTTTGTAAATAAAAAGACCTTATAAAGGCATCTCATCAAAACAATTGTTGTGGAATCACATATTCAACACTATCAAAATAACTAGATTTTTGTTCAAAAATTTGTTTATAAATGACACCATGGGGTCATTTTATCAACATTTTGTTTGTCAATAATTATTTCAGTATGCAAGCCTAAATATATCAGGTAAAACAAACTATGTAATACTTCAACTAGAATTGGACAGGGGCTGCGCGGACGCAGGCCCCCACTGCCACAAATTATGACATAGGCTCCACCACTTGGGTAGACCTTAGATTAGCACCCCTCCCAAGTGCAATGGAGGCCACTAACCTAGGTCATGGGTCTTCTTGATCACCCATTGACCCCATCCAGGTAAGTAAGTTGCTTTGAATCCCAGACCTCAGTTTTATATCTCAATCTCTTCACTTCTTTGGTAAATGTTAACAGTGTGGGACTTATTGAAACATCTTGCTTTAAAAGCTAGTATAAGTGTTGTTAACATTCTTGCTAAATGGTGTCTGTCTCAAACTGTAATCACTGTAACATATTTAAGAGTCTTTATCTCCCCCCTTTGCACTACGATAATGATTCCATTTCACATTTACTATAACAATGTCGTTCATAGATCAAATGATTTCGTGAATTGGATTTCACTTGATTGTATACAGGGTGTTCTCGGGGTAGTAGAGTATTTTGATTTAATTTCTTTTCTTTCTAAGAGGTGGAATAGAATGATCTCCATTATGAGTGTTACAAGTAAAACTTAATTTTATTTGGGTTTTTTTTTATCTTAATTTGATTTAGGTTGGAATAGCTGTATTGATGTGTTTAAATTTGTCTATTCTTATTCCAACTCAGAAATACAATGAAGACAGACAAATTTTTAGGAATAAAACCTTTAAAAATACCAAAATAAACATTTTCTGCTCAAAATTTTAGCTTGTAAATGAGACCAAAAGAGAATCAGCTCATCAACATTTTGTTTTTCAACAATTATTTTGGTATGAAAACCTAAATATACCAACTAAGGCATACTGAATAAAACTTGAACTAGAATTGGATAGGGGCCGCGCGGACGCAGGCCCCCACTGCCACAAATTATGATGTAGGCTCCACCACTTGGGTAGACCTTAGACTAGCACCCCTCCCAAGTGCAATGGAAGTCACTAGCCTAGGCCATGGGCCTTCTTGATCACCCATTTGACCCCATCCAGGTAAGTATGTTGCTTGGTAACACAGACCTGAGTTTTATATCTCAACCTCTTCACTCCTTTGGCAAATGTTAACAATGTGGGACTCATTGTAACAAGCACTTTAAGAAGTATCACAAGTGTTGTGAGCATTTGTGCTAAAATGTGTCAATGTCTGTCTGTAATTGTTACAAATAAAATTGAGAATCTATATTTTGTAGCACGAGAAGAAATGAAGAGAAAAGACCAGCCTCAATCTCCAATGTCTGCCAATACTGAAATCCATTCAAGTTGCATCATGCTTTGTCCAATGGACAATCATGGTACCAAATCTAAACTTGGAGGGATTTGTATCCAAGATTCAGTGCTCCAGTTGAATACCTCAACCACCACTTCCCAATCACATAGATGGGAGATTCAGCTCTTGCAAACACCTAGTCTGTGATCACTTTTCCACTCCTTTAGCAGCCAAATAGTTTAATATTAAGAATCCCTAAACATATATATATTTGTCATAAATAAGTCAAGTATTCACATTGCCTGAATTTCTCTGCATTAGAATATCTCTGGTTTGTTATAAAGCTGTTTGGAAATAGGAATATGACCTTCAGGTATCTCAGTATTATCATTTACTACAACAATTTTGTTCATAGATAATAATTTTCTCCATAGATCAGATGATTTCGTGTATTGGCTTTCACATTTAGTACAACAATTTTGTTCATAGATCAAATTATTTCGTGAATTTGATTTCACTTGATTGCCTGCGGGTGTGCTCTTTCTAAGAGGTGGAATAGAATGGTCTCCACTACAACCGTAACCAGTAAAACCTCATTTGATTGGGGTTTTTTTTTTGTCACAATTTGATTTGGGTTGGCATTGCTGTACTTATGTGTTTTTGTCTATTCTTATCTCAACTCAAAATTACAGAGTCTTTCTCCATTTTGTGGAGACAAATTTTGTGAAATCACACCTTCAGCACTATGAAAATGATTATTTTCTGCTCAAAATTTTGGTTTGTAAATTGAGACCAGAGGATCAGCCATCAACATTTTGTTTTTCAACAATTATTTGGTATGCAAGCCTAAATATACCAACTAAGGCATCATACAACCTAACACTTGAACTAGAACTGGATCGGGGCCGCGCGAACGCAGGCCCCAACTACCACAAATTATGATGTAGGCTCCACCACTTAGGTAGACCTTAAGCTAGCACCCCTCCTATGTGCAATGGAGGTCACTAGCCTAGGCCATGAGTCTTATTGATCACCCATTGACCCCATCCAGGTAAGTAAGTTTCTAGGAACCACAGACCTCAGTTTTATATTTCAATCTCTTCACTTCTTTTGCTAATCTTGTCGATGTGGGACTCTTCGGAACAAGGGCTTCACAAAGTATTACAAGTGTTGTGAACATTCTTGCTGAAATGTGTCGTTGTCTATCTGTAATTGGTACAAATAAATTTGATAGTCTGTATTTTAGAGCACAAGAGAAGAAATGAAGAGAAAAGACCAGCCTCCATCTACTATGCCAAACCAATGCTGAACTCCATTCAAGTTGCATCGTGCTTTGCCCAATGGACAATCATGGTTCTGAATCTAAACTTGGAGGGATTTGTATCAAAGATTCAGTGCTCGAGTTGAATACCTCAACTCAACCATCACTTCTCAATCACAAAGATGGGAGATTCAGCTCTAGCAAACAGCTAGTCTATAATCACTTCTTGGATTCAATGGTTCAGATATATGTTCATGTAGTGTGACCTAGTGTTTCTTTCTATATACACTCTTCCACTTAGGGATGACAATTGGACCCAGACCCATTGAGTACCCGCAAAAAATACCCACTATGGGTAGGGTAAAAAACCGTCAAATGGGTATGGGGTTGGGTATGGGCAAATACCCGCAAAAATTAGTGGGTATGGGTGCGGGTATGGGCACTATAGTACCCACCCCGCTCCATACCCGCACACGCAGTATATATATAATTATTATATATATAGATAATTCTTCACTGTAAAACAATTTTTTAAAATTTTTCTTTCTAATATCATTCTTGTAATATATTATTATGATTATACTATGATGTTAACTTATAATATATATGTTAACATAATAATTTTATTTAATTTTTTTTAATAAAAGTAGCAAGTAATTTTTTTAATATATAAATTTTTTAGTAAGTTAAATTAGTAAGTAGACTACCATATAATTTAGGTTTGAAATTTTAGAATACAAATAGTGAAAATCATATTTTCTTAACAAAATTGCGGGGAAATGGGTACGGGTACGGGCATATAGGTACCCAGAGGGTATGGGGATGGGCACTCAAGCACCCACGCGGGTATGGGGACGGGCACGGGTACTATTTAAAAATGCGGGTATGGGGATGGGTACTATAGTACCCTACCCAGACCCTACTCATTGTCATCCCTACAGTTCCACTCCTTTAGCAGCCAAATAGTTTTATATTAAGAACCCCAAAACATATAATTTGTCATGAATAGGTCAAGTATACACATTGCCTGAATTTCTCTGCATTACATTACCTCAGCTTTGTTTATAAAGCTGTTTGGAAATAGGAGTATGACCTTCAGGTATCTCAGTATCTCTAATAATCAAGAGTTTCTCTAAATTTATTTGTTTTTGGTTCAGATGAAACTGTGCAACTTATTAAGTATCTTATCTAGCCATTGCCATCTTGTTAATGTTTCTACACTGGAAGTTTAACTTAAAATAGTTTAACAGTGCTCACATTCTGAGTTTGAAATTCCTCCACTAATTTACTTTCATTAACACTATTACTCAGTGCCCCCTTGTTTTATTTAATAAAGCAGTGGTAAGAAACTTCATATTTACATTTAATCTTTGGCAGTACTTCAACTATATGGGGATGCTCGCGGTTGAGGGAACATACGATAAGATGGAGGCTCTTCTAAGCCAAAAGATCCACCCTGTGGACATCCTACTGCTGTTAGCTGCGTCGGAAGGTGACAAGCCAAAAATTGAGGAACTCTTGAGAGCGGGGGCGAAATATGATGTGAAAGATGCAGATGGAAGGACAGCACTGGACAGGGCTAATGATGAAGTTAAAGATTTCATTCTTAATTTTTCAGTGCAGAGGGCATGATTAGTTTGTTCCCATTGAATGCCAGTTCAGCTACATAGTTGTTTACATTATGATAACTTCTTAACTATGCTAATATAAAAGCTTTGGTTTGATTGCATCTCAATAATCAATATATAATCTCACGATTATACTTAGACATAATAACTGAGAACATATAAACATTCATGAAGCATAACTGCATTACATGAGGGCAATATGGAATTATAGATTGAGCTGCCAACTTGCATGTGAAACTTCCCTCTAGGCATGTCTCTTCAGAGCGCGCAAGGATTTGGCTCCTCTAAATTGAGGGAGTCACTTAGAATAAAAATATCATACGGAAATAGTAAAGAATTGGATGTTACATGGAAATTTTATCCAGTTTCAAGTTCTCCTGAGTTCATCTGAAGTCAGTTCGTTTTACATGTATTAAGTTTTCTTGCGATAAAGCTGCCACCAAAAGATTAACCACACTGCCTAGTCCCACTTTTAAGTTAATGCAGTAAGAAAAATCGAGAAATTCCCAATATGCTTGCATTAAGAAATATCTCTATTTAAAAAAGACTATCCTTTGCATTTACATTAGCAAGTACACTAGCAAGTGAATCCCTTGTGTCATCTTTTGTTTGATCACTTTGATTTCCCATGAAAGGGAATGCCTTGACATTGCTAGTTAACACAGGAATACTTTGTGCACTTTGTGGCACTGATGTAGGATTCTTTATTGAGACAAATGCCACTTTCTTTGAACCAGAGTGAAGTTTACCACTGGTATAAGACCGTGAAAAATCATGCAAGCCACCCTCTTGCGAAGATTCACCCAACAAGGTTTTTGCGGCACCATCACTTTCTCCTCCTTCCTCGCGACACACAGTCTCGTTAACATTATCAATTTGCGATGAGCCCGTCAACAAATCAGTGCTCATGACCTCGACATGAGAGGGATCTTCTCTGGCAGCATGATCTGCTTCAATTCTCTCTGGGACAAGTTGATCATCTGCACAAGACAATTTTCGGAACCTTGGTTAAACTTTATGTTCCATGACATTAAAATATTACAATTTAATTTATGATAGGGAAAATATAACACTTAATATATCTCTACTCAGTGATTACAATCCCAACCCATAACATTATCATGGTAATTTACGCATAAAACTAACTAGAACAACAAGTGCTAGCTTTCTCAGTTTTTTTTCATACAAGATTATACATCAAGAGTATTACATCTTTTTCTTTCTAATCACATATTCATAACCTTCATATAGAATGTGGACCTAAACAAGAATACTTTGGGCATGATTAAACTAAAATAAGATTTTATATAAATAGTAATTTTAAGGTCTTAAAAACTTAAAATGAAGAAAAATGAGTTGCAGCAACTTAATAGGCTAGCTGCCTTACAGCATTGTTGTTGTGATCTTCTTAGACGTGACACCCACACAACAGACAATCAGACTCATCCCAGACTTTCACTACTTCAACTGAACTTAACAAGAGAAGATATTGAATACAAGTCATATCAACAAGACATTTGTTGTAACTTATAAAACATTTAATTACCCCCATAAACTGAACTATGCACCACACGATTAAATATAAAATCAAAGAACACTAAGTGTAGAAGGAACAGAAGAAATGAGCACATCATGGTTCTTACCCCCAAGAATAGACTTCATAGTAATATAGTTGACACCAGATGCTTGAACGGAGAAATTTCGACCAGAGTCCTCATTTTGATTTTCATTCTCCCGCTTATGCTTTGTCTCGAGTAATATAAATTTATCTGATTCCCAGACACACTTTAATGTCACAAAATCATCACTTACTGGGTAGAACTCTCTAAAAACCTGCTTCAGAAGTATATATCAGAAGAGATGGAGAAAGACTAGATTAAAATGTAGAATATTATTTTTGATTCATATCCATCTCCATGCAAAAACATATATACAGTATAAACATTGAACTAAGAGGAACAACTACAAACTAACCTCTACTCTCTCATGAGATATTTTTATTGACTGCTTCTTTCTAGACAGGGAAGAAACCACGTTGAATAATGAAACAACATCAAGCAAGATCTGTACAAGGAAGAAAGGGTTTGATTAACTAAATCAGTATAGCTATATCTCAAGTAAGATAAATTCACAACCACAGAGATATAACCTGCATCTTAAAAAGCAGAAATTCTTTAAATTTATGGTACCCAATGCAAGCCTAATATTAATATTACTTTACTATCTAGTTAATTTACAAATAACCTCTGCACCAGTATTCAGCATGAAAATAACTTCCAACTTAACAATAATACGACTAAACATGGGAGACTTACTTGTTGAACCAAAACTCGAAGACGTGCAAGCAAGGCCATAATAGTTACAGAAAATCCCATAAAAAACGATCGAGCAAACAATACAGATATTTCACTATTAAATAGTCAAGGAAAGAAAATTATGTAAAAATATTAACATATAACTCTTAAAATGCTCAAGAAGCATGTGCTAAATGCCACAGGCATTGAAGACGAAAACAATTCTAAGAGATTGCATGTGATATTTTACAAAGTATACAGCAAAAATATGACTCTAATAATTTATCACATTAGACAACTGTAACCAACAAAAACTTGGGAACTGCTTCAGAAACTTGAAACTGAAATAAATATAATGTAGGAGCTTATGAAGGGAAGGGGAGGAGTTGTCAAGGTTGGAAGTATGAACTAAGCAGTTCCTATTTCAACAAAGATAGATCAGTATATGCCAAAGTAACAACATAGATGTGTAAACAAAATGACAAAGCACATAAAATAATTCCAGCACATATATGCAAACCACATGATAGAAGTATATCACATGATACAAGTAGCAGGATACGTTGCAGCCTTCAGTATTGGTTCAACCATCTGCATGAGAAAACAGAACACCAATTGAAATAAGATAACAGGTTCCGGAAGAAATAAACAATCCAATGTTATGATGATATGATCCATATTCCATAGGGGTAAAATTCCCATTAGAATAGGTTAAAATATGTCAAATCCTCATAATCATACTGTTCTGACGGCAAGAGCATGTAGCTGATGAGCCAGCACAGTACAAAACACAATGATCTTAATTTACAAAGGAAGTAAAGAAAACAGTAAGTGAAATCACTTAGGGCCCATGTGGTTTCCATTTCAATTTTAATTGCAAACATGTCCCATTGTTCCACTTCGTTTCCTGGTTTCAAAGTTTTGCATGGTTCACTATTTCCAATGTAAGAGTTTGAGAACAGGAAACTAAGTGAATAAAAGTGGTATATTGCAATTGAAACTAAAAAAGGAAATGAAAATGAAAACCAAATAAGCTCTTAATAAGTTTAGCCAGAATTTCACCTCTGACAGTAACCGTGCAGCTCCTAAAAGGCGCTCCAAAAAATTATGCTTTTCACCATCGCATTTTCTCCTTTTCAAGCTGTCATGATCATGAAACAGTAAATAGAACAATATTTTTATCCACAAGACAACCTACAATATCACCAGTTCACCGTATATCACTGGAGAAGTTTCAGCACCAAAAAAAATTCACAAGCCCGCAACAAATTGATAGACAAGAAAGAAGCATGATACATTCAATTATTTGAGAGAAAGACATCTCTGTAAGGACTGAAATTTTGTCTTATAATATTGTACCATCCACATTCACATGCTTAATTCTTTAACCATGAGTGTAGAACATGTAGGTCCAAAGAATGACCTATAGTATTACATCACTATACATGGGATTTATAAATTGTAACTTTCAAATTTCATCATATCCCATACAAGGAGAGTTTAAAAGTTTTCCATTTTCTTCCCTATTTGACTTGTTGGTCCTATTGAAACACAAGGAAAAGGTATTCAAAGTTCGAAATATTTTTTATACAAATATTACCCATGTCAATGTGCTAGCCACGAGGAAACTAACTTTCGCCTTCATTCAGTCAATAGGCACAGTGATACTCATTCTGAAAACAGGGGTAAAAGATCAAACACTTGAAATATCAGCCTGAAAGACACTCTACATAATTTAAACACTCATGCCCCCTTGTCAGTTAACTTAGCTAAATTGAATTTTTATACATGAACTTAAAAAAGCTACAAGAAATAAGATAGACCTACCTCTCTAAAAGATGAACCTTCTGTTTTGGTCTATCTCCTTTGATAACAAGGAAACATGATGTCACAAGCTCCTCCAAGTTTGCCAATTGCAGAAGCCTCAAATCCCTCCTCACCTAACATTTACCACAAAACATCAAAACCCAGAAAGACATGTAAACTCAAATGAAAATACACAAATTCCATTTAATTTTCCATGCAAATAAACAGTACAAACCTTCAAGAGACGCTGGAAATAGGCACAGCGGCGGTGCTGGTTCTTATTCTTGTAAACCATTCTGTGAAGGATGCCACACTCAGATTGTAGCTGCGAAAGCATAGATGTTATCCTTCCCTCAATCGTTTCGAGTTCGGAACCCATTGAGTCCCTGCAATTCTGATCCAACAACAAGCTGAGTCACATTCTAAACCCAAAAGAAAACAAACATGACAGTGCCGCAACAAAATAATTAGGAGAGTGCATAAACCCGCCTTGCTGTGAATTTTTCAAAAATTTCAATGTAGTTGTGTATTGAATACTCAGTGAATGGGTTCGTGTAAAACCTGCAGCGCTGTAAATGGTAAAGGAGGCGACGAGTATCGAATAGTAGCAGCAGGAGGAGTGGCTTGTGGAGACGGCGCGGAGGAGTGGGGTCGAGTCCACCAAGGGTTCAGTTTGGTGGAGGACCGGGGGAGCACGGCGGCGCAGTGGAGGACCGACACCGGTGACCGACGACGGAAGGGAGGAAAGCGCGGAAGAGAGAGATAGGTGGAGGAGAGCTTGCAGCCGTTATCAGGGCTTAGGCGGCGCAGTAGAGGGTTTTGATGATGTCATCAAAGTCCATTAATTTTTTCGAAGGGAGTGTATTTTAATTAAAATTATTATATATATATGTAACCAGGTTTTAACTTAGTAGGGGTAAGTGATTAATGATAAAAATTATTAAAAGATATTATTCTTTCAAAAATATTTTATATTTAAATTATTAATTATAATTATATAAGTAGAGAAATAATTTTAAATAATATCTTATGATAATATAAAATTAGTCTATATTTAATATTAAAAAATTAATATATATATATATTTTTTTTAGAAAGCGAAAATATATATAAATGATCAGGGCCTACAAAACACCAAGAGTGCTGCCCTCCCACCGCAAAAACAGGGAAGGAGAGACAACACCAGACAAAAAGGGAATATACAAAGCCCCACCCAAAAACAGACAAAGCCAATACAAAAAGCCCAAGGACCCAATCCGCAAAAACATAGGCCCAACGATCTTCGCCAAAACAAGAAAAACGCCCCAATCTGGAAAAAACGCCGCAATATCAAGACAACACAAACGAAACGTCCGGCCTCCTAAGCAACCAGACAAAGGCCATCCACCAAAACAACAAGATCCCAAAAACCGACACCTGCACAAAAAGAAACGAAGCCTACGTCCTCCTACGCTCCATAATTTGAGCCGCAATATGCTTAATATATATATATATGAGTAGCTTATTTTATTGTGAGTGAAGAATTATTTTGTGTATTTTTATTATAATATAAATAACGAAAAATAATGTGAACTAAGTAGTAGTAAGTGATAATGAAAATTTAATTATTTTATATGAGTAAATCCAATATTTTCACCATTTATAAATAAGTTTATTTTTTAATTAAATTTATTGGTAATTAAATAATTTAACTTAACAATAACAATTAGTAATTGATAAGTAATAAAATTAATATTTTATTAAAATCAAAATTTATATTTATTAATTAATATTATTATAAATTATTTTAAATGTAAATATTGAAATTAATTTTGAGTAATGGTAATAAACAAACAAAAAACTGATATCCTATCCTGTCAGGATAATTTCTATCCTAACTCCCTCCTCATGATAACTTTTACACTTGATGGACATGATAGGATAAGGGACAGGATAGTGTTATCCTATCCTGCTGGCGCAACAAACAACAGATAACAACAGGATATGATTACTATCATATCCTGTCTCTATTTATCATGTCCACCAAACGGGCCCTTAAATGTTTAGGAAGAGAGATAGACACAAAACTCTCACATTGTAAGAGAAGTGAGAGAAATTACACATTCAAAATCCGATAATGCATGCCTCGAAATTTCAAAAGCAAGGGGGTTAAATCTAACACCCCAGTTTCATGTAGTAAATGTCATAAATACCCTTTTATTTTTTTTCTTTCCGAGACTTTTAAACTCGGAACGTTATCTGAAAAACTTCCGAGTTTTGTTTTCCCGGAATGTAGGTGATGTTTTCTGTTCCGGTTCATATATCCCGGAATCACATTTTTCGAAATAGTTCCGAGTTATACAACCCAGAATATATGTTAATAAAATAGGTGTCTTCCGGGATGTGGAAAGCCGGAATGTTTTTTCACTTCTTCCGGATTTTCAAAACCCGGAAGGGTTAATTACAAGGTTCCGGGAACACGAAACCCGGAATTTCATTTGATTGTTTTCCGGGTTTTATAACCCGGAAACAAATTGAAGGTGTAAGGTATGTTCCGGGAACTAAAATCCGGAACGTTGGTTGGAAGAACCAAATTCCGGGTTATAAAACCCGGAATTTGGAAAAGTTCCTGTTATTAAAAAACAGGCCTGTAATGTATATAACATAGATAATAATGCTGGAAAAACATGCATTTGGAATTAATGAAGCCTATTACAACGCGTTTGAGTATATTATTGTTAAATTAATGACTACAACAATGGCTAAAATGTTACAAATATTTAATCCTGTGTTATGTCTATGTAATGCCTAGAACCAACAGTGTTGTTACTGTCACTCATTCTCTGTTGGGGCAGCTGTTCTTCATACACTCTTATGCGTTCCTTGTGCGGGGTTTCCCATTCCTTTACTTGGGCTGAAGAATAACGACGCCATTGGTAAGCTATCGTCGGCATATGATGCCCTTCCTTCAAAAAGACCTACAGTGGAAAATGAATGCATGTTTAGAAGTGGTTTAAGTTGTCAGCATTACAAGCAACAAACTTAGGAAACTATAGTTACCGGAAATAATATGCCTTGAATCTTCATTTTAGAATTCCGGATTTTACAAACCGGAAAAACTAATATTTCAAACACTGCATCATTTAATTTCCCGTTTCTAAAACTCGAAAATATGCATTTTCCGGGATTTACAACTCGGAAACTAATTCATGTAATACCGGGGAAATAAAAACTGGAAGGCAAACATAAAAACTTTCTTACCGGGAAATAGAATTTGGAGAGGGGAAAACTTCGAACAAGACGAAACTGAAATCAACCAGATCGTGCCTATACAGTGCTTGATGGTGGTGCTAGCTTCAAGGGTTGATGAATGGTGGACACAAGGAGCACAACAGTGGTATCTGGAGTTAGAAACTAGTGGTGGGTAATGGTGGTGGTGTGGTGGGAGCAGAAGCACAATGAAGACGGTGGAAGAACGAAGAAAAAATGGGTAAGAATGGTGGAGAAAACGAAGTTCAGGAATATATACAGTGCAGTTAGAATTCTGGGTATTAAATCCCGGAAGGCCAGCCACGTTCCGGGATATATATCCCGGAAAAATGTTACAGTCAAGTTAATTACCGGGTTTTAAATCCTAGTAGTTCTATTTGACGAACTACATTCCGGGATTTAAAATCCGGAAAGAGGTATTATTGGTATTTTTACAAATACCCTGGGGTTTAGAATTGGGTGATGGGGTGCCAATTCCAATCCTCTTAAATAAATAAATAAATAGGTCCTTTAAAAACTCCATGGAACTTTGTTGAACTTTAATGAATGGACTTAATTAATTAAAGCGCTAAAAAGCTTTGAGGACCAAAATCAAGCAACCGAAAGTAGGGGACTAAAATCAAGAAACCGCAATAAGCATGGAACCAAAAGTGTAATTAAGTCATGAGATTATAAGTTTTGTTTTTCGGTGAAATAATTGGGCTAAAGGCGGTTGAATGAATAAAGTAAAAAAACTACACACCTTTACAGCAAAAGGTTGAGGCGCTATCTAATGAAAAAGGAATTGAACAGAAATCAGGGAGAGCCTCAAACATAGTCATAGGCATTAACAAATCCAAACCATGTTTAGGCAGAGCATCCACTACACAGTTCACCTAAAAAAAAATGACCTCAAGATGCGTCAAAGAAATTTGCCAAAACAAAATGGATATGACTCGCCAACTGCGCGCAAGAGGAGAACTTGCACATCGAGATCCCAAAAGATTAACATTATAGGAAGAATTAGACTCAATGATAACCTTTCAAAATCCACTTTGAAGAGCAATCGTAAACCCAGCAAAATTCCCCATATGCAATAATCTCATTACAAAGTGTCACCTGAGATGCAGTTTTATTATTAATTAATAACCTTCTCATTCCTATTACGGCGCCATATAGAGTCCAATCCCACTCCAAAAATCGTATCCAATTGGACTAAATTGCTCATCACTTCAGACTTCCCAATATTGCTTTCGGCAGTAGTAAAAATGACTCCCACAACAATATATATGAGAAAGAAGATATTGATGTCCAAAATCCAACATAGAATAAAATGTTTAAACATTATTCATACATTATTTCCCAAAATAGTCAAACCAAGTCTTAAACATCAAACACTTGAAATAAATAAAGAAGCATAGCACAAACAGTCTGCACTCAATATTTGAATGAAATCTGCAAATTGCTTGAAGCCCTTGGAGTCGTCATCAGAAATTCTTCCATATCAAGGTAATATGTCCTATTACGAACCATATAATGCTCATCTTCTCTTTTCAGCATACTCACTTCCAATTTTTCCAAGGCACTCCCATAAATGATAAGATAGTGAAGCGCAAGTAGCTCTTCCATACTCCCACTATAGTCCTTCACCTCCACCATCTTCAGAGTTGTTGTCAAGCATCCATTATCAATTAAGTTCTTCTCCCAGGCACTTTTAATACCATCATTCAACTCGTACCGTCTATTTTGCTGTAATGTACACAAACATGCAAGCAACATGTTATCACAACGTAACTAATTACGCACATACACAGAGAGAGAGAGATCGTTGATACTTACACGACGCATAGGTCTTCCTGCTGGGATTATCTCAAGGGTGAGACGCTCTAACATAGGGCAGCTATTGAGCAAGAACATGCCTCCTCTAAGTTCATTATCGCTTACACTCGTTTTCATTATCAAGTGTTTTGCATTCATGTCTCGTTCTGTACGTAGCGGGTTGGATCCGATAGGGAGCACCTTTCATAAAATAAAAAAATTAACCATTCAAAACCATATATTACGAAAAATGTAGCATATATAGCAAATGATGCAAAGATGATTAGTTTTAAGGGAAGTTTTGAATTATTAAACTACAATATGCTTGAACTACTCTCATCATAATAATATGTCAAAAATGATATTTCTAACATATACTAAATCCCTTTCAAAAAAATATACCAAATCAAGGCAGGGATTAGATATCAAATATGAGATGATGACATATATGTAGCTAGTTCGTGTTAAATAACAAATAACCATCCACATTAATTATACGTTAGGGGCATATAATTACACATGGTGGAAATATCTTCTCTATATATACTGTTTCATGTTTATTTGCTTAAGCCAATTATCTACTCAAAGATATTGTGGAACTCACTTTGTATTTTTTCTTTTTTGGTAATATATGGGCGAAAGAACTGTATCAATATTCTAAAGCAAAGCATATTTCAAGTCTTAATTGTAGTGGTTAGTGGTAGTGTGTATTGACAAGATCAACTGCATGGGAAGATTATTAGAAGAGGAAAATCATGTTTTCTGAACCAAACCGCGTTAAAAAAATGAAAATTTTGGGTAATGTGTAACACCTAAGTAATATTTGAATGTGATATATGATGTGATGAGAAGTGAGGGATAAGAAGATGTGGAGTGCTCGTGTTGTTTAGTGTCTATGTATCACATATAATTGTTACAATCCTAATATGTATATCACACTTATTAGAATTAATTTGGACATCAGACTCAACTCAAAAACTAGTTCTCAATAATTGAAGATTTTTAAGGCTGTTATGTGATATCTCTAGTCAATGTGGTAACACACACTCTCACACTCAGGACTGAACATTTGGAGCCTGAAAGAATAAACATGATCTAGGGTATGCTAGCTCTGATACCATATTAGAATTTAGGCCTAACTCAACCAAAAAGTTAGCTCAAAAGTTAAGAATTGTCTTCTCATATATAAGGGTTATCTTGGTCATATCTCTGATTAATGTGAGACTTCTCAACAACACTACAATGTAGACACGCATGGATACCGACATATTTCTCTGTCTCTCTCTTCCTATCACATCATATTTCACTTATCTATATTTTCTTTTTTTCGCTCTCATTTTTACTTTGGTGTCTAGAGTCTGGACACCTAATGGTATCAACCAAACATAATTTAAGGCTTTTGATTTATTCACACCTAGTTTTCTTCCATCTCATTTTCAATCATTTTTTCTTTCTATTTCACCTTCTATTCTCATCACATCATCTATTATATCTCTCATTTCTCTCTTTTTTCTTCCTTTCTCTCACAAAGTAGAGGTGAGATCGAAATGTGAATCAAATTTTTTCCTAATTCTAATTGTTAACGAAATAACTTGCACTTCTCACATATTTAACAAATATGATAAGAAGACACAAAATAAAGGTGAAGGCTAGGGTGGTCTTTTTTTTATCACTAGTGGTCCTAGAGCCTATTACAATATGAGAAATTTACTAGGGTGATCTCTTGATGCCCCGCATTAAAACACTGTTACTAGGGTGGTCCATTCTCCTCCACCGACCACCGTTGTTGCTTTCTTCTCTCATCAGATCGCGGTGGTTCACGATGGAGATGCGACGTCTCTGTCGCCGAAACAGAAACTAAGTAGTGGATCATCTTCCTCTCGTGGTCAGGAGCGTGGTGATGGTGTTTATTTCTCCTAAAACTCAACGAACTAGCCACAAAATCCATCTACAAGTCGGGGTTGCTCACCATAAAATTTCCCAAATGACGCAATGATGCAAAACATTGCAGTTGACGCACCAGCAAAGAGAAAGAAGAAGAAGAAGAAGAAGAAGAAGAAGAAGAAAGGAACCCAGACTAGGGGCTTGAACAACAGAAACAACCTTGAAAATTGAGTGCGGCGGCGATGTCGGTAAGTGGAGATCAACGCTATGAAGATGAAACACGAACCACGAACCCTAGCACAAATAGATCAAAGGTGCCATTGCCCAAAATCCCAAATCACAGAGGCCATCCAAGATCGAGCCTTGCTCAGTCAACATCGTCTTCTAGCTCAAAGGACAACCCATCTTCTCCACCCTCTAGAGCAGTGAGGTTCGCCGCTAAAGACCCTGCTCTGACCGCAGTGAGTTTGGTTGCGAGACAGTGGAGATGAGGGTGCTAAAGAAGGAGGAAAAAGGGAAGCTTTGGTCAAAGACAACAGGGCGGCGCTGGTTAGCAGACACTGTGTCTCTTATGGTTGAGGTTGAAGACTGAGGAATGAGGCTTTTGAGTTAGGGTTTTGAATTAGAGAAAGAGAGAAAGGAGGAGAGGAAGTTGGGGAGAGATTGGGGAGAAAATAGGCCAGAGAGAAAATCACTTATTTTTATGTTGGAGAAATTTCAATTTTTATCATTTTACCTCTAATTTAATCATAGCCACTCATCTAAAGAATATTTTTAAATGCCAAAATCTAACAATGTTTAATGGTGGACTACCAGTGCTCCCAGGAAAAAAAAGGGACCACCCTAACCTTCGCCCTAAAACAAATATGTAAAACAAAAGTATACATATTGAGTAAAAGTACAAATCATACCCGGAGTATGCGACTGCATACACTCAGAACCTTGGCAGGGTAGAGATCTTCAATCAGATTAACAAGAGTGACACAAACAAGGGGTTCTTCAAGGCCAAAGTCAAGATCCGCCTCTTCCATGGCTAAGGAGCTTTGTATTTCAAACAAACTCATTGTCCCAAAATACTTGAAATAAACTAGATTGGGGGCTTTGATTCTGAACAAACCCCATTCAGAGTAGCAGCTACGAACAATAAGCTTTCTCAGCCTCAACTCATCATCACCACAAATTTCATATAGGCTAGGGCTCCAACAATTTTCCAAGCTCAAACTCTCAATCATCTTACAATTTGATAGAAGAGTTGTAATGAGAGTTTGTGTCACTTGCATCCAACCAAGAGAAACTTCTTTGAGCGCATTCCAGTTATTAATCAAATCAGTTTCAACATGGAGACTACGACCAAGCAGCTTCAAAGACTGAAGGCTCTTATTCTCATAAACTTGTGTTGGTAACTCAAATGAGTCGTCTTCATCATCATTATCGTCATCTTCTGTTTCCTCCTCGACCCAAAAGTGACGTGAGTTACTCTTCCAATAGGGATGAGAAAAATCAAGGGTCAAATCTTTGAGGACTCCATGTCGTGTGGCAAAGGCCACACACCTTTCTATGATCTCACGAGCTTCTTCAGGCACTGATAACTTCAAAGAGAACTTCTCCACCAAAGTAGAGCAATCTTTTTCGCTGTTATCAATCCAATCTGTGATGTAGTTAAGGAAATTATTTATTTGGAATTTTCTTCTACTGTAGCAGAGATGGTCGAATTTGACAAAGAACAACTCATTGAACTCGATGTTTGATGTTTTGTACCATATGTGTCGCCAGCGTTTGGAAAGGATTGAAGTCCTTGCCGCTTCCTTGAAAGGAAGGAGGGAAATTATTACCAGAAGCAAAGCGTCCGGCAACAAAGAAAATCCGTCAAAGCTTTCGGCCATGGCTTGGGAGAGAGAGAGAAGGGAGGCAATGGATGCAATTGGTTTCAGTGGAATGATATGTCTCTCTAATGGCACATATATAGAGATAATAACAAATTTTACACTTTTAATAATTAATATTAATATTTAATTTTTTTAGAAGAAAATTATCTAATGCTATTATTAAATGCATATTAATTTTTAAGGTCATAGTCAAAGGATATATATATATATATATATATATATATATATGATATTTGTCATATTAGAATGAAAGTAGTAAATTATGATCGTCTGATCTTATCATTATACTCGTTTTGTATTTAAAGGTAATTAGTAGGGGTAATAATTAAAGTTTTGAAATTGAAAATATAATGAATGTAAGGGGTAAAAAATAAAAAACTTATTATTTTTTTTTCTGAAATCTAGAAAATGTATTATAATTTGGGACATCAAGTTTGTCTTTATGGGGTCTTATAATTTGGGACGGAGGGGGTATATAATAAAGATTATTAAAAGTTATTTAATGACCATGTGACGATTTAAAAATTCATGTAATTTTTTAAAAAATATCACATAAATTAATGTTTTAATTTTAATAATTATAATTAGATTTAATAATGATGATTTATATGTGTGTGTATGCGCGAGTGAGTGACACAAGTTTGTAACCTGATAAAGTCATTTGTTGAAAAGAACTACACAGTTTCTCAAATTAAATTTACGCGGAAATTAATGTTACTACTAAATGCATATTAGGTTTTTCTAAAGTAATATTCATGAAAGGATAAAGATGGCATATATTTTCCTTAAAAAAAAGATGGCATATATTTAATGCACTTTTAATTAAAAAAAATTCTATTAATATTTAATGCACTTTTAAAATTTATTCTATTAATATGATAAAATGTATATTTATGAAAAAATAATTTATGAAAACGCGTAATTGTAAAATAATTATACTTATTTTAAGAGGAAATCAATGTTATTATTAAATACGTTTTTTTAAGGAGGTTTTTTTACTTTATTGAATGATAACATTTGACTTATAAAAGATAACAAGGACAACATTTAATGAATAATAAAAACATTCTTATCAAAAGTAAATACTGACAAAATTACTTTTTAGTTTTTACATCCATTAAATGCATATTAATGACAACATTAAAGTATGATATCAAATGCTTTTTTTAGTTTGGAATGACGTAGGACAATTTTGTTCAAATTAGGTCAGACCACTTATGAGCGGCAAGTTACATACTAGCACAAGAAAAATGTTGATTAGTATCGGCCTACTAATGATGTGAAAACCAACGCTAAAGTCAAGTTAGTTTCGGCGTCCTGACTCGCATTATATAGCTTGAAGCTAGTTTGCTCCTAGCTAATTCAATTCTTTCCCTCCATATATCGGTGTATATGCTTAAACTTTAAGTTAGTTTTGATATTACTTTTATGACTCGTTTGACGGTCAAGATATGATAGAAAGGTAGATTAGGGCAGGATAAATTAAAATAAGGATAGGATTTACTCTTAGCATGTGTTGTGATGGTATTCGTAATGACACAATATAATATAAAGAATGAGAAATTAATGAAATTTCAATGGAATAAATTTTGAATTTGATTTTTAAAAAAATAACTTATTTAAATTTAAATTTTTATAAAGTAAATAATCTAATAAATTTATTTTTTCGTTTGTATAATGAGTTTGTGTTTTTAAATTAACTAAAATTAAATTATATTTAATTAATTATTTTATTTAAATTAAAATTACGTGGGCCACCAACTGATTTTGACTTAATAGTTGCAAGAGATAAATAATGTAAGACCCTCTATCTTGAGTATTTATATTTTGGTCCTTGGGTTTTGAATAATTGCATTTTTAATCCTTCTAGTTTGAATAATTGCAATCTAGTCCTCCGTTTTCTTGTAATCGAAACTTAGTCCTTCAAATCCTATCAAATAAATTCTAGCCTTGGGTATTCAGATATTTAGTTGGGTTATGTTGGTTTTGCTTTGAGTATCATAGAAATAGTTTCGCTTGAGTTATAACAAAATTGACTTTGGCTTAGTGGTTAAGACTTTTATATTTCGGTTACATGGTAAGGGCTCGATCTTGGTGAGATAAGTTTTGTTTTTAGTTCAGATTTTCATGTGGCTTGATAGGTTTAAATCTCAAATTCGAAATTAGCATTATTGGTCATTAAGGGTGTTTAGAATTTAAATTTTATGAAGGAATAATGTGTATTAAGGTGGTATAATGTTATTTTATGAGTGTGTTGGTGGTTAATGGATTTTGATGGAGATTAAAGCCCCATTAAGGAGTTGGTCGCCCCTCTCTTTCTCCCTTCTTGCTGTTGAAAAACTGATCATATGGCCTTGGTTCCTCCTTGCTTTCTCCTCACACTTCATTGCTAAACCTAGAACTCCAAAAGCTGAAACTTAGGGCTGTTGTGTCGCCCCCTCTCCTCTCCATTGGTGATCAAGCTTAGTCCTTTCAATTCTCTCCAAGATTTCTTAGTGTTGGTTGTTGGTAAGTCACTCAAACTCTTCCAAATTTATGAATTTCATTGGCGTTCAATTCTTTTCCTCTCTTCTAGGGTTTAATTGGTTTTGTTTTCAGCACCTTCACCTCACCATACTTGAGTGTTCTCTGCACATCTGAAGGGCTAGGGTCATAACAATCCTTGGAAATCAACAATCAAAAACAAGGTTGGTCTTTCACTTCATCAATGGCTGGAACTCTTGTATTCTTCTTATTCACATGTTTTAGTGATTTTGGAAATCCTTGGAATTTTGAGTAGAAATTGTATTTAATCGGTTTTATAATGAGTTTTGGTCTTGGGAAAGTCTTGGTTTCGAAAAGTAGAGTTTAGAATTGATTTTAGGGTGAAAAGCATCGTTTATGGGTTTCCTCGCACGGAGCCAACGCGTGAGCACTGGAATCCCAACGCATGGGCGTTGAGGTTCTGCCCAGTTTCTTGTTGCTAGACATAGGCCCAATTGATAAGTGTCAAACGTTCATAGTTTTAACATTGTTTTTAGGCACTTATTATGAGTTTTAATTGTTAAAACCCCCAAGAAATGTATGTTTTGCAAAGGAATGAGGAATTGCTATTAATTCTGGGTTAGAATGCACATTCTTAATGTTTAATGAAGATTTCAGTTCTAATCCCAACTTTTTGATGCAGAAATCTTGAAGCAGCATGAGAAAAATTGCAATATCTCATTCGTTAACCGTTGGATTTAGCTAAAATTTGAGTATGTGGTTCCTAACTCGTGGAACTTCAATATGGACGGTTGGATCTTGATTTGGATCATTTTACAGGGCGCTAAGCACCGTTAGAAGCCGCTGAGCGGCCAGCAGTGAACAGGGCGGCTAAGCGCCGTTAGAAGCCGCTGAGCGGCCAGCAGTGAACAGGGCGGCTAAGCGCCCAAGAAGAGGGGCTAAGCGCCCAGGAAGAAGAAACATGGAGGCTAAGCGCCCCATTAAGGGGCTAAGCGCCCAGAAGGAAGAAACAGAGCGCCCAAGGCCGCTGGGCGTCCGTTGGTGGCGCTAAGCGCCCCTGCGGCGCCCAGCATCTATAAAAACGCGGTTTTGTGCTTATTTTGGGTATTCTTTCAACCCTAGTCTCCTCCAAACACCCCTTGGACGTGAGAGAGCTCTAATTTGAGAAGGAAAAGAGGATTTTCATCAACGGATGCTTGGATTCTTCATCGTCTCCTAATTCCTAATTGATTCTCCTTGTAAGCAAGCTAGTTTCCATTCTATGGATAACTAAGCTCTCTTTTAGTTGGATTTAGGTGTAGTATTTCATCTTGATAGGATTCTATTTGATTCTTTGTTACTTTCTATTTTTAATTTCAATTAAACAATTTTGTTCTTATTGCTTATGATTGCTTGATCACCTTTCATCTGATTTGGGATTAATTTTGTATGTGGAAGCTACTCTATTAATCTGACATAAATTGTTTAATCTAGGAGAAGCTAATTTGCTAGGAATAGCGTTAGATCACCTAGTTCCTTAACGCCTGCATACTTACAATTGTTTTGATTAATTGCCTGTGGAAGCGGTAATTAGGAAAGTAATTGAATCAACTTCTCATACTAGGAATAGGTGAGTTAGTTAAGAACTGACGGGAATAAATTAAAGATTTTAAGTGATTGTAATCAAGAATAAATAAATCCTGGATAGTGAAATATGAAACCATAATCCAACTGTTTTCCCAATCTGTGATTCTCTCAATCGTTTCTTTCTTATTTTCTTGCTCTTGAATACAAATTTCTCCAAATAAACAATTCTTATTTCTTTCTTGCTTTACTTCTTAATTAAAGAAAGGCACTCAAACACATTTGCTCTCTGTGGATCGATAACACCCTTACTATACTGCAATTGAATCTTAAAAGAGGTTTGAGCGCAGCTTAAGTATTGGTTTTTATTAAAAGAAGTGAAAACCCTTTTAACAAAATGGCGCCGTTGCCGGGGAGCAGCGTTGTTTGAATTTGCATTGCTTTAATTTTGTTTGTTTAAGCATTTGTGAATATTTTTCTTTTTCTTTTTCTTTTTCTTTTTCTTCTATCTAAGGTCTAATACTTCTGTTTAGGTTGCTTTTCATCTTTGTTTATGCAAGGTAAGACTCCAGTTGAGGAACTTCATTTCGACCCAGAAATTGAAGCTACAGCAAGGAGGAACAACAGTAAGACAAAGAAGAGGAAGCAGCTAGCTAAGTTAAGACAAGACCAGGGGACTTCTACCCCTTCACCACCCTCACCATCTTCACCAACCCACTCTGAGCCAGACATGGCGAATCAGAATCCAAACGGTGGAGATGCCGATCCCAATCCTGGATTCATCAATTTCACACCTAGGAATATGATTAGGATTGGTAGAGGAACTGACAATGAGAAAGCCCCAGAGATGAAGACAGGACTGGTGCAGCTGATGTATGCTAATCCTTTTGCGGGGTTAGATCATGAGAATCCTTACAACCACCTCACCAAGTTCTATGAACTCTGTGGCACAGCAGGGATGAGGCCATCTGAGGAGGATGCAGTATTCCTCAGGCTTTTTCCATTGACCTTAATTGGTCAAGCAAAGGAATGGTTCTTCGACCAACCTCAAGCTATCTTGAATGACTGGTCTCAGCTTGAAAACAAATTCATGGCAAGGTACTTTTCTGATTCCAAATTCATGGATTATAAAACTGCCATCTCTACTTTTGCTCAAGCTGCAGGTGAAAGTCTATGTGAGGCTTGGGAGAGGTACAAGTCTTTGTGCCGGAAGTGCCCAAATCATGGTTTTGATGCAAAAACCCAGGTCCACATCTTCAGGAATGGACTGCATCAACAAAGCAAGCTCATTCTTGATGCCACTGCTGGTGGTTCACTGATGTCCAAGACTCCCACTGAGGCGATTACTATCATAGAGGCAATGGCTCTGAATGACCAACAAAGCCAATATTCTAGAGGCCCAGCAAGGAAGGGAGGAGTCTTAGAGCTTGGGGTCAATGATGCTATGTTGGCCCAAAATAAGCTTCTTCAGCAGCAGCTTGATGATCTGACCAAGAAACTGGATGCTTTGCCCAAAAGCATAAGGGATATGCAACAGGTGAACAGGTGTGCAGCTGAAGTACCAGGGCAACAGTCTGATTCTTATCAGCCATTTTCTGAGGAGGAGGTTCATTATCTGAATAGTCAGCAGAGGCCCTACCAGAATAACTATCCCAGGGACAATAATCAGTATAGTAATCAGTCTTGGAGGCAGGATTCAGGTCCTTCTTCTAATAGAGCTCCAAGGCAATCTTTTCAGAACCCTCCATTCCAGCAACCTCAGCAATTTCAAAATCAGCAGGAGCAGTCCCTGGAAGGTAAGTTTGATAAACTGAGTGATACTCTAACCCAGTTTATGCAGGTAACCATGGACAGTCAAAGGAACCAGGGAGCTTCTATCAAGAATCTGGAAACTCAGGTGGGCCAACTGGCCAACCAACTTGCTGGGATGCAGAAGGGCGCATTTAATGCCAATACTGAAACCAACCCAAAAGAGCATTGTAAGGCCATTTTTACCCGTAGTGGGAAGGTAGTAGGTAATGGTATTGGAGAGCCTAATATTGTTGAGGAAGATGAGGAGGTAGAGAAAGAACAGTCTAAAGAGTTCACAGGGGTAGAAATCGATAAGCATAATGATGAGAGCGTAGCTCTTAAAGGAACTGCAGGTAAGGGAAAAGGAAATGATGCTGAGAAAAAGAAGGATGAGCTAAGTCAGGGGGGAGTCCCAAAGATAGTTAAGGCTCTTCCTTATCCCAAAGCCCCTTCTCAGATAGATAAGAATCGTCAATTTGCTAGATTTATGGACATTTTTAAAAATTTGCAAATTAACATTCCTTTTGCAGAAGCTCTTGAACAGATGCCTTTCTATGCCAAATTCCTGAAGAACTTGTTGACTAAGAGGCGAAAATACCAGGAGGAGGAAGTAATGCATCTCGGAGCGACCTGCAGTGCCATTATCACTAGTGGCATCCCTCCTAAGTTAGCAGACCCGGGCAGTGTCACCATTCCTCTGACCATTGGGGATATGGCTGTTGGCAAGGGCCTTGTGGATATTGGAGCCAGTGTGAGCTTGATGCCACTATCCTTGATGAAAAGGATTAGTGGGCTAGAGATGAGGCCAACCAGGATGTCCCTACAGCTTGCAGATCATTCAACTAAACGCCCACTGGGCGTAGTTGAGGACGTGCTGGTAAGAGTAGACAAATTTCTAATTCCTGTGGATTTTGATATTCTTGATATTGCAGAGGATCCGGAGGTACCTCTGATTATGGGAAGGCCATTCATGAATACTGCAAGAATGGGGATTGACATGGGATTGGGCACCATGAAAGTTCGAGTCCATGATGATGAAGTCACCTTTAACATTTTTGAGACTCCGCAGCCCCCAAATAAAAAGAGCCAGTGTTTCCGAGTAGATGCGCTTCAGGATGGCATTAAGCAAGTTGAAAGGAAACCACAGGTAAATGATCCTTTAGAGTTAGCTCTAACCGATTCTTATGCAGGTCTTGCATATGATGATGATTCTGCAGCACAACAACTCTTGGATCTACTGGATTCATCTCTTACAGTTCTGAAAGCCACTAAGGTGGAAGAGATCCAGGATCCCAGTAAGGATAAGATACCTGAAAAATGGCCAGAGCTGAAAACTGACAAACCAGTTGCTGTCAGTAGCACCCTTTATCCTGAGAAAGTAGATTTGGAAGCTGTTCCCAAGAAAGCCAATTCCGGATTACAGAAGACAAGAAAGACCAGGAAGAAGAAAAGACTTTCACAGGTTTGGAAAGTGGTAAAAACCTGTGAAAGCTGTTTTAAGGCCCTTGTGAAAATTGAAAGGGAACCAGAGAGGAAGAGGGGAATTACTTTATCCTCTGGTCTTCGGCCTCCTTGATCTTATGCAAATCACACGTCAAGCTAGTGACGTTAAAGAAGCGCTTGCTGGGAGGCAACCCAGTGTGGTAACTTTTACAGTTTTTGTTTTGTTTTGTTTTTTGTTATGAGACTGTGCACTTTGGTGTGGTTACATGTGTTGTTGCAGTACTTACTGTAAGAAGAGAATGAGTTTTGCAAGCTTTGAGAAACCGTCTGTTGCTGGTATTGTTTGGCCTGAGGACAGTCCAAATTCCTTGGAGGGGATGAGCCTTGAAGCAATTTGGAAGCATATGAGACACAGCATCATGAGGGAGTTCTTTCTACTTTGTTTTTATTGTTCAATTTTTATAGTATAGTGTGATATCACATGTTTGCCCAAGTCTCTATCGTTATTTAAGTTTTGTTTTGTTAATCTAGAACCTAGATGAAGTACTAATGTATAATCCTGTTGTTCTAGAAAATCTTGGGTTAAGTTAGCAGTCTTACATGTTGTTATATTTAAGCCTCTAAACAATTATCACTAGGTTCCTAGGCTTGTTGCTTAAACTTTTTGAAATCAAGGACCCCAACCGAGTGAGGAGTGAGCCAAACACTATTTGTGAGTGAGTGAATCATCATTGTTTTACAAATTTGGTTTTGCTTGAGTCTCTTTGTTAGTGATTGCATGGTTATGAAAGGAAATGATCTTAGGCATTCGTTTCATTAGTTCTACCCTCTCTGGCCAAATAGCTTACCTTGATTAGGAACATCCCTTGCAAGCCCCTTTGAGCCTGAATTAAATTTCATTTCTTGTGCACAACCCTGAGCCTTTATTGCAAACAGTTCCCACCTCTACTTTCTCAACTTAGGAGAGCATGCAAAATTAATTATGAGAGAAATACAGTTGGGGGGAAATTGAAAGTGGTTGTAATAGCTTGTAAGCTTCTCAATTCAAAAGGATCAAAGAAAAAAAAAGAAGCAAAGATGCAAGTGAGAAAAAGAAAGAAAAATCAAAAGAAAAGCATAAAAGAGTTAAAGAATTGAGAAGTAAAAAGGATAAGCAAGAATCAAAAGTGAGAAAAAGGGAGAATTAAAGAAGAAAAGGGGCAAAGAAAGCAAATCTTTGGAAGCAAGAACAAGAGGGGAAAGAGAGTAGTGATTAAGTTTATTTTGTGTGCTCTCTTAGTTTTGAAAGTTTTTGATCCTGAAAAACTCAGTTCTTGATAGCCTAGCCCCATTTCAACCCTTTGAAAGACCTTTGAGATCCTAGAATTTCCATGCAATTTAATTAATGAGACAGATTGCAAAGCTGATTTTTGTGATTCAATTGATGGTTTTGAGCGTAAACACTTACCCCTGAACTCGCATCTTTGAGTTCTTTATATCCTTGATTTTGAAGGGGGAAAGTTTTTTGTCTAGAACTTATGTGATTCTTGTTTGGTGTTCCTTATTTATTATCAACTGTGAGGATTGCAATTTACCCTTTTGAAAATCTTGTGTCTTTTAGACACTTTTGTGCAGGATTATATATTTGCTGAAATCCCATCTTGATTCTTGTTCCTTTGGGTTCTGTTAATTGCTTTTGAAAGTCTTTACCTTTTGTTTGAGGACAAACAAGGTCTTAAGTTAGGGGGAGTTTGATAAGTGTCAAACGTTCATAGTTTTAACATTGTTTTTAGGCACTTATTATGAGTTTTAATTGTTAAAACCCCCAAGAAATGTATGTTTTGCAAAGGAATGAGGAATTGCTATTAATTCTGGGTTAGAATGCACATTCTTAATGTTTAATGAAGATTTCAGTTCTAATCCCAACTTTTTGATGCAGAAATCTTGAAGCAGCATGAGAAAAATTGCAATATCTCATTCGTTAACCGTTGGATTTAGCTAAAATTTGAGTATGTGGTTCCTAACTCGTGGAACTTCAATATGGACGGTTGGATCTTGATTTGGATCATTTTACAGGGCGCTAAGCACCGTTAGAAGCCGCTGAGCGGCCAGCAGTGAACAGGGCGGCTAAGCGCCGTTAGAAGCCGCTGAGCGGCCAGCAGTGAACAGGGCGGCTAAGCGCCCAAGAAGAGGGGCTAAGCGCCCAGGAAGAAGAAACATGGAGGCTAAGCGCCCCATTAAGGGGCTAAGCGCCCAGAAGGAAGAAACAGAGCGCCCAAGGCCGCTGGGCGTCCGTTGGTGGCGCTAAGCGCCCCTGCGGCGCCCAGCATCTATAAAAACGCGGTTTTGTGCTTATTTTGGGTATTCTTTCAACCCTAGTCTCCTCCAAACACCCCTTGGACGTGAGAGAGCTCTAATTTGAGAAGGAAAAGAGGATTTTCATCAACGGATGCTTGGATTCTTCATCGTCTCCTAATTCCTAATTGATTCTCCTTGTAAGCAAGCTAGTTTCCATTCTATGGATAACTAAGCTCTCTTTTAGTTGGATTTAGGTGTAGTATTTCATCTTGATAGGATTCTATTTGATTCTTTGTTACTTTCTATTTTTAATTTCAATTAAACAATTTTGTTCTTATTGCTTATGATTGCTTGATCACCTTTCATCTGATTTGGGATTAATTTTGTATGTGGAAGCTACTCTATTAATCTGACATAAATTGTTTAATCTAGGAGAAGCTAATTTGCTAGGAATAGCGTTAGATCACCTAGTTCCTTAACGCCTGCATACTTACAATTGTTTTGATTAATTGCCTGTGGAAGCGGTAATTAGGAAAGTAATTGAATCAACTTCTCATACTAGGAATAGGTGAGTTAGTTAAGAACTGACGGGAATAAATTAAAGATTTTAAGTGATTGTAATCAAGAATAAATAAATCCTGGATAGTGAAATATGAAACCATAATCCAACTGTTTTCCCAATCTGTGATTCTCTCAATCGTTTCTTTCTTATTTTCTTGCTCTTGAATACAAATTTCTCCAAATAAACAATTCTTATTTCTTTCTTGCTTTACTTCTTAATTAAAGAAAGGCACTCAAACACATTTGCTCTCTGTGGATCGATAACACCCTTACTATACTGCAATTGAATCTTAAAAGAGGTTTGAGCGCAGCTTAAGTATTGGTTTTTATTAAAAGAAGTGAAAACCCTTTTAACACCAATGCATGAGCGTTGGAACCTAGCGCCTGGGCGCTAGGCCTCTGCCAACAAATTGTTGTTTTATTTCTTTTGGTATTAAATCATTTTGAGTTGGTTTTCCACCCTTCCAATGTTTGTTGATTGTTATGTAAATGTGTCTTATCTTGTTAGGTCGGAGAACAAGTGCATGCAACGCATTCGAAGGTAAGGGTAACTCGTTGTAGGAATTATTCTTATTCGGTTTGTGATTCTGTTTTGTGGAATTCTGGTTGTGTTATCTTGAGACTGATTTTGGACTTGTTTTAGATGTTGTAATATGTTATATGAGGTTTACATGTTGTTGAGATTTGATGTAATAAACTGAGTATTTTGAGATGCATGGTGTTGATGAACCCTTGAGGAGTTGACTATAATTGTAGATGATGATGTGAGTTTAATCCCAATGGAATCAGCCCTGAGACTTGTGGGTGATAAGATGGGTTAAATCTCAAGTGAGTTGACGGTTTTTGTCCCATGTGAGAGTAGAGATGAGTTTAATCCCAGTGGAATTGACCCTGAGACTTGCGGGTGATAGGATGAGTTAAACTTCAAGTGAAACTGCCCTGAGACTGAAGGTGTTTGATGAGGATGTGTTTGTGGTAATTTGTATATGAGAACTTGCAAATGTGTATTCGTTGTATTGTGAAAATTGGATTTTTATTTACTGTATTTTATTGTTGTTGTTTTATCACAATGCCGTTAATTGTTTCTTGTATTTCGAGTTAACCCTTTTTCTGTTTGTTTGTTTGATATTTGCGCGCTTAACGCCATAGACGACCAAGGCGTTGAGGTACAAGAAGGACGAACTTGAAGCTAATGCAATTTGGTGTAGAAGATCGGGAAGAATCAGAAAATGATTTGAGAAAATTACCTATTGTTTTCCGCTGTCTTTAATAATTAGCACTTGAAGTGCAACTGTAATATTTTTAAATTATATCTCGAATATTTTGTGGTGTTTTTTATTATATTTATGAGATAATTATACTGTATTTATTTTGAGAGGCGTCGATTTTGAAAAGTTTAGAGTTTTGAGAGGTTTTCGAAAATACTATTTTTCGTGTTATTACTATGTGACCCCTCAACTTAAAATTGGGGTGTTACAAATAATATAAATTGATTAAATTTAAAAATAATTTTTTTAAAAAATCTGTATTTAAATTATAGAAAATTATATTAGTAGAGAAACAATTTCAAATAAGTAATAGCAAATGATAAGAGAAAATTAGTTTGTATTTAATATTATTAAATCAGTATTTAGGGTTAATGGTTTGACAGGTGCCTGAGTTTGTACCAGTGTTTGCGATAGGTCCCTCGCCGGAAAAAAGTTTGATAAAGGTTCCTCAGTTTGCACCAAGTTTGTATTTAGTCATCGCCGGAGATCGGAGTTCCAGCAAGTGTAGATGTGGATTGCTGACTGTATTAATGGTGCTTACGTCAATTTTTTTTAATTTTTTTTTAGGGATTCCACGTAATAAAATTCATTTTATTTTTAAGACCCCCAATTAACTAAATATCACTTTAACCCATTAACCCCAAATCCCTAAATCATCTTAATTAAAATCATCTTCTTCTTATTCCCTCAAGCCACCGTGTTGCCGTTCCCCCCATCAAACAGAATAGCCACACAACAAAAACCTCAGCCGCCCTCAACTATGAAGCCACCATAGCCAAAACTCAGCCCTTCTCACCTCGGTCGAACCAACAGTCATCAAAACTCCAAACCACAACCAAAACAGAGGAAGATGAGGGAGGGATCAAAACCAAACAAATCCAAAATCACAATCAAAGAGGAAAAAGAAAGTTCAACATCTCCAATAACCCACAACTCCAATCGTACCAATCTTCGATCCCTATCCCAACCACTACCGTCTCAGCCACCTTCAATCAAGCCAACCACCACTCGTAACCTCCATCAGAACCCTGCAGCCATCAAAGCCAAATAAACAAAACCCTCACCCTACGTGCAACACATAAACAACTTTAATCAATTCCAGAACCCAACCACAACCAGAATGAGGAGATGAAGAACGAAACCCTCAAGAACCCAAACAAATGCCATAACCCCATCTCATCCCTCAATCATCGTGGGAGCTCAAGTCATGGACATGGCCTCTGCGACCTTTCACACCAAGTCCCATAGAACTGTTCCTTCGATTAGCTCTTGGGTTTCACTCGATGTGCTCCTTTACACTGTGTCCCACCGTCAAGGTGGAAGCTTTATCACCGTGTGAATCCTCTTCCTCACTCGATGTGCTGCTTTATCACGAGATCTGTTTGATTTGCACCCTTCTCCATGAGCCTTGACCGGAGGAGAAGTGAAAACCCAGATCGGAGGATCGAACCCAAATCGAAGTAGAAGCATAAACCCATGGAGAGGAAGATGGGTGAACGACGGAGCGACCACTTCCGTGAGCCCCAACCTCCGTGAGCGTTGCCGTCACTAATCCCAGCACCGCCATCGCGCCGCCACCGTGAGCTGGACCTTGCCCCTCCACTGTCTCGCGCTCTCCCTTTCTCTTAAAACCCCCATCGCCTCTCTTTCTCCCTAATTCATTCTCCCTCTCATGCTCCCTGTCTGCTTGTGGTTTGTTGTGTTGAGATAATTAGAATGTTGCTATTCATAAATTCAAAGATTAGTGAATAACAGAGATGGAGAAGAATGAGTTTGAAGATGGGTTTGAAGATGATGTTCTAGTTGATTTGTCAGATGATTTAGGGATTTAGGGTTAATGGGGGTTAAATTGATATTTTGTTAATTTGAGGGTTTTAAAAATAAAAATGATTTTCTTACGTGGCATCTTAAAACAAAATAAAAAATTCACATAATTATCATTGAAACAGTCAGCACGCCACGTATGCCCTCGCCGGAGCTCCGGTCTCCGACAGGGACTAAATACAAACTTGGTGCAAACTGAGAGACCTATATTAAACTTTTTTCCGACGAGGGACCTATCGAAAACATTGGTACAAACTCAGGAACCAGTCAAACCATTAACCCCAGTATTTATATGTCATTATCTATTTTATTGTTAGTGAATAGGTAGTTTATTTTTTATTACTATAATATAGATAAGTGAATGATGTTAATGTACCAGCAAGTTATAAAGAAAAGAATATCAATTTTTATGAGTAAAATCTATTTTACTCCATTTATAAGTTAGTCAAATTTTAATTAAATTTATATGTCAAACCAAATAAATTTAACTTAACAGTATAACTATATCAAGATAATATAATTAATATATTATTAAAATAATATTTTTAAATTCATTACTTAATATATTATATATTATAAATATTGAAATAATTTTAATTCGGAATGAGGGTGAAAAGGAAAGAGAAAATACTTATCATCTTGTCAAGATAAGTTTTTTTTTTATCGGCCAATATTTTTTTTTTATGTCTTTTTCCAATTTTTTCGGGGAGGGTTTTTTTTATCCTTCTACAGGGATCGAGCTCTGCACCCGCAATTACATGTTTCAACTCTAACCACTTGAACTATTATTATGGGATATCCTGTCAAGATAAGTTCTAACTCAACCCCTCCCTCAGAATAAGTTTTACACATTGTGAATATAATAAGATAAAAGACATGATTTGTTAGCCTATTCCCTGACACAACAAACAACTGATTACAGCAGGATATGATTACATTATCATATCTTGTTGCTTTATCTTGTCCACTAAACAAAGCCTTAGCAACTGCAAAATGATACTACGAATGATAGCTGCAACGGTTGAAATAGTTTTTTCTTTTTTAATTCTTTTGAGAGATGAATGGTTGAATAATTATTTGATTACTTTATGTAAAAAAAATTGATACTTTTGAAAATTAAAATACCATTCAATGTTTCTCAAATATAAGATCTTATGGAGATATTTTCTTCTTTTAATTATATTATATTATCTTTTTAATTATGTATTGCCCCTACATCTTTAGTTTTTTTTGGTCCGTCACTAACAAAATGGTGGAGGGTGTTGGTGATGACAGCGAAGAAAGGTGCTGGTAGTAGAGGGTGTAAGGTGGCGGTAGTGGAGGACACCCATTCATGGAAGGTGGTAGGAGATGCAGAATGTATTAGTTGTGGAGGGCATCATGCAGTGAATACGTGTGTTAGGTAGTAGTGGTGATAGCGAAAGACGGCGGCAGACGCTAGAAGCGGAAGAAGTGTTGAGCGATGAAGAAGAAAGATGGCAGCTGATGTCAAGATGTGGCGGTGAAAGATGGTGAGGCAGTGGTGGAGGCATTAGGTGTATTTTTGAGTCAGAGATTCGTGTATTTTTGGAGTACGTCTTCCTCAATCAAGGCCATGGGTTCTATTATGATTCTCTTTGTTGATTCTTTCTCTATTTGCTTAATCATGTGAAGCTAAACCTCTTCTATTAGAGGGTGATGCATGTGATGAAACTACACTGTGAATGCTTTGATACATTTTATTTGTATGTGTTGAGTTACTCTTTTTATTCTATACATTGTCTTTATATGCTTATACCCCAAAAGGTTTTTGGATTTTCTATCTAATTCATGCTTAATTAAGAAATTAGTTTGAATTACGTATTTGGGAGATGATTAATTAATTTTTCTGCTAAGAGCATTACCTAATTGTGCATCCTTAGATAATTGAATTATTTATTCATTAATTTATTTAATTGAGTTATCTATGGACTAAGGAATTAAATCTAGTAATTCAACTAATAAGTTCACTTAACTACTGGGTGATGTAATGGGTTTGTATTCTTCATTCCTGCGATTTTCTATTGTATATAGGTTTGAAGTAGCCCTGCTTCTTTCTATATATTTTAACTTTTTTTTTAATAAAAAATCTAATGGAATAGTAAATTGATAATTAGGCTTGATACCTGGACTAATTAGAATTAACTTATATGTAATTGAATTGGGTAGAAACATAGTATTTAGTTAATGAAATCCATTCCCTTGTGTGTTTTCCCCTTGCTTGTCATCATAACCCTTTATTCATTTTAAGTCGTTTACTTTTAAATATTGCAAAATAAAAATTCACTCATTTAAATTATTCGATCCATTCTTCGATACATAAATAGCAAACTTTGTATCAAACCGACAATCTCCGTGGAGACAATCTTTTATTATTTCTACATAACGATTAGGTATACTTGCCTAAGATTTATCATCTAACTTATCATGAGTCGAAATTGGTTTGTGAAGGTTCAACTGGCTTATTGCCTTGCAAAACATGGAGCATCTATTGATGTCATCGTCATATCTATTTATGTTATATATGTGTACATCACACTTTAAATTGCGATAAGAAAAATTGCATACTTCACTTTAAGTTGTTGTAGTATGAAAATAATGCATATCGCACTTTGAATTGCGATATACATTTTGTATTTTTTATATCCCATTTTAAAGTGCGATATGCAATTTTTGAAAATAAGTTAAATATGTGTGAGGTTTACATCAATAGATTTAAAAAAAAAACTTAATTTAAAATACAAAATAAAATAACATTAAAATACTAACGGGTGTTAGATTTGGCACCCCAAACACCCAATTTCAAACCTCACTTTAATGTAGTAATTGTCATAATTACCATATTATAACGTCTATTCCGGGTTTTTAAATCACGAAACCAAAATTGATGTACATACGGGTTTTATAACCCATAAGGTGTATTGAATTTTGTATACCGGATTCTATTTCTCGGAATGGTATTGAATCAATATTGACAAATTTTTGAGAATTGTAAACTAGCAAAGTTTTTATACAAACCGAAATTTAAAATCCAGGTAACAAAGTAAATCTTATATTTCGGGTTTTGAAATCCGGAATATAAAATAAAATATCTTTTTTAAGAAATTAATCCCGAAAGGTTATTTAGTTTTCAGATTCTATAACCCAAAATTTAATAGAAAAAAAAACAATCTTAAATTTTAAATCTTGGTGCGTAAGAATTTAGTGGGATGTGGTGAGTAATGAAAGAAAAAATAGTATTTTTTTATTTTAAAAAATTGGGTAGAGTCATATATCTAATGCTTTTGCTGGATCTAACACCGAATACTGACTTGGCAGCACGGAGAGGGGAAAAAAAATCATTAGAAAGGAAAAAAATAATTGCAGATGTTGATAAACCCTAAACCTGACCAGGTTAACTCAATTTCGTTTGATTATGCAATCGGAACTCTAAAAAACACAACATTCACAACTACATACAGAGAATCGCAATTTGCAATAACAAACAACACGAACACGTGATGTAACAGTGTTACTCACTTCTGGAACCCTCGATTCTGTACGGGCAGGACCACCATTGCTACCATGGGCCGTCACTCCTCGACCAACCATTCTCCCTCCTCCCGCCGTCACCGGAGCCACCGCAGCATCTCTCCGCCGCCGCAAGAGAAGCATCGGCACTCTACCTCGCCGGATCCTCCTCCTCGCTCCCCCTCTCCACGAACGAGGCGCTTGAAGAGAGCTCAACCCGAACGCGAGCGCGAGAGGAGCAGAGGGAGGGGTTCGGAGAGGGAAGCTGTTGAGCGGAAGGAGAGGAAGAGGGCAGAGGACGACAATGAGGGTCACGGCGTGGAACGTGACCGCGAGGGCGAGAGGCGCAGAGGGAGGGGCTCCGAGAGGGAAGCTGTTGAGCGGAAGGAGAGGAAGAGGACGGAGAACGACGATGAGGGTCACGGCGCGGACCGTGACCGCGAGGGCGAGAGAAGCAGAGGGAGGGGTTCGGAGAGGAAGAGGACGGAGAACGAGGAGGAGGGTGATGGCGGAGGGAGGAACGGCAGGTCGTCAAGGTCGAGGCACGAGAGGTCGCCGGAGCGCCACCACAATGGAAGGAGCAGTCACAGGTCTCAGTCGCCACAGCGTCACTCCGCCGCCGCGAACACAAAGCCTCGTGATGAGGTGTCCGGTGATATCCAACCCTAGTCCCAACCATTGCTCCAACTTTTATTTTTGTTAAAATTTTCTTGTTTATGTTTAGTATATGTGTGTTGTTTTATGGAATGGAAGAATTTCTAGCATCTCTTTTTTAATGCTGTTGCTGGAATTGATGAAATGAGGATGTTTATGCTGCTGTCTTTTGGTTTTTTATATATATGATTTGGACCCTGATTGAGTGTTTTGGTAGTGAGTTGGTTTGCATTTTAGGTATTGTTAGATGTTGATTGGATATATGGAATATAGAGTTTTGGAGGTAATTAAGGAAACTGTAAAGCTTCTTATGATTATGAGTAGATCTCAGACTCTTTTCCAAAACAAAGTCTTAATGTGATTGGAGGATTTAGTTCTGTTTGAGGGTAATAGTCTGATGAATGGTTTCCTGATGGTGGCTTCGAGTCAAATGTTTTATGTTACAACAGAGTGCAATAAAAATTAGGCGATTGTCATTGAAAAGATAGTTCTTACCCTAGTTATGTGATTAATTGATTAAAATAATGGCTCGAATAATGGATATTGTGGTTGTGAGAGGTCTGATCCCATTAACCTGTGCATTGACTGTTATTAGAAGCCACTTTACATTTGAAGTGCATTCTTTTGTGTTTACATCAAGAAATTGTGATAGGTAGAGTTAACAGATAATAATATGCTGGTACTTTTCATTTGACATTCCTTATTTTACTTTCGTAAAAGACGACTGCCTGATTCAAGAGTTCCCTTTTGCTTTTTGAGTGCATGTTGATTTGATGTCGTGTACTGTTGTGATAATGTTACTAGAAAAACCTACTAGGGAGTGGTGGTGTTATCACATGAGTTTTCTTAGTTTATTGTAGTAGTATTGGAATTGAAATAATGGTCAAGGTGAGGATCTGGTACTTGGGACTTATGGAGGCTATAAAGTGAAGCTTCTAGTACTTAATTAGTATTTCAGTTGGTTGGTCATTGTTGAGTATAAACATGATGGGTAAGTGATTCACTTTTTGTAATGAATAAAAGTGATGATAAGGACAGCAGGTCATCAGGGAAGCCATAATTTAACAGAGTCTATTGGTTGACCAGTGATGAACTGGTTAAAAGCATGGCATCCGAGAACATGAGTGTAGAAATATACACTTGCGTACTAGTGATTGTTTCCAAAAGATCAAAGATTTATTTATTTATTTATTTTTGCATCACCTTTTTCGACTGTTTTGTTTCAATTTTCATGCTTGCTTTTCAACGTTTGAGGGAAAGAGGAAATTATGATTATTATACTTCATCCCTCGTCTTCATGGTTTTCTTTCTTTTTTGTCTTGTATTTCCTGGGTTTGCCAGGGCGGGTTGGGGGAGTCAATTCACTCAATTCAAGTCAAGTGTGCTTATTTGAGATAGCCATTAAGCTTCAATGGGAAAAAGTTTTCATTGGATGTTTTTTAATGTCTTCTACTGCTGATTTTGGTATGGAAGAGTCACTTTGAAACTCATATGTCTAGTTTTTGTTTCAGAGTTAGAAAAGTTTTGTTCAAGTTTAAAGGAAAATTTTACCACGCAATTACAAGACCTGTGATGCTGTATATATAGTACTGAATGATGGGCAGTTTAGAGTCAACAAGAAAATAAACTCAGTGTTGTAGGGGTCAGAATAGTATGATGGATGAGTAGACTCACAAGACACGCTAGAATTAAGAACAATGCATTAAGAAAGAAAGTTGGGATAGCATCTATTGTTGGAAAAATGGTAGAACCTCATCTTAGGCAGTTTGGGCACGTGTGGAGAAGATATTTAGAAACCCCCAGTTGGAGGGCAGTCCAATAATTAGAGGTAGAGAGAGGCATAGAAAAACTATATGTCAAACATTAAGAAGGATTTAGACTTAAATTGTTTGTCATTACACATGAGTTATAATATGGAATGTTTGGTCCATGTAGTTGACCCCATGGAAAAAGTCTATGTTGCTGTTGACTTTTCTTTAAGAGAAAATTGATTTTGTCCTGTCTCCCCTCTTGGTTCCAAAATTTTGATTTATTTATTCTCCCTTTGTGCATTTAATTTTTCATTTTCCCTTATTTCCTCACATTATTGTGGTCTCTCTATTCCTGTTTTGTACTTCTTTACATGTTAAAGTTTCACATTTCCCTGGAATTGATTCTTATCCAGATTTCTGTTTAATTTGTGCAGCTTACAAACTCAAGAGGTGCTGAACAGATGTAAGCTGCTGTTTCAACTTTGAATTGCATATTCAAGTTTTGCATTGCTGCTTGTGGATATTGACATACTGTTTAATTTTCAGTTTTTGTTTGATTTAAACCTTTGACAATAGTACTATATTTTGATGTAGTCTTGTCCTTCAACCTGCTGCAAATTTAGTTTTGTTCATTTTTGTTTTGTTTTTCCTGAATGCATCTAAGAAAAGGTGTCTTTGTTGTTGAGTCTTTTGACAATACAAACTTTGATGAAAACATATCTTCTATTTATTTGTTTGGTGATTGGAATGGAGAAAATGTACTAATGTTATGTATAGAATTTACAATTTTAGTGTAATTGACCTTTGGATTAAGAAAATACATTTATTGAAAATGTTTGTTTTTATGGAGCCCAATTGCGTTGATTGATCCATGTAGGTGACTCCAACTAGTAGGATAAGGCCTATTTCTGTTTGTAGTAATATTTGGCTTGAGAGAAGACAACTCTAGGTCAATGCTTGAATTTGTAAAGAGCTCGTGTGGTGTGTATTCAAGAAAAATGTTTTATGTGAGTGGATTTTAGATGTGAGTATGGGGATTTATATTAGATGAACGCATTTATATTATATGATTTATTAAATTGCCTACTAGCATAGTAATCTAGTATACGGGCTTCGATAAAACAAATATTTTGGTGAGAGTCTATGGAGATGAAATGATTCATGTACACTAAATGACCAAGAATAGATGGAAATGAAGAAGGCTGTGGAAAGTGAGGGCCAATGTGGTGATCATCTAATTGTGGTGTATCGTTCAGAATGTTGGGATGCTGAGAGATAAAATATTCAGACAGAACACCTTCTAAAATGAATTTTATTTAGCAATGACCCAAGACATAGTGTATTATTTGATGAAGACAGGAGCTTGATGAATTAGGAAGCTTCCATCAAAGATCAAATGACACTGATCCACTTAAATGGTTGTGATTTGTAAATGTATTATCTATAGATTATAGAGATAGAGATGCAAATCTTAATATGGGAAGTGTGAATTAGATTAATCAACGAGGATAGGAGTTAAACTAGTTGTAGCACTAACAAAGATTATGAAATGGTTTTTTTTGAAACTGATTATGAAATGGTTAGTCAGCTTTTTCTATAGGCAGGATTGAAAGCTTCTGATGACAATATATCCGGTTACTTGGCTTCAGACCTCAGATCCTTTCCAATATTCTCTGCTCCTTTCTCTATATTAAATTTGAAAGTTTGTATCCTACGTTTCTGTATGGATAAGAATTAGTTGGTATAGCTTCTAATGACAGCTTGATTGCTGCTTTGGCAGGAATGACGAGACTGATTCTATCATGAAGATGAAGGCTGCTGAGGAGGCTCTGGAAGAAAAACAGAAGGTAACAATACCCTTCTTTACAAGATATAGTACCTGTAATATAATGTAGTCCGCCATGTCATTTTATGTTGGATGGATAAGGGTTAAGATCAATGTCAGTCGTCAGATAAGTTAAAATCTACTACTACTATTATTATTATTATTATTATTATTATTATTATTATTATTATTATTATTATTATTTTTGTATAATGATTATGTACACGTAGATTTTCTGAGTGATTTAGTCGTGTTGGCATTTCTGAAATCCTCTGCCATTTGCAGCAAAAACCTTCATTTGAGCTATCAGGAAATCTTGCGGCTGAAACAAACCGATTCAGAGGTAAAACTTTATTTTTTTAACATGTAGAACTTTCTATTACATTTGTAAGTGAATTTATCTTTCATTTTCAATTGAAAGCTAAGCGGTATTTCCTTTTCAGGTGTTACTTTGTTGTTCAATGAACCGCCGGAGGCTCGAAAACCTGATATTAAATGGAGGCTCTATGTTTTCAGGGGTGGTGAAGTACTGAATGGTAAAAATGGAGCTCATGCTTTATATGAATAGAGCTCATTTGTATATTTGAAATCAATAATCAGAATTTACTTCCAGACCACTCCATTCATCTTCTCTCTCTCTCTCTCTCTATATATATATATATATATATTTATATATACACACACACACACACAACTTTTCTGACTTCCAATGATTTTTTTTTTTGTTTCTATCTTGCTGCTTTTGCTAAAACAAGTGAACATGATTGACAGAGCCCCTTTACATACATCGCCAAAGTTGTTATCTTTTTGGAAGGGAGAGGAGGGTTGCTGATATCCCCACAGATCATCCATCTTGTAGCAAGCAACACGCTGTTATTCAATTCCGGTATTTTCATTGATTATTGCAACCCCTTGGGGGTTCCTTATCTTCTTGGTGTTTTAATTGAACACATGTTGAATTGCTGAATTTTTTAAAATACCTTTTCTGTTTAGGCAAGTTGAAATGGAGCAACCTGATGGTATGTTATCAAAGCAAGTAAGGTAATGCCTTATTCTTTCTTTCGTTAACTTCACACATATGCTCCCAAAAGTTTCTGTATGTGCAAACCCTAATAGTATCTGGGGATCTGCACTAGGCCTTACATAATGGACCTCGGAAGCACAAACAAAACTTTCCTTAATGTGAGTAGTCATTGATCTCCTTGATCAGTTTCTTCATTTATGTTCATTTGTTGCGGTAGTAATGAAAGAGCCTGTAGTTAGACTTGTATTGAATCTATCTGATGCTTTCTGTTTTTGCAGGAGAGTCCCATTGAACCTCAGCGTTATTACGAACTGAGGGAAAAGGACACCATTAAATTTGGTAATAGTAGGTGAGTGCCAAATAGATATTCCTTGTTTTTCATCATGTTTCAATTTGCAACGTATCGATTTCTTAGAATGTGCGATGCAGTAATTAATTTTTGTTCCTTACTACTTTGTTTTATAAAATAAATACAAACAGTTGAATGTTGACGTTAACACTCACTTTGAGACAAAAATTGAACAAAACTATTTTTTACCGATTAAGATGAAAGTCTGTTCACTTTGCACTCAATTGGTATCCAAACATACACTAATTTGTTTGCTTTCTATTTGCAGCCGAGAATATGTATTACTACATGAGAACTCAGCTGGATAATGGGCACTATCATCTCCAAATCCTGCTCATCAGAAGCGATTGGAACATGTACCAGCAGTTTTTCTAATTATCTCCAACTTTTGTGTATTCCCTCTTTTCAGAAGAATATAGGTTAGTTTGTCTCAATTTCTTGATATACATACTAGACAAAAAGTGGATATTTATTTTATGTTGTAAAATACAATCCTGTGGTCTCTGCCAAATGAGAATTTTAGATTCTTAAGCAAAACGAACCCTTTAAGGTGATAAATTTGTGTGGAGTAACAAAATATCGGTTGGTCTCCAGATATTTGCTTGCTTGAACTCGTGTTGGGCTTTCTTATTTCTCTTCTCTAACGGACACGGTGCCTCCATTATTCCAATGTTCTTATCCTTAAATCACAATTAGTCCCAACGTTATTCTTATATTTCTTAAATATATTAAATTCTCATTTTCTTTATAAATTTCTTCACGAAATAAAATGATTAAATTATTTTATACATTTTTCATATAAATTCACCAACCAATATATTAAATAAGACCTAAAATAAAAATCACAAATTTTTCCCATGTAAACCATAATCTTACAATCAACCAAACCTATTAAAATTTAGACTAAATTGTAACTTTTGTCCCTCTAGTGTTTTTTTTAGTCAATCAAGTTTCTTTATTTTAAAACTAAACAAATTTGGTCATTTGGTCCTGCTTTCGATTTTATATGCATAAAATCTTCATTTTCTTTTCAAATAGTTTAGAGTTTATATTAAATTTAATAGATGATACAATTTTAAAAGCAAAAGACAATGAAATTTTGTTGAGAATGAGATTAGAGTTCAAAGAGATGGGAAATTGATGTTTCCTAATTTTTATTGAAGTTTAATATTTTGATTTGTGAGTTTTGATTAGAATAACGTTTATAATGATTGAACTAATTCAATTTGTGAAGGTATTTCTAAGAAGATGAGAATTTAAGGGTTTTAAGTAAATAGTATTAAAAGAGTGACTTAATTTGAATGATTGAAAAGTTGAGGTCAATTTCATCGAAAAAAAAAAAAGTTGAGGACAATTAAAATGTTGGTTTCCAATTAAACTTAAATTTATTAAATAGTGCATACCCTAAGACTAGGTTTGGATTGATGAAATATAATGAGACATATCAAAATAAAATATAGTAGAACATATATAATGGAATAAAAATCAATTTTTATTGTTTGAATATTTTATGATAGAGTGGAACAAATTTACCTCTTCCTTATTTGGATTATAGATGGAACAAAATAAGTTATAACATTTTTATTTTTATACTGGAATTATTTTAAAAAGTCTAATATTGAAGTCATAATAAGTATGGGTACAAAAATATTTTTAAAGGTTTAGTTATGAGTGTTTTTATTTCATTCTCCTCCATCCAAATTGAGGGGTAAAAAGGTTGATGGCAAATAATTACATACTATCATCAACCTAAGAAAAAAGAAAAAATGAGAGAGAAATTAGATATATAATAAGTGATGTAATAGAGAAAGAAGAGAGATAGATAGAGAAAGAGAATGTAAATGAGATGGTAGAAAAAAAAAAGCGTAAATAAATGAATCAAAACTCTATCATCAATTAACAAAGTCAAACAAGTAATGTAGTTGAGTCGTGATACATCGGCATACGTAAATGAGCGACATATTGGGGACATACGGATTTGTGACGGCTTTTGACCGTCATAATCTTTGTTTTACATTTTTTAACATGTTTACAAATAGTGGTGATTAAAAACCGCTACAAATTTATATGACTAAAGGATGTGGATTCCCATATGTTGAGATATCATTTTAGAACATAATAACACTCTTCCATTTCATTCCACCTCCACCTACCAATACAAAGACAACCGACCTCAATTCCTAACATGCAATGCATCTACGTATAAGGCTATAAGCCTTAAAGTATGACAAGGAAAAATATCTTTGTATCCGACCTCAAACTCATCACCACAAGTCTCTCCTTCAAAATATTAAGTGTATTTGAGTTTTTTTTACCAAAATATCCTGTCACATTCGGGTAATTATAAAACAAATTCTCTTAAAACTCTGAAATCACATAACATTAATAAATATTTACCAACAAATATATGTCCATATGCATTCCTCATGGAACTCTCGAGAAACTCAGCTATGTAAAAAATGTGCTGAGATTTTTGGTATTCAGTATAATTGATGGAAACCCACTTGTACAGACAAAACAAGGAACAACCAAACAAAGTACAAACTCACCGATATTCAGTATAATTGATGGAAACCCACTTGTACATACGAAACAAGGGAACAACCAAACAAAGTACAAACTCACAGAAAAGAATTTATTTCATTTATAGAAAATTATCCTTTGAAAAATAAAAATGAGATTGGAAATGAATAGATGTTTATTTCTCCATATACATTCCTCATGGAACTCCCGATTAAATGTTTGAGGAACTCAGCTGTAACGCCCCGATTTTCGAGGCATTATTGTAGCAAATGGACAGTAAATAGATATGCAAGTTATCTTTTAAAGCTGTGGAGATGCAAGTATATTTTTTTCTTTTTCCCAAAACATGCTATAGACAACGTGCGTTACTTATATATAGATACCCAGTTCAACAAAGCATATAAGGCACATGATTAGGTGAGCAACATCAGTGAAATAGTTACGTAATCAACATACTCGTTTATAAAAGAAATCATGCTGTCACAATGAAAACCCCGACCAAGACATCCTACTCTGGTATACCTCCTACAATGCCACGCAGGGCGATCGCATAAAGGTACATTGTCTCGGAACTCTACCCTACCCCTGGGCATGCTTATGTACAGACACAAAATCAAATAAGCTAACTCTAATCTTCTAGTGACAAGATATCCGTCCTACTCCCTCGGGCTTTCTTCGGCTCAGCATCCTCTGGGTACTCTTCGGCCAGTAGTTGTTCAGTTGGCGATGGATCGCAAAAATAAACACAAACAACAAATGAGTGCAAGGGTCAACTTCAAACAATATTAGATATATAATTAGGCAAGCAAGCAAGCAGGTAATATCCAAGTGAGCATGTAGAACCATACTACACAAAATTTATAGACTCAGGTGGTCGATGGCCCTATGACTCCTATACGCATGTACAACAACTCATTGTACAAAAATTTCATCCAGATGTAGCACCAAATCTCGCAGGCAGGTGGGACACTCAATCGACTCCACACTTGACTAGAAGTACTGCGATCAGCAGGGAGTTGCCACGTACACGATTACGTTCTGTATAACGCCCCGATAATTTGCATCTCTAGTCCAGTGCCTGGTTAGACCCGAACCACGACAGCTTCAAGTATGCTTGACACGATATGAAAACAACAACTTGAACTCAAGGCTTAGCCGTCCGAAGACGTGGCCTAACATAGCTTCATAATTAACAACAATCATGTAGAGCATATGTACATATCTAAAATAGATATAAATCATGTCGAAGGGAGATCATGCCTAACATTTGTCAGTATAGCAAGAAACACTCAATAAGTCAAGCCACAATTTCAAATCAAATTCACAACTATAAATGAATCAAACCTCGGGATCGTCTTTTTACAAATCTTGGTTTGCATGCAAAGGCGCATCCGTCCTTGGATGTGGCCCCGCATGGTTTCATGATCACCAATGGATTATGTCAAACCATGTGAATGATATCAGAATCAAGATAGGCAATCCATCAAGCAAGCCCAGAAATCATTCAACAATGTCACACATCAAACAGTTCTAATCCAGCATATCAGATGCCTTCGGATCCATGCATTAATATTTCAATTAACACAATTCTGAATCGAGTCGTTCTTAGAACGCCGTCAACTACCAATTCAATAGAATATACATTCTTCTAATCATATACATATGCTTAGTAGCTAAAATAGCAAAGTGTACTTACCGAAGTCCTTTTCCTTAAACTCCAACGTTTTCTCCAAAAGCTACGAAGGTTCCGAAGGCTACGTCGTCTTGTTCGATCCGAAGTCTCGCAACCCTTCAAAGAACATAGCCTAGTTTAGGACTTGAAACTTAATCCTAAGGCTTAGCTACTGGACTTACAAGGTTTCTAACACTTGCGCAATTGTCTTCCTACACAAGAAAGGATCCTTGGAAGTCAAAACATTTTAGCAACTTAGGCAACCTTTAAAAACCTTTGGAAAACTCTAAGTTACAATTTCTAAATCTTTCCATAACTTTAAAACCTTTAAAGAGAATTTAGGCTAGATGTTTACTTATCAATTTGAGTCTTAAACAAGTTCTTGAATGCAAAAACACACACAAAACCAAAAGGGCTCAATTCTGTCCAAAATCTTCAAAACCCTAAAAACTTCACATTTTCACCAAACAATTCACTAAGTCACTCAAAACAACTTCACCACCTAAAACTTAACTTCTCTTACAAGTTTCTAAAACAATTTTCAATTCTTGAACTCAACAAAACCCTAAGTGTCAATAAAACACAAAATCTATTCAATTGTCAAACTTTTAAATTCTTAATTTCTTTAACTCTCAAAACCTTAAAACAAGCTATAAGTTTCAAAACCAATTTACCCAAGAATTCAATTTTAATCCTTCTAAACTTTAACTCTCAAAACCAAGTGAAAATCAATTTTCCAAGGTCTTAAACAATCAATTTTTCTCTCGGTCCTCTCACACTAGTTAGCGCAAAATATTTCCTTTACAACCAATTTCACATACAAGCTTTAAACACTCTAAGAACTAGTTGGAAAATCAATTCTCCCAAGCCCCTTAAACAGCCCCATATTCAGCCATAACAAATTAATTATCAAGATGAATTTTTCTTTCAAAACCAACTTGTACACATCATAGGTATCAAGAAATCTATGGTGAAAATCAATTCCAAAGTTTGAAAGTCACTTATTTCAAATAATCATTTTTCAAAAACTTAACTTCCAAGAAAACTAATTAGAGATATCAATAGATCAACTTTATGGGAATAACATTCCTAAAGGCAACCCTAGCAAAATCTCAACATCAAAATTCTTTAGGGACCAAAACTTAACATATTGAAATTCTAATCGGTTCAAATTGAAGATCAAGGCCATGACAACAACATTAATGAAGTGGGTTTTGAATTCTATCAACTATCAATAACCCAAAACTCAAAATCTTTGAAATCTAAAACCACAGGGTTGTAGATCTTGAGGAGGAGAACAACTTACCTCAAAGAATCAAGTTGATAAAATGAATGGAAGATGGAGCCATGCAGGAGAGAAGATTTCGGCCATGAGAACTTGGAGGAAGAAGATGATGAATAGTTCACTTGTTCTTCACTTTCTTTCTTAGTTCTTTCTTAAAACTCACCTAATGAAGCCTTAAGTCTTAAAAGCTCAAAACTACCCATTTTAAGGGAGAATGGCCGCGGGTCCATGGGCATTTGGGGGGTGAATTTTTTACTTTTCATTAACCCTAGGGACCAAAGTTGAATGGGTAAAAGTCTAGGTACAAATATCTTTTTACTATTTAGGGACTAAACCATAAAGTTTCAAAGTTTAGAAACTAAACTCTAAAGTTTAGAAAGTTCTAAGAAAATATCTAGGATTAATTTATTATTATATGTCTAATCCATGATGCGTCATCATGATGAGTGGCATATGCGTTAGTGCGTTAGTGGCGTCATAATTCTTATCGTTATTCGAATCTGGTCGTTGGTACGTTTCCGAACATCGTTGAGAGTATCTAACACCAATTACTCATTTGTTTTGGACCTTATGCTCGTACTACTCGAGCCTGGGTCGATTCTCGATTCTTCTTCTCACTCGTGCTTCTCGATTCTTCTCACCAGTGCCTTGCAATTCTTCTCATGTGATAGTGAGCAATTTTGATCCAAGCGTTACAATTTGGGAAAAACCCAATCCACAATGTGTATTAATAATATGCTTGTGAGTTCCATGTAAGGGTCCATCTCACTAAAGATCCCACCACATCAGCATTCATGTATGGATCTAACTCACCTACGAGCACATTAAAACTTCTACCCATAAGCAAAAATGTTAAGTTTTAGATAGAATAGAGATAGAAGAACTAAAACTGCAAACAATAAAAAATGTTAAGAGACTTCAATCGGTTGTTTTAAAATACAAGAACTCAATTTACACAATGGCGGTGGTAATAGGTGACCAAAAATGCAATTAACTTTTTTCTAAAAATAGAACACAATAGTTATTTTAAAAACTATTTAAGACAACTTTTTACCTAAAATCTCTTAAAAAAAGTTATACTACGATCTTACATTTTTTTTTCCCTTAAACAAACCGAGACCGAGCGTGGATCGTGGATTCTCTGCATCCAGACAAAATCCCCATTTCTCCAATGATCTCAACATCCCATATAAATTCCAAACACCCAGAATCCTCTTCTTTCACAAAACCAAAACTTCACCTTCAATTGAAAAATCCCACATGGCTACTTCCTCCATTGCAAGCCTGCTTTCCATTCCCAAAGAGCCATACCCATCTTCCCATTTGCCCTCAAACCTTCTAAAGCTTGCATCTTTCCCTTCTTCCAGAACCCCTTCTTCTTCTTCTGTCTCCTGCTCCCTCACCAGAGACCCTGCCGCCTCTGTTCTTCCACTGGAGGAACACGCCAAGCTCAGCAATGGGTCGCTTCTGTTTCAGAGACCCGATTCATTTGGCAGGTTTGGCAAGTTTGGTGGCAAGTATGTCCCTGAAACTCTAATGCACGCTCTCACTGAGCTTGAGGCGGCGTTTCATTCCCTTACTGCTGATGAGGATTTTCAGGTTCTGTCACCAAAGCATTTTATTTTAAGGGAAATATTATATTTTGGGTTCTATGAAGCAACTTCATTGGATTTAGTTACAGATTTGTTTCCCTTGCGATGTGGGGTTGAGCTGAAATTTTGTTTATATTGAGTTTAGTTCTCCATTTTGCACAATATTTGTTTGCGTTGCACCAAAATTGATTGTTGAAATGTGGTACTGTTGCTAGCTCTTTTGATTTTTTTTTTTCTTTTGAGAGTTTACCATACGTATGGGAATGCCATTTTGTTTGTTGATAAGAGTCCTCTTTGTTTGTCATGAAAGTGGAGCATTGCAAGAAACTGAGATGAGGTTAAGTTCTTGAAAGATTACACCCAACCTTGTCATTCTGAAGTACACTATTTGTTGTTTTTATTTCCTTTTCCTTTCTGCTGTTTCTTCAAATTTTGATGAGAAATTTTCCTTTTTCTGACAATTTGAATAATTTTATTCTTCTGCTCATTTTTTGGTCTATACTTTTCCAGTTCCACACAGATCTAACAATAGAACCTTAACTCAATTATACTGGGAATAACTTTTTACCTCTCACACACAGCGCATTCTCTCATTCTTGTTGTACTTTAACATTCAGCGGCCATAAACGTAATTTCTTGGAAGGAAAAGTGGTGGAGATTTTCTGAGATGGGTATTTTAAATTGCAGAGGGAGCTGGCTGGGATTCTAAAAGACTACGTTGGTCGGGAGAGTCCTCTTTATTTTGCAGAAAGGTTGACAGAGCACTACAAGAGGCCTAATGGTGAAGGGCCTCACATTTATCTGAAGAGGGAAGATCTTAATCACACCGGGGCGCACAAAATTAACAATGCTGTTGCCCAAGCTTTGCTTGCCAAGAGTTTGGGCAAGAAACGCATTATTGCTGAAACTGGAGCCGGTCAGCATGGAGTTGCCACTGCAACTGTATGTGCTCGATTTGGTCTAGAATGCATTATTTATATGGGGGCACAGGATATGGAAAGGCAGGCACTCAATGTTTTCAGAATGCGTCTTCTTGGTGCTGAGGTATATCAGTTGTTATTATTGTTCCATTTGGTTAGGTTGATGTCCTATATCTAGTCTCTGGTTTGTTGAAAATAAAAATATTGAACAAATACGCTGACACAAAAAAGACTAGTTTTCTTATATTTCTTGTTTTTCATGACCTCATCATATGTATGATCCTTGGCTGAAGAGCATAGCATGCTGACGGTTGTCAATTGTTAGTCTTTTAAGAATGCACCATACATGCTGTGATAGATGTCATGTTTATCCTTTTAACTGCGTGTAATTTGTCTCCAAAGATTGTCTCCTTAAATAAATATATATATATATATATATATATATATTTTTGATCGGCAAATGTTAGTTGTTAGTAAATTAGTTCCTTCTCCAGGGTTTGAACCTGACCCTTCACCCTTCAATACCCTTCATTAACCTTAGCTCAACCAAGTGAGCTACCCCACCCCCTCCTTAAATAAATATATTATGTTATAATTAATTCATGTATTACCTTCTTGCTTACACTGTTTCCTATTTGCATATAAACGTCATGTATATGATTGTTTATTAATATTTAAGTATATATTTCTTGGGGTAAAATCGTATCATGTATAAAATTTTCATCATTCCTTTTGCACAGTGATCTTTTGAGCTTGACTTATGGATAAAATACACTTGTTGGTGCAAAAGTTTTCTGATCGACTGGTGTTAATGACTGAGAAGACAATTAGGCCTAAACTCCTAATGTGTTGAGGTTCAGAAATTGCTTGAAGTAACTGGTGAATTTGATAGTTTGAAGTAGTATATCCATGCTTGTGGATGTGTATGATTTTGTTCTTGAAAGTAGATTTGATTTCATTCTTGAAAGTAGATTTAACCTTGCACTTGATATATGCCTTTTTCTGGAGATGATTTTCATATTGTACATGCACAGATGCATGATGCTAAATCACACAACAAAAGCACAAAATGTAATACTTGGGACAACTGGACAAGACAAGATAGTGGTGCTATGTGAATCTTATTGGCAAAAAAGAAAATTTCAACAATGTATTAGTATTTATGTTTGACTAACTGTAACATTGAAGACCAAACTTTGATTGATTTATGTAAAAAAGGTTGCATTGTTGTATTACTTTGGTCATCAGGGAAATTGTGTATTCTTTATCTGGTATTGGACAAGGTGTTGGATGTGACTGTCTGGTGTTCCTGAACCTATTTGCTACATATTGAATTTAATAGACCCACATTTGAAAAACGTGATCCATTCATCAGTCAATCTGATAGGATAATCCTGTCATATAGGTGAGAGCTGTCCATGCCGGGACTGCCACACTCAAGGATGCTACATCAGAGGCTATAAGGGACTGGGTGACTAATGTAGAGACAACTCATTATATTTTGGGTTCTGTTGCTGGGCCACATCCATATCCAATGATGGTTAGAGAGTTTCATGCTGTGATTGGCAAGGAAACCAGAAAGCAAGCTTTGGAAAAATGGGGAGGGAAACCAGATGTTCTGATTGCTTGTGTTGGCGGAGGTTCAAACGCCATGGGGCTTTTCCACGAATTTGTTGATGACAAAGATGTTAGGCTAATTGGTGTGGAAGCTGCTGGATTTGGCCTGGACAGTGGCAAGCATGCTGCGACATTAACAAAAGGAGAAGTTGGGGTTTTGCATGGAGCTATGAGCTATTTGCTTCAGGATGATGATGGTCAAATAGTTGAGCCTCACTCTATCAGTGCAGGGTAATTAATAAGTTATCAGCTTTCTGATGTCTATTCAGATTCTGCCTGTTCCGATTCTGTAATTATATGATTTATAAAAATTGTGTGCAGCTTGGACTACCCTGGCGTCGGACCTGAACATAGCTTTTTGAAAGATTTAGGGCGTGCTGAATATTATAGCATCACTGATGAAGAAGCATTGGAAGGTAGGCCTTGAGCTTGTTGCTTTATATAACACATGATTGCACATTTGGATGAAAAATATTTTGTATGAAGTGAAAATTGCATGGATCTTGAATTTTAGTTGTCTCGATCTTCCTCCTTTGCTTTGGCATACTGATTTTGTGCTATTGTGTTTTATAATTGTTAAGAGATTCTATTATATGAGAATGGTAACTCTCATTTCCATCACTTTTTCATAAGTTTTACTTATATCATTCCATTGATCTGGCATACATGGTAGAATATTATGAGGTTTTATGATCCATGTAACTTACCCCCCCTAGTGGGAAAAGGCTTGGAATGTGTTTGTATTAACGTTTTGGCTCGTTGAAAGTACTTCAACTGTCAATCCATCTCTCACTATGGATTAGACAAATGTCCGTTTATATAAATGTAACCACAAAACAAACACACACTTGGTGTTGGTTTTTGTTGTATTCCAGTTGTCTTGACTAGGTCTTCCCTTAAGTTTCCCTTTCCACTTATTCTGCATAAATTTTACATGGACTTATGTGGTTTAAGTTGATGATATCCATGTGCTGTGTTAAATAGCATCTATCCCTGGTTTTCTATCTAAATTTTCTTCAATTTTTTTTTTATTTTTTTTGTGGAAATTGACTTTGTTGAACTTCAAATCTAAGTTTCTTATCCACATATAATTTCGTAGTTTTAAATGTCCAAATCAAGTTGCTTTATGCTAGTCAAAGTGGCAAATGTCTTTTATGTGATCTCGTAGTTGATCTCTTCTAATCTCCTAGATTTATGTATGCTTAAATATATGACTTCTGCAATCATATAGAACATAGGCCCTGATGGGAATTATATCAATTGGCAAGTAAGAAAGGCTGATAGTTCTATTGAATAAGCAACATCTCACCATTTCCCATCATATACAATTCAATAAAAATATAAAATGCATATTTTCTTCCTTCTTTTGTGGTTCTATCTCATGTTCGGATGTTTTGTATGTGTAGCTTTCAAGAGAGTTTCACGGCTTGAAGGCATAATTCCAGCTCTGGAGACGTCTCATGCGTTGGCATATCTAGAGAAAGTGTGTCCAACCCTTCCTAATGGAACCAAGGTTGTGCTTAACTTCAGTGGCCGTGGTGATAAGGATGTTCAAACTGCTATCAAGTACTTGAAGATTTGAAATTTGAAAAGGTCATGTTTTTGTGTAGACTATTGGTTTAGCTCTTGAATAGACTTCATTTTCATACTTTTAATTAAGAGACAGGATATAGTTCAATTTACGGTGCTAAATCAAGTTGTAGTTTAAGGACCATGTCCCCGTTTGGAAGAGCTTATATGAGCTTAACTTATAGTATAAGTGCTTATGCAAGCGTTTGGGAGAGCTTATGTAAATAGCTTATGACCTATCTATAAGCTGTTTTGAGCTTATTTTCATAAGCTATTCAGAGTAGCTTATGAAAAAGAGCTTATGCTTATATATAGCTTATTTTCAATTCATTATAATAAATATCTTAAAAGAGCTTATTAATAAGCGCTTATGCCATAAGCGCTTATGGTAATAAGCGCTTAATTAAGCTGTTTTCCCAAACGGGACCCATGTATATTTTGCGTCACAGAACTGCGTGTATTCAATATGTAATGTACTTCTGTTTTGAATAACACGATGAGAAGAGGTGAATGCAATAAAAACTTGCTGTGGAAACATGCTGCATGGAGCTTTTGCCTTTGTTGAGAGCTTACAGCGAATGATGAGATGTTTGTGATTTGAGACCTCCTAATCTATGCTTGCATTCTAATGCATGAAGCAATAACCTATTACGTATGACTTTGAAATTTGACATTGGAAAGAAAGTAAGGAAATGTAATGTATGGTTTCTGTCTCCATTTTTCTTTTATCTCTCGTTTTGAATTCTGAGTGCGAGCCTCGGTGCAACGGTAAGGTCGCTACTATGTGACTTTGTGGCCATAAGTTCGAGCTGTGGAATTAATCTCTTGTAAAAATGCAAGGTGAGACTATCCATATGAGATTCACAGTGGGTCTAGCCCCTCGTCGGATCTCATGCATAGTGAGAGCATAAAGCAAATTCTAGCACAAACCACTAGAGTTGGTGTTCGGTAAACGGATCCAGATTCTGTTGTGTGAAAATCTTCTCATGTTCCCTCATTCTGAAATTGTGTCCATCTCTTTTTTCATGTACATTTAAAGGGTATGTCTTACCTATACCTATTTAATAGAATGTGAAGAGAGAAATTGATACAATTTTTTTAATACAATATTTTTAATGAAGGAACACGAGTACATGAGAGTATCCTCTTCAAGGATCCTCTTCATTTTACCTATTGTAGTAGGCAATGCCAGTTTTTTTGTTTGCCCACACATTTGCTGTGAGCACCCGTTTTCTACAACACAATCTACATTGATTGCAACCTCGCCACTGAGATGTTATAATTGATGGGTTAGCACTCGCCATATCCTAGGATGTGCAAAATTTGGTTCCCTTCATCAAGTGTGAAAAGAAAACATGGAAAGAAAGATTTTGTGAAAAGAAAGCATGGAAACCAATACCAACCCCCTGGTTTGATTGCTCAACAAAAAGTAAAAGAAGTAAAATGCAATCAACAATACCCATGTGAATAACCCATGTTTAGTTGGTGTGTAATGAAAGTTTTAATTTATTTATCTTATTTGCTTTTATTTTTATTTAATTTCATTGACTTACTATGCTTTTTATGATAGTAACAATTTTTTGAAAGATAAAGTGCACATTATAATACTAATACTGTAAAATCATAATTATTAAAAAATTAATGAATTTAAAAAAGAGTTTACTAATTATGCTATGACAATGTAAAAATATATTACACAGAAATTCAACCAGAATTCACGATTTTATCACTTCATTAGAAAAATTTAATAAAAAAAATAGTGAAATATGATTAGATGTCTCTATCTGAAATTTTTTACACCATTAGTGCATATAAATTAAATCATTTAAAAACATTTTAAAATCATTTTAAAATTTTAATATACATTTAAATGTTGAGAATTATTATTTTATTTTCTAATAATTATATAAAAATGATAAATAATAATTATTCATCATGCTTTTTTCCTTTCAATATTCTTTCCATATTCTCTCATAACAAACAACCTAATTAATCATATCACTTTTCATTGTGTCTTTATTTCCTTCCTCTTTCTTTCTTTTCACATTTTTTCACAACAAAATACACCATTTCAGGCAAAAAAAAATAAAAAATCGTCAAGTAACATTCTAAGTTAATAATAAAGGGTGTTGTTATTGCAACCCCAAGAACCCTAAACCACACCCCCCTTTGCCCCCCCTAAAATACCCCCTTTTAAACCTCGGTATGTAACAAACACACTTTTTAAAAATACACTACTAAGTTTTAAGACCTGACATGTTGAAAAACACACTTCTTAAAAATATACTACCAAAATTTTAAATTCCTAACATCTTAAAATCACATTTACCAGGTTTTCAACAACCATGTATCTCAAATACACTACCAAATATTAAATCATGGTATGTTAAAAAACATGCAATCTTAAAAATACACTACTACCCAGTAAACAATAAAACAGAAGACATTTTAAGGAATTACTAGAGGATTGGGGTAGTGCAGGTGCCAAAATCAACACCCAATAATAAATAGCCACATCCACATGCACCAAAACAGAAGGCCCATTGGCATTCATGAACCGGAATTTGGAGAGGAATTTACACCGCGACGCACACTATTTTGGAAAATTGTAGATAACTTGTTTACTTCTGGCTTCTATTGATGCAAACCTTATCCACAAAAAACTTGAAACTAAAAAATATCATCCACAACAGCTCCTATAAAATAGTCTCTGCAGCACTTGTATTACCTCTTATTCCCACCACCACCACCACCTGCTTTCTATTATCTTATCAATTCATGGTGACTAGTTCTATGCACACTTTGTAATTGCATGGAAGCTCAAGTTGGAACATGGAACCTCGTTGCAGTTCGTTTATTGACACAGATAGTCTCCATGAAGCTGGTTCTATCTCCTCTCTTTTATTACCCTCTCAACATTTTTATGAGTCTTTCGACAAAAATTTAATTCAAGTGCATATTCTATCCTCTTATAGGTTTGTCATGATTAGATTAAGAGCACATAATGGGGGCAGTGGTTAAAAATAGTTGTTTCAACCTGTAAATAAAAAATTTGAACCCTTTGGGAAGACCATTGAAAAAAACATCATGAATAAATGAAATTGTAATAGAAATAATGAAACATTTACCGGTATTTATTCCTTTGACGTGATCATATCATGTAAAAAGTGTTAAGACATAGACCTGTTTGATTGTAGTTTTTGAAAACTGCATTTAAAAGATATTTTAGAAACTGTTTTTCAAAATAAAAGTAGGAAAAAAAACTATTGAATGAATGTTTTCCAACATTTAAAAAACTGAATTTTGAAAACTAAAAACAGAATCTAAAAACATTATTTTAGCTGTTCTGGTATTTTAGTTTTTAAAACTGAAAATAAGAACGGTTTTCGAAAACAGGTTTTGCCAAACAAATTTATAAATTTTTAAAAACAGAAAACAGTTTTTAGAGAAAACAGTTTTTAGAGAAAACAGTTTTTAGAAAGGCCCATATTCCTTTTACATGCATGCTTCCAGTTTGGTTCATCAAGGAGCTCACATTTTTAGGAAAAGTTTCGTTGGGAAAAAGATGGATTTTAGTTTTACTTGTCTATGGTGAATAAATTGAAATTTAACTTTCCACATAACTGTAATAGCACAGTATAAAACCTCATAAAATTTATAATTTAGGCCCCAATTTGTGATTAACTTGTAAAGAAGCTTATTGTACCAGTAATTCATCTGTAGCCTGCTCCAAAACAGACCAAAATCATGTGCCTTAAAAAAGGGAAGGGTCCCTTTCTCGCTAGACAAATGAAATGGCCACAAATACAATGCACCTCTGTCTGCTAAGCATAATATAAAAAGGTAACAATGCCCTCAAGTTGCATCTACATTATTGTCATCGAATATTTATACATTTTGTGAATCATCAGAACAAGCAAGCATTAAGTAGAGCATGCGCATCATATTTTATAAACTCCTTATAGTAAACAATGTTTTCAGAAATTATTCTCTCAGACGAAATAAACAAAAGCATTTATTTCAACTCATTGACATTTCAGCAATCAGAAAAAAAATATATAGAATCTAACTAAGCATGTCTTATGATAATGTTCCTCATAAGCATTATTCTTATTTTTATCTACACATGCACTCACAGCCGGATCATCCTAGTCTTACAAAAATCCAGCAGTCACATTCAAAATCAGCTTCCTTGTCCATGCTTGATCATGACAAACCCCAAATCTATTGTTTAGCCTGCAAAAATCAGTAGAATTAGAGAGAATAAGTATACGCGCCAATTAAAAATGTTATTCCTAAATGATAAACACATTTATCTTAAAGAAATACATGTAATGCTAATCAATATTCTGTTTTGCTTCTAGCCCTTCTTTTCCGCATTTTTGTCTATATTCTAAGGCCCCCACACACCAACTACTTTAGTGGTACATAGAAGATCCTATTAGCAGCCTCAGGGTGAAGGTATCAACCAAAGCACATGCTGAGGTATTTGGTGCGGTCAACTTTGGAAATTCAAGGTGAGTTAACTCATGTTAAACTATCATGGAAAAGGAATAAAAAGTGGGTAGGTCCAAGGTTCAAAGTTCAAACCAATAGGAGTTAGGTTGAATTCAAAGTCTAGCTACCATGAAAACACTGGATCACCTAACTTCAGAATAGCACCACTAGATGGGGAAGGCCAAGGCACATGGACACTTTTCTTTCACAAACCCTTAGTTTAAAATCCTAATGCAGCCGTCCAACAGATTTGAGTTACATGGAGTCAAGGCAATCATACATTCACGCAGCCAAAAATCTGAACGGTTCGATCAAGATCAGTCGGCTCGTATATTTCATCAAGATCAGACGGCAAGGCTAAGCTTAAATTTGGAGTCATCTCATCTTGATCGAACGACTCAATTTCCTTGTTTGCGTGAATTTACAAATTCCCTGATTGAAGGGAGTCCAAATTCATCCATAAACACCCTAAACAAATTCTCTCTCTGCAATGTATTCTCCAACCAATAATATGTAACGTTCTCAGCGTTTGATGTTGTAAATGAAAATAGCATTTTCTTTCAGTGGTAAATGATATGGCCAAAGGGACCATGAACAGCGAGAGATATCAACATGTAAAGTTGATGACGGTAAAATACCTGTGAATATAAGAAGGTTCCGAAGACAGCAATAGCAGCTCCAAGAGCGTTGACGGGCTGAACTGGTGTTTGAAAGATGATAATTGAAGACACTATGACAGATATACGTTTCATGGTGTTTCCGATGCTAAATGTTAAGGGAGAGATCTCATCCAGAGACATGTATGACACCTGATTGTATAGATGGTAGAATACACTCTGAGCTGCTACCCACCTGTTGTTACCAGCCATATGTTTAGTCATAATATAGAAGTGTGGAAACTTTCAGAACCAAAAAATAGAGGATAAGAATAACAAATAACACAAAATCAGAACAAGGAAAACAACCTATTTTCTGAAACAAAATACAAACACATGAATCAGGTATCGTTAACGTCACAGTTACAATAGTAAAGGTTTAGCTTTTCATTTTAATTATATAATCAGGTACTTAGTGACCAGTCCATTGTTCATCAAAGACAATCTATCAGGTATCAATTCTTAAATTGTAATAAGGGCATGGTCATTGATTTCAGACAGAAAAGAATCTCAGTCCTGCAACTAAAGAAGTTACAATTGGCATTACTTCTATCAAGCAATAAATGTTCTGATAAATTCTGTACAAAGAATTTCTGAAGTTAGTTCATATTTTTCCAATTTATAAAGGAGAAATCAGCTAATGCCGATATATCAGCCAGCCGGATTTACCGTCTAATGTAGGATCTCCAATCCTCAGAGATTATCCTTAATACTAACAGCAACTTAAACCATCTTTGGCTCATCGGTCATGATCAGGAACACTCAGTTGTCTCAGGTAGGACAGGATACTACTAACTTTTCTCTTCTGGTCCACTCAATTCTACCCTTCCCAATACTGATGTTATACATGTTTTAAAAACAAATGAATCAATCATTTAGGCAATATAAAACACTTCTGCATTTCCCCATAAGGCCAGAAAGAGGATTTAGATAATAGTTATCAAAACCTAAGAGATGAATATGAAATTTTCAAGATAGTGAAAATGGAGATGCATACAGAATACAGATTAAGATGAGCTCAAACATGATAGAAAATATAAATGGGATAAACATTACAGTGCGTAGTCATATTGTAATTACCATATAAGCTGGGGTCCAACTTGAGAGATGGCTGTTTCCCATCCGGCGGCCCACATCTGTGGTCCTTCCACGGCAATTGCGAAGGGTGTGAGAATTGCAAGGGACAAAATAGATAAACAAGCATAGTAATTCATTCCACTGACAGACTTTCCCTTCATCCCCTTTTTCGAAAAGATGTTCCGGAATACAAATGCCAAATTCGATATCATAGCCCCCATAAAACCTGAAAAAATAATGTCCATGAAATCACAGTCAGGACTTAAGAGAGTGCAAAGAACTACTTGCAGCAAAATTATAAGAAACACGTGCTAGCACATATAACTTCCTTTACAAAATCACAGTAAATCACCCGCTGGTGGATACACTGAAGCAAGAATGGAGAACAAAGTGCAGTAAAGGCAAGTGTGATAACCCAAAAAAGTAAAAACAAAAAGCGCAATTATACCATAATCCATTTAATCAGTGTTATCAAATACCGGCCATAGCGGAATCTCATAGTGGGTCTTTGGCTCTCCGCCATGGCCGATATCCCGCCATAATCTGCCATCCACCATCATTATTTGTCAAATATGGCGGGGTTTTGGCTCTCCGCCATGGTCTGCCATCCGCCATTAACAACATTGCATTTAATCAAACACCGATTCTCTTTTGTTTCAAGTCAATTTATCATCCTATCTCCAACTTACTACAGAGCTTAACAACAAAGATTAAAAGAAACTGCATATTCTTCAATGGACAAGTTACTTACCAACCATATTGAAATTGAGCTCAGTCACAGCAGCAAGTGCACATCCACCAATGATTGGAAGTAAAGATAGATAGACCGGCACAGGGAAGGTCTCACCCAAAACAAATCTCGAAACCAGAACACTAAAAGCAGGCTCACCACTCTTGATGATATGGGTAAATGATACAGCAACTTTCGACATACTAACAGTGGCCGCAACATGTCCTATAGTATGTGCAACAGCAACCTGGAGAAGTACACAAGATTAAGGTCACAATCCATTCAAAATGATAATTAAATAAATAAAGGAGAATAACCAAACTATTTAAGAACTTTTCTGAATCCATTATGCACTAGTAGTAGACCATGTTGAATGGAAAGTGGACTACAATTTCTCTCCACGTTGTTTTTTACTTCCTACCATCAATTTTCTTCTTCTCAAGAAACAAACAAAAAAGCAATTCAAATTTCAAAACTTACAGGGAATAGAGACTTCCAAAAATCAAGATCAGTCTTGGGGGCCTCCGCGATCCTGGTGGCCCAAGAGATCAACATCATGAGAGACCCACACGCCAGTGAGAGAGTTGAAGTGAGCCAAGGGTAAGGGTAGGCATTCAAAACCTTCTTGTTATAAATATTGAACACCACATTCAGAGCCCACCAGGTTGCAAAATATATCCCAATTTTCACCTTCTTCGCAGCCTCTGATGGCGTTGCTGCCGCCGCAGCTTCAATCTCTGATCTGTCTGCCTCATAAGCTCCACACTTCACCAAATCATCACCCTTTCCGAGATTCTTCTTCTCTGACTCGAAATTCTTCAGAGGCCCAAAACTTCCTCCAACACCTAGAGATGCTGCAAGGTGCAGTGGCTTTTGCACTGAAACCAGAGATCTCCGAGTTCTTTCTCTTGACAGAGAAGGTAAAAACGACCGTGACTGCACTGTGGTTGCATGTGTTCTCCTCAAAACAACATCAGAACCAGTGATCCCTATACAGGGTTGTCTCAAGGATGAAATCATTGTGTGTGAGATAAAGGGTAGGTCAAAAATCGAAACTTTTCGACCAAAACCTTTGTGGGTTGATGAAAAAAATTCGAGAGAAAGAGAAACAAAGGGATCAAAAGCAAAACCAGAGACACCCCTCTGTGGCTGAACTCTGAACACTGATTTTATGTAAATGTGTATCAGCTTTGGATCATGCCCCCTGAGATGATGAAAGGTGTATTTATGTCAAACCAAAACACTGCAAAATAATAATAGATAATTAGAATAGAGAAAAAAGAAAAGGGAATGATACCTTCGAATCTGGTATTGAATGAATTAAAAATTATGAACAGTAACAATATTTAAGGTCAAACGGTGATGTAGGAGTAGGAGGTATTAATATTTGATTTGCAATCTAAAAAGTTGGGGCTGCGTTGCGATGTGTCGTGGGGTTTGGTGGTGGAGGCGTGAAGGTAAAGGGGAGTGTTCCTACTTCCTCTTTGAAAACTCAGTCCAATGGGGAAAGCTCCCAACAACAATAACAAATGTCACGTGTGCTCTCTATTAAATCGAAGATGTAAAACTAATCTCTCATGTTAATATACAGCGGTATGAGCTTGATAAAAGGGTTTTTCTTATTCACAAGAAATTGAGATTTAAACCTCCAACTATTTACTTGAAAAATAAAGTAGTAAACAACGGAGTTGTTGTTTCTCATCTTTTGAAATAAGTAAATCTAATCTATTTCTTTTACACAATGGGAAGAAAGATTAGTTTGTTAACTAACCCGATAAAAAAGTAACAAATAAAAAAATTAAAATTGTCAAAATATTGAATATTGAATTTATTTAGCACCTTATAAAACTACCATATAACTTAAACCTATTAAAAAATCAGATAAAGATAAATTATTTAACAAACATCGGATTCGTATTTAATTTAATTAAGATAATTTTAGTTTTTTATATTGTAAATATATGAAATTAAATAATGCAATTATGTAAATTCTTTTTTTTATAATATATGGATATAGATTGAGTTTTATCAATTGAAGTTATATAATGACAAACGAATAAGATGTTTGATCATTTGAAATAATTTTTATTATATTTATTATGGTATATTTTAAGATTATCTACGCTGTAAAAAAAATTATCTACTAAGTACTAACTCCAATAGAGTATACTCATTATGAATCACCAATTCAATGGTCAATTTTACGTTAACTAGTATTATACTCGTGCAATGCACAAGGAAGTATGTTATATATGATATGGTTTGTGCGTTGCGCGGACTTACATTGATATAACAACTTTTTTAATTAAATGATATTTATTTTAAATATTAAATGTAATTAAATAAAAAAATAACTTAAGAGGTTAAAGTTTTAACTTAAGAGGTCGAAGTTTTAACTCTTGTCATATTTTTTAACCAAAGAAATAAGATAGCAACTTGAAAGGTTAATGTTTTAATTTTGTTAAATTAATAGTATTTAATAATAATTGAAAGATTAAATAAAAATAACTAATAATAAATCATAAAATTAGCTTAACTACTTATACTAAATAAATATCAATTATGGTAAAAAAAATTAATTTATTAATATTAATTTTTAGAAATGAGAAATTTAATTTAACTTTTGTATTATTAATTTTTAAGGAAATATATGGAAAAAAATGCATTTAATAAAATGTTAAGTAAATTTTATATTTTTATGTAGATAAAAATATTTTTTTTGGGTAAGAAAAAATATTATTAAAGAACAACTTGAGACCAAAAGCCTCAAAAAGAGAGAAACAAACAATCAAAACACCAAAAAAAAAATCAAAACAGTAGAAGACCATGCAAACAAACTAAAAATGTGCAAATATATATATAGTAAACATGTATTATAGGCTTATTTTATAGACATGCATTAGATGTTTGTTATGTAAACATGCATTTTATGCTTGTTGAATATAAAAAATTAGACTCTATAGAATAATATTGAAGTGTCTAAAAATATTTTGAATTTCTACTCATAAATAAAAAGGTGTCCCGAGGTGTATGAACTACTTAGTGGTTTGTCAATTACTAGTAAGTAGTCCGTGCAATGCACGTGTATTTTTAATATAGTTTGCAACATTTTTTTTAGTTGATGTTAAAAAACTAATAAATATATGACAAATGTCAATATTTTTAAATATTCGTAAGATCACATAATATGTCGAAGTAAATAAATCCCTCAATTGATAAAACTAAAGTAGGCGCAATGACTAATATTAAAATTGTTCAGGTAAAGTTTATGTCATACCAAAACCAAACAATGTAATTAAGTTTTGATAATAGAAAGAGAAAAACATCCATAAAATACTTATGTAGCAATAGTCTCAACACAATGAAGATCTTATTTCATTTTTTTATCTTGTCACGTTTTAACTCTATCAAATCGCAACCATTTAGGGATGGAATTTTGAATTGTCTTTCAAATTGCAACAATTAAGGACAGAGGTTTGAATTGCAAGATTAATTGTGATTTTGGCTATTAAGGGAAGAGATTTTGAATTGCAGGATAAGAGTGATTTTAGCAAGAGGTTGGGAGCGATAACTTTGTTACTTGATGTGGAATTGTCTTTCAAATTACAACAATCAACGGAAGGGATTTTGAATTGCAGATTAATAGCGATTTTGGCAATTAAGGGAAGAGATTTTGATTTGACAAAGTGACACGTGTCAACATATGAGGGAGTCAACTTTAGTAGACCCAGTGTGGATTGTCACAAATAAATAAATGGTATAGCTAATAAAGAGTTGATCTTCTTTCTATATATAAAAAAAATAAAGAGTTGATCATTTTTAAATATAAAATGAAATTATATCAATTTAAAAACTTTTAAATCATTCTTATGAGTGACACGTGTCAACATATGAAAGAGACTTTTTTTTCAAGAGTTGCTGAGATTTGAGATTGATGACTCACAATTAATAAATACAGTAGTAGAAATAGATACAGTAATAGATTTGTGCAAATTTGTATATAAAAAAAAGGCGTTATAGCTAATAATTGTATATGAAAAGGAGGAGTTTAATATGTGGGAATTGATAGTTCTAACTTTTAAATGTGGATGTACATTTAGAACAATATACAGGTTATACCTTCTGCTTGTAAACTTAAGAGGTATACTTGTGTTCTATAACTATTAATTTATAAATTTTGGAAGAGGCTTTTCTTGGAACAAGAAGATTAGGACAAATTGGAATGGAGTTGACACTGAAGTATGGGTGGGAACCTTTGTCACAAAAAATTGAACAACTTGATGTAGCACGGAAATGGTCAATAAAAACTAAATTTGGGAGATTACATTCTTTGATCCTCCTCCAAATTAGGTAGGGAAAGGAAGAAGAATGGTGCACAAAGACCCATAAAACATGATCCTTTATATCTTGAGATAGTTGACGATTATCTGAGCTCAGTTCATGATAGCACGAATGTTCCCTCTGCCTCTAAACGCACGGAGGGTCCATCGATTAAAGTTATCCCATACATTAATGAACTTTCATCCTAGATCCATTGTTATATTGGTGACATCATAAATGTTGTCTCAGATGGTAATTGTGGCTTAGAGTTGTTGCTGCATTATTAGGTAAACATGAGAACGACTGCACTTATACTTGAATGGTCTTTGTTAAAGAGCTTCAAGAATTTCACAATGAGTATGTTTAACAGTATGGGTCCCTTAAAAGTGTTAACCTACTACTGAAATCACTCTACACCGTTCCTAAGAAGTCGATGACTTTGGATAGATGGATGTCTGTTCAAAATATTAGCTATCCTATTCAGTGACGGATCTGCTTGAGGGAGTGTGGGGGCACTTGCCCCCACATAGATTTTAATTTTTTCTTATTAATATATATATATGTTTGATAATATAATTTAATGATTACACAAATAATATATTGGTGCATAGGCGTTGTGGGTAGGGAATTCTGGCAACTTGAAAGGGTGGAGGTAAATGAAGGGCTGGTGGGTATCAAATTCAATAGTGTCTAATTAGTTTATTGGGTGAAGATTGTTTGTCACAATAATTCAATCAGGTTTAGCAGGGCCTCTAGGTGCTTCATTTATGCTAGGTGTAGTTCCTCTTCTTTTTAGTCTGTATTTTATTATGTTAATTTTGTTGTAATGGGAGACATCTCTTATGTTCCCCATTAATATATATATATATATATAATGATAAAATTTAATCATTACATAAATAAGTTTTACACATACATTCAATTAATTTTTACAATTTATCACATCATCATTAAATTAGAATTATAAAAAATCAAAAGGATAGGATTGGGAGTTATAATTAAATGTTTGTGCAAAACTCTTAAATTTTTAATGCATATCAATCGATTTTGTATCTCATATTTATATATATATATATATATATATATATATATATATATATATATATATCCGGTGTATACATTAATATTTTTTTATTTTGAAAGTTAGTCTTTTTTTCTTTTTGATAGGCATTTTGAAAGTTAGCTTTGAAACTATCCGTGTCAAATGCATTCAATTGTTTCTTTGTAACAAAAGAAAATTCATCTATTAAAATAATTTGATCTATATGCACATTAAAAGAAATTTTGTATAGTGAATTTTTTTTAAGATCACATATCCTCCACCGGAGACATTTTCCTTGAGTCAAGCAGAGCCACTATAGGCTACGAAGCTCTACCTCAAAGTATTTAGCATTACATACTAGGGTCGATGTCTATAACATTGGTTAAGTCTCATTAACCAGAACTAATAGCCCAATCCACATAATAATAAAAAAAATTAACATCATTTGATGCTTTCAAGTTATAAAAACTCGGTAAACTTATGGATCCAGAAGTTTTAAGGCATTTTGCCCCCACAGCTTAAAACTCCTGGATCCGTCCCTGATCCTATTGCCACAAAATTTAGATTGATTTTTATTTCATTATTAGTGCATGGATGTATGACTTTATTCCCACTTTGGGTCACCCATCAACTGATAGGAACAGGGATATAGGAAGAAGAACAGAATTTCGAATAAGGGAAATAAAGGGGTACTGGTAATTCGAAAGTACCAGTTTTCTCCACAAGATTGATTATTTTCCAATTCAATGCCTTTCTCATTCTTTCTTCCTCTATTAATAATAGTTTCCTCTAACTGATCAATAGAATCAGTTAGTTGCAAAAGATAAATTGTTATCTAATAAGCCTAATAACAAATTAACAATATATAATAACAAATAACTAATTATCATTTAATAATATCTAATAACTAATATCTAATAAAAACTACTAACATATCACCAACTATGTACTTGCAAAGGATTATAGTCGTTGAATCTGTGAACAGCTATCACTTTGTGAAAGTACAACCTGTTTCAATTACATTGATGTATAATTAAGTTAGTTTTGTATAATTTAATAATACTAATTACGTTTTGATATGTAGGTGCATTTAAAGGATCTTCATCACATGCCTTATATTTCCTTGCAAGGACTCACTTATTGTCAACTTGATGCTTGTCATCGGGAGTTTTCATATTTGAAACGCATACAATAATTCGAGTTGTAATTAGAAATAAAGAGTTTTGGCTCACCTATTTATGTAGACATTACAAATGATTCAACAATTGTAATTTGACATTGGACAATTGTATTGACCTAATGCATACATAACTTTTAGCATCTTCATTTAATGATATATTTTGTATTGTAATTTCACCATATTTATATTATGCTTGAGCATCTTCTTAAATAAGTAAAATTCTTAAATAGGCAAAATTCTTGTGCTTCAGTTCTGTGATCTAAGGTTGTTGCCATTTACATCATAGTTTCCGAAAATTAAAATTAGGAAGCATTTAAAGTACATCGGATTCTAAAATCTGATAGCCTAAAATTGAATATCAAAGTCAAGCATACCTACTTTTTAAATCCAATAATGTTAAAAATATTATACCGGATTCTAAAATTTAGTAACGTTTAAACATTATATCGGATAGGGCATGTGTTCAAGAAAATATTTTATGTTTTTATTTTTCATTTTCAAAAATAATTTTCATTTCAAACTTTTAAAATTTAGAAAACATGTTTATTTTGACTTTTTATATTTATTTTTATTTTCATTGCCCCTGTCACCACCGTCACCGGCACAACGCTATTGCTGCCACCACGACCACCAACCTCCACCATCGCCACCATTACCACCAACCTCCACAACCACGACCACCGCCTATGTCGCCATCACCACCACCAACAGATATTTTACGCTTACCTAATAGATTTCACCTCCACCAATTTTTCTATATCCGTCTCCTTTAAGCGTATAGAGAGATTATTCAAAGAATTATCGTATATAATTGATTTTGTGTTCCAGCATTTTACATCCTAATTGTAAAAGTTTCGTTTTTTTTTTCTCATGCTAGATATTAAAGTTAGCCGTAAAATGAGAGGGTTTTTGCTATGCCTAGTGTAACAAGGAAACTGACACTGAGATTTTCTCAAGGAAGTATTGAATAACCATTGCCAACTTGTTGATCAGAAATTAAGAGCTGCATTTAGGATGATCAAAAATAAAATTTCATACAATACATGAAAGCATAAATGAAGAACATTGCTCAATTAATAACCTGTTGTGATCTACAACAAAATCTGATCAGCTCCAAAGAATGCCAAAATCTGTAACTGACCAAGCACTTATTACTCTGACAGAAAAGAAGAAACAATTGGCATTGGTGTTGGTTGCAGGCCTGTAGTATATCTTCAAAATTTGCTTACTGAAAAGTTTTGAAAGAGCTTTGGCATCACAATTCAACCAGGAATGCTGAAAAGATGAGATAGCGCAATTCGCTGAAGTATATTTCTGTGCTCTTGGCATTTGGAAATCATTGCTTCAATATATAATTCAGGAAAACAGGCTTCAGTACAAAACACTAAACTACAAAAAGAAGAATTATAATCAAATGAAGGGCTCTTTTATATTAACATTTCTGTCTTAAATTGATGTTTTCTTGCATTGCAAATTTCCTTGCCATTGAAAAAATAAGGAAATTTGGTACAATTGAAAATTGAAATTTTATGATTCCAGCCTTCATTTTTTTCTACAATACAAGAATCAAGGTATTCCTCATTTGCAGGATTTGTGGAAAATGTAGCATTTGCTGCCTCAGGATGAATACAAGAGTATGAAGTGACTTGTGAACTCATAAAATATAACACTAACGTGGATCACTTAACCGGCATCCAAGAAAAGGCTTACTTGGACTTGAATTATTAGGTCTATATAGGTTTCAGATGCCATCATCTTGTTCATCCATCTCCTCAAGAATAACATATTTCGCTGCAGAATCTCTTGTATGATGCTGTGCCGCATTGTCACCTACATGGCCCTTCTGAAGCTTCTGATATCTGGAATTATAAAAAATAATAATTAATGACAAGAATTAAATTGAAAGGAAGTATTAGGCATAAAACAATGATATGGCTTTAATAAACAAAGATTGTAAGTCTGCTACGTTTATACAGCAGCATGTTGTAACTTGAGTTATAAAGTACGATTTGATCGGAAAATTAGCAGTTCCATAGTTTTACATATCATAAACTAAGGTGTAAAAGGTCCTTTCATTAAAGTAGAGTGAAAAGAAAAAAGTATGATAAGAAGAAGTTATTATTAAACTAAAGAAGAAAAATAAATAAATAAATAAATAAAAGAAACCATTTTATTTTATTTACTTTTCAATTGAAGTTGAAGTATTAGTCAAAATAACTGAAATATGTAAGGCGACTACAAAAGGGAAACGCAGAGTAAGAAGCCCCTAAAATACATTAGCATAAAACCTAGGCAAAGCCATAAATGACAACTCCAGCACTCAACAAATGATGCGGCATTGAAACTTTGAAAAATGAAAGCTATCTGCACTAGCAAATCAACTACAAGCATGGTATAAACTATAGAGGAATAAGAATATTCCCTTCTTATGCCACAAGCCTTGATTTCTACACTGCATAAGATAACATCCCAAGGGCCTTTGGAAGTAGGAATATAGATTATGATGATGATGATGATGATGATTCAATTATCCCCCTCAGTGTGGCCAAAATTTTATAAAGCCAGAAAATCCAACGAGACCAGTTATAAGAATATTCTTTTTTGTGCAAGTATCAGAGCATAAATTAAAAGTTGGGAAAAGAATGATCATATATCAGAGATTGTTGCTTGAAATATGTCTGCTAGTGACTTACTTGTACCAATTAAACAAGCTGACACCAATGATAATGGTGAATAAACCGAATCCTTTCAACCAAGTAAATTCATCATGGAAGTACAATACTGCAACCTACAGACAAACAGCATGAAGCTAGAAAAGTAAGTTCAATGCAACCCGCAACCCGGATGTGAGAATGTTTAATAAAAGCAGGAATATACAAAGTGTTTCCTGGGTAGAAGAACAATGAGTATCAGTATGATAGAACAAATGGGTAGTTATTTTTTAAATTAATTTTAATCCCTTGATAATGTAAAACTTTTAAAAACTATCATCCAACCATGTATTAACACATTATTAGTTACGAGTACAAACTGGTATGTTGAGATGAGATTTCAACATATGATTGAACGATATTAAAGAGGGGTTACGTTTAAACTCTTTATTTAGAATGGACTTACAATCTAAAAGCACCGGATTTCTCAAGAAACACTACAAGATCAAATAATAAAATGAGATATCAGGCTCAAGTTCCACACTGGCTTCTCATTCATCATCATAGGTATCAACAACAAATTGTAATGGCTGAACTCTACATGACTTATGAGATTCTAAATTGACTAGAGATATTGTCAAACAACCAATTATCCCAAAAGCTTAAGTTGTTGGGTAAGGGCCACACGATTGATTTTGTATAATTTCTAAAACACCCCATCAGCAAGAGCCCGTTTGGGCTTGAAGCATGGACAATGCACAGACCCACCTACCATGTGCTGAAATTCAATATATTTATTAGAAAAGTTGGGGACAGCAAAGATCAAGCTCACCGTTTGGTCATAGAGGTTTTGATATCATGTCAAAGAACCAATTATCCCAAAAACTTAAATTGTTGAGCAAGGGTCACATGAATGACTTTATATTATTATTTCTAATAGATATGATCAAAGTAGTCTTTATAAATGGTAGGACAATCTTCACCCCTAAGCTAGATTTTGTGATAGAGTTAGACTTAACCTTAGTTCTAAGATGATATCAAAGTCTATCATAGATCCGTTATTGGGCCACCTGCAGATGTTAAGTTTTACAAACTTCATGCTCTAGAATTTCACTCCCAGGCATGAGGGAGTGTGTTGAGGGTCTCACATTAATTGGAGATATGGCTAGAGTAGTTCATATAAATGGCAGGGGCCCAAACTTCATATGGTATTACCCAAATCAGACCTATAATTTCGAGGCTCCAGATGTCCAACCTCTGGATGCCAGGGGTGGTGTTTTAAGATATCAAATTGACTATATACATGGCCAAATAGAACTTATAAGGCTAGAAGCTTGAGCAATCCTTACCTTATGAGTTAGCTATTGATGGTTAGGTTAGACTAAGTCCAAATTATTTGTCCAGATCATCTACTCTTAGGATGCTGATTTTTTACCTCAGGTTATGCCCTAGACATTCACACGTTTATCCGTCTGTATTCATGTGGTGCATTAACTAAGTAAACCCTATACCCTAAACATGTCAGACTCGACTGCATCACTATATGGCAAATTACCCTTGATATTAAAGAAAGATAAACACAACAAAGTAAACTACAAATAAAAAGAAGGCTCGAATTAATTAAGCATTTAAAACACTAAATCTGGCATGGTGTAACATCAGAGTTGAACCAAGATATCAAATTTCTTTATTTTAAGATTCCTAGCTGTCTGTTCATTTAGTAAATTTGTATAATTGATTTTTTATGCAACTGTTTCATGACAATGAATGCTAATGTTTTACTTAGCAAGGATCTTTGTTAATATTATTGATAGATAAAATCATATGCTGCAAAAATGTATCCTTGTCAGAAATACACCACGGAAGTGAAACTAGGTAGTCTATCAGATAATAAGAAGGGCAGCCACCGGATAAACATATCAACAAATGGAAATCATCTGAAAACATAATTGATACCAATATGGTGACAGCCTCCTTAACAACCCCTGCTATGGTGACCGTGACGGCACTAGTTACTGAGACCAAAACATATTCTGTTAGTACCTACAAGAAGATAAAAATGCAAATGTTGGAAAGAACGAAAGACTGCAAGTTAACAAATACGACTGTAAACAAACAAAAGCCTGTTTAAGACAAGTCAAGTACGCAAGACAAACAATAACTAACAAGTATTAAATTGTTAAACTCCTCCATGGGTAATTGGTGGTAGGTAAAGTAGGATAAAAGAAAATGGAATATGTACTCCTACCATAAAAAAGGCAAGTGTTCCACCAAAAAGCATCAGCAAGCAACTTCGAATAACATGCTGTGGATTATTAAAGTACTCATTTTCTCGGAATTCTTCCCATGGATCTAATGCAAGAGAAAGAAGTGCAGTTGCCAATGCCATTACTGGACTCACATAGCTCATCAAGGTAAGTGGATTTTTCAAACCTGAAGTCATTTGAAAAAGCAAATAATTTTTTTGCTGAGATATAATAGTGCAAACAAAATTCTAACTGGAAAATAAATACGGTAAAACAAATAGCTCAAAGGAAGATATAGAGATAATTTTATAGGAACAAAACACTGGAAGATGGCAATTTACAGAGTAAGTCTTCAAATGAAGAATGTAACAACAAAAAAACATCAAAAGCCTTCTCCCACAAGGTGGAATTAGCCACATGGATAACAAGATGTCATATGTTCTATAAAAAATTATGTCTAATGACAAACCATTTAAATTTAATCCTTTTCACTGGTTTGGCCAACAGTTTTCCTTCATCTCCTTTATCATGAACTAACTATTCACATACCTTAAGTTGTAGGGTGAAGATACATGATAATTTTATATTATGGGCCCGTTTGGTGGTCCGGATATGATAAGAGCAGGATAAGATAAATGATTGGATAAGCATAGGATATGATAAGAGCAGGATAGACTCTTATCCTATCCTGTGTTTGAGGTGGACAGGATATTGATAGGATATGATACAAACAATGAAAAATTATCAAATTTTTCTTCAAATAAAAAATACATAATAATTTTTAAAATTTAATTTTCGAAATAGTTTTTTTTCAAAAAGTGATTATTCTATTAAATTTAATTTTTTTACATTTTTATAAATGAGCTTATGTTTTAATATTAACTAAAATAAAATTAATTTTTATTAATTCGGCTATTTTAATTTTTTCGAAGGAAGTCTATTTTAATTAATATTATTATATATGTAACAATGAGTTTTAGGGATAAAAATTAATGATAAAAATTAATCAATTTTTTTAAAAATTATTAAAAGATATTATTCTTTCAAAAATATATATTTAAATTATTAATTATAATTATATAAGTAGAGAAATAATTTTAAATAATATCATATGATAATATAAAATTAATCTATATTTAATATTAATAAATTAATATTTATATATATTAATATATATGTGAGTAGTCTATTTTATTGTTAGTGAAGAAATACGTGTATTTTTATTATAATATAAATAACAAAAAATAATGTTAACTAAGTAGTAGTAAATGATAGTGAAAATTAATTATTTTATATGAGTAAATCCAATATTTTCACAATTTATAAATAAGTTTATTTTTTAATTAAATTTATTAGTAACTAAATAATTTAACTTAACAATAACAATTAGTAATTAATAAGTAATAAAATTAATATTTTATTAAAATAAAAAATTTATATTTATTAATTAATATTATTATAAATTATATAAAATATAAATATTGAAATTAATTTTATGTCATGGTAATAAACAAACAAAAAACTGATATCCTATCCTGTCAGAATAATTTCTATCCTAACTCCCCCTCAGGATAACTTTTACACGTGATGGACATGACAGAATAAGGGACAGGATAGTGTTATCCTATCCTGCTAGCGCAACAAACAACAGATAACAACATGATATGATTACTAGTATATCCTGTCTCTGTTTATCCTATCCATCAAACGAGCCCTATATTTCTAAAGCCCCCTCTTGCAAGAACCCATTGGGCTTGAAGCGTGGAAAATGCACAGGTCCACATACCTTGTGCTGAATTCAACTTTTTTTATCATAATGCGTGTTCTCATCTGGACAAAAGGATTTGGTCCATTGATCCTTCTGCAGAATTTTTGAGTAAATATTTTTTCAGTTCCTCGCTCCATGAATTCTTGATAAACCATCCGAAACTTAACTCTAAGGTCAAGTCTTGTATTTAAACTGCAGTACTTACTAAATTAATACAAATGACTTGTTGCAAGTTTGTAGGCCACACAAAGCCCTTTCCCTTGATAGGTGTGTGTAATGTGTTGTATTTGCTCAGACTCTGTACCTCATACATTCTTACATTGTTCAGCTGTGGTTATTTTATAGCAGACACTAGTTGGCACTTCCAGTGACATTGGTGTGTCCTAGGTCCCTGGACCAATATTTTATGGTTAGTTTTCATGGCTTTGATATAAGTAAATAAGCTAAATTTTTTGGGCATGTGCAATCTTTGCTACAAGATGGTCTATTTGGTTAGGGTGGAACTCAGGTATCATTATGGAGATTTCTTTGACACACTACTTGACTTCGGAAGAGATTAGGCACTTGCCTCTATTTGGTGCAAAGCTGATGGCCTTATTCATGGGGTTTCTCTAACAGATATGTTGAGGAAATGGAAAGCTTAGTTACATTGATATTATCATTCTCCATGTTTGTTTTGTGTTAGCTTTTATAAGGACTTCTTATCCTCTTCACTATATGAAATTCTTCCTATTAAGCTCAATTATATTTATTCCTAAAAGACCTCTTAAATAAATGGTAATTAGTTTTCTCAACACTTCGAGAATTCAATTTTCAAATGTATAGACTTAATGATGCATCTTCTGAATCCACAATTTTATACTATCTAGTCATAGAAATTTATACAAGTCTCCAGCAAGGGCAGAAAGAATCCATGACGGATTAAAACTAAATAGACAGGACACATAAATGCCAGATTTATGGATTGATTGACCAAAGCCAACAAAAAACAATGATAATTTTATTGAGAGAAACTGTTAACCAATATATCATAGAATAGAAGTCTAAGACTAATATTTTTTATAAATTATTGTGAGTTATGCAGGGAACTTACCATAGGCTTCTTTCTTCAAATTTGGTTCAGTTCAACACACATAACGAGAATGAAAATCAGGTTCCAATGCAGCAAAATGAAGCAACAATTTTAGTTAAGAGCACGAAAAAAATAATGTGAAAGTCTGTGTTTATGTGTAAATAGACATGTTGATATAGAATATATAATGAAAAGAAAAGGCAGATACCATACCTGCAAAAGGATTTGAGTCATACACCAACGAAAACCAGACATAACAGCAGCAAGCATAACAAGTACAAATCCCCAAAATTCAAACTCTGTCTCTTTTGCAACTGCAGTAGACCAAAATAAAATTAAAGACGGAAGGTTTGAGAATTTTCATTGTTGTTTAAATTCCTAAAGCTTGCAAAGCATAGTTTGATAAGATATAAATGAAAATCAAAGGTCAAGAGAGCCATGGGGGAAAATAACCAATCAATGAAGAGTTTTTCAATGTTTAAAGTTTTTATCACTGTTCTGAAACATTTATAGGAAAGACCAATACTTGATAGAGAACTTCAACAAGAATATGATAAAGAATTCATTGGCTATTATAATTCTGATAACTGTTCAGTTAATTAACTTTCAAACTAACTTAGTAATATAAATATCTTTCTTAACTTCTGCCATAAATATCTTTCTTAACTTCTGTCTAGATACTATTTATTTTGGAATTGATGTCCAATATTTCAAACAAAAAAGTTCAAAAGTATATTCAATATGAGTATATGGCATGCTCAGATGAGAAACATCCATAATAAATACCCTGCTTAGTGTATACCCTTGTGAAGGTGCCCTCACTGTATACATAACCGCTGAACTTGTGCGAGACTTTAAATGTTCTGAATTCTTAAAGTGCAAATAAATGCATATCGGAATGATAAATTACTACCAGGAAAATGAAGGAAGATGTTTATACCTGTTAGTAATATGCCAATGGAGATGACTAAGATGATGCCTGAAAGTTTAAAGCTTGGTGTCTCCAACCTTTCAACCAATTTTTATAATTAAATTGCAGAATATAGGTGAAAAAGAATCCAAGCAAAAAATTAATCTTCATCTAGAGGACATACAACAGAACACGTGATCATTTGAGAACAAAAAATATACAGCATCAAAAGAATATGACCCAAGATTAGAAAATACAGAAATATCAATTGAAATAATTGTGAAATGTTTACGGTTCAACAAAGGTATGAAGTGCATTCTTCAAAACAATAAGCCACTCTAAAAGCAACTTGAATCTCATGACATCATGTGAAAATGTCACATAGGGTCATACTATTGTAGGCTTCGGAGTTCAGACACCATCTTTCTCCCAATGTGTGATGTAAAGATATAGCTTATAAACAGTAGGCCACCAAATTTTGCATTCTAAAGCAGCTACTTCCGAAAAAGTCTTCTCAGCATCATTGGTGGTGAGAATTGGTTAAGTCATCGTAGCAGCTTTTATGGTCCATTATAAGGATTTTGTAAATAAAAGGCTAAAATGTTGTGGAAACCTGAAGTTATGCAAATTTTTGGTGCATTTTGTTGAAGTAGAATGCTTTCTTCTTTAAGCATGTTTCTGATACACACTTGTCCAACAGTAAAATGAAAATGGTAAAACAGAGACATAGGAAAAAGAAAATGATATCTATATTATTAGAATAGTAAATGATTTAGTAGGGTAACCCACTACTGCCCAGAGCCAAGCTCCTACAGAGAGCTATTGCCCTCCATTCGTGCAAACAGAATGATTCACCCTGAATCCCGGTACCTCCCTCTCCACGCTCACCAGCCTCCTACATGGACACACCTCACATCCCTCCTTAACTAATATTTCCCTCTGCATTTTCTCTTACAGCCGGCTCATCGTCCTTTGTAACTCCTCCTGTGTTTCTCCTCACGTAGACCCTCCACACTTTAAGCCCATGGGACAATTGCTGAACCCATTCTCCTTTCTGGACCCATAACTCATTAGGTCCCTATCAGTTTCTTTTCCCTTATACCTTTTTTGGCTTCCCTGCCCTCATGCTTGCCTCAAGGGAATTGCCATTTGTGATATAAAAAGAAACTGGGCAATCTTGCTGCATTTTAAAGTTTTCATGGCTTATTTTTTTAAGAATATCATACCCTAATTAATATATATAGATCCGTGTTATGCCATTAGAAAGCATTTCATTGTTTGATTTTCCAGTACACTGGATTGGGCTGGGAGACCATTGCAGTATTCAAAAAGTTGTCACTGGATATAATTTAAGTTAGAAATAATGTAAATAGGGTCTATAGTAATGTAATTACGATCGGTAACTGTAAATTATGTACTTATGTCTCAGTATATATATTATCCTACGCTGTATAATTCAAACACATGGATTCATTCAATGTCTCTCATTTCTTTCACACTCAACATGGTATTAGAGTTTGTCCTAGATCCGTATTGGGAAACCCATAAATGGGCCAACTGCAAATATTCAAACTCGCAAACTTCATGTTCCAGATGTCCAACCCACGCGTTAGAAGGGTGTTAAGGTCTCACATTCACTAGAGATATGGTCAAAATAATATTTAAAATAGTAGATCAACTAGCTTTTGGGTCACAGTTAAGACTAACCATAATTCTAAGATGGTATTAGTGAGCGTGATAAGTCAATTTCTTAACTAACCATGTAAGGGACACTGGAATGTTGTAATTTGCATTCTAAAATATATTTTAAGGTGTTCCAAGAAATGGTCTCTTGTATGAAGATAAATGTGTCATACACGAGTTGTAAGATACTCTGATGCAGATTGGGCAAATTCTCTTACTGACAGAAGATCCACTTCTGGCTACTGCATTTTCATTGGTGACAATTTGATTTCCCAGAAAAGCAAGAAACATTATGTAGTGGTAAAGTCAAGTGCAGAAGCACAATATCAAGCCATAGCTTTCGCCACTTGTGAACTTATATGGCTCAAATAGTTACTCAAAGAGCTAAGGTTTGGAGATAGCACACAGATTATACTCATTTGTGATAATCAAACAACCCTGCAGATTTCCTCAAACCCAGTGTTTCAGGAAAAGACCAAGCACACTTAGATAGATTGTCATTTTGTTAAAGAGAATATCTAGTAGGGGACATCACACTAGTTTCATCAATTCAAATGATCAATTGGTGATGTCTTTACTAACTCTTTGAGATGTCCTAGAATTAATTATATATGTAACAAGCTTGGTACAATAATTTATAGGCTCCAGCTTGAGGGGTAGTGTTAGAAATATGTAAACAGGGTTCATAGTAATATGATTATGGCAACGCTAAATTATGTATTTATGTCTTTAATATGAGCCCATATGGATACGGACTAAAGAGCACTTATTGGAGCTTCTCTACTAAAAAATGCACTACATAAGCTCCAATAAGTGATCTTTGGTCAACATCCAAACAGGCTATATATATATTATCCTCTGCTGTGTCATTCCAACACACACATGGATTCATTCAATGTCTCTCATTTCTCTCAGACTAAGAAATTTATAAGAGTTCATATTTAATAAATAATGGATTTAACATGGAAAAATCAACTACCAAAACTTATTCTATGCTGCAAACTTTAAGATTTTAGAAAAACGAAACTGTCTGTAAAATCATACTCTCTTCCAAGTTGGAATTGTAGTAGAGTGAAATACAATAAAGACCCCTTTTTCTAGAAAAATGGCATTAATATTTCTTATAGTGAACTTCAGGAGAAATACCATACTTTACTATCAATTATTTACGACAGCTTTCACCCTTGTATGTTTTAAATATTGAATTCTTCGTGATCAACGCATAAAAATGTAAAAAATTATTATAGGACGAAGAACTCTGGTAATTTTTATAACCCAGCATGAGAAGGAGGAAGGTGAAGTTTTAAAAATTGAAGAACGAAACCAACACCCCGAGGATTATCAAATTGTATGCTAGAAGGAGTAAAAGGGGGTCAATGTGGGGAATCATAGCCAAAAGATAGAACATGCAATATCATCCTCTATACAACTAACAGCTGAGTTGGCAAGGGGTGGGGAGTGCGAGAGGATTCTATTCTAATGGGGAGTATGACCTGATAATGAGAGTAGGGGGAGGGAGGCTGGGAAATGGCAGGTGCAAGAGCTTCGGGAGGTACTAGATGCTCTAACTGCCTAGGCTATTTCCTTTCTCGCTTGTATTCTTTTAGTTCCTAATTTCTAGATTCAAGCACGGTCATGTCTTCTATTTCTCTAGTACCTATCAACCACTTTGGTATTAAAAGCTTCAATTCTAAAAGAATTCTACCTGCTTAGTGCTAACTGAATAAATATTGGTACACAAAGTAATTACACATGACTAATGTCTTATGAGTTATGCAAGAATTCACAATATAATGTTTCTTATCCTTAATGCAATACTCCCACAAAATGCCATGCTGATGCAGCTCCATGAAATTTAGAATGTTTGACGTTTATCTCAATAAATCACAAGAATCATATAATCCTTGTGGATACAAAGATAAAATGAAAGAAACCCACCTGAAAGCAAAAGCAAACAGAAGGAGAAAAACTGGAGCAGCAGATTTACACTGCAAGAAAAAAAAAAAAAAAAAAAAAAAAAAAAAAAAAAAGAGGAAAGGTATGTTAGGAGAGGAAGGATATTGTTTGACTAAAATGAAGAAAATGTAGAATCTGGTGAAAACACTGGAATTAACATTTCTCCCATTCTACATTGAAATAAAAGAAATGCCACAAACCATGGTAGCAAATGTGACAGAGATGAAAACTAGAGATGCATTGCTCAAGTTAACATCCATTGCTGTTCCAAGAGCAGTTGGTACAACTGTGAAAGGCAAAGTCCATCTGTGGCATTAGTTGATATAGGAGTTAATGTAATAAGTGATGAGAAATTTGCCAAAAAAGTGCACTTCAGGGAAGATCAGTAAGAGAATTGAAGTAAATAAACAGAAAAGATGGCACTACCAGTCATCCTAGATAATGTTAGATCACTTTATATTGCTAAAAATTCTGAACATTTCCATGGAAAAAAAAAAAGACACTCATCACCAAATAGAAAGAATCGATATTAGGCAATTAGTTAAAATTTGAATATGGGTGAGTGTCTGTATAGATAAACAGAAGTTCAGCAGGAGTCCCAAGAAACTAAAAATACATTTGAATAGATAAAAAAGAGGGAAATTAATTGCTCTTAAATGTGTGAAATTAAATCCATTGTATAAAGTGGTATAAACTATAGAGTGAAAATGCTACAGCCATGACGTATTTTGATATAATAGGAAACAGAATGATTTTCAATTGTTATTGACTCTTAGATGGACGAATGGCCTATAGCTTAGCCTTCTATAAATACTACCCTTGAATTTGGCTAAAAGCTGCAATGTTTGGTACAAAAAATGGTGATTCCAGGAAATGAGACAGGAATAGGGATGGAATAGAGTGAGCTGGAATAGAATGAAATGATCATTGTGAATCTCCAGCTCAGTGCCATTGTTGTTTAGTACATGGAATCAATGATGTGGATAGTTGGTAACTTCTTTGCTTTTCAAGAAAACCTTCTTTTTGGAAAAATAATGTAGTCAGAGGTGATAGATGTACATAATCACATAAGATTAAATTGATCCCTCACATCCCCATTTCCCATTCCCCCTTAGGTCTCGTAGGATTTCCCAACTCCTTAGAACCAAAAAAGAAACTTATTGAAAACATAACAAAGGATTACATATAATATAATATTCTAATAGTTGTCCATTTAGTTGACCAAGTCTTTCCTCTTCAAGAAAAATCTCTCTACAAAAAATAACGGAATGTTTAGAGGTGATAAAACTTAGAAGCATATATCCATTAAGACTTAGAACATCAATCCAAATGAGACTTTAATGACCAGAAAGGATTGAATTTGCTGAATTTCAATATTTGTGTCCTTACTCCTTTCATATTGTCTCTCCATGTCAAAGAACCACTCGGCCTACAAGTGTGAGAGCCTAGGATCATTGCCTCAGTCTCTACTTTTGTACCACAGTACCATTAGAATAATATGAGTTAAAAAATGATGAAAAAACAAATCCTAATTTAGAAGAGCTATCATCACAAAGAATTAAAATGAATATTTGCATCTATAATGTCAATAAGTAATAACATAAAATTATTAGCCAAAACATGTTAGCAAGTTACAGTGTCACATACCTAAGCAGCATATTAAACTGGGCTAAGCTATAATAGAAAGAATGAGGTAAAGAAAGTTAAAATTTACCTCTTAAAAAGTAATCTCTCCAGGACATGACAACGTTAGTCTCAAACCTTTGAGACCAAAACCAGGTGATAAATTTTGATAAAACAGCTTGCATTACAAAGTGGACACAATTCATTAAAAAAGGAGCTGGGAACTTCCCCATATGATCTCCTAGCAGACTTTTATTGTACCTGTTCAATATAGTTTAGAATAAGATATGAAGGAATTTTCTTTTTTTGAATAAGATATGAAGGATAAAGGATTTGCATTGTAAATAACACTAAACAGGGTAAATATGGAGACAAAGACCATCAATGTAAGCCAGGAACTTACAAGGTCAAAAATAGACTGAAGGTGTACCACATGAATATGAAAAACAAAGTCTTCAAGATATTTGCTACAGAAATACTATCCTGGGAGACTTTTCGCAACGTTCTATCATCACCCACAGAAACGCAGGAGTCAACACCAGCTGTTCCCCTTTCAGAGTTGTTTTCAATGTCAAAAGGAACATACTTTTCAGATCCATTATTTCTCCGATAAATAGAATCATCATCCATGGCACCAGAACCATTCATTTGTAAACTCCTTTGCTGAAACTTTTGGTAAAAGAATCTCTCTCTATCTAAATGTCTGCTTTGCAGCTCATTCTTATGAGGAAAAGGTAACTCGAAATCAGAGTCGTCTTCTACACTAACATCTCCATTACCTAATTGCTGATCAAGATGGACCCTTCCATCCTCATCAAACCAACCGGAAAACGACAGTTCTCTACGAATGCCAGAGCCTAAGCTTTCACTGTCAACACCATTAATCACTGTAAATTCACTGCTCTCTGACTCCGATTCACTCTGAACCATCGCCCGTTGTATGTCGAGTTATATCCATGCATATACTCCAACAAAAACCCGTCTAGCCAAATGATGTTTAATATCATCAGTTGTCACCAAATCCAACCACATAAGTTCACTTGGGTGCGTAGCACAGCTAATGCATGAATTGCTGTACCTTCCTACTTAATCAAACCCGTAAAATCACGTTCAAATCAACAAATAGTCAGTAACTAAATATATATTGTCTTCGCGGCCCTAAGAAGATACCCAGGATATATTTCAATCCGAATGAACCAACTGCTAGAGCTCTTAGATAGATTAAAGTAAGGACTCCAGCTTGACCTGTACATGTACAAGTCAAAATTTTCATTGGAGATGGCTCAATCTGCCCAAATTATATATTCAAATGAACTCATAGTACTAATTGCGGAAAAGCATAAAGGAAATATAACAATTCTTCAAACTTTCAATTGAATATGAAATTGATTAAAAAATAACAAACCCCTCAGCTACCTAAGATCAAGGTTAAGAAGACCCAAAGGTGACATAATGCTTAAAAATAATAAATGAATTCAACTAAGATTATATTTTTGGCGAAAATTTGGTAAATATAAGTTCTGGGTTGTTTTGTAATGTCATTCAGAATGATACCTAATGATCCATTCGAACAAAAATCAGCTCATATCCAAGAAACGTGAAGCTGAAACAAAAACATCACTTTGATAGAAAAATGAACGATATATAGAGACCCTTTGAACTAAAATTAGCTCGCACTCCCCAAACATGAAGAAACTCAATAAAAATGCAATCTTTAAATCAAACACATGGCTTTTCGTGAAATTTGATTATTACATTCAAATTTTACCAAGCGTGGGAACTAACCTGCTGCTATTTTGAGAAAAGGAGAACAAGAGGATCTGATCTGAAAGCGTCGGATCTGAACCTTGGTTTTGGAGGGGAACGTTCGGCGATTTGAGGAATTGGTTTGGATGTTAATGTCTTAAACCTTCCCAAGCAAAGTCACCAACCACTTTATTAATCTTGTCATCAACCGATTAATATCAATCCTTTTTAATTAATTAACGTTAATTTGGGCTTTGCATCCATCCATCTTTCCTTTGATTCGAAGTTAAGATGAACTTTTTTTGGATAAAGAAATAAGAACTTTGATTTCAATGGTAGAACAAGTAAGACAACAGGGTTAGATGATGCGATGGTTAGTTCGTTGAATGGATTCCTAGCCAAAAATTTCAAATTATAATAGGGTTAAATATGTTTTTAGTTTTTTTTTTTTTGAAACTAAATATGTTTTTAGTTAAATTGACACTTAGTGACTATAATTTTTTTAGGGGATTAGTTTTAGTGTGAGCCTTATTAATATATATGTCATCCCTAATTTCCAATATTCCTAAAATACCCCGTGGTAATAAAAAAAATACCTTTTTCTATTGTTTCCTCCCACCACCCCTCTTCTAACTTCCTCATTCCTCTCCTACATCTGTCGTTGACCCTCGCCACTCTCCACTCTCTCTCGCCGTGAACCACCACCACTCTCGCCACCCACTCTCCCTATGTTCTTCTCGTTGCTCTACCGCCCACGCTAAAGGTATGTGTTCTCATTCTAGCTTCTCCTGTTTCCTTTCCATTTGTTTCGTTTTTTGCATTTCGCACTAAATTTGTGCGTTTTTTTGAAATTGTTGTTTGATTTCACACATAATATGTGCGAATATTTGTTTTTTTCTTTAATTTCACATAGTTTAAGTGCGTTTTAAGGGTTTTTGATGAGACTTGGTTATTGTTTAGGGTTTATGTTTTCGCTCTTATTGTGTGCGTTATTGTTGATTTTTTTGTTTATTTCGCCAATGTTAAGTGCGTGGAAGGCTTTGTCAATTTCGCACTGATGAGTGCGTGTCTGTATTGTTGAGTTTTTTTTTTTTAATTTTCGCATTGTTTAGTGCGAGTTATGTGTTGTATATTTTGCATGTTACAGTGCGTTTTTTCACTTTATATTCCACACAATTCGCACGTTACAGTGCGTTTTTTCACTTCATACTTTTCACCCAATTCACCCCTGCCATTTCGCACTTTGTTGTGCATTTTCATATTTTTTCATTTCTTTAATATAATTAGTTTCAGTTTTTTTATTTACAATTTCTGATATTGTTTTATTTTGCTTTTTACAGAAATGACAAGAACACGCTGGACCGCACCTGCACAACAACCTGAAAAAGGGCAAGCTCAAGCTGAACGTATCCGACCGACTGCGCCGGCACGCATGAGACTTGGAAAAGCTCCATTGGTGGAGGAGGCATCTAACGAGCGATATGAGGAGGATGCATATGCTGAGGAAGACCAGCAAATGGACTATGCTCAGGAGGAAGATCAGCACATTGATGAGGATGAAGACGTTGGTGATGGCAATGATGATGATGATGATGATGATGATGATGATGACGACGATGACGATGACGATGATGAAGATGCTGAGGAGGAGGAGGAGGAGGAGGAGGAGGAGGAAAGGCAGCCTGCAGACAAAGAGGAGGCAAGAGAGTTAAAGCGACGGCTGCATCAGATGGACCAAGAGGATAAGGACCTCACCTCCTTCCCAGGTGGCCCCGCTAATTTATCAGTGCTACGGAGCTACCACAAGCATATCGCTGGAAGAGTGTGGAGGTCTTATCTTGACCCTATGATGTCGGATAGGCCAATGTTAAGGGTCTATAATCAATCAAGGAAGATGGCGAAGCCTGTTGACCGGTGTGTTCCCTATATCACCACATTTCTGGAAAGGTCAGGCCTTGCTGCTTTGAGAATGTGTCGGTATAATGTGTCAGATAAGGGCCTGATCTCCGCTTTTGCAGAGAGGTGGCATCCAGAGACCTCGTCATTCCATCTTCCATTTGGTGAGATGACGATCACCCTTGATGATGTTTATTGTCTTCTGCATATCCCCACTCGTGGAAGTTTTTTCACCCTACCACAGCTTGATCGTGATGAGTGTGTCCAAGCTTTGGTATCTCATCTAGGGGTCACCCGCACACAAGCAACTTCTGAGATTCTTAAAACAAAGGTGAAGTTTGTACGGTTCGCGTGGTTTGAAAATGTTATCAAAGTGAACCTCGGGGAGGGGAATCTTGAAGCAGCTGCGAAGGCCTACATGCTCTGGTTTATGTGTGCAACTCTGTTTGTTGACAAGAGCAAGACGAATGCCAGCATCCCCTACCTCTCACTGTTTACAAATCTGGCTGAGGTGGGGAACATTGCGTGGGGGCGGGAATGCTGGCCTATATGTACGACCAGCTTAATGATGCGTCTCAGAGGCACACAAAATCAATCGGGGGTTCTATGACTTTGCTTCAGGTACTTGGTAGTTTTAAACCTCTACTGTTTTTTGTGAATTTATCTGTGTTAATATTGTGTACATTCAAACAGTTGCCTCTATTATTTTTTGTGAATTAAACTTTGTTAATATTGTGTACATACACTCACATACCTGGATTTATGAGCACTTCCCAGCCACAATGTTCGATAGAAAGTCTCACCCAAGATACACTAAAGAGCTGCTTAGAGCTATGAGGTGGGTGCTAATAAAGGGAGACGGATGCATTAAGAAAAAGAGGTCTGATTTAGACGACTTGGCGGGTGATGTGGTCGTTTGGGTTCCATATGTGGATCGCCGAGCCGTTTGGATGTTTGATAATGTGCCCCTCTTTTCTGGATGGATTCGATGCTCATGTATCATGCAACCTTACCAACCGCAGAGGGTGTTGCAACAGTTTGGTTATTTTGCAGTTCATTCCTTATCCACCCCCTACTGAAGCACCTTCGTGTGAGGAGATTGATGAGATGTGGTTTATGTACGCCCATCATGTGGTCCACCCCAACCAATGTGCTATAGAACCTTCTCAGAAACCTCCAGATTATTTGGCCTGGTATCGACGACACTCACACCCTTATATGATACCATCTGAGGAGAGAGAAGTTGAAGCTGCCTCTGGTGCGGTATGTCAAGTTAACATTGTTTGGAGTTACTTTTTTAATCTTACTTATTAATTAATGTGTTAATTTGTTTAACCTTTGCAGGGCAAGTTTGTTTTGCTGAGGAAGTGGTTGGACGTCGTTCTGTATCCAAATACAATTGGGTCACCCCCCGTTGGAACACCAGCCTGGGTTGCCGTGGAGAACATGCAAGCTATTGTTGAGCAAGGCAGTCTTCTCCATATATGATGGATGGTCCCCAAAGGCACACAAGTGTACCTTGCAAGCTCACAAGCACAAGGTAACCCATGGGTACTTCTTAGTCTGCAACCGCACAAAGAACTATCAACCCCCACCCTTTTCATTCTAGATTTCTCCTTCACAAGCAGTTCGAGAGCTTTCTTTTACACAAAACCAATCAAATTCTTGTAGAAGTGACCGTTTAATTTGTGATCCTTGATGAATATGCTATGCTCAAAAGACGACATTATCTTTGTATGTTGCAGCATAGTTAGCTTGTTCATGGCATCCCAACAATAACACAAATCACCATCGCTATTCTTAAGCAAATAATCGGTCAACCAAGTTGCATGGCCGAATCAATCCAGCACTTTACAAACTTTTGCCTATGATCGGTCAACCAAGTTGTCTGAACATACGAATTGAACTGAGGAAACGAGTCACATAAAACTTGCATGGTCCTCAAGTGACTATCGTACTCCTCTTCGGACTCAGAATCCAAGAGATCTTGCCATGCTTCCATGATGCCATCCCACACTGTTTTCGGTTGGCAATATAACTTGCACTTTGCACTTACATTCTTCGAAATATGGAACCTGCACAACAAGTGTTTGGCTGTTGGGAAAACCAACTCTACAACTGCCATCAGTGCAAGGTCTTTATCAGTCACAATGACACTAGGCAAGCTATCTTCCTTAAGAATCAATCCCTTCAGTTTTGTCAAGGCCCATACAACATCATGTGTCCGTTTAGAGGACATATAAGAAAATCCTATGGTGAAGGTAATGTTTGTTGATGTGACCCCAACCATTTCAAGAAGTGGCAAGTCATACCTGTTGGTTTTGTATGTACTATCTATGAGCACAACAGTAGGATACAGATTAAACAGCTCGATGCCACCCGAATGTGACCAAAATATATCCTGAATAACCTGAGTTTCATCATCCATCTGATGCCAATAAACATATTTGTCCCTTTCCAATAAATGCATCAAGTGTTGCATCTCTGGTAGAGAACCCCTCTTTGTCCTCCTGTACCGTCCACATGCATTGTAAACTTGTTGAATTATTGTTAAATTCTCAGGGTTCTTGTCCTTCAAAGAAACGAACATGTGACTTGGTTTAACCCTGTTGTCTACCATCTCTTCAACCAATTGTTTTTCCATAGAAGACAATCTTCCAGCATAAGCGTGCCCAACCAACGATTGTGCTCTTGCATGGTTATGAACTCCACATAACACCTTTAGCCGCCAACACCCTTCAACTTTTCCGGGTCTACCTCTTAGCTTAAATGGACAGTCACATTTTCTTGTTCCGGTGCTCCTCTTTGTCAGTTTGCCCTTGTATGGTTTGTACTTCCCACCCCGCTCACATCCTAACGTGAGAAGTTCCTTTCTTTTGAGGCTCCCATAATCAGACTTAGCGATAACAACAACAAATCCATTCTCCTTCCCCACCAATCGAGCCCAATCAAATAGTTCATGGCGATTAAGGAATTTCTGCAAACAACAATAACCGTTAGACATACAATCCAATATTTGTACGATGCTTATTAAGCGCAGGAGAAATATGCACCTTATCAGTTGTAAATGCTTCCGTACAATCTACCCGAACAACAGAGGACGATGCATTATCGGAACTCGCATTCATAATATGGTCATTAGTGGGGCCTCTTTCTTCCATGTTATCGACGTCGTCAACTACTTCTTTAACATCGACCTTCGGAGCCACTTGTTCCCCATTATCAACCTTGTCGACTTCCTCAGGCGGCACATGAGACATGATTTAGTATCCTGAGACAGTTGATAATGACAAAAATTAACGACAAATGATTAACGTAAAAAACACCCTTATAGGTGTGAGTAAAGAAGCTAATTCGCACCATTAAGTGTGAAATGGGCTTCGAGAATTAAAGATGAAAAACGCACCTAAAGAAGCGAAATATATTTTATAAACTCGCATCATTAAGTGCGGAAATTTTTTTAACAATACAACAAATTTCGCACATTAAAATTGCGAAGAATACACGCACATATTAACTGCGAAATAAAAACATACTTAATTAGTGCAAAATTAAAACGCACTAATTAGGTGCGAAAAAATTACTAACCTTACACATGGTTGCACAAAGGATGGTGGATAGTGTATTGAATGGTTACAAATGGGAAAGGTAAAAGATTATTTTAGAAATAAAATTATATTTTAAGTGCATTAAAGTAAATTACTAAACAGGGGATGGCAAATGAATCAACTAGGTGGCACCAAAACTAATGCCATTTTTTTTATAGGTTTTAGTATAATTAATGAAAATAGGCTTAATAGCACTTTTGGTCCCTCACTTATCACGATTTGACAACTTTGGTCCCTCTCAGAATTTATTAGCAAAAAACGTCCCTCACTTATCCAAACGACAACAATTATGGTCCCCCATCACTATTCATTCAAAAGACTAACGTTTTCTGTCAAAAAATTAACGTTTTCGGGCTTGCTCTTCTTCATCATTGTCCATTTCCTCCAACCTCCATTTTTTTCCAGAATCATCTTGTTTCCTGAATTCTTCATCCTCCTTCAACCCAAAACAAACAAACCCAGAAATTTATCACCCTCACCACCTAACCTTCAACCATTTCATAAACTGAAAAAAGAAAATAAACTCAGAAACTCAGAGACATGCCCTGTCTCGTAGTGGTAAACATAGCCGAACTCACCAGAATTTGTTTAACTAAAAAACACTATATTTTCCTCACCAACCACGCGGACTTAAACTACAAAACAATAGAATAAAAACTTAGAAATAAAAAACTAACTAAAAAGCTAAATGTAATAAGAGAATATATGAAAAGACGAGAGAACAAAAGAAGGAACTTGAGATGAAAATGACATGTGAATGAGTATATATAAGTCATCGATAATCTTTACATTGGTAAATATGTTTGTAAGAGAGAGAAATTTCTCATTGCCTTACGACCTTTTTTGACATTTGAATGGCATGGCCGTCAGTATTTGGGCAGTGTCATTAATGTGACTTTTGATTGGATTACCGAAGACCTCGTCGTTGGTATTTGGTCGATGTCATTACTGTGATTGTCATTATTTAATCGGTACCATTACTATGACTGTTGGTATTTGAATGATGTGCTCGTTGATAATTTCAGTAACAAAAATGTTTGTCGGTAAGAAGATGAGAATTTGATATTACCAATGGAAAGATCGTCGGTAATGTTTTTTTTTTTTTTAAAATTCTTAGCCATTGGTAATATTTTACTCCCTCCGTTCCTAATTAAGTGTCACTATTTTTATTCATTTTCTGTTCCTAATTAACTGTCACTTTACAAAGTTCAAGGGAGTATTAATTATGTTTTACCAATTATACCCTTTAATTAATGGTGATAGGAAATTAAATAGTCTAAATTAAGAAGAAAGATAAAGGGTATATTAGGAAGTTAGGTAGTAACTTTGATAAAAACAAGAACATTAATACAATTCCTTAATATATGTGCAAAACCTTAAAGTGACAGTTAATTAAGAACGGAGGGAGTATTTTTGTTATGTTTTTCATGTCGTCGGTAATTATCTTTCAGCTGAACATTTTCTCATAATGAAGAGATAGTTAATAAACAAAAAAATGAAAAAAGATAGTTCGGTTGGATCAATAAGGGCCCAACGTAACTGATAGAATAAAAGATATTAAGAAAAAGGAGAAGCCATGCTATTTTGTAATCACATAGGACCATTATAATAATAGCTAATTAACTTTCTTCCCTCGTTTAGTCTATCATTTAAAATACTTGATATTACTTTATAGTTATAATTAATATTTAATAATTAACTTTGAAGAAAATTTAGTAATTTAATAGTTTACTCATTTAATAATATTAAATATCATTAAGTGAATATTATTTTTTAACCTAAATAAAAATTATACAATATCATCAAATAAATACTATTAGTATTAGCTATTATCATACTTCATAAAAAAATAGATAAATTGTAGCATTTAAAATTATAATGATTGTTACAAAATAGCATAAATTTTCCTTAAGTAATTTTTTAATTGAGTTGTTATTAATTCCAATTTTATGTTTTTTCAAGTTAATTTTATGAATATATAATTAATGTATTTTTTCAAACAGTTGGTTACAGTAGATAATTAATAGAATCATTTAATTTTTTTATAAAAATATTTCTTGTTTTTTAATTTTGATATATATTTTATATAAATAATAATACTTAAATTAATTTTATTATTATGGAATTTATTGTTTCAACTTGTTGATTATTAATATTTCAAATAATTTTACTATTTATTATTTTTATAATTAATAATTAATATAACTAATAATATACTAATGAACATTATCATTTATACAAAGTTCGAGCCAAAAATAATATTAAGTATAATTAATTGAATTTAAATTTTTTATTTCAAATATAGTTATCTGATATCGTCAAATTAATTTTATTACTGTATATTATTAGTTTTAATTGAGACATTATTAATTATAATTTTATGCTTTTTCAAGTAAATTTTAATTACATATCGATAATTAATGCACTTTTCTCAAACAACATATACATCCTCGTAATAGAGGTTATAGTAAATAATAAATAAAATCATTTAAAAATTATTAAAATATTGATTTTTTTGAATTTTTATTTTCCTGTATATTTTTATTGAAATAATATTACTAATTACTTGGTAACATTTTATTATTATTGAATTTATTCTTGTAAGTTTTAATGATGATTAATATTTCAAATAATTATAATATTTTTTTCACTATATATATTAATAAATTTAGTATTTTTATAATTAATAGTTAACATAATAATATAATTTGTCATTAATAATTAATTAGTATTCTTATGAGTATAAAATTCTATTCAATTTTTTTGAGGTTAAATCCTATTCAATTTTAGTTATATATAGATATATTATTTTAAAATATAAATATTAACTACTATTTCAAAATATGATAAAGTTTTACATGGTGAGATAAAATAATAATGATCTATACTAAAATATAATGTAACAATGATATTGATATTGCTATTAATTAAATAAAATTAACAAATTTATGATAAAAGTCCGTCTCAACAATTTAGAATACAAAACTAACTCAAATATTTTAATTGATTTTTCTGGGTTTACAAAATTAAATGATTTCACTATAAATATTATGCACATAATGAAACACCATGCATATTGTGACCATGAGGTCTTTCACCATATCAGCTGCGTTGTTTCTTGCCCTTGTCATTCAGATACATGGGAAGGATGATGATCTTAAAACAGGATTTGGAAAGAGTGGTTGTAATTTGTTTGAGGGGAGATGGGTTTATGATGAATCATATCCTCTTTATGAAGACTCACTCTGTCCCTTTATAGAGGCGAGAGAGTTTGATTGCCAAAAGAATGGAAGACCAGATAAACTCTATCTAAAGTATAGATGGCAACCCACATGGTGCAACTTACCAAGGTACATACATATACTCTATTAACTTGCTCCTTTTTTTGTTATTTTTTATCAGTGTGCTACATGCATGCCATTTGATTATTATATGATCAGGACTGAGATTTGTTCTTGTTGTACAGGTTCAATGGTGAAGAATTCTTAACAAGATACAGAGGGAAGAGTATCTTGTTTGTGGGGGACTCATTGAGTTTGAATCAATGGCAATCACTCACTTGCATGCTCCACACAGCTGTGCCACAAGCTCAATACACCTTAGTCAGGGCTGGAGGTCTATCCATTTTCACCTTCACGGTTAGACAATTTTTTAATCGTCTTGATTTAATTTATAAAAATAATGGATTAGTTTTCAAACTAGGTCTAAAAACTTGTTTCCGTGACAATCTCTGAATTATTAATTCAGTCACATAAATTTAACTTATTTCTTGTGAATCACATGATTGCAGGCCTATAATGTTAAGCTGATGTTTTCACGCAATCCATTTCTGGTGCAAATTGTTGGTGAAAAAATTGGTCGAGTCATGAAACTAGATTTTGTTGAAGGCGGGGATATTTGGAAAGACAAGGATGTATTGATATTTGACTCTTGGCATTGGTGGCTTCACACAGGAAGAAAACAAGCGTATGTATAAAACCCTATATATAGCTTCAAACATAAGTAATTTTTCATGTGAAAATTTTCTCATATAAAAATTTTATGCTTATTTCTCACTTTATACCTATTAAATAGATATAAGACGCTTTGAATATTTATAAAAAGAAAAATATAAATACAATGTTTCAATTTACATAGTGATGTCATATGAGAGTATCCTGCTCCATAGCCAAACACTCTTTAATATTCTATTCCGAATGCAAACTTTATAACAATTTTCTTTCTCTTATGCAGGTGGGATTTTATTCAAGAAGGGAAGAAACCATTAGTCAAAGACATGGATCGGTTGGTGTTATATGAGAAAGCATTGACTACATGGGCAAAATGGGTTGATTACAATGTCAATCCTACCAAAACAAGGGTAATCTTCCAAGGAGTTTCTCCAGATCATGGAGAGTAAGTATCTGCTAGCTGCCACTAAGTAATTAACTTATAATTATATATGTAGAACTGGAATTGATCATTTTTGTCTGAATTGTTCCAGTGGAAGGCAATGGGGAGCATTAGGAGCAAACTCAACTTGTGTAGGGGAAACAAAGCCATTGTTGGGATTCAAGTATCCAGGAGGTCCACACCCAGGAGAGTTGGTATTAGAGAGAGTGTTAGGAACCTTGAAGAAGCCAGTGACTTTGCTTGACATTACTACCTTGTCACAGCTCAGGAAAGATGGCCACCCTTCTGTTTATGGATTTGGAGGGCATTTGGCAAGTGATTGCAGCCACTGGTGCTTACCTGGTGTTCCTGATACTTGGAACCAGCTTTTATATGCAACACTCATTTCAAATTAGTTCTTTATTATATTTATTCTTAAATGAAATGTGTATTTCTAGTTCAAGAAATAAAACAAATTAAATTTATTGGCCAATCAAATAAGGTTATCCCGTTGTTCAGAAAAATTATGCTGAATTTTACTGTAAGTCATATTTGTAAAAGTGAAAAATAAATGCAGGATAATTGTATACATCAAATTGATAACAGAGTTTAGCTAATAATGCATCCGTCTTCCAACTGCTACTTGCAATGAGGTATACATAGCGTAAACAAAACCCTCAAAATCACTCACAATCTAATATCTCCTGGAAACTAAACTATTTTCTCTCATTTTCTTGCTTCTCGCTGGCTTGGTTGTGAGTTTTGTTGCTTCTCTCTTGCATCATTATATAGGAAAAATGTTAGGCATAAGCTATGTAACTTATTGCAAGATTTTCTCAAATGCATACATTCATGTTTCCTAAAAAATTGCTCCTTCAATTTTTTCGTGCGATGTTTGAAGATTATAAAGGAGACCATCAATTTCTCTGACTTTTCCAACAATTTCTCACTTGAAGATTAATTTCAATCTGTTGTCAAACGTTGATTAATGCACCAATTATCTCTAGTTTGTTATTATAGCATGCCAATTGAAATTGAACACAACTCCAGTTTGTTAATGGTCACAAACCACCTTTGTTAGCATACTGGGTTCTTGCTTCCTACCGTCTTTGTCAATGTTAGCACTCATCTTCAAGCAATGATCTGACGAAGTGGTAACTTATATAAATGTATTGAAGAATTTGACATATGTATGACACTCTGATTATGACTGTGCAAAGCACTCATCTCCTAGATGAATCTCATATCTGTTAACAATTCTTGAACGCATATAACTCTTTACTGGCTTATGTTACTGTTACATAATCGGTCTCTGTAGTGAATAAAGCAACAATCTTCTATATTTGCGGCATCCAACTTAAATATGTCTTACCAAAAAAATGTAACCGTCAATACTTCTTCGATGATCGACTTTACATCCAAAGTCTGTAACTACATAGCATCAAGCAGATACTGAAATCACCTGCCAAAGTAATGCCCACACTCCGATGTTTAGCATCAGTTGGTGTCCGATGCAAAAATCACTGGCCAACTTAGCGTCAGTGGGAGCCGATGTCAGAATACGAGTCATTTCGTAGGGCATGAGGCTTTGTCTGCTACTATGTGTCATTGATTTCTCTGCCTTACCTTCAATATAAGCTTCTCTATCCTTCACTCTCCAAACCCTTGCCCTCAATCTTTCCCTCCTCTGCCCCCTCCCTCCCTCCCTCCTTCACCACCATCATTGTCAGCACCTCCCTTCTCCTTCGCTACCCTTACTGTTGGCTCCTCCCTTCTCCTCTTCCACTATCACCCTATTCTTCTTCCCCGTCCCCTCCCTCCTTCTCCTTTGCCATCACCATTTTCTTCTTCTCCCTCGGTTGCTCCCTCGTCCTCTCTAGCCATTGTCATCATCTTCTTCTCCATCCCGGTCCCTCCCTTCTCCTTCGCCAATGTCACAGTCACAGTCACTGTCACATTCCCCCTCACCCTCTCTCTCTTAACCTCTACCTCATTCCTCCGGCGACGCTTCTAGATCTTTCTCCTTCCTCCCTACACCGCTCGATCCACCGCCGCTCCTCTTGCTCTGCCGCATCGCCCAACTCCCCACTTTTGTGCATTCAAATGCCACCACCGCTAGTGCCCCACTGTCACTGTCGCCTCATTGCTGCTGTCACCCCATTAGCGCTACTCACTGCTGCACCGCCGCTGCCCGCCCACTACCGTCTTAGTAAGTATAGCTAATAAATTTATTGGTAACTTTTTGATTTGTGTTAGATGTATTTGTGATTCGATAGACTTATTTGTGATATGTGAAATGAGTTTATTTATTAGTAGTAGTTTAGATATCTTCAAAAGATATTGAGAAAGAGTATTAGATTATTTTCAGAGTAAAGGAAGACCCTAATAAAGGAACTTGAGAAACTGTTGCTAGGGGAGAAACCGTTGCTAGAACAGTAGATACAATTGACGAGGATCAAGGAAGACAAGCGTAAGAAACTGCCTCTGCTCTTAAAAAAGGAATTTTAAAGTGTGAAAAGAATATTGATATGCTTAAAATATTTAGAGTTGCAAAAAAGATGAAAATGTTGGATTATGTGATGGACCAAAGTAATATCTGTAATAAAAAGATTGAATAATAAATATAATATTATTATTCTTATGCTGTAAGTTTTTGCTTATGATTTTTATTGCATATGTCCTATATAGTGTTTTTAGATATGTTAGAACTACTTTCATCATAGTAGGGCCTAAATTTTGTTGAGATTGATAATTATTCAATTTCAACTCTTTTTTATTTTTTACTGGTAGTTAGAGTTGAATAGTTTTGATCAATAAAACTTATTCGAGTGACGCTAATTAAGCTACTTAAGGTAGCTTATAGTTTATAGCTTAAAGATTATTGAATTTGTTCTCTTTTTTATTCTTATTATTTTAATAAAATTTCACCGCCACCCTTTTTGTATTTTAAAAAAACACTAAACATTGATTATTATATTTTCCTATTAGACTTATATCCCCTTCAGTTGTCGTGTCCCCGCTCCTGTCTTAAATATTTTATTAATTTAGAGAATTATAAGTGTATTTAATTAATTAAAATATAGATTTATTTATATCATCCTATTTAATTTAATAAAATATGAAAAATATAAAAAAATTAAAAATAATATTATATATTTTAGATGATAAATAGTTTTATATAGATTAACATTTAAAGTGATGATTATTTTAAAATTAATATGATTTAGATATTTATGTGTAAATAAAGTAATGTTAAGGGCCCGTTTGGTGGACATGTGTTGTTATCTGTTGTTTGTTGCGTCAGCATGATAAGATAACACTATTATGTCCCTTATCCTATCATGTCTATCATGTGTAAAAGTTATCCTGAAGGGAGCTAGGATAGAAATTATCCTAACAGGATAGGATATCAGTTTTTTATTTGTTTATTACCATAACCCAATATTATTTTCAATATTTATACTTTATATAATTTATAATAATATTAATTAATAAATATAAATTTTTGATTTTAATAAAATATAAATTTTATTACTTATCAATTACTAGTTGTTATTGTTAAGTTAAAATTATTTAGTAACTAATAAATTTAATTAAAAAATAAACTTATTTATAGATGGTGAAAATATTGGATTTACTCATATAAAATAATTAAATTTTCATTATCACTTACTACTACTTAGTTAACATTATTTTTTGTTATTTATATTATAATAAAAATACACAAAATAATTCTTCCCTAATAATAAAATAGGCTACTCACATATATGTAAATATTAAATTTTTAAAAGTATATATAGACAAATTTTATATTATCATATGATATTATTTAAAATTATTTCTCTACTTATATAATTATAATTAATAATTTAATTATAAACTATTTTTGAAAGAATAATATATTGTAATAATTTATTAAAAATTTGAATTAATTTTTATCATTGATCATTTATCCCTACTAAGTTAAAACCCATTGGTTAAATATATAATAATTTTAATTAAAATAGACTCCCTTCGAAAAAATTAAAATAGCCGAATTAATAAAAATAATTTGATTTTAGTTAATATTAAAACATAAGCTTATTTATAAAAATGTAAAAAAATTAAATTTAATAGAATAATCACTTTTTGAAAAAAATTATTTAGAAAATTAAATTTTAAAAAATATTATGTATTTTTTATTTCAAGGAAAATTTGATACATTTTTCATTGTTTGTATCATATCCTATCAATATCCTGTCCATCTCAAACGCAGGATAGGATAAGAGTTTATCCCGCTCTTATCATATCCTGTGCTTATCCAATCTTTTATCATATCATGCTCTTAGCCTATTTTGACCACCAAACGGACCCTAAATGTAACAATAATCATATAGGTTGTCCTTTTTGTGTCAATAGCTATATTTGCCAAACCCATTTTTTCAATCGGTTAGACTTTCAGCTTTCAACTTTCACCCTTGAGCTTTCAGTTAGTTTATAATTAAGTTTTTCAGCTAGCTTATTTAGATTTTAACTAGATTATCAGCTAGATATTGACAAATTAAACATAGCCAAGTGACATAAATTACAATGAGTTATAAGATAGTATTTAGTGACAGAATGAAACATGACAAAACAGAATGAAACAGAACGTAGAACGTAAATGGATAAAACAACACTATAATGTTCTATGTATTGTTTTTTTAACTTTAGGTTATTAGAAAAAAACTATAAATTTAATTAAATATATAACTCTACCATATTTAATCTTTGATTTGATTGAGTATAAAAAAATGAACCATGATAGAATATATATTTTTGTGCACACGCACACACATATAAAAATTACTCCCTCCGTTCCTATTTAAGTGTCACTATTTTTATCCTTTTTTCGTTTCTAATTATCTGTCACTTTACAAAGTTCAAGAGAGTATTAATTATGTTTTACCAATTATACCCTTTAATTAATGATGATAGGAAATTAAAGAGTCTAAATTAAGAAGAAAGATAAAGGGTATGTTAGGAAGTTAAGTAATAATTTTGATAGAAACAAGAACATTAATACAATTCCTTAATATGTGTGCAAAACCTTAAAATGACAGTTATTAAGGAACGGAGGGAGTATCATATAGAATTTTAAAAATTAATATTAATATTTTAATTTATAATAATATACCAGCAGTAATTTTATAAAAAATTTATAAGTATTGCCAATTTTAAAAAAACACACATTATTTTTAATGGTTAATATAGTTAAATACATAATTAAGTGAGTATACCGCTTACAACATTAAATACCTAATTAAGTGGGTAGATATCTCCAAACAAATCGTTCTCTATAAACACCGCCCACAGATCACCCTTGACTAGATGCTTAAGGAGCCAAACTATTTACAAGCTGAGTTAGACATTCTTGGTTATTAAATATATTATTTTAGAATACACATTTTATTTTTGGATTTCCAGGTATTGCATGAGACTAATTTCTCGAAGCTCTAAGATCACATTAAGTGAGTAGGTTTCTTCCAACAAATGCTTGCCCATACGCACTGCCGTGGGATTGACCCCTAAACTAGATGCTTAAAGAGTTCAGCTATCTACCGGTTGTGCCATATACACATTAAATATTAATAAATATACTAAAAAAATGATAATAAAAACTTAAATGGCAAAGTCAAACAATGATATATTAAAATTATAATATAATCTTGAAACTGCTATTGAATATGAAAAAGTAATAAATGAATGACAAAAGTAAACGATATTAATGCCACTAATTAAGAATTTATAATTAATACAATGTCTGTTTCAAAAAAATATTAATACAAGGCCCAATCAAATATTTGAATTTTGAAATAATCTTTTAGATATAAAAACATTCTGCATCCACAGGATGAAAAACACCACAGACACACATATTGTGAGCTCCTCCACCATGACCATGAGGTCTCTCACCACCATATCTGTTGTGTTGTTCCTTGCCCTTCTGATTCAGATACATGGGAAGAAGGATGATCATGAACTTAACCGCCAGAAGCAGGAGGCAACAGCAACAGGGTTTGCAAAGAGTGGTTGTGATTTGTTTGAGGGGAAATGGGTTTATGATGAATCATATTCTACTTATGAAGCCTCCCTTTGTCCCTTTATCGAGACCAGAGAGTTTGATTGCCAAAAGAATGGAAGACCAGATAAATTCTACCTAAAGTATAGATGGCAACCCACAAGGTGCAACTTATCAAGGTACATACATACATATCCTCTGTTTGCTCTGTTTTCATATTTCATTGTATAAGTTATTTTATTTTACTTTATTTTCTCCATTCCATGCAATTTGATTATAATGACTGTTGATTATTATGTGAGGATTGAAAATTTGGTCTTGTTGTACAGATTCAATGGTGAAGATTTCTTAACAAGATACAGAGGGAAGAGTATCATGTTTGTGGGGGACTCTTTGAGTTTGAATCAATGGCAATCACTCAATTGCATGCTCCACACAGCTGTGCCACAAGCTCAATACACCTTAAAGAGGACCGGAGATCTATCCATTTTCACCTTCACGGTTAGATAATTGATATCTCTGATAATTTATTTTTTTATACTCTTGATATATAACAATAATGAGTTGATTTTACCGTCTAATGGTGAGAACACACACAAGTTCTATCCCTGGGAGAGATAGTTACGGTTTCCGAACAGTTGTGACCTTGATTTTCAAACTAGGACTAGAAACTTGTTTCATTGACAATCTTAACTTGGAATTGAATTATTCAGTCACATACCACATTACTTATTGCTTGTGGATAACATGATTTGCAGGCCTATGATGTTAAGTTGATGTTCTCACGCAATGCATATCTGGTGGACATTGTTAGTGAAAAAATTGGTCGAGTTCTGAAACTAGATTCTATTGAAGGTGGAAAATTATGGAAAGACAAGGATGTGCTGATATTTGACTCTTGGCATTGGTGGCTTCACACAGGAAGAAAACAAGCGTATGTATATATAGCCACACACACTCACTCTTCTCGCATGAAAACTTTATATCAATTTTTTTTCTTCTTTTATATATGCAGATGGGATTTCATTCAAGAAGGGAATCATACATTAATCAAAGACATGGATCGGTTAGTGTTATATGAGAAAGCATTGAAAACATGGGCAAAATGGGTTGATTACAATGTTAATCCTACCAAAACAAGGGTAATCTTCCAAGGAGTTTCTCCAGATCATACAAAGTAAGCATCTTCTCCCACTAAGTAATTAACTTATAATTATGTAGAATTAGAATTCGAAACAAGGTAAGGCCGGATACAATGCACCAAGTGGCAGGACCCTTCCCTAGACCTGCGCGTAGCAGGAGCTTTGATGCCTATGACTGCCCTTTTTTTTTTATGTAGAAATGGAATTCACTTTTGTCTGAATTGTTCCAGTGGAAGCCAATGGGGAGAGCCGGGAGCAAACTCAACTTGTGTAGGGGAAACTAGGCCACTATTGGGATTCAAGTATCCAGGAGGTCCACACCCAGCAGAGTTGGTATTAGAGAGAGTTTTGGGAGGCATGAAAAAGGCAGTGTATTTGCTCAACATTACAACCCTATCACAGCTGAGGAAAGATGGGCACCCCTCTGTTTATGGAAGTGGAGGGCACAGGGCAAGTGATTGCAGCCACTGGTGCTTACCTGGTGTTCCTGATACTTGGAACCAGCTTTTATATGCATCTCTCATTCAAAATTAATTGCTTATTCTTAAATGAAATTTGCCCATAACAAACATGTATATGTAGTTCAAGTAATAAATCAAATCAAAATATTTACATGCCAATCAAATAAGGCAGGTTTGGTTAAGCAAATAAAGAGGGGGAGAAGTGAAGTGATAAAATGAATGTATATTTTACTAATCCTTATATATAGGTAAAAAAAATACGTAGGTAAAGAGATAAAAAAAAATGTTAGGCAGCGAGAGGGACAAACTTCAGGGGATCTCCACATTGGCCTAAAAAGCGAATTATAAGTGGATTAGACACCATATTTTTCACATAAAATCTTAAGGCATTGAATTTATGGGTCCCTCACTTATAAACTACTTTCTTTTTCATCAAATATAAGTCTTCTTACTTACACTTAACATCTCAATAATCTACCCTCAAGTGTGAGTTTATTTCAAGCGAAAACCTCCAAATACTTTTACCGATGTTGGCTTGCATCAACAAGACATGTTGCCTCGTCACCATATTGCCAGCAAGACTTGCAATAGAAGGATTTGTCACCATGGTCAAACTACCTATCAGCTCTGATACCAAAGTTGGGTTGCGTGAGGCATAAACTCTGGGGGATCTCCATATTGAGCTAAAGAGCGAACCACAAGTGGACATCACATCTTTCATCCAAAATCTTAATGCATTGAGTGCATGAGTTCTCTTACTTAGAAACTGCTTAACACCTTCTTTTTCATTTAGTGTGGGGCATCTTACTCACACTTGACATCCCAACATAATAATGACGAGTAGACAATACAATTAAAGTATACATAGATTTGTCCCTAATCAAATATGATAGTGAACATCCAATCTATAACACTCTCTGATGAACATCTCATAAGAATGTGTCTCATTAAAATCTTACTATGAAAAATCTTATGGAATAAAAATCTAGTGAAGGAAACATTCTATAATCTGTTAGTTACATTACCTCATTAAAAACCTTAGCCGAAAATAACCCAAAGGTAGAAAACATGGTTAAGGAAAAAAGAGTTCAATATATTTTGGTTGATATTCCGTATAAGTTTTTGAAATTTTGAAGTCAAAAGAATCTTAGCAAATAAACTGTCAAATTATCATTTAAGTGAATTTGTTGGATTCCTGTATTACTATTCTTTTGCACACTATGAATGAAGAAGAGTTATGGTCATATATGATTTGTTCTATTTTTTTTTTTTTTTTATCAGTGCTCCATGCCATTTGATTAATTCTCACTCTATCAGATGGACATATATAGTAATATAGATATAGATGCATCGTTTTTGCTGGTGATGTCTTCTTTTTCCTGTTTTTTCATATCTGACATTAGTTACCGGTTTCTTTCATCTATTCCACCTCACTTATGAATCGAATTTTTCTCTCCAAATGTTACCGTGTGAGGTTTTTTTCTTACTCACATTTATCATACTATTATAACATATACCCTAAAAAAAGAGAACAAAGAAGATTGCTCTGGTTGCGGTTAGACTTTGATACCACCGCTAGCCGGGAGCTCCTTTATTATCCATACACCGATCAAATAGTTCACAAGATGAGCTTTTCGGCAGGCATCGCCATTGACCTATTTTCTCTGAACCACAGTTACTATATTTGATCATTATATTGATAATAAAGAGGACCGTAGCAATGGATCACCTGCAAGAATCGTTTGTTGCTGCATCGACGGCAAGAATCATCTGCTGCTGCATCGTCTGTTCAAACGTCGTCTGCTCAACCATTGTCTGCACCATCTGCAGTGACTATGTAAGAAGTACATATGGTCTTGGATTCCAAATTCGAGTCTTAAAGTTGTAATTCGAGGAGCGTGGGTTTTTCCTTGAAGCTTCTTCAAAGTTCTCATAACAAGAGTTTCTTCAACCAAAGACCAATATTTCGATACGATTTTATGAAGACAATAGACAAGTTCTTCAACCAAAGAAGGAAAAAAGGTTAGAGCAAATATGTGCGGGTTCAAGGAAGCAAGTCGAAGAAATATGTCGAGACAAAGAACGCATTTGAAGTCTTAGCAGCATAGAAACAAAGTGAAGCGTGGCAAGCAATGCATGAATCATGCATGAGAGTTTTTTTATGTGCCTTGTAGTTATGCCAATTGTGTGGCTCTAGTCTTATTTTCTAAGATTTAATCTCCACTACGGGATTAGAGTAGCAGTTTTATTTCCAGTCTATAAATACGACCTCTCATTGTAAAAACATGGAGATTCACACAACTAGTCAAAACTCTCTAAGACGCCTATAAGGTCTTATGTGACAGACGCCTAACAAAGAGAATTCGAGGGTGTTGTGATTCTCACTTTTACATTCAATGCAATGTTATTTACTCTTGCCATTTTGATTTCTCTCTTCATTTTGATTTGTCTTTTCCTTTCGATCCATTTTCTGTCTTGAAATTGGTTTTATTTTCCTTTTCTTTCGATCTTCTACTTCTTCACTTTACTTTTTCTTCATCTTTTACTATTATATTTCATCTTCATTCTTCAACTTTGAAGAATATTGTACCGTTCTTCATTAAAAACCTGGAAACGACACTTAAATGTTTTCGCATTAAAAACCCATAGAGGATCAAAATCCAGCCTCTTTATCAACATTTAGATTTCTAACTATTTACCAAAAATCAGAGTAAACACGTTACAACCACACCTAGCCACTATGAACTACCACCACGACTAGGAGAGATTCACGTCAGATTCTCAGTTAACTACTATTGATGTTTGTTCCTTTCATATGCTAAAAGATATAAGTCAGAACTGGCATATTTTTCATTCTTTCCTGTCATTTGACAAATATCATTTTATTGATTTAAAGTTTTGCTCACCCCCAAATGAGAACAAAACAAATTAAGGAAAGAAAGAAATTAAAAAGAAACAAACACTCCTTAACTTATTTTAGAAAAGGCCGAACATGACTTTGGTAGAGGGCCATGTAAAGCAAAACCCAAACGAGACCAATTTCCAAAAATTAAGTGAGGTCCAGGGTGTATTTTCTATTTAATAGCCTCCCCCATGTATGCTTCACACAACCATTTTTTTAACATTGATTATGCTTTGTGAACCTCTAATTGACAAAAGATGATAAAATAACAAAATCAATGAATTGAATCGAATCGAATAAGGTTGTCTGCGCATTTTAAATCTATTACTTGTTTGCTGCACTCTCCGTTCAAGTTGTCACACACCAAACAATTAGGTAAGGTTGTCAGGCTTGTACATATACATTTGAACTACCACATAAAGTTTATGAGCACAAGTATGCAGAGACTTATTAGATATAAGTAGGGGTGGTGTACAGGACCCGACCCTATCCCTTGACTCGTCCCGGTCCATGTTCCTTAAACCCGCACATCTTCAGGTTTAGGGATGGGTTCGGGTTTAAAAATTAATCCTGATCAATATTTAGGGCCGGGTGAAAGTCAAGTTCAATCCGTCTCACAAACACCATTTACACACTAACTTCAAAACATGGTTTTGTATATCTTTATTTATAGTCTGGTTTCGAGTGAATATAATTTGTATTCTTTTCTTTAATTAAGTATATTGTTATGAAAAACTTCAGTTCTATATAATTTCTTCCATAATTCATTGATAGGATAAAAATTAGTCTTTTTACATAATGATTTGTACTTATAATTCTTTGGTGAGATTTGAAATTGATATTCAATTTGTCCTTCGGGCCAACCCGGACCCGTCTTTTTGCAGTCGGGTCTGTGTTAAACCCGCACCTCATCGGGTCTCTCGGGTCTAGGGATGGGTTCGGGTTTAGAAACTGACCCTATCAATATTTAGGGTCAGGTAAAAGTCAAGACAAACCCGTCCCAACCCATCCCATGAACACCCCTAGATATAAGTATGTTCTATTTGGTTTAATTTTCAAATTTATACCTTAATGTTTGTCATCATAAAAAAGGGAGATTGTTAAGTCTAATCATTTATGGACTGGGTGGGCCCTCCCCCCTCATCAGGGGAGGCCGCCCATTTTTCGGACTGAACTCCAGGGCGAGTAAGAGACACAACCCGATGGTCAGGTTGACCGCCCATTGGGACGCATCAGCAAGACCCACACGATCTAGGGAGTGCATTGAGAATTACATACTGACCCCTTTTTGTAGCTAACATTATTGTACGGGATTTTGGGCCAATGATTGTAAGGCTTAAAAGGCCCGATTTTAGGAAAATTAGGGTTTCGACACTTTTTCCTATAAATAGGGGTGTTGCATTGAATGAAAAGACTCCACTTTTTTTTGACTCATTTACATCACATTCTCTCTCTCTCTCTCTCTCTCCCTCTCTCTTATTTCTGCTTAGTCATTTTAGTGTTTTCGCTCTAATAGACTTGGTGTTGTAGCTCCGACTAGAACAATTTAGTACCTAAAAGTCTCTTAATGTGTTTTGGTGATAACAAGATAAAAGTTATAAATACATTAAGCATACTTGCAGTAAAACAATGATGTTTTGAAATTTTAGAAAGCATTATACTGTTTGAGAGGCAAAACATCATCGCCCTACAAAAATGGAAGACATCATCTTATACTCAAGCTCACATCGTCTTACGTAGTGACTACATCGTGTATGATCTACATCGTCCATAAAAAGCACATTGTAGTACAAGTCTGAGACTGATGATGACTGTTATCTCATACATTGAAAAGTAGCTTTTGTCTTGCATTGGACAAAGAGTCTACTCTCTCAAATCAACCACAAAGTTTTTGCAAAAATGCAATGGTTCGTACATCAAGTTCACCAAGCTACATTTTGCATCACCATTTTTAGCAAAGATCAAGCTAAAGTTGTTTTTAAAGATCACATGATACACAAACGACCATATATATGCCTTTAATGCACAACAAAGGAACATTTGAACCACAATAAGCTTGAAGAAGAAGAATCCTAACCCTAATCCCAACGACCATATTTTCAAGGGAACTATATTTTTAAGATTTATATACTATAATTTTAAAGGGTAAAATGTTAGACTAAAATCAAAAAGTCCAATCAATCAAAGCCACTATAAATTAGATTGGATTGAGTCAAATTTAAATTTAGAGGCAAATCTATTAAATGACAAAATGATAAAATCAATGAATTGAATCGAATAATTTTTCTTCAAAACCGATCAAATTCAATCAGCGAATACCCTGTTATGATGATCTAGCTTCCCTATTGAGTATGTTTTCAGTGTTTTACTTGTTGTTTTTCCACACCTTAAGTTTATACTATTTATATTTTTCTTTTTATTATGTGACTAGCTAGTTGTATTTGTGTCTATCATTTCTCTCTTTTGTCTCTATGTGCTCTTCTCATCTCTCATCAAAATCAAAGCTATAAAAAGGAGAGAAGGTAGTAATAACTATGCCGAGTACGTGGTGTCTAAAACCCGGAGTTGCTTTGTTTGCTTGTGAGTAGTTGTGACTCACTTGTGCATGATTCATGCGAAAATAGAAAAAACCCACTCAAATAAATTTGCAAACCGCTATTGGCAGATACCAACACCAGCACCATTGCATCACAGATTTACATATAACACTCCAAAACCCAAACACAACATCATCATCCTCATCCACAACAAGCACATTATGAGGTCTTTCACTATATCTGCTATGCTGTTTCTTACCCTTCTGATTCAGATACATGCTGGGAAGAAGGATCTTAATTACCAGAAGCAGAGTGGTTGTAATTTGTTTGAGGGGAGATGGGTTTATGATGAATCATATCCTCTTTATGATTCCTCATTGTGTCCTTTTATAGAGAAGCAATTTGATTGCCAAAAGAATGGAAGGCCAGATAAATTCTATCAGAAGTATAGATGGCAGCCCACAGGGTGCAACTTACCAAGGTACACAGACACACATATCCTCTGTTTGCTCTGTTTTAATTTTTCATCAAGTGTTTTTGTTAAATTTTGACATTTTCAACAACCGGAGAGAAAAAGACAGCCTTAGAAACTGCTTGTTCTTTTGATTTCTAATATCAACTTACAACTGAGAGAGAGACAAATCCAGTGACATATATTCTTTTCGTTAACTTCCTTAATAACTGTCACTTTAAGATTTTGCACATATAGTATTAACTAGTTACATTTTTCTTACTTTAATAAAATAAAAATAAATTTTTAATGTGAACGAAATCAATTGGATACATGTGTGAAAAATGTAAATATTGACCGTGCATCAAACATTTTCTCTTTCAATTATATCTAAAACATTCTTAACCATCATTTTGATAAGAGGAAACCCAAAGTAAATGCTTGTTCTTCTATAAATTTTCAGTAATGATGGGTGTACAAAACATTTTTGGATTTTTTTTCTAATTACATGACATCATATATCATATTTATCACTCATCTCTCATCTCTTCTCATATGTCTCTAGTAGTCTACATCATCTTTATTCAAAATTTTAGGACTCTATCCATGAAAGGTGCCGACCAACAACTAATTAATAAGTGCTCTGTATACGGCTAAAAGACCTTTGTCAAGTAATTGCTTTCTGATTGAAGACAATACAAAGAGAACATTGAATTAAATGTGACATGTAGACCTATGGTTGTGGAATTAGATCCTGTCACGACATGTTAGAGATTAGGAAAATCTATCGTTACTAACTTTAAAACTCGTTTTCCTAATCATTCTCTCAGATTTAAATTTAGCGTGCGGTTCACTAAGATTATCACCTCACACCCCAAATTCAATTTTGTGAGTTTCGCATGAATTTTAATCAATTAATAAGTTAATATTGAAGATATAGTCTTAAAAAAATGTTGCTAAAACTCATGGAGATTATATATTTATTTGTTTGTTTGTTAATTTTTTACTTATTTCTCATTATATATATTAAATAGATCTACACAAAAAAATGAGACTATCTAAATTACCATAAATATATATAAGATAAAATCACGCTAAATATAGGTGGTTCAATAATATTCAATAAGTATTTTAAAAAATTTCAACTAATAACACATGTTAAAATTTCACTAAGCCCTTAAGGTTTGAGAATTTAAAAAAAAAAAAAAAACTGGTTAGAGTGATTTTACCCGTATTTAACTGAGGAGATTTAAAAAAAACATTGAATATATAGATGAGATTTGTGACCATTTATACATAAAGAGATAAATGTAAAATTTAATATAATACCACGTACTCCGATCAATAAAAAAAATTCAGCAGTAGGATTGAGTTATTAGTCCTTCTTCCATTCAAATCATGTCGTCTACTGTTAGTTATCAATGTTTTTTTTAAAAAAAAAGTTTAGTTTAAAATTTTCAAAATAGACAGTTAACACTTGACACTACTTCGGGAGTACCAAAGATTTTCTCCCAAAGTGGATAGAGAAAAATGTATAACCATGTTTTTAATTTCTTGAGCATTTAATGTTAGTATTTAAGTTGATATTTTATTACTCTTTTTTTGTTGTTGTCTGTAATGCCACATATGATATAAAGTACTTATAAGACACTAATGCACATTTTGATCTAATAGTTGGTATTTTATTTTATTTTTGATTTGGTCACACAATATTCTATATATTTATATTATTTATTTCCTCTAATATTAATTTAAATTTAAATATTAATAGATGAATAAAAGAGAAAAAATACTTTTTAATTTTACGGTCTTGCTAATGTCGTGTATCTTGTGGAGGATACAGAGTTTAAACATATCAACTTGCTCCAATGGAAGGTAGCTTATAAGAAATCTATCTTAACTTAAGGTCTCATACTAAAGTACTGCATTGGAGATACTCTAATATGTTCCTTTCATATGTTAAAGATCTAACTTAAAACTCCCATATTTTCTTAGAATTTGGGTTATATCTTACTTTATCTCAAAACCTAATTTAAAACAGGATTACTTTATTCTATATTATAATTTATTTAGCCATATTTCTTTCTTGTCAATGTGAACCTTTGACCCCATATTTTTCATTCATTTTCTTGGCATTTGACAAATATCATTTTACTGATTTAACCAACAAAGGAAAGAAGCAAATTAAAAACGAAACAAACACTTCTTTAAATTGAAAAAGGCTAATCAATCATAACTTTATAGAGGACCATATAAAGCATTAACTAAACCGCACACGACATTTCCAAGATGTGAGGTGCAGGGTATATTTCCTATCTATTAGCCTTCCCCAAGTATGCTTCACTCAACCATTTTTTATCATATCAGTTAAGGAATATTATTGATTATGCTTTGTGAACCTCTAATTGACAAAAGACATTTTCTGGCTTCTGTCTGCACATAAATCTATTATTTGTTTTCTGCACTCTTCTTCCTAGTTGTCACTACCAAACGATTAGGTAAGCTTGTTAGTTTAGGCTTATACATGTACATTTGAACTACCACATGAAGTTTATGTTGATAAGTCGGCATGCAGAGACTTCCTCTGTTTAGAGGTTGATGTTGTAAAGTTGCTTTCAATCATCTTGTCCTTAAATAGGATCACATGCCATTTTAGATCCCAACAAAAGATGGTTTAATGATCATTAATTTCAAATGAACTTTGCTAACCCTCATGAACCAACTATCCAAAAACTAAGAATTATTAGAGGTTGAATTACTAGAAGCTAGGAAGTTTGCATTGTTCATGTCATGAGAGAGGCTAACTAAGTGGCAGATTTGATAGCAAACTTTGCACATGATCTTCCTTTTGGGCCAAATCACTTAGATGCCCCTCTTTAGCGTTGTTTGGCTTTACTTTAATTTATTGGGATTTTTTGAGAGTTTCTTTCCCTATATTTTATTCGAGTTAGTCACTTATTTTCTTGGACATTTTTATCATCCTTGTTATTAAAAAAACTTAACTATTGGATGAACATAGCCGAATGATTTTATATTATATTTTTAATATGCTCTTTTATGTTGAGTTTATTTGGTTGGAAACATAAAAAATTAGAGTAATAGAGACAACAAGGATCAAAATATAAATCAAAATTTCATAAAAATGGTTACATATAAATTATTTTATATTATATTTCAATCACCGATATACTGTTATTTAGAAGAAAAAAAGTGAAAAACTGTTTTGAGATAATTATTAGTAGGAGGAGTATGTATGACTGTTGAGTTTGAGTATTATGTGAGGACTGAAAATTTGGTCTTGTTGTACAGGTTCAATGGTGAAGAATTCTTAACAAGATACAGAGGGAAGACTATCATGTTTGTGGGGGACTCATTGAGTTTGAATCAATGGCAATCACTCACTTGCATGCTCCACACAGCTGTGCCACAAGCTCAATACACCTTAGTCAGGGCTGGAGGTGTATCCATTTTCACCCTCACGGTTAGATCTCAATGAAATTCTTTTAATTTATAACATATGGATTAATTTATAACAATAATGGATTAATTTTCAAACTAGGCCTAATTAATACTTGTTTCTTTTTAAGATTTCATTCCTCCTCTCTTAGTCATTATTGTCTCAAATATTATTGAGCCATGCATGTCAAGGTGGTTCACAAAAGAACAATAATTGGGTTGGTAGCAACCATGCATATTGGATAATCTTGAAACTAACATAAAATTTAAATGCAATCATGCAATGACATGAAAGTACCTCCTGACATGTGTTCTTTTTTATTTAAGTGTTTGACTTTTAATTTATCCAAGGAAGGTGATATTGATAAAAAGGAATAAGTTAATGCTTTGTTGTCCACAAAACAAACAAAGGATCAAGATTCTCAAAATTAAATCTCTTATATGTTTAAAATGGATTTAGCCCAAAGAAACAGAGCACGTGCTGGTCTTAACTCTTAATATAATACTGTTATGTGAAAACTCCCTTCAGCTTAATTTTTAAGGAATCAACTTCTAATCATTATTCCTTGGCCCACATTTCACTTAGCATGTGTTTCATATAGCAATAGGTAATAGCTTAAGCCTAAGAAGTATTGACTCAAACGAAACATGTCTATAACAAATAGTTTGGTCAATTCTCAGCATAAAAATAATCTTGATTTATAACAATTATGGATTAATTTACAAACTAGGACCAGAAATGATGGAGTTGATTGAAATGGTCGAACAAGTCTATAGAAAAGGAATAGAGAGATAAAATTTTTATATGGTCATCGTTGGAAAAGATGACAAATAATGAAAATAAACCCTTTAATCAGTTATAATAGACTCACTTTATTTGATGACCTATATAACAATCATGACTCACGAGTCATTTGTTTCAAGATGTATCAGTTCGAAACACTTTAATCACTAATGTTCTTCATTTCTGTTGAAATTAAAAAAAAGTCCCACATTAGTATGATTAAATTACAAGTTTATAGTTTATAAGTGGAAATGTTGGAAGTCTAGAATGCTCAAGTCATTTTTGGACAACACACCACATTCCAACTAAGCTAAATATAGTAGTATACTCACCATAACCTATAGAATTTTTTTGGCCAGCCCTTCTAAGTCCAATGAGTAGTAAGAGAGCCCAAATGGCCTACGGCCCAACAGTCCATGATAAAAAAAAGGCTTAAAAACAAACTGCAAAAAGAGAATGGACTCACGCAACTATTTTTGGATAACATGCCACACTCCAACTAAGTTAATCAGTCACATACCACAACTTATTGCTTGTAAATCCCATGATTTGTAGGCCTATGACGTTAAGTTGATGTTCTCACGCAATGCATACCTGGTGGACATTGTTAGTGAAAGTATTGGTCGAGTGATGAAACTGGATTCTATTGAAGCTGGAAATTTGTGGAAAGAAAAGGATGTATTGATATTTGACTCTTGGCATTGGTGGCTTCACACAGGAAGAAAACAAGCGTATGTATATATAGCCACACACACCCTCTCTTCAATATTCTATTTCACATAATTCAAACTTTAATTACATCAATTTTGTTTCTCTTATATATATATGCAGATGGGATTTCATTGAAGAAGGGAATCAACCATTAGTCAAAGACATGGATCGGTTGGTTGCTTATGAGAAAGCATTGAATACATGGGCTAAATGGGTTGATGACAATGTTGACCCTACTAAAACAAGGGTACTCTTCCAAGGAGTTTCTCCAGACCATGACAAGTAAGTATCATCTGCCCACTTCTACCATGTTAGAAAAATATTACTTATAAATGAGTGCCCTGAGGTGATATCAAGTGTAACTAAGTCTCACATTAGAAGAAAATGAAAGTATTGAATATTTTATAAGTAAGAGGATTCAGACACTCAGTGCCTTAATTTTTTGGGTAAAAAATGTGGTGTCTAATTCACTTATAATTTGCTCTCGTTAATCTAATGTGGAGATCTCTCGGAGTTTTATGTTTCTCCCGACGCAAGATACTGATGTAGAATTGCAATTCTCTTTTCTATGAATTTTTCCAGCCCAGGGCAATGGGGAGAGCCAGGAGCAAATTCTTGTGAAGGGCAAACAAGGCCATTGTTGGGATTAAAGTATCCAGGAGGTCCACACCCAGGAGAGTTGGTATTAGAGAAAGTGTTGGGAGCCTTGAAAAAGCCAGTGTCTTTGCTTGACATTACTACCCTGTCACAGCTGAGGAAAGATGCTCACCCTTCTGTTTATGGATTTGGAGGGCATAGGGGAATGGATTGCAGCCACTGGTGCTTAGCTGGTGTTCCTGATACTTGGAACCAGCTTTTATATGCAACTCTCATTCAAAATTAAGAGCTTGTTCTTAAATGAAATGTGTCTATGTAGCAAACATGTAAGTTCACATATGATTTGGTGGCTTTTAACATGTATTTATAGTTCAAATAAGTTAAAGCAATAAAACAAATCAAAATATTTATAGGCCAATCAAAGAAGGTATCTTGTCTCATGTTTTAAATCGGTATTGGTATTATTTATTGGACTAGAAAAAAAAAGTTACATTATAGGGTGGAGGAAAGATTTGGTGGCTTTTAACATGAAAAATCTATAGTGCTACTATATTTGGTGGCTTTTAACATAATGGCAGTTGTTCTTTAATAGTTAACTTTTTTCATTTTGTTTTTTAAATATAAAACAAACAAACTGAATGTTGTGAGAGGGGGAGTATAGAGTACTACAAATGAAAAATTGCTCCTTCTAAGATGGCACTTATTCTAATCGGTAAATCCAATTTGTTTTCCTGAGTCAAGTTGGTAAATTGGACTTTAAGTTCTTATTGGTGGAACGGTGGAGGCCCATCACTTACATAAGAGACTCCGACACTCAAACTAATTAGAGATTGAAATTGAACACAATACATAATCATATAGGAGTATGTGTGTGGACTTTCAATTGTGCAGGATGACCCTTATTTATAGATAGTGGAAATCATGACGCGGTTAGATTTTATGAAATAATAATTTTCAGTCACTCACTTAATCATTGATAAGATTTGTTGAAATGAATTGATCTTGAATCAAGTGTCCGGCCCAAGTGAGGGTATCTGGCCCGAGTGAGGAGAGGCTAAGTGGGCCGAGAAATATAAGCTCAGAGTTTAGTCAGTAATAGTTGCCCCTGCAAAGCATGGATATGAGGCAACCCAAATTCATACAAGCTCACTCTTTTCAGATGGATTTTAACTAGCACCTGACTTGACATTTTCATAAATAGAAATATATATATATATAGTCGCGTATCAAGTGAGTGATGACAATTTTATTATGAGAGATGAAGGTGTTAAATCATGATTGTACAACCATTTATGAGTGGTTGAGATTATAAGCGGTTTAGTGGTCACATTACTTTTTAAAAAAACCACATGCTATTTTATTTTAATTTTAGCTCTCATGATAGATCTAATGGCCAAGATTAATGCTCTCATCTCTTATAATAAACATTGCTCTCTCACCTTATAAGCTCAAAAAAAAAAATTATATAGCCATCAACTATCATCTTTCATAGTTGTGCTAGAGAGGTTGCAGCTTTAAATTTAGTGATCGCTGAACCACCAAAGGAATCACCCCATGCTACAGCATCTTGTCTATTTATTTCATTTTAAAGATTAAAATTAAAATTGAACTGACACTATACATGAAGTAGGAGAAGAGAACGCTCATTCTAGCACATCATATCAGAACTCTAGTATATACTGATAAAGAACAGAGAAGATGACTTGTGGAACCAAACCATCTAATAAATCTGATACTGGTGAAAGAAAATACAGAACACAAAGCTTAACAGCATTACCATCAAAAGCTCTCAAGTATAAAAAAAATCCTTCTTTAACATGTTGCCATGTTCAGGGTATACTAACTTATGATCTTCTGCATTTATGCTGACCTACTAGTACAATCAACCTACCAATCTCCATATTTTGCGTTTACACTCCAGTTAAATTTGGTCCATCATTTGACATGGATCTGCAGAAGCTACAACAGTGCTCTTCATTTATGCAGGATTTTACAACTTTTTATGCTTATAAATGACTATCACTAATCTTATGCTTAATTTCCTGTAGTTCTTTTTCTCCGACCTATAGTTTTATTAATCAAATTTCAAAATCGGTCACAAGTAGGATTACAACGTGATATAATGCAATAAAAAACACCAAAAAAAAGCTACTCCAACAACCTTTAGGATAAAGCAAAAACAACCCAGTGAGCATATCATATCATTAATTCAGAATTCAGAGTTGAGTACACATATCAAAAGCTCTCAGTGGATGCGTGTGACAACATAAAAATAAAGGAAGCTAGGGAACAAAACTATACTTTTGTTAATTTCTTATTCATTGAAAACAAAAAGACCAAAGTTTTGCTCCATTATGGAACTATCTCCTCATTAGGCTCAACAACTGATAGTGTTGCTGGTGGTGGTGGTGAATGAGCAGCCTCTTCATCACAATAGCCCTCCAATATGTCAGTTTCTTGAGTGGTGAAGCCTAAAGAGGCAACAATGTTGGGCCAACAGTCATGGCCAATTACCCTAATTGCTTGGCAACAACCATTGCCAATGTAAGTTTCACCATTCAGAAAAAATGTAATAATTTCGCCACTACATGCTTGGAGCTGCATCAGTGACTCCCAACAGTTAACATTGTTCAGCTTCAACCTCATTGCAAGGCTTGATGTGGAATTTGGCTTGGAGAGTGGTCTCGACTCGACCATTACAGATGATGCTGAGACCAATATTGCTGCAGTGATCACAAAAGCAGCAAGAAAAGAGATTTTGGTAGGGGAAGAAATCATTTTAGGGTTATAAGAAAGGGTGTGAAACTTGCTTAGTGTGATGGACGGTTTTGGTGAAAACTTGCTTAGGTTTAAATATGAACTTAGGAAGTGGAGTGTTTAGTAACAGTTGCTACATGGAGAGACGAAGCATGAGATTTATGATTAAGTTTGTAGTGGTTACATAAGAAAAGTTAATATGACAGGTGAGGATGGTTCATCTTCTGTGTTAATGGAAATCAAGACTAATTTGTGGAATTTAAATGTCAATTGATTCAACACAATTTCCCTTCTTTTTTTTGGGATCCATCTAACCCCCCAAATCTTTGGAATTGGACCGGAAGCCATGGATACAGATCAAGAATCTCTTGGTAAAGTAGAAAGAAAACTAAAGAAACGTGAAACAGAAATGTAATATTCATATTCATTTGTTAATTCTGAAACTCAGTGTGAATTCTGAGTAGCTTCTACTAGAAGCTACTAGTTAAACTCTGCCCAATGACACATTAGCATAACAGAAACTAACATGGCACATGTGCTAGCTAGCTCATTATAACAAAAAATTTACATGGCGTGATGAGTGATTGATGTTAAAATTTTCTCAGAGGCTACATGAGTTTTGGGAATTGTTAAAATATGTATTCATGTCCATATATACAGGCACCGACAATGCATCATGTAGTGAAGGGAACATCGTAGGAAACTTCTCTTTTATGAATGCAGATATTTGTCAGATGATACTACCTCTTACTAATACCAATGCAAGGAGGTAATTATGCTACCAAGCTTAATTTTTATTTTATAAATGTTGTCTTATTGTTTATTTGGTATAAATGGCCTTAGAGTTTGTCTCCCAGTTAAATATTCACACTAAAAAAAGAGGAAGCACACCACATGCACATATTGTGAGCTCCTTCACCATGACTATGAGGTCTTTCACCATTTTGCTGTTTCTTGCCCTTCTGATTCAGATACATGGGAATGATGATCATGATCTTAACCAGCAGAAGCAGGAGGCAAGAGCAACAGGGTTTGGAAAGAGTGGTTGTGATTTGTTCGAGGGGAGATGGGTTTATGATGAATCATATCCACTTTATGATTCCTCACTGTGTCCCTTTATTGAGAAGCAGTTTGATTGCCAAAAGAATGGAAGACCAGACAGATTCTATCAAAAGTATAGATGGCAGCCCACAGGGTGCAACTTACCAAGGTACATGCACATCCTTTATTAATTAATTTGCTCATATTTGTTCATTGTATAAGTTATTTTATTTCATTTTTTATCATCAACGGACCCGGTCAAATAAAATTGAAAAACCAATTTAAGAGAACCGAAATACAATCAAACTAAAACCCAAACAAACTAAGAAAATAAAAAACTGATTTTTTTTATTGAATTAAATCGGATTTCAGATTTGATTATCAAAACTGAACAAATACAATCCAAACCGAAGATTTACAAATATATATAATTTTATTTATACATATATCTTATCAACATGTTTATATATTTATCATATGACATGTAATTATTTATAAAAATATAATTGAATTTCAAGTTATTATTTAAAAAAATATGCATCTAAGGACATCTCCAATGGAGATTTAAAAGTGGGATCTTAAAATAACATCCAGATCTTATAAAATCCCACCCATTGGAGAGGGACGACAAGGCTTGAGATCTTATTTTAGTGTCTTGGCCGGTTCCTTTTTTAAAGTGGGATCTTAAGTAAAATAATATTGTATCTCTCTCGTATAACCAACAATCAATCAACATAATTATTTTATGTATTTTATTTAAAATGTATTGTCATTTATTTTTCAATAAAATGTATTTTATTTTATTTTTAATTAAATAATATCATGTTGAACTTTAATTATGTATTTCCTATTTAATTATATTATATTTTTTAATTATTAATTATGTTTGTATAGAATTGTTAGCTTAAGTCAATTTAATATTAACTGAAAATAAATAATATAAATATATTGTGTATTGTGGGTCCAACTTAAAAGTAAAATAAGATTTCAACCATTGGAGCGAAATGTGCAGTGGGATCTTATGGGTGTCTTAAATTTATGTGGTAGTATGGACTCACTAGAAGTGTTTAAGACACTAAAATAAAATTCCACCATTAGAGATGCTATAAGTGAGTAAGCATAATTATTATTTTAAAAAATTGGGAATGTTATATTGATGTTTTAAATTATTTACCATTGTATCTATTATATATTATATATTTTTAAGATTTATTTTCTACCATTTGAAAGGAAAAAAAAATTAAAATAAAACTGAAAAAAAAAACAATCCAATCCAATCCAAACTGCTCTAGATTGGATTGAATTGGGCTGGATATCCAATTCAATCTGCCAATACCCAAACGTTTTATCAGTCCTCCATGCCATTTGGTTATTATGACAGTTGATTATAATAGGAGGACTGAGATTTGGTCTTGTGGTACAGATTCAATGGTGAAGATTTCTTAACAAGATACAGAGGGAAGAGTATCATGTTTGTGGGGGACTCTTTGAGTTTGAATCAATGGCAATCACTCACTTGCATGCTCCACACAGCTATGCCACAAGCCCACTACACCTTAAAGAGGACCGGAGGTCTCTCCATTTTCACCTTCACGGTTAGATCTCTCTCATAATTGTTTACTAAATTTTTTTTGTCCTTCCTCTTTTATTAATCATTACACTAAAAAAAAGCATTCATTAGCAATCCAAAAATCGATGCTACTTCTGATTTAAAGTCGGCTTAGCATCAGTGTCGTGATTGACGTTAAAAGGCTCGAAGCTAACACTTTGTGACAGTCATTTGGTTTGCGCTAAATGTTAGCGTTGATAAAGCAGATGCGACATACCGATGACCATAGTAGACGCTAAACCGTAAATATTAGAGTCAGTTATAAAGGCCAACGGTACTTTGGCAAGTTAGCGTCGACGCTAACTTTTGTATGATTTTCAACACAACATTGCCAAATTAGCTGACGGTAACTTTCGTATTATTTTCAATACAATACCACCAAATTCATTTTGGCATTGATGATTATCCATTTCATCTCTTATTTGTTTTTCAGTTGTAGATAGAGCAGAATAGTTTGATCATTGAAATATATACCTGATTTTGAGTTATCACCGAGTATCATGCATCGCCATTAAAGACTTTGAATTCGGTAATATAGATTTTTCACTTGATCAATGTGATTTCCCTATTATTTGCCTTCATTTCCTATTTCTCATGTAACAGATATGGAAATGGAAATCACAATGATGAAGTGGCAAAGCTAGATGGCCGAATTCAAAACTTATAATGACAATGCATGGTACTTTGTGGCAAATAAAAAACATTTATATATATATATATATATATATATATATATATATATATATATATATATATTTCAATGATCAAAGTTATTCAGGTCTATCTACCACTAAAAAACAAACAAGAGATGGAATTGAATATCAATCCTAACATAAATTCGGCTCGACTACGGTGAAAATAATTCTAGCATATCTATAATAATTAAAAGACATTTGCAATAACAAACAACAATAACAATCATAAGCAATAACAAACAACAATGACAATAATAATATTACATTAATAATTTAATTATCTTATTACAAATATTATTTTGTTCTATCACATGATCCAACACTTTCATCCTATTTTACAGCTTTAACTTTAATCCTATGAATAACTTTTCAATCTTCAAAACTTGTTTCTCAAGAGTAGAGACAGTTTCTTCTACTTATCTTACTCGACAATCGTTATTTGTAGATATTCATGTGACCCTTACCCAACAACTTAAGCTTTTGGGTTAATTATTAATTGTTTGACATAGTATCAGAACATCTATGATCAACATATTTAGAATTCGATCTTTACCATTCCTAATTATTCTAATAAAAAAATCGAATTTCAGCCCATTTTGTTTTACATCAACTTCTAACATAAATTTGTTTCATTGACAATCTTAACTTTGGATTGAATTATTATTCAGTCACATACCACATTACTTATTGTATGTGGATCACATGATTTGCAGGCCTATGACGTTAAGGTGATGTTCTCACGAAATGCATACCTGGTGAAGATTATTCGTGAAAGAATCGGTCGAGTCACGAAACTAGATTCAATTGAAGGCGGCAAAACGTGGAAAGGAAAGGATGTATTGATATTTGACTCCTGGCATTGGTGGCTTCACGCAGGAAAAAGACAAGCGTATGTATAAAACCCCATAGCTAGCCATACTCACTCTTCATCCTATTTCCCTTGCAATTTTTGTGTGTATCGATTTTCTTTCTCTTCTTCCCTTATGCAGATGGGATTTCATTCAAGAAAGGAATCATACATTAGTCAAAGACATGAATCGGTTGGTGTTATATGAGAAAGCATTGAATACATGGGCAAGATGGATTAATAACAATGTTAATCCTACCAAAACAAGGGTAATCTTCCAAGGAGTTTCTCCAGATCATGACAAGTAAGTCTCTACCGTCGCTAAATGATTGATTATCTTGAGAATATGAATCAGCACCATTATTAGAGTTTATTTGGTTTAATTGTAGAATTCCTTCTATGAGTACACATACAGGCTAGGAACACCTAAAGCACATCCTTTGCCCACTTCTACCACATTTAAAAAATATTACTTATAGAGGAGTGACATGGAAATTAGAATTCACTTTTGTATGAATTGTTCCAGTGCAAGTGCAGGGCAATGGGGAGACTCAGAAGCAAATTCTTGTAAAGGGCAAACTAGGCCACTTTTAGGATTCAAGTATCCAGGAGGACCACACCCAGCAGAGCTGGTATTAGAGAAAGTGCTAAGAACCATGCAAAAGAAAGTGCATTTGCTCAACATTACTACCTTATCACAGCTGAGGAAAGATGCTCACCCTTCTGTTTATAGAGGGCGTAAGGGTATTGATTGCACTCACTGGTGCTTAGCTGGTGTTCCTGATACTTGGAACCAGCTTTTATATGCAACTCTCATTCATAAGTAAGTGCTTATTCATTAACCAAACGTGTTCCTAACAAACAAGCATGTATTTCTTCTAGTTTCTTTAATCAAATTTCAAAATCGGGTTTATCAATTACCAACGTTTCAGAATCTATATATGAGCCAACAATTATAAATGAAGGGAAATGCTAGTGCAACAACCTTTAGGATAAAGAAAAACAACCCTGTGAGCATATCATATCATTAATTCAGAGTTCAGTACACATATCAAAAGCTCTCAGGGAGTACACAAGGATGCGTGGTGAACCCTATGGAACAAAACTATACTTTTGTTAATTTCTTATTCATTGAAAACTCCACTATGGAACAATCTCTTTAGGCTCAATTACTACATATGGTGGTGGTGGTGGTGAATGAGCAGCAGCAGCAGCCTCCTCATCACAATAGCCCTCCAAGATGTCAGTCTCTTGAGTGGTGAAGCCTAGAGAGGCAACAATATTAGGCCAACAGTCATGGCCAATTACCCTAATTGCTTGGCAACAACCATTGCCAATGTAAGTCTCACCATTCAGAAAAAAGGCTATAATTTCACCACTACATGCTTGGAGCTGCATCAGTGACTCCCAACAGTTACCACTGTTCAGCTTCATCAACCTCACTGCAAGGCTCGATGTCGATGGGTTGTAGAGTGATCTCGACTCGACCACAGATGCTGCTAGGACTAATGTTGTTGCAGTGATCACAAAAGCGACTAGAAAAGAGATTTTGGTAGGGGGAGCCATTTTAGCCACGTTTTTATGAAAATGTGTGAAACTTGCTTAGTGTGTGTGATGGATGGTTATGGGGAAAACTTGCTTAGGTTTATATAGGAAGGGAAGTGTTAAGTAACAGTTGCTATATGGGGAGATGAAGCATGAGAATTATAATTAAGCTTGTAGTGGTTACATAAAAAAGTGAATAAGACATCTGAGGATGGTTCATCTTCTATGTATAAATGTAGATCAAGATTAATTTGTGGAATTTAAATGTCAATTGGTAATGAGAGGCTGTGTCTTCTTCATAATTTGATTGATGGTATTAAACATCAATCAATTCATAAGTATCAACCCAACCCTGGCCGCTAGGCCTAGGATGATAAGGGCATTGTATAAATCAACATGATTACAAAAAATCAAGTCTCTTGATATATATAAATTTAGTTATAATCGAGTGGGTTCATATAGTGGTTCAGCACTTCATTCGTTAAACAAGTGGTTGGGGGTTCAAATCCCAACTCTTGTGAATGAAGGAAAAAAACTCACTGGTCAGCATTTTATCGCTTAGTGCGCTTATGATATTCACACGAGGAAGAAGAAAGTACTAGAGAAGAAGAGACTGTATGGTGAACTTGAATGGAGAGAATATGAGGCACACTACACAGAATATGTGATTTAGCGGCAACTACTTAGCGGCGGTTACTAATAACCGCCCCTAAGTGTTATCCTTAAGGGCAGTTCCTTAATTGACGATAACAAATCGTAGCATCTAGAAATCTATAAAGTCTAAGCGATCGAATGTTGTTTAAAAAGGGAATAGTTTATTAGAGTTTCTCCAAATAAAAGGCGTTAACATTACAGCTGTAATTAACACCGCTCCCCCAATCCCAATTCGTTTGTTAAGTTTCTTGATTACCAATTCTACCTCTTAAAGTATTAACTCACCGCTAGGTTATTACTAATTGTCCAAATGCACTACTTAACAAGCAACTGTCAAGCAGGCGTGTTCAAACAGATAGACATGCATGAAGTACAAAGAGGCTACCTAAGAGATATTTCAATATCTAAGCAAAGGCTGGAAAAGAGGACCCTAAAGCCGGCGCCAAGATCAAACTAAGAATGTCTCTCTACACTCGATTAGATCACAGTTCTACAAATTATTTCTCCTCACAAGGGTCAAATCATTCACTAAAAGTATATATCAACCGGTCAAAATGACACATAGAATACTCACATAGAAATAATATAATTAAAGGAAAAGTAAATCATTGAATTGAAACTGGGGTTCACGTAGTCCACAATAACATTGTAACCTTAAGAAGATGTACGCAACACATAATAATCAAAGAGAACAAAACATCTATCAAATCATGGTTAACATCTACCATAGAGGAAGGAAGAAACTGTAATCGGTCGGTTCTTCTTCACAATCCTTCTTCTTCTTCACACTGTGAGATAACATCTCTCTTCTCTTCAAAACGACCCTCGCTCCAAAACTACTTCTCAAAACTGGCCCGCCCTTTAGGTCGAATGTTGCTTCTATTTAATGAAAGGGTTCTGCTACATAACAATCTTGCATGCAAGGTGGCATGGTCGTGCTCCATGACATTAATCATGCACGGGAGTAGCTTTAGTAGATGCGGTCGTGGTTCCTAAAATTAATTAAGCACAAGCGTATATGCAAGGTGGCACGGCCGTGCCTTAGGCTTCAAACGGATTTTTTGGCTCATTTTCCTTGTTTTTCACCATTTTTCATCTTTTCTACATGTGACCTGTCTTTTACACATTCTACCATAAACAAGTGAGTTCTGAATAAATAATGCGATGTTCGGGCACAAAACTCTATGAAAAATTGTGCAAATTAGACGCGTATCACTTAGGAGCAACCAGATCAACCTTTGGTCTCATGTCGATGACGACTCTTTTGCGCCCATATGTCACAAAAGGAGAGACGTTGTCCCCTCTGATGATTATATTCAATTTCAACATTATTTGAATTAAAATATTATGTTTTCAATACTTTTTCCCTTTAAATACCTTATTAATTTGTATTTTAATATTAAATAATGTTGAAATTTAATATAATATTTTAATATATAATATTTTAATATATAATATTTTAATATATAATATTTTAATATATAATATTTTCATATATAATATTTTCATATATAATATTTTAATATATAATATTTTAATATATAATATTAATATATAATATTAATATATAATATTTTAATACATAATATTTAATATTTTAATATAATTTATTAATATGTAGTGTTTTAATATAATATTTTATTTAATATTACAATATGTTTTTATTGTAGCATTTTGAAATGATATGATAATTTAATATATGAGTTTCAACCAGCATTAAATTGATATTGAATTTAATATAAAGTTGTATTCAATATTACAATATATTTTAATTTTCACATTTTAAAATAATATATGAATTTCAACTATGCTTAAATATTTGTAACCAAAAAAGAAACTATGCTGAAATATTATAATATATTTTTATTGGTACCTTTTCACAACAAAAAATAAATTAATGATAACAAGGTATTCATAATGATATTTTGTCAAACAGTTTTTTTTTTTTGAACTGATCAAACAGTTAGAGTCCTAATATGATGTAGAAATTAATAATTCGCAATCAATTTGTTATATATCGTTATTCATCGCTTAATTTAAACAACATTATCAATAAACACTTTGTTTTTATTTACATTAGTTTTTTTTTCTTAAAAATTTAGGTGGGTTCGGCTCCAGTCATCACCACGGACCAAGACAGGTCTCCAAAACCTTTAGTCACTTACAGAGACATTTACAGATCACCTACTAATACCGCTATCACATCGGCACTAGAATTCGAACACATTTTTACCCATCATATAAACATTTACACATTTACCCATCATTTAAATAGTCGAGTTTTAATAATTTTAGAAATTTTGAAGTCAATTAATTAAATTGTTTCCATAAAAAAAAAATTAGTCTAAGTTAAACGTGATTTCATTTTAACTTTTTTTCATTAATAATTATTTTTTTTTTCTTATAACATCTTGTTGCCATATTTTCTAATTAAATAAATTAAGATGCACACGTGCAACACACGAGTTCATACACTAGTATATATTATAATTAGATGTATTTAAAATAATTTTCTCAAATAATATACACATAAGTAGAGTTAATTTAAATAATATACAGTATAAATAATAGAAAATTTAAACTATTTTGTAAAATAGTTATTATCAAATAGAATTTTGTCTCTAACTAAATTTATTACATAATATATTTTTATACATAAAAATTACTTACTTTTATTTATTATTTTAAATTTCTTTCTCAATTTATGCTTAATAATTAAATTTTAATAATTTGAATTCTATATATGATAAATTGAGATATATTAAAGTTAATAGTTAATATAGTTAATAATATAAAAAAGGTTATTAATAACTAACTAATATTATGATTAATGTAAAGATCAAGACAATTTTATTTTGTCACTAACTAATTTTTTTTAAAGACACTAACAAACTTTAATTCTTAATATATTTTTTATATATAAAAATATTATATAGTTTTATTTTATTATTTTCAAATTTATTTTTTAATTTGTGATTAATAATAAAAATTTAAATACTATAATATTTAATTTTTATATATGATTATTTGAATATTTTACAATTATTACCTAATTAATATAATTTATAATATAAATTTTAGCAATAACTGATTAACATTTTTACTTAATGTAAAGGTCAATGCAATTTTACAACTAATACTTAATACAGTCAATAATATAAAACATTATTAATAAATAATTTATTTTCCCTTCAAAAAATTTAATAAATAATTTATTCATTAATTTAAATATCAACACAATTTTACTATTTCATTAAATAACTTTAATACTTAATATGTTTTTATATATAAAAATAATACTTAGTTTTATTTTATTGCTTTGAATTTCTTTCTTAATATTGTGATTAATGAAAAGCTCAAATACAATTTTACTTTGTCACTAGCTAACTTTAATACTTAATTTACTTTTTATATATAAAAAATACAACTTTTTTTGGTAACAATATAAAAATATAACTTAGCTTTATGTTATTATTTCTTAACTTTGTTTTTCAATTTGAATTAATAATTAATATGTAAATATTTAATATTTTAGTTTTATATATTTGGATTTGAGATATTTTGCAATTAATAGCTAATATTAAATTACTAATATAAAATTTTATCAATAACTGATTAATATTATCATTTAAATTAAAGATTAAGATAAGATTACAATTAATAGTTTAGTCATTCCTTATATTTAATTGTCTCTAATTGTTCCATCACATAATTAATTTTCTCCCATTTATCCTCTTTATTTCTTTTCAAATGTTGTGGCTAGATTCATGCTATGTGATGTACCACTCATCAATATCTGAATTTTTTTTTTTCCAAGCCGAAATTCAAAAAAAAAAGAGATGAAGTTGCCTGCCTATATATTGCACCCTTGACTTCAGCATTCTTAAGCAACCATATGCATCTTGGGTTCCTCTTGTTTTGCTCTCTGACCCCATCATCCTATAGCCTATAACCCACAAAATAATAGATTGTGTCCTAGGTATGTATTAATTAAGGAGAAGACTTTTTTTTTTCTTCTGTTTTTCTTTTCTTTCACTTGTTTACTTCCATTGTTTTATAAGTCGTTGAATTGATACTAGCCATGCTTGATGCTTGTTGAAGTCCCATAACTACAATAGCTAGGTGACATGATTTGTATTTTTTTTAGAATCACTTCTAAATCAAAAGAAGTTGCACGCATAAACTTTTTCTTCTGAATTTTCTGATGTACCGAAAAAAAACTTTTTCTTCTGACTTTAAAATAAGTTCGCTCAAATTTTTTAGGAACCACAATAATGAATATGCTTTTTGTTGACTTTTTTATCTCCCTTTTCATTTGAATCTTTGATGAACGTTTGGATTTGATTTTGGTTAGTTAGTTTCTTTGCAAAAACATATTTCAAAGACTAGCTAATCTTTATGGAGCACCACTTTTTGGGTTCCTCCATTTTATGTTCACAGCTTCGGACTAGCTAGCATTTTTATGGAGATAAAAGTCATGATAACAACGATAACTCCAAACTCAAATACTCTATATGATTGGGTGATTCTTTTTCTTTTCTCATAATTATATTTATGCAGCTTGACGACAGTGAAGATGTTGGACAAAGTGGAAGAATTTGACGCGGAAAAAGTGATAGCGGAATTTGAGAGGGTGACAAAGGATGCTGAGAGAGTTCAGAGGGAAATACTGAAAAGAATTTTGGAACAAAACGCATCAGCGGAGTACTTGTTGTGTTTGGGACTTAATGGGAGAACTGACCCTGAAAGTTTCAAGGCATGTGTTCCTCTGGTCACTCACGAAGACTTGGAGCCTTACATCAACAGAATGCTTGATGGAGATACTTCTCCTATTTTCACTGCAAAACCCATCACAGCCATGTCTTTAAGGTCTCACCTGTTGTCCCTCTTTTTTTTTCTTCCTCTTGTTTCGTTAATGAGTCTGACAAAGTGGTAATTTACTTGCAGTTCTGGAACTACTTCTGGGAAGCAAAAATATGTACCATGGAGTGATGAATTGTTTGAAGCCACATTGCATATATATCACACCTCTTTTGCCTTTAGGAACAGGTATCCAACTTCATGTCATGTATTTTTCTTTCCGTTGGTCTGGAATCTTGCAGGCCCAAATTGGTGCTGAAGGTTCAGCATAGTGTTTGGCATATTGTGTGTCTGGTGTGTAGTATCCGAAATTTGTAAGGAATTTGGAACTTAGAACATTCTCATTTATTTATATGTTACAATGAACCTTACTTAATAGCTTAAACTTTTGACATTGTTTGACATGGTAACAAAGCCTCTATGACTAAATGGTCTAATGGTCTAGGGTTCGATCCATACCAAATGACTCCTGCGTGAAAGGACGTGTTAGAATATAATATATAATCATTCATGTGACTCTTACTCAACAACTTAAGTTTTGGGATAATTGGTTTTCTATGGCAAATTTGTTTTTCATCACATTATACTTTCAAAACTTTCTTTTTTCTTTGCATAAAGCTTTTTTGTGAAAGTTGGAATTGGCAAGTGAAGTGACAAAGTTCCATTGTGCAGAGAATTCCCCATAAATAAAGGCAAGGCCTTGAGCTTTATCTACAGCGGCAAGCAGTTCAAAACAAAAGGGGGTTTGACAGCAGGAACTGGTACAACCCATTTGTTCCGCCATAAAGGGTACAAAACTGCAATGAAGACGCTTCAGTCCCCTAGTTGCAGCCCAGATGAAGTGATATACGGTCAAGATTTTCACCAATCACTGTATTGCCACCTCTTGTGCGGGCTAATTTTCAGGGAGGAAGTTCAGTTTGTGTCTTCTACTTTCGCACACAGCATTCTCTATGCATTCAGAACCTTTGAACAAGTATGGGAAGACCTCTGCACTGATATCAGAGAAGGTACCCTTAACAACAAGGTCACTGTTCCATCCACTCGAACAGCCATGTCTAAACTTCTCAAACCAGACCCTGAACTTGCCAACTTGATCCACCAGAAGTGCGTGGGACTAAACAAGAACAACTGGTATGGATTAATCCCTGAACTTTTCCCCAATGCTAAGTATGTTTACGGGATCATGACTGGTTCGATGGAGCCTTATTTGAAGAAGCTGAGGCACTACGCGGGGGAGCTTCCTCTGCTGACTTCTGATTATGGATCTTGTGAAAGTTGGGTAGGAACAAATGTGAACCCAAGTGTTCCCCCTGAATTGGCCACTTATGTTGTGCTTCCTCAAGTTGGTTACTTCGAATTCATCCCTCTGGAGGGAAACAAGGAAAATCCTCAAGCACTTGGCCTGCATGAAGTGAAGGTTGGAGAGGAGTATGAGATTGTCGTCACTAGCCTAGCAGGTATACATTTTTCTAAAATGTATTTAAGCGTTTTTTTATTCTAAAATTTGAAAAATTTCTCTCTGCCCATTGATGTTATAACTTGGAATAATTTGCAGGCTTGTATCGGTATAAGGTAGGAGATGTAGTGAAGGTTATGGGGTTTCATAACTCAGCTCCAAAACTCAAGTTTATTAGGAGGAGCAATCTTCTGCTTACCATCAACATTGACAAGAACACAGAGAATGATTTAAAGTTAGCTGTTGAAGCTGCATCCAAATTGCTAGCAGAAGAGAAATTGGAGGTTATTGACTACACCAGCCATGTTGATTTATCCAAAGAACCTGGGCACTATGTTATCTTCTGGGAAATCAGTGGGGAAGCAAGTGAAGAAGTTCTTGGTGAATGCTGCAATTGTTTGGACAAGTCTTTTATTGATGGTGGCTACGTGACTTCTCGTAAAGTCAACTGGATTGGGCCTCTGGAACTCCGAGTTGTTAGAAGAGGAACGTTTCAGAAGATTCTTGATTGTTACATAGGACTTGGATCGAATGCGAATCAGTTCAAGACACCAAGGTGTGTTTCTTCTGCAAACACTAAAGTGCTGGAAATATTGAGCGGGAATGTTGTCAAGAACTATCTCAGTGTTGCTTTTGGTTGATATAGAACCATGGAAGAATAGAAATTTGGATAATATATATGTAGCCTATGTGCAAAATATATAAATTAAATAATAAATAAAGTCAGAAATAAAGTGGTTTTTATTGGTTCAACTCGCATGTCATTGGAATTAATTATATGGATAATGGATATAAGCTAATGCACTCATGCCAAAATAAAAAAATATAATTCCTAAATATAAAAGTAATGAATGTGACATATGATGTGATTGGATAAAAATTAAGAGATAAAAAAATAAATGAGGTGTTTGTACATGTCTATATTATTGAATAGTCTATCAATCGGGACTCAACCCAAATTATTCATATTCTTCACATTGATTACGATTTTTATTAAAATGCCTGGTGTATATAATTCCTCACTCTTGTATGTTTAGTGGTGTATTCTTCCTAATTAACTCATATATGAGGTATTTGTTATTTCTTAATATACAATGGCGGTGGCTGTTTTTAGGTTGACAGGCCAAAATCAAATAAAAAAAGTATAATTCTTTTAAGTTAAGATACTCTTTATCCATAAAAAATTGACAAAGTGTTAATTGTAATTCAATTTTTTTAAGTAGAGCATATAAATTTTCTCTAGTTTTCTACCTTACAAGGTGTACACTAATTTTTATTGTTTAAATAAAATCTTGAGAATATTATGCATAGAGAAGGTATCATTTATGTGCATGTGTGTTATTTTTCAATTACTTGAGAGCATGTAATAAATTTTCCACTTTCAAATTTTGTTAAAGAGAGTTATAAAATTATGGGGGTGACCATGACAAATGTATGCCACCCCCTACTTCCATCCCTTTTAATAAATGAGCCCAGCCCAACAATATATCTTAATAATGATGAAAATGATCCTTAATAGATAAGAACTCATGATCTATTTGGTAGTCCAGATAGGATAAGAGAATTGGATATAAGTTAAATATGATAAGAACAGAATAAACTCTTATCCTTATCCTAACTTGTGTTTGAGTCTATACATGTTTTAAAATTAGCTAAAATTAAATTATTTTTTTATTGATTAATCTATGTAATTTTTTTTTACAAAAGGAACACATTAGTCTATTTAATTTAAAGATGTATAAGTAATCAATTGATTTTAATTTAACAGTAGCAAGTGATAAATAATAAAATTAATTAAATTTAAAAAAATTATTAATATTAATTTAATAGTAGTAAGTGATAAATAATAAATTTAATTAAATTTAAAAAATATTACTAATATTTTTTATTTTTAAAATTAGTATATATTTAAATTATAAATAATTATGTAAGTACATAAATAGTTTTTAGTAGGCTTAATTGCAACTTTACTCCCCCACTTACACATTTTTCATGATTTTGGTCCCTAATAACAACAAATTACATTTTTAGTCCCCAACAAAAGCCTCTGTTAGCATTTTTGGGGGAAGATGATAAGAACAATAAACCTAATTTCGTTCCTTTTCCTCAACGGAACTGAGATTTTGTTCCTTCTTCCTCTTCAATGTCGAAATAAAGAGAAGGTTAATGGTTTAATTTGGGGGAAAAGGTGTAAATTAGGGTTAGATGGGAGGGAGATTAATTCAAAGTGAAAATTAGAAAATAAATTTAACTTTTTGGTGCTTTTACGTTATGTGGTAGTGAAGAAGAAAATAGGGAAAAATTATGAAGATGAAGATGAGAGTTGTTTGAAGATGATAAATATTCATATTATTTCTAGGTTTCTGTTTTTATTTTTATTTTTATTAATTTTTTATTTTAGAAACCGTTAAATTTTGGATGGAAAACCAAAAATGCTAACGGGTGGCTTTGGTTGGGGACTAAAAATGTAATTTATTTTTACTAGGGACCAAAATCGTGGAAAGTGTGTACGTGAAAGACCAAAGTTGCAATTAAATCTTTTAAGTAAGTAATAGCATATGATAAGAGAAAATTAGTCCATACTTATTATTAACAAAACAGTATTTATAAGTGTGTAGCCTATTTTAGTGTTAGTGAATGATTGGTTTATATTTTTTATTATATTATATAAACTAAATAATAATATTAACTGAGTAAAAACAAGTTCTATATAGGTGAAACCAATATTTTCACAGTTTATTAGTTAGTATTTTTTTTATTAGATTTATGACAACGCTTGAGCATGACTGTTGGCCCAACATTGTTGCATCTCTAGGCTTCACCACTCAAGAGACATATTGGAGGCTTATTGTGATGAGGAGGATGCTCATTCTCTTCCACCACCACCACTATTAGTTGAGCCTAATAAAGAGTTTATTCCATAATGGATCAAACATTGCCCAACCCCCCATAAAATGGTCCTAAAGTTTTTCTACAATTAATTTCATGGTTTGGAGGGTTGAATTTTGAATTCAACAATGATCAACAGCGCTGGGGACATATTTAAACACTTTTTTTTGCAAAAATTTTTGCGTGTTCTTTTGCGGACTTTGCACATAAAAAATATTCGCAGGAAATATTCGTAAGAAAATCCACATGAGTTTTTTTTGATATTACAGTTTTCGTAGAAAGATTTGCAGGAAAAAAAATCCGTAGCAAAATTTGCAAAAAAAGGGAAAATCCGCAGAAAATCACTTTGTGGGGTTATAAACCCTTGTTAAATAACCGAAGCAAAATCCGGAAGAAGCAAAGGTGTTTTTTTATGTCCCACTATTTCGGTGCCCGCTACCTAAATATTCTTGCGGATTTACCTACCAAATGTTCCTGTCGGATTTATCTTTAACTTTTCCTGCAGAATTACCTACGAAAGATACATGTGGACTTACTGCAGATTTTTCTATTAACACTTCCTACGGATCTATAGTGTTCCAAAAGAAAAGCTGCCATGCCCCCCCCTGGGCGTTTCTTCCTTCTCTATGGTGGCTTCTCCTTTATAGTAGCTTTTTCCCCCCACAATATGTGGGTCTCTACCACAATAGGTGGTGCTACCCAAATAAGTGAGTTTCTCTTCTTTTAGTCTAAGTTTCCTATGAGGCCATCTTTGTTTTCTCAGCCTCTACCCCTGCATCCTCTGCCTTGTCGCCTCCACATTCGTTGTCATTTCGTCTCTGTTACCGCTTGTGCAACTGTCTCCACCACTTCCATCACTCCCTTTGTCGCCTACATCTCCGCCTTTGCCGCCTCCATGTGCCTCCTCAGCTTTCTTATGTTAATTGTTTAATTTGGTTTGTACAGAAGCCTCTCTCTTATCTCCTTGTTCTTAATGTTTTCAGTTTGACCCTCTTTGATGTCGTTGAAGTCGTGATATTGGCTTCTCTGATAGTTGCACATATTGCAGCTCCGACACAGCTAGATGAGTTGTTAAAAATTGGAGCACGATAAAGGTTTTTTCCTAGTTGTACTGCTTTTGGCTAAACTTTTATGATTTAATCATATCAAGCAGATACAGGTTTATCGTCCTCAGTGATTGTGTGAACATTAGTTCCACCAGTTAAATATTGATTTGAGCGGATAAAAATATGTGTGAGAAATTGTTTTTTTGATTTTTAAATATAACAAAAGGAAATAAAAGAAGGTTTACAAGGATAGCAAAGAAGAATATGTATTCAAAAATGCAGTCACCTAATCCTCTGATTGTTTTCCACTCAAACACATCTGTAAAGTTTCACCTATGATGCCAAGAGTTATCAGATAAGTGTCAAATATGCATAGTTTTAGACCACTTTTATTAACACGTATCTTGATCATTTAATGAATATTTTGTGTTAAACTCCTCTGATATTGAAGATATTTAAAATTCTGCCAAGAATGGGTCTGTATTGGATTTTATTATGTTTTATGCCCATTTTTTTATGTAAGAATGAAGTTTTGGATGGATTTTTCATAGAGGCTGAAAGAACTGGGCAAAGAATACAAGTTCTTGGTCGCTCAACGACCTAGGACAGTCGCTCAGTGCCCCTGGAACCTCTCTGGCCGCTTAGCGCCTCAAGACAAACGCTTAGCGCCCAGAGGACCTAAGACATAGGCGTCTACTTTCATTAATTTAAGCAAACACCAATTTATATCAACCTCTCGATCTATTTATAAATTAGTAAAGCTCATTTGGTTATTATTTGATTTGTTAGAAGTATGAAGCATAGAAAGAAACACCATACATGAAAGATTTCCATTTACTTCAACGAATGAGTTTACAGTAATCAAATAATCAAGTTATACAATCTAAATACAAAAATAGAAAACAAGATATACAAGGTACCCTAGGCTTGTGAATCTCGTTGTCATTGTCCTCCCGCGGCTGCAACTATCGCTCCGGAGTTCCGCTCCTTCAATCCTAGGCCCAGGGACCCTCCTACATGATGCTTTGCTTCCTCTAATGTGCTTTTGGAAGAAAAATAGGAGAAGTATGGAGAAGATCTGATTTCTGGCCTTAAATAGAAGTTGAGGTGGTCAAAATGGCAGTCAGCGACCAAAAGCTTCGTCCTTGGGTTTCCTAAACCGCCTTAGCCTGTTGGTGGTCATTAGTAGACGATGGGGAAGTAGACAATGAGGAAGTAGACAATGGGGCAGTGGACATGGAGACGTAGACAATGGGGACAATGGACGATTTTTGCTCTTTAAAATTGGATTTTTCATGAATTTCTTCACTGCATCAAAAGTCCAAGTTAAACACATGAAATAACTAATATTTACACTATTTATAAGCTAAAATTAAGTATTTACTAAATTAATTACTTTGACGGATTAAATAATTAATAATACAAGCATATAAGTCAAATAAGTGTCTAAAATAATATCCAAATATACGTAAAAGTGACACTTATCAACTTCCCCAACTTAACACTTTGTTTGTCCTCAAACAAAAGATAATGACTTTCATTCAATATGCATAGTATCTGAATCAATAAATCTCAAAATACATAATTTCTCAAGATTTTAAATTGAATGACCAAATCAGAAATGTACCCACAAATAGAAAACACAAGGAACACCTCAGGTTTCGAAACTAATAATACACAGCCAGGAAAGAATCTAATTTAAGCATATTGGATGTGATTAAAAGCACAAGGGACAACCTCAGGCTCACGGTGTGGTACTGTTCTTGTTCTCTTTTCTCCTTCATCTCAAGTCTCAACTGATTAGTGCTTCTCACACTGTTCTTGTTGGATCTTCTGATTGGATTGAGAATGAAAGCAATTTCTTGAGCCTTGCAATTTTTGCCTGATGCAGGAAGAGCATTACTTTAAATGGCATGACTTGAAGAGTTGAGCAAACCATTTTTGGCCAGAGGAAGAAGAAGAAACCCACACTTATGTTTCTTTCCTTTTTTCTCAAACCAAATCCCTTAATCAATTTGTTTTACTACTCATTTTTGGCTTCTGTTTTCTTCTCTTTCTTTCCCCGGTCACTTTCGTGACCTCCTGATTTCATTTTTCATTTTTCTTTTCTATTTTTCTTTTTTTTCTTTTTGGGATATAATAATAATAATAATAAGATAATTAAAAAAGCACAAATTGGAATTCACATAATTAAAGGGTAAAATTAAGAAGTAAAATCTAAATATCTATAAAAAAATAAAATTCAACTAAGGCGGACAAAATTGAGTGCTGACACATAGAAATCTAACACAAGTTAGTGATACTTGAAGTGCAGAAAGTAAAATTTTAACACATAGTGTTGTGACCTAAGATATAGGTGTCTACTTTCATTGATCTAAGCAAACACCAATTTATATCAACCTCTCGATCGATTTATAAATTAGTGAAGCTCATTTGGTTATTAATTGATTTGTTAGAAGCATGAAGCATAGAAAGAAACACAATACATGAAAGATTTCCATTTACTTCAACGAATGAGTTTACAATAATCAAATAATCAAGTTATACAATCTAAATACAAAATAGAAAACAACATATACAAGGTACCCTAGGCTTGCGAATCTTGTTGTCACTGTCCTCCCGCGGCTGCAACTATCGCTCTAGAGCTCCGCTCCTTCAATCCTAGGCCCAGGGACCCTCCTACATGATGCTCTGCTTCCTCTTATGTGCTTTTGGAAGAAAAATAGGAGAAGTATGGAGAAGATTTGATTTCTGGCCTTAAATAGAAGTTGAGGTGGTCAAAATGGCGGTCAGCGACCAAAAGCTTCGTCCTTGGATTTCCTAAACCGCCTTAGCCTGTTGGTGGTCGTTAGTAGACGATGAGGACGTAGACGATGACGAAGTAGACAATGAGGACGTAGACGATGGAGCAGTGGACATGGAGACGTAGATGATGGGGCAGTGGACGATGGGGACAGTGGACGATTTTTGCCCTTTAAAATTGGATTCTTCATGAATTCTTCCCTACATCAAAAGTCCAAGTTAAACACATGAAATAACTAATATTACACTATTTATTTATAGGCTAAAATTAAGTACTTACTAAATTAATTACTTTGACGAATTAAATGATCAATAATACGAGCATATAGGTCAAATAAGTATCTAAAATAATATCCAAATATACGTAAAAATGACACTTATCAACTTCCCCAACTTAACACTTTGTTTGTCCTCAAACAAAAGGTAATGACTTTCATTCAATATGCATGATATCTGAATCAATAAAACTCAAAATACATAATTTCTCAAGATTTTAAATTGAATGATCCAAATCAGAAATGTACCCAGAATAGAAAACACAAGGACCACCTCAGGTGTCGAAACTAATAATAACAGCCAGGAAAGAATCTAATTTAAGCATATGTGATGTGATTAAAAGCACAAGGGACCACCTCAGGCGCACGGTGTGGTATTCTTCTTGTTCTCTTTTCTCCTTCATCTCAAGTCTCAACTGATTAGTGCTTCTCACACTGTTCTTTCCAGAACCTCAAAAAATGGTAACCATCACTGCTTCTCACACTGTTCTTCCCAATCAACCAACTCCAAAGGGTCATTTATGGCTTTCCGATATGGACCAAGTGGTGCGTCAACGCCACACACCTCTTCTCTACATCTACAAAGCAAAACACGACCAGAATCGCATACAGAAGATGAAGGACTCTCTCAGCAAGATTCTAGTTCACTACTACCCCATAGCTGGCCGGTTGAGCTTCACGGAAAACGGTCGAGCGGAAATCAATTGCAACGCCAAAGGGGTCATATTGCTGGAAGCCGAAACAGCAAAAACATTGGCAGATTTTGGAGACTTCTCACCTTCTGAGTCTACCAAGGAGCTTGTTCCAACAATTGATTATAATCAGCCTGTTGAGGAGCTTCCCCTGTTACTGGTGCAGCTCACACGATTCAATGGTGGTGATGGTGAGGGTTTTGCTGTTGGGGTTGCTTGGTTCCACACTTTGGCTGATGGGTTTGGTGGCACTGCTTTCATCAGCTCATGGGCCAAGTTAGCACGAGGGGACACACTAATGCCCCATGAAATGCCCTTCTTAGATCGAACATTACTCAAATTCTCAAACCCTCCATTGGCACCACGTTTTGAACACAAAGAGCTAAAGCCTCTGCCGCTTATTCTTGGAAGCTCCGATTGCAGTGATCAAAGAAATAAAAGAGTAACTTCGGAATTGTTGAGGCTCACTCCGGAACAAGTAGAGAAGCTGAAGAAGGAGGCTGATGGTGATCTCCCAGAAGGGTCAAGACCTTATAGCAGATTTGAAGTTATTGGTGCGCATATATGGAGATGTGCATCAAAGGCTCGTAAGCTGGATCAGAACCAACCAACTGTGGTTAGGTTCAATGCTGAGAATCGCGGTAGAATGGTTCCGCCTCTGCCTCGTAATTATTTTGGGAATGCTCTAACACAAACAGCAGCAACTGGTTATGTTGGGGAAATCACATCAAAGCCTTTGGGTCATGTTGCTCAGAAGATAAGGGAAGCAATTAGAATGGTGAATGATGAGTTCATAAGGTCACAAATTGACGTTATAAGGAGTCAGGATAATTTGGATGATGCAAGGGCTTTATTTTTAGGTGTTGAAGGTGCTCAATTTGGTGGGAATCCTAATCTTCATCTCACAAGCTGGATGAATATGTCCATGTATGAAGATGATTTTGGTTCGGGAAAACCTGTGTACTTTGGACTAGGATATGTGTCTCCTCATGACAGGGCAATAATTCTTCTGAGCCCAGATGGAGATGGATCTATTATTGTGTTATTGTTCTTCCAAATGGCACACATGCAACTTTTCAAGGAATTCTACTACTCTGATATATGATATATCCACTTCTGACAGGGGAGTTACACTACCGGCTAGGCTATGAAAATTTCACACTCAACAGTCAACATCCCCACAACTACCTTGAGCTTCTTGTGTGTATGTTTGTCTTACATGTGTTCTGCAATTTCCTGTGTTCAATAAATTTACTTTACCATGTAGAAAAACTAAGAGGTTGAAATTGTGTGATTTTCTCTTACGTAACTAACTATATTATTCTGCCTGGGATTTATCACTTACCTTTTCTTTCTAACTCCATCTTTTTCCTAATAGATCACTTATCACCTTTTTCAATTGTCTCTTTTATTTTTATCTCTATCTAAATGTGGGTGAATGTGGAGTGTTAGCAAAACTTTTTCATTCTAGTTTATTGTGTATCTCTCCGTATACATAATATCATGATGATAAATATGCAGGGTATTATTGAGTGGGTTTTGATTATTTACGCTTTATTTTTTCCATAATCTCATTTTTACATAATTTCTCTTTATAATTATCTTATTTTTCTATCGCGTGATAATTTTTCCATAACTCCCCCATTTTTTCTGAATAGTCCAATTTTAGTTTGTATTCAACCCATTATCCACTAAGTGCGTGAAAAATATGGCACCCACACTCCCATAATTTTGCTTCACATTCTTTAGTTGTGTTGTGTGATGGGTAAAACTCTAAATAAAATGTATGCTCTCGGATTTGAATGACTAAGGCTTCTCCTATTGTTATAAAACAACGCCATCGAATTTTAGTGGGTATGTTTGGAAAGCAAAATAAACAATGAGGTCATAAGTGTGAATACTTGCAATTATTGGAGTTATGTATCTCAATCCATTTTGGCTTCCTCTATTGATTGTGGTTTTTAGTTTCAAGAACAAATAACCACCCCCGCCACCACTACCCTCCTCCTCCACCCCACCCCCTGCCACAACCACCACCAACCTCCACCACCATCGTTTTCTTCTTGGTGGAGAAAGAGAATGGATATACGAGTTTGAGATTGCTTCCATGGTGGCAGGGTGGAGGTTGGTCATGGTAGCCATATCGAACGATGCAATGGTGTCTCAGTTGTGCGGTCGGTGTGGCTGTCGTTCTCCTTGTGGGGTGGGCTTGAAAGGGAGGATTTTTAAGGAGGAGGAATTAGGGTTCAGAGAGTAAAAGATGAGATCGTCGTCGATGCTGATGGATTGGAGGGACTCGTTCAGCTAGGGGGCGTGGATTTCGCCATTCCTGTTGAGAGTCTCAAGGAGAGGCATGGAGGAGAAGAAGAAGAAGAGGAGAATAGTAGTAAGTGATAAATAATAAATTTAATTAAATTTAAAAAATATTACTAATATTTTTTATAAAATTAGTATATATTTAAATTATAAATAATTATGTAAGTACATAAATAGTTTTTAATAGGCTTAATTGCAACTTTGGTCCCCCACTAACACGTTTTTCACGATTTTGGTCCCTAATAAAAATAATTACATTTTAGTCCCTAACAAAAGCCTCTGTTAGCATCTTTGGTCTTCCGTCACAATTCCATCCAAAATTTAATGGTTTCTGGAAAAAAATTAATAAAAAATTAAGAAAAACAGAAACCTCAATATGAATGTTCATCATCTTCAAACAACCTTCATCACCATCTTCATAATCTTCCCCAGAAAACACAAAAACTAAACATCTTCATCTCCCAAACATCTCATCTTCTCCATGTTCATCTTCTTCATCTCGACGACATACGTTCACCCTGCTCTATTTCTTAAAAATTCGCCCAACAAAGGGATACAAAACAAATTCACACCTCCCAACCGAAAACCTCATCACCATAAATTAATCACCCAGTTTCCTTTTTCCTTATTTCAGCCATCGATTCTGGGTTAAAATGACGCCTCTGTAGCCATCGCCACCAGATCTGACTCTCACACCCTTGATTTCACAATGGAGTGTGATAAAGTTTCATACTTGGGAACTCACATCTCTCTCCAGATCCAGCGGTTCGAACGTGAGGGCTCCGTTGTTTTTGCAGACACCAAGAGACTATGGCTTCTTTGTGTGGGATGATGAAGCCAAATTCGATAGTGCACAAGGAGAAGCACAAATTGATGTCATCAGAACACTGCACGAATTGGACGATTGGAAGAAGAAGATGGAGGATAGCAGGAGGAAGGTTGCAAAACTACAAAGGAAGCTTGACTATGAAATTTTGAATAAAGACGATACACATCGTTTTGTTGAATACTATACCATGTCTATCGTCTTTTTGAAATTCCAAATCGCGATTCCAGAAGAAGACAACGATGGTAAAATCAAGCAGAGATGGAAGATTCGATGAAGAAATTGAGGGAGGGGGCAGATTCGATGAAGTATTTGGGGGAAGATGATAAGAACAATAAACCTAATTTTGTTCCTCTTCCTTAACAGAACTGATTCTGTTCCTTCTTCCTCTTCAATGTCGAAATAGAGAGAAGGTTAATGGTTTAATTTGGGGGGAAAAGGTGTAAATTAGGGTTAGATGGGAAGGAGATTAATTCAAAGTGAAAATTAGAAAATAAATTTAACTTTTTGGTGCTTTTACGTTATGTGGTAGTGAAGAAGAAAAGAGGGAAATTTGTACTTGAAGGAATTGTTGTTTTGATGGAAGAGAAGAGGATTAAGGGGTTTCCTATCCCCTTTTCTACTTGTTGGTCGATTCTTATGAGAAAGAGAAGAGTTTGGTTGTGTTGTTGATGTTGATGTTGAGAAGAAAATAGAAAAGAATGTTGTTATTGTTAGCGGGTGGAGGATCTGGATTTTTTTAGGTTTTCTTTGGGAAGGTTATGAAGATGAAGTTGAAGGTTGTTTGAAGATGATAAATATTAATATTATTTCTGGGTTTCTGTTTTTATTTTTATTTTTATTAATTTTTATTTTAGAAATCGTTAAATTTTGAATGGAAAACCAAAAATGCTAACGGTGGGCTTTGGTTGGGGACTAAAAATGTAATTTATTTTTACTAGGGATCAAAATCATGAAAAGTGTGTATATGGAGGACCAAAGTTGCAATTAAGTCTTTTAAGTAAGCAATAGCATATGATAATAGAAAATTAGTCCATACTTATTATTAACAAAACAGTATTTATAAGTGTGTAGCCTATTTTAGTGTTAGTGAATGATTGGTTTATATTTTTTATTATATTATATAAACTAAATAATAATATTAACTGAGTAAAAATAAGTGATAAGGAAAAAATGTCTACTTCTATATGAGTAAAACCAATATTTTCATCCTTTATTAGATAATTATTTTTTTTATTAGATTTATGACAACGCTTGAGCATGACTGTTGGCCCAACATTGTTGCATCTCTAGGCTTCACCACTCAAGAGACTGACATATTGGAGGCCTAATGTGATGAGGAGGCTGCTCATTCTCTTCCACCACCACCACTATTAGTTGAGCCTAATAAAGAGTTTATTCCATAATGGATCAAACATTGCCCAACCCCCCATAAAATGGTCCTAAAGTTTTTCTACAATTAATTTCATGGTTTTGAGGGTTGGATTTTGAATTCAACAATGATCACCTTTTTTTTTTGAACACCTTTTTTTTTGCGAAATTTTTTGTGTGTTCTTCTGCGGACTTTGCACATAAAAAATATTCACAAGAAATATTCGTAAGAAAATCCGCAGGAAAGTTTTGATATAACAGTTTTCGTAAAAAGATTCGCAGGAAAATAAATTTGTAGTAAAATTTGCAAAAAAAAAGAAAATCCGCAGAAAATCACTTTGTGTGGGTTATAAACCGTTGTTAAATAACCGAAGCAAAATCCGCAAGAAACAAAGGTGTTTTTTTATGTCCCACTATTTCGGTGCCCGGTACTTAAATATTCTTGCGGATTTACCTACCAAATGTTCCTGTCGGATTTATCTTTAACTGTTCCTGTAGAATTACCTACGAAACGTACATGTGGACTTATTGCAGATTTTTCTATTAACACTTCCTACGAATCTATAGTGTTACAAAAGAAAAGCCGCCACCCCCTGGTGTTTCTCCTTTATAGTGGCTTTTTTTCCCACAATATGTGGGTCTTTACCACAATAGATGGTTTTGCTACCCAAATAAGTGAGTTTCTCTACCTTATCACCTCCACATTCGCTGTCGTTTCGTCTCTGTTACCGCTTGTGCTGCTATCTCCACCACTTCCATCACTTCCTTTGTCGCCCCTATCTCCGCCTTTACCGAGTCCATCTGCCTCCTCAGCTTTCTTCTCTTAATTGTTTAATTTGGTTTGTACATAAGCCTCTCTCTTATCTCCGTGTTCTTAATGTTTTCGGTTTGACCCATTTTTATGTATCAGCTAGATGTTTTTGCTTGAGTATGGATACTTGTTCTTAATTTACTTATTTGTTTGCATTGATATGTCGCTCTTTGGGATTTTATTCTCACATGTAAGTGTCTCTCCGCAACTCTTTGACAAAAGAAAACTAGCAGGGATGTTGCAACTTCAAAAGATATTGTAGTTTCAACAATTATAAATGAAGGGAAATGCCGGTGCAGGCAAAGGATAAATAAAAAAAACAACCCTGTAAGCACATCATATCAAAAGCTTGAAAGCTCTCAGTGAGGACAAGGATGCGTGAAAAAACATAAAAGATAAAGCAAACAAAACTGCACTAGTTAATTTCTTATTTATTGTAAACCAAAGTAATGTTGTGCCTTTATGGAACAATCACTTTATTAGGCTCAACTACTGATAGTGGTGGTGGTGGTGAATGAGCAGCAGCAGCAGCCTCCTCATCACAATAGCCCTCCAAGATGTCAGTCTCTTGAGTGGTGAAGCCTAGAGAGCTAACAATGTTGGGCCAACAGTCATGCTCAATTACCCTAATTCCTTGGCAACAAGCATTGCCTATGTAAGTCTCACCATTCAGAAAAAACGCTATAATTTCACCACTACATGCTTGAAGCTGCATCAGTGACTCCCAACAGTTACCACTGTTCAGCTTCATCAACCTCACTGCAAGGCTCGATGTAGGTGGGTTGGAGAGTGATCTCGATTCAACCACAGATGCTGCTGAAACCAAAATTGTTGCAGTGATCACAAAAGGAACAAGAAAATAAATTTTGGTAGGGGAAGCCATTTTAGACTTTGGTGTGAAAACTTGCTTAGTGTGATGGATGGTTTTGGCGAAAACTTGCTTAGGGTTTATATAGGAACTAACTTAGGAAGTGGAGTGTATAGTAACAGTTGTTATGTGGGGGAGATGAAGCATGAGAATTATAAGTAAGTTTGTAGTGGTTACTTAAGAAAAGTTAATGAGACCGCTGAGGATGTTCATCTTCTGTGTATTGGAAGATCAAGATTAATTTGTGGCATTTAAATGTCAATTGATGATAAGGGTCTATGTTTCTTCTTCATAACTCGATTGAAGAGATCAATCAATTCATACATATCAACCCAACCGTTCTCTGACCTTTAGGATGGTAAGGGATATAGGTGGGAATAGGCGGGATGAGTTAGACTTTAGCTCTTTGCATATACTTGATAATTTTAGGGTTAGTTGAGCTTTTGATCATCTTCTTGTCGTGATAGTGCAAACTGAGTCACTGTGTTTTAAAATAAGGGATTGGAGCCCCTAACATTTCTTTCTGCTTTATTTTTATTCATTTGTCTATGTTTATGTGGCACCAAAAGTAGTGATGCGGATGTGATGTATGGGCTTGAGACTTATAATGTGGCATTTTTTAATGACTAGGAAGGTCATGTGTAAGTCACATGATCTTGTCCTTCACAATCTTTTTTTAAAATAAAGTTTATTATTTTTTTATCCTAATCCTAATTTTTTTCTTCTCATCCCCTACTTACCCGCCACCGCACCTCTCCCCAAATTTGCAACCATCTCTATCCACCCGCCTCAAATCCTTGCAATCCAAATAAGTCCATAAAATCAAAGTTCCAAATTCATGTTTTATGGGGCAACTCAAAAACATTGTTTCTCCTCCTCTTCTTCTTCTCCTCGATGCCTCTCCTTGAGACTCTCAACAGGAAGGACGAAATCCACGCCTCCTAGCTGAACGAGTCCCTCCAATACATCAGCATCGACGACGACAACCTCATCTTCTACTCTCTGAACCCTAATTCCTTCTCCCTCAAAATCCTCCCTTACAATCAATAGAGGAAGCCAAAATGGATTGAGATACATACCTCCAATCATTGCAAGTATTCACACCTATGACCTCATTGTCTATTTTGCTTTCCAAACTTACTCACTAAAATTCGATGGTGTTGTTTTATAACAATAGGAGAAGCCTTAGTCATCCAAATCCGAGAGCATACATTTTATTTATAGAGTTTTGCCCATCACACAACACAACTAAAGAATGTGAAGCAAAATTATGGGAGTGTGGGTGCCATATTTTTCACGCACTTAGTGGATAGGTTGAATAAAAACTAAAATTGGACTATTCAGAAAGGGGGAGTAAAAATGGGGAGTTATGGAAAAATTATCACGATGTGATAAAAAAAATAAGAGAGTTATAAAGAGAAATTATGTAAAAATGAGATTATAGAGAAAATAAGGCGTAAATAATCAAAACCCACTCAATAATAGATACACAATAAACTAGAATGGAAAGAGTTTTGTTAACACTCCACATTCACCCACATTTAGATAGAGATAAAAATAAAAGAGACAATTGAAAAATGTGATGAGTGATCTATTAGGAAAAAGATGGAGTTAGAAAGAAAAAGTAAGTGAAAAGATGATAGAAGATAATCCGAGTGTGAAATCCCAGGCAGAATAATATGGAGTAGTTAGTAACGTAAGAGAAAATCACACAATTTCAACCTCTTAGTTTTTCTACATGGTAAAGTAAATTTATTGAACACAGGAAATTGCAGAACACATGTAAGACAAACATATACACAAGAAGCTCAAGGTAGTTGTGGTGATGTTGAGTGTGAAATTTTCATAGCCTAGCCGGTAATGTAACTCCCCCGCCAGAAGTGGATATATCAGAGTAGAAGAATTCCTTGAAAAGTTGCATGTGTGCCATTTGGAAGAACAATAACACAATAATAGATCCATCTCCATCTGGGCTCAGAAGAGTTATTGCCCTGTCATGAGGAGACACATATCCTAGTCCAAAGTACACAGGTTTTCCCCAACCAAAATCAACTTCATACAGGGACATATTCATCCAGCTTGTGAGATGAAGATTAGGATTCCCACCAAATTGAGCACCTTCAACACCTAAAAATAAAGCCCTTGCATCATCCAAGTTCTCCTGACTCCTTATAACATCAATTTGTGACCTTATGAACTCATCATTCACCATCCCAATTGCTTCCCTTATCTTCTGAGCAACATGACCCAAAGGCTTTGATGTGATTTCCCCAACATAACCAGTTGCTGCTGTTTGTGTTAGAGCATTCCCAAAATAATTACGAGGCAGAGGCGGAACCATTCTACCGCGATTCTCAGCATTGAACCTAACCACAGTTGGTTGGTTCTGATCCAGCTTACGAGCCTTTGATGCACATCTCCATATATGCGCACCAATAACTTCAAATCTGCTATAAGGTCTTGACCCTTCTGGGAGATCACCATCAGCCTCCTTCTTCAGCTTCTCTACTTGTTCCGGAGTGAGCCTCAACAATTCCGAAGTTACTCTTTTATTTCTTTGATCACTGCAATCGGAGCTTCCAAGAATAAGCGGCAGAGGCTTTAGCTCTTCGTGTTCAAAACGTGGTGCCAATGGAGGGTTTGAGAATTTGAGTAATGTTCGATCTAAGAAGGGCATTTCATGGGGCATTAGTGTGTCCCCTCGTGCTAACTTCGCCCATGAGCTGATGAAACCAGAGCAACCAACCCCATCAGACAAAGTGTGGAACCAAGCAACCCCAACAGCAAGACCCTCACCATCACCACCATTGAATCGTGTGAGCTGCACCAGTAACAAGGGAAGCTCCTCAACAGGCTGATTATAATCAATTGTTGGAACAAGCTCCTTGGTAGACTCAGAAGGTGAGAAGTCTCCAAAATCTGCCAATGTTTTTGCTGTTTCGGCTTCCAGCAATATGGCCCCTTTGGCGTTGCAATTGATTTCCACTCGACCGTTTTCCGTGAAGCTCAACCGGCCAGCTATGGGGTAGTAGTGAACTAGAATCTTGCTGAGAGAGTCCTTCATCTTCTGTATGCGATTCTGGTCGTGTTTTGCTTTGTAGATGTAGAGAAGAGGTGTGTGGCGTTGACGCACCACTTGGTCCATATCGGACAGCCATAAATGACCCTTTGGAGTTGGTTGATTGGGAAGAACAGTGTGAGAAGCAGTAATGGTTACCATTTTTTGAGGTTCTGGAAAGAACAGTGTGAGAAGCACTAATCAGTAATCAGTTGAGATGAAGGAGAAATCGAAGGAGAAAGAGAACAAGAACAGTACCACACCGTCTTCGGCTATAGTCCACCGACGTACGAAGTCATCGTTGTGCCTCCACCGCTACAAACCTCCGTGCACCCGGAGCCACTGTTTTTTCCTTTCCCCTTTCTCCTTCTTCCACCACCTCTCCCGTTTTCTGTTTTTCATTACAGGCAAACCCTTCGATCAAAACGATGTTGAATCTTTTTTTGTCGTTTCCATCTTATTTTTATATTTTTAAATCAAGATGTAATGTTGTTTCAGGGATCAGCTACACATGAGCCGCGCCTGCTGCATAAAGTTGGGTTAATGGTTTGAGATGTTTTTGAGTTTGTACCAATGTTTGCGATAGGTCCCTTGCCAGAAAAAAGTTTGCAATAAGTTCCTCAGTTTGCACCAAGTTTGTGTTTTGTCCCTGCAGGAGATCGAAGCTTCGACGAGGACATACGTGGCGTGCTGACTGTATTAATGATGCTGACGTGGAATTTTTATTTATTTTTTTAGAGATGCCACGTAATAAAATCATTTTAAAAAAAACAATTTAACTTTTAAAAAAACCCCAAATTAACCCCAATAATCCCTAATCCCCCTAAATCAATTCTGAATTTTAACTTAGAAACCCCCCAAATCACAAATACAGATTCTGAATTCCTCTTCTTTTTTCTCGTTCCGGGGTTCTTCTCCGTCCATTGTTGCTGATTTGATCTCTGAAAGTGACAATCTCATAGGCACCTTATTGTTTGTCTGAAATCTACAACTCTGACCTTCCCTTACAATAACACCCTTTTACTTTATCACACAGATTACTGCTGCAAATGCTGACACTACAAATGCTGCTATACATCCTAATCCAAGAGCATCTTCCCAAAGCTTTTCCTCCTGTTGTTTCCACCATTGTTTTTCTTGGTGGATGTGGTTGAATCTGAATCCTCCCCAAGGTAACACAAGAAACAGTCACCTTCTTCCACATTATCCATAGGACTCACTGAATTGGAGTAACTCAGAGTCTTGAACTAAAATAAGAGAATAAAAGTTAATAAATCGAAAAAGGGGAAACCTGGTAAACAAGAGGGAACAGTGTGATAGTTAAAACCCTAATGGAAAGTTGTGGGAGAATCCCATTCCCAAACCAGTTCAAGGATGGGGGCGTGCTCACATAGACGGAAGGAAGGGGGACTCACTGAATTGGAGTAACTCAGAGTCTTGAACTAAAATAGGAGAAGAAAAGTTAATAAATCGAAAAAGGGGAAACCTGGTAAATAAGAGGGAACAGTGTGATAGTTAAACCCCTAATGGAAAGTTGTGGGAGAATCCCATTCCCAAACCAGTTCAAGGATGGGGGCGTGCTCACAGAGATGGAAGGAAGGGGGACTCACTAAATTGGAGTAACTCAGAGTCTTGAACTAAAATAAGAGAAGAAAAGTTAATAAATCGAAAAAAGGGAAACCTGGTAAACAAGAAGGAACAGTGTGATATGGAAATGGTGGTGGGCATGAAGAAGAAGAAGAAGAAGAAGAAGAAGAAGAAGAAGAAGAAGAAACTTGGTGCAAACTGAGGGACCTATTGCAAACTTTTTTCCGGCGAGGGACCTATCGCAAACATTGGTACAAACTCAAGGACCTCTCAAACCATTAACCCTAAAAAGTTTGAAAAATCTCTCTCACCCCAGTTCACCCCTTTTAAATGTGAAATTTTCATATTATTAGATTTTGGGACATTTTCATCTCAACATATAAATTAGGTTAAGAGTTGAGGATTACCTTTCCATACATAAGGATTATCTCGACAATATCTCTCACGAGCGGAGCTAGACATCTGGAGCTTGGAATATACATGAATGAACATTTGCGGGTGCCCATAAACGAGAGGTCTCGACCAACTAACAAATCTAAATAGGCTTTGATACCAATTTAAAATTTGCAAGACCTAACTCAACTCAAAACTAACTCAAGAGTTGATGATTACCTTCTCATATATAATAACTATCTTTTGGAATTAGAGCTTAGCTTTTGGGTTGAGTTAGACCTCTCAAATTCTAAAATGGAATTAAAGTCTCTTTGACTTAGTGGTCTAGAGTTCGATCTCTGCCGCCTCCAATTCTTCTAATAAAAAAAGAAGTTGAATTTCACACGTGGTAGATGGGTCTGTGCATGTTATGTGCTTCAAGCCCAAATGACTCTTGTGTGATGGGGCATGTTAGAATATAATGTAAAACTATTCATGTGGTCCTTACTCAAGAGTTTAAACTTTTGGGAAAATTGGTTGTTTGACACATACATTCACACTTTTTTTTCTCTTACATCTCATTTTCATTCTCTTTATCTTCTTATATCTCTCTTCTTTTCTTATCACACCACCTATCATATCTCTCGGAACTCGCTCTCATTTCTTCATATTTTCTTGAAGTGTTGGTGGAATTCATATGTAAATTAACATAAATTTATTCGTGAAATAATTAGCATGTTCAATCGTGGGGTGCATGAAAATTTCTTCATTCGGTCATGAGATAACTATAAAACTACAGTTAAAAAAAAAAGAGATAGCTATAAAACTAAAACGGTTAAATATGTTGCATGTCTCTCACATATAAAGTGAAACCTAAATTGGTCATTAGTAAATTTTTACATAGCTTTTGATCCCTTAAATATTTTTTAAATTCAAAATAGTCGTTATGGCGTCACAATGCTTACATGGGTTAATTTTTGCCAAGTCACTGGTCTACGTGGCAATCCTAATCAGATGAAGATTGTCCACATGGAATGGTTAGAGATTTTACCGATGACTTTGCCCATCGACAAAATTCTCCTCCAATTTTTCTCGCCACTTACGGACAATAAGGTTCTTGTGAAATCTTCTTGCCACTAAGCGCCACTTACCGACGACAGTGACCATCGAGAAATTGATATTTTTTGGAAATTGGAGTTTCAATAATTCGGTTACTTACAGATAAATTTGTGGCCTATAGTAATAGGTCGTCAATAAATGAATTGTTTCTTTTAGTGAATGTATATATGAAGTTTCTAAGTTGTGTTTTTAAGCACCAACGTACAAGCAGGTTTTAGTGGGGTGAGAGTTTCCTCCTCAATGATTGAGTTAAGTGTAATGTAGATGATTCTGTTAGAGGATCTCTTAATTTAACGGGATGTGGAGGTGTGTGCAGAAATACGTCTGGTGATGAATTTTGTTTTTGGAATTTGAGAGCATCAAATGTGCTTTGTGCTGAATTTTAGACAATCTAGTCAGTGCCCACTTTAGCTTTGGAAAGAGAGTATAAAGGTTTGAAAAGAAAAAAAAAGAGTGTAGAGGAGTTATTCTGAAATAGCAATTCACCAAGGTTGTGGTCAATTTCACCCGTATACTTCTATGGTTAACCAAGTTCGAGTTTGGTGTTCGAGGGATTAAATGATTCGCTCCTATTATATTTCATCGGAGTCCAACATAGTGACTAATTTGTTGGCATTGAAATCTCATGATTCGAGTATAAATTTGCATTTGAGGAGCCGCGTGGAGATGTGGGGATTTAATATTTCTTGATTATACTAGAGTGTCATTCCCGAAATCTATTTTAGTTATCAAAAATATTCCAAGGTCCATTTTCCTTTGAGTTTCTTTGTTTAGGTTTTTTTTAAAAATAAAATAAAATAAGCGCTTAATGTTTTGCTAAAAAAAATTATGAAGGGATTAGAACCACACATCCTTTATATCATCATAGGGACTAAAAATTCAACTAAACCTAAGTTTAAGTTATGATTAACGTAAAGTAATTAAGTTATGATCACTGTACGAGATACATATCAAATTCACACGCCTAGCACAGTAGTCTTTCTTGTTGCCCCTGTCTCTTTCGCGTACCCGAACTCATTTGAGCAGATCTCACTCACTCTGTTCGGTGCAGCAGAGAGAAAGAGAGGAGAGAACATGGCGGTGATGGCGGTTCATCAATTCGCACAATGTATCACTTGCCACGCTTGGAGCCCCGATCAATCCAGTAATAACCATTCCACTACTCCTCTTTCTCTCTCCTCCCCGTCGATTTTCTCTTCTGTTTATTTTTCCCTGTTTGGTTACCTACAAAATGTTATCGTTTCGAATTTCCATGGACGAAGATTGTGAGAAAACGGATCGCGCCTTTTTTTCTCTATGAGTTTTAGGAATTTTGGTTCGAAGTTGGTTTGGTTTTGTTGTTTTCTTCCTTTCATTGACGGTTTTTGGAGTCGAATACATTTGAAGATGCGATCATGATTGGATCTGATAAATCAAACGAAGTATATAGTAATTGGAAGCCTTCTGCGCGAACCTTGTTCGGTGATGAAGTTGGTGATTTTCATGTGCCACGTTTTTTTTTTTCTGTTGATTTAAGCAGCGCTTGGATTTCTAAAAGTTGAGGAAAAGATTAAATTGGCTATTTGTAACTCGTTTGATCATTTTGACAATCAGTTTGAGTAAATTCATTTCCATTTTGAGCCTGATTTGAATATATTTGTCGAGCTGTTCGAGTTTTAGATGAACTAGTGTGCTTTCTAATTTTAGGAGAGTGTTGAGTTTAAGGGGGAAGACAATAGAAATGGTTAACTTATTGTTCACGGGAATCCAGGAATGTCTTGAAGAACTTGAGTGAGAGGAAGGTACTAGAAGTTCTGGACATTTAGCATTGTATAGTCTAATAATGTGTGTACTTAGTGTGCATTGAAATGTTTGGTTAGGGGAGAAATTGAGAGGTTCAGTTATGAGTTTCGTTCCCTTTGTTAATATTGGGTTATCTAGTTTAAGTTACTTTTTGTGACCAAATTGATGACTCTGCCCCAACACATAATTGCTGTAAATTTCATGTAATACTAATAGTGGAAATAATTGAGATGTTTCTGTTTTTTTTCTCTCTTTCTAATACTATTATGTTTTATTGTTTCATGAATAAGGTGTGCTAACATTTGAGCATTTTTATACATCATATTAAGGGTTAAATTGAAAAATACAGTTTACGGTTCTTACTCTAACAAAACCATTTTTTGGTTGTCTTAAAGGCATATGATTGCAGCTTTTACGAATTCTTCAAATAATATATTTATCTCCTTTTGTAGTGGTCGCATTATGTCCAAACAATAATGAAGTGCACATATATAGATTGGTGGAAGACAAATGGGAAAAGGTGCATGTTCTTCAGAAGGTATTGCCCTAGCATTCTTTCCCTTTTATTGATTAAAATAGATATTAGTTCTATATTCTTTTATATCTTCTGGATGTATGCACAATTATAAAGATTTAAAACTGATATTTTTGGTGCTTATAAGTTGATCACTCATGTGAGAAATGCTTGAACAGGTAAGAAGAATGAAAGCAAGTGTTTCTGCAATTAGTCGAATTCTATTTTCAATGCATCTTATACTGTTCTACTGTTCTATGAACTAATTTCTGAGTCTACTAGCACTCATTCTTTGGTCATGAAGTCTTGTGGTGCTCAACCACTGATGGTGTAGAGGGAAATATTAGTTAATGATATACCCAGTCATGCTTGCTTGTCTTTGGTATGTTTAATTGTTAGCTTTCGCGATTTCAATCCCTGCTAGGATTACCTGAAGAATTGAGAAATTTGTGAGGGATTTGCCTGTCCTTTATTAATTGTTATCTTCTGACTACACAATTCCACTGTTCAAAATTTGTCATTTTCTAGCCTTCTAGGATCCACTTTTTCCTAGATTTTCTGTTTTGTAGGAAGGTCAGAGAGACTTAAATTGCAACCTTTACTCGCTACTTGACTTTGATATGTTGTTGAATAGCTTTCTATGCTGTTTTGTACTGAATTTTTCATCTAACAAAAGAGTGTTCGCGATCCTGAATTTACTTTAAAGTTTAAAAAAACATTGAACTAGGGCATCTTATTAGTTTTATGTATGTAATCTCTAGCACTCAATAATTAAGTCATGGCTCATGAGCCTCATGGCTAAGGTTGGACCTATCTGATGTAGTCTCATTTTTATAGCATTTGCATAGATATTTATTTTTATTGTATATTTATGTCTGACATGTTGAACAGACTTTCAATTTGCTTGTCTTTAGTCAAATATCGTTTTCATAAAGAAATGACAAGGAGAATTCATACATGTCTTATCAATATGTAATGACATGCCAATCAAGGTTGACAAAGTCAAGATCTTACCTAGAATAGGAAAGGCGTAAGTCATGTAAATTGTGTGATCATAACATGGATTGTAAGATCCTACCCTAAATACAAAATTATATTCAAACATACACATATGCACATAGGATTTATTGTAGTGATGTAGTACATACATTACATTGTTGCCTTCGGGCATCACTACTGCATTCATATATTACTATATATGTATCACTGTACTGTAGTCTCAGTCTCCAAGGTGTCATGACAGCTCTCAGTTAAGGAGATGGGTTTAATAAGGTTTCTGTTATCAGTTATAACAGAAACAGTTAGGCTTGGAATCCTAATCTATAACAAAATACTGAAATACATTTTCAGACTTTGCTCAATTCTCTCACAGATATTTTCGCTTTCGTTTTTCCTAATGCATTTTTGTTTTGAAGGAGCAGATAATTTGGTTGGATAATTTATGAATAGTTTCTAAGCAATTTCTTGGTTTGATTTTTCACAGCATGACCAGGTAGTTTCTGGGATAGATTGGAGTGCGAGATCAAATAGAATAGTCACTGCATCACATGATCGGAATTCGTAAGTGCCTGTGCGGTTTAGAACATTAAAGTTATTACCCTTGGTTTTGGTGATTTTTTAGCATTGCTAATTTCTTCTTTATACATATTGATCACAAGTTAAATTAGAAACCATCTGCTCTTTCTGTAGATATGTCTGGAACCTAGAAGGATCAGAATGGGTGCCAACTCTTGTTATCCTTAGGCTAAACCGTGCTGCTCTTTGTGTTCAGTGGAGTCCAAAAGGTATGAAGCATATTGCCATGTCCTAGTTCCTCTCTTTTCTTATGTAAAGTTCTTCTCTTCTTATGTAACGATATGCTTATGAAGTCATGAAACTTTATGGTGGTGTAGTATTATATGTTATCATTTCTTTTCTGGCTCAAGTCCTTTTAAGTCTTATGTGTAATGTTATTATTGGAGGTTTTATCTTTTTACCCTTCCCTAGGCAGATGCTTGCTCTTTCTATATGAAATAATTACTTGTATCTTCAAAAGTTATATGTTCTAATGCATTTTCTAATTCTGTTTTGGTAGAGAACAAGTTCGCAGTGGGAAGTGGAGCCAAAACTGTTTGTATATGCTATTATGAGCAGGAAAACAACTGGTCTGTCAGCGTTTCTTTGCACTTTATTTACTAAGTTTATTTGCATCCTGGCAATATGTTGGTTATGCTTAGTTTTTTTTTTTTCCTTTTTTTTTTGTGTTTTCACTTCGGATGCACTTTATATTTGCTTAGACCATAGTTTTGAGTCTTGACTGTATAAAGACACCTAGTGCCATAATGCAATATAATCTTCTTTTTGTGGAACAGCTGGTTCGTAATATGAATGTTTTTCTAAGATATAGGGAATATTAAAATATAACTTTTGTGTTCAACATGGCTATTTCTTATCAAAAGTAAGTGAGAATGTGACTGAAGAAAATAGAGATAAGAAAATGATGCAGCATCTGATGGACCATTGTGATCAGAGACTGATGGATCATTTAGATGACAAGTTCTGTGACAAAATTAACAATGAATTCAATAATTGCAGCAACCTGTATACTGTCTGTGATGATACTAATTTCAATTGGCTTACATGATCAATTGTTTATTGCTTTTGAGACCTGTTATGATACCTTAGTTCATTTGACATTCATGTTTATTTTAGACTTTCCTTGTGTCACTTTATTTGTTTAAGACTTGATATTTCACTTCTTAGTTCATTTGAAAATTGAGAGCTATATTGATTTTAGTCAAGACTTGTTATGTTTAATGAATTTTCCATTTCTTATCTTGGCATTATTTTTGCATGCGAAACTTTCCTCCACTTATGACAGACCCACAGATTCAAATCCATTCATTATTTGGTTGGATTGTATTAGCTTGAAAGAAAACATATTTCCTTAACTTGGCCCACTCCAATCCGCTGTTGTATGAGCTGTTTGGGTCGAAAAGTGGCCCTAAACTCAACCCAATCCATAGATCCCTAGTTTTTTTTTTTTTTGAACTAAATAGATCCCCAGGTGATATAGTTGGAGCGTAAGTTTAAAATTTCAACACACTGTTAGGATCTAATTATTTTATTTTTATCTTTTTAAGTTTAGAGCCTATCTTAAGAGATCTTTTATTTTGGGGTTGGATTATCTTTTATATTAAGAGTATATTTTACTTTAGGAATTATCTTGTATGTTATTAGGTAGTCTATCTTTATTTTCTTAGGGGTTAAGTTTTTTTGTTATTAGGATTAGTTATTATAAATAGGAGTAGAGTCATTAGGAGTTTTTCATGATTTGAGAATTATTGAGTTGTAAAGGGAACCAACCCTATTGGAGAGGATCCAGCCTCTTGGTTCTAACTTCTAAGAGGATCCAGCCTCTTGGTTCTTATGTATCTTTTAATTTAATAATATCAGTTTTTTATCCAGAAAATACCAAAAATATTTCTATTTCCTCTTCATTTATTCCCTTTTTGATGTTAGGATTTTTCCAATCCTAACACACTGCATGGGTTTTTTTAATTGTTAATTTTATATATGTGTATCTCTTATGCAGGTGGGTCAGCAAACTTATAAGGAAAAGACATGACTCTTCAGTGACAAGTGTTTCATGGCATCCCAATAATGTTAGCATTCTATATGGAGTGTTTTTGTTAGTGATAATAGTTAGTAAAAGCCTGTTTTAGCTTGTATGATGCACTTGCTTGGCATTTTGTAAGATTCACCATAATGATTGAAATTTATTGTTTATGGCTAGTAAAGGTGGAAGTTTCTTTACTTGTGTGTTTTTATTATATATATATTTTTAATCTCAACATTTCAAATATACAATTCTTGTTTTTCCTCTGTTTTCTAAATTTTCCTTTTGTGTATTATTTCAGTTAGATCATGTTTGGTCTGTTAAATAATTTTAGCTTCACAATCAAGTAAAAACGATTATTAGAGAGAAATTTGGAGTAGCTCTCATTGTAGAAAAGATGGTAGAGTCTGACCATAGGTGGTTTGGCATGTAATGAGAAGACCCATAAAACACTAGTTAGGAGAGCTGACCAAATTGACGGCAGTCCCATATCTTGATTTAGAGAGATGAAGAAAAATTGTAGGCCAAATCATTAAGAGAAATTTAGCGATAAACCATTTACTTTTTAAATTTAATACATGACATAGCTATATGACATCTTTGCATGATTTGTCATCCATGAAACCGACCCCATCAAATGAGACCAAGACTTGGTTGTTGTTGATCAAATGTTAGATAATGTTCTTAAAGAAATATGTGTCGGTTTGTGATATAATGTAAATAAAACTTATGCTCAACATCTGTTAATTTTTCTTCTTTTTCTTTATCGACTGCAGATTCTTCTTGCAACAACATCTACGGATGGGAAATGCCGTGTATTTTCCACCTTTATAAAAGGCGTCGATGCAAAGTATGATGAAGCAACTCTAAATGTGGTTGACTTTTTCTGTTTATATTTATGATTATGTTTACGTTTGCATGTTGAATTGGCACAGGGATTCAGTAAAGGGTACTTTGTCAGATTCGAAATTTGGAGAGGTTCATTTTTAGCTCTCATTCCTCATGTAAATTTTTTATATTGTTTCTATGCTTGAGGACATATTTGTCAAGGTACACACATTTGTTGACTCTTTGTATCCGATAATAAAGGCTGATACGAAGAAATGACTCGAAACTCTTGATGCCCTCTGCCTCTCTCCTCCCCAAATATCTGTTCTTTGTTTTTGATGAGGTTGTCAGAGGGAATTGTGGCCAATGGTATTGAAATGTTGCTTTCCTTCCATATGAGTTATCATACAGATAACTGATGGCCTATACACCAACAAATAGGAAACAAACAATAAGATTTATGAACTTAATAAATAGTTACGGCCGATATTTACTAAATTTTATACATGTACTAAATACATCGCTTATGAATTAATTTATATATCCTATAGATAATATTATTCACCTGTTGTTGATCAGAAAGTTGAAATTGAGTTGAAACTGACATAATGTCTTCTTTTACTGTTTGCTTGGTTCAATTGGGGGTAGGGGGAGGGATGAGAGGGGAGAAATTTTAATTCTTATCATATTTGGTTAAGAGGAGGGAATGGGTCGTGAAGGTGAGGGGAAATGATCCCTTTTGTGTTTGGTTCATGAGAGGAGGAGAGGGATTTGGAAACCAGTTTACTTTAGTTGCCCTTACTTTACAAATACAGTCTGAAGTTTTAAAACATGAGAAGGGGTATTTTTGTCAAACAAAATATTTCCCCTCCAAATCCCCCATCTTTGGAGGGGAGACAAAATTGAGTTATGAGGGGTTTTAACCCCCTCTATTCCCCTCCCCTCCCCTCCTAAAATTTAAACCAAACATGAAAAGTTTAAAAAATCCCTCCTTTCCCCTCCATTCCTCTCCAACCAAACATAAATGTTGTCCAGATCTATATATTTTGTGGTTCCTGCATTCAGTATCTTTTTAGCATATTGATCAATGACTGAATGCTTCTGAAAGATTTGGTTTGTATAAGATTATAGCAACAAACTGAATAAAGGTTTTTAATTAGTTTTCTTTCTAACAATTTTTCTTCCATCTCCAAAAATTAGAAAATAGAGAAAGGTAATAGAAGACCTGTTGGTTCTCTGTAGCTTCTGCTTATAGTATTTTTCTTGGGTAACAGTTAATTGTTCAGCTTGATCTCTCGTCATCTTGGACATTTGGAGTCAAGTGGTCACCAAGTGGCAATACTCTAGCTTATGTAGGTGAGATAATTTTCTCCTCTGGCTGATTTTATACTTGTGTTGCTGAAGCTAATGTAGCCAGCTATATGTTTCTTTTTGTCTGTTTCATTTCTCTTCTTTCTAAAGTCGAAGAGTTCAAGATTGCTTAATGTGAGCTTCCACTGAGGTTTAGTTATTAAAAGAATATTAGAAAAATGTATTGGTATTAATAGATTTTCATGGTGCACAGAGATTTTATTAATCTATCTTAACCAATTTGTATTTATGTTTTTTTGAAAAAAACATATTGGGGTCAAATTTCGATAAAATTATGGGTGCTTCTAAATCATTGTAGCCTATTATGCCAATTTATGTTTTTACTTTTGACTAACTGTGTTTATTGCTACTATACAGGTCATAATTCTATGATATATTTTGTTGATGATGTTGGTCCTTCTCCTTTGGCACAAAATGTCGTGTTCCGTGATTTGCCTCTTCGTGATGTGGGTCAGCATCCATTCTTTCTAATCATTTTTAGTTTCTCACAGTCTTCTTTGTCGATGATTTACTGATTTTTTCTGCAATCGGTGGGTCACTGTATGAATTGTTTTCAGGTACTATTTGTTTCTGAGAGAACTGTAATAGGTGTGGGATTCGACTGTAACCCGATGGTATTTGCTGCTGATGAAAGAGGAATTTGGTATGTGGAAATTCAGATATTTCTATGTTAGGGTGTAATCAGTGTCGCCTGGCCAACTTGCATGCAATCTTTCTACTAGAAACAGTCAAATAGACATTAATCACATTATCAAGGCTTTTCATCTCTTAATTATGTTACTTTGAATTCTCTTTCCGGGTGGAAAAGAAGTGCCTACTTTGGTTCCTTGATTATTTCTTCTTTTTGATTTTTTTCTCTAGGACTTTTATCAGATATCTTGGGGAACGGAAAACAGCATCTTCGGGATCAACATATGGTTCACAGGTAACATTTCTTAAAAAGGGTTCTTCAATATACAGCTTTGGGAAACTCAATCTCCAGTTGGAAATCAAATTCATCAATGTTATTAAATGTCTAACATTGAGATAACTAATAAAGTTGTGGCATGATACTAACTTGATTTTGAGATAATTCCCGATCCTTCAAACACAAGTTTAAACTTAAAACATAAATGAGAGAGAATAAAAGGAAATATCGGGGGGGGGGGGGGGGGGAAGCTGTCAGCTTGAGGGGCCATCAGTTCCATTTGGATGCCTAATGAAGAGGTTCTAATCATTAGATTTAGCTGAAACCCACAAGTTTTTTAAGCTATTACTTTTGCCAACAGAGAGATGCATGGATAAGGATCTCTAGTCGACACCCTTTTAAGGGTAATGGAACTTTTTTTGAGAAAATTGGAAAAAAAAACTAGCAGAGGATATGATATGATGTCCTCTAAATCACTTAGTTGATTGGCATAAGGGTCACTGATTGTAGCTATTTCTGTTGTGCATGTCATTTCTGTTAATGCTGTTAACTTGCTCTGTTTTTCCCATTTATTAAAGTCTGTTTTTCAATCAGTTTTCTGAAGCATTTGGGAAGTTCTATGGCCAATCCAAGCATGGAGTGAGCAATGATGCAGTTGATACTTCAAGAACACGTGGAGCTGTTCATGAAAACTGTATAAAGTATATATCTCCCTCAATATCCCCGTACTATTTCCCTTGTAAATGCCCTTTTAATTTTTTTCAATGTTGCAATGTGGTTGCACGTTTTCCTTTCTGCTCTATTAATTTGACTTTCTCTTACCCATAATACACCGTAAGAGTTCGACTGACATTGAGCTCGGATCAACTTATGAACTGTTAATGACTGGTGGATTTCTTGGGTTTGTAGTTCTATCATTCCTCTTGGGGAGCATGGGACATTGACAAGGCGTTTCAGCACATCAGGTTAGTCAATGCTAGAAACATGAAATTTTGTTATTTTTTGTGCTGATAAATTTGTTATTTTTTGTGCTTTGGCTAATGCTCACTCCTTGAAATGAAACTACAGGTTTGGATGGAAGAATTGTTTTATGGGATTTGGAAAATGAGCAAGACATATTGGAATTATAAGCTCATTAGTAGATTGTCTCATCTTCGTGGTAAAGTCTCTGGAGGTTATTATCGCATGCAGCATATTATACCTTGTAGATTAATTTGGTTTTGGTTGTGAAAGCAATTGAAGTTATCCGTAATCATTGTAAACAAGGGCTGAAAGTGTCCGATATTAGCCCCTAGAATATGTTTATAAAATATGCCTGTATGATAACGTATTTTATTTTCCTTTTATATATTTTGGCTGTTTTGTTCCATGCAAGGTTTTTGGTGCTTGAATGTCTATAAATCTTTTCGTTTTCGCATTATAAATAACTGTGGGCTCGTTCGGGGGGCGGGTGGCAATTTTAGTTTTTGGTTTTTAAAACGTGCAAAAATAGTGCTGAAATGATTTTTTACCCAATTTTAAAATGACTTTATTCTAATTTTCTAAACTACAAAATATGGTTTTGTGATTATGGTTTTTAGTTTTAATAACATTTTTGCCATATATATAGGCATATTAAGTAGGAGTGTACTATATATATATATATATATATATATATATATATATATATATATATATATAGGCGTATCAAGTGAGAGCGATGTTTATTATGAGAGAGCGTTAAATTATGGTCGTACAACCCTTTATGAGTGGTTGAAATTAAAAGTAGTTTAGTGGTTACATGACTTTTTAAGAAAATCATATGCTATTTTGTTTTAATCTTAACCCTTCATGGTAAATCTAATGTCTAAGATTTAACGCTCTCATCTCTCATAATAAATATCATTCTCACTTAATACTCTTCTTTATATATATATATATATATATATATATATATATATATATATATATATATATATATAAATAAGGGGTTTGCTAACTTACTCTTAAAGGAGTACAGAACACATTTTCATTTAGGCAAAACTAGCCCTTGCTTTTTTCTCTTAAAAAATAATTTAGGTATGAGTTTATTATAATTTTGCTTACCAAACTCTATTTAATTTTAAATTAGAACTCAAAATTTTCTCTCACCTCATTTATCTCACATTATTTCCTTCTCTCTTCTTGGTTTTTCTTTAAAAAATATTAATTGGGAGAGATCTACTCACTTAACGTAATCTCCGAACTTAGAGGAATTAGTCTTATGGTTTGTTTGGATTGGTGGTAGGGGTTGGGATGAGATGGTATATTTTTACGTTTCGTTGTTTGGATGTGTTAATGAAGGGTGAGATGAGATGGAAATAAGTGGGAAGAATACCATCCCATCCCTTTGAATTTCCTCACTTTGCTTCCCTCCCAATTTGGGTGGTATGGAGTGGAACTAAAATTTAACTCAATTAAAAATTTATTAATTTACAATTCAATCCCTTTTATTTACTTTTCTTTTTTACACTTTTCTTGCTCCCCTTCAACACTCCTACGTGATTTTTTTGTTTACAAAATCTTTCCATGAACAAACTCATTAGTCACAACTAATTTATCTCCAATTGTCTCAAGCAAAAACAGAAGACGTGGATCCATAGTATCAACATGCCACGTCTTGTGAATATGTCTTGCCACTATGATTTCTCAACTGAATCCTTCCGCTTGTCTGGAATGCTCGTAATTCTGTTTGTGGACTTTTGGTCCCTTGCTCCATGGTGTTCTATATAGGCTGGTTGAATTTATCTGCAGCTGAAGGGTGAAGCATTATAGCGTTTTTTGGAGGTGAAAATACAAGTGAAAGTACCAACCAAAATGTCAATTCTTATTAGATTCACACTTAGCCATTGCTTCCAACCTTTGATAATATGAACTTTCATTAGTTTATCAATTTATTCCTTTGTTCTAGTATTCTTATGTGTATTCACTTACCAAAAGGACAATATTTGTTTAAGTAACGGTAATATAGGAATAAAAACTTAATAATTCATACCGCTCCATCCATTATCTAAACGATTGAGTGGTAATTTTGTTCCACTCCATCATAAAATATCCAAATAATGGAATGAGATTTCTAAACCATTCCGCTCCGCTCCATTCTGTTTCATTATGTTCCGCTCCATTACATATCATCAATCCAAACATAGCCTTAAAACTATTGGCGGTGAGAATACCTTAGAAAACAAAATAAAATACTTAAATCTTACGCTACCTAAACTAACTCACACCCACTTCTCTCTCTGTTCTTATGTTCTTAATTGTGGAAGACTAGCAATGATTGATGTACACCCAAATAGTACAGACAACTCCGGACACTCCTTTTTTCTCTCTAACTCTTTCTTCTAATTACATCACATCATATATCACATTTATCGCTTATCTCTCATCTCTTCTTATTTCTCTAGTGGTCTACACGTTTTGAATGTCTACCAATTTTTATGATGTGGAAGACGCATGCTTTCACACCACACTCTCTCATTTCTTCTTCCCACCTCACGACAACATACACAACCTCGCACTCTTTCACTAAGTATCCTCCAAACAATCAATGAGAACAGAACAGCTCACCCTCACTTCGTTTCCAACTCTCTCTTCACTCTCCCAATCTTATTTGTTTCTTTTACACACACATCAGCTCCCTCTCTATTAAATGACTCATTATAAGAAGCATCGCCAAGCATTATAGAGCACCTGACAATCCATCTAAAAAATCACATGATGGAAAGTAAGGCAAACAAAGAGATGGGAATTGAAACAATTTTATTAATAGCCTTAGGGGCAAAAACAATGCTTAAAACCGTCATGACCTATGTATGAGATCCGATTTCAATCAATTCTGAAACATGTTGAATGTCCCCTTTATACGAGGATAAGACACCCAAAGAGGGAGGATTAAACGAGGGAATCCAATTATCCTGCAAAGCACGGATTTTTGAACCATTCCCTAATCTTCAAACACAGTGTTCTCAAACATAAAACACGTTTGGCTAATACTAGTCCAAACATATCATAACTTGGCCTATATCCCCTCGCACAGTGTGTGTGGAAAACGAAACGAAAATGCTATCCACACTTCAAACTCCTCGCTCCCTCTCTCGCCTCTCCTTCCTTCCTTCAACCTCAAACCCCTTCACTCTCCCTTCCTCCACCACTTTCAGCTTCACTTCAACTACCCACACTCTCCCTCAAGCTTCCCTCACCGACCAATCCCCAACCACCACTTCACCGCCGCAGTCTCAGATCCTCTCCATCCGCCACTCCCTCCTCTCCCGCCACCTCACCGCCGCCGACCTCGTCCGCTCCCACCTCGCCCGCCTCCGCCTCTCCGAGCCCCACCTCCGCTCCTTCCTCCACCTCCCCGATGACGACTCCCTCCTCTCCCGCGCCCGTGACCTCGACTCCAGGATCGCCGCCGGCGAGGACCCCGGCCCCCTCGCCGGTGTCCTTGTCGCCGTCAAGGACAACATCTGCACTGCGGACATGCCGTCGACCGCCGGCTCCCGCATTCTCGACGGCTACCGCCCGCCCTTCGACGCCACCGCCGTCAAGAGAGTGAAGGAGTTGGGTGGCATCGTTGTTGGCAAGACCAATTTAGATGAGTTTGGTATGGGCAGCACCACTGAAGCCTCTGCATTTCAGGTTTTTCTTTTCTTTCGTTTAATTTATAGCCAACTGTTCTGTTTTCCTCGACTCTTTTTCCCGAGCTTGAATTATTCATTCATGGTAAATTAGATTACTCTACATTTTTGTTTGAATAATCCTTATTTAGATACATTAGTGTGGCATGTGCTAAGCGGTGTGATGTTAGAGCACTGGCTTATGTTGGCATATTATTTTCTAATGCCCAGTTTGTTCTGTTAATAGTGAATGTGAGGGGAGATGACTTTATGCAGTGGATTGTTTCTTTCATCTTGTGCTTAGAAGTTGAATTGTTGATTGTCTCTTTCCTTTGGAGAGAAAATTGTGACAAGAATGAAACTTGCCTCAGTGGATGACATGGTGAATACTTACAAATTACAATGTTGTATTGCTATTTTTTTGTTGTTCCTTTTTTCGTTATTATGAAATATTAACAAAGTGGGGTTGTGTTGTTCGTGCACCTTTCTGTGGGTTGGCTAGGCTTTTATTGTGTTTGGTTTCTAGCTTTGTTACTTTTATCGCCCATTTATTTACAACTGGGATTGGTTTACTCAGGTGGTGCATATGTTCATTCAATAGGTGACTGCCAACCCATGGGATGTTTCTAGGGTGCCGGGAGGATCATCAGGAGGATCAGCAGCTGCAGTTTCTGCAAGGCAGTGTGTTGTATCGTTGGGAAGTGATACTGGTGGAAGTGTGAGGCAGCCAGCGTCATTTTGTGGTGTTGTAGGTTTGAAGCCGACATATGGACGTGTGTCAAGATTTGGGCTTATGGCGTATGCTTCATCACTTGATGCCATTGGTTGTTTTGGTTCATCGGTTGCTGATACCGGGATTCTGCTTCATGCTATTGCTGGTCATGATAGATTTGATGCCACCTCAAGTAAGCAGGTATGAGTTCTTCACCACGTGTGGTATTACTGTAGTGACCATCTAGTTTCTCAATAAGATGGGTAATTGGTGAAATCATTGCAACTGTATATTTATTTCTTGTTATTAAGCCAATTTGTTTCTAATAATGAATATTTCCTTTTGCCAGGATGTACCCAACTTTCTATCTAATTTTGCCCCTGCAAGCTCCTTGGAAAGTAAGCCCTTGAAGGGACTGAAAGTTGGTCTGATCCGTGAAACTATTGATGAGGGTGTAGATGCCGGAGTAATTTCTGCAATTCGTGCTGCTGCTTTGCATTTTGAGGAATTAGGATGCACTGTCAATGAGGTCATTTGGATCATTTTATGATTTTATCTATAACTCTGAACCAAATAATAACTTATATTCCCTAGTAGCTTTACCAGTTTATATTATTACAATTTATATTCTTAGAATATCCATTTCATTTGTCCATTAACTTACAGGTCTCACTGCCATCCTTTTCCCTTGGATTGCCAGCATACTATATCCTTGCGTTGTCTGAATCATCTTCCAACTTGTCACGTTATGATGGTATTAGGTCAGCTGCTGACTCTCGTGTCCACCCTCCCCTCTCAACACACACACAAATCACCATAATACCTCATTTATGTTCTTCATTATTTTCAATGATAGACCACTTAGCCTGTTGAGCCCTTTTTATCTATTTAGATATGGAAACCAAGTTTATGCTGATGAGCTAGACTCTCTTTACGGAGATTCCCGAGCTAAAGGACTTGGTTCTGAGGTACACACCTTATAAATCCTTAATTTCCAGTTGGACTTTAAGATGTTTTGTAGCTTTATATATAAATGTATACATAAATGTCCAAATTTATCTGTATTGCTAGTTTAAGAAATGTATAAAAGCTTTCAATTCTAATTAAATTTCAGGTCAAAATGAGAATTTTGATGGGGACATATGCTCTTTCAGCTGGTTACTATGATGCATATTACAAGCGGGCACAGCAGGTACTAGTAACATGGTCTATGCTTTTACTCTTAACCTAATAGCCATGAATTAAGTTTCATAGGACTGGTGTAAATTCTTTTTACTTTAAGAAGCTCTCAGCTTCAAGATTTAATCTTTACATGATCTATGTTCAGTTTGTGTTTTCTAGATTATGTAACTAGACAGGGATACTGCTGTGATAAATAAAATCTTGCTTCATTTCTTAAAATTGGCATATAAATGGTCTGAATTTCATTTGGACACCAGTGTTTTAGGTTCTTCAAGATATTTGTGTTATATTACAGGTGAGAACCATAATAAAGAATAGCTTTAAGGAGGCACTGAGTCAAAATGACATCTTAATTTCCCCCGCAGCTCCTTCAGCTGCTTATAAAATTGGTAAGCATCTACATCTCTTTGCTTTTGCATTATTGTGCATTAGTGCCTGCAGTGTTAATTGTTTATTACCTTTGACATTTGCAGGTGAAAAGAAAAACGATCCCTTGGCTATGTATGCAGGTGACATCATGACTGTAAGTATTTCACTCCTCTCTTTAGCTAGATTTCTGTCTCAAAATATGTGAACGAAACAAATAGTGTGAAGTGTCAGTACGAGGTCTTAGATTTATGCTATCGTACTTCTTCAACTCCACTTAGCTCAAGCTTCAGTCATATACATATTACTAAAGCTTGGATAGCTGTGAACCCTTGAGCAGACTACGAATCTGCTTGTGATCATATCTGGTTAAAATTGTAGGTTATGTTTTAGATATTAAACCTAACTGGTCCAAGAATGACCTTCGCTAATCATCAACTGCAGGGTTGGTTGCAATGCATGAGTTTGTTCTCAGTTCTAGTCGCTCCACAAGGGAATTCCCTAGTGGATATGGAATTAAGTCACCATTGAGTGTAACTAATGATGCACCCAATGGATAAGAGTTTCATCTTCTTTGTGTATTGTCTGAAGTTTCATTTCTAGCTACGTCTGTTTGTCCTTGTTCATTGGTGTTTCTTTTAACAGGTAAACGTTAACCTAGCTGGATTACCTGCCTTGGTTTTGCCATGTGGATTTGTTGAGGGTGGCTCTGCAGGCCTTCCTGTAGGCCTACAAATGATTGGTGGAGCATTTGATGAGGTACTTTTCCTACCTGCTGCACTGGACTTCTTGTCGATTGAATTTCTCGATGTTGCCTCTAGTTTCATTTTAACTGTTAGTCTTCATTTCTTACAAATATAAAAGAGGGAGATGGTGATAGTATACAAGATGTTTAGCTTTATTTTGAAGATGACTAAATAAAATCAAGGATAGAAAAATAAGAACATCAAAGGGTTAGGGTTAATGTAAAGTTCTTAAGAATTTGGTCCCTTTGATTTTGGTTTCTTTCCTCTCTTTCTCTGGGGACGGTTCAAAGGAAATAGTATTAATGAATTGAAGTTTTCTTCAAATAAAATAATGCCCCACCTATGGACATATTTAGATAAACAGTTTAATTAAATACTCATTAAAAAATACTTATTTATAAGCTTATCTGAGAAGCTTATAGAAATTAGATAAAAAAAAGGGTTTGTTAGAGGTCATAATCTTGTTTTATTTATACACTTAACTAAACACCTGCTCAAGTAGTTATGTTGTAAGATAAGTCCAAATAAGCTTCAAAAAAGCTTTCAAACACCCCTTATGATTTGTACATACAGTTTACCCATACTTGTGAAAATACTTGTAATTATGAACTTGTATTTTGGCAAGTGTGTGTGTGTGAAAAAAGTAGTTTAGAACTTTGTTTTATGTCCTTCTGGATTTTGGAACCGTTTCAAATCTATAAAGGGAAGAATATTCAAACTGAAAAAACAAAGGTATTTTTTTAAAACATTTCTTGCTACTGCTACAGTTGCTAGTGAAGACTTTCTGAACTTCATGCAGTCAAGCGTCTATTTTGTCCTATTTGCTTAACTTTCTTGTTTATATAAAAATTAGGGATATTTTGGGCTTAGATAGGCATTGGACATTTTTAACGGAAGATACAGTTTGCCAGTATGATTTCCTTTCCTTCTAAGATAAAAAATAACTATATGGTGAAAGTTAGCTAAGGTGGTCTTACTGTTAATTCTGAATGCAAAATTCGGGCCTTAGGCTTTTTAGGAATAACATATCGAATGAATTTGTGTGATGCTATGTTTTAACTGAAAGAAAAAAGTGGTACGTAATTTCTTTGTAGTTCTGTATGAGATAGTGTGCTGGACTCTATTTTTGACACTGAGCATTAGAATAATTCTATGGCTGGGAATTTAATTGCAGGGAGAGCTGCTGAGAGTGGGGCATATCTTCGAGCAAACTCTTGAAAATTGCAGATTTGTTCCACCAATTGTAGCTGATAACATTACATGCTGAGAATAAGGGATTATTCTTCATCTTGGTGATTCATAAAATATTTTCGTTAGTTTCATGCAATGTGGTGGCAGAAGCAGGTATTTTTTTATTTTTAAGATCGTTCAGGACAAGCTAGTTGGATCCAAATCAGCTTTAAGGAGAACATGATTTTGATTTTTGACACAGGTCATATACTTATGTTTTACTCAGTCCACACGATAGAAACTATGTTCAGTGTGCTTGAAAGATCACTGTTTGAAATTATGTGTAGAATTACCTTTCAAGTAGCTGATAAGGGATTTCACCAGCTATGGTTAACAATTATATCAAATAATTAATTTGTTGTGATGCTTTATTCACTGTAGAACTAGCTAGATTGATAGTGTATAAAAGCATGTGGTCTTTCGAACTTAACCAAACATTTCGTCCTTGTAAGTTATTTATGGTTGAGGACTTCTTTCTTCAATATAAGATTCAACCTTTGAATGTGCTTGAATTTCTAAATATTTCAGTGGATACTGGATAGAAAGACTTAGTATGCTCTAAAGTGTGTACGGTGAATCATGCTTATAATGGTAAACTCAAAGGGCAGCCTTAGAGTATCTCCAATTGAGATTTAAAAGTGGGATTTTAAAATTAGATCTGGATTTATAAAATCTCACCGATTGGAGAGGGGTGACATGGCTTGAAATCTTACTTTGATGTATTGGCTGGTTCCTCTCTTAAAGTGGGATCTTAAGTAAAATGATATTGTTTCTCTCTCATGCGAACAACAATCAACTAACAGAAACCAACTTCAAGCAGACTTGGCTGAGCATATTTGGGAGCGTTTTAGGAATGAGAATGATGAAAATTAATTATTATGAAATATTATGTATTTTATTTAAAATGTATTGTCATTTATTTTTCAATAATATGTTTTTTCTTTCATTTTTAATTAAATAATATCATGTTGAACTTTAATTATGTATTTCCTATCTCTAATTGATATTTATTATATTATATCTTTTTTCATTATTAATTATGTTTGTATACAATTATTACTTTTTTCTTTCCTTATGTAACTAAAAAAAATACAATTATTACTTTAATTTAATTTAATATTAGGTAGAAATAAATAATATAAATATATTGTATATTGTGGGTCCAACTAAAAGTAAAATAAGATTTCAACCACTTAAGCGAAATGTGCAGTGGGATTTTATGGGTGTCTTAAATTCTATGTGGCAGTATGGATCCACCAAAAGTGTTTAAGATACTAAAATAAAATCGCACCACACCGGAGATGCTCTTAGTGTTGGAGCAAGTGTTGGAGCTTATTTAATGCATATTTTGGTAGAGAAATTTCAATAAGGGCTCTTTATTCCGTAACGGCCTTTATATATATACGTGTGTCAGGGCGAAATAAGAGTAATGTAAAATAGCTATACAAGTGGTTTATAATCTGTGTAGTCTTTAATTTGTGAAAATCTTGTCAACTTTCTAAATTAGTTAATTGTTTAGATAAATTATTTACCAGAATATAAATGTTGGTCTCTTTACAAAATTATCCGGCACATCAAACGACTGATGAATAATTTATTTATGTGATTTTTATTTTAATATGTTATGGACAAAAAGAGCATGATAATAATAGGCTTAATAGCACTTTTGGTCCCTTATTTATCACGATTTGACACTTTTAGTCCCTAACAAAAAAAATTGGCCTAAATGGTCCCTCACTTTGACAAACGACAACAGTTTTAGTCCCCTGTCTTATTTTGTTAAAAATTAACATTTTCTGTCAAAAATTAACAACAACAAAAAAACTCTTCAAACCCAGAAATTCATCCTTCTCCCTTTTCTTCTTCATCTCACCTTCAAACCCAGAAATTCATCTAAAACCAAATTTTGGATTACAGAACAATGAACGCATCACCCTTCTCAATGTTGCAACCCAGGCCAAAACAATGCAACACCAAACCCTAATTTCCCCATTTTTGCCCAGCAAACATTGAAGTAGAAGAAAATTGTAAAGTTCAACAAGATTAAGCTGTTGGGCATGAAAAGAAGTGAAATGGGTATTTCACGGAGGGAGGAAATATTTGGATCTAGTGCCAAAATGAAAAGAAACATGCAATTGGAAAAGGAAAACGCAGAATCCTTCCTCTTCCTATTCTCCCAAAACCAACCCCTAAATCTCCTTTTCCACCGAATCCACAACCAGCACCGCCACTCCTCTGCTCACCTTCAGTCCTCCTCCCTTCATCTCCTTCTTCGAAACCAGCGCAAGATCGAGTCTTGATGGAGACCCATGAAGGCAAAACGCACCAGAGAGAAGAGGAAGCGATGCAGGTGCTTTCTTCAAGCTACTTGTAGCACGCATCAGATCAAGCAACCATGGCAAAAATACCTAGAATCGAGGCTCAAATTGAGGTTCAAACACAAGTCGAGGTTCAAATCGAGGCTCGAACACATGTCAGAGGTTCAAATCAAATGAGGAGAAGAAGGTGAATTCAACCTCGGTGGTGGTGAGGAGCTTTCAGAGACGAATCGGTCATGGTGGAGCAGAGGAGGGCGGCGAAGAGGGAAGAGGCGAATCTGTCGCCGCCGCCTGCACCTGCTGCTGCTGTATTTGATCCCTGTTCACAAATAATCAATCATCAGATCAGAACCCTAAACATATATATCAACTACCAAAGATGCTTAACTGATTCTTAGCAAGTTCCACTTCCAGATTCCAACATTTCAATTACAATGTGAAAGAAGGTGAAAGAAAGGAAAATTAGGGTTTTGTTTTGGGGGAAAAAGGTGAAGAAGAGGATGAATGTCAGGGGAAGGGTGGAGAAGAGGGTTGTTCTTGTTTTTGTTTTTTTTCTTCCAAAAACTGTTAAATATTAGATGGAAAACGTTAGTTTTTGACGGAATAGTGACGAGGGACTAATACTGTTGTCGTTTAACAAAGTGAGGGGCCATTTAAGCTAATTTTTTTTGTTAGGGACTAAAAATGTCAAATCGTGATAAGTGAGAGACCAAAAGTGCTATTAAGCCTTAATATTATCAAAGTGTATTATCATCATGTAACCAAAAAAAAAAGTATTATCATCAAGTTTCCTCGTTTCAAAAAAAAAATTAAAAATCATCAAGTTTGCTTATAACCTAGTGACACAAAATTTTGTTTTTGGTTATTTTTGTCAGAATGGCAGAAATAGTTTGCGCGGTAAAATGACCTTATACAATATGGCTCATGATAAATTTAATAAACTTACATATACTGTAATATAAAATGGTCACATGGTGATGACTTTTGCTTTTTGTGTCAAATGGTTCCAATAAGACTCTATATATTAAAATTTGAGTACTCAATCTTGAGCGATATCATCTGTTTTCTCATGAAGCTATGTGATATAAACCTTCATATTAACTTAAAATCAAATTAATATTAATTACTTATTTTAATAGATTTTGTTTAATTGTGTTAACTTATTTGTGACCCCACTCTTACGAGAATATAGTTTACCTACTACTAGACCGACATTTTATTAGTTATTCAAATAGTAATAATTGAATTTTAATCATCTTCAAGTGTATTCAATTTATCCAAATTATTAGTACTAATTGTATTTAAAAATAATTATTCAAATTAAAATTTGAATTTTTCCCTTTTTAATATTGAACAACTTAAGATATCTATAAATGATCATTAAATTGAATCTTTATTAGTAATATTATTTTCTTAAAATTTCAAATAAATGTTAAGTTTTTTATATTTTATTTTCATTTTAATTCTTAAAAATTAAAATACATGTGCATTGCACATGAAATGATTTGTCAGTGACTTTAGCATGTATTAATGAAAAAGGAAGAGTTTTATAAAATGAGTTTGTTCTTAAACTACAAATAAAATTCAATAATATTGTTGAAGAAAAATACATTTTTTGCGAATTTCGGGTCAAATTATGTTGTGCAATCTCTTCACCATCTATTACACTACACCTATAAGGAGATAAAAATGATTTAAATAAGAAATAACTAGTTAGTAGCCCTTGTAATTTTACGGGGTTTCTTTAATTTTTAATTTTTAATTTACATATTTAAATTATTTTATATTAAAATTATATAGAGTATTTAATAAATATTTTATCCATTAGTATAAAAAATAATTAGATTTTTTAAAGCCAAATAATATAATTATATGAATAGCAAGATCTAAGTAAAAGTTAAACTATAACGGTTCAAATTATGTAACAATATGAACACGTGAAGCTCCTCCATCTTTATGGTACATAAACCAAAAATGATACGGGGTTCCTCTTGAAATTACAAGTACATCTTCCCCGTCAGATATCTTGCACCTCGAGACAATCACTCACTCCAAAATCTCAAATGTTAACTTTTGATCAAACCCCATTAAAGTTTCATTTATTAAGGTTATTAATTATATTAAAATCTCATAAAAAATATCTAAATTAGAGAAATTTTTTTAAAAGATAGTGACGTGACTTAATGAGAGTTGGGACTCAAAATTATAGATATAGTGCCCAATCTCAAATGTGAGTCATATTGAAATATACATATCACATGTAATTTTTTCATTGATCAATACAATTTATTTACCTTCAATAGTGGGCTACTAAAACACCCACATACCCTATTAATGCAATTAATTTACTTCTTCCATTTCAAATTGCACCGCCCAGTAAAATAAATTGAAATGATGCCGACATTATTAATTTAATACAAATAAATTTCTATTTATTCTATTTTAACTTTGATTGTTTTCAAATACCACCACCTCTTTATTTTTTCAAATTAGTCTTTATTAGTTACCGGTATTAGCTTCAAGTATATTGGAAAGTAATTCAATGATAATTAACACACTTTAATTCACAAATGTGATTCTATGGTCTAAGTTTAATACAATTGCTTAATTATCATTTAATACACTTTAATCAAACCTTATTAAAGTTTCATTCATTAATGTCATTAATTACATTAAAATATCATAAAAAATTTCTAAATTGATTTTTTTTTTAAAGATAATGACGTGACTTAATGAGAGTTCAGAATAAGAACTCAAAATTATAGATATAGGGATGTTTGTATTTAAATTTCAAGTTTTATTCTTAAATAATAAAAAATAATAAAAACATTTAAAGGAAATTTCTCTATCTTCATTTGAATGGGAAATTTTAGGATTATATGAGTCTCTTAATTCGAATTCCATGATAAGTCTTATTTTCAAAAGATAAATAAGTCATACAAATAAAAATATAATATTTAGTGGGATAAGTTTTATTATTAAATAATAACAAATAAAAGAAACATTTAAAGAAAATTTCTTTATCTTCATTTGAATTGTAATTTTTAGGATTATATGATATGAGATTCATCTCTTTTATTTCAAATTCCATGATAACTTAAGACGCACACGTCCTAAGATACATTCATTCTAAAATCTGACGCACTCACTCACTCACAATCATATAAAAAAAATATCCATGTAATTACATTTATTTATTTTTCTTCGTTCAAAATCAAATATGTAGATATCGTCTATAAAAAAAAGAAATCTATATCTATCCTATTTTTTTTCTAAGTTTCCTTAATACAAATCCCTATTTCTAATCACATTAATCGGTTCATTACTGAAAATACAAAGTAAATCCCCTAAATTTAAATCTTTTAACACATTTTAAAAAAGTTCAATACAAATAAACTATAATTTTAACTTTATATATCTATATATAATATTTAAATCTAATTTTTACACATGAAGTTTGTTTTAACTACGTAAATATCTAAATATAAAATTAGATGTCTATTTCATTCTTTCGTTCAAATATTGGAAAATTCCAAAGGGAAAAAGGTAAAAAATAAAAAGAGATAAAGAAAAAGATAATGAGGGTAGTTAGGTATATAATATTTATTACTGGTACCGCGAATCTCCCTTTCCACTGTACAACAAGTCCCCGCGGTGCATGTTAGCATATACCAAGCTCCCAAGCGCGTCAGAGCCACGCGCCTGAGTCCTCCGTCTCTTGCATACGTAGGAGACACACATCCTCTCTATCTCCGTCTTGTCTGTGGCGCAGCTCCTCTCTGATTCACCGGCGTTCCTGTCCCTTGTTTCGGATCCATTCTCGTTTCGATCGAATCTGTAAGCACGCCCAAAATTTCTCTGTTCCCGCGTGCATTTGAATGATCATCTGAATTATTCTTGATCGGTTTTTTTTTAATCTGATTTCGATTTTTCAATTAAATATCGAAACTTTTTTGTTTTTGGAAATTGCCCTTTTGATAGATTTTAATTGGGTCTTAGGGGTTTGTTGGAAGTACTTAATTTTTGTTATTTGTTGATGAATAGCTAAAATTTCTGCAACAAGGGGAGCCTTATTCATCTGCTATTTGTGATGTTATAAAATAATACATGTGAAAGTTAGTGTGGTCAAGTTCAATTTTCATTTGTACACCAAGAAAAAAGTTCAATTCTCATTTGTACACATTTTTTTACTGAATAGATTGAACCAAATTTATTGTGTTTACTACATTGGTTGTAGCTCCTATATAGCTAAGCTCAGGTGTTTTTCTGCTCTTCCATTGGGATGGTATTTGGGTGTTAATTATGGTCTTGGCTATGTCAGGGTCCCCCTCACTGAGAAACAGAAAAATAGAAAAATATCGTATGAGCTGATTTTAGAGTTGTTTTTGTTAGTGAAATTTAATATTTTATTGCTTTCTGGGTCATCAGTGTAATTATGATGAGAAGAGGTCAAATTCCTGCGCGTAAGCTGCCAAGCCTGGTTGATCTTTGTGTTGAGAAAGTGATAGATAATCTAAGGTACCTTGGAAATGTTGGCTCTGTTGATCAGCATCTGCTTGAGCGAATCTTGCCGCACTGCACACTTGACCAGTTGATGCATGTGGAGAAGGCCAGCGCGGTAAGATGATCGGGCTTTGTTGTTTTTCTTAACTATGAACGAAGTTGGAACTAGACTAAAGGATTATATACTTTTCTTGATGTTATTTTGCAGGGAAGTGATCTGAGCCCTGTAACTAATAAGTTGTGGAAAAAGTTCTTTGAGAAGCAGTTTGGCACAAATTGCACTAATGAAGTAATTAACAGAATGAGAGAGAAAAAAGTGTCATTTAAATGGATGCAGCTGTATGAGGTAACTTTTTGTTTGTTTTATTGTTTTGAGACTCTTGTCTTATTTCTTTTCAGACTCAGTTATATACTTATATTTTAGATGAAAGAGAAGCGTTAAGTGTAACTTCTCTTTCTTTCCTTTTCCCTACAGGAGACAACATTATTAGTTGTGCTAACTAGATAACATACTTTAGGCAGTTAGAATTAAGCACATATCTAATGTAATGAGTACTATGAGATGTTATTGACTCTTAGATGCAGGGATTCAAACTGCGGATCGCATCACTTGATGCGGCAGCAAGATTGTGGTTGGGGATGTGCCCGTAACGGTATCACACTGCAATTGCGGTGTGATTTAAATTCATCCGAAACGGCAGCAACGTAACTGCGACAGAGCCGCAACAGCCCCAATCTAGCTGCATCGGACCAAACAGCAAGACAATAAAACCACCTTTTGCACATATCTAATGTAATGAGTACTATGAGATGTTATTGACTCTTAGATGCAGGGATTCAAACTGCGGATCGCATCACTTGATGCGGCAGCAATATTGTGGTTGGGGATGTGCCCGTAACGGTATCACACCGCAATTGCGGTGTGATTTAAATTCATCCGAAACGGCAGCAACGTAACTGCGACAGAGCCGCAACAGCCCCAATCTAGCTGCATCGGACCAAACAGCAAGACAATAAAACCACCTTTTGCACATATCTAATGTAATGAGTACTATGAGATGTTATTGACTCTTAGATGCAGGGATTCAAACTGCGGATCGCATCACTTGATGCGGCAGCAAGATTGTGGTTGGGGATGTGCCCGTAACGGTATCACACTGCAATTGTGGTGTGATTTAAATTCATCCGAAACGGCAGCAACGTAACTGCGACAGAGCCGCAACAGCCCCAATCTAGCTGCATCGGACCAAACAGCAAGACAATAAAACCACCTTTTGCACATATCTAATGTAATGAGTACTATGAGATGTTATTGACTCTTAGATGCAGGGATTCAAACTGCGGATCGCATCACTTGATGCGGCAGCAATATTGTGGTTGGGGATGTGCCCGTAACGGTATCACACCGCAATTGCGGTGTGATTTAAATTCATCCGAAACGGCAGCAACGTAACTGCGACAGAGCCGCAACAGCCCCAATCTAGCTGCATCGGACCAAACAGCAAGACAATAAAACCACCTTTTGCACCAAAACCCACCTACGAGGAGCCATTTAATTTGCAGTACTTTCCATAACCAAGAAGAGGACCGTGTTGCACCCTGCTGAAGTCCCGAAAGTCCAAAAGAAAGGATTGGGATTGCAGAAATAACAAGCCCTAGACTTAGACATGTTTTAGGGTGTGGGTTATTTGTGCAGGGGAGTGGTGGGGTTGTTCGGTGTTCGACCCCTAAATTGAGTTTTAGGATGGGACTTCTAGGAAATTCTAGAAGGAGAGAAGGTTAAAAAAAATTAATATGTATAGAATTGGAGAAATTTTAGATGACTAGTTTTGATTTGCTTTGACTGAGGGAATGATTCTTCTCATGATAGATACTATACAATGTACAGTATAAATATGTAGATGTGGAACTAATAAGTCACATGATTTTATTTGAACCCTATATTAATTCTATACACAGGCAAAACTGAAGGAAGTGGCTGAGGCTGAAAACGAAGCAGTTAATCGAATCAAGCAACGGTACCAGAAAGAAGATGCAAGTATGAACTAGCCTCTTTTTTTAAAATTTTATTTTGGGTATGTCCGGGGATGGATATGGATCTTCTCAATTGTAAATTCTCAAGTTGAAATTTTGTGTCTATTTCTCTATTCCTACCTATTAAATAGGTGGGTCCCTTTGAATATTAATTAAGAGAGATAGACACAATATTTCACTTGACAGGATCCCGTCCGGGGATAGTTTTAGTTTTCCTTGTTTTTGCTGCTTGGTTTAAGGCAAATGTCTTTTCTTTTACCTTTGTTTTATTTGTATTTCCTTGTAATAAATATCCTTGCCTTATACAAAATAATGCCTAATTTAATTAGTAATTGCTCTTGATTGAAATTGATTAGCTTTACATTTTACACCATACAGAGCAATGTAGCAATTTTCATAGTTATATTTCTTGCTACCCGCTTAGCTTAAAAAAGTTACCAAGTATTGTTGGAACTGTGCAGGAAAACAAAGTAGGCAAGTAAGGCTATGCACTAAAGCTCCACCTTCGAGTAAAAAAAGATTTTGGGGAGGTAGCTTCTTTGATTTCCTTATGTCTGTTTTCTTAAGTTCCCTTCCCTCTACTACTGAACTTTATATATGTGCATTTTAAATTTGCTCAAGTTGCAGCTTTTATTTGTTAGTTTTTACTTCATCTTTGAGAATCTGTTGTAGATAATGGATACAATGTATCAAATCTGAAGAGCAACATAATGAAGAAGGCAAAGATAGAACTTCTCAAGAGGTAACCTTTCTTTTACGATTATCTCACGCCTCAGAAGTTTTTTAAGTCCAACCAAGTCATCCATCTAGTTAAGAGAGGGAGTGAGCTTTCATTTGATCATTAGGAAACTACTCGTGCTTGTTCGTGTAGCATGTACATGATGGCACTCAGTTATTTATCCTCCTTAAACTTTCTTACTGCACACTCTGTAAATATGAACTATTTTGGTTCGCGAAACATTTATTTAGCTTTCGTAACATACTATCCAAAATCTTTCCCCGGTCTCCTAATAATAATGAGTGTTTCTGTGGTGACATATTGAAAAAGAAATTCAGAAATTATTTTATGGTGAAGCATTCTATAAATTTGACTGATGTAGTTCTTTGCTATGATCTCATTGAATATTGACTTCAAATTTTTTTTCCTGGATTTCTTACAGTAATGAGGTGAAAAATCTTGCAGCAATGAAGAACAAGTCTATCCAGAGAAATAACAGGTACATTTAGCATCATTTTTTCTTTCGGGTTAGAAAATCATTTCCATGAATTAACTTCAATTAAGCCTTGGGCTTTGGGCTTTATAAAGTAGAATTATATTTGACCCCCTCTTTCAGTTTTTTTATTTACATTTACAAGAACAGTTAATTATTGCTTCCCCCAAAACAAAGCTTGTCCTCTGTTTCCCTCAATAATCCTCATGTTGTTGCTCTATGTTCTGCAGTTCATCAAGCTTCATGAAGAGTGGAAGTATTCCGGGAAATGGTTCAAGTTCTAAAGATCCCCGATCTGCAAAAAGGATATCTTAGGGGTAAAACTGTGAAAGATAGCATTGCTATGTATGATTATTTGCTGTGAATTTGTGATAGTAATAGTTACATTTATCTCCATGCTGAGAAAGTTTGGCTTTGTTTTCCCAGTTAAGCAACTTCACTTTTGTGTGCTGTAATGCTGTTGTATTTACCGTGCAGCTATCATCAAAATGTGCATGGTAATTGCTGTAACATATTAATTTCCATATATAAACGAGATTACCATTCATTTCCAGTAGTTTTGTTTTCGGTGTTGCGCCGGTTTCGAACCGAGGACCTGTTGGTTGGGTGAGATTCTCCAAAGCAACAAACTACTGAAGGAAACTTGCTTCATTTCCAGTTGTTGGACCAACCGCGGAAAGAAAATGTTTTTGATAGAAAAAAACATTAACTCATTATACACACTCAAATATTAGGAACATGTTTGGGCACACACTTTAGTGCATATTCAAATTGAAAGTAGCATAATTTCATTTGAAAACATGCATCCAAACATCCTCCAACAATAATGCTAGCAAAGCCTAGTGGCATCAATTTATTTCCACATACAAATTAGCAATCATGTGAATAATTTTAACATGTATGTTTATATATTAGGGTTTAGGGTTTAGGGTTTACGTGCATGTTTGGAAAATACTGTCTGAATCCACATTTGGGTCAGATCCACGTTTCCAGAAGAAAGAAATTGTTGTTTTTAGATTCTTGGATTCACGTTTGGTCTCTCCAAACATGAAACCAAACATACCCTACATCATTCTTTATCTACACCACATGTATTCTCTAATAGACAATACTTCTCAAGACATGAGATCCCTAGTTATGTAGGATCAGTAATTCACTCATTGATTCATACATTTTGTGGTTTAAATATATAGCTACATCTTAATCACAATTGCTTCTTTTTTTGTACAAATAACAACATTGAGATTTGAACTTATAATCTCATACAAACTACTCAGACCATTCACTACTAATTCAAAGCATTCAAGTAATTGTATTTTGATGTTTGAAGAAACTTTTTTTTAACTGTTAAAATATTATACGTAAATATTTATATACATAAAATTCATCTTTAATTTTTCAATCTCTCCAACTCCATCATGATTCATCATAATACATCAAATTCATCTTATCCCCTTGCTATCTACCAAAAATAACAATATTTGCATCCATAGCTTCTGTAATTAATCTCAAAACTGATAATAGCTAAACCACAAAAGTTAAAACTTTTCATTGCTTTCTTCATGCAAACGGCCTAATCCAAGTGCCATAAATCATCAGAACAACTTCTTTTGGAACCCTCGAATTCTCACGTGGAGAAAGCCTTACTCAAAAGTATTAATTATATTTAAAGTTTGGTTACATTTTGCAACTAGCAATCAGAGTGGCGCAACGGAAGCGTGGTGGGCCCATAACCCACAGGTCCCTGGATCGAAACCAGGCTCTGATAGAAAGGAATGGCTTTCTGCTATTATTTTGTTTCAACCCTTCTTCCGTTCGGAAGAATTTTTGATATAACAATATTTAGTTTCATATTGTCATGAGCTAAAAGAAAGATTAAAATATCAAACGCATCTTACTTTGAATATTATTCTTTGAAGGTGACTGAAAAAAAAAATATACATCGAACAAGTTGTATTTGGGTTGATAAAAGAGTATAAATGATACAGAGATCAATAATCCCATTTATTTACGTTACATTTTCCGGTGGTACATCTTCTGATTTATATTTTTTTACACTACCAAATTTTAAAACCCAGGACTTTATTTTTTTAATTTTCTTTTTTAACACTACAGGTTTAAAAACTCATAGTGTTGCAAGCAACTCACTCTTCTTCCTCCTCCTCCTCCTCTTCTATCAATAATCAATTCACTCAACAATGTACACTTGCCTTCAATCAAAGGTCATGTTCCTGGGAGAGACCGTAGAAAATACTAGGAGTCCAAGTCCGAGCTTTCGTATCAATTCCTCTTAGTCCCACATCAGCTAGAAAATTTATTTTTCACACCATCAACAACGTTAATAACACATACCGGGTATTAATTGTACATTAAAAACATAGCATCGGGTGTCATGTTCATCAAAAGCCTCAAACCTAGAAACCAAAACATAATTAAGAAATTGGAAGAGGAAGAACAACCTCATCCAAGCACTTGCTCTGAACCACTAGAATTTGACGCGCTTCTTCTCACAATAAACTATATAAAACAAAACAAACCATAAAATTGATCTAAACCAACAAAACGAAGCATAATCTCCATGTTCAAAATTGACCTAAACTGAAGCTCCAAATTTCACAATTTTCCCCTCCCACAAAACTCCTCCTTCCTTTCAACCCACTGCTCGCACTCATCGTTCTTCCAGGTTCTCCCATCAATCTTTGTTGCCACCGTCAGATCTACAAGCCACACGAATAGATCGTCGCTGCAACGCTAAATTTTCAAGTCGCGCAAATAGAGTCGTTGCACCGCCGAATCTGCAAGTGTCGCGAAGAGAGCACCGCTGCACTGTCAGATCTGCAAGCCTCACGAACAGAACACCTCTGAGGGAAATCATGGTGGGGGATGCAGATCTGGAAGTGGTGTGGAGGTTGGCCGCGGCGGTGTGGAGGTTGCAGGGTGGTGGTGGATCTGGTTCTATTTGGGTTGAGAGAAATGAGACATGGTGGAGGTATGGGAAAAAGGAAAAGACATTGTCTAAAATGACCTTGGGTCTATTGTCCAAAATAACATTGAGTCCATAGTAGCTCCAAAAAAAGGACCGCCCTAGTTTCCACCATATTATTATATATTAAAATAGTAATAATTTTTAAACTTGTATATGATAATTTCTGTAAAATTATAGTGTATATATATATATTTATTTATTTGAATGAAAATATATTATGTTGCGTTTAACTTTCTATGCTCAAACATATATTAAACATACAAGGTTATATATGTAATTAAACTTGTAGTTCTGTTCTAATGGTGTTCTAATGGTCTGAAGTTACAAAACACAATCCGCAGAAAATTATTGCCCTTTTCTATTCTATTACATTTTATTCCATTGTGTTCTGTCATGTTTGGTTCCCTTATTTGGAATTCATTCTTTAGAGTTATTTATTTGACTAAGCAAATAAACTTTCTAAAGGGTTAAACATAATGTGTCATAAGGGAGTGCTAGTAACATCTCTTTAACACTCTTTCTAACTCCTTTTTTTTTATGGTTGAAATCCATGTAGGTCTCACCAAATTACGAGTGGAACCCATATAATTTGATAAGACATATATAAATTTTTACCAATAAAAAAAAGAATATAAAAAAGGTAGTGTCAATGAGAGTGTTGCTAGATTTTCTCATATCCCGTATTCTTAGAACTCAAATTCACATAAAACTCTATATATTGACTTCAATTTAAAGTAAAATCTAACATTCATCAAAGCGCTTGAGAGCAAGTATGGATCTTAGGAATCTACTAAAATGATTTCTAATCATATTCCTCTTTTTTACTTTTTTTACTGTTTTTACTTTAGTTTTTGCCATGTATTGCTAAATTTCTCAAACATTAGGTGTAATTTACTTCTAATCCTATTCTTGTAATTATTTAACTGTTTCTTTGACCATTGCGATATATGGCTTGGTTAAATTTGACCTTGTGAAATTCAACTTTAATTAAGGTGGGTCATAAGGACGTAAGTTCTTGATTACTGATTGATAAGGCCCAAATGAATACTATATTTTAATGCTTCACCATTTTGTAGTTGGAATTAGGGTTTTTCACCACGGGATTGGTTTAAGGATTACTATTAGAAAAGTTAGATTTAACCTCGTAGAATATGGGTTAGACCAAATTCTACCCAAAAGTTAGTTTAGAGTGAGGGTTGTCCTACCCTATATAGGATTTATTTAACCATATCTCTCTAATTAATGTGAAACTTCTCAACACACATTCTCACGCTTAGGGATGCACATTTGGAGTGTGGAATTTATAAAAATTAACATCTATGGGTGATTCATATATGCATGATCTCAAATAAATGAATCTAATATATGCTCTCATGCCATATTAGAATGAAGTAAAAAAAATTCATTCATTGTGAAAATACCAGTACAATTGTTTGTATAGCGCAATTCTAACTATATTGCTAACAAACTTGATCAATTGCGGAACTATTAATGAAGTGTGGACGGGCAATTCATGAACTGACTCAATTGTTGCACAGAAAAACTAATATCAGTCCTAGTTGTAGTTAGATATAGGAGCTTGCTAACTAATTTTCGATAACAAGTAGGATCAGCATATGATTCAACTGTTTGCAGCTGCAATTTGGTGAGCTTAGAAATGGGAGTTGCTGCTGGTTTAGCAGCTAAGGAACCAGCTTCTGAGAGAAGATCCAGTGAATATTTCCTTTAACATATATGAATGCCTTATTTGGATGTAGCAATTTCAAGTCCATGTAAATATTTGAAATTGCCCAAGTCTTTGATAATACAAAGGACACTAATTTGAATGGTATGAGATCTCTTGGGAGGACCATCACCACTCAAGATCAAGCTAAAAATGGAGGTTGATTGGTTCAAGAAGTCTTCTAAATAAATGGAGACCCAAGGTCAAGAAGCCAAAATTATCATAAGATCTGATGAGTTGATTGGTGCCTTGAAGGTTTACGAACTTGAGTTGGAGCAAGAAGATGATCAGAGAGAGGGTAAGTAAATTGCTCTTATGAAGATGAGTATAAAGATGAGTATTTCCAAATCTCTTCAAGTTAAAGAATCCTCAAACAAAGAAAAAAAGTCTCATGAAGATGAAGATTCGGATGAAGATGAGTTATCCTTCATCTCCAAGATGATCAAGATGTTGAGAAAGAAGGGTAAAAGAACAAAAGGGATTCAACGCAAAAAATATCAACAAAGAAAAGAAAGCTCCATTTCAAGACAAAAATTTATATGATTTTTTTTAGTGTAAGAAGTCTGGGCACATTAAAGTTAAATGCCCTCAACTGAAGAAACAACAAAAGAATCCTTATTAAGTAGAAAAAATGGCTAATGACAACGTAGGAAGACTTGGATGAACCCAACATTTGTTTGATGGTTGACATTAAGGAGTAAAAGGTTTCATTGAACTTCAAGAAGCTTATCATGAACTTTTCATAGTCCTAACTTCCTCTTTAATGACTACAACTTGTTTAAAGAAAGATTATTCAGAAATGAAGACAGATATTAAACAAAAATGTAATGAACATAATTTACTCTCAAAAAAGAATGTTAGACTATCATGAGGTCTCTGAAAAATCATCTTAAACAGTCTAAAATCAATAATGGAGTGCAATCATTGAAGAAGTTGAATGACTTTAAAGGAAGGTTGATAGTGATACCCTAGCTGATGGTATAGCCAGATTTGTGAGTGGCTCCGCAAATCTGAATCAACTTACGTGTGTTAATAGAAAGAGATAGATCAAAAAGGGTATAGACTATGTGCAAAACCAAGTAAATAGGAAAGATGTACCTCATTTAAGCAACTATTCTCTTCACTCTGTACCATTTGGTTGTCACCTCGTAAAGATATTTAGGAGAATTAATTGGAGGATTTGAATATAGCTTAGTACAATGACCATCTAGGCATCTCAATTTTTCCCCAAACATCTAATTTTCATTTTAGAAGTTTCTTCATGTTGTAATAGGACCAGCGAAAATGGCATTGCTACAAGTCTTTGCTAGGAGAGGGAGATAGAAAGGGACGGGATAACACTAGTTCATATGTAACATTCCCCCTCAAGATAATTATTAGAATGTGGGCTGAGCCTAATTCTACCCAAAAGGTAGCTTAGGGTTGAGTTGTTCTGCCCTTTGAAGAGAACTATTCTGGTCATATCTCTAGTCAATGTGAGCTCTCTAACACGCCTCCCTCATGTCCAGGGTTGGGCATCAGTGTGAAATTTGTAGAACTAGATATCTACGGGTGGCCCATTTATAGGTGACCCAATAAACGGATCTAGGATAGACTCTGATACCATATTGAAATGTTTGGGTTGGGTCTAACTCTACCTTAAAGCTACCTTAGGAATGAGGGATGCTCTACCATTTATAAAGACTATTTTGGTCATATCTCTAATCAATATGAGACCTCTAACAATAGACAAGCCCACCTAAGTTGCATGGCAATGGATAGAGAAAAAAAGAAAGAATATAAGTGTAAGACATAATTACTACACAATCTTGATATCTCAAACTAGCAAATCTCTATATCTAGTAAGTTTCATCATGGAAAAAAATTAGAATAGTTTTCAATGTTGAATTTTTATTAGTATATGGCGTGTTTTACACAAATGTTCAATCATAGCTCATCACCTTGCCTTGTTAGTTTTTTTTAATTTTAATTTAATTATGATATAGTAAAATGATGAAACCTAATTGGATATTTGTGTAAAATTCATTTACATTATCAATGCATAGTTATTAAACTCTTCAAAGTTTCACTGCATTACGTATCAAAAAGTCTATAATACATTGAGAACCGGAGTGGTTCTTATGGACCTTGTTCTCACAAAGCTTCAAATAAATTATCATGCAGTACCTTCTACATTAACTTACCTCGCGAGTAGTGGTAAAGTCTCTTAAAACAAACTCCACCTCTTCCACCACCCCTAGTTTTCGGAACCATCCAGCCAGTATTGCAGAAGCTTCTTCCCCAACCATGATGCCCTCTTTCTCCAAATCTATTAAAAATTCCAGTGCTGTATTTAGCTTGCTTTCCTTCTCATAAGCAACCAGCACCGAAGCGATGCATCTATCAGTAGCTTCAATACCTGCTCTTTTCATATTTTCAAATGCAATGCGAGCCTTCTCACTTTGCCCAGCCATACCATAGGCATTGATAACAAGACCACAAATCTTATCATCTGGGATGATACCAGCCAGCTGAATTGCATCAAACACCCTTTGGGCACCTTCAGCATTACCAATCCTTGAGTAGGCTCTAAGCAATGCTTTGTAAACCTCGCTGCCAGCATATATTTCTCGTGCATCCATTTCTTCAAGTAAACTTTCACCGCATTCAGGCATTCCGGCTCTGATGTAGGCCGTGATCATTGAGCCATATGATCTTTTATCCAAGGGTTCACCGAGCAATCTAATCTCTTGAAAGTATTCCTCGGCGCGGTCAAGATGGCCAGCCTTGCTGTAAATGTGAACCATGGTAGTCAGAATCACTTGATCACAGATGAAGCCTCTTTGCTTCATGGCTGTGAGAATATTTTCAGCCTCTTCAAGTTGATTGTGCTTGCCACAATAATGGATTATATTTGTATAGTCACGAATGTTCACTTCAAAGGATTCTTCTAGAAGAGCACGTTCTGCCACCTGCGAATGAATCCAGTTTTATTTCAGACTGTAGAGAATATAACAAATAAAATGTTTTATTCATATGCAACCAAAATAAGTGGCCTAGCTTCAGATAAAAAAAATTTACCATCCACCATGAAAAATATTTGAATGAATACAATGATGCTTAAATTTCAATTCCTTTTTATTGTGATGAGGTAAATTACTTCACTTGCATCAAACTTACTAGGCAGATGTTCAATTAGATGACTAGCGGTTCCCATTACCAATTACAGAGCAATATGAGAAAGACGTAGTAATCTTCATAATTTATATATATTGAACTTTTCTTTTATTTTTAATAGAGCAAGGTCACTACTTTATGGTAAATACATAAACCTCTGAGTTGTCTCTTACCCTGATGTAGATAAGATGTTAAAACCATGTGAGAGTACAAACAATGTTTTCTTTTTCTGTGGCAAAGGATCCAAAGTTGAAGCAGAATTTTTGCATTTGGACTTACTTTCTTCATAAAACAAAAATAGTAACTAAATTACTAAAATGCTCATATTAAAAAAAAAACTGAGAAGATTACGAAAAGAAAAACATGCACAATAACATTATAGATTATGAATAAAGGGTAAGAGTACAAGAATAACTTTCATATTAAGGGCTAAATCCCTCAAAACTTCATTCTCATGGGCCATGGCATAATGAATTAATGATGACTGGTAACTTTAATCCTGGTGTTTTTGAATGGACATCAGTTTTGTACCCTCAAAATTTGTCCCTCACAGACATTAAGAAACAAGATGCACTATACAACAGATAAACAAGATTTTTTCATAAAAAAAACCGGCAAATGGCTAAACAAAAGACAGAACAAGGAATAACAAACACTTGACGTTTGGAAAGGCTATAATAGAAATACCTCAAGATAAAGAGGATGGTCCATTCTTTCCAACTCTTTGAGAACTGAAAGCCACTCTGCTCTGATAGGTTTCATGATCTTGACCCAAGCATCCAAAAGATCAGATACGTTGCCCTTTTCCGCAGAAAAGCATATGATCTGTCTCATCAAGGCTTTACATCGCTTGGTCATCTTGAAAGGAAGTTTAGATATGGCCTCATTTTGTTCATGTGTGATATTATGGCCTACCTCTGTCCACCTAAACCTTAACCTTGTGCGGTTTTCTTCTTTCACCTCTTCTTTCACAATTTCCTCCGTTCCAATACCAACTAATACTGAATCAAAACGGCATCTATGGAAATCTAAATTACTGGGTTTTTGGTATAATGAGTTTCCTCTGGTGTGAACACAATAAAATTTGGTAATTAAGTAGTTCGGGTAGTAAAGGTTGGCTAGAAGGTTATAGCAATAGGTCCCCATCTATATCTATATATATAGTAAAGCTCCTACATTAGTAAGAGTATGCCTTTAAAAAACAAAGAGTGAATACAGATGAGAAGATGAGTAATGAAAATTTTCCTCTGTTACAAACTCCAGTGTTGCAAAGAACCAAAACTAAACAAGCGTAACCAACCTCTATTCTTCTGACAGCAAGAGCAGACAAACTTGACAGAAGGAGTGGCGAGGAGAATCGATGATGGAAGAAGAAGAAGAGCAGAGAGCGATGTAGAGGTGAAGGGGTTCGGGAGTGAGGCTGGTGGTCGAAGGTGGCTGTGAAGAGAAAAGTGAGGGTGGTTAGGGCGGCGGCTTGTGTGTTTGGGGAGAAGAGGATTAGAGTTTGATGGGTTGGGTTAGTAGAGAGGGAGAGCAGATTTTGAGAGAGAGGAAAGATGAAGAGGGACGGCTAAGGTTTTTTGGGGGTGAACTGTGAATAGTCAAAATCTAGGGTAGTCCTTTTATTTTAGGGATTACCATTTTGCTTGACATAGTTCTGGTATTTGCATATAAGGGCTTACAATATTGTGTGATCCCATGTTTGATAAATTAGACTTCATGAACCACTCCACCGCCATGGTTCTCGTTCGTCGATCATCACCAACAACTTGAGGAAATAATAAACAATCCACCACCATAACGATGCACAAGTGTAGTTGCAGAGGAAATCTCCAGCAAGAGAAAAACATCAGATCACCCCTCTAATTCGAATGGTAATCCCATCAGCAAACCAAGAATGATCAAGAAGAAGCCCAAACCAATAACCCCCATCATCGCCAACGACTTGAGGAGATAATAAACAGACATTCAGCATTCAAAGGGATTTGATACAAGCAACTGGGTTCGAATGCCATTCAAAAAATGAGTAATGGAACCCATCCATTTTAGCCTTATTCCAAAGCCACGACCTCCATGGTATCAATTCCAAAGCCGTTTTCTTATCCACCGATCCTCCATTGAAAATAATATTATTTCTTAAATGCCACAATGTCCATGAAGTTGCCAGCCAAATAGACATTTCATCATTCACCACCACCGTCTTCTTTTCTATTCTGGCAAAAATGAGCTACCGTCGAAACCTTCTCTCCTCAGTTCCGTCAAGATCACAAGCCTAATGGAGAAACCATAGCCACCACCGGAATCCCCATGAGGTCCAAAGGAAAACCCCCTAAAGGACCACCGTTCCGCCGATGTCGACCACCGCATGCAACAACGTTTTCCGGCCAACCCCTTGGATTTTGGGAAAAACGGACAGTACCACGACGATCCTCGCCACGAGCAAAAGATGACCCAGCAGTTGATTCCGATCACAAAATTTTCACCAGGAAACAACATATATTAAATTTGAAATGTATACATTTAAAAGGCTAAAAAGTAAAATAGAAGAAAATCCATTCATCTAGTTAGTTCAAATGGAAAAACAATAAATCAAGAAACCAAACTAATTAATTATAAATAATTTAATTCTTATTTAAAGTAAAGTAAACCAATTTTTTTTTCAGTCTTCAAGAGTATCTCTCACCCGCCAAGAGACTAATCTTCTAAAATACTGTCAAACATCAAAGTGAGAACCCATCTTAACCGTGTTTTTTCATCACATGATTCTAGTGATCGAATAAAAAACTGCATGCTTAAAAGACCTGGCCCTTCCGCTCGGACCAGCACATTGTTGGTAAACCAAATCATTATAAACTAATTTGATTTGATTGAATGAATTTAGCATGTTCATCCTATGCAACAACCCTTGTTAATTTCATCATCATGATGTGATGGTGATGGACGTGGTAAAATTTCATGATGCGGTGTCTTGACTTTTTTTAGATGAACCTGGGAAACGTGGGACAGAAGCAGCACATGAAAGCAGTACCTACCAACGCATAGCTAAATTTTATATGCATGATTGTACAAGATGGTAAGTAAGTGCCCCTAATGGAACTGAGTATCAATGTTTCAGATACAATAATATGGATAAGGTAGAAAATGGGAAGAAAATGTTTCCTTCAAAACTCTACCCTGTATCTGTTTGTAGCTCGAGCACTGACTGATGTAAATTTAGGAATTACATTTTATTCTTTCATGTTGGAATCAATAACTAAAAATCAAGTTATCTCATACAACAAAAACAAAACACTCTGTTTATTTTCATACATGTCAAGTTCCACGGCATAGTTGAAGCCTGGAACTGCAAATCCCAACAACATCGCTCTGCTAGTAGGTGAAGACACCAGCTTGCATTATTTATGTTGTAACATGCTCCTTAAGTAAACTCCTTGCCTCATCCTCCTGATTATACCAAAGTAAATTTTAGGCAAACATACAGATAGAAATTATTTTTCAATTTTCATGTACCAAACTAAACTTTTGAGATACAATTACTTTTTTTTTTGCTGGACTTTATTGATAATTATATGTTACCTCAAGGCAATTTTACTAGTAAATTCAAGTTGCGCCTATAGGTTATATCCTAGATCCAGCAAGCCGCCTCTTTGAAGCATTTGATACAGCTAACTGACCAAGCTTATCAGTGTTGCCTGATACAGTTCTTTGTTTGATAGGTGCATAATGCCGCAACCATTCCCCAACATAAACCTGGAATATAAAATAAGATCGGTGATGTCAAGGAACAGAAATGCAACAACATTTGCCCTAGGCCTATTTGAACTCAACATGTTATTTGTGAGGAATAAAAGCTAAATACAAAAGAAATACAGTCCAGGTTAGTGTGAACAACTAAGTCAAGTTATAGGACAATTTGGGATCAATGGACCAATTATGTCTTAATTTTCTGTAAAATTAACTCTGCACAAACTAACACGGCCAGTGTGTTATCTCATTAGAGAGCCTAATCTCGTGATCAAACACCATCAATTACAAACAAACATAATAGTACAATATCAAGGTAATTTACTGTGCTATTTCCAAGTAGAGGTGTGCTGAGCAATAAGGGTTGTAGTTTGTCAAAGATCAAAGTTTTCCATTTTCAAAAAATTGGTATTGTAACTTTCAATGATACCTATCAAATCCAAGGGGCTAAGAGATAAGTAACACTTCATTATTTAAACTATCACTATGGATGATTCTGAAGTGAGTACTACTATGCATATAGGAGCTAAACAAGCTAACAGGTAAAGTAAAGAGCTTCTGTTGTTTCAATAAGCTGGTATAACTTCCTCCTTCGCTTACCAGCTTAATTATAAAAGGCCAATAAAAGGCAAACCTGGTGCTATAAGGCTCCCGCTATGCACGAGGTCCAGGGAGGGGTTGGTTCCAGTTTGTGGATCTAATGTACGCAGTCTTACCTTGCATTTTTGCAAGAGGATGATTCCACGGCTCAAACATGTGATCGTAAAGTCACATGGCAGCAACCTTACCGTTGCGCCGAGGCTCGCCCTCAATTATAAAAGGCTAATACTTACAGAAAAGCAGCTTATATCCACTACTGGTTTGCAGTATCATTTCCCATTACAAATGTTAAAGATATAGTTCAGCCTGAAAATAATACACTCAGCCAACCATTTTAAGGAGCAAATTGTTACCCAAGCCCAACGCATACAGATACAGGTAAGGTATATCAGCAAAAACCAGCCGAATATGATTACGCTGATATATTTAACAGGCAAGAAGATTGTAACCAGAGAAATAATTTCAGGAAAGGAAATAACCTGTTGAGGTCTCATAATTTTTGTATCTGGGTCATCCAAGGACTCTCGCCAATGTGCCAAGTACCCAGCCATTCGAGGGATAGCAAATAAAACAGTGAAAAATTCAGGAGGAAACCCCATTGCCCTGATTGCATAAAATCATCAGCCCGATCTTAGTCATATGTTCAGGGAGGAGAAATACATCTTATCCTCCGTAGTTACAAAAACCGGATGTAATAATAGATTACCTATATATTAATCCAGAGTAGAAGTCAACATTCGGATATAGCTTCCTCTTGATGAAATACTCATCAGACAGTGCAACCTTTTCCAAGGCAACTGCAATCTGCACAATCAAATAATTGCATATAAAACGAGATATGTTGAACAAAATTGGCATTAAATTAAGTACAAGAACTTGTACTGCTCAGATAATAAGTATTGATTGAAGCCTTATGAAATGCTTTAATTTTGAACATGAAAAACAATTTAGAGAGACATCGACTGAATTATCATCTGACATGAAGTGCTTTAGATTTGAAAATGAAAACAAGTTAGAGAGATTTTGACTGAATTATCATCTGAATTGACTTGTTATTCTATTTTTAAGCAAAACATAACCTTTAACAAATATACATGCAGACATACTGGACTCCAAATTATATTTACAAGATTTTAAGAAAATTCCTTAAACTGACCTACTAGTTTCCCCAACATTTAAGGTTTCTTCTTTAGGTAAGAATTATATTCACATAATCACACACACACACACACACACACACACACACATATATATGTGTGTGTGTGTGTGGACATTACATGTACAAAAATGTGCAGATTACACATATATATGTGTGTGTGTGTGGACATTACATGTACAAAAATGTGCAGATGTCTCCAGGAAAATACATGCAGGAATTTTCAAAGGGTAATTTGATATAGTATTTAGAGTCCTGATCAGACAGCATATCCAACTTAAGGAATATACAGAAGACAAGACACACAGCAGCACAGACAGGGAATTCAAAATAGATGAGCACCTCTATAAGAGGATCCCGGCCAACAATGGAAAACACTTCCTCTGTCAGCTTTTTTAAGACCTTTGCTCTGGGGTCATAGTTTTTGTACACACGATGTCCAAAACCACTGAGCTTTCGTTTCCTGGAGAAAAAGCACAAGACAGTAATATCAAACAAAACTATGTCCAAAATGAAGGAGGCAGAAAAGACCAAGTCATCATGCAATCACCATTCTTTGAAGAGGGAAAACATAAGACTCAGAAACATAAAAAAACTAATAGCCACCTGGCTTTAACACCCTCAATGAACTCTGGAATGTTATCAACACTTCCAATTTCACTCAGCATTTTGAGGACAGCCTGCAAAATCAAAGGTCTAAACATTAGCACTGTCACATAAGAGTGAATGACACGACCATTCTTCTTTTCACATTTTAAAAAAATGATCATGAGGGCATAGTGAGCCAATCTTATTACCTCATTAGCTCCACCATGAAGAGGTCCATATAGAGCTCCAACTGCCCCAGCAATAGCAGTATATACATCAACACCACTGCAAAATAAGGTAATAGTTAAGCAATATAAAACAGGTTGTGTTATTTATCTACAATTTTCTATTCAGACCAAACTGAGGGCAGACTAGGTAAGGTTGGTTAGCAGCACTCTTTTGGTCAAGTAGTAAGATTCACCTTGACGCAAGATGACGTACAGTGGATGTAGAGCAATTCATTTCATGTTCTGCGTGCAGGATGAAGATAATGTCCAGTGCACGAGTCAGACGAGGATTAGGTTTATATGACCGATTGCCTCTGCAAACATGCATAGTGGAGATTTTATTTGTTATACTATATTCTTGTAACATATCACAGAAGGAAAAAACAAATAGTATATGATTACCATTCTATCATCAAAGACTAAAACATATTACTTCGTAGTTAGGTCAGTAATTCATGTTATTTTCTATTATATCTAAAGCTCAAAGAAAAATAACCTAAAATAGAAAAGTAAGTTTAAATTATTCCAAATTATCAATCAGACTTAATATGTAAGACATACAGAGAATCTAGCATGTATAAGAAGTTATCTGTGTATGAAAGTTTGTTGGATGGAAGCACAGGTGGCCTTCCTGCCATTCTAAGATGAATCGCAGAAGCAATTGTTGTTATCTGCAAACAAAACAAGAATGATGTTGAAACAAAGTACTAGGACTGCTGACATATTGCAAATGAGCATAGACTTGCACTGATAGAGCTAAAAAATTCAGAAGACAAAAGTTTAACCAGTGGAAGAAGCATTAAGAATAATTGAATGACTTGTTACAAATATCATGAACAGAAGATTAAGATAAATTCAGACAACTGAATAAGCAAACCTTTCCAATAATTCGTGCTATTTGTTTGTCCCTCACTTGCTTTGAGTTGTAGATATCAAGACCCTGCATTGAAATTTAAGAAAAAGTTTAAAAGAAAGAGTCAAACATGAATCAACTCATATAACATGACACTAACATGTTAAATCCCACAATACTAGGGTTCTACTTACATACAAGTTGAACTTACACATAGGAAAAGTTATGTAATCACTTACCAAAATAATGAAAAGCATCAAATATACTTAGAATCAACAAATAGAGGCCTGGGTCTACCAATTTTTTTTGAACATAATAATGAAGCATTTTTTGATGGTAAGTAAAGTACTATTGTGAACTTACAAAAGTAAACATTATCAAATACAACGATTTAGCATTATTTGGCAGTAGCTTGTAAATACAGCAGTAGTTGACTTGAAAAGAATCAGCCGTTTTCCCTTCCTTAATTAATCATCTCAAACATAGAAATCACCTCAGGAATTGCTACAAACTCATCTCAAACATAGAAATCACCTTAGAAATAGTTTTGATGTATTTTTAGGTTTCGTGATTTGTTTCCTTATTTCATTAGGAATAGGACATAGGAATCTTCAATTCATATAAAGAGAGCTTGGTGCTTCATCTTTTGTATCACATCCAACACATTGTTATACAAAAGAGAATATTATTCAGAATCTGTCCTCTCAATTCCTCCTTCCCCCTACTTAAATCCCTTCAAGTTTAACAGATCAAAGTTCATAGCCCTAAATAATTCCAGGAAACTCAAATGAAACAAGTGAAAAAATTTGCAAAATATAGAAGTTATAAAAATAGAAGAAGGAATAAATTCTAAAGAATAAAGTTAATAATGTATTTCCATCACATAAGGTATACAAAGCTCCAATTTGGGTATCAACATGCATGTGCATCATACATGTTACTTACTCTCAGAGCAGGATTTGCATCAGGATGAAAAACAGATAAAGCACTCATGGCATTCACAAGCATGCCCATAGGATGTGCATCATGAGGCATTGATTGTATGATATCCTACAAAACAAATGAATACAAACACTCAGTTGGATTAATACACTAGCACTTCGCGAAAAGAAATGAAAACCAGTCACTCTCCTTTAAATGATCATGACAAAAGAGCCCTGTGGACTGCGGAGAGATTGCAAAAGAAATACTAACGATTATAAATTAGAACATAATGCAGTCTGGTAAAAAAGAGGTGTACATATAACATAAAAAGTGAACAGCACTAATACTGATAATAGCAGTCACCCATAACATTTATCAACAACCCAGCTAAGTAAATAACAAAGCACTTGATGTGATTCCCGATTTCTACCTTGAAAGCATGACAAAATCAAATCCTCAAGACTCAAGATAATAGGGTTATAGAATACCAAATAAAGTACAAGTTGTTTTAACTATTTGTAGTGTTTGTGCACAGTCGTGCACTCTTCCTGCTTAATGTACCCTCTGATTGATTGCACTAACTTTCAATCATTAATCTTTATTAACCCCAAGAAAGAAAAGAGCTACCAGATTTTTTTACAATATAAAATACAACTGGTATATTAAATTTTAATTAATGATTAATTGATTTAAGTTGTTTACAAAATCTAAAATCTCTCACTGGCTTAAACCAGAAAGTTACCACATGGAATTTTAGGTCCTTAAACCCACAGTAAGTTATTTGATAGTAGAAAAGCTCACCAAAACTCCTTGTGGTACAGCTGAATGCTGAGATATGGCGAACTCCCAATCGGCTAACTGACTTTCAGAAGGCAAATTTCCATACACTATATAAAAAGACGGAAGAAAACAGAATTAGTAAACATCAAAGGCATGCATAAAGTGCATGTGTCTTCTCTGACATGAAATTTGTATCTCAGCTGATCAGCAGTAGTGAAAATAATTGATCCACTTATCCTAAACAAAGGCCACAAAAGTCCCATGCACATGCCAGAAATATTCTGAAAGATACTCACTTATGAGATATGACACTTCCGTAAAGGTGCTTTTCTCCGCCAACTCCTCAATTGGGTATCCTCTATATCTAAGGATTCCCTCATCACCATCTATGTAAGAAATTGTTGATCGGACAGGAGCAGTGTTTAAATAACCAGGGTCATAAAGTTTGAGTCCCTTGTCATTCTTCCCAGTGGATATCTATACATAAGAAAATTAGAGAACCCCACTTGAGTTTGATACTTAAAAACGTATGATCATATAGAATCATTATTTTATAATTTAAAACCATCCCACCAATGATTTCAGCACATAACTCTAACTGAAGTACTAATCAATTGGAAAACAAGCTAAGAAGCATACCGAGATAAACACTAAACTAAACACTCAATCATAAAAGAGAAACACAAATTCCAAACAACAGAATGAATCAGAAAGGAGCAAAATTGAACAAAACCCTATTCACCAAATTAAAAATCCTTTCGAGTCAGCGCAAGTTTCTCGCATGGTGATAAGCAAACAAACGCTGATTGAGACATAGGCCTCAACTCTATACGATTAAACCAAACAGGAGAAAGGATGCAAATTGATCAAGACCCAGTTGAGCAAATCGGAAATCCTTTCGATGTCTAAGGTTAGGAGGAGGAGGAAGAAGGTGCGCGTCACCTTCTTGAGGTCATTAGCTTTAACGGTGCCTTCAGGGGACACCTCGATGCTGTACTTCTTCCCGGTCCTGTCGTCGACGACGGTGAGGGTGCCCTTGAGGTTCCCGGGTGGTGAGATCCCGGCGGAAGCGGAGAGGTGGAGTGGGTGGAGGAGAGCGGTGGAGGTGGCGGAGGAGGGAAGCAAGTGAGCCGTGAGGGTGGTCAAACGGTTGCGTGCAGCGTCGTGCATCGTTGATTCAGAAGCTGTTGTTGTTGTTGTTGACATTGTTGTATGTGTTTGTGTGCGATTCTGTGTTGTGGAAATAGATTGATTCAATAAAAAAGGAGGTGCAAATTGGAAATGGAAATTGAAGTTATTCACGTTTTAAATGTTCACAGAAAATCATCAACTCTTTTTATACTTTTACGTGCACCAGACAGAGTCGTGTCGTGGGTGAACTCGGAGAGAAAAATGTAAGCAAGAAACTTGGATCTAGAGAAAATAACGGGAAATTTTTTATTGTTAAATAAAAAATAATATAAGAATTATTTTTTTAATTATTAAAGTCATTTTATCATATTTAATTGTAAAGGATCACACAAAAAAAAAAAAGCACCTAGGTAACCATATTTGACTGTAACGAGAATTTTATTTTATCTCTTTTCTATAGTAATTATAAAATTCATTAATGCTTTACTTGGCTGAGGAGAGAAAGAGAGAAGATAGAATATTAGTAGAAGAAAGAATGTGAGAAATAAAGTAGATTTATAGCTTATTTGGTATAATGGAGATAAAAGAGAAAAAGAAGAGAAAGAATGACACTACAATTGGGTTGCTGTGAAGTATCCCGACGCATAGAAAAAGGAAAATATAATTGGACCCTTTTTTAAGCACCACAAAGCACATTCATCCCATGCAAAATGCCAACACAACCATTGCATCAAGCTTCACCTCTCTTCATTGTTCTTTGTGGCAATCTACCCGCCAAAATATTTTAACCTCACCCACTTATGGACCCTCAACTTCCGTTTCAACGCCCTCATCGGTCTCCTCCCTTCATATCTAGCTTCTTGCATTGACCTCAAGAACCTTTACTTGCAAGGGAACTTGCTCTCCGCTCAAATCCCATCCTTCCTCCTCTGTTGACCTGACCTGGTTCGTCTCAACATAGCCTCCAACAACTTCTTTGGTTCCTTTCGGGGTTGCATTTGACTACTTGACCAAACTCAAAACCTCTTCCTTGAAAACGACTAGCTTTCAAGTCCTAGCACCAACTTGCAGCGGCTCGACCTATACCAGTTCAACCTTTCCAACAATCTCCTCAATGGCTCTATCCCCCTCAAGCTTCATACATTCTCTTAATATTCATGTCTAAAAAGTTTCATCTATGACACACATTTTTCCTCTGTCTAAGAGACTCTTCTCATAGTGCTTGTACCATTTTGCAACATTATCAGTTTTCAACTTACACTTATTCCTTTATTGAAAAATAAAAATCAAGAATGATTACATAAAATGGAAAGTTCACCATCCCCACCTATATAATCATGGGTAACAAAATCAACTTTATACACACATAAGAAAAGTGCTAAGAACACATTCTTTCATTAAAATTCATTTGGATATCATCATTTTTAAAGTGGAATCCACCAAGTGAGACTCATAATTTAATTAATCTCGTGAATTTAATAATAAGAAAGAGTGTGCTAGAAGGAATCAGCAGCAACTTCATCTTTCCATGACACATACATTTAGAATGTGTATGGAAATCCACTATGTTTACGTTTTCACTTTTCAGTTTTCACACATTCGCCAAGCAAAAGCAATAGAAATACACAATTTTCCAGAAGAAAACATGAAAAGGAGCTAGAGATGGATTAGCTTAACGTACTTTTACATTTTATAAAAAGTTAATACCAACAGTGTTAGGCTTCTTTATATAAAGGAAACAAGTACCATACGGCTGAGGGAACATTTTTTTCCTTAGAAAATGTATCTCAAGTCATGCAATAAATTTACCCATTTGGGTCGAGTGATATCTCAACCAAAATTGCATGTCATGCACCTCAATTCAAAGCAAAGAAGGACGTGCAAGCTAGGTATCAAAAAATGAATATATGTAAATTATACATGGCACGATCACATCTTGAAATTGAGTCTGCCAGAAAAAATTTGCTTCTCTACAAGTGTAAGCTATTCATTCACCCTATACAGCAACACTACAATCACCATTCTGTGAAATATCCTCATGAGTTTCAATGGAAGAATGTTGAGACACTTCTATTGCTGCTGATATAGCAGCAGATGCTGGTTCACTTTCAGTGTTAATGTGGGAAAGTTGAGAATTAACATGATTGTCAGTTGAATCAATTTGTAGTGGGTTGACCTCATTTGAGTCAACAAGTTGTCTGTGATTGATCTCTGCAGCAACATCAGAAAGCGTCGTCGTCGTGTTGTTGATCTCATGATTTGCATCACAGAGCAGTGAATTATCTATCATCATAGAATCACAATCTTGAATCTCATTGGCTGCATTCAGATGCTCAATATGATCCTCACCAGTCACATGGTTAAACTCTTCCTTTATTGCCTCATCAGCTTCGTGCTTCAGATCTTCATGGTTAAACTGAGCGGCTACATCATCTGTGTCTGCGTTATTTTCTTCAACAGATGCATAGCCTAGGTCTGATTGATCAACACAGAGGTGCAGATTCTCAGCATCATCGTCTGCATGAATCAGATCGGCACTGTCCACGTTACATAATTGGGCATGATCCAGCTCCCTATCAATATGAGTCAAATGTAACTGACCAACATCAATCGCGGTGCCATAGTACTGAGGTTGGTCATCCTCACTAGCAGCATTATATTGAACTGCACCATCCTTCCGCATTCGCTTACCTGCCCCTCTTCTTCTAACCCTCTCCTTTCCTCTTACTCTTTTTCCGATTTCAACATCAGGGCTGGCTGATGCGATGACTGGACCACCGATTTGGTCTCTCAAACATTCATGGGCAATGTATCTTATCCTAGATATTGAATCAATTTGTTGTGGATCTAGCCCTTTTGTTGAGAAGGTATCTGCTATATGTGCAATATCCCTCAGACCAGCATTCTGAAAACATTTGTTTATTTTCTTTAAAAAGCATTTCAAACTTAATCTATAATAGCTATAAGATATAAACCTAAATTCATGAAACATATCCTTACCGTTCTCTGAAACTCGGATGACAGAGAAATAGGTCTCCCTATGAACTTGCGAGTAATTCTCAGATACCACTCCATGTACTCGCTTTCATCTACACCCTCATCCCCATCAACAATATGTAATTGACGGTCCATCCATTCATTGAGCTCTGATTCCATTTTCCCAGACAAATCAACCCCGCCATCAACTCCTCTACTCTTCCTCTCCCAACGCTCCACATCATCCGGAATAGATTGAAGCATGCCATATTGCCTCAAGCACCGATTTGGAAGATGTCTTTCTGCCTTGTCAAAGCATATTAACATTGTCTTTGACCTCCCAAGAATTAAAGTGCTTTTGATATGTTCTGGAATTACCATACTATCCATGTTTCGGTAAGGGAGCCACTCCACCTGTAGATCAATACTATTCTATTTTTAAAAATGTATATAGAATATTACCAGATAAGCATTAATTAAACATAGAAATGAAAGTAAGACTTACCTCACATGGTTTTAGGGAATCCAAAGCCTTCCGATAAAATACTACATCACGATTAGCAGTTGGCCCACTTTGTTTTCCTTTCCATCTAAGCACAAATGGAAAACGATCATGCATCAAATCAAGATTGAGCTTTGGTCGCCCAATATTTAGGTGAAAGTAACTCCAACACTGCAGATGCAGAATAACACATTAAATCCGAACTTCGAAGAAAGTAAACTGCAGTTTGAAAGAAAAGGATAAAGAAGGAGAGCACATTTTAAATCACCTGCAGTAGTGTTAAACAGCCACTAATGGTGCTTTGAGTTTTCAGTGAGGCATTACCCAGTGCTCTATACAAGAATCCCAATGCTGCTGCACCCCAGGCATATTGTCCACATCTATCAAAATTCTCAAATAATGGCAAATACATTACAGGGACCTTATTCCCTGTAGTGGTCGAGAATATGGTGCTACCTACGAGGTAAAGAAGATAAGCGCGAGTATGTTGCTCTATGACTTCGAATGGAGCATCTTCAGGACAGCGAGAAAAGAACTCTTTCAACCAACTTAACTTCACCATTCCACCACTTGTGTAACCAGATTCAGGGGTTCTGCCAAGGTACCTTTCACAAACTGAACTGCATGCGGTATATGTAATACCTATTACAGGTTCTCCATCAATTGCCAGCCCAAGCAAGAGGGCAACATCTTTAAGGGTTACCGTCATTTCACCAACGTTCAAGTGAAAAGTATTTGTTTCTCTTCTCCATCTTTCAACTAGAGCAGAGATAAGTGGATTGTCTAGACTAATAGCTGGAATTGACCTTAAGTATCCAAATCCAGCTCTCTCTACCAACTCAATCTGTTTAGGTGTAAGTGTCCACTGATCAAGCTTTGAAGTGTGTTCATGACATCTCAGGGCACCGCGCTCCTATTAATGCATTAATCAGACAACAGTTATATAAAAATTATAAATAATCAAGCTTTAGATGACTTTTCAGAAAAGGAAAATGAAATAAAGATGAAGTAGAAAGTCTTGTCAGCTAGCAAACTGCACCTGTCCCTCCCAAACTGCTGTGGAGACATGCTTGTCTTGGTCATACAGAACTGAACCATCAATTGGACCTGGATTAGTTGTGTAAGGGTCCACTGCTACCACTTCCATTACTATGCTGACAACTAAAAGACCAAAAAAAAAGTAAAATAAAAAACAGGGGCCTAAAATATTTCTTATTTTGATTTATAAAATAAGTTTATCAATAAGATATAGAGAGGAACGCGATGGACAAGGATAATGAAAACTCTTAAAAGGAAAAAAGACCAAAGGTAATAAAACCCATTAATACATCAAAGGCATAAAGCCTACAAATCCTAACAATTAGTAGCCTAGAAGTCCGAATTTGTATTAATCCATAAGCAGCCTGTTAATATACATATAGAAAAATTACGGAGCAAACTAATTACTGTAGAAAAGGAATCATATAAAGAATGTGTGAAGGTGTAAATGGACAAAAGCTCGCATCTTTCAACCAATCAAGGAATGACATCATAAGTATTTTTTCTCATTTTCCACTGCTCATCAATCTTGACAAGTAATAGATATAAATTTTTAGATGAACTTTCTTTACCAGGAAAAATGAAGGAACTAGACAGCAGATTTTAGGGATGGATCATCCTGTAATGTAAATGAAGTAATTGACAAGCCTCAACTTTAGCCGCCATCTATTCATGCTTCATTGAGTTACACAATTCTTTTTCCTCGCTCGAACAGCATTTTGGGGGGAAATTGCCACCGCTGAAAATCTGAGGAAACATAACACTAATGCAGTTAGTTGATAAATAATATACGTGAAAGATTACAAGTAACAGGAAGTCAATGGATAATCATCTTTTGTCATAGCTAAAAGCCTAAATGGCTAGGATTAAGGCTGTAGCATGGTCATCCAAAGGACTTGAAACACTGCAGCTTTTACTTTAGGGCAAGTGGAGTCATGCCTAAAACTGTATGAATCAGATAAAATTATCATTTATGTGGGTCCTTCAGGAAGATTTGGATCTCTTACTTTATTCTCTAAAAAAAACATGTTAAGGGAAATAGAGTGTGGCATAGAAATCATTCCAGTGAAAAGAAATATGGTGATGAAAGTTTACAGTATTTGATTGAATACGTGTGATGTCTATTGGTATTAACACTGAGTAATAAGTGGCTTTCAAAATAAGAACATCCTATTGGCAAAAAAGCTAGAAAAGAGATGATAAACAACAAACAACAGGTGGCTGTGCTGGCTAGACATATGAACTTGTATACACAATTGTTACAGTTAACAGCTGGAAGTAAGCGGTAAAGAGAAGTTCAGAATTAAAACAATGCTGATGAAAAATGAGGGATAAGTAAAGGAAAATACATATGAAAAGATTGAAATGACTTCAAAAAGGCCAAAATCCATTTTCTGCCTTTTTTCTAGACCCCCCCCCCCTAATTCCCCCAAACTCCAAAACACTGGCGAAGAATTATTTTCATTTTCGCTACAACACCGAACATTCCAAATTACAAAACATGAAAAACAGTCAATAATATTTTCCATCTATTATGGACCTTGAAGATTCAGAAGACACTAAGACAGTACTCAGGATTATCATGTTGCCTAAAATGCTCTGGATGTAAAGCTTTCTCTCTCTTGGTGATGTTAACATTGGACACAACAAGTATTTTATATTACCATACACTGCAAAAATACTAATAGTGGTGATAATAAATTTTCTTATTACTAGTAACAAGTATAAGCTATATACCTGGGAAATTAATGAAATAGCATGTCCTTAATCCCTCTTTAACTTCCCCTATACTCAGCACTTGATTTGAGCAGACCCCCTCTTTGTTGTCTTTTATTGGTTACAAGGCACTTTCATGAGGTACAAACATGCAGCTTCTGACTAAAAAAAGTAGAAATTCACCACCCACATCACCCCCTCATAAAATCAAATCCATAAGAAACATCCAAAACTTTTTATACCAAAATTAACACAAATTCAAAGCATTGTAGTTTCAGTTAAAGCACAAAACAAAAGGCACCAATCCTACACAATCCCAGAGAAAGTTCACTTATTTGCTCGTTATTTTATCCAAAACAAGTTTTATTATCTCATCTGCCGAATCTTCTTTGAAATTAATATGAATCTTCAACTTAAAATAGAAAACCTTGTTCCCTCACATTACCTATCAACTGCTAGTCCAAAATTCTAACTTTATCTCTCATTTCAATCTTCTGAACCAAACATTACAATTCCACCTTAAACCTTAGCTTCCAGAAAAGGCAACAAAAAAGTTAAGGCACAAACCCATTTCGCTCAAAACAACCAGTGTATTCAAACTACACAACTCAATATCACAACCCTTCCCATTTCATGGAAGTCCAAGCAAGTCACTCTCAGAATACTTCAACAATCAGCTCCAAGGACCAATTACATCACCATTTTTCCACAAAATGAAAACTCCACCAACGAAGATTGCCTCTCCACACCAAAAACCCAAAGCAAACAGTGAATCATACAAAACAATCCCCACCCCCACAAAAAAAGGTTCAAACTTCAAGCAAATTCAGCACAAAATTATATCTGGGCATCATAAAAAACACTCACAGACGAAAAGCAATTGGGTCCCGCTGGGATTTGGGGCCCGGAGAGAGAGGGGGGGAGAAAGGCACAAGAAGATGGTGAGAAGAGATCTGCATGGCGTTTGGTTTGAATTGCATTGCGTTTTGAATTATAAAAAAAAAAAAAAAAAAAAAAAAAAAAAAAAAAGTGAAGAGAGAGAGAGAGTGGCTCACAGTGAAAGAAGGAGAACACGATACGACTTCCTCCGTCGTCGTACCTCGATTAGCTTAGCTTAGCGTTTTGCACAGGTTTCGTTTCGTTTCGTTTGAGGGCAACAACACAAAGGGGCATGGTTTCTTCAATGGGAACATCTTTGGGCTTGTGCCCGGACTTAGGCCCATACAACATTACCACATGGCTATTATTCCCTTCCAGGGGCTTGTTGGGCCCATAGTTTGGGCAAAACTATTACCACCCCCTCCTTACCTATCCTAAGTCCCAACAATCTCTTTTTTAAAATGACTATAATACCCCTCTTCACCTTTAAATTATTATGTACTATTAGAGTTGTCAATATGAGTTTCAACCCGTGGATTTAAAACTATTTTGATTCTTGATTCCATAATGTATTGCTCTTTTCCATAATCCATAATCAGGAAGTTTAGAAAGACTTAATTTAAAACAACCTGATTCTTGATTTTGTGATTATGAGTTGCTCTGTTCCGGAATACAATATCAGAAAATTTATAAAGCCTTAATTTCTATATTGATATTAACTATACGATGAATATAATTATTTTAATTTATTTTCTACAGGTGGTCTCGCAACACAAGTTCCACCGACTATATCCACTCATAGAGCGCATGCAACCACTCGTGTTAAGCAACCACCATTGTAGCAGACACAACCTACACCTCTGTCAATACCTTCCATGTTATTCTCAAGAGAGCCTGATGCCCTCACTAGGTATGTTGGTCACGTCGTCAAGCGTCTATGACATGGAGAAGTATCAACAAGTTATTTCAACTCTTTTATTATGTTGGGTATTTAAACTTATTATTTATGATATAAATTATATTAATTTGCAAGAGTTTGACATATTAAACATCATCGCGCATGGGAAGAAATCAACATGGGAAGAAATCAACAGGCATTCCAATCAAGAACGAGTTAATACACGAGGTGCTTGACAAATATGGTGTCGCCCCATTATTAGACTGCTCTTACCATTTGCTGGACAATGACTCATTTTCTGCTTTTGCTAAGATGTAGCATAATCTTTCCACATTCACTATGAGAGATGACCATCGTGTTAGATGATATGTCATATATTCTTCACAACCCTATCACTGGGTCGTTTTTCTCGCATCCCACTATTGATTGAGAGGGTGCAATCCAGTGTTTGTGTGAGTTTTTGGGAGTCCCTTGTTCCCTCTGTCTCGTACCTGACACACAACTTACGTTCGAGGAGGAAGATGAAAGTTTGTTATCATACCACACTCAGGTCATTAACCGAGAGACTTGGGCCGTAGTCCATAGAAGATGATGTTGTATCTACAGCGTTAGTTTACTCTACAACATAGTTTCCTTTGTCATTTTTCATTTTTACCTAATATGTATTTTTTTAGGGTAAGTTCAGTCACTCCAAGAATATTTGAATATAGTTACGACGGAAGAAAGTGAAGAACCTAATGAGGGCACAATGGTGTGGACAGCTCTACGAAAGACCCTTAACCTAATTGCTTGCAGTACACAAGAGGACATGACATGTCATAGGAGGAGGAAGACTGCATTTGCATCCACGTCATAGAAGCTTTTTCATTTTTATATGAATTTGTTAATAAATACGTATTTGATGTAATACGAGACTTCGTATTTTACTTCACTTGACACATTTAACTTTCTTTCATAATTCAAATCGAACTTTAAATTACTTAAATGAGATGTAAGAACTAAATTAAAAAAGGGATTTCATGTTCCACGTTCTCGATTTTCTCGGTTTCAAAAACTAGAATCTAAAACTATAAATTAATATCGGGAAGTAGCTCTTTCAGATGTGATGCATATTTATTAAAAGTAGTTATCTAAAACTAGTTCGGGTAACATGTTATCTAGCAAGGGTTTTCGAAATTAAACTCAGGAACCATAATGTCAAATTTGATTTATGGAATCTAAAATTCAAATGTTTTAAAAGTTGACGATATTTTAGGAATTTACATAGTTGTGATTAGTTAATATAAATAAGAGGGTGGTAATAGTTTTGCCTCATGGTTAACTTGGTCTCATTTAATTTTTCAAAATGGAGAATTATATGTTGACAAAAAAATAGCAATTTCATCGAGTAAATTTTGTCCTTTTCTTATCTCATTACTCATCATATCTCTCATTTCTCTTTCTTCTCTTCTTATATTTCTCTATATGTGGTCTAATTTTGGGTGTAATATTTTCTAAAATCAAAATGGTTTAAACCATGTGAATGCATCACAATTTTTAACTTTGGTATATCGTATACAGACTATTGTTTTGATGCATATCAAACTATATACACTTCAGAATCATAAGTCAAACTACTACTGTGTTTAAACATAACTCTACAATTTTTTAGTTTGGATCAGTTCAGGTCTAAAACAAAGAAAAAAAATGAACATCGATCCAACCCAACCCGATATTGTTTGGTCGGCTCAATTTCTGATTTGGGTCGAACCCGACCCGAACTAACCCATATTATTTTGATGCTTGCACTGTATGGGGGTTCCCCATGGAACTTTTATAATGGTGTAAACATTATGTCAAATGACAAAATTTAGGTACAGTTATATTGTGCAGTTTTTATCGTTACTCACCTAGAACATGACATGCATACTGGAAAATGTTAGATTAGTTGGCAGCTGAGTTTTGCATTGGCCAACAACACAAACATCATCCAAAATATAGTAACTAAGTTTTGTCCTATGTAAAATATTACTCATTACTTCTAGTTCCATTAATAACTCTTTCGATACTTCACAATTCCTGTAATGCATGGCTCTTTATTATGCCCTCTTTAATTCAAATTCCAATTCCTCCATTTATTGCTATGGAGTAAATGTCATACCAATTAACTTACTTTTACACTAATGCTCCGCCTTGAAATATAAATGCTATAGTAAAAATTAAGGACGCGTTTGAATAAACAGTTTAATTAAACACTAATCATATAAACATAAACAAATATGAGAACCAATAAAAATAAGCACAAAATAACTTATGAGTCATAAGTTTATATCTTTACTGCTCGTAAAGATAAAACCTAATGTAAAAGAAACTCCACGTCCTGATGTTGGAAATTTCATTTTTTAAAACTGATAATTATAAATAAAATTATTGTAGTAAAACAAACTATAACTTTAAAAACAAATATCTTGATTAAAACTAAAACTGATAGTCAAGTCTAATCAAAAGCATAATACTAGGTCAAAAACAATGAAGTCTCTTGATTTACCTAACCAGTTTCAAGTAAACCTTAATCATTGTTGTTCCACGAAGCTAAGGAAGACACAGGTTTCCTTACATACACTTGTTCAGCAGATCATAGAAAAACACAAAATAAAGTGGCAACATTTGAAGGGTGGAAAATGAATTTAATAAAATGTTAAGCCAAAAAATATTATACAACAGTGATCATGCAAGCCACCTTCAGAATCTTGCCCTTGGGGCATAACAGAGATTGCAAAGCAGCATCAACCATTGGCAGTTCTAGACTTTGAGTCAGCTATATAAACTATTGAAACATCCGGAGGAAGTTGTTTGCATAAGCCATTGGCTTCACATCAGGATGTGCCTGCAAATTCAACGAAATGAACAATACCCAAAATTAAAGCATGTCAAACAAATTTAAAGGTAAGGTCATCTGAACTTCATAAACTTGATTGTCCCAGTAAAAGATATACAATAGCAGACTATAAAATACAGAAGATACGAACCACTGCTGAGAATGTAACAATGTCAGGTTTCATATCAGGCGCTTTAAATCGAATGAAGGCACCTTTGTTACCCATCTGCAGCATACAATGAAATATCAACATGGTGTAGGATTTAACTCTGGTATTTCATAGGAGGAAAAGTGATTCTTAATATTAATATAAGCAAGCCACGCAAACAACCAACGTACAACGGCAAGTGGTGAAATATACTCCCTCCGTTCCTATTTATAAGAACCCAGGAGACAGTAGCGCATATTAAGAAATATAATGAGATCAATTAATGTATTGGTTTTACAATTTTTTTATAATTTACTTTTTTTACCCTTAATCATTGCATGAGGAGAGAGGAAAGTAATAGTGGTGGGAACCAAAATAATTAATACGAAAGGTATATTTGGAAAATACTGATAACTTTCACCAAAAACTAGTAGGAGGTCTTATATTTAGAGACATCAAAATTTCTCTAGGGTTCTTATAAAAAGGAAAGGAGGGAGTATTTTTCATTAAGCACAACAAATGTGACCGGAAAAGCATCCTGGTCAAACATGCAACATGCCTAATTGCCTCTCCTAGAACTCATCTCAATAATATGTTTTCATACAAAGCATAGCCTGAGGGCTGAGCCTGCATAACTGATTAAAGAATAAATTGAAAATTGAAAATTGAAATAATATATTGCAATTTACAACAACAATGACAAAAGACTTTTTCCATTAGTTACAGGCGGGGTCCATTAAATTCATTCCCCCAGCCAGTCCCCCTTCTCTCTCATATTAAACCTTCCGAGACAATTAGGCAAATGCCATAAAACAATTAAAAATAGAATGCTGTAAGAACAAAAGGGATTTGATTACCTGGTCACAGTAATTTGGAGCAGAAAACACGGTTATGAGTTTACCATTATGTTCAATCTCGTAACCCTCATCCTTTACTTCATGAGATCGCACAACTAAATCTGTAAATTGGTAATTTGTATGAAGTCATTGATTAAAGAGCGAATGCTCAGATAAAGTATCATGCCAACGGAAAACATACCTAAATTATTTTCCTGCAGAAACCTTTTTGTCACATCTGCACCAAAAGAAAGGCCTACACCGCGCTTGCTTGGACCTCTTCCAGGGAGAGGTTGTGGATCACTCCATAGCAATTCACACATCAACCCTACACATATAGAAACACAGATATAGAAAATTACAGTACTATGCAGGGGAGAAAAGGCCAAAGGGGTTTAGGAATATGAAGTGCAAGAATGGGAAGTTTATCAGGGTTTAGGTATGTGCTGTTAACTGTGAGAACCATTGAAGAAAAAAAAGGATGCATCTAACCTTCTTCAGGAGGCTCACAAAACCGATTAATTGATCGGATGTCAGAGAGCTTAACCCCATCAACACTAAAAAGACCTCCGTGGACGACGAAAACTTTCTCGTTTATCACATGAGCCAAAGGTAAACAGCAGAAGACTTCCGCAAATAATTCAACAAATGTGTCATTCAACTTTGAGCGCACCTCACCCTCAAAACCATATATCTTGTTCATGCTCTTACTCTCGTGATTTCCCCTAGCTAGATGTATGGCTGAAAATTGTGCAACAACAAAATAAGTCACAATATCCCAGGAAGAAGAAAGCATATTGCCTTAAACAAGTGAAGTGAATACAGTGGGGGAAGGAGTAAGCAAAGATTTATGCAAAATCCTATCACACAAACAGCACCATACAGCTCATATGAAACAATAAAAGTAAACACTGCAATTTATGAGCTCAATTTGAAAAGGATATGCAATGAATTTGAACTTATGAAAGAAAGAGGTAATTTTCATTCTAACAGACCTTCACAAGTATCTCATCGGGTGATTCAGAGATAGTATAATGTACCCAAAAAACATGTAACAAAACTTACAGGCTGTTTAAGATCTAGGGTTTACCTGATGGAGACATGCACTTAAATGCAAACAAAGTGAGGATGACTTCCAAAGAAAAAGATCCTCTATCCACAAAGTCACCATTAAATAAATATGGATTCTCTTCTGAAGGAAGCCCATTGAGCTCAAAAATATTTAATAGATCATAGTACTGCAGGAGTCATGAAAAAAAAATGAAAGGTTACGAACTAAAGAAAAACAAAAGTAAACAGTAACACAAAAGCCAAGCAACATGGTGCAATTTAAAAAGTTTTCACATTCAAGTATGTTAAAGAAATGAAAATGGAGAAAATTTGGGCTTGATGATTGTTACTATTCAATTCATGTTACTCAGGAAACACAATCCAAAGCATTAAAAACACTGATTGTTCCAGCGAAAATTGGGCTAAGTCTGTTTCCTCACAAGCCCACTTTTTCTAAATTCTTTCCTTTACCAATTAAGAATTACACAAAAGCACCCACTTATCCTACCCACTCAATGAACTCAGACAGCATATCTTTTTATTGGTAAGACTAAAATAGGAACGATTCAGACATACACAGAAATACACGACTGTTATCTCGACAAGGTTTCGCAGCTGGTTCAATTTCAAGTTCCAGAATGTACAATCTGGCCCCATCTTTCCATCCACAGGAAAGGGGAGATGCTCTGTTTAACTATAGTAGGATGTAGGGTTAACATTTTTATAAATTTTCTTTTATGATATTCATAAAAGCAATAGACTAACAAGGTTAGGGCCTATTTAGTTTCTGTTTTCATTTTCTATATTCATTTCCTGTTTTTGGTTACAATTACAAAAATGTCCCCTGTTTTTAATTGACATATTTCCTGTTTTCAAAGTTTAGTTCATATAATAGTTAAAATAACATCTTATTGTTTCGGCTGGTTCTTGTACAAAACTTTATAAGCAGCAAACAAATTGAAAAAAAGATGATATTTTTTGTAATTAATAGTAAAAAGTGGAAATGAAAACCCAAAACATTTGAGACCAAATAGACCAGCTTCTAATGTCATTTCCAATATTTTGGTGAGATCGATTGGAGAATTCTTTTGAAGTGTGCAATATAGGCTGTAGTTTGGAGCTTATTGGCTGCCTCTCTTGTGGGATAAAGTCATTATTTCAAATGGATGTCTTTGTTGTATGTTTGAACTTTGAAGGATGATTTCTCTTTTGCTGGTCTAAATTATTTTTCCCTTCTCTCTAAGAGGATTTCACATCCCATGTTTCTGTGCTTTTTTCTCTTCTAATAATATTATATTCTTTCACTAGATTGAAAAATAACGAAAAATATTCTTAAATTTAACATGGCAGTTACAGTCCCCTCTAACAAATATGCCACGAGTAAAACAAACACAAAACATTAGTGAACAGGCTCATCAGCACAAAGTAGTTCTCCAGTCCATGCACAATGGTCAGAGAAACCCAGATTATGACCTAGGGAGGCAAATCAAATGTAGGCTATGGGAACAACTCTATCCCCTAAATATCTAAAAATAACAAAAGCCACCTTGAATATACTACATTAACTATTAAGAAGTCACTTATCAACTTCAGCAGTGCTTAAATTCAAAATCAACTCCAACTCCTGAGACACAAAAACTATTCTTAACAATTGAAAAAACATAATAAACCAATTACCTGACCGTGCACATCGCCACAAACAGTAAAATGTTTGCCATCAGGAACAGTTATATCAACAAGAGAAGGCAAAGCTTGCAACATCTCTCTTGTTTGCAACACAATCTGGAAAGCATACCTAAAACATTGAAACAGGACAGGAGTAAAGGGACACTTCAATAACATTTCAAAACATATACGCAATCAAACTTCTTCCTTCAGTACCGTTTATGCAAGCTCTTCTGATTCTTGAAATCATCCATCATTTTCTTTACAAAGTCCAAAGTAACAACATCCCCCTCTATTCTTGCTCCGGAATATTGTGACTCAACATCTAGCATTAAAATTAAACACAAATTTGTTCATGCCAGTGAGTGAAATCAAATGCCCCGGTAGAACATGAATTAGCTTATAGTAAATATAGAGAAAAAAATCAAAGGCTATTAATCTCAAGAATCACTGACAAAAAAAAAATCAATGGGAATAGTTAACGCTTATTGAAATTAATAATTCAATAAAAAGGAGAGGGTTTTAAGATCAGGAAAATTACATTATCTCCGCTGAATCCAAAGATATCTATAAAGTGCTTAACAATCTTTCGATGAAATTACAGTTTTTAGATATGCCAATCCAGGTAGCAATTGAACAACCCAGTAGAAAGAATTCAAACAAGGTTCCAAGCAGCAGAAAATAGTGGGAAATAGACATAACATTAATATCTACTCTCTATTAGTTTGTTTAGCTGGAAGACAGATCCACCTTTCTTGCACTTCACTTGCACTTTCAGATATACTCTTAAAAACAAAATGGAAAATTCATTGGGTCCACTATCCATATTGGAAAATAAACCAAATTGAAAATTTGAAATCCAAAAGGAATAATGCCTAAAGGAATGGCCCTATGTTGGTCTAAGAAAGCCCAAGAAGGGTAACAAACACGTTCTAATGAGCTGATATCTTAAAGACACATTTCTTAGGTACAGAGTGATTAACTTGTTCCAAAAACAGCCAATATAAAGAATCATGTTGCATTATTAATAAAGCAGCCTATTTCCTAATGTGTCCTAAATAATGATTCCATTTGACTTATATTAAAATTCTCAATTTAATTAAGATCAACGATCCTATGATTTACAATGTTTAGGTCTTGATTTATTTTGAAGCTAATACTTGGGTCCCATAAATGACTCCTAAATGTACCAGTATTGCGGCCACTCCACCAACATGCCCCAAGGAGCAACAGCAAACCAACCACAATTGCAGCTACTATCGTGGTCTTTGATGTCCTGAACAACATCACCACCACTGCCATAACTGCCACTGTCACTGCTGCTATGGCCACTTCGGTTGGCACCGAAGGTTTGCGGCCCTTTCCTATAATGATACAATATGTACAAAAAGTGATAATTTATTGTAAAGTATGACAATCATTCATAAAAAGACAGGCATAAAATGTCCCTAGAATTTGTGAAATGGGATTCGAGAGGCAAAAGGATGATTAAGGTATGTGATGAAATCATGAGAGTATTTAGTATTGACTTGCCCATAGGTGAAAAAGGGCTGGTTAATGTAAACATTTTTCGAAGATTTTTAACTAACAAGGTGTTTTCTTCAGACATGAGACTCAAAATTCTGATATATTTCCATTTATTTCTAAAAAAATTTCCCTTCCAAATTACCAATGAAAAGGAAGGAGGTGGGAGGGAGAAATACAAGGCACAAGTCTATCGCCAACAAAAACTAGGAAGGGAAAATGATCCATTTGTTTGGCTTGATAAGAGGTTTTCGGTTCTCCATGTTAGTTCATATAATTACAACCATGTATCAAACTAAATTAACCAATGATCTATTTATAGTTAACCGAGTATCAAAATATAGGTCGATTATTGGATAAATAGTTTGATCCTTGGTCAATTTGATATTGTTATGAACTAAAATGTAAGACTTCTTCAGTGGTAATTATGTACGTCCTTGGGTTAAATTATGAATTATTTGGTTTTAAAAGGTACACGAACTGTAATAAAAACATCTTGGAGAGTCAAATGTTTGAGTCATATTCTCAACTAGGAAATACAAGGGCATGTTTGATTTGGAAAAACGTTTCCTGTTTTTACTTCTTTTTTTAACTAATAATTACAAAAGTGCTACATTGTTTTCATTTTGTTTCCTGTTTTCAAATATTTGCACAAGTTATTATTTTCAATGTTTCTAGTGCAAATTTTTAAAACTTTGAAAAAAAGAATTTTTTTTTAATTATTAGTGAAAATAAGAAATGAAAAATCAAGACTTTTCCCAGAGAACAGAAACTGCATAAATGGATGGTCAATGGTAGAGAAGAATATGTAATAGGAAGATACCACAGTAATGAGGTCATACACCTATTATCATTTGAAAGATACCCATGATATCAATAAGAGGTTCTTGACTTTTGAACCATTGAGGAAGTAAAAAGAAACTAACAGTACAAGAAACAAAGCATTTGATCAACCCTGAACAAGCAATAAATGCGTAAAGCAAATATAATCTTTCTAGACGGGGCAAAGTTTTCTGTCTTATGGATACTGCAGTTGTAGAAGAAAGATTAAGAATCGGATGGTTGCAATATCTTGATGTTTTAATATTCATTTCTTTTTATACTGAGAAGATTATCCCTCCAATCTGCCCTTCCTCCCTTTTCTATCAACTTCACATTTCATATCTTTCTTATCAAGATTCAAAACAAATTCAAACAAGGATTTATATTAGCAATCAAGAACCAGGGAAGTTAAAAATTAAATCCCCAACTTCATAGTAAAATGGTCCATTAAACTGTTATCATTGCTACCCAGATCACAATAATCACTACTTACTCAAAGAAACAATACCACAGCCTATTCATATTTTGCTATAGAGAACGGAAATGAAATGAAACAAGAAAAAAAAAACTAGGTATTGAGTGGCACTGGCACCTTATCCATGTAATGTACTCCAAGAAAATTACCATTTTACATTGGCAACACAATTAACTGAGTAGAGGACACAGGACCATATCCATAACTTAATTATTGAAATAACAATAAATATGATTGCATCATTTTCCACATTAAGGATATCAAGATCCTTGAAAAATTTGCATCTACTTACGAAGAACCCAAAGTCAAAGTTAAAAGATACTCATAACAAGAGATACGTTACTAAACTTTCAAATAATCAAAACAAAGCTGCAGTCACCCTTTTAAGGGAATGTTGTGCACAAGATATCATTTGAAGCTTACAAAATTAAAGCTACATTAGTTCCCTTAATAGAATGACAGAATGAAGAAATAATAAAACACGAAAAAACCAGAACACAAAAAAAGCTGTGCACAAGGGGAGAGAGGCAAATAGAAAATACGATAATATAAATATACTAGCAGAAGAAACCATATTCAAAGTAGTACCTATTGTATGGAAATCTATGGATTCCGCTATTGAACGCCTTTCAGACTCTGGTAAAGCAATTGCTTCTTCAAATTTAAGTTTCATGACAGCCTTTTCACATTCCTTCAATTTCTTTGTTGCATCAGGATCATTTGGACACATTTTCTTGACCTAGTCAATATAAGTATGCCAAGTCAAACATGTTTGCACATTGAGACAAGTCCATGTTGCAGAACCATTAAAGTGAAGCAGTATATTGGAACAAAGTATGGCTGAAACACAAAAGTTACAAGAACACATTACAATGTTAAAGGTTAACAAACAGTCTGCTTCAGCCAGTAGTACAGCTGACTCACATTTCAATAAGGTTCTTTGCCAAGAAGTATTTTCAGATTCCAACAATTTCGACAAATGTTAGCAAATAGAAAGAATACTTTATAAAAAATAACTTTCATTTATAGTCAGAAAGTAAGTTGACAGGCCAGCTTTCTATTTGCCCAAATGGTTCCAAAAAAAAGGGACAACTACATGGTTGCAGCCATATTAGGCTGCAGTTGCAGATCACAATGGCAATTTGGCCTACATAAGCCTTTTCCACAATCACACTGCAACCATAACCACAATCTAAAACTTCGGTAAAAATCAACTCCAAGAAACAGCACTAACATAATGTGAACACACTTTTAACACATACTGTAAATAAATAGATTGGGAGATATATTTCAGACAGCTTTCAAAAAAATTCCCAAAAAATATAATTATCAAAGTCTATTTTTTGTTAATTGTTAAATAACTCTTATGATTTTTAAGGTTATGAAAGAGTTTCAACGAAATAAAAAAATATTATCACTAAATAGCAAAATTTATTTTTGTCTCTACTTTCTTCATCTCGTCGTTAATCTCTGTTTCATCTCCCCCAACATTGGGGTGTGCCTAGCTATCTAGCTTGGACTAAAAACTAATTAAAGATCGAAATAGTTGTGTATGTTATCAACAATATAAAAATGAAAAAAACATGGTAGATCAAAACATATAATTTATAGAAGATTTTGCAATTTGAATCCTGGAGATTAATTATACAGTCTAATGTTAGAAATTAAATATAATTCAGAAAGCTTTAATTCTGGCATGTAGACATTTATGGCTGTAGTCATATTGCTATTTGCAATATAAGTTGTACATTTCATAATGAAAGAAAAGACAATACTTTATTTTTCTCTTTTCTACAATATGGATGCTTTCAGTGGCTAACTTGACATTCAACTTAGATATTTAATTATTTATGTATAGATAAAAAGCGTGTTATGTAAGAACATAATTTGTGACTATCACATTGTTTACTTATTTCTATAGCAAGTACTCTTGTCCATATTGATAACCTATTTAAGTAGGCAGCAATTAATGTTTCATTATGTAAAACTATCATGACCATTATAGTTGGTTCCAACTTCCAAGTTATACTGATATCACAAAATAGCTGCAATGATCATTAGATGATTCCAACTTCCAAATTAGACTGCTGTACAGGATGTCCACACTACATGACTATTTATAGTCTAAAATCCCCTATCATATTGATAGGCACCCTCCCATGACTAAGGTGTACAGCATAAAGAAAGCAGGGGGTTCAACATGCACGTATACAATGAGGAGAACACGAGATAAGGAACGGATATTCGTAGAAACCTCAAAGTTTGAGTGCTGCATTTATTTGTGTGTTTGAGTGCTACAATGAGGCGAGCACGAGAGAAGGAATGGGTATTCGTATTGGCTTTGCTTGGGTCAATGGTTGGCAGTTCTGTGTGGCTGTAAGCCTGTAAGCAAAAACGTCGGGGCTGGAGGTGCTCTCACTTATGCTATTTTAGATTTATCCTATATGTTTGAATATAATTTTGTATTTTATTAGGATCTCATTATTCATGTTTCATCTCAAGTTCTTATGCGCCTGTTATCCCCCTCCAGATCCTAGGATGGATGAGGTCAATCTTGACAACAATGCCTGCAACATCTTTATCTATTTTTTCCACTTGTTCTTTCTTTTCCTTCCTTTTACAGTGGCTGTATACCATTTTAGGGACTGATATCACATTGATATAAGAGCAGGAACATATACACTGCATATATCTCATGAATAATACCTACTTCTTGTTCCAGTTACTATCAAATAATGTCAACTTCTGCCACATAAGTTCCTCTAAAGTACTAATGTCAATAAAGCTTCATAAGTATACTGAGTAACTATATAGAATTTGATTTTGCTTCTCCAAATTATCTTTGGTATTGTTTATTTACATGATTAATGAAAGGACTATGAATATTAATCTATCAATGTTCTCCAATGTTGCAAAATGACTGATCAAATAATGTGAACATGTTATTCTCAACCCAGGCTCCATCATTTCCAGACTTATAAGGAAAACAGATATTTATGATTGCATTAGTTACCTGTTGAAAATCTTTCAGTGCTTCCTTGAATTTTCCCAGCCCTAGATGAGCTGCACCTCGCCTGTAATAACCCTATAACGAAAAACCATAATCAGCAGATACATTTTTATTAAAGAAAACAAAATACAAGAAAGCTTCTAAAGTTCAAGGAATCAGAGCACCTTTGAATATTTAGGATCCACTTCAATAGCCTTTGTGGCATCTTGTATTGCGCTACCATATTCCTCAAGCCGAAGATGAGCAAAGGCACGATTAGCCAAGTAAACTGCATTTCGACTATCTAGCTCAATTGCTTCTGTGTATAGATCAATAGCTTGGGCATATTTCCGAGCTGAAAAAGTAACCCAAGGGATCAGCAAGTCTAATAAAAGAAATGTAAAGCAGTAGCAAAGCAAGTCATTGCAAACACCATTCACCTTCCCTACTTATTATATATAACATCCCTAACGTTCATTACAATGTGAGGGGAACGCACAAGACAATTCACAAATCAGCATAAAACACTTCAGATATTAGCTCTCATTGTGTGGTAATCAACAATGGTGTGTAAAAATGCTACTAATCATATTGAGGGAGGGAGTCAGATTCAACCATTCAGCTAAAATTTGCAAGAAATTTCACTGCAATGTTGAAGAAAGTAAATGAATCACATCATAAAGAAATAATCTTATCATTAATTAGTAATTACCTTTGAATGCATCATTGGCAAGGAGTTTCAGTTCCTCAGCCTTCGAAACATTAGAATTTTCAGCTGCCATTCCCGTTGAACTTTTGATGTCTATGGTGAAGAAATTTAGAACACAACAGAATCAATCTTTTCACTTCTTTTCTTCACAATGATTGACCTGCTACAGTAAAACAGAGAAGACAGATTAGTAATAATATAATAGTAACCAGCGCAGTAACACTTAACTAGCAAAGAAGCTATATCAGAACTCAGAAGCCTCTGTTTTACATTTCTCACTTCAAATCACCAAATCCAAAGGAAATTATAGTGTTGCAAAGATTGATAAAGGTGGGAAAACAGAATGCAATAATACACCCAAGAGTTATATGAATACACGGCTTTTCACATTTGTAATTTATTATGCTAATAGCAATGTCACTAATTCATTCCAAGAAAAACTCTGGTCAAGTTACAGTTGCACAGAGTATTGAAAACCAATTCGAACCAGCAATTCACTAGAGTCTATCTACACCATCTTTGTGCCTCCAATATAAGCGTTAAAAAAGTTAATCAAGTAATCATTTTAATCACATCACTATCATTATCATTACCAGCAAGAACATCTCCAATTCCCACTTCAAACACAACACCCTCAGAGTCTAATTACATTCTCCATTTCCCAAAATCATAAACCAAAACAATTAACTCTCCAAAAGCAACTACTACATGCAAGGGGCATTCAAAATACACGCCCCAACAAAAAGTAACTCTGAACACACGAGATTCTCCGCAAAAGATCAAAACTTGTCAAAAGGGCATACTTTAATTTTGCATAGCTGCGCGCACACACACACACAAACACACGTGGGCATGTCAAAAAAGGAACCAAGCTCTTTCCTTTACATTAAGAATGCATATAAACTGAGTTCTAAAAGGTGAGGAATGAGAAAAAAACACATGCAACAATGAATACTTCATCATAGAAGTTGTGAAAGGTTCTAATCAGTGGGAGAAGCTAAAATTGAAGCCCAAATGGGTAGTTGACAGAAAAATTACAGTGTGAAGAAGAAGATCAGGGCTTGTGTTCAATTGCACATGTGAAAGAAATACAGAGAATGAAAGAAGAGGGAGAAAGAGGGAACGTACGAGAAGGGATTTTCACAGGCATGGCCGCTGGAGGCTGTAACAGTGAGGGGATTTTGATTTTTGAGACTTAGGAGACAGAGACACCCTAATAATAAATAATAATTCACTTCCTACCTCAACTTTCCTATTTCTCTCTTTTCTTAATTTTGTTTTGATTATCTCTAATTTCAACAACAACAAAATTCCATTAAAAAAAAAACAACAACAAAATTGATTATCTCTTTCTTTCAAAAAAATTGATGATCAAACTTTCACAAAAATGATTATCAATTAATTGAATAATTAATAAAATTGTATGACCTCAGGAAATGAAAATTTGAATATTTACATTTAATTGAGTTTAATTGGGAAATATATGTTATGTAAACAAGTAAAATTGTAAAAAAGAAATGTCCGTTTCAAAACAAAAAAAAAGTGTAACAAAAAAACAAGTAAAATTATTTTTTATATTGAATGAGTCATGATTATATTCTATATTTATAATTTATTATTCGTGTCTCTTTTAAGAGATAATAATTTTTCCCCCTTATACGTGTTAACCTATTCAAAATAAGATTGTGTAAAAGCATTATGTTATTAAGTTTTTAATACTTTATTTGCCCTTATATAATAAAATAAATCATCTCTTTTTGAGGTGGTATAATCTTTTGTTATATTCTATATTTATCATTCTTGCTAAGAGACAATACCTTTTTTTACTCTTGTCGGTGTTAACTTGTTCGGTATAGAATTGTGTAATAGCATTATATTATTGAGTTTTTTACTCATTTACTTTATTCGCCCTTATATAATAAAATAAAATCATCTCTTTTTGGTAGGAGCGTAAGTGAGTACCGTCCCATTCACAAACTTGACAAATTCGAACCGAGCTAAACACTTTTTAGTGAGTTAGATTGAGTCAATGGTTCAGATCAGTTTTTTTTTACAGATGCGATCACCATCAGTTCGGGTATCGGATTTTGGGATTGTATATACAATGAATTCGAAGCAACCTAATGCTATTGGGAACTTTTTTTTACAATTTGACCCAAGAGCTTGAGCCGAATACAATTACTCATTTAAGTTTTACAATTACGCCCAAACACATTTACTTTTTACCTCCCATAACCGTCATTGGAGATTTTATATTTTTCATCCAATATATGGATTATATGGAATGTTTCGTTCTTTTTTTTATAATTTTTACCTTATTTTAAAATAAATTTCATCAAAATTTCAAAATAATAATATTATATTCTAAAACCGACCACTCAAAACCAACCAACCCAATTGAGATCGGGTTAGTTTGATTCGGGTCCATAAGCAAAAATTAGGAAGTTCAAACCAACTCAAGCCGAACCTCTTTGATTAGTTCGGACATTTAAACATCCTAAATCCGAATCAACCCGACCCGATTACACCCCTACTTTTTGGTGATTGAATCATCATGTATTGTCCACTTACAACCATCACCAGTTCACTTTAATTCTCAAGCTTTTTATTTTTCACCACCAGAAAATATAAGCATAAAAAATCAGAATTATATCAAAATAAATGCAAGTGATTTGGAGAACATTTTATTTATTTACAAAAGAAGACATGAATTATACTTGATGAGCTAATCTGATATTCTTCATTTGCCTAAGAAGAATGAAAGTCCAGCATTTCCAAGCTTTTCACCTAGACCATATCTAACTAGTTGAAAGCTATCATCTTCCTCACTTTAAGGGGGAAAAACAAACAGTTGTGTATCCTAAAAATCCTGCCAAAATAAAATTCAGCACTCACTGAAGGGAAGCCTTCATGACAATTTCACAGTCATGGTAAACATTGAAATGATAAGAAGTATACACATAAAGAAAGAGGGCCATCTTCAGGATCCTTTCAGGCGTCTAGATAGGAAATCAGAGAGTGAAAAACGGTACTTCTTTTCTGCAGTGACTGTTTTTTCTGTATCACCTGTTATGCTATTAGAGCTTTGATTGCTCTCGATACAACCATTGTCAATATCTTTGTTATCACGTTGCAAAACCAAATTCCTATAGAACTTTGTAACCTTAGGGTTTGCTCGAATACTTGATGGCGTAAAACCAGATAAATGAAGACCATCCAAGCTTTTAACACGAGAAAGTGCTGTGTATACCATTCCACAGCCAAATGCACCTGACAAATTGATGTAAGCTTTGTCAATAGTCATCCCCTGGCACTTGTGGATGCTCAGAGCCCATGCCAGTATAAGTGGTATTTGCTTCCTCCTAACAACAACTTCATCTCCATCCATTACATGCCACTCTTCTGGTCTAATCACCATAACTTCCCCCGTATCGAATTTGACTTCTGGTAGCAGGTTTTCAGAGCAGATGTCACCAATGCCAGCTTCCTTAACAAATTTCACAACGGTGCCCGTGGCTCCATTCACCAATCCTTTCCAAGTCTGTAAATTCTTTACGAGCATGACTCTTGCACCTTCACAAATGGAGATCTCATCGGGCACCATCCCCTGACTTAGCTGCTTCTTCCAAGCATCCCAACCATCATCAACAGCTCTATAAAAAACAACATCCTTTTGCAAGCTTTTAAGCTTATCTTCATTCACCTTCTTCACGATTTTATTCAATGGATAGAGCTGCACTGCAGAGGGATCACACTCGGCCTCCGAGCAATATTTCTCTAGGAAATACAAGTCATCCTGATCAACTTCCCCCACCCTTATGCCCTGAAGAACCTCGATAAACCGTGGATCAGACTGCCGAAAGATCCTAGTAAGCTCTAGCTGCAAAGTAAAGCTGTCATTCCAACAATCAGCTTCAAAAGCATATTTTACAACCTTGGAAGTATCATAAGGGATTGGGGGTAACTGGCAGAAATCCCCAACCACAACCAGCTGAATCCCTCCCCATGTTTGATCCACGCCCTTCAACTCTTTGGCAACAAATTGAAGGTTATCAAACAGCCTTGCATCCACCATGCTAATTTCATCTATAACTAAAGCTTCAACCTTTTCCCACCTCCTGGATGCCCTCCTGTTGGACATAATCACACTCAACAAATTTTCAGAATCATCAATGGGGTAACGGATCCCAGCAAATGAGTGCAAAGTTTGCCCCTTGAGAGCAAATGCTGCAACCCCAGTGGAAGCTGTGACAAAAACCTTGGACTTGGTGTGCAATTTCTTCAGCAGCTTGACAATTTCAGCGACCAATTGGGTCTTTCCAGTCCCAGCTGAGCCTGTGATGAACACAGAACTCCCTTGAGTCACAGCAGACAGCACACTCTTCTGCTCCTCTGTCCATTGAATCCGTTTCCCACGTTGTCTCTTCTCTGTTGTTGTTGTCTTGTCCTTCTTCTTGTACTTGGTGTAAGACCCATATGAGGGTTTTGAAGAAAAACCCTTTGTGTTCAAGTTTCTACATGAACCAACCGCTATTCCAATGGTGAAAAACCTCATCTTTTTCACATACCCATCTGGGTTATTGCACAAATTTGATGCAGAAAAAGATGGGGACTGAAACAGAAGTGAATTCCTTTCATAAGAGTGACATTGATTTAATTTAAAACCGATGAAGTGAACAAAATTAAAGGAAATTTAAACAAGTAAATGATAAATACATGGAAAATTTTCGATTACCAAATTGATGAGGCTTTTGTGAACAACATTTGGATTGGAACAGAAGTTGATAAACTGTGAGAGTGAGAGGCGAGGGAAAAACGGAAGGAGGCAAAATGGTGCGTTGCAGTTGCAGTGAAATCATAGACGGTTCTTTCTTTCAGCGTATCTTAATTCTTAATAAAAAAAAAAATTTAATTTCTCTTTCCATATTCACCTGAAAAATTTAATTTTATATAGGGATAAATAAGAAAGATTGTACAATTTTTTTAAAATCAATGCATCAACTAACCTTATCATTTATTTTCTTAATAAGCATGGATTTTACAATGTTAACTTATAATTAGGGATAGACGGAATATTTTTTTTAGAGTACGATATTCGCATAAATATGTTTTTAGTACACGTAAAATAAGAGTAAATTGGTTTTAGTTCCTCTAAAAAAATTTCATAGCATTTAATCCTTAAGATATATGAAATATGTGAAGTTTTTGGTTACAACATATATGAAATATGTGAAGTTAATCCTTCCGGTTCATTTTATGACGATTTATTTTTATTAGCGGCGGCTCAAAACCGCCACAAAATGAGTTATTGGGTTTTTTTTTGCATTAGCCGCGGTTCAAAACGCCATAAAACGTGTTAGTGACGGTTTAAACCATTACAAAATACGACAAATACTGACTTCACATATTTCACAAATGTTGGGGACTAAAAGCTATGAAATTTTATTAAAGGCACTAAATTCTACAAATGTTAGTTACTTGTTAGTAAGTTAGTACAAATTATTTCACCTAAGGGTTTGGACCCTGACCCTACACCTACAATTACCCTTAACTCAACTATATGAGCTACCCAACCCCCAAATAAATAGTTTAGTGATTGTTTGTGAATATATCAACATATTCAAGATTAATTGGTTGAAAATTTTAAATATTAATTAAAGAGGTTAAAAAATTATATAAATAACTATCTATTCAAGAAGGTAACTACTACCGATATTTTTTTGTGCTAACGTCCACGGGAGACAATTGTGTAAGGGAAATTAAGTATGTACAACTTAAACCAGTCACCTATTGGTAAAAATTACTATTATATAGTCCAATGGTTGAATTAGTTTCAACTAAAGAATTTTAAATAAATTAATAAAATGTCTTAGTTAAATAATTATTTGAAAGATAATTAATATTAATTCAATTTTAATTCAATATGAAAAATCTCTACAAATTCAATTTTAATTTAATATAAAAGAATGAATACTCATTGTCTAACACTCCACTTTCTTTTACATCTAATTTTCACTTACCTTCTCTTCTTATCTTTTTCTTCTATTCCTAACACATAATCTATTATACCTCTTATTTCTCTCTATTCTCTTCCTATATTTAATAGGTGGAGGTATGTTAACAAAACATTATTCAATAAGAATGGATAATTCAAACATAAAACATCTTTAATGAAGTTTATTTTCGATAAAATAAAGAGTTTAGTATATGCCACTTTAAGAATATTGTTTTTAACACGTGGAGGATCTGTTGTTTCATAATCGCAGAAACTGGACTGAATCTCTTATTGATCAAAATTTTTCAAGGGAGGAAACAAGTGTAATTAAATCTATTCACTTGGGCTGGACCAATTTGGATGATGTTCTTTACTGGAGATGGAGCAGAAATGGATATTTTTTGGTTAAATCAACTTATTACCACATTCAAGCATCATCTGGAGAAGCAAAGGCTGGATCCTACAGTGGCAGAAGCAATGGCTCTAAGATGGGGTTTATCAGTTATTAAAGACCTTGAGATGGAGGACATGATTGTTGAGTCTGATTCCTTAATTGTGACTCATGCTTTGAAGCCAAAATCCAGAAGGCCAGATATTGATCCCATTATCCAAGACTGCATGTTCTTAGCTTCATCTTATGCTTCAGTATGCTTTGTCCATACCAATAGGAAGGCAAATAATTCAGTCATGTTTTAGCATCTCTATCTTTTGAATTTCCTTCCAATATGTGGGTGGGATTGTCCACCTAATCCTGTTGCTCAAGCTATATTTGTAGACTCATATTCTTCTGGTTAATGCAATGAATGTATTTGATTTCAAAAATAAAATAAAAAATGAAACACTGCACATTTCTCAAATGACCATCCAAGTTCAAATTTTGTAAGCTCAAAGATGTGAAGCTTATCTGCTTGCTTAAAATGATTTATGCCTATTGAAGAATTGAAGCTTCTCTTAAGAAAAACAGAAAGGGCACTTAAATAATCTACCACTTACACTGATTATGTCCTGCTATGAAATATAAATTATCTATTAGTAAACTAAAGTTCTATACAGCAATGATTGTCAAGGCTTCAGCATTGTCACAGGCTTCAATATTGATGAACAAGTTCAAGGATCAGAGTCAGAACAATAGTGACTATATTGCATTTTCACTCTCAGGAAAATCAATTATTTCCTGATACCTCTAGGTGACCTTTGACCTTGTTGCTACTTGCTACCAACCACCACAACCTCCTTATTTTGTTCAGAAGAAGCCAAACTCCTATAGAACCGTGAAACCTTTTGGTTCGCTTTGATCTTTGATCGATCGAAAGCAGATAAATGAAGTCCCTCCAAGCTTCTAAGGCGAGCAAGTGCAACATACACCATGCCACAACCAAATGCTCTGGACAGATCAGTGAGAAGCCTGTCAAGAGTCATTCCTTGGCACTTGTGAATGCTCATAGCCCATGCTAGTATAAGAGGTACCTGCTTCCTCCAAGCAACAACTTTTTCTCCATCCATCACATCCCATGTTGCTGGTTCCATTATTATACATTGTCCTGAATCAAATTGCACTACTGGCAGCACTTCATCAGGGCATATGCCACCAAGACTCTTAACAGATGAACATGAAAATCTCACCACTATACCAGTAGCTCCATTCACCAATCCATCCTCAGTATCCAAATTCTCAATCAACATAACTCTTGCACATTCACACAGAGAAATTTCTTTAGGTGCAATTCCATTATTGAGCAGCCATTTCCAATGCCCCTTACCACAATCAACAGCTTTGTAAACAACAACCTCCTTTTGCAAACTTTTCAGCCTCTCCTCGTTCACTCTATTAACATCTTTATTCAAAGGGAAGACCTGCACAACATTAGTATTGGAGCAGAAGTGCTCTAAGAACTCGAAATCCTTGGGATCACTCTCCCCTCTCCTAATACCCTCAAGCAACCTGGCAAGTCCAGAATCCGATTGTCTGAACACCCTTGTGAGCTCCACCTGCAAATCAAAGCTGTTACTCCAACAATCAGCTTCAAATGCATACTTCACCTCCTCATCATCATGTTCATCTGCGATCGGCAGCAACTGGAAGAAATCACCACCCACAACAAGCTGAATCCCTCCCCAGGGTTTGTCCACACCCTTTATCCCTCTAGCAACATAATCAAGACCGTCAAAGAGCTTCGCGCTTATCATGCTGATATCATCAATAACCAAAGCCTTAACCTTTCTCCACCTCACGCAGGCGCACTTTTTGTCCGAAACCCTCTCCAGCAACTGTTGAAGACTTTAATGGTTCTTTCTGTTATCTAAACTACACATCAACGATGTTGCTCAGAGAAAATTGCAAGAGCCATGTTCCGCTTAATGCAGAAACAATACCTGTAAATAAACAGCTCCAAATTGCAGATTTTTGTCGAGATTACGGGATAACGGCGGCTACAACGGGTTGCAGGGAGGTGAGGTGGGAGCGGTGGAGATGATCTTTCGGCGGAAGCCACCAAATGCAGTATTGGAAGCAATAGTGGTAACCTCCACGAATTCAAGGTTTCAGCACCGCAATAGTACGCTGTATTGGAAGCACGGTAACAGTTTTTTGTTTTTTAAATTAATCTCGTAATTCCGAGAAGTGTGAAGGAAAGACAAATGTTTTACTAAGAGTGCGGCTTCAAGCTTCTAACACTCACATATGGTTCAAACATCATTTTGCCACCGTAACCGGCAGTCGTTTGTTCAGTAACAGCCCTTCAAGGTAATTTAGAATATAATTAGATTGATTTGTTTCTTATTTAATTAGGATTATAACTATTAATTAGTTTTTTTATTTAATAGGAATTAGAAGTCTACCGATTAGAATACCAATTTTATCTTTTATCAATAAGTTATTTTAGAATTCTTTTGTGTTTCAACAGAATTAAACGTCAAAAGACATATAAGCCAGTACATCAGCTTTCACAAACGAAACCACCACCGAAAGAACCTCTTCCATCCAAATTGAGTCGGCATAGGTGGAAGCGTTCCTAGCTAGAAAGTCTACAACATTGTTTCCAAAAATGTCTGATAAAAGAAAGACAAACAAATCAAAAGCAGAAATAAAAGAACACCAATCTCTAATAATAACAGCTAAATATGAATGACTTTCAGCATTCCGCTTGCACTATTGATATAGTTGAAGACAATCCATCTCTCAAAGCAAACCGATCAGAATCCCAGATCCACAGCTAGAGGCATAGCCAAACGGAAACAAGAAGCCTCTGCTAGCAACGGGGATAAAATGTAGAAAGGGTGTGGCATTGCACCTGCCATAATTTCACCTTTCCAATTTCGAGCCACCATTTCCAAAACTGCGATATTACCATCACGAACCAAAGCATCAAAGTTTATTTTAATGGTACCGGCCACGGGTCTCCTCCACGTCGAACTTTTCTCCCTGATTGGCCGAGAATCAAGAACTACCACCACTAGGCAAAAACTCAAGGCAGTAATGCGTGGTAAAACCGAACCGGGCATTACAACCTTGAGTTTTTGCTTGAAAAATAAGATTATTTTGGGCTTCCCACATAGCATAAAGTATGGTTTGTACCATTGAAATAATCTCCAAATTTGCCTCCTTTAACACTGCCAACCAGAAATACGTGAAGGAGGGGAAAGAAGCCACCTTCGATGACAAAATGTTTAAATAGGAAAGAATATTTTACATGAAAGTTTTCCATTTTAAACTAATATAAAAAATTTGAAGATTTTTTTGTAGTTTTTTTAATAAGAAAAGTAATTAATATATTAAAATTATCATAATTTAGTAGTGAAAATATGGCATACGAGAATTATAAAATATTAATATATATATATATATGATAATTTGATAGTGAAAATATGTCATACAAAAATTTAAAAAAATAATATTTAAATAGTCTACTTTTATTTGTGTTCAATTTTTCAAGGTAAATGTACACCTCACAGAGAAATAATGTTTTTTTTAAGGATCTTAAATGTAAAAACTAATATAATTTTAGTAACTTTTTATAATTGTTTAACATTTTCCGCTAGTTGAAATAAGGAAGGTTTGGATTGTCCTCATATATATTTTTCCAAACCAGATAAGGATGACTTTGGGATCACACTTTATCAACATCTTCCTAAATTAAAACTCACTCCCGAACTTCAATTTCTTTTATTGAATTGCTGTTGAAGAAATTTAAACTTGCTTTTCTAAAGAATTATATATACCAAATTTTCAACAATAACGACCAAAGTATTTCCCATTTGCTTTTCCCACTTGTTGTTTCTTCTCAATGCTTTATTTGCATTTTGTTACTAATAACTTGGATCCGGGAAAAGGCACTAAGAAAGAGTATCTTAGATTAATTGTAGAGTTTAGATTAATTGCAGAGTCATTGAAGAGGTTAAAAAAGAAGCTGATGTTGGGGGAGGAGCAAGAGATAACAAGGATTGAATTAGACAAGCAGAAGACGTTGCATCTGCTCTTGAAAAATAGATTGTGAAGATTGAAAAAGTAATTCATAAGCTTAAAGTTAAAGCTGTAAAAAATGATGAAAATGTTGGATTATGTGAAGTAAAATATAATATTTGTAATAAGACAATTAAAATATTAAGTAGTATTTTTTGACGGTTATTTTTGTTTGTTATTGCTTAAATGTCATCTAAATTGCTTAAATGTGTTTGAATTATTTTTCCATTATGATGACATTAAATTCATATTCAAATTGATAATGATTCAATTTCATCTTATGTTTCCTTTCTAGTTCTTTCTCAAGCTGAATAGCTCGTGTAGTTTTGTCACTTCATCACAATGATTTTCCTATAGTATGTCCCCATTTCCGTGTCTGTATCGAGATAGAGATTAGGGAAATCACCTTGACCAAGTGACCAAGCTACATGTTCATAGCATTCAATGATGATACATGGCACGCAATGTTAAAACTATGTAGCTCGAGAAACAATCAGAAAGCTAACAAGAGCTGAGATTTAATAATTTTCAATATAAATAGGATTTGATGTCATTGTGGTGATTTTTTTTTGAAAGTTAACCGTGTAAAAGTACCGTCGGCTTATACGACCGACGCTAATAATTACATTTTAGTGCTGGTCATCACAAAAATGTGTAGCGTCATCTAAACCAGGCTAACTATTTACATCGGCTGCATGAGCGACATTACACGTTAGTTTTGAGCAGTTTAACGACAACCTCGCAACACTAAGATAATGCTAAATCACGATAACATCAGTTTTTGGCCGGCGCTAATGTGCTTTTTTTCTTATATAATGATTACATAGTTACAAAACGAATTTTACAAGTTACAAGCGGTATATGAATACATTTGTTGTGTATATGAATACATTTGTTGTGAACATTTGGTTTTAATAGCACATTGTCAAGATACGAAAGACAAAGGTTGCATCTACTTCCATATAAATAACCATATGTAGAGGAGTGTCTAGATCTCGGGAAAGAACAGGGGTTCAAAAGAAAAGAAGCAAAGCAACAATTTTCATTCTCGATGTGATCTCCAATTCTCCATTCTTTCTTCATTATGTGTAGTTGGTTATAACAAGTACCGGATGTAACGATCCATCAAACTTTTCATGGTACAAAATTTACCAAAAGATGGGGACCAAAAGATGATCTCTCTCAATTGCTAATACTTTGTTACCCTACCAAAATGCAATGAGTTTCATTTAGGTACATTAATACAAGGCAAAAAGTAAAAGATATTACCAGACAGCCTATGATTGCTAGTGCTACAAATTTAATAGGTTCGCTCGTAGATCAAGTTTGCTGTGTGAGTGGTCTCTATTCATTATACAGGTTTCCTAATCCTTGTCAAACAGCATTTCAATTCGATATTATAATTATAGTATTCATCTGTGTCCACCATTTTAGCTGAACTTTTAATGCAATTTTTTGTCATGCCATCTGTTCTGAAGCAGTTTAATGCCATTATGAAGGCTATATGGTATGTCTAGGTGACCATACATCACAAAAGGAAATTTGAATCCTCGAAATTTCTTCTTTGAGGACCACATTTTTCCAAACTGGAAAGGGATTGACAATAACCCGATCATAAGTGCAATGATTCCTATATACCCACCCTCGAATGATCATGTCTGGAATTTGGGGATATGATCACATTCTCCTTGACAATTTCTAACCGATTACATGTTAGTTAAAGTTGTAGGGATTCATGAAATAGATCATTATGTTAGTTTATAAACTAATGATAATATGGGATTCCTTAATCCTGTTCCGGTACCCGGTAAGTACCTAACATTCATACACTCGGGAAAAACTTGGCAAGAACGAATGCTTATATCTCTTGGCATATGTTTCTACGAATACCGATTGTCACCACTTGGCCTCACCCAATGTGCATCCCTCCCCGCATCCATCTCGATCACTACACGGTTCTAGTAGTCGGTAATCGACACCATAAGAGCCGCACAATAGGTTATTAGGGCGATTAGCAGTTTAGCCTAAGCTGAAACGCGACCATAAGAACTAAGGTCATCCCCTCGACGGAAGGCCCATATAATCAGCAAGTGATCATAACACGACTGACACTTAACGATCATCCTTCACACAACATCGTTTCCCTTCAAGAATTCACCACTGGATGTCCAAAATGCAAATACTGATTATCTCAAGGTCACAACGATCAGACTCTTTTTGCAACCGGTTGCCTCTCCTCGACCAATTATGTCTCCACAGCCTGTTTTGTCCCCACCACCGATTGCGTGTCCATGAATGATACCAAATGTGTACAGAGTGGTTGTAGTAACAAAAGATCGAAACTCAGAGATAGTTTGTCTTATCAATTCTTGCTTGAATTCCACGGTCTAGAATGCAAGGTAAAAAGAATAATGATTGGGTTTTTTATTGGTAGCAAGCAAAATTGTAGACAGGAAACAAGAAAATGATTGATAACTTTTTTAAATTAAAGCAGTACTTGGGGTCTTAGCTTCACATTGTCTATTTAAGATTCAAAGCAACTGAACTTCATATGAATCTTTGAATCCTCTCTATGGTGATTAAGCCTAATTTTCACTTGTTAATTCCTTACACAAGCAAATCATTCAGTTTTAAAAAGTTAAGTCTAATTCCTTAGTACCTAGTCAGTTCAACTGAAGAATTATAGCATATATTTCCAGGCTATCACAATTGAGTTCTACCCTTATTCCTAAGGTGCAGAGAAAGCAAACAACATATTCCCAAATCCCTTACCCAAACAAAACTTCCGTTTGTGCAAAGATAAGTATAAAACTTATGTTAACTCAAGCTGAAATGTCAACAGAGAAAAGGAACATAGAAATGGAAGCTTTGATTCAAATAACGATTAGAAACTCAAAACATAAACAGAACTAAGCTTCACGATCCCCAAGCACTAAAGGGTTATTATCCAAGCATGGCTAAACAAGACATAAACTAAGAATCAAAAGAAAGAAAACCTGGAACAAGAGTTCAAGGAGGCCTCTCACAACTCCAAGGATCAATATCTCCAAGTTTAAGTTTAGAAATTACAAGATGATCACTTAAAAAGACAAGCTTCCTGTTTATAAGAAATATAACTTGAGGTCCAGTGCATGGGCGCTAGAAAAATATCCCAAAAATTGGGTCAGCCAGAATGGCAGCGCATAGGCTCTGGCAACCAAGCACATAGACGTTGGGCCTTCGAGGCAGAAGTTTGAAACAAGGGTGAAGCTAGCGCATAGGCACTGGGTCTCTTAAGCATCAGAGGGGTCCAGGTGATAAGTGCCAAACGTTCATAGTTTTAACATTGTTTTTAGGCACTTATTATGAGTTTTAATTGTAAAAAACCCCCCTAGAAATGTATGTTTTGCAAAGGAATGATGAATTGCTATTAATTCTGGGTTAGAATGCACATTCTTGATGTTTTGACATATTAATGGTGTTTCAGGATTGAATATCCAAGAAAGAGCATGGATTCACTGAAGCTCCAATGATTTCAGTTCTAATCCCAACTTTTTGATGTAGAAATCTTGAAGCAGCCTGAGAAAAATTGCAATATCTCATTCGTTAACCATCGGATTTAGCTAAAATTTTAGTATGTGGTTTCTAACTCATGGAACTTCAATATGGACGGTTGGATCTTGATTTGGAGAAGTTTACGGGGCGCTAAGCGGCCATCAGGAAGCATTCTGGGCGCTAAGCGCCGCTACGGGCGGCTAAGCGCCCAGAACATGGGGAAAATGGCGATAAGCGCCTCTTTAAGCCGCTAAGCGCCCAGGAGCATGCCAGAACAGGTTTTCTGGGCGCTAAGCGCCAGACGAGGGCGCTAAGCGCCCCTACGACGCCCAAAAACTATATAAACGCAGTTTCTTCACGTTTTGTGAACTTCTTCAACCCTAGCCACCTTGAAACAGACCCAGAATGATAGAGAGAGCTTGAGAGTGAGAAGAAGAAGAGGAGTTCCATCAACGGACGTTCGGAACCTCGCCGGAGTCGTGGGTTGCATCCCGCGACGTCGCTGTCATCCTTGTTTTCATTGATTTTCCTTGTAAGCTAGCTAGTATCCATTCTATGGATAACTAAGCTCTCTCTTTAGTTGGATTTTGGCATAGTACTTCGTCTTGAATGGATTATGATTGATTCTATGTTTACTTTCTATCTTTGATTTCAATTAAACAGTTTTGCTCTTATTGCTTGTGTTAGTTTGATCACCTTTCACTTGATTTAAGATTAATCTTGTATGTGGAAGCTACTCTGTTAATCTGACATAAACCGTTTCATCTAGGCGAAGCTAATTTGCTAGGAATAGCGTTAGATCATCTAGTCCCTTAACGCCAGCGTGTTTACAGTTTGCTTTGATTAATTGCCTGTGGAAGTGACAATTAGGAAAGTAACTGAATCAACTTCTCATACTAGGAATAGGTGAGTTAGTTAAGAAGAAAATAAATAAAAGGAAAATAACGAACACATTAACTAAATTGAGATAAAACATATACTAACCGATGCTCATGTGCAAATGCAATGAAAAGACACTAAGAGAAATAAAACACTACATGAGACTCAAGAAAACAAAGAAAAATAAAACAAAAATGCATGCAAAGACTAAAATACCCCCGGGTCATCAATGGACGATTACATTTCCACTATCACTCATCTATGTTGAGAGTGCAACTTGGCGTGCCTCAATTTATGCACATCTCATCCGAAGCCAATGGTTCTCCAGTTGAGGCATAGGCGTGACACTCGAAGATTTCAAAATAGTATGCAATCTTACCCTTATCCAATTGATTAAATGCCGTGTCAGGAGATCCTACGACCCTTCATTGTCGTTGCACCTCATACACATCACGACATTCAACCTCGGACTGCCCAACCTCGGAGCCCTCAAAATCCACCCTATAAAAGGTGTGTACAACATAGCATAAGGTACACACATCTTCATCCTCTATATCCCGCTCCTTACCTACATTCTGACTTGGGTGTCAGAGTGTTTTCATAGATCCCCCCAATAGCGTGGCTCGATGATGGAAAAACACTTTCTCAGCTAGGAAAAACACTCATATGTCAAGAAGAACCACCATCAATTGTCATTCCTCCCTCCTCGACTCTCTTCCGAGTGATTTGGTCAGATTTGTCTGATTAAATCCACATTCCATGGTTACATAAACCAAAATTGAAAAAAATTGAAATGGTTATGATGAGAGGTTATGCCATGCATGAACTTGTAAAATATTGCCACACAAGGTGTTCTACTTTCACATTGGAAAATCAAACTTCTGGTGTCATCTCTTAATCTTAGATATTAAGCCGGTGTTAACAGAGCTAAATACACATAGACTACTATATTTTATGCTATTATAATTTGGGAGGCCTAACTCAACAATAGAAACTAGCTTCAAAGTTGAGGATTGTCTTCCTATATATAATGGCTATCTTGGTCATATCTCTGGTCAATGTAGGGTTTCTCAAGAAACCCCCTTACACCCAGGGCTGGACATTTGAAGCGTGAAATATGTAGAAATGAACATCTACGGGGGCTCCATATAAGGACGACCTTCATTTAATGGATCTAGAATAAACTTTGGTACCATATTAAATTTTGGAGGCCTAACTCAACCACAAAAGCTCGTTTGAGAGTTGAGGGTTATCTTCCCAACTATAAGGGCTATCTCGGTCATACCTCTAGTCAATGTGAGGCTTCTCAACCGGTGCAAGTAGCATAAGAAAGAGCCAACATGTGTTGGCTCAGTTGGTAATTATGGACAGACCAATCCCTTTCAAAAGACTGTGTTCGATTCTCGCCTCCGATGTGGAGATTGTATTGGTGGGCTATCTAAAAGTACCTCAAACGACTTATGGTCTTAAAGACATATCCTAGTTCGTAATGGTTACCGTAGTCAAACTCACTCAAATTTTTCTTCGTTAAAACGTAAAAGTAACCTAAGGAAGGAAATAATATAAATCAAATTGTATGTAAAGTACAAAATAAACCTATGTTTTTTAAGATGAAGGAAAATATATAGGAATTGTTAGGTACGTATGTGAGAAAACCATTGCCAGAACTTGAGCTTGGATGTCAAGTACCACGAGCTCGAATTGTTGTCATGTGCTAGGTTGTGGTTAGAAAAAAGGAGGGTGAAGCACTGTATAAATCTAAGGACTCGCTTTATTTTTTTTTTTGTTTTTTGTTTTTTTTTTATAAGTTGATGATTTTTTCATAAGCAATATTTCACTTTAGTTTTACAAAGAACATCATAGGTTCAAGTCCTCAATGTGTTGTGAGTGTGTAACTCTTTATGTGTTACTTGCTTTGAGTCAGTCAGACTAAAAAGTTGTTTTTAGATTAAAAAAATCATACAAAACAAAACTAATATATTATTTTAAAGAAGAGTTAACTAACTTTTTTATCCCAATATAATAGGTCTGTTTGAAAATGGTCCCTCATCAGAGTAAAGTTTAATTTTAGTCCTATTTGAAAAATAATTTCTCTTTCTCACAACCCCATGATTCATGCTCGCACTAAACACATGGAGCTATATTTATTTCTCGTCAAGGAGAAAATGCTAAGTAAACAACTCACTATTAATCACATTCCACCTCAGTTTCGAGTGGTTGATGTTCTCACGAAAGCTCTCACATACACGATTTTTGGAGCTCAAGTCCAGGCTCAATGTTCGAATTCTCTTTCATGCAGAGAACTATCCTTGATCTAGGGGGATAATAGAGTAATAACTAGTTAGTTAGAGTTAGCTGTTAACAAAAGAATAAGTTTTGTTATAGTTAGTTGGGTTTCTTCCTCCAGAAGCTTCCTCTAGAAGTCTTTGATGAAATAGCAAGTACCAAGTCTCACATCGGTGGATTGGACAAAAAACCTAGTGTATATAAGTTGGAGAATTGCACCCCCAATTTCCTTAAGGCATTTGGGGATAGGTTTCTACTCCATCATCTCCAAGCCACTCTCCTGGACCTTTAGCTATATTTTGGGCTCGCACACATCAGGCCCAACAAATGATATTCTCACCCACTTGCTCGACGATCCAATATAAAAAAAGAAAATAAGGGCTCAATGAAAAACTATTAACTAAAATCGAAGCCATGGCCCCTAAGACTCAAGGCCAGTTTGATATGTTGTATGTATAAAGTATGATAGAATAAGACCTGATAAAAGTTTAATATTATCCTGTGTTTGGTCATACCTTGTTTAAATTATTATATTATTTAAATTAATACAATTTTATGTCTGGTGAAGTAAGCAGTGTTGTAAGGTGACAATGGTGGTTCTGGTGGTGGTGGCGGCGGTGGTGGCAAATGAGGGTTGTTGTGGCAGTGGTGTAGGCCGATGATGGTTCTGGTGGTAGTGATGGTGAAGGTGGTGGAGGGTTGTGGTCATGGTGGTGGCAGAGGAGGAAGAGGAGGGTGGTGGTGGGAGTGTAGTAGGCCGGTGGTGGGAGTGTAGTAGGCCGGTGGTGGAGGGTGGTGGTTCTAGTGGTAGCGATGGTGGTGGTGGAGGCAGTGATGACGACAATGGTGGTGGTGGTGGTGGTGAAGATTGGTGGTTCTGGTGGTGGTGGTGGTGGAGGGTTGTGGTGATGGTGGTATTGATGGCAACGGTGGTGGCAGAGGAGGAGGGTGGTGGTGATGGCGGCAATGGCAGTGGTTGCGAGTGGCAATGGTTGAGGGTGGTAGTGGTAGAGGCCGATGGCGATGGTGGTGATAGTAGTGGCGATGGTGGTGGCGGCGGTGGCAGTGGCGGTGATGGTTGTGACGGTGGTGGGTGTGACGGTGGTGGTGACAGTGGTGAATAAGGGTGAGCAACGGGCGGGTTCGAGTGAACAGTACCGGGTTTGGTCGGGTTCGGAACATGCATATGCAAGACCGATCCCGACCATGGTTGATTTCGGGTTTGCCGGGCGGGTCGGCTGGGTTAGGGCGGGTACATTAAATGGATTTTAAACTATTTTTGTGGATCTTAATGGATTAATGAATTGTTGTTTGATCTATCCATCACACTCCATCCATTTGTCACCCCTATTTTTACGGTTAAAAAAAACATAATAGAATTCAATGCAACGAGAACTTACCAGATTTTCATTTCGTTCTCTCTCGCTGTTTTCTAATACTAATAGTAATAATAGTAATAAAAAGAGCACTTCTAATACCAAAATTACGCCGCCAATTCTGCCACAACAAATTCATAGAAGCCAGACTGGATACTTCTTTTGCACTAGCTGAGATGACTATGTCCTTGATAAAACAAACCCCAAGTCTCTTAGTATTCAATATCATATTTTATTAGAGAAATAGAGCATGTGACACAGTACAAAAGTTAGCTACAGGTACTAATATACCAGAGTTGATATATGTTTGATCCCCTTCACCAATGTTTCAGATTTAAGTCTTGTGACTAAAAAAATATCTTGTTTGAAGTGTTAGCCGCACTATGTAAATTTGTAACCTACATGATTGTGTCTCTGAGCAACTTGGCTCACACTTTAGATATATACTTGCAAATCCCACATTCGTATTTGTAGCCCTAATAGTTCCTGCTTATTTCAATAATATCTCTTTCAAATGTTTAATTAGGGTTTTTTTAAGAGATTAACCATTCATCAGAATCAAAGTCCAGAAAAGGAAAAAGGAGGAAAAAGTGGAACTGAAAATTTTAGACTGACTTTCCCATAATCACCACAAGACTAGCTAAATATAACAAGAAGAACCCTACTCATTACGTCAACAAACCTGGTAAAACCCTGCAATGTTCAAAATTGGAATAATAATGCAAGAGAGAGAGTTTGAGTGTGTGTTGCAATTAACCTATCAGGATCACAGGGAGAGAAGTGATTCTGAGATATTTAACCACGGCATGAAAATGATGTAAAATAGTTTCGATATATTCACTTTCTCTTTCATATATTTCACACCAGTTTAGATATTCTTTGAAGTAAAATAAAGCCAAAAAACTAAAAATCCATTAAGAATCAAAATGGCTCTTTTTCTTTTTTGGTTCAACCCTGCACTACTACTAGTCTCTGTGAGAGGCATTAAAACTTGAAACTTGGGGAGTTTTGCGTGCAAACTTTTATGTCCATGTCCCTCTCATAGAAATTTGATCAAACCCCACATTAACAAAGTCACTTTCAAAAAGACCCTTTTGTTATCTCCCTCTCCTTTTTCCCATACATGAACAAATGGATGGCTAATGGAGCTTGAGAGGTGAATATCTCAACATCACCTCTCTCTCTCTCTCTCTCTCTCTCTCTTTAATTCTCCAACATGAGAAGTTAATTTTTTCAAGTGTGAGTTGGGTAATTGTTGGAGGGTCTATTTTCATTCCATAAATACCTGTCTGCTATGCCAACCCACTTTCATATTTGCAACCTTTTAACCTGAGTTTCTGGTTAACACCAAACATCTACAAATAGTGCTGAGTGATAACCCTTGTTTGCTTCATCCTCTCATCCAAAAGTTTTCTCCTTTCATGGTTAGAGACCAGTTTAATTATAGCATTCCAAATTCTAGCTAGATCACACAACTAAACCATTTATATATTCAGCATATATACCATCTTTTGTTTTTGTTTTATTTATGTCCCTTGTTCTTGACTTTTATAATTTGGTGTTTGTTTTAGATGGAGCTTCCAATTGATCAAGCTCAAGAAGGATCTTCTCAGAAGAAAATGGGAAGAGGGAAAATTGAGATCAAGCGGATCGAGAACACTACAAACAGACAAGTCACCTTCTGCAAGCGCCGCAACGGTTTGCTGAAGAAAGCTTATGAGTTATCTGTTCTGTGTGATGCTGAAGTTGCTCTCATTGTCTTCTCAAGCCGTGGCCGCTTGTATGAGTATGCCAACAACAGGTTCTTACACATCTTGAAACTTTCTCTGATCTTCTTTTTTGAATCTAAGTTGAAAAAAATTGATACTTTTTTTGGGGGTTAAGACCAAGGCTTGCATGTTTTTGTTCAAATCAAGTGACAGTTTCCTTCTCCCAAAAGTTTTTTATATGTAATTTCCTTTATGAGCTTTGTTGTGTTCGCATCAGTTATCTCCTTTATACTTCCTTGCTCTATTCTTTCTTCAATTGTTTGTCAAAGTTTGCAGATCTGTGGAAAGAGGTAGAAATATAGGAGTTAAAGTGATACTAAGGGGGTAGAATATGTAATAGAAGAACACAAGAGAAACAGCTTTAATTTAGGGTTACAAAGATTTGCAGGTCAGAGATCTTAGCTTCTTTGTGTATAATTCTCCCATGCTGCTAAGCTTTTTCCAATCCTTTTTCCTTCTCTCTCTCTTGCCCTCCTCATGTCAACCTCTGCTACATAAAGCTGTCATGCACTCTTTTCTTCCATCATCACTCTTTCTCTGCTAGTACTACTCCTAATTAACAACTAGTAGATTGTCCAATTGCAATTAGGGTTTCAGATTTTTTACAAATACCACCCAAATCCATTCTGACTTAAGATATATAGCACCTAATTTTGTAAAAGGAAATAACTTTTTTAATGTTTCTCTGATTTATCAAGGTGGTAAATGGTAATGAACAAGAATAAATTAAAATCCAAATATTAGGGTTTCCGGGGTCAAAGTTTTCAGATTCCTTTAAAATTGAAACAGATTTTTCTTGTCATTCTGTGACAGTTTATTTTGTGTGTAGCTTTTTAATATCCACACGTTCATAAAGTTTGTCCTTTACAATATGTTCAAGGAACCGTGTTGCAGTTAGGGTTTTCAAGTCAAGGCCGTATGGTTATGGTATTATTATCAAACAATAACTCTGAGTTGTGCTGGAATATGGTATATGAGTTCTAGTTAGTGATTTCTCCCTTTTATCTCTCAGATTTTGTATAGTATTCTTAGTTGCTTGTGATTTTTAGTAATCCCTCTTTTGTATTAAGGGTTGAAGCACCCCTTGTGCTTCTTGTTAATACAATTCTTTACTTATAAAAAAAAACCAAACAATAACTCATTTTTTCCAAGGAAATTTCTGGTAGAGGGGTTTTGAAATATTGTGCAATTATTTAATTAGTTCATTTTATTATACTTTTCTTGACTTGATTCTCTAAAATTAGATGAAATCATGGTGGATATTTAACTAAAATCTGCCTAAACCTTTTGGGTTTGGTGCACCCCTTTTGCATCCTATTAATAAACTTGGCTTAAAAAAATATGTAAACTCAATTATCATTTGAAAAGAATTTGTGTATAAATTAAATATGAAGACATTATTCTAATTTTAAAAACTGGTTCACTTGTAAGCTATGTTTTTACTGCTAATGTTCAGTACATGTTTTTTAGGTGATTAAATTAATTTACAATAAAACCATTTCAACTTTCTTTTGTAAGTAAAATTTATTTAATTGGCACAAAGGGATGCCAAAACCCGTTTACAACCAAAATTACTGAGACTTTTGAATCAAAATTCTCTTGGTACATGGTAAACAAAGACTTATTCTAGAAGCTAGAAGTTCCTGTTTTTTATTAGTTATTTTTGGTCAAGTGAAATAGAAGCCTTATATCAGAAAAAAGTTACAAAATAATACAAGGTCACACGTGTGAGTTTTTCACCAAGGACATTTAGGCCATATATGGTGATATTTATTCTTCTGCAGGTCTTCCTTTTTCGTTTATTTTTTATTAAGTTCATTTTCTTTTCCTCAATTTCCTAGATTTTTCAAAAACAAATTATATGTTATTATTCCTTCTGGTTCGTTTGTTTTTTACCCTGAGCTGCTAAAAGTAAGATCATGATATCAGATACTAAGAATAGCTAAAAGCAATGCATCACTCTCTCTCTTATCTTTTTTTCATTGCTTTCATGTTTGAGGAAATACAGGTTCCATTCTTGAAGTCAATTCTCTACCTACTCTCAATAATGTGTTTTTGAAATTTCATTAGAAAAAGAAAGGTTACATTTACATGATATGTGTGGCCTGATGAATAGGTCAGAGGCCTCTTCTGTGCTTTTGCATTAATTAACCAATTGGTAAATATTGGTACAACTAAAGTTTGTGTTTGAACTTAAGAGTAAGTTCAGAGAGAGAGAGGGGGAGAGAGGTTTTACACATTCTTTGGAATTGAAAGAATGGAACTTGATATACACGGATTCAGCTTCAGCTGGTTTGTGTTCTAAGAAATACTTAGACAGATCATGTAACAGAGAAAGGTATAAGAAGAGGGAAAAGAGCTAGAGTACGATCCAATGAGATGTTCTGAGATGATGACATTTCATTTCTCAGCTTTCCAGACTAGTTCACAGTCATGCACTGCCACAACATCTTTAGTTCTTTGGAATCGGAACTAGATATATAGAACAGGAGAAGCCTTCAAAGGGTTTTATGGTAATTAATTGAGGTACAAGAAGAAATAGGGACTCCTACATATATGGTTATTACACCATGTGTAATGGGGAAGTGACATTTTTCTGAACCTAGGAATGCTTATTGAGCCAATGACATTGTTGGATCTTGTGCCACCCTAGCAGCTGGTACAAGAAAGAAAAAGTATATATTTAGAGTATCATTTTGATTTCTATATGCATGTTCAAATATAAGTTGTGAAAAACCACGGTAAAGCTAATATTGTAGTAGATAGAAACAGTTTCTCTTATTAATTATGACTGCATACAATAATTTTAATCTAACCGTGATTTTTCACCATATATCGAAACATGTACATATATTAATATATTATGTAGTGAGCTTTATTCAATGCTTACTCGTATGTGAGTCTTCTGTGGAAGAATTGGGGGCTTACTCACATGTAATTAATCTGAAGAAGTGTGATGGATAAATATGCATATCCTAATCATTATGATGTATTTTGGATTTCAGTAGAGATGAATTTGAAAGTACATATAAACCAATGAAAGTAAGATGATTTTTTCACATTTGCTCCATTGAAATTCGTGTTTTCCTGTTAAAGTTGTCCCATGTGAACAGAAAACCAAACCGACATTCAATATAGATTATATAAACCTTACCATGATTTTGGAACTCTTGATTACACTTATAGCTTGACCCAATTTTACACCCAAAACTTTATATGGTGAACTCTATATATTGTTCCTTTTTTGGAGCATTGGTTAATAAAAAAAGATTTCATCTATGAGGGGACTTACAGATTCTGATAGAAAATGAAAAAAATTCTATCAGAAAATGAGTCACGTGTATCCGTCAGTAAAAGTTAGCTTCACTTATTATTAAAGTGTTTGTTCTATCCCACTTTTACAATTGCATACTTCGTTTGCAGTGTTAGAGCAACCATTGATAGGTACAAAAAAGCATGTGCTGCGTCCTCAAACGCAGAATCTGTTTCTGAAGCTAACACACAGGTGAATCTATTCAGATTATGTCAAAGGTTACTGGTTAAAAGTGCTTTATTATTGTTATTTAGCACATAAGGTATATCCATTCAATATTTCTCTTATCTTCTTGATTTAGGCTTTTTTTTAACGTCTAGAGTTTGATATTTTTTTAGCTATGACATTGGGGATATTTTTTCAACTGAAACATGTTTTTACTACTAAAATGTAATATATTTCTTATGTGTTAAAACTACTAAATATATTTTACCCTAATGGTTTTTACTACTAAATATATTTTGTTTACAGAAAAACTCTTTTAACTTGTGAACTAGTTTCTTAGTCCGCGATACACAAAACTTTAAGTTAGATTTAATTTTACCTATCCATTAAACACATGCAATATGGAATTTCAAGTTTTGTTAATCATAATATGCAAAACATGGAATTTCAATCTTGAAGATGAGAATGATGAGGCTATTAGGGGGATTTAATTAATTCTTCATGTTTGTTATATGGACACAAGTTTTGTTAATTCACTCTACTATAATTCCTATCCAGAAGGTTCACACACTAACATTGTTTACTATTATCAGTTTTACCAGCAAGAATCATCCAAATTGAGAAGACAGATTCGTGACATTCAGAATCTAAATAGGTCAGTTTCTTCCTTGATACATATTTATAGCAGACCTTAATTTTTCCATTTATTAATGAAACTTATCCATGAATTTTCTTTCCAGGCATATCCTTGGTGAAGCTCTTGGCAATCTGAGTCTCAAGGAACTGAAGAACCTGGAGGGTAGATTGGAGAAAGGTTTAAGCAGAGTTAGATCTAGAAAGGTATTATAAGCTCAGTATGAGAATTATTTAAGGCACACAAGCACACAAAAAAGACATGTAGGGATTTATGAAATCCTCAACCTAAAGGTTTCTAGTACAAAACATGCATTGATTAATGGTGATGTGCAAAAGTCAGTAAAAACTAGATATGAGAATTATTTGAATTAGTATTTCAAAATTTTATGTTTTGGCCTATTATTTTGAAAATATATAGATTATTATCATTTGTTTTAGCATATCTATATTCCTTTGGACTGATGCACTGAAAATTATCCAGCATGAGACATTGTTTGCCGATGTGGAGTTCATGCAAAAGCGGGTAATCATCGTTTCCTTCGCTGTTGTTAATTTCTGCTTTACTTGTTAATTTCTTTATATGTCATAGCCAACAAAGTATAGGTAAAAATGAAAACAATTGTATACATAGAAATTCAATTTAACTTTCTTTATATAGCTAGGAACCAAATAAAAAATAAGATTTGTGAGGTGCATGGTCTAAAAAGGTTGTCAATTGGATCTAGAACACCCAAACTATAAACCACTGTAGTCCCCTAAGACTATTCCATTCCATGTAGAATCTTTTTTTTTTCAACACTCTCCCTCAAGTTTAACTAGATGAGTAAAGTTAGACTTTATTCACATGTGTTTGTATTCAAGCGGAACCTCAAAAACTGTATTTTGGGTTTGCGCTCCTTTTATCTGAACTTGAGTCTCAATGGCTCTTGACTTGATTTTTTGGTTGATAAAATTGGGTATTAGTTGTTGGTTTTTTTTTTCATTGAGCCTATTCTTTTATTTTTTGAGGTTTTTTAATCGTGAGTTGTGAGACCATTTGGGCCCTGATATCAGTTGTTGAACTAGGAAACGCGAAACCAAAATACACTTTAAGGACGGGTGAGTGTGTAGGCCAGATGTGGTTGTGGTGTGTTATCAAAAAAACCTTAAAGCAATTGGATCTAGAACATCCAAGGGTATTCCCGGTAGTCTATTCCATGTGAGACTTGTTATTTGTTTTAATACTCCTCCTCAAGTTTAACTGGTCTAAGTCAAATTAGACTTGTTTCTCATGAGTTTGTACTAAAACAGAATCTCAGAGACCGTGTTTTAAGCTTGTGCTCCTTCTGCCTGAACTTAAGTCTCAAAGACCCATGACTTATTTTAGTTAACAGTTGAGTATTAGTTGATTTTTTTTTTTCATTCACTCTTTTTATTTCGAGTCATGTGTTGTGAGGCCGTGTGGATTTGGAATTGAAAGCGTGGAGACAAAATATACCTTTAGGTTGGGTGAGTGTGTAGGCTAGATGTGGTGAGGTGGTAGTCCAAAAACCTTAAGATACAAACTATTGTAGTTTCTTTAGATAGTGGTTAGCAGACAAGTCAGAATGAAACAAGCATGGGGCTTTATTCCATGTTTGTTATATTTTACATATGAAATAAAACATGTCATAAGGCTCGAGAACAGTTCACTTTAATTACATAAAAAAGGTAGAACCAAGGAAATTGAAATGTGACGTTTCTATTAAAAAATATTATTGATAAAAATACTTCTAATTTACACGTGCAGCATTTAAGTTATACAATAATAATATATTAAAAATAAATTATAAAAATAAATATTTTTATAAAATAATGAGTTATAAATTATTATTTGTTTAACTCAATTCATAATTAATAATTACTTATTATGTATACTTCATAGCTATCGTAAAATAATATATATTAGAATATATCATATTCAGTTCAATATTTTATATTCACTCAAATAATAAATAAAATGGGTATATATATGCCATTAAATTTACAGTCTTGTTCTAATAAAGTTGTTTTGTTGTAGAGTTATTAAACGTAATGTTTTGTTTATGATCCAAGTGTAACAAAAATAATAATCATGTTTTGTTCCATTCTGCAGCCTCAGAGGCTATGTTTTGGGCTAGTCCTCCTTGTATCTGAACATGAGTCTCATATTTCCCATGACTTAACTTTAGTTAATATTTGGGTATTATAGATATATAGTTTATTTTATATTGAGCCCTTTCTTCTATTTGTGTTGATATATTGTGTCTTTCTATAGCAAACTCCTTAATGTAATTTGATTTTACCTGATTGAACAAGTTTAAATACCCTTGCCATAGATTCTTGTTAATTTTATGCAGATGGATAAATCTACTGACACTTAAACCTGCTGAAAATGTGCAGGAAGTTGAACTGCAAAACCATAACAATTATCTGCGAGCTAAGGTCTCTAGCTATGAATGCGTTGTGTCATTATTAGTTGAGTTTGAGTGAAATGAATGATATATAAAAGAAGTTATTGATTTTGCTGCAGATAGCTGAACATGAGAGAGCTCAGCAACAGCAACAGCAACAAAATTTGATGCCAGGAACATTGTGCGCGTCATTACCTTCACAATCCTATGATCGGAATTTCTTTCCTGCAAATCTCCTTGGTTCTGATAACCAATATTCGCGTCAAGACCAGACAGCTCTCCAACTTGTGTAAGCATTCAATCTTTTAAGGTCTTAATTAAGAAGCTATTATTTTATTATTCACAACATGCTTTAATTTTCACTTCCCTTTTTACCTTTGAATGCAGCTGATATATTGTGCTGGAAACTCTGATGGAAGTTCTTCAACATTAATTCTTCATGATATGGGTTAAACTATTTGAATAGCTGTATGTAATTCCTATATAGTGGAGACCCCATACATGCCTTTAGAATATACTTTACTGAAGTTCTTCTGAATCTGAACTAGAAAATCACTCTATCCTATATAGTGTTTATGTATCTTTTAATAAGAACTTGTTTCTAAATGTCTTTTTAGGCCTATTGCTTGATAATCCGTGTTTAAATATATTTATTTGATAAGTCAAAGATGTATTACAGGGAGTAAAGGGGTACTCCAAACCCATGATATAAAGAAGGAAGATAACTTATACATGTTAAATGATGATTTTCTGAGCACCTTGAAAACCAGCTCCTTTGCTTCACCTAGTGTTCCTCTCGAATACAAGCCACCCCAAGAATGCAAATATGAAAACATGGAGGTAGTGAAATTGGAAAGAATGGGTTGGACTTGGAAGGACAGACCAAAAATATAATTGTTGGTTGAGGTGAGTGTATTGGGCTTAATTGGAGTGTAACTTCATCAGAAAAAGCCAAAAAACATTTTGGACTTGTAACACACTCAGATATATACTATAGTTGTGCTCCTCAATCCTCGACCCAACTTATGTTAGTTTGGATTAAATTAGTGAGTAATGAAAAAGCTTTTGAGTCAAACATATCTGAATCTCAATCCTCTCATGTCTAAACTCACATGTTTTCTCATGTGTGTTTCACTCTTGTTATATGTATTAAATAAGTGATAATCTTTGAATATTTACAAAGAAATAAATAAATAGATAAATGTTTCACTTGACATGTCAAGTGATGACATGAGAGCATCATAATCCAAAATATATAATGCTGATTATATAAGTTTTCTCTGATAGTGAAATAAACTAATAGAAACATCCAAAACCTTCTTAACAATAAGAAAGGGATCCTAGTGTTCTTTTAAAAATGAGATTGCTCGAATCTCTGTCTTCGGTGGTGGTGCAGGACCTTGAATGGCTTCTCTAGAACGACGAGCTAGGTTGACACGGCGGGGAGAGTACCTACAGAAGACATCCCGACGCTCAAGTCAATAAGAGAGCAATGAGAGAATCTCAAAGTTTAAGAAAAACTCTAAGTTTGCGCAATGAGTAATGCGTATGTAGTTAAACAATTATACTTGTATTTATAGGCTCGGTGTCCACTATAATGGTCTCAAAGGTTTTAAGAAGCCCCTTTAGAAGGTCTTCCGAGATCGTAGCTGCCCCTGGGCAGCCTTGCACAGGATGCACTAATATTCCTTTTTTTTTTCATTCTAGTTATCGACATGGTAAGGTTTGAAAAAAATTAGAGATCCTCACAAAATTACTCGATGGAGTATATCAATCTAAATAGGGTCTACTTTTTTTAAGGGATGACTATTCTTACCATATATGGATGCTTGGTCTTTCAGATGGCTCGAGATGTACCCTGAGACTAATAGTTACATAAAAAATTGTACTCAATGCGAGTTTAATAAGTACAGCACTACCAAAAATAAGGTATGTTGCAACATTTACCTTGTCCGTCTCAGGTTAGAGAAAACTTCTCCATGGATTTCATTAAAGCCCTCCCTCTTTCTCACGATCACTTTGTCATATTGATTATTTTGGATCGCCTCTCAAAATATTGATACTGTCTTCTTGCCTAACCATTTCACCACCCAAGCCTTGGCCTCACGATTTTCCATCAACATTTGTCATCTGAACCCACCTAAATCCGAATGATTAAAAATTTGGAAAGAAAAGGAGGACTTAGATGAATAGTACAACTCCTTTCCATTTATTTCTTGGCAACTTCTAGCAATGGTGTGTAATTTGATTGACCATAACGAAACAATCTAAAGTACGATAACACTAAAATTTACACTTCCTTACTTTATCATCAAAGTGATTATGGTGCTCTCAGTTATAGGCTCAAACAAGCTCCAACGCAACTGACTACCTATGTTTGGATAAGTTTTTCTTCCATGAAAATCAATTATAACACTCAAAAGTTGTTTACAAAAGTCTTTCTCCAAAATTAATTTTGACTTTAAAATCCAATTTAAGAGAATTTATAAACATAACATTGGAGTGGAGCCAGCATGGCGATTCTTTCCTTTTTCTATTTTCACTAATGATAATAAGAAATCCATACAATATTGAGTCTCATGTGTCAAAATTTGTTTCCACAAAAGACATCACATCTTTGCAAATCCTAAACTCCACATCGTTGATTTAAGTAGGTCTGAAAATTTACACAATCATGGCCCCAACCCCAAACAGATAGAGATGGGTCTTGATGGATAATTTGTAAAGTACTTGTTTTCTTGTATTAGTGACAAGATTTGGAAATTTTATCAGAGCTTGCTCTGTCTATGTTTAAGCCACAAAGGTAACTTGTAGTGATCAATTGTGAGACACATTTCAAAGGTTTACATCATACCTAATCATCATAAAGCCTTACGGATCACCATCCTCACATGTTACTTGCTACAATGAAAAGACCTGGTTAGTAAATAAAATTAAGAGTAAAATACTTTTTTTTTTTGAATCTACATAAAATAAATAACAAAATAATTCTTAATTTTTAGAGGGTCATATTGTAGCTACTCATTTTTCAAATGAAATAAGCTCATTTTGACTCTCAATGCGTGCTTTTTATTTATTTTTCAAAATTTTATAGCAAACTAATATGTATTAAATAACTATAGTAGATAAGTAGGGTACCGCAATATTATTTAATATCAGTGTTACTTTTTTTATATGGTTTTTTGTCAAGAAGACTGTTTCATAAAATAAGGAGTAAAATAAGTATTATCCTTTTACCTGAATAAGAATATATTTTACCTTGAAATTGATAAACCTTACATGAATTAGTCATCTGTGACTATTTATTCTCATTTTAATGTGGTATTACACAATTTCATGGCAATTATTATACTATTAAAATATTTCACGGTCTCACTGATGCAGTAGCTTAGTTTGTTTCTTTTTTTATTTACTTATGTAACCCAAAAAAATATTAGTAAAACATAATTAAGGGGTTCACAAATCAATAAATCTTGTTGGCCTTTAAGCTAGGTAATACTCAACAATTTCTTCTGCTTGATAATAGTATTCCAAAGGGATCAAAATCCTCTCCATGACACAATTTAATCGGTGGAACACAAGGGGACACACCAAACGGGGAGGATCTTAATCCATTCCAGAGGAGCCATTTCATTCATCATGATCAAGTGCTCGAGAATAGGCGAATGAAGTAACCACATCAAATGGCAGAATTTTACACAAACTGATAAAAAAGCTAACTGTGATGTTATTCTTTAGTGAGCCAATCCCTGAACCAAAATAAGAGAGAGAATAGCATTACTGCCGAAGATTATTTTTCAAACTATTAGTGACAGTACAACCACCTTTAATTTTACATCAGATACATCTGTATACATGTAGAACTTCTTTTTCATTTCTTTCTTTTGAATCACTACCACCACATACAAAAAATAAGGGAATAACAAGTGCAAGGGATGTAAATAACCAGTGATTCACAAACTAATTTGACTGGATCCTACAATAACCACTTACAAGACCAAATAGATGAATCCTCGAGCTGTATGGTAAGTGACTACAGAGAGTTTTATGTAATGAGATTTAAGACCCGTCTACCTGAAATTTCAGATCAACCAAAATAATTTCTCCATTTGGTGAAGTAATTTTGCTAATGAAATTTACAGTATTGTCAGCCAGACCCATGATGCTTATATCTTTCTTAACTGCAGATACTGCTTCTAGTAGGTTATGGCGTGGTAGCTTCATCTATATACTCTTTATATGACATCGTGTAACTGATACATAGAGAGTGTATGAGTCAGAGACTGAAGGCAGAACCTTCTTCCCTCCAATCCATACCGTATCACAGTATGACTGGTTCCATCTCCATAAATATTGGAGGTGGAAGAACTTTGTTCCTTCACCCTGTAATTCTACATCTCCTAATGAACTTATTAGAGAAATTTACATATCTACTCCATAAACTTCGAACCTCTGGGAAACCAATTTCAAGCCATGGCTTTGCAGGGCCACTGAAGTGGATAACAGCGGCAGCTTCCAATCGCTCTTTGCTAATTTCATCAGATTGATGGCGATAGCCTAAATTTGTCACGAGCATTAATGAATCTATCGGATGCACTTGACCCTCAAATGCAATCAAGGAAGGTGGATACACTCCTGGATTCCACAATGATGTCCCAGACTTGAGGTTCTGTGAAATCACATAAATATGTACGGTTAAGAGTATCATAACAATAGTGAAGAAAACAGTACCATTTTCAATTAAATAAATATAACATGCATTTTTTTTGGACATGTGTCACAGTATCAAATTCAGAGGATTTGAATACATCTTTATCTCTACTGTGGGCTTCAAAAACATAAAACAGCTCTAAATGATGTTAGACAGGCATGCAGGATGTAATGCAGTGCTTGATAGTTGATACCAATTAAATGTTGCTTAACATAATAAATAATCAAACATTGTTTGAACATTTCAAATTACTCATGCTCTTCGTCAATAATGTGAGACCCTTTGAAGGAAAAGTGAGAATTTAAACCGTGGGAGTTTTGAACCTGACGGATACAGAAACTCAACAAAACGCATTTTATAGCAGAATATAAAGGCTAACTTCATCAAGCATTAAAATACACTTACAAGTTTCAACCATTGATGGTAGGTCTCTGTTATATTTGTTCTCCTCCAAGCTTCAAGATCAAATATATTTATGCCGTAGAGCCATACACACTGATCACTGTTAAAGTTTGACGATATGAGAGGATGTGAAAAGTTTAAGTAGTTCTTGTATTTACTTCCAGGGCAGCAGCCTTCTCCACACCATGACTTGAATACTGAACCACTGACTTTACCATTGAGATCTAGTTCCCACAAAGAAGATATGTCATGTTGTACTACAACATCATCATCCAAGAATACTATCTTTTTGAGATCTGGAAACAGCTGTTGTGGTCCACAAAGAAGATGAAACAATCATCATAAAGCATTCAGACTTGTTATCAGTTATTACTCAATCAGAAGGTTACTAAAAATAACTAATTACCTCAGGCATATAAATGCGGAGCTGATTCATCAAGGAAAGGCTGCTGGGCCTTAAAGCCTCCAAATATCTGTTATGCTCTTGATTATAGTCCAGGTTCTTTGCCTTATTATAGTAGTGCTTCCAAATGAAATGATTAGTTTCCAGCATCTCTTTAACACCAGCATTCACTTCTTCAGACCAGTCATATTGGTGTAATCCCTTGACTTCCACAACTGCTGATTTAATAGAATTGGTGGCGAACCAAGCATGCATTGGAGCATAAGTTTTTTTGTCAGTAATAATGTGAAAGACTAACTTTTCAGGGTTGATTGAACTTTCAACTGTAGAGGTTACAACAACAGAGGCAGCAAGGACATTGTCAGTTAGAAGAACTAGGTGATGAAAGGTAGGATCAGTAAGGCGAGACACAAACTCAGGAGGGGGTAGACGAGATCGGGCCATGGCATTTACAGCATATTCTTCTGCCAGCTTTAGACAAAGACAATGTAGACTTTTGGGAATACCATGTGAAGCTAGATGCCAATAAACTGACTCCTGCTGTCTGGCTGATTGCACTTTGTGTTCCATCCGTGATAGCTGAATATGAACAGAAGAAATTGCAAGTTTTTTGAGAGGACTAAAAATTCACAAACCCAGTTGGCTGAATTGAACTAGCTAACAAAAGCCTATGCTTCATTGGAAAACAAATCAAGGAAGCAACCACGTACAGACAGACTTCGATTATGATGCTACCTTCACCGCCTTCCAAATAGCCTTTTATTTAAATTAATAAAAAATCAAAGGATTGCACATACCATGATGCATTTTAGGCTGTCATTTCAGGGAGAAAAAAAAGGAACACTTGTCACTCAAGGATGCGTTTGATGCACATTGAGATATCGTACAAGCAAAACAACAGTAGTTACAACTTAATTTTTTTCTCTGCTATTTGATTGTTGAAGCACAGCGCAAATAGTTTTAGGGAGAATGGGAAGAAAGAATCCAGGAGGAGGGTTGAAGAAGAAAAGGAGACTCAAATAAAAGTTATAAATAAGGGAAGAAAAGTTTGGATTTTTTCTTACTTATAGATGATATTGTTTGGGGGATATCATGTTACTTGGCTTACTGAATAACAAATTGAGAAATGTTAGCAACACAATTTTTTAAACACACTCTAACACATTCGCTGTGGTTGGAGTGAGTCTTTAAAAGAGTGTGTTGCTAGCACTCCTCATAACAAATATTAAAACTTTTTTGTCCTAGGACTCGTCTACTATTCTGTCCCTATAACCAATTTTTTAAAATCAAACATGAAACAAGTATTTCTACATTTTCAACTTCCTAAACTTACGACATTGTTCAACGTAGAAAAGCCCTTCTACTGGTAGTCTCAATATGCAATGTTCGGTAAGTTGAAGATGAGTTGTGTTTTAAACCGCATGGGTGTTCTGAAATTAAGCTACAGTTTAAGTTCATTTTACCTGGACCATTAACTGTCATTAAATATAGACATTTATAATTGGAAGTCAAATAATTAATCCTGTAAGCTTCAATCAACTCAGTAAATTTCAAGTCATGATAACATTTTATTCCACATTTGAGACCAATAGTATGTTCTCTACAGTCTACAAAAATCCAACCAGAATATTGCATCCCACACAAATTTTAGTGGTTTATATCAATTTCCTTTTTGTTTTATTTTATTGTCTGTGTTTTCGAGGTCCACGACTATGGTATGTTCAGTTTAAATGTATTGGCTTCTCTAGATTTTCACTCCTGAAATGTACAGACTGACCCAAACAACAGGCAATGACAACGAAAACAAAATATCACATGATCATCAATTCATCATCATAAACAGTAACTAGCACAATTTAGATTTTTTATTTACCATGGCTTTGGTCTTGAAAGCAAAAGCCTTAAGGTCTTGTTTTGAGGTCATCTCTTTCACAAGTTCATTGAATGACCCAGCTCCTTCATTAACATCTCCATCATTTGCCTCCATTAGCGCTCTCGTCAGCTCATCTCTGAGTTTCTTCATGCACATGCATCATCACAGTAAGAGACAGAACATAAATTATCATTTTTTAATTTAAAAAATTAAAAGGGGGCCCAGAATTTAGAGACCACGTTTACTAGTTCAGGAGTGTGCAAACCAAGGTAAATGCCACCCACGTCATGTCACATTTCTATTAGGATATTGACAGTCTTAGTTGGATGACTTCACGGATTGGATACAAACGGCCCCAGTAGAACTGAGACCATGAACAATCTCTGAAGCAGTGAAAAAAGTTGTGAAGGTAGCAGCCGCTACTTGCAGAAAAAGTATATGAGGATAAAACAAGTGCTGTACAAGTGGCAGGCATGGCCATGCATGCCCCATGGGCCACAGGTACCAGGAGTGCAACTTGTGAGGGTGCCGACAATGCACCACCAATTAAGAGCGGTATATTATATGATTGTTTTCAAATTTGGAGGGTTCATTTTAACTTTTATGGCTTAAAGAAAAGAAAGAGCTAAGTGTGTGTTTGTTTCTCCATTTCAAGTAATTTCATTGACTCATACACAAATTGAGACACATGAGATGTAAACTTCAATGAAAATCTAAACACACATTTAGTTATAATGTAGCGTTTCTCAAGGTAGATGAACTTCTTACTTCTATTGTAACACCATTATAAAGTCCCTCTACTATGTGTAGATACATGATTAGAAAATATACTTTTCACGAAGCATTTGTCACTATCAAACAATTTTAATGATATACTATTAAATAACTTTCACAACAACATTAAATATATCCCAAACAAAAATGTCATGTTTTTTCGGATTAATTAGCTGTTTAAATCACATGCAGCGTTTGCTTACATTTCACTGACTTGAATTTTAATGAAGTTGTACTACTGTACTAGTAGGCCAGTCAAAACTTTTTGTTTAAACAGAAATAGATGACCATTCTAGACATATAATCAAACAAAGGAGGATGAATGTCACAAGAACTAAAAATATGAGATGTGTAGCCCAAAAACACAAGTAGCATGTTTGGATCAACGTCTTATTCTTTAGAATAAATTTTAAAACTCGAAAACTACTCACGAAAGTTTAGTTCCAGAATTAATTTTGACCGTAGAATCCATTGTAGTAGTATTTTCAAACATGATCATATTTGTTTAGGTTTTTGTTAACATTCATTCTGTAACTTTTCCTTTTTTACAAAATCCATTAATAAACAAGCGACTCCACATGAAGTGTAGATTTCACAAAAGCTGAGATACATGTACGTCACAGATAACGGCAAAGAAAAAGGAAAAAGACAAAAATATCTCACACTGGATGGATATGTTTTCAAAAGTAGTCCGATGTCATGTCATAATAACTTTTGATGGGGGCCAGGCGAGGCTGTGCTTTAGTTGGTGACAGATAGACAAGCCCCTCCAAAATTTATTTATCTACAGTATTTTTAATGATTTATTTTATATTAACATGTATCTTTGAATACACAAAGAAAAATTATAGTGAGATGTCAAAATAATGGTGGAGAGACGCTAAAGCTAAGAGAAGATGATTCAACCATCATAATTTTAACTTATTGTGATTTTCACCCATCAATATATCCAAAAGTGCATAAGTATGTTTGGGTTACACTTAATTAAAACGAAAGTTGATTCAAGAGTTAAGAGTCAAGTTCCATCCTTCTATTCTATAAAATTACATTTGATCAATTGAGGTTTTCACCAAAAACCAAACACATTGAAATAAACACACCTGAAATTTTTGGAGTATGTAAATTTTTAAGATCATTTATAAATCATACATGCACATAGTATCAATTTGGTTTATTTTGTAGATGTAACCATTTTTTCTCTAAAATTCTATGGGGTAAACTCTACGTTAAGTTTAACATAATTAATTTGATAGAATTAAGTTTAAAATAATGAAAATGAAATCAGACTAATTGTAAAGAGTAATGCTATATGGTTTGAAATAGTTAACTCACGAATGCAACGAAATGGTATTGCAACCAATCAGATTCAATTACAATAATATTGAGTTTATGAATGAGATAAAAACAGAAATTAAAATCCAATAAAAATTAGAATAAGATTTGATAACGAATTTCGTTTCGAGGCAGGAAGCAATTTCCAATTGTAAATTAATAAAATAGAGAATAACAAAAGTTAGAGGTAAGTGGTACGTAACTTAACCTAAATCAAGTAGCATGACTTAACATATTTGATTTGTCTCCATACCTAAACACTGACAAATCCTAATAATTGTCCATTTGATAAAGTATACTATTTTTTTAATTTGGAGGGACAAAGCCCAAATAAAGTAGGTTACCACCTCCGTTGCTTTTTATAAGAACAATACTAACTTTGCACACCTTTTAAGAAAGTTAGTAGTATAGTTTTTTGCATTAAATTTGTTCACAGATGTTGTTGAATTTTCAAAATTGTCCTTAACCTACTTACTTTTAATTCCTTTCTATCATTAATGCAATTCCATATTTCCATAATTGAATAAGAATAAAAATGTGAAAAAATAATTAATATAACACAAAGTCTTACGTGATTCTTATAAAAAGGAACAACATCCACCTCTTTTTTAGCTCTTATAAAAAGGAACGGGTAGAGTATCAAACTTAGGCATGATACTTAATGATTAAGAAATCTTCAAACATTTTATATAATACAATTTTCTTTTTGGCATATAATACAGTGTTTATTAATATGTTGTCATTGTTCACTAATCACTAGTTGAAGATTTTCAATAAAGCACGGGTCTCATTTTTCAAACTAGATCCCATTGTTGTCGCCACTGTATTTGAAAAAGGTATATGACTTTTTATCATCAACAAAAAGTTTATTAATATTTAAACTATATTAAGAAATAAGAATCCGCATTCTTTATTTTTTTATATTTCAATTATTCGTTTGAGTTACCTAATGGGGCAAGTCAGGTTACTCAAGTAACAAGGAGAATATATATATTTTAAAAACTGACAAATAGAAAGAAAATATGAAGGATAATTCAGTAAATAGCACACTTACCAGTGACGTGTCAGCTCCACTGAAAAATCTCCACCCATCACACTCTGCAACAATCATTTTCGATTATCATGAAGAAAAGAAAATTGCCTATTTATAAACCTTTTTTATTTAGTTTTTTAAACTCTAACCCATTTTAATATTTTATCAATATGCATCCGTCAAGCATAATTTCGGAAAATGGAAATTAGTCAAATTATTACCAAATGAAAACTCTAAAAACAAAAAATAAAACTCATGAAAAAAGATAATTATACTTTTTAATTTTTATTAAATAAACTTATTTCCAAATCAGCATGACACAATATACTTAATTTTTTTATTTTTTTTGGTTACACAATATACTTAATTTTTGAGTTTTAGTGGAGTGAGAGAGGAGAAAAAAAAAATGAAAATTACACAAGTAAAAAAGGGAATTTTACCCAATGAGGAGCAGAAAGCAGCAGATTCGAGCACCAAGATCGCGACCCTCACGAAGAGAAACGGCAGCACGATCCCGAGAACCAGTACCACCGGAAGCACCGTCCGGAGAGAAATCCGGCGACCGGAGGCGGCAGGCGGAGACGTGGCCGTCGTATTGGCCGATCCTTTTCCAGGGACGGCGGTGTTCGATATTGTGACTCTCTTTATCCCCTTGGCAGATATGTAGAACTTCATCTTCTTGATTCCATGAATCACTCCTCCAACTTCATCACGAGATCTGAAAAAGCTTCATTGCTCTTCTCACTGTTTTCTTCTTCTCACTGGTTCACTGACGAAAGAAAAGAAAGAGATTAGAATGTTGTACTATGAAGTGAAAATCGCGTTTGTAGCAGTGGGAAAAAGGGTTCACGGGTTCCGAATTTTCTTTTTCGGATTTTCTTACCTTGAAATCAATTTTCCCGAGAAAGAAGGGTGGGAAGAGAAAACTATGTTTTTAATTATTTTTTGTAATGAAAATAGAAATATGCCAAGAAAATAATTTTTGTAGAGAGAGAGAGAGAGTGAAGCCGCGTTTGATGCCGCGGGAAATTATTAGATTGCAATGGGCCACGCAGAGAGTTTATATAGGGGTGAATCGTGTGCTTGATATTTTGCCACTGTTTTTCATGTTATTTACCGTTTTGACATTATTGGTTATCTCGTCTCGCCGACACCTGAGGCTCTGTTTGGAAGGTACACTACTTTCTTATTTATCCTATTTTTTTAGTATTTACTTAATGATTTCACTTTTTTTTAATTAACTTAGTAATGAACCACTTTTATTTTAATCACCAAATTCAAGTGTTTTTCACCTTCATCTCTTCAACTCTCATTACCAAAATCCAACTCACTCATTCTCATTCAATTTCCACTTCCTTAATCTTCTTCTTCTTCCTCAATCCCACCCAAAAACAAAATTCAGAAACTCTCAAACCCAGAAACCCCGCATATGAAAAAATTGGGCATATATTGCATCATCTATATAACCGTAAACCATTGAAATCTGCATCTAATTGGTTTGACAAAAAAAAATTGTATCTAAATGAATCTCGAGAACTAACGTTCCCCACCTCATGGTCATTTTCCAGGATGCGACAACGAACTATATTCATCATTCAAGCTTCCAGGACACTCCAACCTCATCAACCATTTTTTTTCAAAAATCTCATCTCTTAAATTCGATCAATTCCAATTTCCCAGCATGAGATGTAAATCTATTAAAATGATATTAAGGTCTTGATCAAAATAAGAAACATAACTCAAGATGAGGGTCAATCATAAACAATAAAATAAATTAGAGAAGCGTTCAACACTACCATGGCCCAGATACCATCGCCATGAACCTCCAAGGATAAATGAACCCCCAATTCGATCATCCTTTACAAAAACTTGAAACCCTAATCATCCCTAATCATCTCACACACAACCACATCTCACACTCTCAGCCTTTCGTCATAAAGCTCTCACCTTTTTCAGGGACGGAGGCACACGACGACAATTGTCATAGAGCTCTCACCTTTACGGTAGTCGTTGGTGGAGATGGCCTCTGCTGGGGTGTCACTCTTCATTTCTTTCTCCTTCTTCTCAGTGCAGCGTCCCCATACTATTTCACCTTTCTTGAACCGTCAAAGTTGCTCTTCACATCAAAGCAATCTTTAACGCTCTAGTTTCCCTTCAAGGCCCTTTCCCTTTACTAGTTTGATTTAGATGGGAGATTACAGACTTACAAAAATGAGGATGAGGTGAAGAATTTGTTTGGGTTAAGGACTAACTAATAATATTTTATAATTTTTGGGGCTGATTTAGAAGCACAATAAATTTATAACCTTAATTATTAAACAAATGAATATTTACAGATGTAAATATATATAACTGGTACAAATCATTCTCGTACCATACCCATAAAATAATTTTTGCAAATAAAATTCACCATATATTATTGGGTGATCCCAGACATGAATTTTAATCATAGAGAAATCATCAACTATACTACTAATTTTACATTAGTCGAAAGCACAATTGCTAACGAAAAATGAGTAGTGACAAGGGTTGAAGAAAAATTAAGTCTCTAACCAATCTGTACAGGCAAAGAGTTTTTCAGTCTGTTCCTCTTTAAGTTCTCTCCTCTCACACTGCCTCCAAACCCTACCCTCATTCCATACTGCCCTCGCCCCACCGCAACCCCCACCGCCCTGCACGTCCTGTCGCTGCTCCATGTCTTCCCGACAGCTCCGCCTCACCCTTGTCTCAGTGTAGCCCAATAAGATATATATCCATATCTATGGATACAGTTTTTACCATGTCGCAACCCTCGTAATCATATATTCATTCGTCCTTGGGAATCTAATTTGTCACTTTCTTTACGTCTTATTTGTTTTCTATGATTCACTACTATTTAGATTATTCACCGATATACAGCATTCTTCGTTTTAAGAAACATTTAAAATGCACGTGACATATCCAAAAGTAAGAATTTTGCAAGCAAAAATGGGGACGAAAATATTTGAACCCAAAGGAAATATATTGATTAAAAGTGATAGTTAGCATAAAATTTTCTTAATTTCTATCCTAGCTTAGATGCATTATGTCCACACAAACATGCCTCGAGTAGTCGTGTGTATATGTCTTACAACTGAATTAGACTATTGGATGTAGTTAATCGTTAATAGCTCAGTATTTAACATTACTTATTACTTATTCTTTAGCTGAAATTCATGTATAATTTACTAAATCACATGGGTTATATTGGTGGTTGACAAGTTTCGCATTAATTAATTAGATAAATGACTAAAATAACTCACATATATGAGAATGTTACTTTTCCTAAAATTTTATATGGTATCAGAACTTATCTTACAACCTGCAAATGTTCATTCTTGCATATTCCACGCTCCAGCCCTAGGTGTAAAGGAGTGTTGAAAAGTCTCATATTGACTGGAGATATGACCAACATAACTCTTATATATGACAATTTAACTATTAAACTAGTTTTTGAGTTGAGTTAGAACTCATAAATTCTAATAGTTTTCCAAGAAAATAAAATAAAATAAAATCACAAGGGTTGTATTTGTAATTTGGTGTGAAACATGCACTCTCATAAATTTCAACTAATAAAAAAACTCTAAAAGAAAAAAAAAAAACTAATGAAAGAGACTTGAAAAGAGTGGATTGATAACACTCTTATAAGATAATATTTACACACTTTTTTCTCTGTGTAAGTATTAACTTGTTTGGACTACTATGAAAGTTTTTTTTTCATAAATAACTTTCCTGAGATTTAATCTTATCACCTCACTCTTACGCATATTTAATTTAATACACAATAATTTAAACAATTATTATTTTCAAAAAGATGTCTAGATTTTTCTATATAAGTATGATAGACTAGTCCACACAAATTAAAAAATGATAATTGGGATAATTGTGGTAGACCATTATGGAGATTGAATCAATTATTATGATAATTGTGGTAGACTAGTGCACACAATAATTTAAACAATTATTATTTTCAAATACAATGGCTAGATTTTTCTAGATAAGTATGATAGACTAGTGCACACAAAATGAAAAGATAGAGTAGACCATTATGTATACATTTATAAAGGGTTAATTGTGGTACTCAATAACCCAAGCTTTTCTTTTTTGGTTCGAAGACATATTTAATCAATGATTCCTTGACAGGCAACAGCTCAGGAAATTCATTCTTCAGTTTTGATGCATCCGTCATCTGGTTAATGCTTGGAGAAGGGAATTGAGCCTGTTGTTCAAGTGTGAAATTAACCCACTTAAAACCAGGGTCAACATAATTCTTGTACATCTCAAGAATCTCATTGCAGGTAACAATACCAGGATTTGTGAAGTTCCAAATGCCCCTGGAGTACCTTTTGGCCATCTCAACTGAAACAGGCACAAGTTCATCCAAAACAGTGATGCTGTTTGGAATGTTGGCCACTTTATCAGACCTTGTAATCTTAGTGATGAAGTTATGTGGGTTGCTGAGATCAGAGGATACTGGCAACTGCATTCTGAAGGTGCACACATTTTCATATTCCTTTAGAAACTCTTCAACCTGACACCATATTATGATAGAGACAAAATCAGTGGCGGTAAAAAAAATCCTCATGTGAAAATTGAGCAACAACAACAAAAGTCTTATCCCACTATGTCGGGCTATATAGATCAATTGATCCATATTAAATATACAACTGGTTTTACGCTGGTTGCCGCAGGTCTGACACAACCTTCCTCATGTAGGACTGGCTATGACACAGAATAGGCGGAGTTGAAAATTGCGCAACACAAAAAAGAAAATGATTTGGGAACCTACCTTGGCTTGAGTTTTGAAATAGAAAGAATCAATGGAATTTGGCCTGTCTTCAAAGTTACCATCAAAGGCATAATTCATCAAGGGGAGGCCATGCTCTCTGCACACATCTGCTAATGTCAACACACTAACAATAATGGCATGTATGGCTTCTGGCTTATGAGATTCAAACCATTTCACATTCAATGCACCACTCACACCAGAAGCATTGAAAACATGAGTTGGTTTAATGGTCCTGATTTCAGCCAAGATCTGTGATCTATCACCTAAACTTCCTGCACCATATTCAAAGGGTATCCCTTGCTTCTCACAAGTATTTCCTAGTAGACCCCCAATCCACCCTGCACCACCATAGATCAGGAACTTCAGAGATGGCTTCTTTGGTGATGACAAATTGTTATTCCTTGTGGTAGGACTAGGAACCAGCATTGTGTTCTGATTAGCATTGTTTACATCTGAGCCACCACCATTGTATTTCTCAATTCCTGCCAATGTGAGCATTCTTGGATGAGGAATCAAAGCTCCAGAAACATCACCCCACCAATCAGGATTCCTGACATACCAATCCATGGTCTTCCTTAAACCCTCTTCCCAAGTAGTTCTCTCACACCAACCCAATTTCTTCAGCTTTTCATCATCCAAGAAATACCTCTGGTCATTGAAAGGCCTATTCTCCACAAACTTGACATGAGTTTGAGGATCCAGAGAGAAAAGCCTGCAGATGTCCCTGGCCACATCAATCACTGTCCTTTCTTTCTTTGTCCCTATGTTGTAAACATGTCCCACCTCACCTCTATGGAGAATGATCTCAAAAGCCTCTGCAACATCTTCACAGTAAAGATAGCTCCTGACATTAGACCCATCCCCATGAATTGGGAGAGCACTTCCTCTCATGGCCAAGAGCAAAAACTTTGGAATCAGCTTCTCTGGGAACTGGTTAGGCCCATAAACATTGTTCCCTCTTGTGGTTATAACTGGCAATCCATAAGATCTACCATATGCCATGACAAGCATTTCAGCACCAGCTTTTGTTGCAGAATATGGGTTTGTTGGTAGGAGCTGAGAAGCCTCATGGTTTCCCACCACCGCATCTTCCTCTGTCTCACCATAAACCTCATCTGTGCTGACATGGATGAACCTCTTGATTTGACCCCCAGAGACTTTGCAGGCTTCTAGAAGGACATGGGTTCCATAAATGTTGTTCTTGGTGAACTCAAAGCTGTTGCCAAAGGAGTTGTCAACATGGGTCTGAGCTGCAAAGTGCATTATGGTGTCAATTGATTCAGTGAGAAGGATGTAGTTGACTAAGTCAGCACTGCCAATGTCACCCTTGATGAACTTGAAATGGGGAGAAGAATGTGAGGGAATGAGGTTCTTCAGATTTGAACAGTAATCAAGCTTGTCAAGGACAATGATCTTGTATTCTGGGTAGTTTTTTACTAGCTTGTTGCATACATGGGATGCAATGAAGCCAGCTGCTCCAGTGATCAGAATGTTCTTTGGCTTGTAGGTGTTAGCCATATCTGCACAATTTTTCTTTTAAGGCAATACAAATTCTAGTCAGATACATATCAGTAATGTTATATGTTAGGAAGAAAAATTGCAAGAAATGGTGATATGACAAAATTTAACTTGTTATTTGATAGATGGAAGAAAAAGATTATCATTAATTGAGCAAAGGTTTGAGACCATCCCTCCTCTCAAGTAGGAAGATACATAATCAACCCGAATTACTCAAAAACAATCAATTTTTTGATGGAAGTTATGGAGCAATAAAAAAATTATTAATGTTGTGCTCAACAGGTCTCAACATGCTAAACAATTCAAGCAGTGTTTTTTCAATTTCATTCATGTTTCATGACGAATTGATTAAAATTGTTCGACAATAATTGCAGGACAAGATCAGTGTCCAACTCTTAATCCAGTAAAAATCCAAATCTCTCTAGCTTCTCAACTTACCCAAACCCAATCATAGTAAAATTCACTCTCATGTCAAAAACAATTAATCAGCCAATGGGCCAAAAGCTAGACCAGTTCAAGTGTAATGACTTTTTTTTATCAGAGTATGTATTACAACACTTTCCTTTGTAAAATATTTAGTTTGTAATAATCAATACTATGAAGGGTGCAGTGCAGACTCAATTTAATCAAGTTCTTATACCTTCATCAACTGACAACAGTCGAATAAAACCATAGAGAACTACTTAGCTGTTACTCATCACCAAAAACCAAGTTGAACACAGAAGCATAGAAATATAACTAGACATATTATATAGTAACTAGTAACTGAAGCAAGAGCAGAAACACAAAGTGATCAAATTATTCAATCATAGAGAGTCTACCAGAGTAATAGACTGAAAACTGAGAAATAACTTACATGAGTTCCTCAGCCTCAGAAGAAAAAATGAAGGAGGGAAAGAGAAATAATGTAAAGTTTGAGAAATGAGTTATGAGTTATGAGCAAGTGTAGTTACATGATGTATTTATAATTTTACAATTAAAATTAAAATATGGCTCCAATGTTTGCACTTGCACCTCTCATGGAACACGAGCTACTTTTTATATATATATTTTCATTTCTTTTATTGTTGGTATAAGGCACTAATCAATATGTGATTGTATTGTGGCACGGGGATCACATTTTAAGTGATGGCACGTGGCAAATATAAAGACGGTGTGTGTGAGTACGGACATGTATGCCGTACATATGCAGAAATTTGGTCCTAAAATTGTGTTTCATTCGGTGCTAAGCGAAATTTCTTGTCGTGTAAGTTCCGACCTGCACGAAAAGCGTAACGATCTGGACACTGTCTTAGAGGGAGACTCGGTGAAAAAGACATGTTTGTGTTCACTCCCAGAAATATAACCCTTCCCCCGCTTCCCGTCAATCCCACGAGCCTCTTATCCATTATCAATTCTCATCTCATTCCATCACGGCATCAAAATCAAAAATTCACATTGGGTTTAGGGATAATCAGGCTTGAACAATATCGAACCATGAATGAAGAAAGGCATGAGATAAGAGTATATTGGCTATTCATTGTGAGGCCTTAATTCTTGACTGGAGGGGACACCAAGGGCCTCTGCCCTTCCATCCCTTGGATAGATAGGGGGCAGAGCTTTTAGTTTTTCATGTTGTCAAAGAGTTGAACAATGAAAGTAGATGGCGAGTGCCTGATCGAATTGATCGGGTCATGTAGGAACAAGGTTCGTGAACTTAGCCGATCCAAAGCTATATGATAGCACCCAATTTTTCCGATTCAGCAGTTTGATCTATACTATTAGAATTTACCATTCATGGACGTTGATAAGATCCTTCTTCCATCTAGCAGCACCTTAGGATGGCATAGCCTTCAAGTTAAGGGCGAGGTTCAAACGAGGAAAGGCTTATGGTGGATACCAAGATGTTTCAGTTTGCCAGGTTGTCTCTTGCCTGCCCATGGATTCAGCAGCAGTTCGAAAGGTTGGCCTATTCGGGAATCTTCTTTGATGTATTTCTTGATTTTTAGGAATCCTCAAGGAAATCCGAGTTAAATTGGATCTAAAATGGCTTAGAAGTATTTCGTGCCTAATTATGGAATAAATGCGAGAAAAAGCATTCAAAATTCAATTAAAGAAGTGTACTACGAACACTAAAACTCACGCTAAATGTAATGTGCACCCATTGACAATTAGTGATAGTTTGAGGTCGACGCTATATTCACCCGTCAACTTCGACACTAATGTGAACTCGGTCCATCCATCTCATAAGCCCACGGGCAGTGTCAGCCAAGTAGACGCTAAATTTTGATGATTTCTCTACCCCATTGTTCCCACAAACCCTTACCTCCTCGCCCCTCCACCACCACATCCGTTGCGGATCCACCAATGTGACGCCACCTTCGCCTCCCTCTTTCGCCCACCACCAATTCACTCCCTCCCTGGCCCTCACCCTATCTCCTCCCACCCTTCGCCACCAGATTTGTCGCAGGTCCACCTTTGTGATGCCACCTCCTCCCCCTCCCCCTCACCACAATTTCGCTCTCTCCCTAACCTTCACCTCCACCTCCACCCCTTCCTCGTCCACCACCAGTTCCGTTGCGGCGCCACCCTGCCTTATTCACTTGTGCCTCTATCATGCCGACGTACCGCCCCACTTCCGTAATGACACCTCTGTTGTGCCCCAATGTCGCCCTGCCGCCCTCTGTCATGCCAATGCGCCACCACCACATCTGTTGCCCCTGCATTCTATAATTAATGCAAATCTAAGGCATAAAAGAGAACCCATGCTTGTAATATAAGGGATCTTCCTTGGAAATTTTGGTAAGCTGAAGACTAATGCTTTGAGCGTGAATTCGCTTTTATTTTCTTTTTTTTCTAACACCATCTTCCTTGGAAATTTTGGTAAGCTGAAGACTAATGCTTTGAGCGTGAATTCGCTTTTATTTTCTTTTTTTTCTAACACCATCTTCCTTGGAAATTTTGGTAAGCTGAAGACTAATGCTTTGAGCGTGAATTCGCTTTTATTTTCTTTTTTTTCTAACACTTATATCCTTAATATGCGAGGCAATCATATTCAAGCTGAAAATACATCAACCTCTTAGAAAGGTTAACTCTCGCACTTGAACTAGTAACTCATTGGTAGTTTGAGAAATTTGCTAAGTATCACTAAATAGAAGGTAATAAAATGAAAAAAAAATAAAAATTTGGGATTGTCTAAGTGACACATGGGGTCATTTAACCTCATCCTAATGGATTTATAAGATTATTTATAAAAAAATAAATTAAAAATTATGATATTCCTAATTCATCTATTTTGAACATTATTGGTTCAGTTTTTTAAAAAAAAAAAAATTCATTGGTTCACATAGGATAGGATAGGATGATGTAAAATAAGGGAAGCTTAAAAATGCTGTTTGTAATTGAAACAGCAGAAATACCCCCTCTCTCTTAGCCAATAGGATAGTACTGTTATTGCCATGTCATGTGACATGTCATGTGTTTGACTGGTCAAACTGAAGTCTTGTCAATTACTAATTGTAGTCCTTTGAACTTTTGTAATTTTTATTTTATACGCAACATTATTTATATTGTTTATTTATTTTATAATTTAGAAAACATAAATATATTTTAACGATGGAGCACGATGCAGGGAGGAGGAAAAGAGGAATTAGGTTATTTTGTCCAAATCAAAATGTTAATAGTTAATTTCAATTAAATTAAAAATCAATTTGAAAATTAGAAAATAAACATTTTCTGAAAAAAAAAGATTATATTGTTTATTTATTTTATAATTTAGAAAACATAAATATATTTTAACGATGGAGCACGATGCAGGGAGGAGGGAGGAGGAAAAGAGGAATTAAGTTATTTTGTCCAAATCAAAATGTTAATTGTTAATTTCAATTAAATTAAAAATCAATTTGAAAATTAGAAAATAAACATTTTCTGAAAAAAAAGATTATATTGTTTATTTATTTTATAATTTAGAAAACATAAATATATTTTAACGATGGAGCACAATGCACGGAGGAGGGAGGAGGAAAAGAGGAATTAGGGTTTTTTTTCCCAAATCAATATGTTTTTAAGTTAAAAATCAATTTAAAAATTTGAAAATAAATCTTTTTTGAAAGAAAAAAAATTTAAAAAATAGCGGAAGGACTAAATGATGAATCTTATAAATAGTTGAAGGATCAAATCATGTATTTTATAAGTTCTGTTGACATGGTACTTTATTATTATGACATGGCACTTTGTTATACTTTCATTGGTTAGCTGCTCAGGGGGCATTTTAACCCCCTCTCATGAAACAGCATTTTAAAGTTTTCCCATCCAATAACTTGACAACTTACTATTTGGATTTTTGAGAAAGTAATGAATGTTTGTTAGGTGGGAGCGGATCCTTTCACATTAAAGGCTTCCCTTGTAGCATGTAGCCTTCTATGTTTGTCACCATACATGTATGTAGGTATTGACTACTGTATTTTAACTAGGGAACATGCAACACTTTCACTACTACTATTCTTATGATATGAATATAGTATAGTGCGATTTCATGACTACTTCATTATTACTGTGTCGGTGAAAATCAATCCATTACTTGAATCTTCTGAGCAAAGATCTTGAAAGCAACTATATGGTCATAACAACAAATGAACTAGAATTATTCAAAACTAAAACCATAAAGCTTGCATTAAATTTCAAAGAAACATGAGATCCATCTCAAGATAAATCAACACAAAATGAGGAGAGCCTTAAAAAAACACAAACTAGCAGAAACCGTAGAGATAATGTTGTTCTTAACTAATAAACTGACACACACCAAAGAAACTAATCTAGATCAGGGTCTAGGCTTCATTTTCCCTTCATTGGCCATCTTGAAGAGGTGGGCTTGTGCTGCTGCAGCCTTGTTTGAGTGAAGTGATGCCACAAATTTCTCCCTGACTTGGTTGGTTGTGAAAGGGAACTTGTTGTTGACCAAGGAGTTGAGATAAGAAGCTGTGCCTTCCCTGTAGAGTGCTCCTAGCCCATCACTTCTTGTGTTGGAAAGTGCTTGTGGCAAGCTGATACCAGCACCAAACCCTGGAGCATTGGTCACACCAAATGCACTCCCTAAATTTCCCCACCAGCCAAGAATGCCCCAAATGATTCCTGGATGAGTGCTCCAGTAGCTGAAAATCAGAGGAAAAGATCCATCAGGTCATGTATAATTTGGTAGCATATTACATGTTTGTAAAAAGTATTGGGAGAAGATTCTAGGTGTCAAAATTGATTTAGGAAAGAATAAGCTGATACAAACATGCTATGCAATGTAGAACCATATTATATATTATATGTTTATATAATAGATAACAATGTATAGTTTTGTGTTCAGACAAAAACAATATAATGTACTATTTTTGTGAAAGGAACTTACTTGCATGTGCCAGTGAAGGGAGATGGGGTTGGGAAGAAAGGGGGTGACGGGATGCTTGGGGTGCCAGGGTCAATTGGGGTGGTTGGTGGGGTCAAAGAGATTGGTGGAGATGGGGGGCTACCACCTCCAGATGATGGTGGGGAGTTATAGTATCCACCTGAGGGAGGGTTTGATGGGGTTGATGGTGTTGGAGTTGATGGTGTTGATGGGGTTGAGGGTGTTCTTGGAGTAGAAGGGTCATGAGGGGGTGATGATCCACAGTTTCCACCTGAGGGTGGTGATGGTGATGGAGGTGGTTTGTAGTAACCTCCACCTCCTCCATGTGAGGGTGGAGTGCTTCCATGGCCACCTCTAGAGCCATGATGAGGAGATGGAGAAGGAGGAGGACTCTTGTGTGAGCCTGCATTAAGTGAAGACAATAAATATCAGATGAGAAAGGAAAATATCAACATCTTCTATGTATTTTAGGTTCATTCAACTTCATGCATAACAAACATTAATGTACATTATGGAAAATTTTCTGCAGCTAGCTAACCTATTCTAGCTTTTAAGTTAGGGAATTACATAGAGAATCAGAGAAACCTGTAGGAGGAGTCCCTGCATGTGGATCTGGAGTGTAGTAGTTCTTCTGATCTGCAACAGTGCTGGACATTACAGGAATGACCACAAGGTTCTGAGAAAGCAACCCAACAAGGATTGCAAGCATGGTAAGAGAGACATGGCTTCTTTTCCTCTCCATTGTGTCTAGCTGCTGGGAACACCAAGAGATAGAACTGAGAAGAAGGTTGCGGGATTTTGAAGTGCTTTGGAGGGAGCTAGCAGGGAATATAAAATGGTTCAAAGAAGTAAATATTAGCAGGTGGGAGGAGTGTGTGGTTAGTTGACATGTTGCAGGGTGCATTTACTCATAGTCTTCATTGTTTCTTCATCTAATAATCCTGTTTTGGTTTTTTTCTCAAATGTTTCAAGTGCGTCTCCAATGGCAATAGTAGATTTTAGAGGTAATTCTTACACTAAAAATTGAGTTCTTGTAAGAACTATTATTAGAGCAAAGTGAGGTGGCACTTCTTAGTGAAAGCAATATCTTTTTAAATAAAAACTCATTTTTTACATTAAAAAACAAATTTTTTTTCTCTCTCATTCAACAAAATGTGCATCAATATAAGGTAGTGTGGGACCAGATAAATAGTGTTAAGAACGGGAAGTAAGAACTCGCTACTGGAGCGAAATCTGCATCAATTCTTAAGAATTACTTATATCATACATGGCACGTGGAACCACGTGAATAATGCTAAGAACTCACTTCTTAGCAATTGTAGCAAATGTCATTGGAGATGCTCTAAGTGCATGAATAAATTCAGCTGAAGATGTCTAATCTAAAACTTCCTCTCTTTCTTCCTGTTGATAAAAAGCTTGTAAGCTGAATTGAGTGCAAATGTATCTTAATATTTGTTGTACTGATTAATTTCTAGTACACGCCATTTCTTTGTTATGCTTACTCTAAAAGAAGTTTAGGACTTGAAAAGATCATTTAGACTCACATCTCTGTCTCTTTCAGTAAAACCAGCAATGAATATTATATAATATCAATCACTTGACAGTGAAATTTTTAACATCCCCCAAGAATTGTGGGAGTTGATGGAGACATACCCTAAGCCAAAACAAAAAAAATCAAAATGCATAGTATGATACTTTCAAACACACAACTATGGTTGATTTTAACAGGCTGTAGCAATCAATACATGATGGATTTGCCTTTCTGTATTCAGGAAAAAATATTTAAAAGGTGAAATTGTAGATAACATACATAAATATAAAAGATTGAGTCTACCTGACATGAATTAAATTGATCTTATCTACTAATCCACAATTTCCAGCCCATTTTCTTTTATTCCTTCTATTTATCTTTTTCTCATTGGTTTACTACATATTTCAATGAAAACCTCAACAATTTCATTAATCTATAATGGAAAGGGGAAAGTATGCTATGGTAGTATGGCACACAAACAGCAAGTTTATCTGTTGCCTTTCAGGGGAATAGTCAGTGGCCAAAATTCTTCCCCCTCAATTGTCATAGATTTTATGGATTGAACATGTATGGAATCTGCCTACATTATTTCTTTTGTCAAGGAAAGCCTGAAGTTTATAGGGCCTGAATACTTATATTCAAACTCTGATTTTTCTCTCCATTTGACTATACAATGTAGGGATAGATTATAAAGAAATAAGGTGAAAAAATTATTTTTCTTTAAATTATATTAATTATACAAAGTAAGCAGCAGAATTAAGCACAAATGTCCAGAGAACCAATTGAAACTAAATATAATCAGATAATAAAATTTGTCTGAATATATAATTAATACTAATAGTAGAAAGCTGGAGGGGCCCCAGAGACTGAAATTTACAAGTGAGTGAGTTATTCCGAAATAAATGAGGTTGACAGAAAATTAGGTGAAGTTTCACAAAAATGTTGGGAGAGAAGTGAATAGGAGGTAACAAAATTGGTGCCATTGTTGGGGTTTGGGGCTCTATTTAACCTCTGTCAAACCTTCCATTGACTTGAGCTTTTATTAGAGACAGAGATACAGTTCAGATTCAATCTTATTCTTATATCAACAAAATGTCTTAAACAAGTGTATTAAGATCATATATCATAATTGAAATTGAGAAAGACCAAAAATGCTAGAAGGAGATATATGATTAGATATATATGTAAAACTGTTTACATTTTTAGTGTATACTGATTAAACTCTTAAAGATATTAATTAAGGAATCAAGTAGATGTATGAAAAGTATTTACTAAAAATTGTAAGGTTCAATTTAGTAGTAATTCAAATATGATATTTTCAATGAATGAGTTCTGTTTACATTATTTCTTAATAAGTAATTTGATTAAGTACCTTAGTTAACAGCTTCCTGATGTAAATAAATGACTGTGTACCTTGAAGAGAACAGTTTGGCTATGAGCTGTTGCATATATAGAGGTAGATAGTGCTGTGAATGACAGACAGGAAGGTTATTAATGAGAAAGTAAAAGACAATGTTAGTAGGAACTGGGAAGACACTGCTAATTAATGTTGCTGTGAATTTCTCTCCCTGGCTATACATGCATGTTCCAGGGGATTGTTTGTTTTGTGAAAGGTTGCTGTTCCTGCCTGAGATCCTCGTTTGGGGTTTGCCAGACTAGATAAACTGTTGTATTATTCATTGTATTCTTCATAGTTGTGTTGAATTATCAAATTATTAAGACTATCAACTAAAGTCATTAAATTTTAACTGTTTCTGTAAGTTAGTTATCAATCAATAATATGTCAATAGTTTAACTTAGGTTGCTGATGTATTTTGTGTGATCAACTAATTAACTATACAAAAACGGTGAACAATGCACATGTCCATTTACCTTGTAAAAAACTAAAAAAAATTAGAAAATTAGGAGTATAGAGGGCTAACAACAATGTTGCCACTTTGACCAATTGTGGCAGCCGGACATGAGAGTGGCACTTGTAGTAACATGACCGTCAAGATTGCGAGCAACAAGAAGGGATCGAACATAATGTACTAGGCGGTATCGTTGGTGTCATTTAGTTTGATTGAGAGATTGGTAATGGTGTTAAATTCAATTAGTTTTTATGAGTGTGAAAAGGAGGCATCGTTTATGGTTTAAACAAACATGGTATTTGATTGTCTTAGAGCCCCTAATTTTCATTCTTGATTAATGAAAACATCATTGCCAAATGATTTCGTAATTGTTTATTAGTTATAAGCAATCAAAAGGTTGTGGTGTTATCTCATGCTAACGTTTCCAAATTAACTCAAGTATTATTAATGTTGTAAAATCCTTCTTGTTGATTTTCTTTCAATGAGAATGGCCACTTTTTTATTATTATTATTATGTGTTTGTTTTTCATTCTTTCATATGTAAAATGGTGGGTGTTCCTTATTCAGCAGGGCTCGACAAGGCAAGGGAGAGCACAAGAAGAAGGAGCGCGTAGGTGTTCCTTATTGAGCAGTTAGTGTTGGTAATGTTATAGCGCCAAGGGTCGGAATGGAAGTGGTGCCCCTTCTATTAGACGTCAAACACTTCGGTGCAAGGCAGCCCCGGATGTGCAGAATGTTGGTAGCACGCTACTAAAATTCACAATATTTATGTAGAAAATTATGATCAACTAATAGGAGAACACTCATTAGGAAAACCTTATAAGAGAAATGCTAATTTTTCTTCTCTAATATTTTTCTCTCTAGTATTGTTAGAAGAAAGAATTATATGGGATGAATAAAAAGCTACAAGATGATGCAACTTTTTACAATATCATCAACAAATCAATGATTTTAATAGTCTTAACCTTTTCTTTCCAACAAATTGGCTTTACTTGTTCACATAGAACACGACGCTGAAAAGTGTATTCCAGCTGGAAGCACAACAGTGAAATGTGGATCCCGACAGGGCGAAGCACGAAAGGCGAAAGGGCGGATTCCAGTAGGAGGTGCCTGCATAAGTTAAGGAATTCTGATACTCAAGTTAGATCGAAGAATATCAACAGTATATGAGGAAGATCAATAGAGAAAATAAGTGTTCTACCCTTCACTCTCAATTTTGAAGGTATTTATACCTAGTTTGGTCTTCTTTGCATCAAGTCAAACTCTGAACCAATCATTGTTTTTAAACTCGGACGAGCCTAACTCGTCTAGTCCAACTGGTTCGGGCCCATGATTGATTCGATCACGAATTTGGATCAAATGTGTAATCAACCTGGAACCACTCGATTAACTCAACAGATTTTTAGTGCAATTCGAACTCGAACTAGCCTACCCAACTCGGGTCAATATTCTAGTAAATAAAAAAATGTTAGAAGGTGAGCGTGAGAGGTTTGATCCCAGCCCTCGCGTTTATGGACACGCTCATAGCAATTGCTTGAGCTCCTACTTTCACTACGGTTACGAAAATAGTAAATGGATATTGAAAAGACGGAGCACAAGAGCTTTGAGTTATCCAACAAGGCTTACTGGAAAAGACTAGAATAGTAAGGTCATCACTCACACAGCCAACTGCTTAACATTCTTACATTGAAAAAATAAACCCAATGTTTTCGGAGCAGGTTTTGAGCCATGATACAGGAACTTATAAAAACAAACTACAACCACAACACCACAATTTAAATTACTTAGCTTAGTTTCTTTTCAACATATTCATTCATATATTCAATAGTAATTTAATGTATTTCCGATCTAACCCGTAACTAATTGGTTCAACCATTAACCTCTTATAACCAAATACATTGATTGAGTCAATGATCGGTCTGTGTTTAAAAACACTAGATGGAATAGTGATTGGCTCCTTTGGGCCTTGAGTCTTTGGGCAAATTGGCCGAATCTCGGCCTAGAGCCAATTGGTTGGAACTCAACTCAAAATGAGAGTCTCATGGATGTCCTTTCAATTTGATGTGGGTTCACGTGTAATTTAAATTTTCTATTATAGTGCCAGCTAACCTATGAACTTATATTAAGAAATCAAACTTATGCTAAAATAAATTATAATGATAAAAACTTCAATTTTTCTCCTTTCCTACCGCATCTCAAAACATAAATTGCTTAAGAAATGCAAAAGCAAGATTTTCTTAATCCCTCCATGTTTAGCACTTCTAATTTAAGTAATTACCCATTTTGAGGTTTGACTTGATATCCAACGTCAAATTTGTAGAGACAACCATGCAAAAATTCTAAATACATTCTGAGCACCAAAACCAACTCTCGTTGCATCTCTCTTTCTCTCTTAAAACAAATCATGTTCTCAAAGTTTTGAATTTGCAGTTTGCAACTGCAAATTGCGACAGTAACATTACGGTTAAAGCAGTCATCACAGCCAATGTGTTTGACAGCTACATTCATACAAAACAATCTGCAGTTTGCCGTAATTGTCGCAACCATGTTTTGAGTGAAACAAAAAAGAACACCAACATTAATTTATATTGATCCTTAGTGTTCTAACACATTGTTTATTGACAAAAACTGAAAATGGCTTCTTCATATCATGCTTCCTTTTTCCTTGTATTTTCTCTGTTCTTAGCATTAAGCACATATACATTTGGTGATGATTTCAACGCTGATTTTGACAGTCTCTTTGGAGAAAAGAGGGTTGACATATCAGGTGATGGCCAAACCATGTTCCTCACCATGGATGAATACTCTGGCTCAGGTGTGGTGACCAAAAATGAGTTCTTGTTTGGACGATTTGATATGAAAATCAAGCTTGTTCCAGGGAACTCTGCAGGAACCGTCACTGCCTATTATGTATGTCATGTTACAGAGAAAGATTATTTTGATTAAATGTGATCCTGATTATTCATTATGATTGATATGCATTTTATATAGATATGTTTCTTATGCTTGCATGAATTTATGTTTTGGCATAGTTGTTGATATGTGTATCTCATGTGCAGCTAAGCTCTCAAGGATCAAACCATGATGAAATTGATATGGAATTCTTGGGAAACTTGTCTGGTGATCCCTATCTGCTCTCAACAAATGTATATGCCGATGGTATTGGGGGTCGTGAGATGCAATTCTATCTTTGGTTTGATCCCACAGAAGACTTCCACACCTATTCCATTGATTGGAACCCTGAGCGCATAATGTAAGTAACAAAAACAATTTTGATTTTTAAACACCTTAACCAGTACATTCATCTTCATACACCTTACTTACTCTGTACCAAAAAAAAACTTAATAAACTTTACTTTTCTCGCTATCTCAACCTTTTTGTCGGTACTTGTAAGAAATATAATCATTCACGTATTCTTTACGTAATAACTTAAGCTTAAGCTTTTAGGATAATTGGTTCATTACATGGTATCACCACATGGTAGATGGGTCTATACATTGTTCACGCTTCAAGTCCAAGTGGACTCTTGCGTGAGGGTGCTTGTTAGAAACATAACCATTCAGGTATCTTTTTACCTAACAGCTTATTTGGGATAATTGATTCATGATAATAGTGTCATCAAATATGATAGTAGTGTTATCAAATATCGGTCACAGCAGTATCATGGGCAAAAATCATGGCAGACTTTTGGCTCTCCACGGTGGTCGATATCCCACTATAATCCACCATAATCCATATTATTTGTCAAATATGGTGGGTTTTGAGTTTTGACTCACTACCATAGTCCCCCATCCGCTAGTAACAATCTTGCAGTTCTCCTAACATGAATCATATACCAAGCCTATCACTTATTTTCCTTATCTTTATGTGTTTCTTGTTTTTGCAGACTCTCTGTGGATTACATTCCCATCAGAGTGATAAAGAACAGGGAAAGCATTGGAGTTCCATTCCCCACAAGTCGACGGATGAGGGTGTACACCACTCTTTGGAATGGAGACTCATGGGCAACAAGATGGGGGGAGGTGAAGCTTGATTTGTCAAACGCTCCCTTCGTTGCTGGCTTCAAAAACTTCCATGCCAATGCTTGCGTCCCGGGGCCGGATGCAGATTGCAAAACTTTCAATGGTGGAAAATATAGAGGCCTGGGTACTGAAACCAAGAAGCATTTGCAAAACGTCCTTTCTAAATGGGTGGTTTATGACTATTGCCGCGATCTCAGACGTTACGCTCACGGTCTACCATACGAATGCCGCAGGGAAAATCTGTCACAAGATGAATGAATAGAGGATAATGATTTCACAGTCATTCTGCAATCTGCATAATGTTTTATGATGGCCAAACCATGCAAATGACTGACAAAAGATGTAGCTGTTCTATTTTTTTAATATGTTGGAGTTGCCATGAAAGGATGCTATAATAAAGAAGGCAGTGGATTTTGACTTATTGGCCTAATTAACCCTTTTGATAGATGTTCTTAGAATTTGTCATTGTCATTTGCTTACTTTAATGTTCATGTCTCTGAACAATTTAATTTGTATGAGCATTAACAATAAGAAAAAAACTTATAATTTGACTTTGGATATATTTTTGGTCTTTCGGTGCTTTCTCTTTCAAATTTCATTATCATCAGCTAAATGAATTGAATGGATAACCATATTGATCCATGAAGATCACTCTGATCTATTAGTTATAAACAACTTTATGGTTTCAACTACAAGTATCCTCCAGTAAGGCAATCTGCGTAGAATTACTATGAACGACAAAGCTCTCCATATGAAAGTATTTAACGCAGCAAGCAACTGCATTCAGGAAACTGCATAAGCAACAAAAACTTATCATGTCCATTTATTAATTCAACCTCAGAAATAGCATAACAAAAACCCAGTACAAGAAGGTTCCTCCAATGGACAAAATGGTGTAATCATAGAATAGAAACTACCAACAAAGAATGGCATGAATCAAATTCTCCTAATTGAAAACAAAGCAAACTTAATGACTTCCAAAGTTTTAATGGAAGCATCCAAACTTTAAAATCTTCATCATCTTTCAAACTTTAAAATCTTCATCATCTTACATACCTAGCTACCTTCTAGAGCAGAAATGGATTAAAGCAGCAATTGCAACAATGAGACCTGAAGATCCTACCACCACCGGCCACTGCATATTCACCTCGGAATTTTCACTGATACTCAACTCCAAAATCCTAACCTTCTCCTCCAGATCCGTCTTCTCTTTGAGCCGCTCCTCCAACTCCTCAATCTGCTGCATGAACACTTCAATCTCCCTCTCTTTCTCATCAACCATTTCCTTCATCTCCTCCTCCGCCCTAACCCTCTTGCTCCGCTCCTCCGCCTCCTTCATCTCAACTACCCCTACCTTCCGCTCCAGTTCCCTCACCTTCATCTCCTTCTCGGTGTTCCCCTGCCTCAGGTCTTTCGCTTCTCTCTCCAGAGCCTCTCTCAGCTCCGCCACGCCCCCCTGCAACCGTTCGATCTCCGCCTTCAGGTTATTGATCTGTTCGTCCTTCTCCGCGTTCTCGCGCTCCAACGCCGCTGTGGAATCCACCATCCGGATGAACTAGGAAGAATGCGGTGTTGGAAATCGAAGAGAGTATGCGAGAGTGAAGAGTGGAGGTGATTCCGATAAAATAGATGACCAAGTCATGAAGAGGAGGCTTTTCCGGGAAATGGAGAAAGGAGATTCAAATTTCGGACCTTTTTCAAGTTTTGAACGTTTGGTTTTTTTAAAAACAAAATCACCTTCCTCTTATTTATAAGAATAAAAGGAGAGATTTAGATTTATTTTGGTTATTTAACTACTTTAATTATATTTCTTAAACTGTGTGAATTAGATTTTGTTCTTATAAATAAGACCAAACTAGTATTATACCCGTGCATTACACGGGGAAGTATGTTATATATGATATGGTCTGCGTGCGCGTTGCGCGGACTTACATTAATATAACAACTTTTTTAATTAAATGATATTTATTTTAACATATTAAATGCAAATAAATAAAAGAATAACTTAAGAGGTTGAAGTTTTAACTCTTGTGATATTTTTTAACCAAAGAAATAAAATAGCAATTTAAAAGGTTAATGTTTTAATTTTATTAAATTAATAGTATTTGATAATAATTAAAAGATTAAATAAAAATAACTAATAATAAATCATAAAATTAGCTTAACTACTTATACTAAATAAATATCAATTATGGTAAAAAAAACTTAATTTATTAATATTAATTTTCAAAAATGAGAAATTTAATTTAACTTTTGTATTATTAATTTTTAAAGAAATATATGAACAAAAAATATGCATTTAATAAAATGTTAAGTAAATTTTATATTTTTATGTAGATAAAAATATATATTTTTTTAAGCAAAAATATTATTAAAGAACAACTTGAGACCAAAAGCCTCAAGAAGAGAGAAACAAACAATCAAAACACACAAAAAAAAAAAACCAAAACAGTAGAAGACCCTGCAAACAAACTAAAAATGTACAAATATATATATATATAGTAAACATGTACTATAGGTTTATTTTATAGACATGCATTATATGTTTGTTATGTAAACATGCATTATATGCTTGTTGAATATAAAAAATTAAACCCTATAGAATAATATAGAAGTGTCTAAAAATATTTTGAATTTCTATTTATAAGTAAAAAGGTGTCCCGAGGTGTTTGAACTATTTAGTAGTTTGTAAATCACTAGTAAGTAGTCCGTGCAATGCACGTGTATTTTTAATATTTAATTTGCAACACTTTATTTAGTTGATGTTATAAAGCTAATAAATATATGACATATGTCAACATTTTTAAATATTCGTAAGATCACATGATATATCAAAGTAAATAAATCCCTCAATTGATAAAACCAAAGTAGACGCAATGACGAATATTAAAATTGTTCATATAAAGTTTATGTCATACCAAAACCAAACAATATAATTAAGTTTTGATAACAGAAATAGAAAAACATCCATAAAATACTTATGTAGCAATAGTCTCAACACAATGAAGATCTTATTTCATTTTTCTATCTTGACACATTTTAACTCTATCAAATCGCATTCAAATTGCAACAATTAAGGGCAGAGGTTTAAATTGCAAGATTAATAGTTATTTTGGCTATTAAGGGAAGGGATTTTGAATTGCAGGATAAAAGTGATTTTAGCAAGAGACTGAGAGCGATAACTTTGGTACTTGATGTAGAATTGTCTTTTAAATTACAACAATCAAGGGAAGGGATTTTGAATTGTAGATTAATAGCGATTTTGGCAATTAAGGGAAGAGATTTTGATTTGACAAAGTGAGACGTGTGAACATATGAGGGAGTCTTTTTTTTCAAAAGTGCCTCAGGTTTGAGATTGATGACTCAACTTTAGTAGATACAGTATGGATTGCCACAAATAAATGGTATAACTAATAAAGAGTTGATCTTGTTTATACAAAAAAATAAAGAGTTGATCATTTTTAAATATAAAATGAAATTATATCAATTTAAAAACTTTTAAATCATTCTTATGAGTGACACATGTCAACATATGAAAGAGTCTTTTTTTTTTCAAGAGTTGCTGAGGTTTAAAATTGAAAACTCACAATTAATTAATAGATACAGTAGTAGATGTAGTGCTCTAAAAACCAATAATTTACTTCAAAGGTATTTACTAACAAGTCATTTTTCATGCACATCAGTCATGTCACTGCTGACAGCATGATAATAATCCCCTCAGGACTCGAAGATTACGTTAAATGGGTATGTCTCTCCCAACAAATCTTATACACGCTGCCCATGAATTGAATGTCACACTAAATGTTAAAAAAGTCTAGCTATTAGTACTAATTGTGTTGGTCATTGTTGGTATGAATTTCATGTTTTGAACATGAATATGTATTGGGATTAGCAATATTTTTATTACCTTTTTCAAGGGATTTTTATTTCTATTTATCTACCACATTTGAAGTTCAAGACAAAATTAATAACTATTTAACCAATTAAATCCTCACCTTCAGTTCTTTAATTTTTTTTTTCCACCCAAAAAAAAGATAAAGCATTTAATCTATTTTTTAAAATTTTCATGTCAAAACCTTAAAGGTTAGGTTACTTATTTAAAAATAAATACATTATACATGCTTTTGTGGAATAAAAACCTTCAATTAATACAATGGAGTTCCAATTTGGAGCCATTACTTCTGGAAAAAAAAACATAATATGGCTGTTAGTTCAAAGGGCTTTTTTGTTTAGTTTTAAGTGTAGATATTTGCTCCAGCTTGCTTTCACTCTCTTCTTATGACAGCAATTCTATCTTCTTCAATACAATTCAGATAATTCTTTTCAATCCCACTGAAAGCCTGAATTTATCAAGGTCTAACAAGTGACCTTAAGTTTGTGAAATTTTATTCATTTGATTAGAAGTACAAACATCCAAGAGCTTGCTTTCAAGGTGCTGATTTCACTGCAAATACCTAAAAAGGAAGGTTATGGATTCACTTACAGGATAGGACTTAATTTCAATGTTACAGTTTCTCAATTACTGTTTATAGGGAAGCACTTCCTAATGACCCTTACCCTCCCTCATTTTATACACAAATAATCACCAGAGACTACAACTCCTTCCTACAAAGAGCCCTTTTCTCTACAACATGGCTTGTTCCCCCTGGCCAAACTACTCACAAATACAAGACAAACCCTATTCTAGAACATTCTTGCCATCCCATACTGAATAGGACCAACTTTTCTATGAGCAGTGGCCCCAGCAGCAGCATTGATTCCACCATATGGAGCCTTTGACTGCAGCAAGTTTGTTTCTATGGCTATTTGATCATCTTGCTCTAACTTGTTCACTCCCGCGCGCGTCATGAAAAACGGATTCGTATCAATGTTAATAGCTATCTCTGGTGTGATTTTGGCGTTCACACCGCATTGCTGTGCATGTTTTGCTTGCAAGGGTACACCTTTATCAGCTTCTAGTACTGGCCTTTCTTGAATTCCAGGGCTAGGTCTTTGATAATAATATGCTGGGGGAACAGGTTGAGAAGGAGCCACAGAACCTCTGATGTATGCCCTTGGATCATAAGAATCTTTGACAACACTCCCGTACTCGTATGGAACAACAGGTCCAACAACTTTACCAGGTTTTGCTGAAAACAAAAATGAGAAGAAATTATTGATCATGGACATGAACTTAACAGTTAACAGACTTAACAGACTAACAACAGCATACCTAGCGGAATTCTTTGCGGCCCCTGCATTGACCTTGGTAATGGATGTTCTGTGTCTCTGAAACTCTTATTATATTCCTCAGATGTTTGCTGGTTTTTGCTGGATATAATATTTGTTTGCTCTTTTTGGGGTAAGGTATTTGAATGTACAATTGTTGACCTGTCAAAAATTCAAAAATATATGCTCCTTATCAATGAAAGTTATGAAACAGTCACAACTCACTAGTGAAGAAAATGCAGCATGGAGTTGGTGAGGTTGATTTTAGCCCACTAACTTGTGAATTGCTATTTCACTATACACTATTCTAAGACATTGAAAGAGCACCTAAATAGTATGGTTGGGAAGTCAGGTCAAGGAAAAGTGCTTCCTAGCTTCCGGTTACCAAAATGTGAACCCAGGCCTCATAAATAAATATTAGCAGGCCTCTAAACAAAGGATATGTGATGTGACTCTTACTTATTATATACTCCCTCCATTCCTTTTTATAAGAGTCAAACAACTATTGCACACCCCTTAAGAAAAGTAGTTAAGGTGGTTGTTAACGTTTAATTTGTTCTCAATTTACATCAATTTTCCAAAATTGCCCCAACTTACTTTTTAAAATTTCTATTGATCATTAATGCATTATATAGTGGAAAGAGAGAGAAAATCTAATTAAGCAAAGGTAAGTTTGTCAAAAAATAATTAATGCACTACAAATTTCAAGTCGGTTCTTATAAAAAGGAACACAACACTTCACAATTTAACTCTTATAAAAAGGAACGGAGGGAGTACTACTTATCCACACCAAAGTTGATATTTAGCGTATTTTAATCTACAAAAGTGGCCCAGAGACATCTATACAAAATAAGACAATTGTGAATTGACTATTCTATGAATGTTATGTCCACATTATTCTGCTATGCAACAAAATTCAATAATTGAAGTAGAGCTGACTTGCATGATTGTAACTGCTAAATCAAGACCGGATTTGTATGCTCTTCTATCGATTCCTTTTGTATACGTGTCTCATATTAGTGATTTTTAATTTTTTATTATAAAACGCTCAGTTCTGTAATTACTTGCTTAACATGAGCAATTGAGTATAATATAATAAAAAGCAACTGTTTATCGACAATAAAGCTACAATCGCAATGCAACAAAGCCAAGTCAATGCAATGGTAAACTGAAATTTTTATTAATCGGAATTACCTTGGAAGAGAAACATGCTTTCTATCAAGTGGCATAACAGGCCCACTTTTACCATTTTCTTCTAGATGAGCAAATTGCTTTCTGAATTGATCCACGGCGCTGCAAAGCAATAATGCCCCAGAATAAGACATGAGAAAATGATAAAGCTGAAAATCTGAATAGAAAATTATCAAGGGAACAAAAAAGATGAAGTGGCATAAGCAGTTGGAAAGCAATTAAGAAATTAAAAACCTTGGATAAAGAAAGTTAGTTCTCTCTGTTCCATTCATATAGTCTTTCAATAGTTGTGGATGATACTCAAGAATCTCACGGAAAATTAGCTCTCGAATTTCATCCTTCGTGACTCTCCGTCTTTCAAATTCAAACTCCATTTTCGAAATAGGCTGGCAGGATGGTTCCCTCTCAACTTTTGCCAGTCCCTTGAAGTAGGGATCAGCCAGTGCCTGCAGACACCAAAAGATATAAAATTCTCGAGCAAGAATTCAAAAAAGTATATTATAGATATCTATACTGTTTATGATTCATTATGCCTTATTTTGTTCAAATGAGATAGATAAGCTCAAGAAGTAGTCAGGGATACAACTAAAGTACATTTTGGTACACAATGTAACAAACCTCTTCAGCAGTAGGCCGGTCTTTTGGATCAAAAGCCAGCAACCTTTCCAATAGTCGTAGTGCTAAAGGGTCTGCATTGGGAAATTTTTGTGCAAACGGCACAGGTTGCTTTTTCCTCATGCTAGTTAGGTATCTCCTTGCCTTCTCATTGCGCACCTGCATAAATTGTCACAAGCTGGTAACTTTTGCTTTGGAATTAAGCTAAGAAACACAAGTGGTTTTTCATCTATAGGAGAAAATGTTTACCCGTGATATAGTATCCAGTGACGGAGTCCCAAGCAGATCTGTCATCAGATCTAACTGATGGACTACATTTTTACCAGGAAAAAGAGGCTTTCCTGTAAGTACTTCAGCAAAGATGCAACCTATACTCCATACATCAATCGCTGGTGTATACTGCGTCAAAATTTACATAAAAAAATTTACAACTACATAAAGTGAATCTGAAAACTGGTAGCAATATGGCATGTCCCTTTGCATTCAAATTCCAAATAGAATAAAAAATTGAGTTTGGTATAAACAATTTAACTATGGCCACACATACACATTTGATCATAACAATGCCGTATGCCACATTTTCTATGGAATGGTCCAGAAGATATACAACCCATCAATAACTCTTCATGAGTGAATTCAATCTCACCGACCCTACAACATTTAGTGGACTAGTGACACTAGAATGTGATGACAAACAACTAGATAAATGGATCTTCTATCTATCGGTAATTTACTTCTAAGGACAGGATTCGCATGTATTAACATCGGACCTTGGGTTGTACTGACTATTAATGATATAATAACAGAAACACATAAAAATGTAGATTAGTAACAAATAACAGGTCTTAGGGATATGTTATTGACAGAAAAGAAGATAGCAGAATGAGTGTATCATGGGTGATATAAAAATAAAGGCGTGGTAAGTCAAGACTGCATATTTATTTTGTCTCTCGCTATTACAATATCCAAAATAATCTGAATAAAAACATACCTTCGAGTAAAATGAACCACATAGCTCTGGAGCTCTATACCACCTTGTAGCAACATAATCCTGTAGATGCATGCATTAAACCAGAGAAACATCAGTCCCTACCTTCCCAAATGATATTTAAACAAAAACTAATAAAATACAGCAACACAACCTGCAGAGGTGAAAAAACAATAAAAAAGTAGAAAGGGTATAGATAGTAGATAGAAATGTTCAGAAGGAATACCGTCCAAAATATAGTTGTTGGAGTGTCACTGAAGGCAACTCTAGCTAACCCAAAATCACAAATCTTGAGTTTGCAGTTAGCATTTGCGAGTATATTTTTAGGCTTCAAATCTCGATGATAGACATTTGCTGCATTGTATAGCTAAGAATTAGATAAGCATTATTGACATCAATGCCAGCAAACTCATAAAGAAATAGAAAAGGAGAAAAAAATTACAAAAAGGGCATGGGAAGGAGGGAATATTTGACAAAGTGTGCAACTTTAAGAGCAACAAGGGGTGAAGTGAAAAAAATGTAAACAGAAGCAACAATTAAATATGATAATGTGCACAATCCTGATATCTTTTCAGTTTCACATTCTAACTCACGAAAGTGAAAAATACAAGTTATAGCCATCAGCCAAGCAATTCGTGTATACAATTATACATAAAATTAACTACAACGTAAAGATGATTACCAGTGTGAATATACTTCAGAGCTCGAAGTAATTGATAAAGGAAAAACTGATAGTGCTCTTTTGTTAAGTCATCATTTGCTTTAATGACTTGATGAAGATCAGACTCCATGAGCTCAAAAACAACATAAATATCTTTGAAGTCCTTCCTAGAAGGAGGGAGCATAATGTGTTTTATTTCAACAATATCAGGATGTCGCAGAAGTCTAAGCAGCTTTATCTCACGGAGAATGCGTGCAGCATCAGATATATGCTCGAAGATGTCATGAATCTTTTTAATTGCCACTTTTTCACCAGTATGAGTGTCAATGGCCGAACAGACAACACCATAACTTCCTTTTCCTATGACTTCCTGAATTTTGTACCGGTTGGCATCACCATATTCAGAGAAAAAGTCTATCTCTGTTGAACTCTGCAGCAGAGATATAAGGTTATTCCACATCAAAAAATCAGGCAAGTTCAAAATTTAAAGCCAAAACACATCCAAAAATCATCCCAAAACAATAAACTAAAAGAAAATTCTCAATGTAAATAGAAATTAAATAAAATGTAATTCTTTTCTGTCTTACAGGAAAGAAAATCCATACTGAATATACTCCAGAAATCAGAACTCATCAATACAATTAATAGACATAACACAAACTTGTGTGTTTGCTTAGAATTCACATTATGGAATTAGCATGATATCAAAGAGTCCTAAACTTAAAGAGATGTTAGATTATATTCACAGGAATAAGATTATTTCCACATACATTGAATTACACAAGCATACTAACAAAGAGTAAACATAAAGAGTCACATTGCTCGTATGCAGACACCTCATTTCCTATCACAGAATCATACCATTAAAAGAAGGAGAAGTTTTAGCATTTGGAACCACAAATATATAGCAATTCTTTTTACACAAGACCAAATGCATCTCTCTGCTTTAATTCACCATTTCATCTAATTTATACAGTAGCAAATCCAGATTCTATAATCTCTTTTCAACTCAACAAGAGTGAGTATACAGATTGGTTTTGGAGGATCAAACATATATTATACAAGTGCTTTTTTTCACCTACTCCGAAGCCACACACAATTATTTATACATAATTGATCATCCAAAAATAAATAAATAAATAAAGGTTCATAAATATGTAAAAGAATACATTCCATCAAAGAGAAAGTGTTGTAAGGTAAACAGAAACGAAAGATGAAACAGGAATTGCAAGCAAACAGGGGAATAGGGAAACTAGAAGGCACAAATTTGTCAAAACAAAACAAATAGCAGACAAGATCTGATGTGATGGGATAAAACCTGAAAGCGTTTATAACAGGAATGTCATCTAGTATTAAGGCAAGTTGCAGCAGAAAGCACAAGTCAACAGGTGTAGAAAGAGAAAACCAATAGAATGAGGTCAAAAGAACAGCCCCAAGAACGCCGTCTAATCAGTTAAAAGAATCATGTAAATTTCATCAAGACGTAAAAAAAATGGTGAAAAGAAAGATCTTTCCAATCATGCCGTTATCCTCCATGAGACAGAAACCAAATCAATGATGGAATACTTATCAGGAGAACAAGCAAACCAGAAAAATGTCCCAATTATAGCTAACAACATGACCCCATTGAAAATTCAGCATCCATGATTTATCAAGATAAGCATCATTTAATCAAGGTATCTTCCTCATCATTCATCATCAGACATTTGAAGAAAAGATAAAAAAGCAATGATTTTTCCCAATCACAATTACACAATTGCAAAGATGATTAGCATGGGTAAAAAAACCCCACCTTTTTCCTGTGATCTGGCTGCATTTTCTGCTGACACCTACAAATTCTCCAAAAACTCCCTATGGGGTGAAGATCAAGCACAACCTGAACAAACCCCAGGTCTCAAATTCTCCCACGAAAGCAAAAAAGAACAGAACTTTAACCTCAGCTCAGCCACATTTGCCCCACCTTCACCTGCTCGTCATCACAAACCTTCAAAAATCCCAAATCCTTCACCAAACATATAATCCATGAGATCCCACATGCACCTTCCCTTCCCCTAGAAGCAGCCGCCACACACAATCATACAGTGACGCTGCTCCTACCCGGCAACGAAAGCTTCTTCCTTTTCACAACCCCACCAAAGATCCAAGCTCAGAACAACCACCAACCCTTTAGATAGCTTCAACAGAAGAACCCCACGATTTGTTGCAGCTGAAAAAGCCAAATGAGAACAAAACTAGCAGAGATGAAGAGTGCACAAGATCTGTACACACCGACAGGGGGAGAAGGAGGAGAGAGAGAGAGATACGTGAAAAATTTTGAGAGCTTTGAGGCTTAAATCTAGTTTTGGTGGTGCCTTTGTGTATCTTATCCGTAACGTATAGAGAGATCCATGTACATATACATATACATATACGGATATGGTAATCTTTATACGAAATTGGCGTATGTGGTATTTTGGAGAATGGACAAGGGTATTTTGGTAAAAAGACAGATTCTCTCTCTTTCCTAGTTACCTCTCCCATAGGTGTCATGTGGGACAGGTTTTGAAAGTGAAACGTGTCGAGTGTCTAGAGGCTTGTGGTGGTAGTTGGAGGGCCCGCGTGGCAGTGCCACAATGTTGGAGTAATTATTTTTACTGTAATACCATCATCATCATCATCATCATCATCATCATCATCTTATTATTATTTGATTATTTGATTTTGTCTGTATATGTGATTAATGATGAATTAGGATTGAGTGGTGCATGTAGACTTTGCATTATGTCTTCCTTTTCTTCTTTCTTTTGGGTATAAAGCATTATGTGCTCCATTCGTGTAAAAGTTTGCTAGTGGGTCTATTTGAATTATTTGAACAAGTTTTAATGAAATTACTGTAATCATTTGTATTATTATATGAGATCTATACAAATTATTTGACATGTTAAAGTGTGTACATGTTCTCATTACTCAGGTTAAAAACAGCAATTATTGTTTGATTAAAAGGGTAAAGGCAAATTGCCCTAAGGTATATCATTATGCACTAAAAATTTTATTATTATTTAATAAAATACTAATTACTCTTATTGTATTGCAAACATTGCATTAACCTTTTCTGATATTTGTCATTATTGCACTAACATCAAGATTTATCATTATAATACTCAATAGTCAACTCTTCTCTATTGATCTAAATGATATATGAAATAATAAAAATCAATACATTTTGCAAAATCGATGGAAAATTAATGTAATAACAATAAACTTAAGGGAATGTTTATGTGAGTGCAATTTCTCAAAAAGGTAATATGAGATTTTTTTATTTTGAAGAATTCTTTATTCAAACTTTTAAAGAAAATGGGGTGTACCATATTACCATTTTCGGCTTGAATTCCTAGCTTTTGAGTCATTTGTGGGTCTTCAAATCAATTAAACGTTGTTTTTTTATATCGGAAAGCATTTAAATTCTCATATCAGGGATTGATCTTTGGACATTTTCCTTTTCAACTCATATATGTATTTATGTAAAGGTCAATACTTCACACTTCTACTCTTTTGTGGTATCCCTACCATTTTATTTATGTAAAGGTCTAAAATAAAGCTATTTTTGAAAATGAGGTACTAAAACTAAATATAAATTGACAAATTTAGAAGAATAATAAATACAATTTACCTTAATTCATACACATATATAAAGTTCATTTACGCGTGTTAGAGTTATCATTATGAGTTCTGTCTCATGAGCCAATTTAGCTCACGAGCATGTTGGGTTGAAAAATAAAAATTGACTCATACATATTAGGGTTATAATTGGGTTTGCTCACTTAACTTGTGAGTTGGGTTGAACCAACTTTTATTTTCTTTATTTTTTATTTATTTTTGTTAACTATATTTTCCAATATTTATTTTTAAAAAATAGATTTCAGATTATTTTTTAGTATTTTTTTTAATATAAGTGAGAAAACTCATTTCGCCCACCAATTCGAGTGACTCAAGCTAGGTTGACTATTTTATAGCTCATAAAAAATTGTGTCGGGTTGTGTTGGCCCTACCTTTCTACAAATCCGTAATAAATCAACTAGGTAAGTTGTGGCGAATCCAATTTTACAGCTCTGCTGCTATGTATTTTGTTTGTTTTAAACTATTCAATAATCATTATTCCTAAATTAAAAAAGTTGAGATTTAACACTGCACCCATTATTAATTTAGTATATTCAAATTACATTTTAATATACAAACATTTAATTTAATTTAATATATTTATATTCCCCATTCAAATAAAAAATGCTTAATTCAAGGAAACTTTAAAACTAAAAGATTTTTTTTCAACGATTTAACACTAGCATGCATCATGCATCACAATGTTATAATAAAATTGAGCAAATAAGTTAAAATTTAAAATATTAATATTCAAATATTTGCTTTGTATCCTCCACGCAACGGAGACTAGCAATCACCAAAGTGTGTAGTAATTAATTAATTAGTCAATTATATAATACAAAATACGCCATGAACGAGTTGGGCAAACATTATTTGAATCACTTGGCTAACTCCTAATCAACGATAAAATAAACTATATAAATTAGTTTGTACAATTAAAATACACAAAAATTGATATATTATACTCAAAGTCTCTTGTTATACAACTCGAAACCAACCACGTAAAGGTAAGCACACATAAATTGCTATTAATAAAAGTTTTAATTTTAATTCTAGTGTATTTAAATACAATAAGAAAATCTATATTGCCGACCATGTGGATAAATAAGTGGTTAATCCAACTCAATCAAAAGTATTGAGCTGACCAGCCTTTAAATATTCAATTACGTTAATTAGTTAAGGGGGGGTTTTGCCACTTTATGTGATTTGGGAGAAATAAAATATGTAATTGAATTTAAGTATATTTATTCGTACCATGGTATTCTCAAGGAATCGAATACTCTGTTAAATGCTTATAAAGACCAATTGGGTTGGGTATGTGTATTAAATTTAGATTGCTCAACTTTATATTGAATTAATTTATACAAAGTGTATAAAAAAATTTGTCATAACCAAAATATCTCATAATAACGGTAGTTATGGCATTAATCGTTGATGATGTGCTGGCACCATAAAAAAAAAACGATGTATAGGCTGATGCTGGATCAGAATAAAAATTAATTAATTGCTTTATTCAGGCATTGATTTAGACAGGATAAAACTTCGTCTTCACGAATATCAAATTATCATATAACAATTGATAAAAAATCAAATTTAATATTTATATAAAAATGTTAGATCCACCTTATCCTTCACCGGACCTTAATTAATTTCACCTTACCCTATTCTACGTGGCACACTCCTAACCACACATTTACCCTCCAAAATAAAAAAATAGCTGTCTTCAATTTTTGTCCCAACTAATTAGGTTATTAATTGATATAATTTATATTTAAAAAATAAAAAAAAAATCAGAATAATTGAAATTTGAACTTATTTATTTCAAACGCATATTTTCCATTGGAGTTAGTTTATGGAAGGAAAAAAAATTACTGGTTTATATTCTTTTATAGTTGAGACATGTATGTTGAGATTATAACCAAAATCATTTGACATGCTTTTGTTAGGAAATAGGTTTTTAATCAATAAATTGTGTCACTAATTTTTAGCTTCAGAATTCAAATTCATAACATACGAATGAAAAATTTAGCTCTTTCCCAAATTCAAATATTTAAAAATATTCAAATTTGGGATGGTGTATGGTGATTATCAAATAAAATATCAAAACGAGGTAATATGAATGTGCAATAATTGAATTATGCTTAGCCCAAGCAAAAAGTCACATGGGAAAAATAACGTAATTCATAGTGGTATTTTACGGCCATTTAAAAGTCTGATTTGTTTAAAATTGAGATTATGTTTAGTTTATTTGAGTAAAAAATTACTAGTCTCTCTATAACCACTCTAAAAAAATATACAAACCATTTAAAAAAAATATATAGAAACGTATTTTGTATGCATCTAAGATACTTTCAAAATACATATTTTAAAAAATATATATACAAAAAGAATATTAATTTTCACGTATAAAAAATTTATTTCCGAAAACTTAATATCAAAAAATTAACTATGTTACCGCCTTTTTTTTAAAAAAATTCGAAAAATTGATCTGGTACTGGAACCTTTATTTGTATTGCTATAAATACTATTACTCTATCAATTCATCACACAACTTTTAACGCATCAGAGTTTATCATTATTTTTGTTTCACACCTCTCTTTTCTCACGGCCTTCTTTTCTTAATGGAGATCGAAAAATTCTTTGTCGTTCTCCATGACCGATCCAAGGTGAGGTTTATAATACCCTGCGAATTATCTTATTTTTACCTTTCTGAAAAATTCTCCTAGTTTTTTATTATTATTAGGACTATGGCATGCTTCGTCAACAAGATGTGGGTTATATATGTTTTCCATAAAATGGTCAGATAATCACAATCGATCATGTGCGTGTTCACAAAACAATCAATTTCAAGGTGGATGACGGTGTGTGTCATGACCTACCGCAGGATGGGTTAACTTCGTTCGTTCTATTGGTTCCAAATGATAAACTGTTGATTGCTTTTTAAACAGATTGTAAAGTTTAATGCATTTTTCATAACTATCTATAATGAAAGATTTAATGAAATTAAGTATCATGGTTTTCCATTTGTGTCCAGAGAGGAAAATTTAGAAATAGGTCGCGAATTGGCCCCCTTTACTGACACTAGGGACTTTCCTAGAATTTGGAAGAATGAAACTGGCACTGAGGTTGTTTTATTCTACAAGTAAAAAAATCCAGAATTGGTCTTGACTCTGGCCGGATATCAAACAGTTGCGCACGAATTGGTGAGTACATAAATTTTTATTTGACCGAAACATCATAAATCAATTTATTATTTGAACCGTTATAGCTAATAATTTATATTCTTTTGATGGGGCGATTTGGAGAAAAGGAAGGTGCATTGGCTTAGGTGGGAGACTCTTGCTACGCCTAAGGTGCAAGATACATGGTTTGGGGTTTTGGGTTTTCCATGATTTTAATCATGCTTTACTTGCTAAGAATCGATGGCGGCTTTATTCTTGAGCCGAGTTTCTTATGAGTAGATTGTTTAAATCCATTTATTTTAGAAGAGAGTCTATTTTGGATGCACGCTTGGGACATAGAGCAAGTTATGTGTAGAAGAGACCTAGTCTCTTTTTTATTTTCATCCTATGGTGCGGTGCCTGCAAAAATTCTTTCAATCCCTCCCCATTGTATGTGAATCATCGAGAGGATGTGCTTGTGCTTATTTTGGGTGGCAAAACGGGCCAAAATTATCTCATGCACATGTGATTTATGGAGATCCATTCTATTTTTTTTTTTAATAAAATATGGGAAATATGTTAAGAAGAAATAGAAGGTTCAGAGGTCAAAACACTAGCCGTCACCAAATGGACAACATCCAAGATCCCTTCTATTATTGAATAGTATGTCATTAATTTTATCAACCTAAGAGATCCGTTGAATACAAAATCGCATTATATTGTTCATATAAAAAAAATGTATGATACGTTGTTTTGACTTGATCTCAACCTTATAATGTTAAATATATACAAATTAAAATAATAATTTATAAATGGTCGAATTAATAAATGAAAAGTTGGAGTTGATATTTGGAGAGAGAGGTTGGTGCTCTTATATACATATACATGAAAAGTAGACCACAACCTCCGAAATTGACGGTTTAGCATTCTTGAAAGGGACCGTCCCTTTCTTTCCCAATTGTTCGGTTAAGTCACCAAATTAATTTACAACGTGCTGCTGTTAATAATGGTAATAATAATTAATAATAATATAAATATAAATATACTTACATAACATAATAACACTTGAGGCGTGCGTGTGAGAAAACTACAAAATACTTCCTCATACATGCTGCATTGCTGCGTAATAGTATGCATCCGTTGTATATAAAGTAGAAGTTGTATATTACAATCGTGTACTTATTTAGCATATAACTGTAAACTGCCCTAATCATTTTATTCTTTTCACTTTTCTTTTCATCTTTATTGATTGTCTATTACATCTTTTATCACTTGTTGGCTTCTTTCTTCTATTTTCAATCAAACAATTGCTATATCACTATTACACTTAAAGCATCATAACAAATGATTACTTGTTAAATATTATTTATGTGGGTCTAAAATGTCACGTAGAATTTAAACAATCCATAAGAATTTCATGTAGATTTTACTCTAATGACAGTTTCTTATATTTTTTTCATAAACAACTCATATTTTTATTTTCATTTAATGTGAGAGAAAATGAATTATTAATGCAAAAGAGAAAGAATATTATTTTAATCATAAGACCCAATTGTTTGTAGAAGCACAAACTTTATTTTTAAGCTCTTTGGAGTGTCACCTAGATTTACTCAAATGGTAAAAAAATAAAGTATGGTTACTAAATGATAAGATACACCTAAGATGCTCCCATTTGTAAATGCTCTTAGGGCTAACATTTTATTATTTAAATTTATAAAAAAAATTGACATCAAAATTATAAAAGTATAAAAGTCGATGAAGACAAACTTGTTAGAAAGGGAAAACTGAATAGGTCACAATTTGGGGAGAAAATATCTGATTCTTATCATTCAATCTCAATTACACATGTGTATTTATACAACTACTCACCCTAATCACAATATCTGATGCTGCCAGCTATTAACAGAATAATTCTGTTAACTAAATCTTATCACATTTGAATTACTCTATCACTCTTAACACTCCCCCTTAATTCAAATGTGCAACAATCAATTCAGCTCGTCTAAACATACAACATTCATCATACTCCTAAGCTTTCTGAACCTATCTATCTTCAATGACTTAGTCATTATGTCTGCTACTTGGTTCTCAGTAGCACAATACTTCAGCTTGATTATGTCTTTGTTGACTTGATCCCTCAGAAAATGGTACTTGGTCTCTATATGTTTGCTTCTTCCATGAGAAACCGTATTTTTAGCCAAGTCTATTGCAGACTTGTTATCCACCAGCAGTTCAACAGCTTTATCATTCTCTAGATACAAATCAGCAACTAGTGAAGTAAGCCACAATGACAGGCAGCATTACAGGCTGCTATATACTCAGCCTCACATGATGACAACGCTACAACATTCTGTTTTTAGAACTCCATGAAATAGGGGCACTTGAGACGAGGAACACATAGCTAGATGTGCTTCTTCTATCCACCTTGTCACCACACCAATCTGAGTCTATGTAACCAACAAGCAGTAGATTACCCTTCTCTTCTTGATAAGGAAACAAGATGCCTGTTAAAAAGGTTTTCACTTCTTTTAATAAAAACCAATACCTAAGCTGCGCTCAAACCTCTTTTAAGATTCAATTGCAGTATAGTAAGGGTGTTATCGATCCACAGAGAGCAAATGTGTTTGAATGCCTTTCTTTAATTAAGAAGTTAAGCAAGAAAGAAATAAGAGTTGTTTGTTTGGAGAGACTTGTATTTAAAAGCATGAAAATAAGAAAGCAAACGATTGAGAGAATAACAGATTGGGAAAACAGTTGGATTATGGTTTCTTATTTCACTATCCAGGATTTATTTATTCTTGATTACAATCACTTAAAATTTTTAATTTATTCCCGCCAGTTCTTAACTAACTCACCTATTCCTAGTATGAGAAGTTGATTCAATTACTTTCCTAATTACCGCTTCCACAGGCAATTAATCAAAACAATTGTAAATATGCAGGCGTTAAGTAACTAGGTGATCTAACGCTATTCCTAGCAAATTAGCTTCTCCTAGATTAAACAATTTATGTCAGATTAAAACGGTAGCTTCCACATACAGAATTAACCCCAAATCAGATGAAAGGTGATCAAGCAATCATAAGCAATAAGAACAAAATTGTTTAATTGAAATTAAAAATAGAAAGTAACAAAGAACCAAATAGAATCCTATCAAGATGAAATACTACGCCTAAATCCAACTAAAAGAGAGCTTAGTTATCCATAGAATGGAAACTAGCTTGCTTACAAGGAGAATCAATTAGGAATTAGGAGACGATGAAGAATCCAAGCATCCGTTGATGAAAATCCTCTTTTCCTTCTCAAATTAGAGCTCTCTCACGTCCAAGGGGTGTTTGGAGGAGACTAGGGTTGAAAGAATACCCAAAACAGGCCAAAAATCACGTTTTATAGGCCCTGGGCGCCGCAGGGGCGCTTAGCGCCCTCGACGGGCGCTTAGCCACCTGGAAACCATGTTCTGGGCGCTTAGCCCTTTACTGGGGCGCTTAGCGCCCTGTCTTCAGTTGCTGGGCGCTTAGCCGCCCTGTCTGGGCGCTTAGCCGCCTGCTGCTCCTACTGGCCGCTCAGCGGATTGTAGCGGCGCTTAGCGCCCCGAAAACGACTCCAAATCAAGATCCAACCGTCCATATTGAAGTTCCATGAGTTAGGAACAACATACTCAAATTTTAGCTAAATCCAACGGTTAACGAATGAGATATTGCAATTTTGCTTAGGCTGCTTCAAGATTTCTGCATCAAAAAGTTGGGATCAGAACTGAAATCTTCATTAAACATCAAGAATGTGCCTTCTAACCCATAATTAATAGCAATTCCTCATTCCTTTGCAAAACATACATTTCTTGGGGGTTTTAACAATTAAAACTCATAATAAGTGCCTAAAAACAATGTTAAAACTATGAACGTTTGACACTTATCAATGCCAAAATTGATTGTTCCCTTCAGGTACCTCATGATCCTTTTTGCAGTAGCCATATGTTACTGTTTAGGATTAGCCATGAACCTACTAATCAAACCAGCACCATAGGATATTTCTGGTTTACTATGACACAGAAATTGCAAACAACCACTACTTGCCTATACGATGTTGCATCAACTGAGGCTTCTTCTTCACAGATGTCTAGCTTTAAATTTCCCTTAACTGGAGTTTCCACTGAGTTGCAATTCAGCATATGGAATCTCTTTAAGATTTCCAAAACATACTTTCTTAGATGCATAACAACTCCTTTCATTGTTTTCTTGAACTCAATACCAAGGAAGTAAGTCAATTCACCTAGGTTTGTCATTTCAAACTCATGCCTTAAATTCTTCTTCAAATTTTCTATTTCAGATATGTTGCTGCCAGTTATCACAAGATCATCAACATATAGACAAAGTATTAGTAAATCAGTACTACCAATTACTTTGATGTAAACGTCATACTACAACACTCTTCTTGAAACGATTTGCAGTTAGGAAGGAATCATTTCTTTTATTCCATACTCTTGGAGCTTGCTTGAGCCCATAGAGAGAGCTTTTCTTAGCCTTAAAACTTTTTTTCATGAACTGCAACCTCAAACCCAGGCGGTAGATGTATATAAACCTCCTCCTCAAGAGGACCATTGAGAAATGTTGATTTAACATCCATCTGCCAAAGTTTCCAGCCTTTCCAACTAGCCAAGGCCACTATCAATCTCGCTGTCTCAAATTTGGCTACAGGTGCAAATACATTAGTGTAGTCCCATCCTTCCTTTTGCATAAATCCCTTTGCTACCAACCTGGCTTTGTGTTTGGCTATGCTCCCATCTGTTTTTTATTTGACTCTAAAAACCCACTTTATAGCAATTGGAGTCTTCCCAAGTGGTAGAGAGACTAGTTCCCAAGTTTTATTTTTCTCAATAGCCTTTAGTTCTTCAACCATTGCTTCCTTGCAAGTGTCATTTTTAATTGCCTCTTGAAATGTCACAGGTTTTGCTTATTCCATAAGAGCCATATGTACTAGTTCACCTTCACATGTTACCGTTGTGATTTATTGGTGTTTATAACTGATCCAATCCAATTAATAAAAACGGATAAAAAAACTAAAATTCAATCAAACCGAAGTCGCCGATGATCCCGCTTCTGTGCAGGGATGCGGTAGCGTAGTTGTTTTCTTTTTGCCTGTTATTTTTATTTCCTTATGTAATAAAAAAAACCGAAAACCGAATGATCCAACTTTGATAAAACTGGAAATTTTTGTTTGATTGTATAAGATTTTAAATTTGATTTTCACTAATTCAATCCGAATCGAACAACAAATATATACAATTAATTTATACATAAATTATATCATTCAGCCTTTTTTTTAACCAAAATATATTAAAGAGAAGTACAAACGTACTTCAACTCAATATAAAGAATAAGTGTCTCAATATAACAACAAAATATGTTTATATATTTATTATATGATTCATGCTTATTTATACGTGAGAATATAAAAAGAATAAATATTAATTAACCATTAAATCCAGTCTGCCTCGAATTAGCTAGCGTATTCATTCTTAATAGCTAGGCCATGGCTAATTGGTTAACACTTTCCATGACTTTTCTGTCCTGCTCGCATCAATCTCTCTCTCAAGTGTCAACTAACCCTGAATCAAAACCTCACGTGGCAAATAAGAAGCCAACAAACATATATATATTTATTTTATTTAGTTACTTAATTTACAAGATTGATTGATTTATTTATAGGAGCCAAAAGAGACCTCTCATTCTCATGAACCAACGGTGTAAGGTTGAGCACGGAGAAGCTAGCAAAAGAATTAATCTTCATTCACACCTTCCACCTCTACACTTTTATAGATATAGGAAAGAAGATTAAGAAATAAGTGATATGATATGTGATTTGATATAATAAGTAGAAAGGGGCATGAAGAAAAATTGAGTGAAAATAAATTGTAAGTGAAAGTGAGGTGTGAACATATCATCACTCCTAGCAAAAAGTCATGAATGAAACTCATGAGTTAGTAGTTACCACATACAAGCTAGCTACTAAAACCGTCCATGCATCTTTTTGTTTAGTGTGCCTGCATACCACATTTCCTCTATTGTTCACCAGCGAGTTTAAATCCTCTGTCTCAACCCTCTGTCCCTAACCTTGTCTCACCAATTAAAAATTGACAGCTCAATTAAAATTTCACATCATCACTCTCATTCATCTAACAAGATTAGCCAACTGTTTCACATTTTTTCTTCATCTTCTTTTTGTCAGTTTTCTTACTTCACACCCACCCTTTTTCATTCCATATGCAGAGAGGGTATACATGGTGCTACCATAAAAACTAACCAAACCACATACTTTATATTCATAATTAACAACGCCGGTGGTCGTGGCACTGGCCGCATTCTACACTTCGGCATGAAGACGTTCTTGTTCCGGCGATCTACACCGCGAGCTCTGGCCACCATAAACTACGAACTTCGTCATCGCCATCTTGGTTGACACAACGGAGGTGGAATCAGAGCCGATGATAATGCGATATGACTTTTGCATTTTGACCATCACCTTAACAACTTTAACGGAGACGACAGCGTCGGTGGCGGCATGGCATCCGTGAGATTGAATCAATTTTTTTACTCATTTTCGTCATCGCCCTGTCTTTCAATTTTTTGTTATTCTGATTAAACTATTAGTATCTCCCTCTTCGCTTTGCTCCCTTCTCTCACTCTTTTTGTGTTTGTCCTCAGTGATGGTGGAGTAAAAGGACAACAGTTGGAGGGTTGATGTGTTGGAGATGGAGAGAGAGAACCGTAACCGTAATAGCGAGTCTGTGATAACGGGGTTAGATGAATGATACTGGTGATGTGGAATTTTAATTGAGCTGTCAATTTTTAAGTGGTGAGACAGAGTTGGGGACAGAAAGTAAAGACAGAAGATTTGAACTCTTCACCCGCACGGATCCATAATCTCCTCAGGTCAATTCTAACACCCCCTACAATTACACTTTTGCCCCCGTTCCCAATACACGCATGCGCACACTCCCCTAGTTACGCAATCTAATCGTATAAAGTACATGTACTACTCCACACTGTGTAAGATTACGTAGAGTTACAATTAGTGGTGATGAAGTAACAATTCCAATTACAAAATAATCCCAATTTTTTTTCTTCTAAGGCATCTCATACTCGGAACAATGAGACTAATCATCAAGACTCTGAGATTAATTTTTTTTTGTGGTTTCCAATTTTTTTTAATTAATAATGATTTCTCTTCATTTTCTAAAAAATGTATGTTTTATTTTATAAAATTAAAATTGGCTTTTAAAATAAAATCATTTTACAAAGTAAAATATCAATCATTAATGAGAAAAATGAGCGTGTAAATATATACTAAAGAAATAAAGGGGGGAAATTAAAGGTGTTAGTGTTGTGTGGTGGTAGATATGCATTGCTTAGCTAGCCAGCATTACATTACATGGCAGGGTGTCCCCACGTGAAGCTTACTTGGTGGGGTCCACCACCTTGGTTCGTCGGTTGCACTTGCACCTACCCGACAAATGACAAGCCTTCGTATGTTGTCTTCTTACAACCCAGTGCCTCCTTCCTTCTTTCTTTCATTTTCATGTTGCCATCACGTAAACGTTAATGTACTCATTTTCTTTCTATTTAATTCTTGTCCCACCTCATCTTTTATAATATTAATAACCGTCTTTCACATGTTTTTATCCAGGCTTCGTAGTTGCAGTGTATACATATACACGTCCACAATTTTCAATCTCTCATATATATAATTTAGTTCTCGAGTTTGCTTTTACTAAACCCTGCACAAAATAGATATAATAATGATATATTCTCATAATTTATCATCTTACATATTAAATAAAATAAGAATTTATATTTTTACAGTTCTAAGATACTAAATTCATTAATTTATTAACGGATAGTTAGTTTAAGTGATACGTATTTGATTCTCCTTAAGTAAGTTCTCATATTTGAGTCTAGTTAATAAAAAATTCCACACTTAGAGAATTAGTTTTATCGTAATGTGAATGTTTTCAGCTCGAACATGATTACCTCTGAAGGAAGATACTAATCTAAAAAAAAATTGCATTAACTTTTTATTTAAAATTTGCTCTAGGAGAATTGATAAAAAGTTAACTCATTACCCAATAGTTATTATATAGAATTTTTTATGAACTAAAAAAAATCTTTATAATATTTTTTAAAGTATTTATCCGCCGATGGTTATGAGATTAATCTCTTTGAGACTCGGAAATCACATTAAATAAGTAAGTCTCTAACAAATTTTTCATCATACACACCACCAACGATCAAACTATGGACTAAATAAATGTTTAAACAGTCTAACTATCTAGCAACTGTGTTGAACTTGTTGGTTGTTAACATTTTGATTTGAACGTTTCTATATTGAAATAAATTGAGTGCTGCTCTCAATATGTGTATTCGTTGATCCAATAGGTTTGGAGATTCGATCTCCACAAATATTGTAATTTTTAATTCTCTTTGACTTCGAATCTTCCTAAAACATAAATAAAAAAAAATTAATGGTTAACATTTTTCAATAAATTTGTATTTTTTAAAATCACTCATACGTGTTGATACTAAAATATAAAATTGATAAGTGTTAAGAGAGAAAATTCAAAATATTTGAAGATCTGGGTGATGCAAACACACACTAATAAAGGAGTTGCTTATCATATCATTGGAGCATTGAGAGGATATAAACACTGTAGCAGAATTAAACAGGGCTTTAATACCTTTAAACTATTCTTTCTTTTAAATCTCATTTCACTCTTTTTTTTTTCTATATTTTTCTTCTTTTCTTAATACACTACATATTATATCTTTCATTTCTCATTAGTATTTTTTCATACAGTATAGGTGGGATACATATGTAAACATAAACTTATTCAATTAAATATGTTCAGAGAGCAACCGTGTATTGCAGTTTTCCGATTGCAAAATGTGTGCGGAAAAAGACAATAATATAATAATAATAATAACAGTAATCGTTCATGATTAAGTTTTGGCATTTGTAACTTACAAATAGTGTAATGTGAAATATTTTCATACAATTGAACTCTAATTTGTCATCTTCTTACACTTATTCATTTTATATTTGCAACAAGTCTAACTCTACTAAAGGTTGATTTTCAAACTAGACAAATCTTCTCTCAAATTGACTCCACGATTATTAGCAACGCTTGAAACCTGACTAAGATTAAGATGAATATTTTAATCTGTATCCAATAAGTGAATAGCATCAAGTACCATACTCCTCAACAAATGAAATTCTCTACATAACCCAAACATGAGACGTTTTCTTAAGATTTCATTTCGTGATTAAATGAAACATCTTATCCAAGTGTTTTTTTCAATCGAGGTATTCCTGCACCAAATCTTGTTTTAGGTGAGAATATTGTGATTTTGGTGTGGCTAGTTCTCTTATGGGACTTTTTCCATATACAAGATTGGAATGTCAACATTATATTAGTGAAAGTTAAGTATGTACAACTTGAACTAATACATCATTAGAATTGTGTGGTAATACATAATTTTTTGAGGCAAAAACAAAAATAATAAATAAGCTTGAGATATTTTAAAAGGGAAATATTAGGGGTTATTTAGTTTGAGAAAATATTTTCTGTTTTTATTTTTTTTAAATAATTCTCATTTTCAAACTTATAAAATTTAAACAAAATGTTTATTTTAACTTGTTGTTTTCATTTTCACTGGCACAACTGGTACCCCATTGTCGCCGCAGCTGTCACCTCCAACACCATCGATGTGGTCACCGCTACCACCACCACCAACCTTCACTGTCACTCGTGCTACTGCTATCGGCCTCCACCACCATTGCTTTTCATCTCATAGCTTTAGTGAAAATAAAAACATATTTTTCTTTTATATTCAATTTTGTTCATATTTTAGAAATATTTTTAAAAAATATTTTCTACATATTAGCCAAACATATTTCAGTTTTTTTATTTTTTTGAAAATAAAAGTAGAAACTAGGCAAACCTAACCTGCCCTTAGCCTAATTATATCTTTGGACCTTAGCTTACCTTCACAGAGCCTAATTGGGTTACATTTTTTATGGACAAAAATGGGTCACAATCGAATAGCCTTATCTTAATTTAATGGGCCTAGAGCTGTTAGCGTTTATAAACTATACACTTCATTACCATTTTATTTACTAGATGGATCTTGTTCACCAAAATTTTACTACGTGGAGCTCATGAGCATCAAAATTGGTCATTCCACTAATGCTCGCTAATTCGACAGAAAAAAAAAAGATAATTAATGCACATCCAAGAAATACAACGCTTACATCATTATATTAAGTATTAACTCAAGGATGAACTACATTCTCTTATAAAATTAAGTGTTTAATTCATTTTGCCAATGTGAGGCTTTGTTGGTGAGCGATTTGTAAGTACCACTATAAACGACCAAAAGTTCCGAAAACATGCCTTATCCGTGGTGTTGACCGGAGTAGAATGAAATTGAATTTCTTTTTAAAAAAAAACTACTGCTCCATCCCATATACTCGTATAGTGATAATAGGTTAACAAAAAAATATAAGTGACAATATACACAAGTTTATATTATATCAAACCTAATCATAAGTTTCAAAAACAACCTAATCATCACCGTTAAAAAAAAAAAAAAACTAATCATGAATATTACTAATCGTTCAATGAGAGATTAATTCTTATTTTTTAGCATCCAAATCACTTTTTATACATTTAATTTTATTATTTTATTAATATGATCACCTCTTGAAACTGTTTTCTTAAGAATAAAAAGAAGTTTTTGTCAGAAGGAAAAGTAATCATTATATTGAAAACGTAAAAGTGCACTAAATAGTTTCTTTTCTGAAAAAATTGTTGATGCACATATAATTCTTTTTATGCATGTATTCAATTGATTTTCGGTATATCAAAAATTTATTTTAATAAATGTAATCGCTTTGTCCCATATAGCCTAATATGATTGGATATCATTGTAAAACTTTTTTACGCTAATTGTGTATATTTATTAATCTCTGGAACTTAGTAATTTTTTTTATCCTCGACACCATACTTAAGAGCTGGTTGTTACAAATATCTTCAATGGAATGTTAATTTAAAACTTTCTTACAACTTAAGTAATTTATTTATGAGTATTTAAAGAAATTAATTGAAGCATTTGTTAGTCAAACTAAGTAAACTGAGGGAATAAATTTATACTTTCCAAATATTTAAAATTCTTACGAGAAATGATAAATGACATATAAAAGACTATTCTCAAATGAGCAATGCTATATGGCTCGAAAGATCTTAATCATTTATATTCTAACCAATCACTTTCATTTTCAATATAGTTGAATTTATTAGTGAGATACCATCGGATATCAATAACCAATAAAAACCGAACATGGAGCCTCAACGAAGTTCGTCTCGTGTGGTAGAGCACTTTTGTTCTCAAATAAATACAAAAGAGATTGGTTGCAAGGAATTCTTGCATCTTTAACTTAAGGCCAAGGGTCCTGATGGAGTTTTTCCCCCCTGAGATTTCCCTTTGGTGGTAGCTTTTCGGTGGAGGGTTTCGTATTAGACAGGTCGAGAGGCGTTTCAGCGGAGTTGGTAGGTGGCTATGCACCCTCTGGTAGGCACATGGATTTTTTGGTATTAGATTAGGAGCTCTTTAATTTCTCAAAAGCCATCCATTCTTTATTTATTTGTAATGGGTGCGCGGGATCCTCGAGTTCTGATAGCTACCTGATGCTACCTTCTTCTCGCGCTCTTCAACACTCCAAGGGGAAGGAGGGGCTCGACTCTTTCTTGTCCTGTGGAGTGGAGGTGGTTGCAAAGGTACCTCGACCTCGGGGAAGACCCAGAAAAGTGAAACGGGGGAAGCCAGACGTGAGATCCAATTGAGAAGGAATTGTGCAACTCAAAGAGGGTGGTGGTTAAGAAGCGAGGCAGCAATAAGGTGGGTTAAATTGGGGTTTCTAGTGGTATAGCAGAAGACTCGGTTGGAGCTTTTGGAACAAAGGGAGTTAGCTTATGCTTTTGCCGACAGAGTGTTTGGAGCCTCAAGTTCTGAATAGTGCGAGGAGTGCCCTTTTGATGTTTGCTCTGAACCAAATTGCGGCCCATATTTTTGTGCACAGATCTTCTTAGGTTGGAGATTGATGCTCCTTTGCGCTAACGTCGAGGCTTCCTGTCACATATTTTGGCTTTGTTCTATTTCGCAAAGGAAGTTTTGCTAAGTGTTTTGCATTGTTTTTGCGTCGTTTTCTCTGGATGCGGTTTTCTTTTTGGGTGGGTTAGGGTTGTTGCTTATTTGCCTGTGGAGGAGAATGAAAGAGATTCAAGGAGAGGCTGAGGAACCGATGGGTTGATGGCTTGACTCCGACGAAGTGAGATCGAAGAACCTTTATTTGCCCTGATCCTCGTCATAACTGCTACGACATCATCCTTTGCCTAAATCTGTTGCAAGGACACTCTTAATGGTAACTGGAACCTGCGCGCCTCATATCCCTAGTCTCCATGATTGAAGTCTCCTCCCTTTATTTCTCACTTTTTCCACTCTCTCACCCTCTCTGTGTACAATTGCGACAAGGTGTTGGAGGTAGGTTTTTAGAAGGGAAGAAAAGTTGGGGACGAGAAGTGTATAATGGTGGTGTGAGGTGTGGCGGCTAGGGTTAGTGTTGATAGGGTTGACAACTAGTTTTTTTTTTTTTTTTTTTATAGTTCTTTACTATAGTAACATAAGTGGTTCAAGATCACAAATGATTATTATATGACACAAGATAAATTGTGCATGCCAGTAAAGTTATAGAAAAAATATGAATAAATACATAAAAATGAAAGTGGAAAAAAGAGAGTTAATGGTCTATTTGGTCTCTGTCTTTATACGCATGTTTGTGTTTGGTGCCTGCTGGAAAAAATGCAACAATAAGTCCCTCCGATTGAATCTTATAAAAGCAATCTTGATAACAATTTTTCTAAATGTAGAGTGATAAAAGCTATTCATCTAACCAGGAATTTCCTATAAAACCAAGCTTTTCCCCTGTTGCCATTTTCATATGTATGATTCAAGCTAATTGTTCATCTAAGCTAACATTTCTGGTTGGGAGACTTTATAAGCTAGGGACATATTTACATAAACATAAACAGAGACAATTTTTAGAGAAGCAAACTATCTATCGGATTACTTGGCTAAGTATTGTTCAGTCCAAGCAAGACCCTCAAATTCCCTCCGAGCTACTGGCACCATATATGACAAATTGTCATCAATGTCTCAACCCCAAAAATACATGAATTCTCGCAATGAAGCTCTTACTCCAGTACTTTCAGGCCTTATTCAGCCACCTTTCGTTCCTCCTCACCCACCCTCTTGGATTTACCCAGCTTAGCACATCTCATTCCCAACCTCACTCAAACCTCAAAAAATTAGAATAAAACACGTTTCATGGTTCTGATTCATTGAACTAGTTGTCTCAAGCTAGGCTCATTTTACATGAAAGGGGAAATCTCTGAGCTGGAGAATTTTACTCAAGCTCTTGGCCCTTCCTTTATGAGAAACATCAACACGTGAAGGTGACACTTTTTTTAAGGGGAGGCATTTCGTCGTGCAAATGTCAAAAAATGAGAAAAATATTCATGACTTAATATGGAAACTACTAAAAAGAAAAAATGGTGGTACCAAAAGGGAAATCAAAGTTAATTTTTTTTGATGCCATACGAGTTTAATGGTTCTAATACATCATAAATTATGTTAACTAGAATTTAGTGTTCCAAGAAGAAGATGAATTCTCAATGTTATTATAAAGTAAGACAATTAATTTTAACTATCTTTTTTGAAAGAAGTCGCGCATTCCACTATTTTATAAAGAGAGGCGTGAGAAATTTGGACGGATCAAGAGAACAAAACAAGTATAAAGTTAATATAGAGAGAGAACACAATAACATAACTTAAAGTACATCAGCTTAAATCATTGAAGTAGTGAAATAGGTTGTCAATGTTATTATATCATCCTCTAATAATGGAAAATTTAGCAACACATAGTAGTAAATTATAAAAACCAAATGAAGCCAATGTTCATAGATGGACAAGTGATCAATGATTATGTGGTGTTGCTTTCACTTTCCTCCTTTAGCTCTAGCTTCCTCTACATCTGAAACCCAAGTATGAAATGCTATTGCTGAAGCAGTAGCTTCTCTCAGTGCTTGAGTGCTCAAGCAAATTTTCTTTGATGGATTCTAGCATGTAAGCACTGTGGAGCCTAAGCATTAGATTATTGCGGCATTTTAGCAATAGAGAACTTTTACATTGACTTGTCCAAGTGCTTGAGTGTTAGGACCTACACAAATAATTGAAAATGGATTAAAGTTCAAGAAAATCACTTCACCAAATCCTCATTTGAACTCAAACAATACCCTATTAAATGAACAACAAGAAATTAAGTTGTTAAAAACTAGATAAAGTTAACATAGAAAAACTCTGAAAATACCTAAAGGGTTTAAACGAATATTATTATTATAGATGTTCTTAATCACAAGTTTAATAAAGGGTTTAAATAAGTTTTCAGTCCCTCATTTTATAGTCATATTGGAGTTTGGGTCTGTGGTCTAATTTGCATGGTTTGAATCAGCTTTGAGTCATCTTTTGTAACTAGCAAGACATAAATTCTCTGTAATTGTGGTGATGCATCAGTGATAAGAAAAATGTCTATTTTAATAGTTGAACTTGGATTATTCATCATTAGTTCCTAGGAATAGTCCCATAGTTTGGCAAATTTTTCTGCTTCACTAATTTCCACCAATCTCCTTGCTTGTTTCGTTGCTCTAAATATCTTGCTGTCATCTAAATGCCTACTCAAACACCTTATGGTGAGTTAGAGTAGTCTGAGTTCTGAATTTTACTTCAAGCTTCTTCATAGTCCATTTAGTGTTAGCTTGTTTATTTGTAAAGCCCCTACCACAAGAGTCTTGACTTAATAACTTCTATTTGCATTGCTCCATTTGCACAAGTTCTTGCCCTCTGTTTATCATTCTTCACACACTTAATCTCCTTAACAAAATCTATGGTGTAGTCTTTCACAATATTCTTAAATGATAACAAATCTAAAAACTCCATCCCTAGCTCTAGATGAACCTCCCCAAACCCATGAAGTTGATTAAATTGTGGGTAACTGGGGTTTTCCCCTATTGTCTTCCCCATCATAACTACAAGACTATGAAGCTCCTCACTTTGATAATTGAGGGAATCTTCATCAGAGGACCACTTAGATTGTTACATATGACCCACCATTTTCTGTGCACTAGGTGCTTAATCCTCATTTTCACGGTTGTCTTCCAAACCTTCATCAGTTTCTGTTTCATTGTTGTCTATAACATTAACAACCATACTCTTTCTCTTATTTCTTTTTGCAAATGTACAATATTTTATTATCATACTAACCTCCCTTGACTTAAGGTTCAACTCAGTTTGTGGAGTCAGCCACCATTTCTTCTAAAATTTATGATACATATGCTTTTTGCACAAGTCCTGGACAGTGAAGATGTTTAGTGTATCACAATCAATGTCTGATCATACACACGCTTCACCATTCACATACTCTATAATGCCCTCCTCATCTCTCACAAACTTTCCACCATTGTTCAAGATCAATGAAATAGTGTAATATATCAAAATGAAAGAACATGGAAAGGATTATAAGTCCAAAAGGGTTTCAAAATGCAAACGAATGACAACACATAAATCAAACGCAATGTCGTATGATAACATAACTAAATGTTGAAATAATAACTAACACACAATAATCCCACTCAATGGGGGAGAAAAACATGCATTCACTCTAGCGATGAACTACACACAAACCCTCTTTTGTTAATATTAGCAAGAACACCCGGATTGCATAGAGTAACTTGAGAGAAATAAGAGTAGAAAGACACAAAAATCTTTGTTCACGCAGTTCGGCCAATTGCACCTACCTCTGCAGTTCGGCCAATTGAGGCTAACTCTGCGGCTGGTACCCAGTACCACACATAGTAGAGTTATCGAGTTTACTTATTTATAAGGATTCTAATAATTCAGATATTACAAGATAATATCCCATTAAATCCTATCATAATCCCAACAAATCAGATTCTAATAACAAATAAATATTAGCTAATAATAAACAGATTTTAAACAAATAATTAAAACTGATGATCCAATTCTCAACCGTTAACACTGCAATACTCCTAGCCTATTGAACTCAAGCTTTGTCCAACTTCCCAATGACCACAATCTTCACTAGCAGATCTCCGAAAATTAGGTTTGCAAACTCCTACACCATGAATAAAGTGGTTACTTAAACATAGGGTAACAAGAGGCACAATGCTCTTGTTCTGGACTTTGGAGGTGGCAGGGACGAAATTGTTGTTCAAATTGAGCAACCCTGACGATGTGTGATGGGATCAAATTGAATGGTGAAATATTAGAGGAGTGCGAATTTTAGCCACATAGGATGCCATGTTGTGTGCTTAAATGCCACTTAACATGGCACATCAACAAATCTGTTAATCTCTACTAACGTTTGCGTAGTAAGAGACTAACGTATTTGACGTTTTACACACTTCGAAGGTTTATGAAATCATTTTTTTTTAGGAACTAATGCTTGAGCGCTAAGAATAATTTATTTATTTATTCAATTTATACTGTACGGACTAAAACTTAAAACTGATTAGTAAGGGTTTATTTTTAATTCATTTATGAACTATCTTTATACTTCTAGTTATGATTTATTAAGAGGGAATGCAATCAATTGATTCATTCAAAAGAAACACTTAAATCATAAGTTATTGACACGTCAGTCAAACTATATTCCAAATTACTTCAATAATAGTATAATTATGAAGAACAAAGAGTCTAAGAGAGCATCTTAATCTTAATATTTTAATTCAAGTTTCACGCGCAAACAATACTGCTTTACAATTTTTTAGAACATCAAGAAGATTAGCCGTTGAACAGTTTCGGACGTAAAATCAAAGACAAACTAAAAAGGAAAAAAAATCTTAGTAAAATTTAATTGATCAATTATCATGTAACAAAAAAGAAATTTAATCCATTTCTCAAAATTCCAAATACAGTCGATCCTTCCCTCAAAAAATAAAAAGTTTCCAATTATGTATACTTTTCTGACTTTTATATCATCATCATTATATTTTTTTTTGGATAATATAATTTTTTAAGCTTGAGAACTCGACGAGTGTTGAATGTGGAGCACTCGTGTCAACGGACTCCAAGTACAATTCAAATACAGCATAATGTGAGAAGAAAACAGAGAAAAAAAATAATATTCATTTATGTTCCTATTTTTCAATAAAATATTTCACAAAAAGATATTTATATTACTTTCTCCACATATATAATAGCAATAAATACCAACACATATTGGGTTCTTAATTTCAAACTACTTTCACAAGATTGTATATTTGATGATTTCTATTGCTAATGTGTTGTAAGTGGATGATATGTAAATATGTTATTAATCAAAGATTTTGGTGACATATCCTATCTCATGGTGATGACTGAAACTAAATTCACTAAATTTTAGTTCATCAAAAAAAATATAATAACAATAAACTCATTCGCCAGCCTCCTAATAATATGTTGATAGTGATATAAGTGATTAATCTCACGATTATCGATGAAAAATTGATACCATGGTTAAAACACTGCGATATATATAAGCAATAATAATAATAATAATAATAATAATAATAATAAAAATAATGTATTAATTTTCATGTGCTTTGTCTTTCTTCCCTCCAATCATTTTCTTCTGTGTGTTCTTTTCTTTTTCCATTCTTCTGTCTGATTTTCCGGGAAAATTTCTCTCACATTTACTCTCTGGTTTCCCGGCGACAGAGGAGGAAGTAGAAGAGTAGAAGGAAGAAATTTCTCTGCTTCTACGGAAACTATTTCTCTTCCCTTCCCTTCACAATTTCCGTGATCAACACAACTTCTTCAACCACCCTCTTCAATAACAATCCTCCATGAATCGCCTCTAGCCCCTCCTGTGTTTTTCCTTCTCCTTTGTCAAGGTGCTGTTCTTGCTCCTTTCCTTTTTTTTTTCTTCTTCTTTTACTGTAATTTCTTTTCTTTGAATTTATACTTTTCAAGTGCTGGAAGGGGTTCAAGTTTTGTTTTTTTCTCTCAAAATTTAGTCTTTCTAAGCTTGATCGGCGTATCTGGCAAGTGGGTCATCGCTATTTCGAAGCCTAAGCTTGAGCTGGTGATGAATGGAACTGTGCTATGTGGTTTGGGGCTTGGTGGTGGTAGATAATCTGAGAATGATTTTCTTTTTTATTTTATTTTTATTTCTGGGCTTGTGGTGAAGTTGTTTAAATTTTCTGGTTAATTTTTGGTTTGGACCTTAAGTGGACTCGGTAGTCTTGCATACCCAGTTGTGAAATGCTTCAGCTGCTGAGTGTTTTTTTTCCGTTTTTTTAGGTTTTGATTTCTTCAATCTCTCCAATTTTTATTTCCTAATATTTAGGTCTGTGCTGCTATGGCTACTGTGCTGATAATTTTTTTAAGAAATTTACTCGCAGTTTGGGTCTGGGTATTAGTTGACTCTGTCACTGTGTCAGTTGGGAAATGCTTTGGTGCTGACTGTTCTATTAAATCTAAATAATTTTTCTGTGATATGATTGTGCTTTTATGGTACAAAATATAGATTATACTTAAGTCCATGCTTTAATTTTCCAATTCACTTTTCTTTCCCAGCTCGTTTGAAATGGTTGCATTGTATAGAGCATAGTAAAATTAAAGCATGAATGTAATAGAAAGGGAAATGATGTTTAGACTATTAAGTTATAAGAGAAAACTGGGATTCAACCAAGGGACTAACTTCTCTTGGCCAATCAAATTCCTTCTATGCAATGTGTTTCAAAGTAGGACTGGACAACACTAACTCAATATCAATTTTATCTGTTCAACTTTGTCCATCTAAATGAGCCTCAAAAGTTGTGTTGATCAAAAAAATGTCATGGGTATAATATAGGTGTTGGTCAGTTCAACTTGGTAGATATTGATAGTGGTCCTAACTGGTGCTCTGAAGTTATACAAAGGATTCCATTTTACTCCCCTCATTGAACTCTCTGAGCAGGACAAAGATAAGAGAGAGAGAGAGAGAGTAAACTGTGAGAAAAACGTTTTGTCTTTTGGTAGACTAAACTGTGATGATGTATGTGCCTTTACTTGATTGTAACCGTTTCTGCTTTATGTCACGTTGGTTCTCATCTCAGTAGTGGTATAACGTTCAAGTAACTTAAATCAATGTATCTGACTCCTTTTTTCTTTTTCTTTTTTATATTTCAAAATATCAGTAGAAAGTGACTGAATATGGACAAACTTTCTGGGGACTCTCTGCCAGCTCATGGTGCTGCAGGTGCTTCTTCTTTCTTCACATTGCAACACATAAATTTTTGTGTAGAGGTTTTTTAATTAGTTTTCATGTTACTTTTTGTAGGCCCATCCGAGATTTCCTCACTTAATGGTCCGAAAAAAGTTGGAAGCAGTGCATGGGGAATACCACATGCGACTAATGTATTGCATGATTCAAGTGATGTTAGCTTGTTTTCTAGCTCACTGCCTGTTCTTCCACATGGAAAGTGTAAGCTTGAGATGATGTTACTGATAGAACATATTGGAATCAGCAAGAATGATTATTGAATATTGAGATTTTTTCCCTTTTATTGTTGATGTGCAGTGGTAAATTCGACTGATTCTGAAGATTATGGTCGACCTGTTGATGATAACTTGCTAACATTAGATAAAGTTCACAAAGAGGATGAGGGACAAGATCCTTTTGATGATATTGAAACCAATGCAATTGGAAACTTGCTTCCAGATGATGAAGATGAGCTTTTAGCTGGGATAATGGATGATTTTGACCTTAGTAGGTTGCCCAGCCAATTGGAGGATTTGGATGAAAATGATCTTTTTGCCAATGGTGGGGGATTTGAAATGGACTTTGAACCACAAGACGGCCTTAGTATTGGCATGTCAAAGATAAGCATATCAGATGGAGTTGGTTCGAATGGCATTGCACATTATGCAATCCCGAATGGGATGGGAGCGGTGGCTGGGGAGCATCCTTATGGAGAGCATCCATCAAGGACACTATTTGTTCGTAACATCAACAGTAATGTTGAGGACTCTGAATTACGAACACTATTTGAGGTAATGTACATTAGCCTGATGTTTTCACAGTAATATATTTATATTTAAAGACAGTATTTAATTTGTTATGGTAATCATGATTTTTCTTTTTTACTTACCTAAGTCTATGAATTAAAGTCACTAATTGAGGTATTGTACATTTGGCTAATCCGTTAATAAAGCTATGTGTGTCTTTAAAGTTTAAACATGACTGTGTTTATTAATCATGTTTTGCTTGTTGAATTACACTCTTACTTGGTTGGTTTACTTGGGGGTTTGGGAGATTACCAAGTTTGTGCCTAGCTTTTTAAAACTAACTTTCTAGCTGAAATACTTATTTGGTCAAGTGATAACTTTTTAGGTCATTAAGTTATGAAAAGTTGCCTGCAAATTAGCCTCTTAATCTGTTAAGTTCTTGAAATTTGGAAAGAGTAATATTTCCTATTTTGTCTTTGAGCTTGAAATTTAGTATATGGGCAGTTAAGGGTTTTAAGTTTCTCAAACAATTAATGTTTACTTAGTTTTAAATGATTCTCATGATGCATTTCAAAAACTTACAATAAGGTGGTTGAAACTTTTTGGCATTGTTTGGTTTATGTGAGTGGTTGTGATACCTCTCATGTGAAAGTAATTCATCCATTTACTTTTAGTGATATAATTTCTTGTAGTCTATTGATATTTACATTTTAGAATGAGGAAATTATGGATGATGTGTTGTGATTTCGTTTTTGGCTCGAAAATTGCTTTGAAATTGTACCTTTCAAGTTCCAAGTCCCAACTGACTATTAGTGTGAATTTCTCTTCCAAGATAAACTATTACCTATCCTGCAATTTCTAGTTAGGAACTGGAGTATACTACCCTTTATAATCCGAAAAACCCTGATTTGGTCTTTTTTTTTCCTAAGTTAGTGACTCTGAGCTTGTATCTAGCACAATTAATTTGTTTGACAATATTCTTGTCAGAGCTTAAATAGTTTATGTTTTAGGTATGCATTTCTTATTTGTGTAAAACATGAAATGTTCTTGTTTTTGTCCCTTTAATTTGCCATTCTTATTATTGATTCCTTCTTGCTCATTTGATAGCAATATGGGGATATCCGAACGTTGTACACAGCATGCAAGCATAGGGGTTTTGTGATGATATCTTACTATGACATTCGAGCTGCTCGTACTGCAATGCGCGCTTTACAAAACAAACCCTTGAGACGAAGAAAACTTGATATTCATTTTTCAATTCCTAAGGTTTGAATTGATATTACCTAATGTTTGACTAACTATTATTGATGTTGCCCTTGTGTTATTGATCTTTGTTCTGGTGGTTCCAGGATAACCCCTCGGAAAAAGATATAAACCAAGGAACCCTTGTAGTGTTCAATTTAGATCCGTCAGTATCAAATGATGACCTTCGTCAAATATTTGGGGCTTATGGTGAGGTCAAGGAGGTAATATATGCTTATCTATTCATCTCTAATGTATTTTCTTTGGTCTTCGCTTAGGTTTCATCTAATGAATGAGGTAATTATAAATTTTGCGTTAAAATTGCAGATCAGGGAAACACCACATAAGAGGCACCACAAATTTATTGAGTTTTTTGATGTTAGAGCAGCAGAGGCAGCCCTTAAAGCATTAAATCGAAGTGATATTGCCGGGAAACGTATTAAACTTGAACCCAGCCGCCCTGGTGGAGCACGTAGAAAGTAAGTTGGATTTTATCTTGGTTTGGATGCTATGAACATTTTTTCTACAAATGTAATTTTTCTTCGTTGACCTGGTTTCTTAATTCTTTTGTGCATGATAGAAAAGTATCAAATACTTGAAAGTTTTATCAATAGATGTACACTCATGAGTATCTATCATATTAATATTTAATTTGTTGCTTGTAAGTAGCTTATAAATAAATAAGTTAATTGAAGTTGCTTTAATGAAGGCAAAAAAAATCTGGGTTGTTGAATTTGGAAGTGCGAGGTAGTAATATGGTTTTTATTATCCATAGAATGTTAAATTAACTTCTGAGATAAGCTTGCATCACTTTATTAGGATCTAAATGCAATTTACTATGATTTGCTATGCTAAAGGAATCTTCCAAATATTCCATTTGTGTCAGTGAATTATAATTTCAATACATGAGTTTTGTTCAGTCATCCCTATCTCTTATAACTTTCACCTCTGTCATGTTCTCATACCATTTTCATTTCTTGTGGATTTTAAAATGGAGTAATGTATTGGGATTTTATAGTTGGGGCTGGAGTAACTACTAACTAGCTACTGTGGTAGGCAATTTGTAAGCTTCTGAATCTATACAAATGTAGAACGGGGGTTGTTGAAAAAAATAGATGTTAAGAAATAGCATCATTAACTCAAGGCATGTCTCCATTCATAGTTTTGCACTAGGGTATTTAAATGTAATGCACTGTGGCTTGATATAGTAGGGTCCATGCTCTATTATTACTTCTGTTGGTGTTCCCTGCAGCTTTTGGGGAAACCATTGCTTCATGTCGCTTGTGTACAGAATGCATCTAATTATTACCAGTTACTTTTATCTTTTCATTCATGTAGACACCTGCGGCTTTGATCTATCCTTCTCTTTTGTGTGTTTATGTTTTTCTCATTTGAGCATTATTTTTCTTGTATGATTTAGACTAATATTACAATATGTATCCTTATGCATATTGCAATGTTGTATAAAAATTGTGCTATATTTCCTATTGTTAGCTTGATGCAACAATTGAGTCAAGAGCTGGAACAAGATGAAACTCGCACTTTTAGGCATCAAGTAGGTTCACCTCTGGCCAATTCGCCTCCTGGTAAATATTTTTAATCCAATCTTCATTCTTATTTTATAGCATTGTTGAATGATACCTTTAGTTACAATCTAAATATTTGGGCAATATTTACTTTTTCAGGTAACTGGGCACATTTTGGTAGTCCAATTGAACCTAATCCATTAGGTTCTTTTAGCAAGTCCCCTGGTTTGGGTCATGTAAGCCCTATGAGTACCAACCATTTGTCAGGATTGGCTGCTCTTCTTTCCCCACATGCATCAAGCCCTACCAAGATTGCACCCATTGGCAAGGATCCTCGAAGGGTTACTAATCAGTTGTTTGCTAACTCTGGATCAACACAAGGAGCAGCTTTTCAGCATTCTATGTCATTTCCGGAGCAAAAAGTAAATGCAAGTGCTAGACCTATATCTACTTTTGGTGAGTCAACTTCAAGTTCATCAAGTATTGGAACACTGTCTGGTCCTCAATTTCTTTGGGGAAGCCCAACTCCATATTCGGAGCGTCCAAATACATCTGCATGGTCTTCTTCTTCTCTGGGACATCCATTTACATCTAGTGACCGAAGGCAGGGATTCCCATATACTAGTCATCACAGTCCTTTTCTTGGCTCCCAGCAACATCATCATGTTGGATCTGCTCCATCTGGCCTTCCTCTTGATAGGCATTTTAGCTACTTCCCGGAGTCACCTGATGCTTCTCTCATGAGCCCAGTTGGTTTTGGGAATTTAAATCATGGTGATGGGAATTTTATGGTGAATATGGGTGCTCGTGCATCTGTTGGAGTTAGTGTTGGCCTTTCAGGAACTAACACTGAAATTATTTCACCTAATTTCCGAATGATGTCACTGCCTAGGCCTGGTTCATTGTTCCTTGGGAATGGTTCATATGCTGGACTAGGAGCAACTACTATTGAGGGATTGGCTGAACGTGGACGAAGTAGACGTCCTGACAATAATGGGAATCAAATGGATAGTAAGAAGCTGTATCAGCTTGATCTAGACAAAATCATCAGCGGTGAAGATACAAGGACCACTTTAATGATTAAAAACATTCCTAACAAGTACGAACAACTGAACAAGTATCCTAGAGAAGTGATCTATATAATAGCGATTTGATTTGGATGTTAACTGATGAATTTCTTGATGACTTTTGCTTGTTTTGGTTGCTTTTAAGGTACACTTCGAAGATGTTGCTTGCTGCTATTGATGAGAATCACTGCGGGACTTATGACTTCGTCTACTTGCCAATTGACTTTAAGGCATAAATAAAGCACACTATATATCTTTTTAATCAAGGTTGAGATATTTCTGTTGCAAGGATGACTTTTTCTTAATGTCTGTTTTTGCTTGCAGAACAAGTGTAATGTGGGTTATGCTTTCATCAATATGGTGTCTCCTTCACACATCGTCCCCTTCTATAAGGTTTAAATTATATACCTTAACATTGTCTAATATCATGGTTTTCTGTTACTATTTTTAAATTCTAATTTATGTAATCTGTGATGTGAGGATTTCTTAAATGTTGACGTTGTATCATTATGAAACTGTGTTTAATGATAGTTTCTGGTGTATGAAACTGTGTATGAAATTATTCTGATATTTGTTGTCTTCAAAAGTATATATTACTAGAAGGTTGAAACTGTGTTTAATGATAGTTTCTGGTGATTTGCTAGCATTAAACTTGTCTGGTATGGGGAAGTGTGTTGTATACTTAGTTTAAATAAGTCTTTTATGGAAATTTGTCTAGGCATTTAATGGGAAGAAATGGGAGAAATTTAATAGTGAAAAAGTTGCTTCACTGGCATATGCACGAATACAAGGAAAGGCTGCGCTTGTGATGCATTTCCAGAATTCAAGCTTAATGAATGAGGACAAGCGGTGCCGACCCATTCTCTTTCATTCAGAGGGCCAAGGTACCAGTGACCAGGTAATATTTGATACAATTGCTCACAATTACTAGATTTCTGGCCTGAGACATTGTTACAGTTTCTCCTTTAACATTTAGTTACAGAGAACTGTTGTGTAAAAATTGTACTAATCATGGGTTTACCTTTCTAAAAGTTCCTATTCACAAGGGTTGGGAGACCTGAGCATTCCTTTTATTCATATCTAGAACTCAAATTAAGTTGGTTAAATAATTTCCAAGTTGTTTTGAAGATTGCTTGATTGGATCACATATGAGCTTTCAGTTTTTCACTTTTCAATTGCAACATGAAACTGCTAATTTAGTTGACTGTACTTTTTTAAGTAAATGCTACAGTGATTGATAAATTCGTTCCTTTAACATTTCATTGTCTCTGGTTTCCATTTAGGAACATCTTCTATCCAGCAACTTGAACATCTGCATTCGTCAACCGGATGGGTCGTACACAGGTGATTTGTTGGAGAGCCCCAAGGGCAATTTGGATGAGAAGTCGGAGACAGATTAACCATTTCTTTAGACATATTGTTCCTAGTCACAATAAATGGGGTCTAGGAGTGCTAACTAGTGCATAGGCAATCTTAAGGTGTACAAAGCTGATTCATCGGAAAAAAAAACAAAAAAGAAAGGTGTATAAAAAGTAAAAAAAAGCATCCCAGTTATCAGTGGGAAGAGACTATGGATATGTCAATAGTTCATAATAATGTTATAAAATGCAGAGAACAATTTGTTGATGATGTGCAGAGAAACAAGAATTGTTATACTGCCAGCGGAAAAGAATAACTTTGGAGTGTGTTTTGCTGGATGGTAAGTTTCTACAGCAGCAGCGGCATGCATGCCAAATTGTGCAGGATGACTCTGTCTGGGGATTTGTTATTTTTTCCTCCTTGCTGAGGCTGGTGTTGCCTTTTGCGGATGTTTCTATTGTGTATATGAAAAAAAGCAAAAAATTTCCAGTTTCTGTAAAATAGTTTGTACAGAAGGGTAAACATGGGACTATCATGTTTGTCAGTGTTTGTTTCATGCACTCAAAAATGTGAATGTCTGTATGTAAACCTGTTACTTGCTGTCATTTATTTTAAACTATTGTTTATGACAGCCTAAATCCTCTGAAATATTGGAGATTCTTTGTGGGGTAGTGTTAAATTCCTCATATGAATGCGGCATCTTTGATAGGAAGATACTCATGTGAAAGTATAGTTAGGCTGAAGTTTCTAACTAGATGTTATTATGCTAATCTGTGCTATGCATGGCTTAATTTTGAAAAAATTATAATTTTTTTTTCAAATAGTCAAAGAAAAGTCTTGTTTGCTGATGATAATAGTATTGTTTTTGTGAGAGCTACTTCTCAAGAGGAAGAGTTATGGATTTTTTTTGTTTCCACAACTCCCTCGAACGCGAACTGTTCCTAGTTCTAGAATTAATGAGCGCAAAAGCAATTAAGAGTTACAACAAGTACTCGGGACTTCCTACCATTATTCATTATAGGAAGTCAAAGACCTAAATTTTTAACCTTGTCAAGAAGTGTGTTTGGAAGAAGTTTAAAGGTTAGAAGAAAGAGAGCTATTTCTAGAGCCGACAGTGAGGTCCTTGTTAAATCTTGTGCTGGCTATTTCTTCATATATTATGTCGTGCTATTGACAGTGAAGTTTTTGGATGTTTTGTTAGCTAAGTTTGTAAGTTTTTGAGATCGATTGGAGAAATCGTGCTCTGTATGTGTTGTATTTAGGAGTTATTTTAAATGATTGTCATTCTCTTGTTGGTTTCTTTGATATCCTTTTTGGTAATCTGTCCTGCTGATTTTCTAGCAAAGTTGGCATTTGACTAAAGAGTCCCCTCCGGGTTTCAATTCTTTCTTGGTTTATGATGTTATGGGTTTTACTTTTACCCCTTCTTATGAATGAAGTCTAAGCTTTCCCTTAAAAAAAGATGTATCATATTTAATTGAAAATAATCAAAGATAATATTATAATTAAGAATAACCTTTTTTTTTTTGCTTTTAGTGGTAGAAACAATTTTTTCAAATTAAACTATTTTTAAGCATAATTAATTTTTTCATTTTTATTTTAGATGACCTTAAATAATAGAATGAATTAAAATTAAGGGTTACATATGTTTTTAGTCATCGTAAAATTTGGCAAAATCAGTATTGATCATTGAAGAAATATTTCATCGGTTTTGGTTACTCAATTTTTTATTTTCTTAAAAATCCCTTAAGATGCCATAACTATGACCTGGATAATTTCTTGCCTAGACAAGCCCCGTGGTAAGTTCACTAGTTTTGGCGTGCACGTGGACTTTACCATTAGTTTTGCAGGTCACCAAAAGGATGTCACGAAGGAGGGAGGTGGTTTGGCAAAACATTTTGGTGAGGGAGAGGATGTGAAGGAGGAGGGGGAGCAGGCGTGAGGGTGATGGGAGAATGCAACAGATGGATGGAGGCGGAGGAGGATGTCGGAAAGGTGGTCGATGAAATTAAAAGAGAGGCGATGAAGGGTCTCTGGGAGGTGGGGGATGCAGAGGTGGGAGATTCAGTTAAGGAGTTGGGTTTGGGGTGGGTTGGTAGTTTCTTCTCAAAAAGGTTCCAATGAAAGAGGTGAAAGGCGTTATGAAGAATATGATATGGTGCGATTGAGAATGAGTTTGTGGAAGGAACGGAATAGCAAGTGTTGGGTTTGATCGAACACTATCACTTGTGGGAGTGCCCAATTAGTGGTGGTGGAGCCATGGTCATCGCTGCAGAAGGCGGTGTAAGGATTTGGGGAAGAAGGGGAAGAGAGCAAAGAGAATATATCAAAACTGATGAAATTTTTTGAACAGACCAAAACCGATCAAATTTTGGAGGGGCCAAAGGGAAGGAAAGCTTCCTGCTTTTGATTTTGAAGTTTCTTAATTATCAAGAGAGAGTAATAGATGAAATTAGCTTCATTTTCTACAAGGAATGGTGCGGAACAGTATCTAACAAGTCACCTCACATTTGAAACATCATTTGGCAGTAGACAAGTAATAGTTGACAAATGATTCACCAAGCGAGAGTATTATAAAATGAACCTGCTTCCTTTCTATTCAAGATTAGCATGTAAGACTTTCTAGTCAGACAAAATTTGAAACATGGACTCAACAATGACTTCAAATTCTGATAACTGTCGATGAGTAATCTCAGGCAAGATTGGATGATTTGCATTCATAAGTCTTGTACCATAGTTGACACTCAGTTCAAGGTGAAATCAAGAATAAAAAGATATTAAATCCAAATGCTTCAGTTTGCTAAGGTCATGGCAATGCACAGCAAAGTGAAAAGGATGTAATAGTAATCTTAATCTTAAACTGGGAAAAAAATGTAGATAAGAATCCCCTGTATCACAATGTTAATTTTTTCTTTCCCCCTTGGTCAGTTTTTGCCTTCAGATTTGCAGGGCATTAGCAATTGACCCGGCTAGACTCAAAACTTCAAAAGGAGCTTTGTTTGCTATAGATTTGACAGTAAGTGGGCAAGAATCTGTGATCCAGAAGTAGGCAAATGCATTCTCCACAGCTCCTGCAAAATAAATCAAATTGTAATAACATTCAAATATATGATAATATAGGAATGTAGAAGTATGTGACAGTAGGCCAGGACTAACCATTTTTATGAGTGAATCGCTCCCATGATTGGTTAGGGAACACGCCGTGGGTGACATAGGCACTCACCTTTGCTGCACCATTGGCTGCTAGAACTTTCTATGGAAACCAACAGGAAAAGAGAGAGAAATGTTAAGTTGAATCTAGATGCAGACACATGGTTTGATAATATGCAGACACATGCATAGAGAGATTAAGTATTCCTTATTTTAAATTTGTAAGCTCAACACACCTATGATCTTCAGATATACAAATTTTGCTTTTGACAAAATAAACATTGAAATTGAATAATTAACCTGACACTCAATCAGGGTGCTGCCAGATTGGACCAAATCATCAACAATGACTACATGATGTCCAGCGACGTCGCCTTCCTTGAGCCGAACTATCCTCTTGTCACCTTCACGAACCTTTGTACATACAACCTGCCATTTAAAAAATTCAGACAACCTATACACAAATAAAGTACAAATTAAATAAAGAGATACTTAAGGGAGACCTACAACTGAAAAATGATCAAACAGCTTGTGGAATCGCTTCCATGCACCATCATCTGGGAATGCAATAACTACCTGCAAATAAGAATCAGAAATTCAGGCTATAACAAAAAATGAGAATAGCAAGCATGGGAATTTTCCATGAAATATAAAGTATGCATTGTTTTGGCATTACAAGTTTGGTCTACAGACTAAGGAAATGTGACTAAAATAATGCAGAACACTCACATTATCAGCATCAGGGAGAAGCTGCAGACGTTGCTTCAAGAGAGGAATACCAGTCTCAAACAATGGCAAAACCTCATCTCCAAAATAAAACCTCTCCTGCATAATTGCAAATCATAACTGATAAAAGTTATAGTTCACCATTTAAACATCAAGTACATATGAAAGCAGCATAGAGAGACATATAATGACGAGTGACGACGCAATGTCACAAAAAACTCAATACCCTTCTATGAAGAAGCCTTGATTTCCTAAGTGTTTTGTCATGTTATTAGTTACAGCTCACATAGCTTAAGCACGCTGTGGACGTTGAACTAAATGAGAGTAAGAGCTGAATATGTTGTTCAAACATGTAAAAGTTAAACATGTATACTGAATATCAAGAGATCAGAACGCGGATTTGAAATTACGCTAAAATATCCATGGAGTCATATGATGTGAACATCAACTAAGCAAAAACCTCATCCATGCTTTTACTCTTGGCACCAATCTAAGCTGTGTATTTTATTGGAGGGTACCCCTTTAGTCCCTCTTTCAAGAGTACATCATCTACTTCACTGAAGAAAAGCTTATTAATAGTTCAATATAGGACAACAGAACATAAGTGCAATGGCAACATACACCCGTCAAAGCCAGCCAAAGCAAAGGGACTGTCAACAAAATTTCCATTAAAATAAAAACTATATTCAACAGTAATCCATACAGACCTTAAATTACACACCACATAAGCAAGCACAGTACTTCCTTTCAGTGCATTAAATTTACAAACCTGCAAGGCATGAATGTCATATATGACTAAACTAGTTGGGCCACCTCTTGAAACTGGAATATTTGACAACATCCTTGCAAGGGTGAAGGCAGTTGCTACATCTCCTTCTTCTTCCATTCGCTCAAATGATCCAGTTGGGAAGAAAGGCAATACCAATGTGAAGGAAGCAACAAATAGGCGAGGCAGTGCGTAAATGACAGAAAGTTGTTCAAAGACTTGAGCTGGGGAGCTGAATGATGCCAAAAAGGCAACATGTTGACCACGGAGCTCTTCTGCATTATTTATAAATAGATTTGGAAACCCATCAGCAAAAGACCTGGACAAGCATAAAATTAATCAGTTTTTCCATTTTGTCAAATAAAAAAAAGGAAAAAAAACATATTCATCATGCAATTAATTTTTTTTTTTGGTAATAATGTTGTACAAGTGAAACGTAGTTTGAGGAGCCAAAATCCTCAGATATCGGAGGATATGAAGACAACAATATAGTCATGACATAACTGAAGTAATTGGTATATCTACATCACAAAATAAGATTTCAAAACAAGTTAAGGCATGAAAAACATCTAAACATAAGTACTCAGCTAGATAAAAACAATATGATTTATTTGAGGCAAATCCTAACAATCTAGGGTAGTACTCCTCATGCATTCATATTATCATCATCATTGTTTTATCAGCTCCATCTCTGAATCTATTGCCCTCCCTCCATCTGTTTCTTATGAATCAGCCTTGTCCTCTTCAATATCCACTGCTTTGGAGCTTGAATCTTTTGAAATCGGTTTTTTTTATGCTTGCTGCATGGTATAAGAGCTCATGTCTGATCTCTATAGTTCTAAATTCTCTAGCAAAATCCTCCCTTTTAAAGTGTCATCAATAAAGACTAAATTTTAGCATCATTTAAAAGTCCATCTCTCCAATGAATCATTCACAATTATAATATTGTGTTGTTTTATCTCCATAAATGTCAAGCTTAACTAGTTAGTGAAACTAAACTCCTGTCCTGTGTTTGAAATACCCATTTAGTTTATGGCAAATAATGCTTGGAAATTGGAATTTAGTTTATGGACTCCAAATTCTAATAAAACCTGTTTAATTTAGCTTCATTTTGAACCCCCCCCCCCCCCCCCCAATACCAAAAAATAAAACTTTTCAACCAAAAGTTCTCATTGCAGAATTTTGATTGAAGGCAAAATAAACTGACAAAAACATGCAGTCAAAGTTAACGTCATAAACAAAAGCACTAAATTTGAGTCAAGTAAAACATTAGATAAGACCCAACACACAATTTAACAGTCTTTTCCAGCAAAAGTGAAACATCGAAGAGACAAAACTGCGCAACAAGCAACAGTGAAACATAACATGAAGTAAAATAACAAAGGAAACCCAGAAATGGCACATTACATAGGGTGATAAACAAGCAAAAGAGCAATCAATTTACACAAGAAAACAAAAGGCATTGAATTTAAGGAAGGGAGAGAGAGAGAGAGAGAGAGAGAGAGAAGAGACCTCCATCTGATATTCTGGAGAGTGATATCGTTGGAGTGAGCAGCAACCTTGAGAGCAAGGTCTTGGGAATCAAGGGAGTAGAAGAGATTCACTGACTTGTTCGGAGACTGAGACTGAGACTTGACCACTGATACTGATGATGCCATTCTTCTCTGTCGTCCAAAACCAAACCAAAGCAAAGGCGTTGAGACTAAGCAGACAAAGAATTTATAGACTTTAGAGGGAACACAAAAACACTACAACAAAATGAAGGGTTTTTTGGTTTTAGTTTTAGGGTGTGTTTGGGTCGGATCCGGAGGGAGTACAATATTATTTACATTAAAATATCAAAATAACATATTATATAAAATGTATGATATAATCTAATAGAACAATAACTTCATATTATAAAAAGTCAGTGGTGATAAAAGTTAATGTGATATATTCTAGTGGGAAAAACATTGTTTGGATAGTGCCTTTTTGTTTAATTATATATATGAGAATTTAAATAAAAATATCATATTCTAATTTTTTATTATATATTAAGTATTATATAGGGTTTAGGGTTAATATAAATATAAGAGAAAAAGTATGATCAAAGTTTTAGATTTTAAAATACTCTAATATATACTATCACATAATATATTATATTATAATATTATATAATATCATAATATTATAATATTATAATAATATAATATAATACATCATGACTATAATACAATAACATAATAATATAATACTAGTGTAGAAATTGATTATGATAATGATATCATATAGTTATTATTATTATAATTTAATAAGATATTAAACTATAATATATTATAATATAATATAATATTATATCATATTAAATATTATAATAATTTTTTATTTAAATCACATGTATTCACAAGTCATACGTGAACATTAACAATTGTGTACCAGAATCAGTCGCGACGTATGGATAATGAGGCATAAAATACATATACTGAGATACAATAGTGGTTAAAGAGCCTAACATAGGTTAATAGATAATTGAATATGTCTTGACTTGTTAGAATCTCATATAAACCATTATTTCCTTGTCGTGTAAATGGACATTTATGAGCCTCTAAAATGTCTTATATACCGTGATCGATACTGTAGTTGGTCCTATACATGTGACTCGCTATCAAGAAAAGAATGACAATAGATAAATAATGATATCGTGCAGTATCGGACAGCCATAAACCACCATTACTCCATCCAACCCCCCTCAAAAAGTATGAAATTCCAAGTACTTTTCCCAATTCAAAGTGAAAAATGGGGTTGCTCCACCAAGACAATCATGTTTGAGCTAGTTGGATAATTATGACCAATAAAAATCTTCCTACCAAGTATTTGAAGCAACTGTATTCACATAACCCGAGGCCTCTACTTAAGTTAAAACAACCCGGCACAAACATTGCAAGAAAAGTCTGAATTGCCAACTTACTAACAGCTATAAAATCATGGTAAGACCTTTTCTCTAAAAAAAAAAGGGTTACCATGGTCCTTAACTGTCGGTAAACTGGTGGGAAAATTAAGCACGCAACTTACCGATGTTCATTCTGTCGGTAAAGTAGCGCTTATCTTTATTTTTTACGGTAAAGTTGACCACCAAGTTATTGACGGCTGACACCGTTAGTAAGATATGAAAACACCGGCGATTTGCCATCGGTGAGCCATTGGTAATTTTAAAAAATGATATTAATTTACGACGTCTTTGGCCGTCAATAATATCGACAAAAGTTTAGAAAGACTACTAAATTACCGACAATCTAGGTCAATAACTAGGCGGTCATTTCACTATACTTGACAACCTTGGTTGTGGGTTGGGGTCTCCTCTACTCCACCTGCCCCACATTTATTAGAACCTAACTCTACTCCCTCTTCCTTCCCAAAACTATTACTCCATTCGTTCTATATTATAAGTCATATTTTTTCAGATTTTTTTGTTCCAAAATATACGTCAGTGTCTAATATCTATGAAGCATTAATCACTTTTTTTTCTATGTTTATCTCATAGGAGTATTTAATATGAAAGAGATAGTGTGATTTTAATTTTTTTAACTTGGAAAGAGAAATTCATGGGTAGTCTACGAAATTCAATAAGGGCCCGTTTGGTGGTTATGATAGGATAAGAGCAGGATATGATAAAAGATTAGATAAGTACATGATATGACAAGAGCAGAATAGACTCCTATCATATCCTGCATTTGAGGTGGACAAAATATTGATAGGATATGATACAAACAATGAAAAATGTATCAAATTCTCCTTGAAATAAAAAATACATAATATTTTTTAAAATTTAATTTTCTAAATAGTTTTTTTTAAAAAAGTGATCATTTTATTAAATATAATTTTTTTAAATTTTTATAAATGAGCTTATGTTTTAATATTGACTAAAATAAAATTAATTTTTATTAATTTGGCTATTTTAATTATTCGAAAGGAGTTTATTTTAATTAAAATTATTATATATGTAACCAATGAGTTTAAACTTAGTAGGGGTAAGTGATTAATGATAAAAATTAATCAAATTTTTAAAAAATTATTAAAAGATATTATTCTTTCAAAAATAATCTATATTTAAATTATTAATTATAATTTTATAAGTAGAGAAATAATTTTAAACAAATATCATAATATAAATTTAGTCTATATTTACTATTACAAAATTAATATTTATATATATGTGAGTAGCCTATTTTATTATTAGTGAAGAATTATTTTGTGTATTTTATTATAATATAAATAACGATAAATAATGTTAACTAAGTAGTAGTAAGTGATAATGAAAATTTAATTATTTTATATGAGTAAATACAATATTTTCATTATTTATAAATAAGTTTATTTTTTAATTAAATTTATCAGTAACTAAATAGTTTAACTTAACAATAACAACTAGTAATTGATATGTAATAAAATTAATATTTTATTAAAAGCAAAAATTTATATTTATTAATTAATAGTATTATAAATTATATAAAATATAAATGTTGAAATTAATTTTGATTTATGGTAATAAAAAACAAAAAAATAATATCTTATCCCGTCAGCCCAATTTCTATCTCCCCTCAGATAACTTTTACACATGATGGACATGATCGGATAAGGGATAAGATAGTGTTATCCTATTCTGCTGGCGCAACAAACAACATGATATGATTACTCTTCTATCATGTCTCTGCTTATCTTATCTACCAAACATACCCTAAATTTATTTAAAATTTTATTGCTAGTAAATAATTTTCTTAATCCTAGTGAATTAGGTATATGTGACGATACTTATTATTTTTTTCTTTAAACATACACGCCTCCACTTATTACACTCATGCAACTTCACTTACAACTTACACTCTACGCACTCAGACTTAAATACATAAAATTTAAAATGACATTTTTAATCTAACCGCGCAACATATTTACATCTAATTGTAATTATTTCACACACAAATCCATTCAAGTGAAATGAGATACAAGTGTTAATGCAAAAAGTAGGCAAAGATTATCATTAATGCGTTCCCCCCATAAATAGTTCCGTTTAAGCAACTAACAGCTACTCTTCACGTACTCTCAACTAATATTGTAATTAATTCTGTGTGGATTTTGAAAGAATAATCTTTTTTTAAATTCACCACCTGAGAGAAAAATATAATTAGCAATTAGTAGTAGATTTACTTTTAGTTAATTCTTCTAAGTGATAAAAATGTATGTTCATTTTTCTAAATTATCCATTACTGGAAAGTTAAGGGAATTCATTGACAATTTGACAAGTGTTAGATTATAATAATTCAATATATGGAGTAGTAAATGTTAAAAGGTAAATTCAGAAAAAATATATATTTAATAAGAGCATTTCAGTAAAATTTTATATCATTCTTGGCGCAAGTAAAATAAATTTTGATGATTCATATATATGATTGTATAATAATCATTAATTTTTCTCACATCTTATATTTCCATTGAATAAATCATATATATAATTTTTGTCATAAGAAATTAAGAATTTTTTTAACCACTTCAGAAGCCTGAGATAGTTAATGCAAGTAGTGTGTTTAACCAAGTCTACCTTCCCCTTCATTGGTACTAAATATTGTAATGACTATAAATATTCTTTGCAATATATTGCTTTTGCACTCTCACCTTAACTTATCCTTTCCAGCTACATTCCAAGTACCAAAAACTGTACTGAGAGAAACTGAAAGAGAATGATGGTGCTCCTAAGGCTTGCAAAATGGCTCTTGTACCATGTGCTTGTTAACTCATGCTATAAAGCAGCAAGGAAAATAAAGAGTTATGTGTTTCATTTGAGTCATCATGTGTCATCTAAACCACTTCAGCAATCTTTTTCTTTCCCTAATAGGGGGTCACAGACACTTGCTTGTGACATTCATGGGGTCCTATTAAGATCATATTCCTTCTTTCCCTATTTCATGTTGGTTGCCTTTGAAGGTGGCAGCATCTTCAGAGCACTCCTCTTACTCTGTTCATGTCCTGTCCTGTGGATTCTAAACTATGAGCTGAAGCTCAGGGTCATGATCTTCATCTCATTTTGTGGGCTCAGAATAAAGGACATGGAAATGACTGCTAGGGTAGTTTTGCCAAAGTTTTACATGGAGAATCTCAACCTTAAGGCTTATGAGATTCTGGCTACTACAGGGTGTAGAGTTTTCTTCACTTCTGTGCCTAGAGTGATGGTAGAAGGATTTCTCAAGGAATATTTGAATGCTGATGCTGTTGTAGCTACAGAGCTGCACACTGTTGGCTGTTACTTCACTGGTTTGCTCAGTGGGTCAGGTTTGCTTGTGAAGCATAGTGCCCTCAAGGATTATTTTGGTGATAGAAAGCCTGACATAGGGATTGGTAACTCAAGTGTCCATGATCAGCTTTTTGTCTCTCATTGCAAGGTATGTCTCAAACTAGTATTTTCTTGGTATAAACTATGGGCATGTTCAGATGAAGATAAAGGATAACATTTTCATTCTAATGAAAAATCATTGTAGAATGAAGGTATAAAATGAATAATGATAGATTGTTATGGATTTTAATGTTCTTTTCTTACTTATTTTTACAAATATTATATAACTCTTGATCTAAAAATGAAATGTTTTCCATCTCTTGTACATTTTTCTTCAACACCCTCCGTTCAAACATATTGTTAGCTTGTAGATACTCTAAGGTAGATAAAGAATATCAGTTAATGGACATACAAATTTGTGTGACATCATTCAAACATACTCATTAGCAGCGGTTTAAAAAGTGTCTGCAATAAATGATATGTCTATTTATAAGCAATAAAAGAATATATATGCTTGGCATGGCAACAAACTTAAGTCTGGTACTATTTAACTGGATCAAAAACTTTCCAACTGTAAACTCATGTTCTCCTATGTTGAAATTTTGTGTCTATTTTTCTTCTTATGTATTAAATAGATGAGATTCTTTGAATACATTTGAAAAATGAGAAACGCAATGTTTCACTTGACATTACCATCTAATATAAGATGATCATAATCTTGTTTGGATTGAAATCATCAAAGTGTGTACTATTCTCTACCTCATCGGTAAATGTTGACATGTAAAATGGAAATCACAACATGAGTCGACTCCATGTTTAACTCTCTTCTCCCCATAGGTTGAGGGTTCGAATCCCCCTGGGGCCAGTAAAGTCCTAGTTGGTGGGCAACCTTGCTCAGGAAAATTCTCTGACGCTCCTTCCTAGGAGTGAGTCTCTGCTGGCCTCCCCAACATGTCACTAGCGCCCTATTAAGTAGTCTAAAGATGTTTTCTCTCTTTTATACTATTTTTATTATAAAAAAAAATTAGTAAATTTGTAACTCATATCTTTTTTTGATTGATATGAAAAGATTTCATTCATGGAGAAACAAGAAATTGTTGAGACACCATTTGGGAAAAAGTAGATATTGAAATTGTTTAGGAAACTGTTTAACTAATGTGTCGGTGTTTGGTGGCCACGCCTTAGGATCAAAGACTCTGAATATACCAAGCAATCATCACTATAAAGTCTGTGTTAGTTCACAGCTGAACGTTATTATTTGACCTTCTGGCTCTGGCATGTTGATTTTAGTTGGTATGGTATTTATAGAAAATAATATCTATTTAATTACATTTAGATTACAATGTACTAAATTTCCTTAATTCTATTAATCACTCCATCTACATGATAATGACAGGAAACTTATCTGGTGAACAATGAAAAGTGTCCAGGGTCAGTTATACCAAGGGAAAAATACCCAAAGCCTGTGATATTTCATGATGGAAGGCTAGCATTCTTGCCTACTCCTTCAGCAACACTTTACATGTTCATTTGGCTCCCAATTGGGGTTCTGTTAGCCATTTACAGAATGCTTCTGGGAATTTTCCTCTGCCACAAATGGACACTGGCATTGGCAATATGGAGTGGCATAGATCTGAATGTCAAAGACTCTAGTAACTCTCAAAGATCAGAGAAAGGGGTACTCTATGTTTGCACACACAGGACCCTCTTGGATCCTGTTTTTCTCAGCTTGTGTTTGGGGAAGCCTCTAACTGCTGTGACATACAGCTTAAGTGAAGTTTCAGAGTTCATATCACCAATTAGGACAATGAGACTCACAAGGGATAGAGAAAAAGATAGGGACACAATGCAGAAGCTGCTTCATGAAGGGGATTTGGTGGTGTGCCCTGAAGGAACAACTTGTAGAGAGCCATATTTGTTAAGATTCAGTTCTCTCTTTGCAGAACTGGCTGATGTGATTGTCCCTGTGGCTGTTAATGTTCATGTGAGCATGTTCTATGGGACCACAGCTAGTGGGTTGAAATGCTTGGACCCACTTTTCTTTTTCATGAACCCAAGGCCTGGTTATCACATTGAGATCCTTGGAAAGGTTCCTGAAGAACACACATGTGGTGGTGGAAAGAATCCTCATGAAGTGGCAAACTATATCCATAGACAGTTGGGTGATGCTTTGGGATTCGAGTGCACCAGCCTTACAAGAAGGGATAAGTATATGGTGCTTGCTGGGAATGAAGGAGTTGTTCAAGAAAAGAAGAGCTGAAAATTCAGGGACGGATCCACCTTTAATAAGTAGTGTGCAGCTGCACGACAAAGTTATCACATTTTGGTTAATACTACCCCTTCGTTTCTTTTTATAAGAGTCAAATAACTACTGCACAATTCTTAAGAAAAGTAGTTAAAGTGATTGTTAGCATTTAATTTGTTCTCAATTTACATCAACTTTCCAAAATTACCACAACTTACTTTTTAAAATTTCTATTGATCATTAATGCATTACATAGTGGAAACAGCGAGAAAATCCAATTAAGCAAGGGTAAGTTTGTCAAAAAATAATTAATACACTGCAAATTTCAAGCCAGTTCTTATAAAAATGACCATGACACTTCTCAATTTAGCTCTTATAAAAAAGAACGGATGAAGTATACCATACTATGTAATATAAAATAGTTATTGCTCCCACAATAATGCAAGTGCCCCAACAATCTAGTTTTAGACCATGAAAAATCAATAAAGTAAAAAAATGGCTAGACTTACCTACGATAGGTGATGGTAGCGCCTTATTCTTACCACTTCTAATCTATCTTTTTGTTTTCTTTCTCCAAATAATATGAATATCCACTACCTATTAATAATATAGCTCCATTTCAGCCTTCACATTTTTTATTTTTTTCTCCTTGACCCAGCAACTAAAGAAGAGGAGTTTAAAAGTTCAAACCTTAATTTTTCTTATATTATTTCAACTTTTATTCTTTGATAGCTTTTCATGTTTATTGGTTATGGTTTCATATCTCAACTTAATTGATAATATGTGTATGAGACTATAACATTGTCATTTTACAGAAAATCATGCTATTTGTTTTCTAAATTATTTAAAACTTTTTTTCTAGCTAATTCACTTATGGTTGTAGGGTGAAACCATGTATTTCTTTGAAATAATTTTATTATTACACACATTCAAATTTTATACAAGTTGGTCTATTAAGTCTATCATATATGTTAGCGGTCAAATTAATGATGGTTATGTTGATTAAACTTTAGACACTGCTTTCAAAAAAAAAACTCTAGACACTAGTAACTAATGAGTGGTTGATTTAAATTGTACATATTTGATTAATATTTTATGTTCAATTCTTATGTACGGAAAAAAAAAAATGTTAGAATAACTAACCTCACAGTGATGGGATATTCTTAATTCGAGGAGGAATGGTTCTGCACATGATATATATGTTAAACAAAATAAAAATATCTAGACTATATAATAAAAACTTCTCAAAACAAATCAAGATGAAAGAAATATAGGGAATAGTGCAATGTTTATAAAAGGGTGAGGAATGCATGAACTTGATTCCAAACCTACTCCCACAAGTACTCACCTTAAAAATTCAATTGATTGCAAGTAATATTGCTTGATTTGGTAATTAATAAATACTCAGTTCGAAAAGTATTGAACATATTATTAATTTAAAATTTTTCTTTCTGTCCTTATCTTTTATGATAGAATTATTTTTAATATTATCCTACAATGTTTTGACCGATGCTATTTAAAGAACCACTCTTTTGATATTCTATGCAGTCTTTTCCTTCAATTCATGATTTACTTAGTTTAGCTTTTCTTTTACAAAACTTAGTTTGAAAAGTGGGAGAATCATGAATCTCAAAGGATAAGATTCGATGCATCAAATTTCCACGACAATATATGCTAATATTCACAAATTATCTATATCTATATACAAAATAGAACCGAGAAATTTCATTTTTTGGTAGATTGAGAAATTAAAAGACGAAACAAACAGCAAAACAGAAATAGAGAGAATGGGTTAACCATTCTCCATCCCGAGCAAGACAAAAGTTTCACGATCGCAGATATATATTATTAAAACTTTAAGGAAAAATAAAAGGCTTGTATTTTTCATGTAAAAAAATTGCAATTTTTATGGATATAAATATGACTCATAATGCAAACATGGTTCCATCCTATCCTGCTGACTAATAATTGCACATGCATCACGTCAAATTATGTCCATGTGATCATCGAAACGAATTCATGTGAATTTCTCAACTCACAAACCACAATATTTTATCTTAAATATCAATTCCAATAACAATTATAGACAACAAATGGGAATAAAAAACCTTTACATATCAACTTGCAATAAAATGAATAAAAAAACAATAATAATACGCAAACCACGCTACGATAACCAACATCTCACGACATACAAACTTGTGGCAGTTGAAATCACATTTTTCACGGTTTAAAACTGTCAGAAATGTGTATATCGTTAGCGATGTGTTCCAAATCATTTTCTATAAAAAAAAATGGGAGGAATATAATTCAGATCTGATTGAGCCAAGAAACATTGTGCAAACCACAAAGCCTCATGGGTGGAATTCCCAGCACATCATCCACCACACGATCATGCCACGTGTCCCTCATGGCTTCATTCAGCCGTCGGATGAACCCCTTTTTGTAATCTTCACAATAATGCAACAAACGTGCCACATGGATAGGCTCCTTATCCTCCCACCACCAACCATGAAGACTTTCCTCTCGGCCACACTCCGGCAAACTTCCGCCGCCGCCACGGCGGAATCCGGCCAACTCGGCGACATACTCCGCCATCCCATCAAGGAGCCCAATGGGAGCCCTAGACCCTCCGTCCCACAGCCACACTCGAGCCATGCCACGTAGGACCGCACCCACCACAGCCACTTCTTCCTTGTTCTTGTCATCTTCAAATAAAGCTGGACTAATGTCAATGACATAGCTGGAAGAGCCTCTTGCGGCGGCGGCGGTGGCGGCGGTGGCGTTTCGGCGAGTGAGGCGGAGGGTGACGCTTTCTATGTGCTTCTTGTCATTGTTGTGAGGGTAGAGAAGGTGTTCTACGAAGGAGCTTGTGTTGAGGATGATGCGGGTGGCTCTGTCGTTTGAGACGTAGTTGAGAGCGAAACGGCGTCCGGCGGGGGTGTCTTTGGTGTCGTTTAGGAGGGTTATTTGGAAGGTTTTGGAGGCTTCGTGGTTTGCCCATATTGAGAGTATTGATACCAGGAGAAGTAGGAGGATTCGGAGAATGATGCTGTTGTCTGAGATGAAGAGTTTTGCATTATTGTTTGTAGGATCATTGTGGTGGTTGTGTTGGTTATAGAGTGAGTATGAGGTGGTGGTGGAGGAGGAGATGAGTGGTTGGAGGAGGGAGTGTTTGTCCTCCTCCTCCATTAATTTCAGAGCAAATAGAGAGGTCAACATATGCCAGAGATATGCAGTTGTATATATGGGAATTTTATATATAAAAGAGAACTAGTCAAAATTAGTGAAAATAATTCATGCAAGGTGGACCAAATAATCATGAGTAATGAGTAATGATTCCTATACACATGAATAATGTGAAACACCAAACACTTCTTATTTGTGACGGTTAAAAACCGTCACAAAATTGCATATTTACAATTTTTGACGTTTTTTTTATAATTTTGCGACTGTTTTTTACTGTCACAAAAAAGGGTGTTTGGTGTTTAACATTATTCATATGTCTACCAATCATTTTTGTTACTTAATTTAGTTAGTTGATTAGTTAGTCATAAGTAGAGCTTTCAATTAGGTCACTAGCCCCAGGGCTAGCTCTTGCACACGTGGGATCGGTAAGGCAAAAAATCCCCAAAGCAAAAATGTCTCACAAGAAAAGTCCTAAAGGCCAACGGCCTCTAAAAGCCTTGTGGATTAGGGCCGGCGCATGACCCTATTATATTTAAAAACTCTTTTTTTTTAAACACTTAACCTTAAATCCTAAACTCTAAACTCTCCCGAATAGGACAGACCAACCTGAACTGGTCATAGTGACTCGAACGAGCATGGCTTGCCTAAATCCTAAACTGTAAACCTTTAACACAAAACACAACTTGATCGACGTCTAGTCGGCGGCTAGGTCGGCATCAAGTCAGGACGGTCGGCGTCGAGACGTGCATGTTATCACTACAAGAAAAACGCTTACTAATGTCGGTCAAACGCCGACGGTCGAAAGCCAACCCAAATAAGCAGGGACCTCTGATAGGAGTGTGAATTCATCATAGCTCCAATTGCATTGGACTTGGTACAACCTCAAAAGTCAAAACTCAATCAAAATCATCATGAACCTATTTCATTTATTTTTGTAATGTTCACACATAAAACACTACAGGCAACAAGCAACCCACAATGATATTTTTTTTGTTTAGTGGAGAATACGACAATCTTCTTCATCATTTTCCAATACAATAAAATGGAAAACAAAGTGAGTGTTAATATATAAACACTCTGACATGATTGATCAGGTTCACATTGGTTAGACGTCTTCAAACCAGAACTTAATATTATATGTGTGGTTTGTCTGTGTCACTATAAAATTCTTTCCATTCCATAGAATCAGCCTCAAGCAACTCAATGATTCTTTTTTGTATATACAGATCAGAACAGAGCAACTTTTTCCCAATTCTTCTGATTGTATGTACTCATGAAAAAAAAGCATTGTAGCTAACTAGCATTTTTGGTTTCCAATTCCATAACAAGCATGGGGTTAGAGCTTCAAGTTCCCATATCTGCAATCCTTGGTTTCCTTTTCTTGGTGCTAATCATCAACACTGTTTGGAGATCAAAAACTAAGAATCATCATCATCATCATGCAAACTCCAAAAAATTGTTGCCACCAGGGCCAAGAAAACTACCTCTCATAGGGAACATGCACAACCTTGCAGGATCCCAGCTCCCCCATCATTCCCTAGCAAAATTGTCTCAACGATATGGACCTCTGATGCACATGAAGCTTGGTGAGCTTTCTTGCATAGTGGTATCTTCTCCAGAAATCGCCAAAGAGGTGATGAAAACACACGACATCAACTTCTCAAACAGGCCTCTTCTGCTTGCAGCACAAGTCATCTCTTATGGCTCCAAAGGAATCACCTTCTCCCCACACGGAACCTATTGGAGACAGATGAGGAAGATTTGCACCATGGAGCTGCTATCAGCAAAACGTGTTGAGTCATTCAGATCACACAGAGAAGCAGAGTTATCAAAACTTGTTAAAGATGTGATTTTGAGTGAAGGGTCATCGATTAATCTGAGTGAGAAGCTTGATTTATTAGCTTATGGTTTAACATCACGGACAACTTTTGGTGGTGGTGCTGCACACGCCAAAGAGATAGAAGAATATAGGAAACTCACCAAGGATGTGTCGAAGTTGGCTGGAGGGTTCTCTGTTTCTGATCTGTTTCCTTCTATTGGGGTTCTTCAAGTTCTCACAGGGTTTAGGCCTAAACTTGAGAAGCTCCACCGTGAGATGGATAAGATACTAGAGAGCATTGTAACGAGTCATAGAGAGAAGAATTTGGAAACAGAGGAAACAGGGGAAGATGAAGATCTTGTTGATGTTCTTCTGAAGCTGCAAAAGCGTAGTGATCTTGAGCATCCCTTATCAGACATCATTATCAAAGCAACAATTTTGGTTAGTATGTTACTGTTTAATTAAAAGTCTATGAATATTTGCCATTGTTAATATCAGATCTGATCCGAAATCAAATCAAATATGTTCATGATGTTTCTTGTAGAAACTTTGGGTTGTATAAGAGTATGAGGGAATAAATTCAGTTTCATTCACACTTACAAGAGTGTGAACAAGGGGGAGAGAAGAGGAAAATAGGAAAAAATCAAAGATAAAATAAGAGATATAATGAGTGATATAATTAAAAAAGAAAAAAGATAGATAAAATGTGAAAGTGTAAATTAGGTGAGAATGTGAATGAATCATTGAATGAAGTCAAATTACATATAAAGATTAGTAGTTGATGTATCTCGACTGATCAACTTCGTAATTGGATCGACTACGGGAAGTTGGTATACAGCTGAATAATTCAAATCAAAAGATAAATATGGCCGGAGCTGTTCCAATAGCCGTATATATTTGAATTACAAATAACAAAAGAAATTATCTATTACACCCTCGCAAGATGAATATGTCATATGTAACCTTCAGCTTGAAAGTAAAATCATAGAAGCGAGTGGAAGGGGTAGTAGAGTTAAGCTGAACTCAAATTCTAAGATAGCATAAGAGTCCATTATAGATTCATTTATTTGAGATCATGTAAATTTCATGCTTCAGATGTTTAGTTCTTCTGAAATGAGAATTGTATTGAGAAGTACCGCATTAACTAGAGATAGGAACAATATATTTATTATAATGAATAGAGGGACCCTCCCCTAAGTTACCTTTTATTTGATTAGTAGCATGATATAGAATCTTTTGGATAAATCCAAAAATTGAGTCATTAGTAGATTTATCCAGAGATCAATTATTTCGGTAGAGTGTTCCTTTGATTTTCTTGTTTTTAATTTAAACATGACTGGTTAAACTGTGTGGGATTCAGAATGGTAATTATAGAATTAATCTTATTGATTTTTTATTAGTGATGTAAATGCCTCAACATGTGTTTCAGGACATCTTCAGTGCTGGAAGCGAGACCACATTTACAGCTCTAGAATGGGCAATGTCAGAATTGATCAAGAACCCACATACAATGAAAAAAGCACAAGCAGAGATAAGAGGGGTGTATAATGAAAAAGGATATGTGAATGAAGCAGGTATTCATGAGCTGAAATACTTGAAGTCAGTCATCAAAGAAACATTGCGTTTACATGCTCCTTCTCCATTGTTACTTCCAAGGGAGTGTGGTGAGAGATGTGAAATCAATGGGTATGAGATACCTGCCAAGAGCAAGGTCATTGTGAATGCATGGTCAATATGCAGAGATCCAAAATACTGGGTTGAACCTGAGAGATTTTACCCTGAGAGGTTCCTTGATGATAGCTCAGTTGATTTCAAAGGTGTGAATTTTCAGTTTATACCATTTGGTGCTGGAAGGAGGATGTGTCCTGGCATAGCACTTGGTATTGCTGACATTGAAATCTCACTAGTAAACTTGCTTTTCCACTTTGATTGGAAGATGCCTGGTGGGAATAACCATCAAGAACTTGACATGTCTGAATCCTTTGGCTTGGCTGCAAGAAGAAAACATGATTTGTGGGTGGTTCCAATCACTTATCACTCAGCCAACAGTTAAGATTAAGGATACTCTCATCCAAAAAAATATACAATAAAGAAGATATTGATGCATGTTCAGGTGCTATTCTGTTAATTATTTCACATACATTGAAAAGAAGAAATTGATTTTCCAAGTATAGCATATTAGATAGCACCCTCTTTCTCGCTCGCCCTTTTGGTCGCTCTACATCTTGCTTTATTGTTGAAGTTGAACTTTCCACCGTACCCACGACACTATTACTCTATGCTAGAGTTGTTAGTTAGACCCTACCCTAGCTCTAGGGCCAACCCTGACCCATGTTGGTGAGGGTAAAAAAGCCTTACACAAGAAGAGCCCTGAGAGCCAAAAGTCTTGTGGGCTAGGGCAAGCTCATGACTCCTATAATTTTCAAAAACACTCGCTCTCTAAACACTTAATTCAAAAACCTAAACCCATTTGTACTGTACGAGCCTAAACCTTAATCCGTAAACCCTTAACACTAAACACAACCTGAATGGGTCAGGCAAGTTGACGCAAGACTGATAAGTGTCATTTTTACGTATATCTGTATATTATTTTAGGCACTTATTTAACTTGTGTGCTTTAATTTATATCATTTTAATCCTCAATGGATTAATTTATTAATTATTTAGGTTTAGGTTAGGTTTAATGAAAATTTCAATTATAATCCCAGCTTTTTGACATAAAAAATTCAAAGTTGTCTGAGCGAAATTGTAACACCGCATTTATTAACCGTTGGATTGTACTAAAATTTGGATATATAGTTTCTAACTCATGGAAATTTAATTTAAACAGTTGGATCGTGAATTGGTACAAGTTTTGGTAATAATGTAAAGGGGGTTGTGGGTTGGTTGTGGGACTAGCCATATCTAGCCCACTAAAAAAATGGGTTGAGGCTGATCTGGCCCCCAATTCCTAGTGGGAAAAAAATAGGGCAAAAATGGGCTGACCTTAGGATTAGTACACCTTGCTCGAATTTCACAAAGCTTTTCAAAGTTGTACTTACCTATACATCAGGTATATATGCCTTGACTTGTTGTGTGGTCAAGTTTAGTTTGTATCCAGTAGTGAAATTGTTTTGGCCAATATCAAAGGTGTACAAGAGTAGGAAGGAAAAATTATGAAGTAGTGTCCAGACCATGTTTGCTCATTTAAATCCGTCCTTATTTACACGATATAGATTCAAAAAAAAAATTGTCATTATTGTACAATTTGCACTATAAAATTTATAAAGGTGCAAGAGGAAGAGACATTTAAAATGTAGGAAGAGGATAGTGTTCCTCTACCATGAGTTATTGTCTTTAAAATAAATACTTCATTATTTCCTTAATAACTGTCACTTTAAGGTTTTGCACATATATTAAAGAATTGTATTAATGTTTTTGAATATATCAAAATTATTACCTAACTTCCTAACATATCCTTTATCTTTCTTTTTAATTTAAACTCTTTAATTTCCTATCACCATTAATTGAAGAGTAGAATTGGTAAAACATAATTAATACTCTTTTGAACTTTTTAAAGTGACAGATAATTATAAACAAAAATAAAATAAAAATAGTGACACTTAAAATAAACTAAAATAAAGATGAAGAATTTTTGTTCCCAATAAGAATAAGAAGGCCGTGTATGAGAAATGAAAATAAAAGTTTGAAACCACACATCACATGAACTTGAGGCCTCGTCCACTAATTCAAAGTGGATTTTATAATTCAAGACTTCATCATTGTAAATCACTAGTTAAGCCATTATGGTGTCTTTCCGAAAGTGTTTAATTTTGACCCCTTTTGGAAATATGCTACCAAAAACCAAACGGATTATCCGGTTACTTTCACAAAACTTCACTTGGATTTGAATTTTGATACTTGGTTTCTTTAAATAATTGGTGAGACAAAAGCAACTATATTTGTTATATGAATTTATAGCTTCATTGAAGCATAGCCAACAAAATTGCGCATCTAAGCATTTTGGAATGTTGTCTAGCCGAAAGAGTGTCCCTACGAGTTAACGCAGTATCTAATAGATATGAGTGAGTGTAACTTTTAAAGGACAGAATGTTGACTTGGCTTCACACTCAACAAAAGGTTCCAGGATAATTAATAGATAGATGAACTCCTTAAATATTTATTTTGTTAATAATGTGTTTGAATAATGATTTATTAAAAAAAATATAGGGCATGGTTGATTATACTCCATCCGTTCCTTTTTATAAGAGCTAAATGAGGGTGTTAATCGTTCTTTTTTATAAGAACCACATAAGGCTTTGTGTCATATTAATTATTTTTTCACATTTTTACCCTTATTCAATTCTGGAAATATGGAATTGCATTAATGGTGTAAAGTAAAGAGATTAAAAAGAAATATGTTAAGGACAATTTTGGAAATTCAACAATATTTGAAAACAAATTTAATGCAAAAAACTATACTACCTAACTTTCTTAAGGGGTGTGCAAAGTTGGTTTAACTCTTATAAAAATGAACGGAGCGAGTAGTTTTTATATTTTTTATTTTTAAAAATTGAAAAATTTAAAAACTTATATGTTTTCAAAAACCGTTCCCGTTCTCATTTTTCAATTTTTAAAACTAAAATACCAGATCAGTTAATAAATGTTTTGTGCTTTCAACTTCAGTTTTTAGTTTTCAAATTTAAATTTTTTTAGTGTTGGAAAACATCTTACTCAAACTTTTTTTATTTCTAAAAATAGTTTTAAATATAGTTTTTAAAAATTGAAATCAAATAGACACTTACTCATTTCAAAATCTCGAGAGAATTAACCACATTATTATTTTAATGTGAATTTGTGAAAAAGTTTTGTGAAAACACTCTTGACCCTGATTACTTTTCCATTGGCTCTGTTCCCAATGTACATTTGCACGAATTCCAAGACAAAATACAAATGGATATACAAGGTTGGATTGTGCAAACACTCATTTACATTTAAACAAACACACATGGGTCATGATAACCAAGGATGTGAAGACAGGCCATGTTTCACTATGAGATTGTGCTAACTGCGCATTTATGTGCCTAGGAACTCTCCGGTCTCTCCTTTGGTGCATACCATTACCAGCGTAATTCCTTATTGGAATGAGGAATGACATGGGAATATTTTTAGACTTGTGTATATGGATATCAACAGGCATTAGGCATGCATGTATAATGAAAGTGGAAGTGGCTAGGCAATAATGTGTAGTTCAACTAGTAGATAGTTTAGCTTTTGAAGCATTTTCTCTAGGGTTCAATCACCGGGTAATGCGTATGAAGAAGTATTTGTTAGGAGATATCTAAATATTGGAAAAAAAGTGGAAGTTGTTATATTAATGGTTTGTTACACATCTGTAATGTTAGGGAGGGGAAAGCTATGGAATGTATCATGCTATCCCAAAAAATTATAAATGCGAGCTTCATCAGAGTAATAGAACAGAGAATACTCTGACCACTTTGAATGATTCCTTTATTTTATGCCTTTCATTTTATTTTTGAAAATTCTTTGCCTTGAGCATAAGCAACCATTCCATACCCTATCAGTTTATGGAACAAAACTTCTATGGTTTTGGAAATAAAAAAGTAAGCAGGAGATAAAGCAAGCAATAAAACTACTTGTTTATCCAAACATAAAAGTATTATAAGAATTTTTTTAAAAATAAAAACAAATTAGAAAAAAATTTAAAGAAAAGAAGAAATTGCAAATCAAACAAGGCATAGTTCTTTTGTTGGTATGAACACATTATGGAACAACATATTATGATCAACACAAACTGCTGCCAAGCTGGTATTATGGTACATAAAGAAAATTGTGCATCTTTTAGTAGATATTACAAAGTAAAATTTCTTAGGAAAGGGGAAAAGAAACATAAGCACTAGAGAGGATAAAGAAAGTATGGTATAAATAATAAATCTCTACTAATACTCATCATTTAATTTTCTACAGAGTGTTTCTACTTTCTATCATGTCCCTATGTGTCGACCTTGTTACAGAGTTAGATGTGGCGAGAGAAGCAAAATCTTAATTCCCATTCAAGGTTAGATGCAATTCATTCCCAAAATGTTATTGTCCATACAATGAGGCAAATTTGTACAAAGCTATTTGATATGGAAGCTGCTGCAGCAGAGGCAGAGGGGTTGGTAGGTACAGGTACTGAACCAAAAACATTTGCACCACTAGTGATTGTTGTGTTCAACAGTGATGAACTAGTACTGCAATTTTAAGAACCAAGTATGAGATTATTTTTTTGTTGCAAATTGTGGCAATAAAAGCATTAGAAACAAGATGTAGTCAAAGATTGTCACCTAGTTGATGGATATTGACATGTCCCAGTACCTGCAACATAGATATTAGGATAATGTTAATACAATCCATGTTCATAAATTAATGTAAATGTCACTATTTAATATAAGCATATACATTAGTCATTATGCATTTTTTTTAATTATTGTGATAAACAGGAAGACAACAGATATTGACAAGATGCATAGGAGGTGTTTGAGTATAGGCCTCAAATAAAGTAGAAAAGGATAAAAAGCTTGACTTCTGCATCACTCAGTGTCACTTTTTTAGTTCCTCTATCACCAAGGCACTTTCAAAGTCTATTCAAAGAGCTTTATTTTATTTTCTCTTGTCTGTGCACAATGGAACCCTACAATCTCCACAGGGATTCATCTGATATGTTTGTGTATCAACTTAGTTGGCAAAAGAAAGTAGAGCTAGTACTAGTTTCCTAGACCGAGCCTCCTTTGGAAGAACTTATCTTAATGCAAGTGTTTGAGAGAGTTTATGAGAATAGCTTATGACTTAAGTAGAAGTTGTTTTAACCTTATTTTCATAAGCTTATGAATAAGTGTATATACTTGCATATTAGCTATTTAAGCTTATTTCAATAAGCTTCTCAAATTAGCTTGTGGATAAACGCTCATAACAATAGAAGCCTTACTTGGATTTGTGCTAGTGATGACAGCAGTTCCACCAAAATTGCAGCTATTTGGAACTGGATTTTTCTGATAATACTTATTGAAGGCATAAGAAGCATGGTCACGGACAGAATTTGGGTTGTAACAGCTTCCACCAGGTTGAATTGCAGAACAATCAGCACGATCATGTTCACAAGCATAGTCCAGTGCTACTTGCAAAGCTATCTGTGAGGCACTTGGGGTTGCAATGCACCAGCTTACACCTGAAGAAGACACTGAGTAGTTTGTCGTAGTACCTGGGAGGGTTGAGGCTGGAGAGAAGGTGTCTGGGTTGGAATTGGGATTCAAAACTGGATTTGTTGATGTGGTGGGAACTATGTTGGGAATTGTAGTGATTGGAGTGGTAATATCCTTTTGAGTAGTAGAATTTGAGGCAGTGAATTCAAGTTGTTTCTCTTCATGCCTTAGTACATTTAAATGTCCAGATGCTACCTTCTGTGTTTCAAAGGAACCTGTTTATTGAAATAACAATTGAAGCAGGTTATTTTGTCCTCTTTCATGTCTTAAAGCATGTAAAGGGAAATGGACTTTCAAATCAAATTTAAGATTGTGTTCTTTATGAGGGGACAAAAGTGCTAGCTGGATTTAAATAGTTCCCACAGATTTCAACCTGACATGAAACCAAATTTGTTCTTTCATTCATTAAAGTTAGAATTTTTTTGCATAATGCATTCAAACTAATTATTAAGGAGTCAAGAGTGAACCCCCGAATTCATCCATGAATGATACAGCGTCACACGGGTTCGTCTCGAAAAGAATGAAATACCTTCAAAAGTCTTTGACTAAGTCAATGTCGGTCAAGTTTGTCCCTCCGCTACATTTCATCAACTAACCGTTTAGGGACTTTTGAAGTGACAGAGGGACCAACTTAGTTAACTGATAATTGACACATTCAAAGACTTTTGAAAGTATTTCATTCTTTTATGGACGAACTTGCCCAGTGTTGTATCTTTAAGGGACGAATTTGAGGGTTCACTCATTATTATGCCCTTAGCACTCCTCATTGTTTCAAAAGCAGGTTATTTATCACAGTATAGGCCACTACAGAGGTAGGGCATCTTCTGCATAGAGACTCCATATATAAGTCAAAATAGTTTTGGCCTCAGGAAACAGTGGCACTGGAGAAAGATTGGATACAACTACCATGTGAAACTGCAGAAGATGATTATGACAAGGACTTGCTCCAATTTCTTTGATTACTTAGAAGAACTTGTTTGCAATTTTGAACTATATAAAATACAGCATTTTAAACTAGGACTACTATTGCTACTCTTAAAATAAATTAATGGACAGAATAAAGTGCTCAATTGGTAACATTCCAATAGAACTCAGAAAAATAATTGCACCCAACTGGTCCAATAGGTATATCTATTCAAGCTGAATAACAATATAAAAGACAAAAATAGGTAGAGAGAGAGAGAGAGAGTGAATAAAGCACTTGAGATGTCAAACTCCACTGCAGGAAAGAACTTTTACAGAATTCAGGATATATTCAGGTGGTCCAAAGAATCTAGTGGTTAAAAAAGACAAGCAGAGAATATAAATCCAAATGATGAAAAATACAAAGGGGAGCAATTGAAAGCAGAAGAAAATAATGGGAAACAAAGATAATAAGCATCGAAAAACAGAAGCAATTAAGCTTAAGCTACCCATGGAAGCATGGAACGTTAGAAACTAAATCAACAAAGGGAGAGAAGTAAAAATAGAGCAAGAAAGAGAAAGGAAATTACCAGAACAGAGAAACTGAGCCAGGACAAGAAGTAGCACATAGTAATTAAGACTCATTTCCATCTTCAGCTTTATTGTTCTATCTGCTTTGACACTTGTCCTCTTTGTTGCTTCTTCTTCAATGTGGTTCCCAAATTATACTAGTTCTTCCTTGGAAGCAACGAGATAGAAATGAAGATATCATAAACTAGAGATGGTGACTGCGTGATCTATGGGAAGAAAAGGTCTTGTGTGGGCTAATCATGGGATTAAAAAACATATATATTTATAGACTATGTGCACTCTGAGAGACAAAGAAGGAGAGGATTTGACAAGGGGTGCTAGCAAGAGAAAGAGCAAAAAGGAGGGAAAAGGTAGGAAGAAGGTTGAAAACAAAGTAAAGGAGGAATTCTTTGAAATTTAGGCTCACTATGTGGCCTTGTTAGTGATGATTGTAATGATGGTGCTTGATGTGGGAGTTGCCTTTATTCTATGCATCTCTTTTTAGTACTGCTTTGTAGAACTTATTATTATTACTACTTTTTCTTTTTCTTTCTCCTTTATTCTTTATAAAACTTCATCCAATATGTTACTAGCATCCTCCTGCAAACACCATGTATCCCTTGTGAATTTTATCTTCCCCTTTGTCTTTTCTTATGATCAGGGATCATGTCATAGCTAGAAGTAATTCCCTTGATCATTTGAATTTTTTTATTAAATGTGGGATTTACATTTTTTTATGCTGAAGGTAAAATTGTCTTCTTTAACTGTTGTAAAAGTATAACCTAATAAGCACAAGGCTCTTGAGTAACTTACGTTTTGTTGTTGGTTGGTGGGTGGACCATCTCACCATCTACTTAAGGTTAGAAACCAAATAGAATTCAGTTAGTGAAAGTTCACCCCAAAGGTAAACCATCCAAAGTTACTTCCTAATCTGCACTTTAAATAGACCAATTGAATTTGAAAGACACCTTTTGGGATAGTTATATAATTATAGGTCAGTCCTAGTTCTTAATTTCTTATAAAGGCAATCATTGAACTTGGCCTCATATACAAACTATATTAATGTTAGTGAAGTTGGAGTTATTAAAGAATAATGATTGTTTCACACCATCCTTGACATGTAAGAGAAGTATGGGAAACAAATAAATTAAAAGAGAAGAGAAAAGGAAGTGAAAGAAAATGAAAGATGTTGTGACTAAATGAGTATTCATTCAAGTCTCACATCAAATATTGTGAAAAAGAGAGAAGTAGAGAAATTGAGTATTTATTCATCGAGTAGTATGAAAAATAAAGAAGTGTAGATTTATTATAAATATGGAGAGATAGGTTGGGTTTTATTCACCACAACAACACTAGTGGGCTTTGGTAGTTGTGTCTTTGTGATATTTGCAATTTTGTCATTAAATTGTATTGTGAAGATTTACAATTCTATTCTTAAATTATATTGAGAGAGTTGCCAATTTTTTCCTGTAAAATATTGCAATTGAGTGGTAAAATATTTTTTAAAATCGTGGTAAGTTTGTGAGATGTTTATATATCTGTTATTTATTTATTTTACTACTTCTAATGGGCATGCTTCCAAGTGTGTGGAGATTTCGTCTCATGATTCCTACCTAACAAGCGGTCTCAGAGCTGAGCATTGGATCAAGGAGGAAGAGAAGTTGAGTTTCCAATCAAGGGAGGAAGAGAAGTTGAGGTTTCAATCAATGGAGGAAAAGAAGTCGAGATTCCAATCAAGGGAGAAAGAGAATTAACATGAGGGTTTGCAATTTTATTCCTATTAATAATTATAGTTGAGTAATAAAATATTTTCGTAAATTAGGCAGTATGTTGTGAGCGTTCTTCCACAAGTGTGGTGGAGAATTCATATCGTTATTCCCTACAAAAAGATGAAAGAAAGATGTGAGAAAATCATTGTTGATTATTAAAGGTCTAAAATGCATATGTAACATTGATATGTATCTGATTCTGGTAAATCACCTAAGTAGGAGTTAGATTGTTAGTTGTGTACCCTTACCATAGCTCTTAAATATTTTACTATCTCATACTCATATGATGCAACTAGTCTATTTGTATTGAATCCTCCTTTGCCCGGAGACTATTGTTTTCTTTTGAAAATGTATTTCAAAGATAAACAAAAAGATTATTAGTTGAAGGCCATTTTAGTCCCTAATGATTGATAGTCTTCATTTTTGGCAGTGCAAGACTCTATTAAGAAACTTGTTCGCTGCTACTTTTGAAAGCAGGACCTCCTTTTTTTGATTAAGAAGCAAGACATGTATTTCAAAGAATATGCATGTGGCATGAAGAACTTTGTCAAAGCACCACTTTGTGTATATAAGAATCTTATGATCATTGTAACAACATAAATACGAGCCCCAAAAAACAAACGTTCACTATTTTTCAAAACGCCAGTTTTCTTCTTGCTAAACACCAACCCTCTTGTCGTTGATTTTTCTTCATCGCTAACACTACAAAATCGTCTTCCCGCTCAGGCAGATGGTGAAGTTAAGACAGGGAAATCTCAAGAAATGCTTGTTGAAGACACAGGGAGTTGATTCAGGAGGTATTAATCGCAAGAGAAGAAATAAAGGGAAAGATGGTCTGGTTGGTGATCTGCCCATGGTTCTAATCATAAACAAATGTCCCCTAGCTTGCTGCAATTTCCAAATGAAAATATCAGCTACTAATGCTGGCCAACAGGACCGTCATTTTCTTTGGAGATTAAATTTATCAAATTTCTTCCCTGGACTTTTCTGTTTAGTAACCAAAGGAAACATTCAACTTGAAAGTGAGTAGTTCACAAACTCTCGTCATTTCTATTCCATGGTCATGTGAGTCATTTTCAATCTCCCCTTTGACCTCCCCCTATTGTACCCTTTCCTTGCTACTTCTCACTTTTAATAAGTTGGGGTAGAAAAAGTATATTCCTCTAGCTCCTAAACACCTACGCTAAGAAAAAACGACAACCTCAGATATACAACAAAATTAACGCAAGAAGCCAGAACTGTTGAAAGTTTAATTCTTTTTAAAGTATTTACAGTTGAAATAAAGCTCAAGCATCTGAATGATAATCACACCCTAACTCACCTAATCCTGCTACCATAATTCCTCATAGAAAAAGGGGAGAAAAAAACGAGCAGGACATATACAGTTAGTGGCTGTGCTGCCGAAATTGATACAATTGCCTGGACAACTCATGAAAGTCACCCTGTTGCTGAAGTTCTTCCAAAGCCCGTGCCCGAGAATGCTGAAGGTCGGAATATCCAGGGCTTACATACTGTGAAAGAGAAGCCTGACTTGGCTGCTGCTGCCCCAGGTAGTTGTTGTATTGGCTTCTCTCTGGGAGAAACGAAGATCTTGTCTCAGCCCCATAATCCCATTGCGAAAAGTCACCATGCTGGCCACAAGAATGACAATATAATAGATTAAGCAATTTTATATAATTATCTTACAACAGGCTTAATAGGATACAAGTCACGCTAGGGGATCACCCATCCATCAGATAATTAACAGTTGAATGTCATCCCTTTTCTATTTTTCCGGGAGTCAGGTTCGCACAGAAGGCATATGTAGATCATCAACAATAGGTAACTTCACAGGCCATTTTCTCATATTATGCACTATGATCAAAATAGCATTCGATAATTATCACCATATTAACAACATCAGACAAGATCATTCTTCAGAAAAAAGTAAGACTTACCTGCTGGATAGAGTTCAAGTTACGTCCACCATTATACTGAGAAGGTAAAATCTCATCAAAGGTATTTGAAGGCTTCATATAACCAGGAGATGGATTAGACAGAAAGCTTCCAGAACTATAAAAGGAAGAGCCAAGACTTCCATAACCAAATGCATCACTGGCAGTGGCTGGAGGCAATCTACCCATATTGAATTCATTTCTACTTTGTAGAAGGCTGTGCTTCATGTGCGCAGGAGATTGAACATATGCAGTGTTACCAGGAGATTGAATAAATGCATTGTTGCTGAGAACTGCTTGCTGTGGATTGTTGGTTGCCATATATGACTGATTTTGGGGCAGAGAACGATAGCTTTTAGTGTCAGGCAGTTGTTGAAAGTGTGCTGAGGATTGCGTCATAAGATCCTGGGGAAGTGCAGATCTGTTCAGAGTAAGGGTGCCTGGCTCAATGACCTGCACAGTTCATCAACATTCAATAACAATAATTATAGGACCAAGTCCAACTTATTTGACATAGCCGAGGGCACTGATCCCTTAATAAATAATACCAGTTCACTTTCCCTCAATGATATCTCTCAACCATTTGGTCTTCCATAACTACATTATACATGGTTATTAAGGTCAAACAACAACCAAAGAATAGTTCTTGTGTTTCCACCACCGCGAAGAACTTAATACCAGATTTTAAGCCAAATTTCTAAACAACTGTTACATCTAACATAGCTCCAATATTGCTGTATCATAATTCCCTGCTTTAGAAGTCCCTGCTCCTGTGCTCCAAGAAGAGCAGTGGCTACTTAGCTAATCCATATGTCAAGCCAAATCAATGCAGATACTACTATCTTGGCAGGGGATCCATGAGAAAGAACTACACGACCTAATATTTATGTGCCCAGGAAACCTCATCCTTTTTTCTGATACAGGGTTTCAGTATCAAGATAACAATTCGGTAATCAATAAATTTAATGAGCCCTCATTCTTGAACTTGAGGACTTCTTATATACTCAGTCTCAATATGTCATGCAACTTCTACCTCAAACTTCTCATTTTTTATTTTTTATCTCTTAAATAATACTCCCTCCGTTCCTAATTATAAGACCCCCTTGAGACAATTACGCTTATTAAGAAAACATGTACTGATGTTAATTAATGTATTGGTTTTAGAAAAATTATATTATCTTCCATTTTTACCCTTAATCTGTATTGGGTAGCATTGAAGAGAATTAAATATTAGTGGTAATCAACATCTTGGAATTACAAAGTTCAATAAATGCAAGGGCTATATATGGAAAATGATAGCAAATGTTTCAAAAATTTAGTAGGGGGCCTTATATAAAGGGACACCAAAATTTCTCTTGGAGGTCTTATAAATAGCAATGGAGGGAGTATTTTTTAATCGAGCATAATTTTCTAGATAATCTGATCATAGCAAAAACTTACCATAACTATGAAGTTAGAAAGTTTGAATTATGACATGCCATATCAAATTAAAAGACACAAATAATTGAATCTCTTGATTCAAGCAATTTACTTTCATAATTTTCTTCACAGTTTAAAAGTCCAATCTCTATAATTTATACATATCCCTTATATAATTTTAAATGTTTTATGTCTTAAATATTTTATTTCATTTAATATTATTTTTATATTAGAAATACGGATTCAAAGAACTACAAAAGTCAGAACTTTTGGGGATCATTAACTTCTGGATACTGGATAGCCAAGCATTTAGCGGCATCAAAGATTCTTCTATCAACAATTTTCTAGTGGTTCAAACATCATTAGTTGACGATTCCTACCAAAGAACATGAGTTAATAACTGCGAGTTACTACTTCCTATAGAGAAGGGCTATGGGCAAGATCGCAATCTTGATCGTAAGATACCACAATCCAGCCCGCTAAATCCAATGAAGATCTCTAACAGGATCACAACTGGGGAGGATTGCACTCTAGATCGCGATCCAAGTCATGAGATCACGATATTACTGATGTGATCCGATCCCGAGTTCTGCTGGGCTTCCGGATCAGAAATCAGTTAATCCGTCTGCGGCCCGATTCACACAGCTTACGTCGCGCCTTCCCCCAAAAAATGGAAACCCTAAATCAAATCTTTCAATGCAGCCCAATTCTTAGCTCAACCTCACCCCTCCTCCCCTGTCCCTCTTTCTGCTTCACTCGTTCAATCAAGGTTGGAGGTCCCTCCTGCACCTTCGCCCTTTGTTCTCCAGTTCTGTGTTCTCACCACTCATTCTTGCTCAGAGGTTGTGTTCTTACTTCTAATTCTTCCTCTTGGATTATGTTCTTTTGGGTTTTTTAGTATTAGCTTTATGTTACTTATGAACTTGTATTTCTGATGAAAAAATTATATCATAACTTGTGCGATCTTATGGTTATATATATATATATATATATATATATATATAGTATTTCCAGGTAAGTTTACTTAAATGATGTGAATTAGAGGTTGTTTTTCTTATCTATGTGATCACAACTGGGGAGGATTGCACTCTAGATCGCGATCCAAGTCATGAGATCATGATATTACTGATGTGATCCGATCCCGAGTTTTGCTGGGCTTCCGGATCAGAAATCAGTTAATCCGTCGACGGCCCGATTCACACAGCTTACGTCGCGCCTTCCCCCAAAAAATGGAAACCCTAAATCAAATCTTTCAATGCAGCCCAATTCTTAGCTCAACCTCACCCCTACTCCCTTGTCCCTCTTTCTGCTTCACTCGTTCAATCGAGGTTGGAGGTCCCTCCTGCACCTTCGCCCTTTGTTCTCCAGTTCTGTGTTCTCACTACTCATTCTTGCTCAGAGGTTGTGTCCTTACTTCTAATTCTTCCTCTTGGATTATGTTCTTTTGGGTTTTTTAGTATTAGCTTTATGTTACTTATGAACTTGTATTTCTGATGAAAAAATTATATTATAACTTGTGCGATCTTATGGTTATATATATATATATAGTATTTCCAGGTAAGTTTACTTAAATGATGTGAATTAGAGGTTGTTTTTCTTATCTATGTGATTTATATGCATGTGTATTATTTTACATTTCTAGTAGGATCTTACAATCCAATATACGATCCTACAATCCTACAATCCAAAGATCCCAATTTTGATAACATTGAGCAAGATTACAATAAAATCATGAAATTAACAAGTATAGAAGAATAGTCCCTATATAACTTGGACATGGAGATGGCAAGGTTACTTACAGTTGATTCTGCATTACTGTATCTTGCATGTTGTGATTGTGAGATGAGGAATGCCAACACATCATCCGGTATTGAATTTGGATCAGCATGCTGCATTGATGTAAATAGAAACAAATCTCAAAATTAAATAGCATTTAAAAGCTTAAAAGAAAACAAAATAAGTAAACATTCATTAAAGAACAGAATCACAAGTTGACCATTATCCAATAACTACAAAAGTATAAGCATCATAATTGATACCCAAAGTTGTTATCAAAACCCAAAATCAAGATACAGCACATTATTTGCATAAACTTACTTGCATATCATAACAGCATACTAACTATGAGAATTTGGGAGGCCTAACTCTACCTCAAAAGCTAGGTTAGAGGTCAGAGTTGCTCTACCTTTTATAAGGATTATCTATGTCATATCTCTAGTCAATGTGAAACTTCTCAACACACCTCCTAACGCACAGGGCTGGACATCTGGAGCGTAGAATATACAGGAATGAACATCTGCGGGTGACGCATATACAGGTGGTCACCAATTAACGGATCTAGAATAGGCTCTGATACCATATTAGAATTTGAGTTAGGTCTAACTCTACCCAAAAGCTAGCTCAAGAGGTGAGGGATCGTCTTCGCATATATAAGGGCTATTTGGCCTAGTTAACATGAGACTTCTCAACACACACCATCAAGCCCAAGACTGGACATCTAGAGTGTAGAATATGCAGGAATTAACATATGTCGGTGGCCCATATCCGGGCAGTCTCCACTAAACGGATCTAAGATAGGATTTGATACCATATAGAATTTGGTAAGCCTAACTCAACCCAAAAGCTAGCTCAATAGGTGAGGATATTCTTCTCATATATAAGTGCTATTTTGACCATATCTCTAGTCAATGTGAGACTTCTCAACACTAACCTTATTAATTCACCCTAACACAAAAGAAACAGTATTAGTCGTGCATGCCCTACTCAGTCCCTCTCACAGCCTTCTTCCTCTTTCTGTTGCTCATACCCTACTCAGTCCCTCTTGCTGCAAGGAGTCCAACTGCCCTAGTCTGAACTATGAAGTTTTCTGTTTCTTCTCTGTAGTAGACGGACCAGACTGTGTTAGTTTGTTTCAGAATTGTGGGTCGGTGGGGCTGGCTGGTTCTCATTCTCTGTTCAAGAACAGTGGCCAGTGGGTATCTTTATCAATTCTCAGTCTCTCTAACTGTCAGTTAGTGATTATCACTTTGTAGCAGGGAATTATTAAAAATGCCATCTAGCCTGGCTGGTGCATGTGGCTGCTATAGTGGAGATGATGTTCAGAGGAGGTTCCAAATCAAAAGCGAAAAATGCCCATGCAAATAAGAGTACTTGGGCTGTCGCGTGGTAAAGGTCATTTTCCTTATCTATGATATTTAATGTGTATGTCATGTATTTGTGTATTTGAAGGATCTTAGTATATGTGTTACAATCTCCCGATTTACAAGTTTTCTCTGCCCTCCCCCTTTGGATTCTTCGTTGAATCTCAATTTGACACCCTTGAAACAAGCAATATCAATAAGAAAATTAAACAAAATAACTCGAATTTGAAATGCAATAGTGTCACCAGTTCTCTTGGAAAAGGAGCATGGCTTCCACTCTGCAACCCTGACTGCTTCAAAGGCAGTGAAGGAGTCACCCAGTGGGAGTTCTGCAAACTAGGATCTGATCTAGATGCCATAGTGCTGTATCCATGCCCATGTGTTTCCTCAGGAACAGTATTCTTCAGAAGCTCTTGTCGAGAAGATGAAAGGAAGTCATAATTTTGATCACCTGCTGTTCCTCTAAGAACATCAAATCCAAGCTGCTTATCACCATCATAGGCAGAACTAACACAGAAAACAATGAGAAAATGAGTTGCAATAGACAAAGTTGAGTATATCAGAAGTTGGAATTGAAAAAGAAAATACTTGGCATCCAGGAACTGAGTCAAAGAATCATCTATAGTTGTGAACTGCTCGTCCAGGCCACTTCTAGAAAGATTCGATGCAAGATGTGCAGAAGATGCAGAATTACCGCCACCATTATATGTACCAAAACTCAAATGTGAACATTCAGCAGCCCAGGGTTGAAAATCGTTTGGAAGAACCAGTGTTGAGTTATCTTCAGATGATGGTGGTTCCATTTCAGATTCTCTCATACTTAGCCGCTGGAAATCCAATGCAACTGATGACACATCTACAAAGACATCATTAGTCAATTTATTTGAATGATAATAATAGGATAATGGCAATTCATTACCTGGTCCTGACAAAAAATATTGAAAAATGAACAGATATTATGTAATATCTATATTTTTCCACATATTAAGAATACAAAAAACAGCATATCGAATGGCCTTTTTGTGTATGCTTTTTCAAGGAAAAGCAGTTTTTCAATTTAAAAATGTTCAAAAAATATGAAAATATTTCAAAAAAATACAGAAACTTAAAAAATTGATTTGCTTATTTGTTTAAAAATGTGTTCCGTTAATTTTGTACCAATGTTATAGTTGTACTATAGCCATACTTTGTCCTATAATTCAAAAACTAGTTGTATCCCATGTTTGTATCCTATAATATGCATGCCACGAGCCATATTTGTGTTTCCTAGACTATGTTCCATTTAATCCAATTCTTCTACTGGAGCCATTTATGATGACAGCTATTCGCTCATATAAACAACTATTTATTAAATCAATTGTTAATTTTTTCCTAAAAGGTACGTATGGAAACATATTGTGTGGTGAAAAACATAGACTCGACAACATGCATGCAAACTCGTCATAATAACTCATAATAACTTTTAATTTGGTTCGATAGTACATATTTTTAACTCATGAAGCACAAATGTTCAGTTTTAATTGTCCTTGTATGCATGAATTCCAAGAAGGATCATGGCTTTGTAAATCATCATAGTCATGCATGCATACTCAGTACCAGTTAAATAATCATTCCCAATAAAGAAGACATGCAATGTTGCAATATGGTTCGTGTCTACTAGCAAAATAGACAAGTTGTCCTGCACTACAAGTAAGACTTCATGTATGTATCAACAATAATGAAGGAGGTTATTCTAAATATAAAACCAGAGTTACAATAGTTACCTTCATGATGCTCATGAGAACTATGAAAATCAGAGGTACGAGTATTCTTTAAATTAGAGTTGGTACGCGATCCTAGTCCAGCGTTGCTGCTCGTAATAGTATGTTTGCTAGATATAAAAGCAGAATCAACTTTTTCAGAATTTGCATTATCACTAGCTACGTCCCCCAATGAAACTTGGGCTGTATCTATTTCACAGTTCCTGCGTAAACTAACTTCAGTATGCAAGTTAGAATGCTCAAATGGCCCATTAGCATTTGATGTAGCGTCCATGTGTAGTCCTTGCGAATTTCCCCCTGTTGGTTGTTCAATTAGAGGCCATTCATCATGAAGAACTTGTTGCTCAGAATTATTCTGATGGTGCAGACTTAAGCTTGACTCTGAATTTCCAGATGCAGAAGCCCCTGAGGTACTATAATGGTTATGTGAAACAGAATCTTGAGATGTTCTACCCATTCTTACAATGTCTGCCATTGAAAGATGTCCTTTGTTCACTCCTATCAACGACGGTTGAGATCCTAGAGAGATTTGGGCAGAATCTGGCATGGAGTCACCTGTTCCTAATGACTGTCTCCAATTATCAGTACTAGAAGAGTCACTGCATGGAATTTTAAAAAATATATAAGGTATACTTAAGATTTTTATTTAGAAAAATGTCCACATATCACAACATTCTAATGCAATTGATATCAATACGTCATTATAAGACAGGAAGATAAAAAGAAAATTCTCACATTACATGTAGGCAATTTGGCAAAAGAAAGAACTCAACTATACTCCAGAAATAGTAGTATACTACTCACTGATTATTTACGTTATCTAAATACAACTGATGCATACATGAATGCACTAAGAGAAGAGTTTGGTGTCACCCACATCCATATCAGTGAGAAATAAGTCCCACAACCTGTATGTCAAGTCAAGCATGAAACAAAGATAGCAGCAATAGCTGACAGAACCCTTAATCTCAAGCATTTCCAAACTAAATAGAACAGTAAGGGCAAAAGACAGTGACCATGAGGAGAGTTTCTAAATTAGGAAAGAAGTTAAAACGTACATTAACTTAGGCTTTGAATGACTCCAATCATCAACCATAAAGTTCCCCGAAAATTCGTGAAGGGTGTGCTGAACGCCAACAATAAAAATAATAACGGACTGGCGGGTGACAACAATCATTTACTACCAATTACAAGAGAAAAACAAAAGCAAAAACAGATATCCAAGAGTGAAAGAACACAACAAAGAAGAAACCGACAGAATGGTCAACCATAAATTAAAATCAGACAAAACAACCGTTGAAACATTCTCAACTAATACGACAAAGAAGAAACCGACAGAATGATCAACCATAAGTTAAAATCAGCAAAACGGCCGTTGAAACATTCTCAACGACAAAGAAGAAACCGACACAATGATCAACCAAAAATTAAAATCAACAAACCGCATTTAAAGCATTCTCATATAATACAACAAAGAAGAAACCAACAGAATTATCAACCATAAATTAAAATCTACAAACCGCATTTAAAACATTCTCATCTAATACCGCAAAGAAGAAACCGACAGAATGATCAACCATACATTAAAATCAACAAAACCACTGACAAAACATTCTCAACTATACGTAAATAAAATGCTACACGGACTATCTCATGGCATAAACTGACATCTAGCAAAACACGATCAAGAGTAACATTTTGAATTCACATAAGACACCAGATAGCATGTAAGACTCACTTTTTTGAACTTTTCCCCGCAACACGTGTTGCGGAAGATGTAGCCGGAGCACAGCCTGATCCAACCTCTCCTTTACCACTGGCTTTACCATGTTCTGACATAAGTTACACATATTTAACAAGGTAAGGCAGTGCAATAGTTAAAACCCACGTCAATATACTAGCTGCATGTACCAGAAATTGCATGAGTTTCCGCAATCAAAGAAGATACCATTATAAGTTGCATAGGCTAATCCACTCGGCAAAACCCTACGATCACTGCCAACACCAAATTTGCCTCCACGACTCAACCCGAAGCTATTCCCCCTTGTCCTTGAATCTGAAGTCTCCTTCATCTGAAGTTAAAAAGCAAATGGCTTATTCATCTCATAATATAGGTTCAACCTTATCTTCAGCGTTACGAACAATGGCATACAAGAATACCTCTTTTCTTCTTTCACGTTTGCTTCTCACCTCATGAAATGTATCTACAATTAAAAAAAAAAACTGGACATTCAATAAAATCATCACAACGATTCATAAACCATGATACACAGGAAAAAAAAAAAAAAAAAGCAAATGCAAGTATATCATAGCAGACAAAACGAACCCAGAAACCACTTTTTTATTGTTCTCTGAAAAGCGTCAGAAAACATCAAAGTTCACCGAACAGGAAGAATATAAAAAAAAAAAAAACAAAAAAAAAAACTGAAGTCAACACTTGCCTCATCTTCCTTAATTTTCCCTGCAACCAAACACCAAACAAAACAAAAAAAGATGCTCCATTGCAAAAACAAAACGTAAGCAACGGAAAACACAGCGATGAGAGAACAAAAAACCTTGAGCAAGAAGCCTCTCGACGGCGCGGTTAGGGTCCATATCACATTCCTTGAGCACGGCGTAGATCTCCTGCTCCGTACAGTTCACGATCTCCTTGACGCTCTGCACCACCTTCTTGGCCGTCGGCGGCACGCCCTTCGCCGCCGCCTCTCCGCCGTCATTCCGGTTCTTGCTCTCACTCCCCATTCCACCGTCCCCGCACAGAAAACCTTTTCTCGCAGTTTCTATCCCTTAGCGGTGTGATTTTCCGATCAACCAAACAGAACCAAATTCCTCTCTCTCTCTCTCTTCTCTTCTCTCTCTATCGAATCGCTTTTGGGTGTACTCGCTCGCGCTTCGGCTTTTATACACAGCGGTTTTTCTTTCGCTTGTGGACTGTGATTGAGTATTAGTATATCACCACCACTCACTGGGCCATGCTGTTCTCACGGCCTGTCACTTTTTGTACTGTCACAGTCCATAAAAAAAGTTGCCACCTGTCCGGGAATCCTCTTTTTTGTTGAAAAATTTGTCACAGGCCTGTGAAAATAGGATGTTAATCTTCAAGAATGGAATTTTTTAGATTTTTTAATTAATGTTACGTGGTGCTCTGCAGAAGAAAGATAAATTAAATTGTAACTTGAGTAAAATTCTATAATATTTTACTTTCATCATTTAATTTAATAATACTAGATAAAGTTCGTGATTTTATTTTTTTTCAACATATTTATATTTTTTAATTGACTGTGTGTTAACTGTATAAAATATATCTATCTAATAACATAAGTAAAATAGAACTTGTAACTCGATCACTTCATAGTCATCATGTTATTTTTTTTTTTTTTTGGAGGAAACTTCATAGTCATCATGTTAATTGAAATAATATAAATAAAATAGAACTTGTAGCTCACTTCATAGTCATCATGTTAATTGAAATAATATTAGATAACTTTCATTCCAATTATTGTGAGATGTAGATCTGATGTGATGGATCTAATTAAAATTTCATTCTCCTAACATAGAGGTATTGACTTGTATGAAGTGCATCTTATAATTGGAAGACAAAGGACTAATGGATTTATTTATGTAGATAGTTAGAGTTTTTCTTTCCCCACAAATAAGTTATTGGTACAGCAAATTTATGTTTTTTTTTTAAATGTTAAATTGTCAATAACAAACTTATATGATAAATGAAAAATGAAAAATCAACGAAGCCAGACACAGTTAATAGATAATTAAGTTTAGTAAGCATGCTAACAAAAGAGTTTGAACCTTAGCATAGTAGACATCCTCAATTAAAAAAATGATAAATGACAAACAAAAGCACTAATGTTTATTATATATACTCTTTATAGGGTTAAGCATTGTTGCTAGCCTTGGAGAGATTTGGTTAGACAGTTAGATAGGGTGGAAGTTGCACTAGAAAGTGAAATGAAAACTCTCTATTGGACGTTAACAAAATTGTCAATAAATGTTGTTAATGAAGTTGAGAACTACTCCACATGCATATGGCATAAGTGTTGGGCCACTTAAGTGAAGGAGGACTTGCATTCTTGCTAGATAGAAATTCCTTTTACAAAAAAAAAAAATAGATAGAAATTTCTTATTGTTTTTTTATAGGAAAAGTTCTTTATTGTTAGATGTTCTTCTCTTAAGTCTTGCTCTCATTTCTCATTAGGGTTTAAATATATTCAGGGTTTCTAACATTAGAAAATGAATCATTTTAGGTCCTTGAAAAAATAATTTGCAAAATGTTATTCCTAATAATAACAAAATTAATCAAATTAATGACAAATCTCAATTTAAGTTGATTAGTCATCTAATTTCCACTGTCATCATTTCCACATGTAATTAACTTATCCCAATCATTTTTTTATACTTAATTTTTTTATTATTCCACATCACTAATTTCTCCTCTGTCATCTCTCTCAAAAGAAACCTTCCCTTCTCCTTCAACACTCAGTCGCCCAACCTCTACTCTCACTTTTGAAACCCTAATTCCTTACTCCCTTTACTCAGCCGCCACCTCTCTTCCTCTTCCACCAAGACCAAACCATAACCTCCCTTCCTGTTGTTCCTCTGCGCCGCCACATTCCCCTTCGTCCTCATCACCATCGTCTTTTCTCTTCCTCACTGTCCTTACTCTCTTCACCGTCGCTCACTTCCATCACCTCCGGCCACCACCGATTAACTTCCCCCTTCCCTGTCCTTCGACCTCAGAAATCAATCAGCTTAAATTGTGTGAAATAAAAAGAAATTTTCTATTCTCTCCCTTTCCTTACTCTCTGAATCTCTTCCTCTTCTTTTAGATCTGATGGGTTGTGGTGGTGGTTAAGGTTGAATATGAAGATGGAGAGAAAGAGGGATTACAGATACGAGAACCCACGAAAGCTTGACGGCACGAGGTGGTGGCGGTGGTAGTCTCAAGCGACTAGAAGGCTGGGATTCTGACTCTAGTCCAGGGGTTTGATTTTGGGACTCATGAAGGTTCTGCTTTTTCTTTCAACCCTTCTCTTTGCTCTTTGATTGTGTCTGTGGTAGTGGGAGGCTCGACCAGAGGTGGTGTGATTGGCGATTGACGGTGGCTCCAAGACTGATTTGTAGTTCAAACAAACTATGGTTGCAGGGTCAATTCGATTGGGGCTTCAAGTGATGGTTTCCTTAAATGGGTTTGGATTGGATGATTTTGGCTTGAAGATTTGGGTTTGTTATGAAATAGAGAGGCTATGCGATTCTGGTTGGAGAAAACTGATTGCGATGTGCGATTGGGGAATATGTTCTAGTTTTGATGCTTGGGGAGAAGGTGGCGACAGGGTTGGTCATGGTTCAGTTAACTTTGGTCCCTCTTCTTTTCATCTTTTTTTTTTCTGAATGTTTTGTTATGGTGGAAGAAAATAGGTGGTTTTGACAGTGACAAGCTTTCCATCAAATCTGGGTTTTCTGTGCTTCTTCAATTTGGTTGGGGTGGCTCAACGGGTTGGGTTGTGTTGGCCTGTTGGGGGTTTCAGTGGGTTGGGGGTGGCTGATCTGATGAAGGGGACGGTGGTGGCTGAGATGGATTGAATTGTTGTTCTTGGCTGAGATGGAGTCGCAGAGGGAGGAAGGGAGGTTGGAGGAAGACGAAGAGGATGTGGAATTCATTTTTAATTTTGAGTTTTTAAGTTTTAGGTTTTAATATGATGTGGAATTAAAAAAATAAGTAAAAGCCACGTGAAAATGATGACAGAGATAATTAGATGACTAATTAGCTTAAAATTGGGATTTGTCCTTAATTTGATTATTATTTTTTTTTTTGTTAGGAATGATATTTTGCAAATTATTTCTCAAGGACCTAAATTGATTCTCTTTCTAATTTTAGGGACCTCGAACATATTTAAGCCTTAAATATATAATATATGCATTGAAGTTTCTTTAACATTTACGCTCACGGGAGGAAGGGACATATCAAAGGGGGCAGGCAGGAACCACAACCACCCAAGAATTTTTATTTCATTGTCTACCATTTGTATTTGTTATAAAAAAAATTATTTTTAGTCCAGCCTCCCAAAATTTTTGTAGATTTTTCTATTATAATTCTTAGTACGGCCCTGAAATACTTTTGTAGATTCTAATTCGACCCCTCTATTATCACAAAACTTTATTGTTTCTAAAAAATAAAATGAAATAAAAAATTAAAGTAAATAAATGATTGATTAAATTTATCTTTTATTTTGAATTTCAGAATTCGGTGATAAGTCCTATCTTAACAATAAAACGGCAATCAAATATATTTTTATAAATAAATATTATTGAGATTTATCTTTGATTTAGAATTATAAAATAAATTAAAGGAGTTAAAAAAATTGATCAAATAATGGATAAGATTTTGAGACAGAAAGAAGTTATTTTTTTTTGCTATTACCTCTTTTTAATTTCAATTTATATTAGTGTACTTCTAAAAATATAGAGTATTACATATATCATAAAATTAATATTACTCGTTATTTAAATTTTCTTATTCTCATGAATCTCATCCTCTTCTAACTTGTCAATCGAAATATCGCAAAATAAATTTTTTCTTGTTAAGAGTATATCTAATATTCATTTTAAAAAAATTACTATTTCATTCTGGCCCAACGATAAAATCCTAGATACACCCCATGTTGTATATGTTGTGAGAAAATTTGTTAAAAAATTCAGTGTTAGTACGGTAATATATAAATTTATTATTGTGAAAGAATGAAGAATTGTATTTAGATAATTGTTTCTTGTTTAAACCATATATAATATTTATTGACTAAAAAAATTTATTAGTTTTCCGTTCCGCAACGAAAAAATCTTGAATACGCCCTGAGGAGGTCATTTGTCTTAGATTTTGTTCACATTGATGTTTTTGCAATGGATGTGAGATTTTGTTGTGTGTTTTTTTTAAACAATTTATGAAGAAACACTTATTATGGTTATTCTTATTTTGTTACATTTAGGCATGATCACAAGTAGAAAAAGTATGAGTTTGTTTCATAAAATAAACGCTAGGTACATGACGTCATCAAACACTTTTTATGCAAGTGTTCAAAAAGAAGCAGGGAAATTGTATAAATTTGTCTGAGTAGATAATATTAGTGAATAAAATGGTGCGTAGGAGAAAAATATTAGGACTATGTTATCAAAGACTAAGAAAACATTTATAAAGACTCCACATCATCATGTTTATAAGGAAATTATTAGAAATCAAGATGTTTTCTTTGATGACTACCACTGAAGGCGTTAATAAGATTGAAAAGCTTAAAGCAACTGTTTGTGGCTTCCGACAAGAGGTCAAGAGAAGTACACAGAGGTGGTGAATGAAGATGTTACCATGGTGGTTAGGCAAGATTGGGTGGCTATGCTAGGAGGTGATAGGGGTTCGTGGTTGTGTGGGAGAAGGTGTGTTGGGTCGTAGTTGGTCCTGGACTTAATATGGGGTGCATAGGTGTCGTGCAAGGACAATGTGGTTTGAGGTTGAACCTCACCATCTATGAGGTTGGAATTGGGGTTAAAGGGGGTGTTGTGGGTCGGTTTAGGTTGGGTGGGGATGGAGCTTGAAGGTTGGTTGTCAATGGTGGCCTCGATTAGTTGTCATTACTCATTAGTGTTCACAGAAACCTCATTTCTTCTCACGATTGTGATAGTTGGTGGAGGAAATGGGAAGATCATGTGCAAGTCTTCACATGACCAATCATACTCATTAAAAATACTTACATGTATGCTAAATCATCAATATGGGTGCCACATTAGGAGCTTCTGTTAAACTTTGGACAGAACATTAACGCTTTGACCTGATTGCAACATCTTGTAAACGTTGAGCACTCAATGTGTTTGATTTAAAAAGAAAGGGAGTCAATTTACACAATAGCAATAATTAGATGACTAAAAGTGCAATTAAGTCTTTAAAATTATATATGCATGAATATCAACATATATAAATGTAATTAATTTTTAATTTATTAAAAAGTTCTATAAATATGATTAGAAAATATTAAGATCTAGTTATCCAATAAAAAAATTTCAAATGGTGTGTGTATAATTTATAACTAAGCTATAACATTCAAGTGTATTATCATCCAGTTAACCAACCTGAAAAATGGGCAATATACTGAGAGGAGAAAATTGTTTTACTTTATTCATTTCATGTCAGATCCTCTAGGCAGGTGGGAAAGTGGACCAAGGGAATAGCTTCTCAATATTGAAATGGAAGACGAACAAAAGGAGTAGAGATATTGAATCAAGTTGTAAGGCAAAATAATACAATCAAGAAAGGGATACTATCACTTCAATTAATACTTTTGGGATTGTATACATATAACTTAAAGCAAAATGCAAGAACAATGAAACCAAAGTCCAAACACTAAATTTTCACTAAATATAAACTTTTCATCATCTCTTCCGCTCTCCAGAAGACAAAAACGGGTGCAAAGTAGCAATAATGTAATGATGAGATTGGCTCAGTAGACATCTGTACAACATTAACAGTAGCATTCAGTTACCCACTGTGACTCCATCCTCCTTGCAAATTTGGTGTATCATGTCCTTGAATGACCACATTGAATAAGCAAATGCTTCATTATCCAACTGAGTTATCTCTGATATGATTTTCTTCCCCGATGGGGTGAAAATTTTCAAAAGATTGATTGGTAACTGAAATCAGTACAAAGCCGATTGTACACGCAGGTTAAGTCGTGCTGTTTTCAACACTACCCTTGACTTGTCGACTCAGGTTCGCAGCCTTCAGAACCCTTCAACTTTTCAGCATCAGATGGACCAGAAACATCCTTCAGAGATTCTATTTCCATGCTGGCAGTGCGGCTCTTTCTATTCCTTCGATCCTGAAAGTGATATCAACAAAATAATATTTAGTATCTACTATCTAGTCACTAATCATGAGACTGAGAAGTCATGCATACTTCAGAATATGAATTACAAGAAGAAATTAGGGACAACGAAAGGAAAAGAGCACCTACAAGTGTAAAAACAGGTTATCCATCATTAGTGTGTGTTTGGAAAACACCACTAAAATCACATATGGCTAAAATTAAGTTAAAATGACACAACTGTTAGTTGCTTTTGGGAGACCAGAATCGATTCTGAGTATACCAGACTCAAAACCAAAAATACTGTTAGTCATTTAAGTTCAATAATAATTCCACACAAACAGAAGCTTGAAATTTAAAAAATGCATATTTATTGTTCTGATAGGACTACTGCATGATCATCATTAGCCTTAGCGTGACTAACCAAGAATGAAGGTAACATTCAGAGGCAGAGCCATCCTCAACATTCAACAATGAAAACAGATACTACGTTACTAACAGCACTTCATGTTACCCCTTACAATATTATTCACCGAAAAGCTACACAAAAAATATTCATTCCCAATTATATAGCATATCAAAAGCAAGAAATCAATCTCTCTTTTTCTTTCGACTATACTGAAAGGTGCACAGCAAGGATGTTGACTAGTTTGAGTAGAGGGTAAAAATGTAGGCTGAAGAAAGCAGCAAAAGGAAAACAAGTTTTCTACAGAGTTGATATCCAATATTGCAACCATTCTAGTTGATGATATGCCAGCCAACAACGAGAATGAACAAAACATCCAAAAGGTGCAAAAAGTTGCAGTAGAAGTTATGCGAAAAGTTTCAAAGTCTTAAAGTAGAAGTTTTAGACATGAGAAGATGAGATAATGAAGGAAACCTCTCGGAAAGGATATTCATCGGCTTCAAGCATCCTCACAACCTGACTCATTTTGGGCCTCTTTTCTGCATCAGGATCAACACACCTGAGTGCAACCAAAAGGGCGCGTTTTAAAGCACGAGTTGCCGGTTTCACTTCAAGTCTTGAGTCCACAACTTCTTCAGCCCTCCTAGTCCCCACCATAATCTTGAGCCACTCAACAAGATTCACCTGTAACGAGGGCAATCAAAATCTTATTAGCTATATGAAAGGGATTTGATCATTTCTGATGGAAGACAAAGTTAGAAGTGGCAAACGGGCAGCAATAATAAGTATTTCAAACCTCGTTAGCAGGACGGGTATAGTCTACAGGGTCCCTTCCAGTAACCGCTTCTAGCAGGAGAACACCGAAGCTGTAAATGTCACTCTTCTCATTCAACAAACCAGTATTAGCATACTCTGGTGCCACATAACTGAAATTGAGAACAGAAGTAAGTTTCCATTTATACAGTCCTTTTCATAAATTTAAAAAATGAAACATTCTGCATACCCAAAAGTTCCCATTACTCTAGTAGTTATGTGACTTTCTCCTGAATCCAAAAGTTTGGCCAAACCAAAATCCGAAACCTTTGCATTGAACTCAGTATCAATCAATATGTTACTAGACTTTATATCCCGGTGAACAACTTTTGGTTCTATTGCTTCATGTAAGTAAGCAAGCCTGCCACCAATCACAGTAAAAAAGGGAGTCAAATCAGTGGGTTAAGGTCCAGTATTGAGACTGCAATCATAGTAAATTAGGTAATCAGTAACTTAAAACCATAGAAAAAGAAAATCATGGGATTAGGCCCCACGTAAACAAAGTTTAGGCCTTGAGGAAGTTTAACCAATGGTCCAATAGAGCAGACCAGCAGAGAACATATAGTTGTGTTTTTCAGAAGCCTAATGGACCTAAACAATATCTACATAAGCTCTCAAATTACATTATTCTGACATGCACAAAATAGTGGAAATACTGATCTTAAAATTATTAAATTAGGGAACATGACACTTATGAGGGATTTTAGAGAATCATGTTTCTAAGAATTATTACATCAGTTTTACACAAGAAAACATAAATGATTAACATGGTCCCCCTATTAATGTTTTGAGATGAACTTACGCTTTGGCTGTGCCAAGTAAAACTTTCATGCGAGCTTCCCAGGTAAGTACCCCGTGTTGGTTCATAGCTCCATGTAACCATTGTTCTAAGTTACCATTATTCACATATTCATACACCAGCAACCTGCAATGAGATGGCAACTACATTGATCATGAAAGAAAAAGAAGCACATACCAAAAGAAGAGCTTCTGATCAAAATTTACCAAAGAGAATCAGAATGTCACAAACACTGCCTGAAATGTTATCAATTATATGACACAGTGTGCATTTGCAAGATTTTGATACATTAAAGAACACCAAGTTTACCTGTGAACTCCTTCTATGCAATATCCAAGTAAGCGAACAAGATTTTTATGTCTAACATGGCCTATAGCCTCGACTTCAACTCTGAATTCTTTCTCTGCTTGTCCCCTGTGAACTCAACACACAAATCACAATGCAATTGCAGAGCAAATGTCATTGTTTAAGAAGAAATATCACCAATAAGCGCCACAGGAGAAAAATAAAGACTGTACCAATAATACCACAAAGTGTCCTTACAAGTTATTAAGAAGTTTCTTCACCGCGACCTCAGATCCATTGATCAGTCTGCCCCGGTAAACAACTCCATATCCACCCTCTCCAATTACATTCTCTGCAGAGAAACGACTAGTTGCAAATTCCAGATCTCTAAGTGTGAACCAGTGGCCCCACCCAAGATGAGAAAATTCAGGCAAGCCAATTAGAGGAGAGGCAGGTACCATCCCGCCTAATGATAATGTAGACTGCTTCCTAACAGTTCCAGAGCTTCCTTCTTCCCCTGACATTGAACTAAATCCTCTTTCATGATGATAAATTGAGCTGCACTGACTGATATTATCATGATCACTGGATTTGCTCGTGCCCAAATGAACTATCAACTTATCTGAATTCTTACCACTAGCCTTATCATGAACAGGAATAGATATACTTTCTACTTGATCATGAGAATTCTGCACCCCAACTTTGTCAACTTTGATATCTTTCGAGATGTGCGGTATTTGGGATGAAGAGTACTTGTCCACAGGCCTCCTAGACTTTCTCCGAAACATCACCCATATAGATAATATACAAAGAATCAGAACTATAAATGCACCAACACCTATCCCAATCAAAACCCACAGCCTCAAACCCAAAAGTGAAGTCTTCTTTGACATTTCCACTTTCAAACTGTTGGTTGACATGATTGAATGCTACAAGTCAATCCAAATTCTTCTGATAGTAGAATTAAGACATCCCCACCTGAGTGCAAGAATCTAGTTAAGTACTCCCATTACACACATCTGAGTATTGCAATTTAAAACCAACTTTCTCAGTTCTGGCAGTGAACCCCCACTATTGAAAAAAACCAAATCAACAAGTCAAAAAATCACTAATTGCAAGTTATCCAGCACCAAAAAGTAATGTGATAGTTTAAAACATTTAACAAATTGGAATCCATTTGCGTCAATGCCACCCCAATGCAGAAAAGGCACACTAAATTCACAGTTAATTGGAAAAAGATAGGAACTCTTCATTATCCCAAGCAATAATATAAAAAGGAAAAAGAAAACTTGTAAAGCATCGCTTATAATCCAAGCAAGACAAAAGGCAAATCCAACAACATGTGAATTGCCCAAAAAGTGTTTCTGAAAGACAAAGCATTTACCTTTGCGTTGATCTAAGTTACCCTCCTTGAGCTTCTTCCTTCAGCACCCACAGAAGCAACAAAGGGCCTTCTTTCTGAACCCCTAGAGACCTAATGAGCATAGATAACTGCAGGAATACCAGAACAAACACACAGAGCCCTACAAAACCCAGATGCAGCAAAAAGATGCAGTTGCAGAGAAATTAACCAGAGGGAATTGTGACCTCAAGTGGGTCAAAGTGAACTCAGGCTAAGATGATAAGGAAAAGAAATTGGAAGGCAATGCCGGACAAAAATCTCATCTTTAAGGGGAAAATCAGACACAGAGAGTGAGAGAGTAGGAATTGCAGGATTTTGGAGAAGAAAAAAGCAAAGGTGGGGAAAACGGTTGGTGGGTATTGCGCTTGAGGAGGATGATTGCGGGACCTAAGCAAGCTGGAAAGGAAGCTTGGTTTGTAATGGAGGAAACCAGAGAGAGAGAGAGAGAGAGAGAGAAACAGTAAAGGTAAAGCAAAAATGAAAATGAAAATGAAAATGAACAGGTGTGGCATTTATAGCTGGTAGCAAAAAGTGTATTGAATAAGCTGCTTGCAAAAGTAAAGTGAAGAGAGAGAAGGAGCAGAAGAAAAGATGAAATGGGGTTGTGGAGAGAGAGAGAGAGGGTCAACCTCAATCCAACCAAAACCAAATCTAGGCATACTTACCAAACTGTCCTACTTATGTCATGACCAAAAAAAATAATTGCAAATCTTAAAAATATTGCATCCTTTTTTTATTTTGGTTTTATGAAAGTATGTCTGCACACAGGTAATTATGAGATTCATTTTCTCGAGACTTAAATATTACATTAAGTAAATAAACATTTTTTAATAAATTATTTTCCATACAAACCGTTGAAAGAGATCGAATCTGATGCTTCCAAAGGCGAAAGGCCATGGGAAGGTAGTATTCATGATCCATGGGTTTTAGATTCGGAGACTGTATCCATGCTCAGTGACTAGTCTGCACTCTTTGGACTTTTCAAACTGAGCGAACTGAAACATTTTAATAGCTAAAGAAAGAGAAATCAACTGAGACCTTATTAGTAGCGGTGAACCATAACAAATTAAGGTTTTGACTAAATACTTAAGGAACGCAACTATTTACTAACTGTGCTAGACTCTTTTTGGTTTTCTAAGGTATCACACGGCCAACAATCATGAACATAATCCTTTAAGACTCGGAGATCACGCTAAATGAGTAGGTTTCTGCTAACAAAAATTTTTCCACTGTTAAAGGTATGAATTATATACTAAATGTTTAAGAAATTCAATTATGTACTTATTGTGCTAAATCTTGTTCTTGTTGGTATTGTGTTGGACTCTAATGGTCATTACATCACTCTATGTACCAGCACAATAGTATTGTTGTAATTTGACAGTGGAATTTAGGTTTAAGACACCCATATATGGCTGAAAGGTTACAGAAATTTTGACATTTTTTCATTAGCAGCTGGCGTACTCATTTATTCTGGCCTTTTGTTCTATTAGGAAACAGTTTAAGATTGTTTCTTTTATACTGAATGTGATGGCACTGCAACCTTTGCAGGCTTATCAATTAGAAAGATTTGTTTTTTTTTTTGGCAAGAATAAATTGCCAAGGTTGATGATTCATTTGCACATGAATTTAAATAAAAATAAAAAATAATAATACAAACAAGTCCTCTTGCTTTCAAGAAGGTAGCATAAACCAAATTTGAATGCTTGCACCTGTGATAGTGAAATTATAAAACCAATCTAATAATAATTATAACAAAAAGACAAGGCGGTTTGAGATCATTGATAATTAAAATTAATTATGTTGGTTTCCAGTGATTTGATTATGTTATTTTCAATTACTTTTTTTTTGTTTTTTAATTTCTAATGCGGATATAAACTCCATTGTCCCCGAATGATAGCTTAAATATTAAAAGTTAAGAATATATAGGTTGGAAAAGGGAAAGTTCAAGACCTATTCCCAAAATGAAAATTTAAATGTTTTTCAATGTCTCTAAAAAATATAAACTTCATCAAAGCAAATCCAAAAAAATGTACATTAGACAATAATAAATGAGATAAGCGGGGAAATCTTCAACCCAAGCTCAAAACAAAGATTAAAAAGCTTTCCTACCTAAAAAATCTAAATACTACATTAAAATTTAGTATATTATATATTAATTGAAACAACTTATAAATTGTAATCAATAAAAAAATTATCACAGAGCCACCATAATCGTGTTGTATTCGTATGATTGTATATTATTTTATGAATTTATTAGCTTTTAAGTACAAAAATAAAAATATTTAATCATACTTTACCTAATTATTATTTTATAATTAATTAAAATAAAAACGATTAGGTAAAATTGATATTGTTTAACAAATGATATATAAATAACAAGTTTTTATGCAAAAAACAAAATATTATAACGTTGATATGAGACAAAACTTATCCACTTTTTCCAAATATAATATATTTTAAATAAAATGGCAATTTATATTGTTTGTGACCAAATATTTATAAGATAATATAATATTATATAATATAATATTTTATACGCTATCGCACTAAATGCTATATAGTATTAAAATCTTATATTGTCAAACTTTATTCGATGTTCTAAATAAATTTGTATTCTCATTCTTAAATAATTTAAAAAGTTAAAGTTTTTTTTCCTGTACGTGTCAAACCGTTAGGGATATAGTGGGAATGCCCCCAACAAATAACATAAAGAACAAGTTGCAAATATTAGGTGTAGACATAAATATATTTTGTAATTACTCTCATGCATGTTTAAAATTCATTTTTCTTATCAACTAAAGCTATATAACCCAATGACCAACGGTCGTAGGAGTAGTTAATAGTAGTTGTTTGAACTCTTAGGTTATAACAAACTTAATAGAAATACCATTTCATCCTTTAATAGAACAGGGAGGGAAAGGGTGGAACCAACAAAATGCATCTTTCCTTGAAGTTTTTTAGAACATCTTACAAACTAATGCGTATGTGACTCTAGCAAATGATATGGAGTGCTTGGTAGGATCGGTTTCTCCCACATACTGTTTTATTTTCGTAGGGGTTCTTGAATCTCTTAAGGATATCCACCAACATGATATCCTTAGGAAAAATTATTTTGAATTTTGGGTCAAAAAATTCTAACTGTTTGACCAGAAATTCCGTCATGACAAGTTACATAGCTATGTTGAGGCTCTTCATCTTCTCTATGCTTATATGAAGCATGCACAAAAATTTATAAATCTTCAACGAGACGCTGCAATCGCTTAACAACATCTTCCAAAGCTCGAATATGGTTTTCAATTTCCTCTTCTTGTCGAGAAGGAACTTCCACCGATTTTCAGTGCAGCATTACATTAACTTTTTAATTTTCAAGGATGGAATCTTCTTGACAAGTTGCTTTCGTCGTTGTGTGTTCTGGTAGCGTGTATTTATCATGGCTATAGGAATTAATTTACAGAGTTCCAATAGATGAGCGTTGTTCTTCCTAGAATAAAATTAGGAAGTCCTCCTCGGTCTTTGAGATGGAGCGCGACCAAGTGTGCCTGAGAGTGTATGGCGGTGTTGCTAGTCCACAACGTAGGGGATACCTATAGAAAATACTTTGACGCTCAAGTCAGTGAGAGATCAAGAAGATAATTCCCGAGTCTTAGAAGAACTCAAAGATATACTAGAATGCATAACATGTTAAGTAAGTGAGCGATTACACCTGTATTTATATACTTGGGTCGCGTTGTTATTACCTCTGCAAGTTTATGGGAAGTCCATAGCAGGAGCTTCCGAGCGGATGGTCATCTTTGGGCTGCCTTGCTTTGCTCGTCGAATCTCGGCATTCATGGGGATGCTCGGACACTGATTGAGACGAGACGTTCCTTTACTAAGTCATCCAGCCCACATTTATGAAATTTGCTTACGAGCAAGTCCTTTAGGTCGGTCGCGATGCTATCGGGATTTTTGGCTTAGAAGCTAGTTGGAACAGGCGTCAATTGTGCTTTCATAATCTGAGCGAGGTAACTCTCTAAACAAGCATGATGGTGCTTGGCAGAGAGCACGATGGTCAACACATCAGTGCAGTGAATGCGCGACATGAGATGTACCTGTAAAAGACACTTTGAAGATGAAGAGAACTCAATATCGGAGAGAGAGAGAGAGAGAGAGAGAGAGAGAAGAGATAATCTCAAAGTCTATAAGAGCAATAAGAGTAAAATGAGTAGTTTGGATAGCTTACAATGTAATCAGACCTATTTATAAAGTCATTGATAAACTATATTGGACGTTTATCATTTTCAAGTCTGTCATTTATGTGACATTGAAGCTTCAACCTTACTTAAATTGACTTGACCATAATTATAACAACTTAATTTTATGTGTGATTGGTTGGTTAGAAGAATGGAAATCTTGTGTTTAGTCGTCTTGACCGACCAACTTAACAAACACTAGTCATGTGGTCATTTGGGTCAACCAAAATGGTGAGCTATTGATGATTTATTCAGACAACTAATTTCTCTTTTTATTTACATTTACTTTTATTTTCCATATCTTCTTCCTTTGATTATAATAATAAATAAAGTCTAGAAATCTTTTTGCACGCCCAATAAAATTATAAAAAAGGGGATGGGAGTTTTCCTTGTCAACTTATTATTGTTTCATGTGTGACCAAAAAGCTTAAGTAGGGTCCCATTTTTTTTTATGCCTGAATGTTTGTTTGACTGTGTTTACAGGATTTTGAATTCTAACGGTTTAAAGGGTTAATTTTATCAATACGGTTTGACTAAACCTAATCTTTTCAGGCTTCAGAAATAATTGTTAGTTTTGATTAAACAAATGCGCCTTTTCTGAGTATATATAATCATGGCTTTGAGGGCCAGAAAAAGCCTCCAATGGTGGAAGAAATAGAGACTTTGATTTGAAGCATAACTTTCCTTCTCTTTCTTAAAAATGATTACACTCTATCCAGATTAGTTAACACGAATCTAAACTTTTTCTACGCGCTAAATTTTGTTAGTGCAATGTCTCCTGCCCAAAATGTGAGGTACTATTCATAAAAAAGAAAATGTGTGAGGTACCCCATATATCTCAAAAGGATTTATTTCATGTGAAGAGGATAGAATAAATAAATGTTTTTTTGGAAATAAATGTTAATTAATCAACAGTTCAAATTTCAAGAATATACTACCTCCCATCTTTACTATAAAAACTAAATCTAAATTGGAGTTACAGTTTCCTTTTAAAAAATACAGTAATTTCAAAACATTGATATAAATTGAAAATAAAATTAATAATATTACTTACATTAATAACATTTCTTAAAGGAGCGTGGAGTAACTTAGTTCATATAAGAGCAATGCTATATAATATGACAAGAAATAGACATGAGTAAACTCTTATGTGCCATTAAGTATTACCCTTCTTGTAATAAAGAATTACGAGAGTATATACATAAACTATTTCTCATTGGAAATTAAGATATTTTTATTTGCATTTTCTCTAAAAGCGAAAACTCATTAAAATTAAAAATATATGTTGGTTAGAACTATTTTTTTTTTTTGAATGGCGGTTAGAACTATTGAAATCGAATTCAACAGTCAAACTCCTCAATCAACACGTGTTGCTTACTTCTATATGCTATTTTCCTAGTTAGTATACCATATTCTTTTGAGTATCTCTTCTACTACAATTTTTTTTTGGTAGATTCTACATATCAAGTCAATTATAATATTCAATCAAGTGAAAGGAAGAGAAAAAAAAAGTTCTATCAATTATAACAATCCATAATTTTTTCAATTTAAGATGACCAAGTTTTATTCCACACATAAGAATAAGAATAAAACTTAACACTAATAAGGAGGGGGAGACATACATATAAAACTTCTTATAGTTACTCATGTTATACTATATAAACCAAATTTTTTTACGAGTGTAAATTCATTGAGAAATCGTGACAATTTCTTCTAATATATGATTTTTTTAGATTCAAATATGTGTTATTACCTTTCCGGGCATAAAACCACATTTCATAAATAGTTAATTTTTTTATTTTAATTAAATTAAAAGTTTGCTTTGCACACCCATTGAAAAAAAAAATCAAACCTAAACTACATCATCAAAGGTCTGAAAAATACCAAACATGACATGAACTTTTGGGTATACTTTCCTTATTTTATTTGCCCTTCAAGGTGGTGTACTCCACATGCATCGTATGCACCTCACATGACCAAGGAAACTTTTTCCCACTTGGATAGTCTCAATATTTCTGGCATATATCCAAGCACATAGGTTTAGATTTCTTACCAATAATAATACCAGCCATAACTTCTTTTTCGGTTACTTTTTACATAGCTGATGCTGATCCACTGCCATTATTGGCATTTAAGAATGTATTGTAACATTACATAGTGGAGGATTAATGTCTCCTTGCTTCCTACCGGGACAGAAAAAAACAGTGAGCTAGAGTGCATATATTAAAGATTGAGAAACTTATAAAATGAAATGGTATAAAACTCTAGCTATATTCCCTTTTTGATTCTCTACAAAATTCCACATGCTGCCGCCACCTTGAACTTACCAAAATGTATAAATATATTGATATTGATGATATGATATGATAATTACACAAATATCAACATTGTGTTTTGGTGTATTCACTTTCAACTTTCTCTTCTATTCAATTTTTTTTTTTTCTTTTATCATATCAAACTTTATCAAATCAAACTTCTTTTCTAACTAGTCTGATCTGATTAACACCCCTAACTTCGAGCATGCTATTACACTTGGCTGAAACTAGTCCATTCAACGTTTTAGGATAACTTCTGACATCTCAATGCTGCTCAACCTCAAAAGTCTTGGCAGCATTGAACAAGAGCCTTATCTTTGGTGTCACCTATAGCTCTTATTTGGCATATTCGCAATCAGCATATTTTCTGAGAATGCCTCTTTTACATAATCTGACACATCATTAAGGCATGGGGTATGACTGAGAGAATGCAAGTATAGTATGCTTTTAATCTTCAAAGTTCCTTGCAACTTGGCCCTCTCCTCTCCTACATCACGTGCAAGAGGTTCCTTGGAACCCATATCCTGAAAGATGATAAAAAATTAACACATGATTCCCTTGGCCAGAGCAAGGGGTAAAATTCATCAGCTGTGTCTTATGTGACTTGAGAGTTGAGAGGCATCTTGGAGCCACACACTTAAAAAGGAAATGTTTTCTAACATATTCAGACACATTTTTACATACAATTCAAAATCGACTAAAAGATAAACTGCATCATAGGCTCCTTCCTCTCCCCAAGAGAAACTCGACCTGACACGTGTCAGCGCATGTCGGACCTTAGGAAACTAATGAAGTAGCATGCGAGTGAAGACGTAGCTCCATACCTCCAAACCCTGATAGATAGGGGAATGGGAGAGTGGTAAGTCAAGACCGATAGCTAAACTAGTCATGTAAATGATTTGATCAAGTCTTATCTAATTTGTCCTCTTGATCTCTCACTGCAATAACCTTTTTAATAGAGATATCAGGAAGTGAATAGGAGTAAGAGTGTCACATGTCACAAAGACCAGTCCTAGTAAACTACTAATATAAAACCACAGCATTCGGAAAAAAGAAGAAGGAACTTTCTCATGAAGTTGTTAAACATTCAAAGAGGCAATCAAAATCTGAATTGAGCCATGCAGAATTACACTGGTCCTAAATTACAAGTCATGTATCCACGACCTTGGCAATGAAGATTTGAATATTTGGTGGAGCAATATTTTCTCCCTTTTGCGCAGCTTGTTTACACCGTAGCCGCGAAAATTACCTAACTTAAATGCTTCTCTTCCTTCTTCCACAGCCCTTTTCCTTACTGCTGTCAATAAAGAAGAACCTTGAGGAGTTTCACTGTTTTCAGTTTCACATGCCACCTTTTCTGCTTCCCCTCCTCTTTCTTCAGGTTGACTCTTGGCAGTGTCTGGGTTGGTGCCTGTAGAAGCATCATGATCACTACTTCCCCACCATTTATTTGAAGTAGTTGATAAGCTTTCTGATGGGAACCCATATTTAAATTCATCCATTCCTGCTATTTCTTTGATCAACACTGTGTTGGGCAAATTCTGTGTACGCCCACTTTCAACGCTCTTGTTTCCTTGCTGATGTGATTTGTTCACCACCATACCACCTTGTGCTTTGGCCCTCTCATCATGTGCTTGTTGTAAAACACTGCGTTAAACATCAGATAAAAAATAGATCAGTCTATGAAGCACGAGGGTACTCCACCTTTTGAGACATACCTGTATATGCGGGTGCGCACTGCGCACCGTGTATGTACCTAAATTAGTTTCATTCCCCTTTAGATAGACAAAAAACCTTTAAAATAACCATTGTCCAATTATCCAACAAAGAAAGCCCTCCAAAATAACCATTGTCTGGTCTCAGAACCATAAAGAAGCCAATACAGCCCGCTTTAGCCCATTATAGAGGCAAACAACAAGAAACTATCCTTGAAATTCTTACATTCTTCTCCGACCACAGGTCAATAGAAATTAGATAATAACATAAATCTCACATCATCAGAAAAGCTTAGCTTCTTTATAGCACACACAACTTCTCAGATAACATATAAAAAAGTACTCCAATTTCTGTGGACAAAATCTAATTTCACAAAATAACAAGAAAAACCTACTTTAAAAATGTATAGTACCAGTAAGTGTAAAAATAAATGGCTGCTGGTTTTAAGAGTTTGGGAAATAAATCACATAAATAATAAGAGAGAGAACTACACATATAACATATCAAGGCAATATATTATGTTTTCCGTAAATAATTCTTAAAAATATGGAAATATTGAGGATCAACTTCTCATTCGCATACATACATCCATTGTTCTAGCCAAGGTTAAAACACTAGATCCACTAGCACAAAACCCTAGGAGAGCTAAGCAAATATGGTAATAAAATCTTCTGTCATAAATGAGTCAGAAAAAGGAAGAGTCCCTTCATTGAATGCATCATCCCTATTTATAGGGAAATCTGTCAAACCCTAGCTTTTCTAAAAAGGGGCCTTCTGGGCTTTCTAATCATTTGGCCCAGAAACCCGTACAAAAAATATCAATCACAAAAAGAGGGATGTTCCATGATTCCACGCGTCATTCTCTGCAGCACAGGCCCCATTGACGTATTCACTTGGGCGGTCAACCAGCCTCTTGTGTCATGCGTCCTACTCTGCTGCTTGCTTGATACTGGGGCGGGTAGGGCGACCCGCCCGACCCATCCATACATGCATCAAAAGTCATGTGACATCTCTTCTCCCTCTCCCTCTTTATGACCTTTGTTTGTTCCATACTCCAGAGACACCAAGTCATGCTCAATGCTTCTCTATATAAAGCACCCCTGGCTGTTTCAATAATAAGCATAATGATTGATTTCCTCAAATCGCAACAAGGTTATCGACTCAGGTTGCCTATGGCATCTCCCTACCCCTCCAGAAATAATTGAATAAATCCCTTCTTCATCACTTCCTTTTTGAAACAATAGGGATTGAAGTCCCCATCCTGCCACAACTTCTCCCCATTTTCTTATCCTTCCACACCCTTTAATTAGCCAAAACCATAAGACTTGGTTAAGTGGCCATGGATATCCAGATCCGAGCAGTGTTGGTGGATTACATTCTCACATTAATTTTTAGTTATAAATCTAATCTGGGTCATTAACTTTTATTGGATGATTATAATTAAATGTTCTCATATCTCACAATAATCAAGTTTTCTCATTTGACATGCTCTTTATACAGAAACACTCACGCAAAGAGTCACGCATAGAAACTAGGTGTCAAGCACAGGCATTTTTACAAAAGTGTCATCCCAGGCATTTATGCATACCTTTGAAAGATAGACCAAGTTGATGTTCATGGGGGCTAAATTATTAAAATCTGCCAAAGGACTTAGATTAGTTATTCCCTATTAGTTTGATTATCAGTAATTTGCTGAATAAAACCACTAGGTGCGCATAAGAGGCTTGAAATATGAAAATAAATTATAGAACATACTTGTTAGGTTACACACAAGTCTCATGATAAAGGAATGGTAACAAAGTTTACTGAAAGAATTAGAGCTGAGGGATAAATGGAAAACCTGGTTCCAACAAAGTAGTAAATTACAAGAATGAAAAAACTTCGAGAGGGTTTAAAGCTTACATTTTGCTGTTTCCAGTTCCACTTATCAAAACCATGGTCACAAAGTCCAGTTAGTTATGCAGCTTTTGAAACCCCACCTGCAGCATAAAGATTGATGATTAGAAATCATAAAATTTACATGATACTTTAAAAAACCAATAAATCCTACGTGCAGAAAGCAAGTAATAAAAAAAAAAGGATGGATGAACTCTCAGGTAAAACAAAAACCAATAAACCCCTTCCTTTCTTTTTCTTTACCAATTGTCTGAAGTCTGAACTTCTATCAGGTAAAATCACCCATGCTTATTTCAATTATTCACCACTCCCTAGCTAAGAAACACATCCACAAGAAAATTTATCTGATAATATTTTCTTAGTATTCAGATTCACATTCATCTCTTGATTCTCAAATTCTCTTCCCAGCTTTTCTGTTGCTAACGGGAAACACATTTCTGCTTGGATCCTCATTTTCCTTTCTCTTGTTAAACCAGCTGAATACTGAACTACTACATAGGAATTACCAATCGGAATGACAAAAAAAGGGGCATTGAAGTAAATTTAGTGGGTTTTTCTCCCTTTCAAGTTTTATCAGTAGAAAACTATAAACTCAAAAAAGGAGGTGGGAAAGGGTTTATGAAAAGGAAGGGAAAACAAATAACTGAAATATGGGTTAAAAGAGAAAAGTTTGCAATGACCCAGAAGCAGAAAACTTGGTAAGAACCCTTATGATTATGTGTAATGAAGTAAATACCCATAAGAAGAAAAGAAAAAAAAGACATTTTGAAGCAAAATGGAGCAAGAAGAGGAGTGAGGGTTTTGAGGATTACCTGAGACTCAGATTGATTGAATGTTCGTTCCTCAGACAAGCGTGTGTGCTAATTTCAGTTTCAGTTTCAATTTCAGGTTTCAAATTGAACAATGTCAAAGTGTTTTCGCGTGCGAAACTCAAACTGTGGAAGCATCAACCAAACTATGTACGGAAGCGAAGTGAGAAGGTTGGAAAGAATTAGATTAAATTTATTTGTTTCAAGAATTTCCCGGCAGTCATCAATAATAATATATATCCCAATTGTATTTAGAGAGGCGTACTCATATTTAATGGAGTCTCCAAACCTAAAAAAATTAGTTTCATAGTTTTCGGTACTAAAAATATTTTAGTAAAATCAAAAAATATATATCCGATTATCATAAAAAAAAACATTAGATTAAAATTTTGAAACACAAAGTTCAGCGATTAATTAATAAAATGTTTTTTTTTCTTATGGAAGAGATCAAAGTTTCCAAAACTGAATCGGTCATTGAATCAGTTGAGGCACCGGTTAAAGGTTCAATAGTTAGATCATGGTCGAACAGGTAATAATCAAATAATACTTTTTAAATATATATAATCATATATATAACAAAAATTATGCACAATATATAGATTTTTAACCTTCAGTAGACAAGAAAATAAAAAATTTAACCTATATAGATTTTTAACATTCAGTTTTATAAACATAGTGCATCATAGTAAGATGATTCTTCGTACATGGAATCGTAGTCTAGAAAAAAATAATAAAGTGCATAAACTAGTTTAGAATTGTTTTACCGGTTTTCAACAAATTGGCATGCAGTCTACATTTGGTTATGGGAGAGGACCGAATCGGCCAAGGTCCCAATTTCGGTCCGGTTCTTCCAATAATGAAAAAGGTGCTTCATGATTCTCTATCCAATTTAATTTGTTTTTTTTTGTTACAAAAGGAATGAAAGAAAACAACAAAAGAAACGAACTAAGTTACCGCATCTTTACACAAGAGCGAAATCACAAAGGAAGGAGGCTCCTTCCAAATACGCATCGGACACCCTGTCTTAGAAGCTTCTCTCGCTAACGCATCCGTCACAGCATTTCTATCTCGCATAACATATGAGAATTGAACATTCCAGTCCTCAGCCAACATTGTCCGAATAGAAGCAATAATATTCCGTTGCCAATAAGTTCGCGTGTCTCTGTTCTAGCTCAGAAGCTCCACAATATCCTTACAATCTATGTAGCAGACAATTTCTCGGAAACCCAAATTCCAGACAAACTTCAAACCAGTTCGAAGCGCCAGAAGCTCCGCATGAAAAGCACAACCAGCCCCATAAGAACAAGCAAACCCCGATAGCCATCGGCCAGTGGAGTCCCTTACCACACCGCCACCACCCATTTGATCTGGCCCATAAATCCAACTGCCATCCGTATGAAGATGGATCCAATTCGGTCCTTTAACAAACATGGATTCTCGAGGAGTTGGTGTTATCTTCCCCCACCTCATAAATTCATTCACCGTTATCAAAATCTGTCGCCAAACCAACTGAACAGGCCACGAGTGTGGATCAAAAACCACACTATTCCGCCAACGCCAGATACACCAGAGAATGGCAATCGCAAATGCCTGCTGAGGTCCCTGGAGGAGGTGTCGAAACCAATCATGGAAGGAGTACGCCGCAGGTGGGATTGGCAGCAAGCTTCGAAAGTGGCTCCATATCAAACGTGAATCACGCAAGAGATGTTCAACATCCTCATCCTGCTCGCCGCACCGAGGACAAGTTGCGGTCAAACTCAAATGACATTGGCGCCTCTTCAAATTTGTCGGGAGAGCGCTGCGACCTACCAGCCAAAGGAAAAATCGAACCTTCTCCGGAGCCTGAGAAGTCCAGATCACCTTCCAGTCATGAGAGCTCTGCTAGTCATTGCGCTGTAGCATGTAGGATGCTGAGGCTGTGGAATAAACTCCTGAATTAGTTTCTGACACAAATTCTGGTCATTGTTCGAATCAACGTTAGCAGAAGAATTATGGTAAAATGTAATTCTAATTGTTTATTGAACATTGGAATTAATCTAGTTATGATAAAATAGTAAAAGGAAAAACTATATTCACCCCTCTCCCCTAACAATATCGTCCCCTGCCTTATGTACAACTGCCCACACATTTGTGTCCTCTAGAGGTGCTCCACGTTCTAACAAAGCAGTCACCTTTAGTTTTGACCAATCTACAATAGCAAATTAATGGAAATATGTTAACAGATTAAAACAAGAACTCGCGAACTAGAATGTAGTAAATCAATGCTAGTCAAACATAAAAGTACTGCAATATACTCCCTCCGTTCCAAATTATAGGGTCCTTTTCAGACAATCACGCCTATTAAGAAAACATGTAATAAGCTAATTAATATGTTGGTTTTGTTATTTTTTATACAAATCTTCCAAATATGCCCCTATTTAAAAAAATCTGGAAATTGTTAATGTAAGTATTGGATATAACAAAAGTTGGTTGGGAATAAGAAAAAAGTAATTAGTAGAAGTGGTAATTAAAGTTTTGGAATTTAAAATATAATGAATGCAAGGGGTAAAAAAGGAAAAACTTATTTTTCTTTTCCTGAAATCTAGAAGGGGTCTTATAATTTGGGACACCGAATTTGTCTCTAAAGGGTCTTATAATTTGGGACGGAGGGTGTAGTTTGTAGAAGCTAATTAACTGACTACCGTAAATTAGAATGCAATAATTTTATTTAGTTGCATTAATCTACCGCATTTTAGTTCATAGAATATACTAAGTTATAATATAGCGCAAACTAGAATGTAGAAGCTTAATAATGCAACTAAATAAAACTAGCACTCAAATATGCGGTAGTCAGTTAAGAAATTTCTGCAAACTAGAATGTGGTACCTTTATCTAGCCTGAAAAAGTGTAAACTACCACATTCTAGTCTGCCGAAGCTAGTTATGTCCACCACATTCTAGAATGTCGTATGACATGTTATCTGATTTTAAAAATCAGGTACCACTACTCTATGCGTTAAGTAATTTTGAATGATTTACGAGTAAAACTCATCTGAAGGCTGTTAGTTTTAAGAGAATTATGATACTTTACATTCCACTTAGTTTTTTTTCCTGTATCTTTCTATTGTTTTCATCACATCAGCATTATATCACTTATTTCTCTCTCATTTCTTTCTTTTCTATCAAGGTGGAATGTGTTGTTCAAGTGTGAACAAACTCTTATTGGTTTTGAGAGACTACAGCCGCAGAAAATTACTTTTGTGGATTTGGAGATGTTAAGACAGATTAAAATATAAAGAATATAACAGAACACTACTTCTCCTCCAAGATTTATAATTGTCTTACAAAATTTCATTTATGACAACAATACACAAGTTTTAGGGATTAGGAAAAGAGTGTTATTACTCCAGAAATTCAAACCATGTCTCTTTTCTAGTTTATCTAATTTGGAAAAAAAAAAAGACTCCTTAACAGAAAAACACTAATTAAGAAAGCTAATATTGTCACATACGAAAGAAAAGATTTTCTTTTGTTCATTTTTTAAAACAAAAGAAAAAAAGAGAACATACTAAAATAGGTGATTTCAACCAGTCACTTAAAGATATGGCATTTTTCTCTTTTAAAAATGTACAACTGAATGTAAACTAGTAACTTTAAACATAATATCTAAGAAAACATTAATGAATGGCTTGAATCAAATTAAATTCTTTGAGTTGCACAAAAAAATATTAAATTCTATGAGTTATAATGATTTTGCCCCCTGAACTCCTTTTCTATTGTAAAATGAATAAATAAATAAACCTCACCCACCCCTTTACAGTGCTGATATACATGACATTTTAGAATGCAAGAGAATTGTCCTGCTTCTAGCCATTGCCTTGATTTTGGATATTCTTGTGTCATTCCTGTTCTCAGCCAGTACAACTTTGTTTACAAACGAAAAGGGAATCGTTCAAAACTCCCAAAATTTTCTGATAAGTGGAAGGTCTATTTCTCCTAAAACAGAAAACTTTCAATTCCTGCCAAAAGTTGTATAGGGAATCAGTGAGGAAAGGAAAAATTGTTGCATTCTTTAAAGCATGATGACAAAAAATAAATGTTTATGTCTAGCAAATGCAAGGTTACCTAAGGAATCAAAGAATATGTCATTCAGTTTTATTAAATTTGTCCTTCTTTCCAGCAAGAATCATTGAAATCTGGAGCCCTCTACTGAATGCTTGATTGAACAGCAACCGGGTTTGGAACTCTGACACAAACGGGAACCATGACAAAACGGCTATCGGCATGAAGATTATTAGTCCCATTGTATATTCATATGCTCTGGAGAGTTCTTTCACTGAATTCCATAGTTTAGCTCCCTTTAAGAGTCCCCTGCATGTTTGTGCAATCTTTGATTGCAAAAGGAAAAAAGTAACATCAGTGGTTTTGGTTGAATGAAGTATTTACATGGAAAGTGCCTGCAATTTTAGGATGCTGTAGAAGTCGAATATATAGCAAAATTTCTTCAATCTGCATAAGACATGTTAGACAAAGAGAGGAAAGAAAATTGTTCTTGACTAGTGCTTCTGTAAGATGCAGATGATTTAACTAACCAAAATAATGGCCCATCCAGAAGGCATGAAGGCAAGAATGGCAGCAAGCAAATCTGATACCGTGAGAGCGCATACCACGAACAATACAGTCATGACTGACAAGAAGCCGAGAAAGAGAAGTGCCTTGAGAATACGAAACATTAGCTGAAAGTCGGTGCCGAATCTTCTTCTACCCATGGAAACCATCTGTAGAAATTCATACAAACAAAACAAGACAACTGATTAGGCATAAATTGATGCAAATATCAATGGTGCAGTAGAAAGTCACTCTTGATCCCCTGGTAGCATTTACATACCTTCAAGACAATAAGGACTATTACCAAAACTCCCCAAGAAAGTGCAAATACCTACAAGGAAAAACTTATGGTCGTAAGATGGTGCCATGAAACTTGCAACCATTAATAGGGTTGGTGAACATAGAAGTGAGTTGCTACTCTACCAGAATATTTTTGCTACGATGAGTAATATTCAGCTGATAGACAATTCCATACTGGTAGATAAAGAAGCGAAATGCAAGAATGATCTCAAGTATTTTCCCCCTGATATTTGAGTATTTCAGGTGCTCATTTTCTTCATCCCACCAAGATTCCCAGCTTTTCTCAGACGGGATACCAATACCACCACGATTCCCCATCCACCGCTTCCAATCTGTCCAATCATCCACTGTTTTTTGCCAATCAAAACCAGAAGGATTGAACAAGAAAGGAGCAAACAACCAGGAAATAGCCAAAAACCACATTGACATTGTGACGAAGAAAAAAAGACTTGAGCTCCGGTAAGATCGCCCGTAGACTTCATAAACAATCAACAGTAAAAGTATCTCCACACCCTTCACGAAGTGACTTCGTGAGTACATCCTGTAGTTGTCAGCAAACTTTGCATGGAAGACAACAAACCCACGGCCAGTTGATCTATATTTAGAGCCTCCATGCAAGAGTGTTCTTCCATAATAATGAGCTTTGGTTCCAAGTTGGAAAGTAAAGAACACAGAGGCTAGCTGCAGCTGCATGATGATAAAATCACCCAACGCAGTGCGAAATCCCTTCTCCAAGCCAATTTCCATAACCATGGGCAGCACCAGCAGTATGCCTAATTGAGCAACAGACTGGGTTGCCAAGGCCTGTTCAAGGGCTTTGTTCTGATGTAAGATTGAATTTTGAAGAATACTTCTCTCAACTCCACTCAATACCATATATACACGTCCATATAAGAACACATAGACTGTAATCACTGTTATCTGAAAAATTCATAACATCCAAATACTGGTGTTAGTGGATCATATGCAGTTGTCTAGTCATAACTGTGATTGTATAGTACTTTTTACGTTTCAAATATTCATTATATTTATATAGTCATGTTGAAGAAACCCATAGGGTTCTGAAGAAAATAGAGAACAGATAAATCTCTCATGATCTGAAAATAGTTTGTTATTCAAGGTGATGAATGCAGTTACGTAGTGTGCCTTATATAGACAATCATAGCTGAAACAGAATAGTGAGCAGGCCTAACAGAATGCCAGCTCAGCACTAGACTAACACTAACAAAGTATACCAGCTATCTCTGACTATCACAGAGACTATAACAATAGCAGTCCTCACTTATCTCTAACACATATAAACCAGCCAACTCAGGCTATTTAATTGTTAAAGATATCCTTAAAATTTAGGATTTTGTTTCATACCTAATACCAGGTTAAGCAATGTGATTTTGATAGATGATATGCTTTTTATCTAGCCTCCATTTTCAATTTCAACAAGTCAACACCGTCTTACATAAGCCTAAACTAAACTAAATGAATCATATGTATCAAATAAATACTGGAAAAAGATGTCTTTGTTTCATATTGTAGCAGGTGTCTAGACACCTAAGAGAAGTGCTTGAATTAAGTCTTACAGGAAAATCCATTTCATGAAAAATTGCAATTAGATTTCTATGCTCATATCCTTCCCTTATCCTGTTTCATTTAAAACATTTTAAGTAGTAGGCTTTTCTTCAACAATAATTAACGTATCTCAGATCACAGCAGAATCCATTCGCAAGTCATATATTAAGATGATTTCTATTATTTTTATTTTATGTTGTTGTGAAACTAGGCAGTGATGTAACGAAAGCCGTTTCCTATATTGGCCATATACTCGAACTATGCGAAGTAGATTCCGATAATGTGCTATTAGTAATATTTATCAACTATCAAGACAAGATAAAAAGGAGGCTTGATTAATTACCATGCTACTGAAATAGAAACCAACTGTTGTGAAGTAGAATGACAACATCCGGAAGAAGTCAAATCGTCGTCCAAGACGATAAACATCACGGCTAAGTGTTTGTTCTCCATTTCCATTTGCAACCTTAGCCTCAAACAGTGAAACCTGATTCAGGCCCACATCACGCCCCTTACCTACTTGTATGTACTCATGATGTGTGATAAATCCTTGTCGTAGAGTTGAATTGTACCCTAAGGATGTTAAGCACAATTAGTAAAACATTTCCATCCATCAGATAGACATTTCTGCTCAAACTTTAAGTACCTCCATATATATCCTCGCTTAAGTTGATAATTTTTGATGCTTTGCTTATGCCACCTCTTGTTATGTGGAAGATTCTGTCAAATATATCAGGATGACCATAATGAAATCGGACCCTGCAAATTCAGGAATATAGATTACTTAACTGAAGTAAGCAAAAAAGTTTACTGTGCAAGGAATAAAACAAGGAATATCCTATTGATGAATCAGAATGTTTTCTTTATTTCGTATTTTCTGTAAGGCTATTCGTACTTATAACTACTAGTCCCCATTATATTCAGATGGCCAAATGTAAGAAACAAAATAGACAGTAGGGTAAAAATGAACTAAGTGTGAAAATAGGATGAAAAAAACAAGGGATTTATAATAATAACTTAAATGTGGTATCAAATTTTAAAGCTAATAGAGTATATACTGTATAGTTACTGTAACAGCTGTAATGCATGTGCACTACTTAGTTATCTGTTATATGTGTTAGTTGACAGTTGCAACAACTGTTGCAACACATTAGAATTCTATTAGCTAGTTATGAATACCTGTATCCTCTCTGATTCAAATCAGAAATACAGGCACTACCATTTTCTCTCATCTTCTGAATTTTACTGAAAGCAGTTCAGGACAAACCAATTGAGACTAACCTTAAAGGATTTGCCAAAATTCGTTGGCCAATGGTCACAAAGCTGGTCTCCTGGTTTGACATAAACCAAGCAAGTGATGAAACACTGCAAAACAATTAGCATTTAAATAACTGGCTCCATTTCAAGTTTGATGACAAAATATATATCTTCTTGGTCATGAAATAAATTATTATATAAATACTAGATATTGTAACAAGGCAGACCTTCCAGTAAATATATGCTCCCTTAGACCCAATATGGTGGGTTTTTGTTGCCCTCTATAACTTTTCAGGAATTCTTGCAATACATTTCTCATTTTGAAAGCCTCTTCATAGTAATTATCCTTCACAAAATGTAAGTTAAGAGCAATTTATTGCACAGAAAGTATTGCTTATTAAGATAATTGAAGTGGAATGAAAAGTTACCTGATTCATGTCTATGGTCTGCAAGGCTTCTCCACGAGTGAATATAATTGCATGATTTTGGTTTTCAGGTTTCCCTTCACCAATTTCTGTTGGAGGACCAGGAAGCTTGATCCGATATATTTCCTATTAATGTAACATGGAATCATTAGTATCAAAATCCGAAATCAACTAAACCAAATTGAGCAACCTAATCCAAACTGATGTTTTGTTTTGCATATTTGTTTGGTGCATTTCAAGCTAAACCCAATCTAATGATACTAAACTACTTCACTATCTAGTTACGAAAACTAATAATACAGAGTAAAGAACTCCTTGAGTTTATATCATGAAATTAGCTGTACAATACAATCCTTCTATTTTTCATCCTAATAATACAGAGTAAAGAACTCATTGAGTTTATATCATGTTATGTATTACTCTTGGGTAAATAAGAGGTAAATTGTTCCTTTCTTTATATTTAGACTTCTGCTTATTGTTACAACTAGATATTTGTAAAGAATTGTTCTCCTTACCTCATCATACTTCTCTCCTCCTTTGACAAGAACAGAGTAATAAACTTTCTTTCCACCCTTTGTGTCTTCTGTTACATCAATGTAAGCAACACGAAGGGCTGGATATCTGCATGGAATGTTCAATTTTTCCATTGTCAATCCCATTTTTAGTTTAAAATATACAAGGACCTTACAACAGTGCAGCGAATTGGTTGTATTCACTCACGTTAACATCAGATTGAGAATATTAGTATAGTGGTTTCTCTCACTAGGATTTTTTGACTTTTTCTGAGAACCATACAACTGACAAGAAACAACATAGGTGAACTTTAAATCAGCCAGAGCTTGTGCTTGTTCAGGAAGCCTCTTATCTTTTTCAGCGAAATCCACTGTCCGGTAGGCTTCAGAGATAGCTGCGTGAGACACAGTGTATAGTTCATTCGTAAATGAATGGTTTCTGCTAAATCTTGGGATTTAAATTTGAAACAAAAGCATGTAAAATAAAGAACTAACCATTGTCTCCGTTATATTCCATCATGCACTGAAGGGTCAAAGCTTCCCAGTAGTACATCATTCCTCTCACTAGAGGGGAAAAACAAACAGAAAAAGATGAAAAATAACATTTAAATTAGAATATATACACAAATCTAGCAAGACAAATATTATACACTATGATCAAGACCTGTTCGATAGAGTGTCTGCCCTCTGTAAGATGCCCACTGACAAATTAAATCCTCCAAATTTTCTTCAAGATTCTCACTGTTTACACGCTCATGGAGATTGGCCCATTCATCTGCAGTGCATTAGTGTACGACAGTAAAATGAGTGCACATGGGCTGAAGAGGGGCACAAATGATAGCTAAGCATATAAAAGCAATACTCACCAGGATATATCTTCGTCAGGTAGAATAAAATTGTTATTCCATCTTCATTTTCCTTGTTGATTTCATCAGTAGAATATAGAACGATTTCTTTGTAATATGGTGTAAGAACACTGAAGCGAAACTCAGAGAAGTTACACATCGAGATAGCATGAGGTAAAATTTTCAAAATATTAACATTTATGTTAGAATATACAGTCAAGTACATTTATGTTGATTAGATTAGACTAATCAATGACTGAACATTTTCTTTGTAAACGGTGTTAGAACACTGACGCAAAACTCCTAGAAGTAACTCATCTTGGTCATAAAATTGTTAAAATAATAAAATTTATGTTAGAATGTAAAGTCGAGTATATTTATGTTGATGACATTAGAGTAATCACGTACCGATTATTAGCCAAGAGATTAGTTTTTGTCAGCTTAGATTATTCTAACTGATAGAGATTAGGCAAGAGATTAGTAATTGGCATGTAGTATTAGAGCCTGTATGACTAAGTGGTTAAGAGTTCCACTGTTGTTGCTAGCATTCTACTAATATAATGTTAAATTTCAACATACGGTTGAGTAGACCAATGAATTTGTTGACATTTCAAGCTCAAAAGGATTTTTGTGTGAAGAAGGACATTAGGTATACTAATTCAAGGGTTAGCCCTTGACAATATTCAACATTCATTCTTGTTTTGTTTTTTTACCCTTTCCTCTCAATAAATTAATCTATCACAATGACTAACCTGAAGGACAACATGTCCCGAACTTTGGGAGCCACTGGCATATTCATAAATAAGGAGTTTGCAAAGAATGTAATACGGCGGCGGGCTTCCAGATTTTGGGGCACATTCATGGCTGATTCCTTGACAGTTAAAAGCAAATGAAGCCTAGTAACCTACAGAGAAGAAACAGAGACTAATAAGTACAAGCACACTCAAAAAGAAAAATATAATGTATTTGCTGGAGTTAGTTGTCAATACTACCTTCTCCATCACTGCTTTCTTGTGTGTAAAAGAAGTGTCAATGTTAACAAACCTCTGCCCTTTCTCTACAATATAATGTTGGGGTGTTTGCAGAACTCTGCAGAAAGCAGAACCAAGCTAATGTCATTAAGCATCACTTATAAAATTATTATAGGGTTAAACATATCATACATCAATATCCCACTCAATATTTCAAACGTACACATGGCCTTCAACCATAACATCCTGTATGATAATTTCTACAATATCCTGCAGGACATTGACTATCTGGGACTCGAGTTTGCCATCTTCAAATCGCTGCCATTGGACAGGAAAGAAGGTTTATATGATCAGAATAATTCGTCTACCAAGAATAAATTGACATATACTGAGTAAAAGGGGAGAACGAACGAATGATGGAGAAATGTTACCAATAGAGATAAGAATTTCTCCAACTTCTCACTGAGTGAAGGCAAGCCACTTGTCTTGAATTCCTTGACAAATCTTTCTTCTTCAATGCAATCTTCCACTTTATTGCATATAAGCTTTATAATCCTGTCTCATACATGGAGAAAACCCAACAATCATTAGGATTCCAATAAGAAGAAAATTAAATGAGTGAGTCGAGGCTATGTCTCTTACTGCCTATCTTGTTCATCTCGCAGAAGGTTCAGTATGATCTCCTTGAGAATCTCATAACATTCAACAACTGCTGAATACATATATCCATCATTCCTAATCTTTTTAAACAAATCTGCATCGTCGTCCTTCTTATAATCTTTTGCCATGTCAACAGCTATAGGAATCTATCATATATTGAAGTGATTTAGAAAGAAAGCAAAAAGAAGTCATGCAATTATAATAAACTTTTGGACTTACGGAACTACTCTAATGACATACCTTGCTAGCAAGCAAGAATGGAGGCCACTGAATGACAGAAACATCAATTGAACTGTATGGAACAAGAAGCAAATCTCTATCCCTGGACAATTAATAGTCAAGATATACAATCAGAAGCTTGAAATCAGGTATCTGAGAAACTTATTACTGATGAGTCAGGCAAGCAGCAGTTTAAACCTGTTACTGATGAGGTCTTCCTCTCTCATAGAATTTATAAACTTATTCCAAACCTGAGAGAAGTATGCAATATTATACCGCTCATATGAATCATCCTGCCACAGAAACTCTGTTTGTAAGTCTAAGGAAGAATATGTAGCATCTATGTAGTGTAGTTATATAATTTCACCATGAACAAGTACTGTATTTTGAATCATGAAATGCAGTACCTCGCCCTCCTTTATATTTGTGCTGTTTCCTCCAGTCCAAAAGCGCTCACTGAAAGCTAGTGGTACAGATTGAAATCTGGAGCGGAGCATTCCAAGCGTTCTTATCTAAGAGATGCAATGTTTAAGGAATAATAAACAGAAAAGGATAATACCGTCAATATGAAATTAGTATTATCATTATCACAAGCAAAAAGTCAAATCTGTTGAAAAGAAAATCATGTAAGGATGAGTTCTATGAGATAATTTTATTAGAATTTGAGAGGACTAACTCAACCCACAAGCTAGCTCAAGAGATGAGGATTGTCTTCCCATATATAAGAGTTATCTTGGCCATATTTCTAGTTAATGTGGTACTTCTCTACAAGTTTAATATCAAAAATAGCAATTTTTTTTTGTTAGAGAGTGAGCCACGACACAACAGTAACGTTGCTGCCATGTGACTTTGCAGTCATAGGTTCGAGCCGTGGAATCAGCCTCTCGCAAAATGCAGGGTAAGGCTGCCTACATAGATCCACAAAGTGGGTCCGGCCCCTCCTTGGACCTCGCGCATAGCGGGAGCTTTATAGCACCAAGTTTACCCTTTATAGCAATTTTTTCTTGTCGAATGTCGATTGAAGAAATTTCATACGAAAAGGGAAATTATAGGTTCAATATAATTTATCGCAATAAATTTGCAACTTACCTCACCCAAATGGCTGAAGGCACCAATAATCCCACCAAATAATGTGGCATAAATGGCATACCATATTTGAGTATCCATAAAATAAACCTATATTAATGAAACATTTAAGAATGGTATGAAATAAGGCACAAAAATGTGAAAGCCAAAGCAATGCAACAAGATAAAGTTTGTCACTCCAAATTCCTATTCTACTTAACTCACCAGGATGATTGGAGCCCATATTGCAATGACAACAGACATATTGTGAATCTCTGAAACAATTATAGAATGTCAGTACAAACTATGTATACTATTACTAACAGAATAGGCAGTACAGACAGTGAGAAGGGGCATAAAAATGTTACCATTTTCTGGAAAGAATTCATGCCACTGGTAGTTATCTATATGCATTCCCATGATTATTTTTGTGGGTCCAACAAGGGGCGATATCTATTGAAAGATTAGACCAGAGAAATAAATCTAATGAATTACAATTTAAAAAATATGTGGTGAGTTTCATGCAATCATAACTTCAGACAAATACTGAAAACACATAAAACATGATTGCAAGAATTCGACACTTCATTTATTAGGGAATTGATTCCATGATGTTTTTATTTTCTGCACAAACTTACAGTGGAGAGAGAGAGAGAGAAAAGAGAGGCATAGAGATGCTGAAACAGAACATTGTACCTACTCTCTAGTTGTGGGGTGGAATGTAGTTGAACACCCTTGACTATGCAACAATTTCTCAACGTGTGACCCGATTACCCGACTCAATTCATTATGTTCTCAATCGAGTTGTTTGGTTCGAGTTTAGCATTGAAAAATGCATAACCCAACAACCTGATCCAACCCATCCTCATTGCTTAGTTTGGATTTTCTTTCATGCAAGCTGACCCCAATTTTGATTAACCCCAACAGCTTCACATCAATTCAGAATTTTTTTTCATATTCAATGGAAATCATTCCATATTTGTCCACGTTCATGAACATATTAAGAGAATTTTTGTTACACACACCATCAAATATCAATCACCGAGCAAAAAGTGGGAATTTTTAATATTCAACAACATCAACTCAACAATTGACCACACAATTATATGCACACATGAGACATATCTAGATAAAGCTTAATAGGTGAAAGGACCCAATCTTGACTTAACTATACATGGATGGACTATTTATTCCTTTCATGAGAGCATGCTCTCACCTTTACGCTCCCTCCACACACAAACACATGCTCTATCCTAATATGCTTCCCACACAAACACAAACATATAGTCACGCTATCACATACATGCATTTTAAATTTTTAATGTCAGCAAGCTACTGAACTCAGCTATGTAACTTAACAATAATTAAAGAAAACCAGTTAATACAGATAATACCTCCACATAGTAACTGAATGCTAACTTGCTAATTAGCAGCATGATCCAGAAGAGGGTGTACCTGCCATAACAAAGTGTATTTTAAAGCCAAAATATATAGAGAGAGGAACTTAGTAATAATAGCAGCATATATGTGCCGACTACACAATGCACAATCCTTAGTCTGATCCCACTGGAAGAAGAATACCCAAAAACTGATCTGTTATTTCTAAAACCTATTGGCTGAAAACTTTTATAAATTATATGAAGAAAACATTAACAGGTAGTCGGTGGATATAATTTTCAGTGTCTTTAACTTGGAGAGTGAGTGAGCATTTGGATTAGCTTGACTTTTTGAATCAAAATAACATTTTTACAGCAGCTTCCTAAGTGAGCTTTTGAAGGGGGAAAAAAAGCACTTCCTTTTAAAAAAGGGCCCAAACATACTATATATTATATCTTAAAAAACATATAATAAGTTATTTTGATACAAAAAAGTGAAAAACAATTCAAATCTCACATAGTCACGCTTACAAATATGGTTGAACACGGTTGAAGCAAAAGGAGCCAACTAAAAGTAAAACATGGTTGAAGCAAAAGGAAAGTTTCCCCTTGAAATTCCCAACAAAAGCCTCCTTCCCCACCCTCCCATTTACCATAAGAAACTGATACTGAAAGGAAACTGATAATTTCTCACTTACCTCAGCAGTGATAACATGCTCTCATGCATGCCCCTGCCTACATACAACTTTGGCTGCAGTATAGTCAATGTTAGACAAAGAACACCCAAGATAAATTTCAATTAGAAAGAGATGCAACGAAAAATAAACCAAGAATCTGGATACAGGTGTTTCAGTCAAAAAAACATAAATGCTTGTGTTGCTGACCTGAGCCCACCACATTATAAGGGTAATGATTCGCATATTTGAGCGCTCCAATGTTCTCCGTAAAGGTGGAAGAAAAAATAGCATCACAGCCACTATGTTTGGTAACATGTATAGCACGACAACATAGGTATAAAGTGACTGGCCCCCCCAATCCCCAGCCCAACTGGTGACAAACTTTATAAGCCCTGATGGGTTCTGTAGAGAACTAGAATAACTGACCGGCAAAACAACAACCCAAACAGCTCCCACCACAAATTTCAGAAAATACCGAAGCAACTGAGTGAATTTCATATTCCTCAAAGCATTCCAGGTAAGAATAATATCGATAGTTACTGAAAATACAAGGGTAAAATGTTAGTAAATGTCCAAAGTAATTGGTGCTATATAAATAATAAAGCTACTTTCATTTTCGAATTTTTTTTTTTGTTTATCAAGGAACTGAATATCCTCCAAAAAGAAGATGAGAAGCTTTTTTTGGCAAATCTTTCTATTTTGGGGTTTGAATTTGCATGTAAAGAAAAATAGCTAACTTGATAGAGGTATACAGATACAGCAATGGAGACAAAAAAAATCTAAGATTGATAGGGAGTGAGAAGAGCTGTTAGAGTTAGCAGGAACAAATACGCAAATATAGATTCCTTATAGTTTCTTTGTCCCCAAGAAATTATTAACTCTTTTCCCTATAGATATTTGATATCCTTGACATCACCTACTCTGTCCAAATAAACCATAAACCTAAATTTTGTAGCGCAGTGAGATTGAGGATATTTTATCCTCCATCTTCTTTTCTCTCCTTTAAATAAATCTTTTGATATAAGTAGATACAACATAAAGCTTATGCAAATAGGAACCTGAGTACCTTGAAGAAAATTGAGAAAAGCATATGTAATAAATATAGTTGTGACATCTCTGAAGACATTTGCATCAGTAAGAACTCCAACAGGTCCCAAGGAACTCCATGCAATAATAATCATTGCCTGTAAACCAAGACTTCGTATATGAAAGAAATTTTGCATGGTGAAGTTCCAAAACTTAACCCCATATAGGTATCCAGGTAAAAACAACATAAAGAACATACCAAAAGTTTGAGAGTTAAGATTACCTGTAAAGCCAATATAAAGAATATCCACATTCGATCAAAGCTCCTATACAGATGCAAAAATGTACGAACTTCAACAAAATTTGTTTTGGCCTTCTTCTTCCCAGATGCAGTGCTGGCATTGCTAGGGGCCTGACATTGACATGTACTTTAATAAAGGTCTCTAACAAAGTAGTGTTGTGCATATAACCATCGAGTCTTTAAATACATAGTAAAGCATGGAGCCATTCTACATGATAGAATGCATTCTCCTTATGTTTTTACCAACACCATAAGTGAGATCCCACAACTCCTTGCCCCTTTTTTTGGATAAAAAAACCCAACTTAGAATAAAAGATAAAAGATAAAAGATAAAAGTACCAAAGTTTGGAGGATAAGAAATCCTTAATAAAGACAATATACGAATAACCCAGACAAAGAAAGGAAACTCATAAAAAACTAGTCAATGTAAAAGAGCTGTCTGATCCCTTCACTATCAGAAATACTAAAACCTTTAGAATGTTCACGTGCAAAATTCCAATGAGAAATCATGAAATAATTCTATCCCTTAACAAATTCAGAGGTGAGCAAACATCCGTGAACATGCATGTATTCCTTTCCATTCACCCAAAGCACAAGATTTTAATTTCCTTCTTACCAAACCAATGGAAACAAATTTGAGAAACTAATCCAAGAAATTAGGACCCATATGGGTAGAAACTTTAGTACTCATACTCTTACTCTCTAGGTATCTACAAACCCAGACCTGGACCCATTACATGTATTTTAGTTAACTTGAATGCAGTCTCTTGTGTAGTATTTATTCAACAAATTAGAAAAATATGAATGTTATTAAAATTATAATACTGAAAAATCAATAAAAAATTATGTACTGATTATAAGTACAACATATAATTCAATTGAAAAAATATTCAAAGATCATCTAATACTTGTTTATAAAAAATAAAAATATAACCATTTAACTGGAGTAAAAAATTATTCAAAAATCTCTTGAATCCTAATTATATAATAAACAAATATATGCTAGTATGGATAAGGCTGGGGTACTATGGTACTCATACCAGCACCCATACTCGCAAAATTTTGTGGGTTTTACCCAAATCCATTTTATGTGTAAATACTCTACCCATTTTATGTGATTTTGACGGGTACCCATTGGGTTTGGGTTCTAAGAAAGATGACATTTAATAATTAACACATGATGAGACATTATTTAAACACCAAGTAAAGTAGATGACATGGGTACCCATTGGGATGAGTCTAATTGCCATCCCTAAGAAAGATGGCATTTAATAATTAACACAAGTGAGAAGAAGCATTTGGTAGTTGAAAAATCACACAACAGACAGAATGTGCAGGAATAGACAATGAAATAATAGATACTGACCCGATCTGCTGTTTGTGTCTCATCTGAAGGCCTAAAAAAATCTGCCCTGAGATCCATTGGCCAACCTAGCTTAAAACATTTTTCAGACCTGGAAAAGGACAGATATGAGCTTCTTTTATCCCAATATATATAAAAATAGCTTTTACCAATGTTTTGAGTGTTTTCATCATTTTAATGAGTAAAAGTATAGTGAAAAATTTACCAAAAGTATTCATTAAGATCATCATAATTTCTCCAATTGGAATGACTTTCCTTGCCTTTGTTGCTTCTCTTTGCTTCCTTTTTCACCAAATACAGAAGAGAGTTTCAGGCGCACACACATATTTGAAAATACGCAGCAAGACTAATCAATTATTTATGTATCAGACTTACCTTCATTAAAACATCGAATATTGGTGTTATAACTTCCCTGAGAAAATGTTCATCATCACGTGCTTCAAATTGGTCTGCATCCCCACTTACACGATAGGCATTGCTATATAAAATCCCAAAGACATCATCGCACATCTTTGGGAGGGGGGGAGGGAAGGGTTAGTAACACATTATATATCCAACATATCTCATCTTATTCTATCCAATTGATTTCTTTTCAACATTTTTGTTGTATTGCTCTGCTAAAAATTTAAGTTGAAATAAAAAAATGCTACTGGCTACTGGGTCAAGCAATAGATAGATTTCCTACTATTAGAAAGAATGATGTTGGTACTAGCTCAGTGGTGAGACTGACAGTATGATGATAGTTTAAAATAAATATCACTAGAAACATTTAATTAGACATGATGAAGCATACGTCTATTTAAGAGTATTTAGAGCACAGACTCAATATAACAGACTCATAGACTGGGTGGAAGAACAAATGCTATGACATTAATAATGTTTGACAAACAGTTATAGAAGACTTACATGATGGAAAATATAGCAAATGCATTCAGGCATAAAGCGAATATTTGAAGCCTCTCCCCATATTAAAAGATAAAGTGCAATGTAAATCAGTTCTATCTGTTGTTTGTCAAGCTCGGCTGGAAACCTATTGAGTTCAAAAAAATGCAAATACCAAAATTAGAGCTCTTTTTATCATATAAAAAATATATAAATTATAACTTAGGATATACACATGGCTTTTATTATCTCCCAGCAATGCATTCAATTACCTAAGATTTGATTTACAACGCACATAATGACACCATGAATTGTAATTTTTGAAAGTTGTAGCCATCAACTTTTCTACGGTTTCTTCACGGAGCTGCAGTGAGCTTATAATTAGTTTTCAATATGATAAGTAGAACTGCAAAAAAATTAAATTTGGCACTACACTGTCCATGAAATATCAAAAAAGAAAAATTAAGTAGAAAAACAGAAACTTTTTGCAAAACATAATAGTTTACCTCATAAGATTCAGTCCTATTCCTTATATCCATGTTGGCAAGTAATAGTATAAGGTGCTCTCTTTGATTTGCCACATTTCCTTTCTTTGTATCCCGAAAGAGACAAAAATATCAAATCAAATTATTCACCATAAATGTGCATGATAAATGTATATAGCTGTCTTTCTCATTGGCAAATAACAAAAAAAAATTGCAAAGTATAAAGAGATTCAACTTTACAACTTTGAATCAGACAAGATCAACAATAACCAAAGCCTTTTCTCACTAGATGAGATCGGCTACATGAATCAAATGATTTCGGTCATTCAAATCCTAACCTTTCTTAATGGTTTGACCTATACTTTTCAATCTTCTGATCACTGATCTACCCTCCTTACAAGGGCTTCCACAAGTCCTCTTCACAAATGATCAAACCACCTTAAGGGAGACTCTACCATTGTGTCCCCAATAGATGCTACCCCAACTTTCTCTCTAATGCTTTCATTCCTAAGTCATAACCTTATCTTGTCCTGTGTGTCCAATCATCCATCACAATGTTTCTCATCATAACTTTTATATGCTATATGGGCACCATTGATATCTAAATCCCATTAAGGTTATGAGACTTATAATCTTCTCAGAAATTACATAATATAAAGATATTAATTAGTGAATTGCTTGAGTTAAGTGAACGTAGTTAAAAAAATCTGTCATAAAAGGCTCAAGGAAAATATCTCCATTGAAAAAACACTAGCATCTTTCTCCAGCCATAGACACACAAACCTACAGCTGTAAATGATTTCATTATTAATTATGCTTTAAGCCTGCTCAGATCTATTCTCATTACCACATGATGTAAAAAACTCTTTGTTTAAGAATCCTTCACAAATTTCAACCTAATATGAAATTACAGCTCAAAGCCATGAAACAATCCCATATTCTCCTTTAATTGATGTCCTGTTGCTTGCAGTCTGGCCTAATGCCAAAATAAGTTCGACCAAACCTTCAATACACAACCTCCAAACTAACCCTAGCCAATTGAAAATTTGATTACTTTTGCCAAAAAGTTAAAAACAACAGTTTGATTCTGGTTCTCTTCTGAGTTCAACTATCACAACCAATCATGTGTCCATTCTACATCACTCAATCCACCACCATCTGAAACCTAGAGCCCAACTCAGTAGGGTTAATATAAGTGTTTGTCTTAACTCTTGCCAACATTTATAACAGGACAACTTCCAATCAAAGTGAAGTTAGGAAATACAAGGGAATATTCATTACCTGAAACCCAAAAGTTAATGAGATCCAATCAAGTATATCATTCACATTTTTAGCCCTCTCCATAGGCATTGTAGAATCACCATTAAAGGCATCCGGTCTTGGACGAATGATGGGTATTGGAAGATTGTCCACCTTACATAAAGCAGCAATTGCTGCTTTGATCTAAAATGTCATGGAAAAAAAAGAAAAGAAGATTATAAAGTTAAATTTCAGGATGATTACATCATTAGCCAAAGCAAAACTAAAAATGTATGTCCCAGATATACAAACCTCAGGAAGTTCCATGATAGCAGGTTTAACACCAACAGCATATAATGGAAGGATATTGTAGTGTTCGTATTGTCGTCCCTTCTTATTCTCAACATCTTCTGCATATCTTTTTGTCTGGAAATAAAATAACATTCTCAGTATATGTTTAGAAGTATTATAAAAATATAGTCACCGAGAAATACTAGCATGCTCTCTAACACACTCTTTCCAATACACTTTTTATAACTAAAATTATGTGGACCCCACTCAATATTTGGTGGGACACATGAATTTTACCCAATATTGAAGAGTGTAATGAAAGAATATGTTAAAAGAGTGTGTTGCTAGCATTTCTCTGTAGTCATGGTTATCTAAACAAACCTTCTCGTCAATATTCTGAGGAGATACCATAGTCTTCAGCACTTCATATAACACTGTGGCAATCTGAACATTCTTAACCATCTCCTCCCTTCAAGAGAAACATCAGAAGAATATTACAACATAAATCACATGATTCACACAACTTGCAAGTACAAGTTTAAGATCAAGCCTCACGGTTTTTTGGTAAATTCACCATCCCGGATTCTCGTCTCATAGAATGTTTGATAGTAGGACTGTAGCTCCCTAGCGTCACTTCTTTTGGTGAGTTTTTCTGTAAGCTCCCCTTCCTGCAACCAGGATTTTTTTGAATGCTTTATATATCAACTACTAGGGTCTTTCTCCAGTAGCAATTAAGAAATGTCTTGTATTCTTATTCTTAAATGATCAATCCGCAGCCCCAACATAAGCGTTGTCTAATATTAATATTTTTATTAAAATGAAAAATAATATTAAGGCTGAGATTTATATTAGAGATATGAATCCATAGGACACCCATCATTACAAGCTCATAGACACCCATGAGAAGTAACAAAATACCACCTTCAAGATCTTAAAGAATTGCAAGAAAATAAAATTAGCCAGTGTACCCTTTCGAGTTTATGCAATAAATAAGTCTTGAACTGGCGAACACCACGTCCACTTGATGTTGGGTCCATTGTATGAGCCTTCTCAAACGCATGAAAGCGACCTAATTAAATAAACAAAGAAAACTCATTAGTATCATATCATATGCTCTTCTCCAGATCTAAGTTAGAAAAACTTTTGACATGCTGAAGGATTGTTTCCATTTTTTTTTTCATTTCTCTATTTTAGATGTTCGCTAAACTTGTGTTTTCGGTCAGAGTAACAATTCTGCAATCACATCCAAATTTAATGATATTTCGCAATAAGCCCTATTTGAGTATAGATCCGAACTATACTCAGTTGTATTTAACTAGTCTTAGTTAGTTTGCTATCTTATCAAGTTAGTTACAATTAGCTATTAGTTGTTAGCTTTCTGTTCAGATCAGTAGTTACTATTCTGATCTTAAATTATTGTAATCAGTTGTATCATCCAATCATCAATAACAGAACCGTTCATTCAATCTCTCAAATCTCTCTCCCTAATTCTGTTTTGGTATCGGAGTTTGATCCTTGGAAACCATAGCCACCGTCGGCTCTCCTTCTCCGCCTTCATCACCTCCACGAAGAACGTCTCCACTCAGAGCTGATCCAGTTTCCTCTGCTCTTCTGCCTCATCAAATGGTGATTCCGACACCAAGTGCAGCGTATTTTTCTCGTTCTATTTGAGAGATGTTGTCATTTAAGAGTTTTTTGCGGTGGAAACAGCAAATTCAGAGACTTCGTTTGTTCCTAGTGAATAAGAAAACTCCTTCCAAGGTTTCGAACAAGAAATTCTCAGCAATGAGTTTCTTCTTTGGGAGCAGCAAGATGCGGTCCTTCTATCCTGACTCCAATCAACAGTTTATGCACCTATTTTGATAAAGATGATAGGGTGTAAGCATCTTTGGGAAAAGCTTCATATTCACTTCCACTCTCAAACTCTGGCGAAATCCTGACAAATTCGCAATACAACCCTTGGAAATCGCACGAAGATAATACCTAATTTGAATTAAGGCAATCACCGATTCTCTTTGCTCCATTGGCTATCCTGTCTCTTCGAAGGAACAAATTGATGTCATTCTTGAAGGTTTCTATCTGAGTACGAGTCCTTAGTCAATCTTGTTCGAGTGTAGCAAGTTTCAATTTGTATCAATCGGTGAAATTGAATCACTCCTTTTGGCTCAAGAAGTTGGAGTAGAAAGAAACAAAAAGCTATCTACAGAGATTTCTATTAATCTCACACAAAGTGGTTCTCAACCGTCTTTAAATCCTGCTCCTGAAGCAAACTTTACAAATTTAAAACTTCAAAGAGGATCTAGTTCAAATTTTCGTGGAAGAGGTAGACACAATAGAGGTGGCAGAGGAAGAGGAGGCAGAAACAATTTTCAGTGTCAAGTTTGCTTTAAGTTTGGACACACTGCCTCAGTATGCTATTATCGGTTTGATCAGTCATTCATGCCTAATCAATAACATGTGATACAAATCTTAGATTTTGTGTTTTCTCATTGGCTGTTCGTTTTTGGTTTTGGCTAGTCTTAATTAGGATATCTCAGCTCTAAAAAACATAACTCTTCTCTTCTGGAACAAAATTTATGTATAAAAAAATGATAAATTGCACAAAACAGCCAAATAAATCCTCATTGTAATACGATTAATATCTTCACTTCCATACTCAACACACTCATAATACCAGAAAACGTCCCTGGTGAACATCACTACCAGTACCAGGCTACACCTTACAAGTCACAATACAACACTTAACACCATTTTACCATGATTAAGAAGAAAAAAATGAAACTGACGAAAAACAATTAGAAGAAATACTCACAAAGATAGGCAACTCTGGGATTTTCCTCCTCAATCTCAAGCGCTGCCCTGAGAATTGGCACAAGGACAGCAAGGGAGGAAGGCACAATCTCACTGTCCATCATATTCTCCTCATTTGGCAACTCCACATTCCTGGTTGGTGCCTTGACCAACCTCTTTGAAGGCTGCCTGGGCAAGTCATAAGGCCCCTTTGTGCCACTGGTGCTAGCCATGTCCCTGCCACCGCCGCCACCACCACCACCACCAATGCAAGGTTAAGGTTGCTTCCGCAATGTTCTTCACCCAGAAGGCACCAGAGCTCTTGGGGTTTGAGTGAAGAGTGGGGGAAGGTAAAGTTGCCATCTTTTTGTAATGGGGGAGAAGAATGAGCCAAAAAGATTGATACTTTGATTGAGAGAGAGGTTTTGGAATTGCTCTGATAGCAAGGAAAAAAGAAAACATACCAAATAGGAAAAGAAGGGAACAGAGAGTGCTGCTGCTCCTTTTTGGTGAGTGCTTTTTCTTTTGGTATAAACAAAAGAAACAAACCAGGGATGAATGAGAAAGCTCACAAATACATCACATTGCTTTTTTTGTTGTGTCTCTTTTTTGGAACCTTACACAAAAAAGTGAGTCTTCGCAACTGTGGTTGACGGATTTCTAATTCTTACATGCAAAGCAAGCTGGGTTGGCTGAGGCTTTGGAGAGTTTGGAGTTGCCATCAATCATTGCTTTCTATGGAAAGCACGTGGAAAGAAGAAAAGCAAAGTGTATATGTGTATCATTGATGCTAATCCCAGAGCATTCTGTATGTCGATTTGTACTAAGTTTCCTGATTTTTGCAACTTAAAGTAACTGGTTGCCTTATAGAAAATTTAAGAATTTTTTTTCCATACACAACTCAAATTATAGATCTTAAGCGGAATTAAGCATACACAACTTCAATCAATCGTTAATATAAATGTTTATGATCTTACCCATTCTAGTATGGATCTAATGCTTTATTTAATTAAGGAAAGAAAAAGAAAAGAGAGAAAAAGGTGAAAAAAAAGTTATGTTTTATCAAAATAATTTGGCCCACTAAAAATAGTCGTTGGGTCTCTTCCGCATTAGGTGGTTTTGCTACCCTAATAAGTGAGATTTTCTCCTTTCTTAGTCTAGGTTTTCTCCCCTCTCCTTTGGCCACCACCGGTTTCCTCAATCTTGGTTGTCTGCACCGTTGCACACCTTCGTCTTCGCGGTTGCGCATCTTCGTCTCTGCTGATGCGCTCCTCTGTCCACGTCGTTGCGCACTCTGTCCCCGCCATCGCGCCCTCCTTCTCCGTCGCTGCTCCCTTCCATCTTCGTTGTTATCACCACTGCAGCCTCCGCCTTAGCCATTGTCACATCTGCCATTGCCACCAGCCCTACCACACTTACTTGTCGTCGCTTCCATCTTCATTATTGTTGTCTACATCCCCTCCTCATCTTTATTCTGTTGTTTTGGGCTATATAGGAAGTTGTCATCTTCCTTCTATGTTCTCAGGGTTGCCGGTTTAACCCCATTTCGGTGTTGTTGAAGCCATGATAATGGCTTCGTTGATAGTTGCACATATTACAACTCCAGCAGAGTTGTATGAGTTGTTTGAGCACTGATTAAAATAGAAAAAAAAAACTCTCTATGCTCAAAAGTCAATTGGGGTTGGTTTCTCTGTTGAATATTGAGGTTTATGGGCTTTTGTATGGCATTTGGGATATTTACATCATGTATTAATATCAGCTCGATGTAGCGCATGTGTGTTCTAAAATTTCTTATCTATGTGCATTGCAAAATCGCTTTTTGAGATTTAGGCTCACATGATGTAAGTGTTGTTGGACAACCCTTTGAATATTTAATCTAAACATCTTGGACAAAAAAAATGTGTCAATAATAAGGTCAAATTAGTATAAAAAAAAGTCCATCAACACCTCCCCCACTTCACTATTTGGGGAGAATATTAAAAATAAGTGGGTCTCATGTGCAGAAAGTCTCGCGGCTACACTAATAGGAATTAAACACATGTGTTCACTTCTCTTTTTGCAAACTCTTTTGTCAAAGTTATGCATACCAAACGTAGCATAAGTGAAGATCTTAACATTTTAACAAAATTATGGTAATACATTATTAATAGTTGTTGATTCATTATTCTCAATTAAAAAATTATTATATTTATTAATAGGGAATCACGGATAGCTCATTTTTCAAATATGGTTCATCGTATTAATTTCCAATAATATGAGTAATTGATTTTTTTTTTGTTATTACATGTATTGAGTCATGTAGGACTGATGTAGAGGAGAAAATTTCTCCTATTTAAGATAAGTGCTTTACATTTTATCAACCCCAGGTCCACATGCCCATTTGTTTATCGATATAAATATTTTAATATCTTGCTCAAATTAGCTTCCATAAATGATTTTTTGAAAAAAAATTATTATGTGTTAATAACGAGTTTTTTTTACTTAATTCTTGTATGAATAAATATTTTCCAGACTATGTTATTTTTGTTTTTCAATTACAAGAATACCTTAATCTCAAGTAAACAAAAGTACAAGGGAAAAAAACCCCACAGATTTGTCCAACAAGCCATAGTGAGGGGTAAGCAACACACTCCTCTCACACATTAGTTATTGGGCTTGAAGTGACACAATGTACAAGCCCATAATACAATGTGTTAAAACTTAAAAGTCTATTTTTTATTAGAAAAGTGAAGTCATCTACATTACAAGTGTTGAACAAGGAGTGGAATAACCTGCATTCTAGATGACCCCCTGCATCCTAACTTCTGTCTCAAGTCATCAATTTTCTTTGCCTGAAAAAGATATTTAACAGGATCATTTCAATTAATTAATCAAATGCAAATGCAAATACAGAAGTAATTTATGAAAACACCCTGAGAGAAATTATTAGCTGTTAATCAATTTCAACACTGTTGTGAGTACACTAGCATTCCCAGAAGACATCTCATCTATGTCATCCCTGTTTCCCATTATGAGCATCTGTTCAAATAATTGTTCTGACTGAGAGGACAGTTGAATTAAGTCAACTTACAAGATTAGCAAGTTCTCTTAAGGGAAGGCTTTCTCCAAATGCTTTTAAAAGAGTGGTTAAATTCTTCTTTGGATCTGACCTTGATAAGGCCAATATCACAGGTTTGTGAGGATTTGAAAAAAAAACGCATCATCTGCACAAAATTGGAGGCATTGCTTTTGTTGTAGACCCTTCAACACCACCAGTAAGCTGAGAAAGCTCTCCGTCAACTTCAGGGTAATCTTGCTGAAGTCCATACCAGGCGGATAACCTGCAGAATGTTTGAGCCAAAGAGAGCTCAAAACCAAAAACAACAGCCCAAAACCGAGACTAAAATCCAGTTGTGGAGGAGGAAGCAATGGTTGAAGAAGAGCCACGGAGGACTGAGGAGGTGGATCCATTGAGGTGTGAAGAAGAGCCTTAGATCATCAACAACTATGTGAGTAGCATTTTTAATCCTCCAATTATGCCAATGGTTGAGTTGAAGTCGGCGCTTCTATAGGCTATAGATATGAAAAATGTTTCTCAAATCTTACGCAACCGTTTCCAACTCTCTGTCTCATGTTTAATGTTTCATGTTCCAGCCTTATTTATTTTCTTTGGTTACACCATAAGAAAATGTAGCTTATTATGTGGAAAAGACAATAATTATTAAGTAATAACAGTTCCCTATTATTTCCTATACAATTACGCTTATTAAGAAAACTTGTAATAAGTTAATTAATATATTAGTTTTGTTATTTTTTGTACAAATCTTCCATATATGCCCCTATGTTAGTATTGGATATATCAAAAATTGGTTAGGAAACATGAAAGAAAAATAATTAGTAGAGGTGATAATTAAAGTTTTGGAATTGAAAATATAATGAATGCAAGGGATAAAAAAAGAAAAACTAATTTTTTTTTTGAAATCTATAAAGGATCTTATAATTTGGGACACCGAATTTGTCTCTAAAATGTCTTATAATTTAATACGGAAGAAATATTAGATATGAAACACTTAACCAAGCGGGTTGGCGTAGTGGTTCAGCACTTCGTCCCTTAAGCAAGTGGTTGGGGGTTCGAATCCCAACTCTTGTGAATGGAAAAAACTCATTGGCCAGCCCCCTACCGCTTCGTGCGCTGACCGTGGGGCGAAGGATTAGTCTCACGGCAATCGGCTGTGGGGGATACCTTGGTCAAACCAAAAAAAAAGATATGAAACACTTATTTAACGTTATAAAAATTTGTTGTCTAAAACAATCTTTTTATGACAATAAGTACGAACTGATTCCTAATGCATTATTTTCTGGTAATCTTTTTGGGTCTTGTTTAAATCAACATTGCTAAAAGTAGAAAAATGTTGTAGTGTTATTTTCCCTTTCTCACTTAGGGATATATAAAGCTTTAGCTCATCGTTTGCATACATTCTGCTACATCATCTACATGCACCTTCTTTTGCATAGTGCTTTTGGCAGAATGTCAGCGCATGGGCGCGCTAGCATCCCCAGTGCCAATGCGCCAATCAGAGGTGTCGAGGCAAATGCCAGCGCATTGGCGCTAGCATTCCCAACGCATGGGCATTGGCATCCCCAACGCATTGACCCCGATTTTCTTGGATTATTTCTGTTTCTGTTTTAAGCCAAAATCTGTTTGTTTTAGGATCTGATTTGTTAGGGGGATTGTGATAGAATTTAATGAAATATTATCTTGTAATATTTAGATCACTAGAATCTTTATATATCTTGTAACACCGTAATCCTAAAAGCAAATCTGAATGAAATGGAGCTATAACTACTCTATAGTCGTATAGCTAGATTCAAATGGCTGAACTGTATGAACAAATTTTTTATGTATTTCTACTCCTATTTCTCTCTAATTACTCTGTACAGTCCAAGTGTTTTCGCTAACATGACTCTGCATCTCAATCACAAAGTAGCATTGTATCATGGGAGGACTTGGCCTTCAAATTTGTTGCTAAATTCTTTCCTTCTTTCAAAGATTAGGAATGAGATAAATTTCTTCATGCAACAAGGTAGTAGCTATGTTACATATTTTTATTATCTCAAGGTAAGAGTTTGGCGGACAATTTGAACAGAATATGTACCCACCCCCTGTTTTCTTTCTTTATGGACTAAAGATGAATGAAGTCCAGCTTTGGCGCATATAATATTTGATTGGGGTTTGATGATATTGAAAAAACGAAAATAGAATCTTAAAAGATAATGAAAATAAAACGAACCTGAGAAAACCAGTCACTTGGCTCTTTCTTGTGAACTTAAAAGGAAAAGGCACATGAAAAGGCGAATCATCACAGCTAACAGGCTTCGTGTGAGTTCAGCGCCAAAGTACTATTTTAATGAATAACTTTGTTTTTGGGCGATGCATTCATGCTTATGAACAATGATACTTATGAACAATGATTTATTGGGAGGAGTCTACGTACTTGATGTGCTTATTTAGTCTTATAATTATTTATTGTGATTCGAGATACTTATCTCTTGAGAATGACGTCACAAAGTTAAATTTAGGAAGCTCAGGAAACTTTTATATCTTGAATCTCGAAAAAAAAAAGAAAATTAGAAATAAAGTTAACGGCATAAAATATATTTTGTGATTTGGAAATTTAAAGGTATGAAAAACCTTAGGAATCTGCAGAGGAAAAGTGGTATTTTACGTGTAATCTCAGGCCAGCCTGACAGAGCCAGCAAACAGTCTTTTCATTGAAGCGTCCAAGGCACTACCATCATCATTCATCACAATGTTCATTCCTTTCTATAAAACACACCACACACACTCTTTATCGATATATTCAACGAAACTAATCAAGGAGAGAATTGAAGTGATTATTAGGTATTAATTCATCATATATATGATGGAGAGGAAGACAAGGTGGTCATCGTTTAAGAGGTTTATTAGCAAGGAGAACTTGTCTCTGTGGCCACGGAGGAAACGACTTCATCTTCATCATCTTCATACGACCATCATGGACACCGTCGTTTTCAAGATTGTCTCTGTGGCAGAGGCTGTTGTACTTGTCTCCACTCTTTGCTTCTTCTACCTCTGCTGTGGTTGCAGTTTCTGAATTCTCAATTATTATGTGACCTTCATATTCATTTATTAATTTAATTATTTCTTCGAGTCTGGGATGTTTATTTTCATTTCATTTAGCAACAGGTTTTAAAAAAGAAAAACATTTGTTTACCTGTACGTTTCTATTCATTTTCTTGTTCGCCTTTGTCCTTTTCAAATAAAGAAGAAACGTCACTTTTCTTCTTATTTGTATACTTTTAATCTCATCATATATAATATGAACGACGGCGGGCTATAGTTAAAATATGTTTTAGAGTAAATATTAGTTTCGGTTCCGACGCTAATACTAATTTTTGTCTTAAAGCATAGACTAAATTGACGCAGAGCAACGGTTAAAAATTGTGTTCCACTTAATGGCAGAGCCAACCGAGCCGACGCTACTTAACGGCAGCTCACATAATGTCGGTTGTGTCCAATGCTAAAACCAACGACCAATTTAACAGTGACATGCCATCCATTAGGGGAATCTCCAGGCTGACACAAAAATCACCGGCAACCAACGCTAAAGTGAAGTGGATCAGACTCATCTCTGAGGCCCAAAAGTTAGCGCGACCTAACCTTCAACGGTTTCTCTGCCCGATCATCCATTTAATCTATCTCTCCTCTCAAACCCCCACACTTACTCACCCACTCTCAAACCCTCACCAACTCAAACCGTTGCTGGTCGAAGCCTGTAACCTCGCCTACCTTTGTTGCCCCGCACGTACCCTTTAGCCGATCATCCCCACCCCCACCGCTCTGCACCACCCTCGACCCTATTCTTGCCCTGCCCCCAACGCCTTCACAACACGACCCCAGTACCTCCACAACCACACCACCCCCAACCACGTACCTATCCTCCGTCCCTACTGTCGCTCGTGCCCCGCGCCACTGGGAAGCCCCGAGTCCACCCTACCACATGTGCCTTCATATTCCCAGAACAACGCCTGGAAACCATAGCCCAAATCTGCCGCCCTAGCATCACCATCTCACACTGCCACAGCCCATGTCACCGCTACGAAGATAAGTATAACTTTTTTAAAATAATCACATAATTTTAAAAATTACAGTAATTTAAAAGTTAAGTTCTAAGTAACTTATTTATTTGTGCCAACGGTTACTTTAATGAAACATGTGGAGGATATAATAAATATGAATATCTAAATACATTTTTTACATTGTCTTAAAAAATAAATTAGATAGACATAGTAAGAAGACCTTTTTAATACTTTTTTACGGCCACATTTTTAATACTTATTTATATCTCTTTTATTTAATTTTAATCATTTGAGATTTTTTCAATGCACAAAAATAAATATAAGAGTACTTCTTAAAATCAATATTGTAATGTCTTATTAATTGAAAATTATGAAAACAATTACCAAGTAAATTTATCAATCTACACCCTTAATGTCATTATTATTATTATTATTATTATTTTAAATTGCAATATCTTATATCAAATTATTATCCAAAAACATTTTCTCAATTAACATTAACATCTCTTATTTACTATTTAATATGAATATTTAAAATCTGTACCAAAAATAAATAAATATTTAAAATCCATACAAAAATCAACTTTAAAATACATATTTCTAACCTACATTTATATATGTGTTTAATTTTAGTAAACTTGACATTTTCTTTCCAACCAATTGGCTTTACGTGATCAAAGATCATGTTTCTCGAAGTTCATGTCCGAGAGCTCCAAAATGGGTCAAGAATTTCATCTGGAAACAAAGAGATTACTATGGCTCATTGGTATTACTTTTGTGGTGATCATAGCTTTTCAGTATCTTGAGCTTCTTCCATATGGTAGTGTTGTACTCTCTCTATTCTCTGCGGATAAAATACCAACATCAGGAAGTACTATATCTCCAATATCACCTAAAATGGAAATTGTTAGCGATAATGCAACAATTGGGAGCCTACCAAACAAATCTACAGTGTTTGATGAGTCTGATAAAGGACCAAAAAACATTACAACATCAAATTCTCCTGAAAAGGCACCAGCTGCATATGTAACTCCTCCACCTTCTAGTCCTGCTCCTGCAACAAATGATGACAACAATATACAGGGCAATAATTCCTCCATCAACATTATTGAGCCTCATCAGGTCACATCTGTATCTGAAATGACCAAGTTATTGCTTCAAACTCATGCTTCCTATCGTTCTATGGTATGTGAAAATGTGTGAAATTAAATATCATCATTAGTTATTACATTGAATAGGAGATTTTTGGCCTTTAATTTTAATATTCTTGTGTTGTCTTCTTATGTTATGTTGTTGATTTGTTTTTAGAGGCCAAGGTGGTCTTCAGCTGTTGATCAAGAGTTAGTGCAGGCCAGATTAGAGATTGAAAATGCACCAATCATAGAGAACGATCCAAATCTTTATGCTCCAATTTATCAAAATGTCTCCATGTTCAAGAGGTACTAGCTTAGTTAAAAACAGGACTCACATAAATATGATCACCTTGAAATTGCCAATGTCATGTGACTATATTGTCTCTAATTAATTTGCAGGAGCTATGAATTAATGGAAGAGACTCTCAAAGTGTATGTGTACAGAGAAGGAGATAAACCCATACTGCACTCACCATCTCTGACAGGAATATATGCCTCTGAGGGATGGTTCATGAGGCTTATGGAAGCTAATGATCAAAGATTTGCAACTAAAGACCCAAACAAGGCTCACCTGTTTTACTTACCTTTCAGTTCTCGTAAGCTAATGCAAACATTGTATGTACAGGGAGAAGAATCACATAGTTTTGACATCATGGTTCAATATCTTCATGATTATGTTGACCGCATTGCCCGGAAACATCCTTTCTGGAACAGAACCGGAGGTGCTGATCATTTTCTTGTTGGTTGCCATGATTGGGTACGGAGAAGTCTCACATTGACTAATATAAAAGTCACGGGGAAATTTCCCCCGCAAAAGTTTTACACTTTTTAAAATTTCTAGATCGATCACTGATATGAGCTGAGCTAATATGTCTCCACCATGCAGGTTCCGGCGGAAACAAAGGAGGGCCTATCTAACTGCATAAGGGCCCTATGCAATGCTGATGTAAAACAAGGTTTTGTATTTGGTAAAGACGTATCACTTCCCGAAACGTTAGTCCACACAGCTTCGCACCCGTCCAGGGACATTGGTGGATATCCACCTTCACAGAGGACAACGCTGGCGTTTTTCGCAGGGAGGATGCACGGTTACGTGAGGCCGGTACTGCTGCAGCACTGGAAGAATAAAGATCCTGACATGAAAATCTTTGGGAAATTGCCAAAGGTTCAGGGAAACCGGAACTACATCGAGTACATGAAGAGCAGCAAGTACTGCATTTGTGCCAAAGGGTATGAGGTGAATAGTCCGCGAGTTGTGGAAGCCATTTCCTTTGAATGTGTCCCTGTTATTATATCTGACAACTTTGTGCCACCCTTTTTTGAGGTTTTGAACTGGGAGTCCTTTGCTGTTATTGTTTTGGAGAAGGATATTCCAAATTTGAAAAGTATACTACTTTCTATCCCAGAGAAGAGGTATCTTACATTGCTCAAGAGGGTGAAAAAGGTACAGCAGCATTTCCTTTGGCACAAGAATGTCCCTGTCAAGTATGATGTATTTCACATGATACTTCATTCTATATGGTACAATAGAGTCTTCTCTGCCACAGGTAGATAACATGGATATATGGTAGGAATAGATTCATAGATTTTTTTGCTTCTTCTTTAGGTTGTTAAGCAGTGAGATTGTTGGTCACTAAACAATTATTGGTAAGGTAATTTTTATGTACAGAGTTTTTTTGTGCAATACAATTATTCTTCTTGGGAGGTAATCCTTTCTTAGTCGGTTAACATAGACGCTTTTTATAAAGTCGTTTTTTCAATTAACCTGAGTCGATAATCATAAAGACATGTAATAAACTGGAGACTTCTAATATTCAGCTTTTTCAATTTCTCGTCTCCTTCTAGGTTTCCAACCTATTCAAGCTATGGTTTTTATGTGGTATAAACGTCAGAACCCCTAGTTGAGGTGTCTTGAATTGTTTATTAATTACGGTTGTTGGAATATAGTCGTTGCAATATGGTCGTTGGAATTTCACCGTTTATCGCCGTTGGAATGTGACTGTTTATGATCGTTGGGTTGTAACTATTTTTACTATATATATGTGCTAGGAATTTCCATTGCAAGCCAAGCCAAGCTGAGCAATATAACATCTCTTTACTATTATTCTCTATATAGTGAAGAAAGAAATCTCTTTGACTGCCCGTCGATGTAGGTCACATCGACCGGACCACGTAAATTTGTGTGTTATTCTTGCTCTTTTTCTTTTTATTTCTTTTAATTTTTCTCCTATCCACTACACTTTGGCGTAACAAGTGGTATCAGAGCTCTTGGTTGATAACCGATCCGGGACTTCCTGGTAGAAGATGGTGGCTCAGAAATTTGAAGTTGAGAAATTTAATGGTTCAAATGACTTTATCTTGTGGAAGTTGAAGGTGCATGCTCTTCAGGCACACCAAGGGTGTACCAAAGCATTGGATGGAAAAGAAGCCTTGCCAAAAGATTTGAAGGTTGATGCGAAGGAGGACTTTATACGTTATGTTCCAATGCAAAGCCTAGCCAAGCTGAGGAACATAACATTTCTATAATATTGTTCTATGTATAGTGAAAAATGAAATCTCTTTAATTGCCGGTGAACGTAGGTCACATTGACCGAACCACATAAATGAGTGTTATTCTTGCTCTCTTTCTTTTTTCTTTTAATTTTTCTGGGTGTCCACTGCACTTTGGCGTAACACACTATTGCTTAATTATCGGTTTACTTAAATGATTGAATGTTGAGGATGCTAAATAGTCTCAACTTGATTTTAGGTATGCAGTTAGGAGTGCCTTTCAGTTACACCATCGACAGCCAATGCCAAAATTACAGATTTTAATATGACAATGACATGGTGTGCTAGAGCATTCATACAGCGTAATGAATACAAATTTAAAGAATGTTTCACTTTCAAACTCATTTATGCATTACAAGCAATCAATTACACAGTATATTTTAGAAATTCTTGCAAGCTATACTACTTAACTATCGATTAGAAGGTTTATTAGACCTCAGTTATGGATGCTCATACCCAACAACATTTAGGATAATGATTTGAATTCATTGATGTAATTTGGCAAAAAGCAATTCATAAATGAAAGATTTCAGAGTACTAATTAATATCTCAATGATCTCTGTAAATAACCTCATTCTATATCTTAATTTTTCCTTGTGTCTGATTATGTCACTGCACAGATACTACAAAGTATACTAATTAATAAATCATGTATTATATGTATTGCTGCGTGCCCTCAATGCCCTTCTACATCAACATCTCCTCCTGACGTAATTTTTATTCTTGAAAACTTATGATTTTGAATTTCTGCTGAACTCAACATGAATATAAATTGAACTCAATATGGTAAAATCTTACTTTTCTAATTCATGCTAAATTCAACGTAGCAAATTCCAGCTTTTCTAATAATACCTTGAGATGCATGAAATCACGTTTGCGTTTACACTGACCTCGAACCAAATATATAATAAAGTGACGAACATCCACATCTCCATGTAGATACAGAATCCAGCATATTTGCGTTTGATGGGTAGTCATGCTTCAAAAAGGACAGAAAGAGAGAGAATTAACATATTTAAAGATATTTGAGAGGTAGATTGGTAGGAAAGAACTCCTAATAAAACAAGCTTTCTTTAAAAAAATGAATCAATATCATTTTCAGCATCTAGTGTTTTATACCTTAATTGGTTTCATTATCCACTCCTTCACTTCACACATATCTTCTTCTACTTCTAATGAATATTTATACATCTAGTTCCTTGTATCCTTGGATGTGGGAGTAGATTACAAAGTGCCAGTTGTGTACACACATAGAAATCATCAAAATGGGAAAGAAAGTAATAAACCAAGCCTCGGTGAAGATATCTAAGGATGAGAAACAAAAATTCAACAGCTTGATCAAGGTTTTAAGGCCTAAAGTCTACATCACTGACAGCTCAAGCTTCAAGAAGCTAGTTCAAGAACTAACTGGTAATAATGGAAGCTCAACAACCACTTTGTCTCCACCTCCTTTGGAACAACAAAACATGGTTCACAATTTCCCCCTTATTGGAACAGAGTTTCAGAGGGGCCCTGAAAGTAGTGTTGATGCTTCTGTTTCCACTGAAGCAACAAGCAACAACTCATCTGAGTCATGCTACTATGCTGAATTGATGAATGAAGAGTTTAACCAAGTGTCTGACCAGTTATGTTTAGATGACTTGGTCTTTCAAGACTCAGTGATGACAAACCAAAGTGCTCTAGATCAATTGTTGGCATATCAGAATCTTGAGTCATTGCTTTTTGATGTTGAACCACAACCAGATCCCTTCTTCTACAACAGTTGTTATGAACAGATTGCGCAGCCTGAGATCAGTATATTCGACTATGAGTTATCAGGACTGCTATAATGACATGTCTCTCTTTTATGGTAGATCATCAATGGTATCGTGCATGTTTGGATATACTACCAACATAAGCAACTTCTTTTAGCTTTTGTGGCTATCTACTGTAGTTTTCCACCGTGTATCCAAACATGCACGATGTTCTTTCTTGATTTACTTTTCATGTTTATATGATGTATAATGTGTAGCAGAATGTGTAGCAGAATGTGAAGTAATTCCAATGTGTATAAGTATTCTTTTGTATATACTGTAAAGGAGGTCTTTGTGTTTATTAATGCAAAAGATTTTGCTTTCTTTAATTGATACTTGATTTTGTTTCCCATGGATTAATCTTCAGAGTCTAAATGTTTATGTTTGTCCTGGTTGCTTACTAAGCAATTTGTTCCATCTTTCTGTTAACAAAAGGCTATGTTTGATTCTCAGAATGTGAAATTTATCATTCCAATGCTATCAACCATCAACCAGGGATGAGATAACTATAACTTGTGTTTGTTTTCCAGTTGAAAGCACATTTAACTGACATATTTAGCTTTTCAATAAAGTTTTTTCCAACCGAGTAAAGTTGTTGGATTGAGAAAAAAAAAACATATTCACATCCAATCTAATGGATAAACAAACACAGACGGAGGAACACATCAATAAGCACTTTTAACTTGTCTAGAAAAGCCAAATTTGGCTTTCTCTTGCAAAAAATGTGAAACCAACACTCTTGGTCTATATCAACCTTGAACGGAAAGCAACTATTTTTCAAACACAGCTTAATGGAGAGGATAAATAACTTGTTTGTTATGATGTCACACTCTTTTGTAATTTATATATTGAAAACGTTGATTTAATTTAGTCTCCAAAGTAAATTTAATGAGGCAGAAAGCAGGCAAATAATTTATTCATTGATATCGTGCCTACAAAGTCCTTCTACCTATGTTATGTTCTAAATGTGGCCAATAAAAGAGGACCCTGGAAAAGAACATATATTTATTGGTAGTGGGGAAGATATATCCTTACATATAGACACAAGGGATACAAATTGAAGAATAAGTAAACTAGTAAGCAAATAGTACCACTATTTTAGAAGTGTGGTTAGAGGTGAAAATTGGAGAAAATATCATATCACAAGTTGCATATTTGAAGTACTATTTGAGTTTGCCTACAAAATGACAGGAAAATTAATGGAGATATCAACTATAGGATTCAGGTAGAGTGGATGAAAGAGAGAAATAAACCAAGTGTGATTTGTGATAGAAAAAGTATCACTCATGACTGAAGAAATATTGTGCAGGAGTTGAACTAATTTGTTGTAAAAAGGACTGAAGTGATGTAAATTTACAACAAAAATTGTCATGTAAATGAGGCCAGTTTTTCAGTCACATGCCTCTGTCAAGTTACTGTTGGCTATTTCCTCTATGATTCCATACCAGCTTTTCCACTTATAATGCAGTTTCTTATGAAATGCATGCAGCTTTTTTAGTTGAAAGTTCAAAATTCTCCTTGTTTGATATTTGGAAGCAAAATCCAATTGTCATTTGCTGGTTGCAGAAGCAATAGACATGAGAAGCTAATTAGGAAGTAACAACAATATGGGTTTAGATTTTGTGTTTGAGACCGTTTGCAAAAGCACTTGATCGCAAAGAGTAACTTTAGAGAAAAGTGTAGGACACAGACTTTATTCACGTAGTTCGGCCAATTGAGCCTACCTCTACGGCTATAGAGAAGCTATAGCTCTGTTTCATTCAGATATGAAGCATGTGGTACCTAGTACACTTTTAGGGTTACAGAGTTTACTAATTTATAGGATACCAACGATCCTAGTAATACAGCATAAAATCCCGGTAAACTCATACACAATCCCCTTAAATCAAATTCTAATAAACTGAACAGATTTGACCCAAAAATAGAAAACAGAATTTTTCTGATATTTTTCTAATTTTCCCAATGAGCCACACTCAACAGAGACACTAAAAGTGAAATCACGGAAGAATCACTTCATATATTATATATATGTAAAAAATTATACAATTCGGTCAAAAGAAAAATGAAAAACCAAAGATATAGCAAGAAATCAACACAAGCAAAACTAAAACAAGAATGAACACATTCCCATAGGAGTAATCGCATCTTTGGATTATCGAACTTTTATTAGAATCAATTCTGAACCTCAGAAGCTACTCAGAGAAATTGATTCTGCCTTCAGAATCAATTGCAGAAGGACCTTAAAACATGCACAAAGTCCATTATTAGCGAGGCTTTCCCTGCATTACTTGGGAAGAAGTACCACTTGTGTATAAAGACTTAAGCTGCCTGCTGATGAGTTTGCTACTATGGATAGCCTGCTGAAGATTTGCATCACCTGACCACCATTGTTCCAGGCCATGAGCTTCATGAAACTTTTGCTTTTCCTTGGTGACAACAAACAGCTTTGCAGCAACTTGGCCATTTGTCGGACCAACATTCTCCTTGTCACCATCATCTTTCCGTCCTGAGCTCTCAGTGTCAGTATAAGAACAACAAATATAGTCACTGTTGTTTACATACAAATGCGGCACCCATTTTCCCACCCCAAAACCAGGATTCTTCAAGCTCGGTAGTCGCGGTATCCAACTCTTCAAACTGTTGTTGTCTCCATCATTGCTGACACGAGCTTCTTCTCTACTTGAAGGAAGCATGGACTTGAGTCTCTTCCAAGCAAACTCAGCCTTTTCTCCAATGTTTCTGAGGCTCATGGCTAATGAAACAGAAGGTGGATTGAACAAATGTGTCTCCACATAAACACCTTCTTTTGCTAATGCCTTTCCCACTTGAAGAGCAAAGCCAGCTCCCAAGGAGTGCCCTGCAACACAAACATTGCTGCTTCCATATGCATCAGAAACTGATTTTAGCACCTCCAATGCTACCTTAAACCTCACAGAGCCCTTCAAGCTTTCCCAAGCAAGGAACCGAAGGTCGTCTTCGATGTCTCTTCGCATCGTAAGGCTTTTGAGCAATGTCCCCCTCAGTGCTAAGACAGCTCTTGGGGCACCGCTTGGTCTGATTAGTACTAAGTCAGCCATTGCTGCAGATCTGTCCCATTCGAGTATTGCACCGAAAATGGACCCATCTCTTTCATCAATCAGTGTTTGTGTGAGCTTGTACTTGAAGGGAATCCACCAATTTGGAGCCAGAGCATTATCTTGTGTTCTGTTCTCCTGTCTATCAAGTTCAAGCAAGTACACTGCCTGTATAAAGCATGCAATGACAGTTCTCTTATAATTTGCATCCTTCCTGCATACAACAAAATAGTTATTAGTATACATACATTGGAAGAATGTATGAACAAGTGCTTCCATGATATATGAAGAATAAGGCACTCTTGCTAGAGTTAATGGTAACATAATACTCTGAGAGTCCATATAGGGAATTTTTGTACAAGAAAAAATGAAAAAGAAAAAAGGTGAGAAGATGAAGGTAGGTTATGTTTTCATATCTATATTTACATATCCTGAGGGTTTATCTTACTATTAAGAAAAGGAAAGGGTAACCAAATTCAAACCAATATAAGATCCATGATATATATCAAAATTAAAATAAAAAATCTGCTATAGTTGTCCAATCAGTAGAAAAGTTTTAATCAGTATCTTAAAAGTATTTGTTATTGTTTGTCATTTGTCAGTAGTTAAGGAAATGCAATCAATCAGGAATCCCAAAATTCTATTCCAATTGCTTAATAATTAACCCAGCTAAGAAATTGGGTATCAGGATGGAGATTCCAACATATAAATATACCAAATCAAGAATTACCAAAATTAAACCTTTGGCTTTATTGCCTTCTCTCGTTTAATTTTATGAGGCAAATTTCAAAAAAAAAAAAAAAAAACCCAGAAAAAAGGGTCTGTGATTGACAGCACAAGGCAAATAAATGATTAATATATAAGGAACATAAAAAGAAGATGCATATCAATTATCATTGCCCTCATCAGATTTGGAAAGCCGGTTGAAAACACATTTCAATTATAGTTCATACTTCAATTTCAAATGCAGCCACAAAAGATTATTCAATAAATAACTAAAACAAAAAGAGGTCCATCTAATTCTATCATTTATATCTCTAAGATCCTAAAGACCCACCAAAGTTATATACAATTAACAGATCCCAGTTGTTAAATCTTGCTATCCTTTTCATTTCATGGCACCCCCTTCATTCAGAAACCATAAATTAAATTCAAATACTCTGTAAACCCAGTTGATCAAGTTTGCAACTTGATGCTCAAATCCTAAAACCCATTATGCTATCAACCCTAAAAAATGAATCAGAGTAAGAGCATTGATGATTCACCACATGTTACCAGCATTAAAGGGAAAGAGAGAGAGAGAAAAAGAAGCAAAATTTACATGAGAATCAGTAAGATCAAAGCAAGAGGTGAAATGGGTACTCACCAGCTGGAACTGATAAGGTCTCTCCAGTTGAGGTTGGCCAAATTGCGAGGGCCAGAGACATGAAAGGCGTAAGGATGAGCTGCTTCTTGTTCAACCAACACTCCCTTCTTCCCTTGTGCTTCTTCTTCTTCTTCTACGTCTTCTTTGATCACTGGGTTTGTGGTTTCATTGCTCATGCTGTTGTGGCCGCAGCTGCAGAGAAAGAGTGTGTGAAGCAACTGCGTTTATGGAAAGGTTGCAGCTTTTTCCTTTGTGGGAAGTAGTTGCTGAGAATCTTTCGTTGGATTATCACTCAGCAATAAATTTTGACCAAATTCAAAACAGGGCAGATTTCGGATCCCCCTATGTAACGGTCATATTTTGTTTTTGTTTTTGTTTTTTTTTTTTAAATACAATAATGAAAGGAAAATTATTTTGGAATATATCTATGAGTTAACGGTAACATTAGCCCTTGTGTTTATAAGGACATTTGGTATAGGCCCCTCGCTGGATTAATAATTTCACATCAACCCCTGCATTTGCAGATCTATTAGGAGGAGCCCCTGTCGAAATAGTGGCTCCAACCAACTTGATGATTTTGCATCGTGGTTTTTTTTCTTTTCCATTTAAATTAAAATAAATCCAAATCAGAATTTTCATTTTTTAACATCAATTAATCCCAAATTAATCTAATTTAATCCTAAACCCTACTATTTCACACTTAATCTTAATCATTTATCCAGACAAAAAAAAAAATCAACCCTTGCTTGATTGGATTTTTCTGGGTTATCGAAGGTGATGGAGAGAGGTCGTGAGAGAGATGAAGAACGACAGAGGGGGAGATCGATGGTGGTGGGGACTTGATTGGAACTTTGATCCGGTTGTTGGCGCAGCGGGGTTCAGCGGATCCGGTTTTGGATTTGATCTTAATTATGGGTTAAATAATTGAGTCATGTCATGTATGAAGTCGTTCTCAATTATGCTCTGAATGTATGGTGAATTCATGTATTTTCAATTCATTGATACCAGGCTAATGATAATGGCCACGGCCATTGCATTTTGGCACAAAATATTTTTGTGAATACTGACCCAAAATTCAGTGCATACTCTTCATTATCATCTTTCACTCATGTTTCACAACATACTTTGATGAGCCAAAATATCAATAAAGAAACATTTCCATTTCATTGAACTTGATTTACATACACAAATTGCATTACAATAATGCTTTCATACCAAAATACATTAGAGAAAGATTTGAACTACATAACCCCAAAATAAAAGCCCACAAGTGCAATAATCTTCTTGTCTCATGGGCTACCTTCTTGATCATACCAAGCAAAATAATCCCGGAAAGTGTCCACGTGAAAGCTTCCGCGTTTTATAAACCGGAAGGTAACTGCTAAGGTGTGCTCCGGATTTCATAATCCCGGAATACAAATTATCTACATTTCGGGAATACAAAACCCAGAATGTAAAATATGAACTGGGAAAAACTGGTAAATATTTTAGGGTTTGTGTTCCGATTTTCCAAATCCCGGTAGTTCCGCGTATTAAACCCAGGAACCTTGTAAGCAATCCATTCCTTCCGGCTTTTAAATCCCAGAATGTAGTAGGCATTACAACCCTTAACCTTCATTGTCTACTCCTTGAATTTTGTATATCAGATTCTATTTCCCGGAATGATATTGAATCAATATTGACAATTTTCCGGGAATTGTAAACCCGAAAAGTTTTTATACAAACCGGATTTTAAAATCCGGGATACAAAACAAACCTTATGTTCCGGGTTTTGAAATCCTGGAATACAAAATAAAATAGCTTTCGAGGATTTTAATCCCGGAATTTAACAGGAAAAAAAATGGGATTATAGTAGTAAGGGTAATATGGCGATATTAAGAAAAGAGCTAGAGTGTTTAATTGGGTGCTTGGGGTGTCAAATCTAACACTTTTTTTTATTTAAATTTAAATTGAAGCTTTTATTAACAACAACAATCTAATCTCTCAATGTCGATCGGGGTCTCATGACTATCGAATATAGGATACATTCGGAATCCAATAAAAAGAACACTTGTATCATCCACTTAGTCCATCATCAAGCTGGAAAAGAACACTTTAGACAATGAAACTCATTACACCAAGTATTTAACTCAACTGCATAACTGCATTCGTAACAAGGACTCGAATCTAAAATATCTGCTTAGATTTGAATAACACCATGTCAGTGGTCTCCGGTTGACCTGGACTCTAACTCAAGTAGTTGGTATGGAAGCAGGTTCAAACTAATTAGTGAGCATTGAAAGTAGAAAGTTTATTTCAAAATTACACTCTGGGTTCATATCTAATACTTATCCACTTTGTTTTAATGTAATCACAACTAAGGTGGTAGACTAGTAGTTCGCAGGGCTTGAAAAGAAGCAGCTGAATTTTCAAATGCAATTAATTTCTCAAAATGCATACATTCAAACACATTCACAACCTACTTTCTTATTGATGCTCCTTTTATTTACTTTCTTCCCCTGCATTTTCATGGAACTAAACTTGCTAAAAATATGCTATTTACATATTGGATATTTAATTCAAGTTTATGAAGCTGCATCTGAACTAGACAAAACATTCACTTCACCAAGTATTTAACTTACAATCTTTGAATGACTATATGCCTTTAATGACAAAAAAACAATAAAAACTATTTCTTATCTCACTGCATGAAATTCACATCCACCAATGCTCTATATGTTCATAGACATGTATCCTGTGAAGAAATCAAGGTCAATAATAAGAAGGCAATGGTCAGGCTATGATAATTAGATACCAGTTGTCACTGGTGCAAACGGGTTAGCACTCAAAAAAGGATAAAGTATGAATCGAACCGATCTTCTTATGGTTTAGAATGAAAGTCCTCATTTACGGTGCATTCGATTAGTATCTAAACACACGTTCATCCTCGTCAACATTTGTCAACCCTCAACACCATCTCCTTGTCATCTTGACCACTTTCTTGACAAGGGGTAGTCATCATTTCATTGCCCAAATTCACTCCTTGTTTATGTATGTAGGCCCATTTTTCTTGAAAAAGGTAGAAAAACACAACCAAAGATATCTGAATGGTGAAAAGTATATTCCAAATCCTTATCCCTTTTGATGTTTTTTCTTTGTAGGCTCTTAAGCCAATATAGACATTCAGAACACCCAAGAATGAGACCGCAGTTCCACTTATCCAGTGTGCAAAGAACCACACTCTTCTTCTTTTGGATCCCCTGTGAAGAACAAGAAAACAATTGTATCCTAATCATCATGTTCTATTGTATGTTATGATCGTGTTTGAATACGAACTAAATGTCATTTATTAAAGTTTATCTACTAAAAAAAACACTGGATAAACTTTAATAAGTCCTCGGTCCGAAACCAAAATAGCTTGTATACATTTTCTTAATGGATAGAAATTTAATAGTATTTTACCTTTGTGGACGAAAAACACCAATTAAGAGTTGCAGCCAGATAACACCATAGAGTGCCACCCCTAACCTTTGATGATTGTTGTTGAAGACGTTGTTGAAATTCTTAATGGACATGATTGCTCCTGCTGTGGCAAGAAGTACAGCAAGCATCTGTAGAACAGAAATTCAAAAATATATCATATTGAAAATGAAAATGTTGTCAATAGAAAAAAAAAATTATAGATAACAGTTATTTCTGTTAAAAGCATAATTTTGTTGTTCACTTCATAGGCTGTATTTCAAAATTAGATGGAGAAAGCTTTGAAACTCTAATAACACAAAAAGATTAGTTAATAAAAATGTCTTTCTTGTCCTCAAAGTATCCATCATAGTCATTGTCAACAAGGAGGCAATCATGCTAACATGATCTTATCAGTAACTAATAAGTTTTAGGTTAAATAAAATAACTACAAATATGGAACTTTGCTAGTCTTATCTTCCTTTAACCATCATTAAAAGCTAATTTGTGGGACAAATGATCTTGTTAAATTAATTTAAAACCAATGGCTGGTGCAAATTGGGTCAGGGCAACCCTGTTCTAAAAGATTCTAAAATAATCAAATACATTTTTATATCCTAATCTAGAACACTTATATGGAGCATACGCTGTAGTCTGCACTCACTCTAATTTTCTTCTCAAAATTATAGAATAAATTTGATCATTCACTAATTGCCATGACAATTTTAAAACATTTATCTTTTGAGATGTGTGAATAAGATAAGCTATTTAATGAAACAAATGTCTTGAAACTCTTCCCTATAATTGTCAATCACTACCAGCATTATGCATTCTTTTGAGAAAGCTGGAATTAAAAATGAGGTAGAACTATTTAACTTTTTTTTAATCACCACTTATATTTTTTGCCCCCATAACACTTATTTTATAATCTATACATCCATCCCTGTTTTAAAACCATAAATAAATGTTTTTCCCCTCTGTAGTCAAGTTGAAGGGAAAGAAACTAACAGAATACACAATAAATCATTAACATCTGTGATACTTGCCTGCAAAATTGCATGAACATAAAACACAATTCTAAGCCTTCTTGGATTTTCCTCTTTGTTTGAGAGTCTAATTGCAAGTATACCAACAGGCATCAAGAACCCCATTGAAGCCCACAGGAGAAAGCCATGTAATGTAATTTGGAACTCAAGTCTTGGATTCATCTTCATGTATAAAACACAATCACAAAAATGTTAATTAGCTTCACAGACACCACACATGTTTATGAAAATAATGAATTCAACTTGTAAGATTAGAAATTAAGGCCAACTCAAATTGAATAAAAATTAAGAAGAAATTGGATACCTTGATTTGGGTGTCCTTGTTTCTTGAATGCATGCCTTGAATTTCTTGGTGCTCATGGGATGAAGAACTAACAAGGAGAAACAAGATGAAAACAAGACTTGCTTGAAAGAGGAAAGCAATGAGCTTTTTCTGAAATCCCATTCTTCCTTCTTCTGTTGAAAATATGATCTCCTAAACTAGTGAAGACTTTAAGTCAGCAAAACTAGAACATTTGAGAAACTGAATGTGCATCCCTATAGGGTGGTGAAGGAGCATAGTTATCACTCTCTATCTTTTACTACTCTTTTGTGTCAGATATAGCAACAATAGTTGTCACCAATCAAGAAAGAGAGTGAGATAAACATGAGGTCAGATAAAACTCATCAAGAGTTTAATTATCCTTAATAAGTTTACACTCCTATTTCAGCTAAAAGTGAATTTGTTGGAATCAATCAATTGAACAGGCTAAAAGAGGAAGTGGTTGGTGCATGGAAATTAATGGTTAGTTCTCAGTTGTCAGTACTCAGTACTACTTAGTAGTCCAGAAGATCCTATAATTAATAAATGTGAGTGGGAGATATGGGAAATTTTGGAGGTGTGGGGTTCAGTTTGACAGGCTTTTTGAATTTTGAGTTTATGGAGGAGAATGTGGAATTGTTGCAGAGCAAAAGCATGTGCCAGATTTCAAAGTGATGACTGATGAGTGTTAAAACTTAAAATTTTCAGAGATTAAGACAAGGTGGGACTGGTTAGATTTACAACGTAGACACTATCTTCTGCTTCCCACTATTGCATACACATCATTATAACATGCTTGAACAGTCTCTTCCACCAACCAAATACACACACAAACCCAAATATTGTACAAAAAAAATATAATTAGATTGTAGTAAGATTTTCAACTTTTTATCCAATTTTGAATGAAGACTTGCTCATGTGATTATGGTTGATATTTTATAATTAGATTAGTAGAATTTTGAGGCAAATCCTTTCAATATCGTCGGCTAATTATGTTATCATTTTTATTATGGTAACTAAGTCCAAGATATATTTAATGCTTGTGGATCTTCATGGCACGGGTAGGAGGTTAAAAAAATGTCATAGACTCATGTATAGGATATGGAAAATAGTACCATATATAACTTGTTTGCGAGTTTCAAGTATATACAATACACCCACTTGCATCACTAACACAAAATATTATTATAATTCTGTGCATGAACAGGAGGTTGGTCGTAGTGATAAAAAAAAATTATTTATACTTTTAAATTGAAAGTTTAATTTATAAAAACTATATTCTTAAAGAAACTTTGAACATTTGTCACATCTAAATCGGAATGACAACGACAATTTATAATACACTAAAAAGTAATGTGCATGTGTCATGTTCATTAATAATAATGTATGGGTTCAAGAAGCTACAGACTCTAATTATTTAAACCTAAAGAAAAAACACTAAAATGTTAGGTTTAGGTACAGTTTAATTATTTAATAGATGAATTTGTTAGATTTATCACAAATATTCAAAACATGTGATGTGAGTCATGTGACAGTGTGTCCTGTTGTTACTTTCCTGTGTGCGCCTAGAATATAATAAAGGTGTAAAGAATGTATAGCATGGGGACAAACAAGGCATATATAACCTTATAAGATATATAGATAGTGCACAGTGGACCAATAGTACTAAATAGCCAATTCATTCATAGTGCAACTTTGAGTGAATTGTGGTCCTAGTTCCTCCTTTATGAATGTAAAAATATACCACATCACATCATAAATTGCAAAATTGGATATTCATTTGGTAAATTGTCCATTTAGAGTGAAAGAGAAGTTTACAGCTATGTTTTGCATGTGATTCAACATTAATTGCATGTCTATTATTTTAGTTTATTACTATTATATAGTTTTGATTTCATCATAGCTCTTTTCGTTATCCTTACTAAGTGTATAGTTGATTTACTGGCAAGGGGATCATGAATTCAGCCGTGACTGATCAAGTGATGATTAGTACTTCAAGATGCATAAACAAGGCTTTTTCATTAGAAAATTAGGGTTATAAAGTTAAACAACTAACGCAATGAGCTCTTTTAGAGATTAAGAAAATCAATATTGTACTTAACATGTGACAAGTGTGGAAATGAAATTATAGTAGATTTGAAGAGTATCAAGGTATGAGTTTGCAAGTACTATTATATTGCTCTTTGATTAATTATGGATATTCATGATTGGGTTAGTTAAACACATCTTGAGTATATATCATAGTTAAAAAAAAAATTGACCATGACCAATTTGGCCACTTAATCTCGAAACTATTAAGTTAGATTTGTTTGGAGACAGATTGTCTTAACTTGTTTAATTTTTTGCGGAAGCTGAAGCTAGGCATATCTTATTTATTTTCGATTATTGGTGATTGTTAGAATCTATCTCACCGTTTTAATTATTTAATTTAAGTTGTTTTTTTTCCTCGTGGTGGTAATTTCGCCGTTGGTTCTCTTGCTAAGCTTTCTTTTACTACTCGTTCTTTTATTTGGATTGAGGAGATTTCTCCCGACATTTTAGTTGTTACTTAGCATGATGTACTAGTCTCTGGAATGTTTTAGCGACTAACCGTATTAAATATGTAAAAATAGAAAAAATCCGGCTAAAATTATATGTTGCATTCTCACTTATACAGTTATCGTTGAACTAATGAATTGTGAATGAATGCCTTCATCAGTTTTTTTTGTTACAATGTCTTCATCAGTTTAATTACCAATTCAATTTTAAAAATATTAATTTATATTGTGTTTTCAGATCCTCTGTAACTAAAAAAATCCTAATTAGTTTCCATAGAAGGTAATTCTTGTGTTCAAGAAAGGAATATTCACAATTTTGTGGAGTTAGTTTTTTTAACAGATGTTATTTACACAAGACTAAATGTCATTAGTCTATTTAAAACAAGTGTAAATTAACCAAACATTTTCTAAAATTATTTAGACAATTCCAAGACCAAAAAGAATTTAGCATGTAGCAATTAAATCAACTACTTTTTAACTTAAAAAAAAAAAAAAACAACCTTTTGGATTTGAGTGTCCTACACATAAATTATAGCTACAACCACCGTTGGATCGCCATGAAACGAAGTTGAACACATGAGCCCATCATAATCTTTTTCCTATTAGCACATGAGATTGTTGAGATGTCATATGTGATCCAAAACAACATTGCCCCCTAACAATCATTCCCGTGACTCAAATATCATCATCATACTTTCCTATTACCATATGAGCTTATTAATTACTAAGATTTCAATTGGTTTAACTATCTTTGGTCATTTAGTTATTTATTGATTAAACCCCCACAACAACTTGATTAAAATTGCTTATTACTCATCATTTTATTCTTTCTTGTATGTCGGGGTTGAAAATAACCTAATTAGGATGACGAAACTTTCTTCATCAAACTTTTCTGCACTTCAAGTCATGATAATAATCATTTGTGGCGAGATATTTGTCACCGATAGAAACTTCTTACTCTCTCTAAAATGATGCGACATTTTTTTTCTTATTCAATGACCCTCTGTGTTTTTTTTTATAAACCACCCGGTATCCAATCATCATTTGGATGTCGATTATTCTAAATTTGAGATTTAGTCACAGTTAAAACTCTTTATCCCTTTTATGTATTGTGTGAGGATCGAACTCAAAATCTCTTATCACATACTCAATCTATATGTTGTCAATTGAGCTACCCTTTCAGTGGGTGTGACCCTCTATGTTTTAAATGCAGTTTTGTTTCTTCCTTCCCTTTTCCTGATAAGACCAATTGTGGATCATGCACACGATTATTTTTCTCTTTCGGTTCAAGTTACATCTGATTTTCTTTATCCTAGACCCTACTTCCATTAACAACCTTTTAATAGATATATACACGTAAGAACTTGATACTTCTTTTGTCAACACTTTATAACTTCTTTTTTTGTCAAACTTGATAACTTAATTTAAATTTCCTTATATGTATACTATGTGGTAGCTAGCTTGTAATGACCCAAGTGTTCTTTAATTAATATAAGTAAAATGAAATGAAGGCCCAATCATTTTACATACCTTATCTAAACTATATAATATATTTTTGACCAAAAAAAAACTATATAATAAATTAGCCTTACCTGAATAATTGAAACAAGAAACATAAATATTATCATTATTAATATTATTGAAAGGATAGAACCAAAAACATCCGTGAGGCCCCTCTTGATCAAACTTCTTTTAAATCTCAACCCAATATTCTGCTCAAGGCTTGTTGAACACCTCTTGGTTGGTAAGTCTCAAATTCGAATAGCACAAGTTTAAAGATAAGGAATAATTAAACGTTTGTGGCAACATATGATTGTCGATGTTGAATTAGGAATAATTTGGAAACTAAAATGAACAGAAAACTAAAGTAATATCCTGCATTTCCCCCACACATATTGATCCATAAATCAAAGCAATTGCAAGGACCGCATAAAAACCAATGAAAACTTGTCTAGTTTTGATATCTTCTATGAAATCAAGGTATCATGTGGATCACGAGTTCGAGTTCGAGTTCTAATTTTAGCCTTTGTAGTATCTAAATCAAATAGAGCTACCATATTCAGTGTTAGAAGTAATTGCAAATAATCAACTTCGTTTAGTCTTTTGGCTGCAATCTTCACCACTCCATACATGTAATTAGAGGTTGCTTTCTACATCTAGGGGAAATCCATTTCATCTGGCTGAGGCCTAGCTGGGAAGAACTATGATTTGAGTCAAAGGCTTGTAACATTTTCTTTTGGGGGATTCCATTTAAGAAAGTTAGCCAATCTTCTTATCAAATTTAACTTTGGAAAAGGCAAAAGAATTATCCTACAGTGGGCATTCTTTGCCCAAAGAACCAACATGATACTTTAGAAACACAAACAAAGGCTCAACTATTTGGATTTAGTTTAGCTAAATCAATGCATAATACAGCTAATATGTCACTTTAAAACTCAATGAATGGAAGTAAGATAGCTAGTGTTTACATGTGAAATAAAAAAATTATCTAAGAACAATATGAGACTAGATAAATGTCCTCTTCCGGATTCTTCAATTATAATTCTTCAAGTATCAAGAAAACAAAGGGCAGCCAAGCAACATCCAACTTGAAAATTTACTTCTTAATATGCTCATTCTATGACATATACAAAAAACAGGCAACAAGGAATGGAGATAGTATCAACTATTACAAGAAATGACACACAAAAAAGAAAAAGAAAAATCTACAGAACTAAGTTAAAGGCTCAGCACTAAGATACAGGTAAACAGCCTCAATCAACAATAAAAGGTGATGACGAATCAAAATCAAAATCCTTAAATGCTACAAAAGAAAATCCGGGATTACTGGTGTTTGGGAAACCACATTTAAGGGTGATTCGGCTCTTTTATGAGTTTTGCGCCTACCATGGCGGTGGCTACTCTTTTTCTTTCCCTTCTGACCATGTTCTTCCCCTTCAACAACCTTCTCCTTACCTCTCCGCCTTCTCTCTTTATGACCATGATTTTCACTACTTGTATTTGGATTTTCAGTATCAGGCTTTTCTGCATCACCTAGATTTTCTTTCATTTCAGAGGGCAGATGAGGACCTGTGCCTAGTTTCTTCTTCTCTTTCCGCTTACTAGATGACTTCTCAGAAGGGTTGCCTCGAGACAAACTTGACCTGGTTTCACTTCCTAGAAGAGCATCTTTTACAGCAACAGAAAGAGAATCATTCCTTGGCTCTGGCCTTTTGACTGAAACTGGCGCAACATCCCCATCATCCAACTTCACCACAACAGGCCTGGGCTTCATTTGGTTTGTCTTTTTCTTCAAAAGAACTGATTGCTCTGTCAGCTTGGCTAGCTCTTCAGCTTCATCATTATTACTGTTTAGCTTTGGGTCATTTGCAGGAGGATAATCACTTGCAACAATCTCACCCTTCTCTGAAGGAAGGTAATACAATCCATGCCGCTTGCGGTGTTCAAGCAAGGATGTAGATTCATTTGATGACCCTAACTCTTCATTTTTCAGAAGATTAGATGAAGAAGCATCTGAAGTAGTGGCAAAGTTAGGGCCCCCAATGCTAAATGAACTTGATGAGGGTAGCTCAATATCACCACATACTGCTTTTAAATCATCAAGATTCTCCTTAAGAACTAATCCATCTGGTACAGCAACTCTTCCCTGTGCACTTAGTGAGACTGGACCAAGCTCCACAGAAAAAACATCACGCATCAATTTGATAATATCTGAAACTTGAGCATATTTCTTGTCTATAATATCCACATTCTGAACTGAACTATCAATTATTTCAGCTTTAATCAATTGAACAAAGCTAAGTATGTTACGTGCTCTCTCCAGCACTTCAACATCCTGGTTTGCTGCTAGTGGACCAAAAACCAATTCAATTCGATTTAACAGGCTTACAATAGATTCACGTGTGAAATCCTTCTTCGCCAAAAGAGTATGTGTAGATGTCTGGCCATGAGTGAGAACTCCATCAGTGTCGTTTTCAACAGAAAGATCTTCAGAAAATTCAGCTGTGTCCCTTGGGTTAAACCCCTCATCCTGTTCATAATTTGAACCTTCACATGTTGCCAATTCAGGAGCCTCAGGGTTCTTTTTTACACTATACAAGTTAATAATAGAATGTGAGGATTCACATTCACCACCTTCATTTTGCAGAAGGTAACATTCGAAGCAAAAAATTAAAACCTTAAGAGCAGAATTAACATAAACAGCTCTTATGGATGGTGGCAAGAGATTGGTACGAGGTTGTAGGAGTGCATCCATGATTTCCAATGGATTTCTGGCAAACTCAACATACTCCCCTGAAACCCAAGCGGCAGCACACAATATCCTATGCAAGTACACATTACCCAGCAACGCCGGATCAATCAACAGATCGCGACCAACCCGAACAAGCTGCGACCTAGCATCCTTAACTCTCATGCCAATATCAACAAGCTGATTCTCAATCTCCTCACCCTTTTGACAATTAGGAATGGTAGCCATTTCTCCAAGAAGAGACACGTACCAATCAAAGTCAACAATGATTTCATACACATTCCTACAACATGTTACCAAAATGGAACCTAAAATCTCATTGCAAAATTCCGGGTCAGATTTCAATGCATAATTGAGCAACACCCTGGATATTTCCACCACATTGCTCTCAGACACCATGGCCATCAACAAGCGCAAAGATTCAATTTTGATGTTAGAATCTTCATCACTCAACGACTTAATCACAGCTTCCTTGTTCTCCAACACCGCCCACGAGTGTTTTGGTGCAGCAACTGAAAGTGCTTGCAAACCCAGATACCTGAGATTGGGATCCTGATCAGCAAGGAACTCCTTCACCTTTGCAACAGCGAGGTTAACAGCAGAGCCACGATCATCATCATCATCACTCAAGCAAGTGAGCACGGTCCTCACACACTCAAAAACCAATGACTTAGCCCCAGATCTTCTCATGTGATCACAAACAGGCTCAACGATCCTCTTCCCCAACCTAGGTTCCAAAGGAGCCAACTTAGAAAATATCTTCAACACCTTGATGAGAACCCAATTGTTCTTAGATTCAACCAAAACCCTGTGAAACTCCGGCGCCAGCGGGAGATACGATCTCGGATCCCTCGCCGCGAGCTCGCAGAAAACGCCGATCACGGCGGTTACGAGCTGGGGGTCGGAGCTTTCTAGATTCTCCACCAATCGCTTGAAGCAGACCCTGACCGCGTCAGGGTACTTGTCGAAGATCCTCAAAACGACGGCGATGGCTTTCTTCTTGACGTAAACCCTAGAAGAGGCGAGGAGATTGAAGATTTCCGGGGTGAGGTCCCTGGCGAGATCGGTGGTGGCGATGGTGGAGAGGCAGTGGAGGGCGAGGGAGGGCTCGAAGGGGTTGTTAGCGGCGGAGAGGTCCTTGCGGAGCTGGTTGGTGATGAGGAGGAGCACGGGGGTGGCGTCGTTGAAGGAGGTTGCGGCGGCGTGGTAACCGATCCTCTTTTGGGAGAAGCGTGAGGAGGACATGACCTCGACGACGTGGAAGGAGGCCCATGACATGTCAACGCCGTGGACGGCGGAGAGGTAGGTGAGCTTCTCGAGGGCGGTGGATTTTGTTTGGGGGTCGGTGAATTTGATCTCGCGGCGGATCTCCTCCATGGCTTTGGAGATGGAGGCGGATTCGGGGAGAAGCTGGAGGCGCAGGGCTTTGATGAGATCCTCCAGCGTGCGCTGGAAGAGATTGTCCATGATCGAAGAAGAGGACCCCGCCATGGAAGGAGGAGGAAGCAACGATTGCCACCGTGGAGGAGGTGAGGTGAAATGAACTAACTCGGTGTTGTTGTTGTTCGGAATGGTTGGGCCGGCCGGCCATAAAGCTCAAAGGCCCATCCAAGTGAATAAATTTGTAAACCAATGTTTGTTTTTTTGTTAAAATGACAAAAAATTATACTATAAAATCATTACATAGAAGCTTTATTATAACACTAGAAGTGGAAACTTCCAAACGTCCAACGATATTGAGCTCCTTAGGAATATGAGAGGAATATGAGAGATGGTAACATTTCATTCCTATTACCACGTACTATTGATCCATAAAATGATGTTTCGAAGCCAATGATCTTTGCTACTATTAACAAGTTTCACAACTTTTGAACAATGAGACTCTCACTCAATTTCTTTGTACCTAATTGTCCCGCATGGTGTAATCCCTCCACCACAATAGTTAGCTCTACATGGAGGGGATTGCCATCGCACGCAATATGTTTGAGTATACAAGTTAGCATATAATGGTTTGGTTTCTATGGTAATGATTTGGTTGTAAGCATATTTTTAAAAGATAACCCAACGAGTGTCGTTCGCAGTGATTAAAAGTGGTTGTTTGAACCTTATGTCATGAATTCGATCTTTATAAACTCCACTCTTATGTTTTGTTTGGTTGAGGAAAAGAAGAGAGATTTGGGTTAAAGAGAAAAATGTGAGAAATAAATTGTAGATTTTGTAGGTTGTTTGATATGATAGAAAGAAAAGAGAAAGTGAGAAGAGAGAAAATGAGAAGAGTGAAGATTGGTAGAGAATCGTCACTTCAAAATAACACCTTAGCTCCCTTAGGCGATGAATTTTGTTCATGAAGATGGTGACTAATTTGACTGATTCGAAAACTTTCATTTTCTGACAGGGATGACTGTTGGAGCTTACTTGGACAGCCACCGTGGCAAAAAAATGCATATTTGTCATTTCCTGCCTAGAGACCTGACAGAATAATCTTTCAGAGATCAGATTGACTCACATAGAAATTTTCAGAGATTAACTTAGTGGGTAAAAAAAAGTACGAGACTATGAGTGAAATTTTTGAATCACTAATTTGGAGATTTAGATAAACAAATATCACATAATTAGTTACTTAAGTAGAAAGAGGCAATTATCCTTAGATTTTAACTAAAGTTGATCTCGAATTCCCATCTCCGAACCTTCTTCCTTGGACACAAACACAACTTTCCTCTTCAGATTTCTATTCCCAATTCACATATCCATGATCGCACCTTGATCCCAATCTTCTCCTTGTAGAGCGTTCCGAATCTCTCTCACCATGGCCAACGTCTCCGTAGCCGCGGAGTGGCAGCTCCTCTACAATCGTTACTACCGAAAGCCCGAGCTCTACCCAATGCGCTGGAGGCACGTCGACCTCGCCCGCAACAAGGTCGCCGCCGCCCCCTTCGGCGGCCCCCTCGCCGTCATTCGCGACGACTCCAAGATCGTCCAGCTCCACGGCGAGTCCGCCCTCCGCAAGCTCCGTCTCTTCTCCTCCTCCGGTCAACTCCTCGCCGACACCGTCTGGCGCCACCCCGGCGGTCGCCTCGTCGGCATGTCTTGGACCGACGACCACACCCTCGTCTGCGTCGTACAGGACGGCACCGTCTACCGCTACGACGTCCACGCTCGCCTCATCGAGCCTAACCTATCCCTCGGCAAGGAGTGCTTCGAGAGCAATGTCGCCGATTGCGCATTCTGGGGAAACGGCGTCGTTTGCATCACCGAGGCCAATCAGCTGTTCTGCATCGCCGATTTCAAAAACCCTCAGCCCGCCGTGAAGCTCGCTGACCCTGGGATTCTCGAACCGCCGCGGTGTATGGCTGTGATTGAGCCGCAGTACACTATTTCCGGCAATGTTGAGGTTCTGCTCAGCGTCGGCGACGGAGAGGAAGATGCCGCGGTGCTCGTTGTTGAGGAGGACGGCTTGCAGCGGCTCGGTGTTGGGATGCTCCGAGGACCACTGCAGAAGATGGTTGTGTCGCGCGATGGCAAGTGGCTCGCGTCGTTCACGCACGACGGCAGGCTCTTGGTCACTACGTCCGACTTGACTGACATCATCATCGAGAGGGAGTGTGAGGTTGGCTTTTTCGAATTCTGTTATGCCTTTGGATTGGAATGTGTTTGTTATTATTATAATACATGTTGCGTGGTTTGAGCTTTGAACTGTTGTGAATTTTGGTCTTCAAGTGTTGGGAGATTGGAGGATTAGTTATAGTTTGAAAATTGACATGCTGTGTCATTGTCATTGTATATCGGTGAAAGAAGTGATTAGGTGTTGTGTGGAATTTTAGGGATATGTGAAAGGCATGATAGTTAAATGCTATATGTTTCATGAACAAACAATCACAAAAGATCAATCTTCCAGGTGAAGACACATGAGTGATTTTATATTATATATCTAACAGCATGCATGTTGCATAATTTGAATTTCTATTTCAATCAATTGATGGCTATTTTGCAAATAAGGTTGCAACTCAAGCTTATTTAATTCTTCTGATATGCTACCCGCAACATGTCCTAAGTAACACAATAGGGGTGTATCTAAGCCTTAAAGAGGCATTGATAATGGTTATGTTCAAATTCTTTTATGCTTTGTATCTCACTCTAGGGTTGGATCAGCAGCGTATACAGCGCCATTAGATCACTAATTGCTTTTATGCATGCAGTCAGCTCTTCCCCCTGAGCAGCTTGCTTGGTGTGGCATGGATGCTGTGCTGCTTTACTGGGATGATATGCTTTTAATGATGGGTCCTGATGGAGATCCAGTTCCCTACCTTTATGATGAACCAATAATTCTTATTCCTGAGTGTGATGGAGTGAGGATATTGTCCAACACTAGCATGGAATTTCTACAGCGCGTGCCTGATTCCACCGTTTCAATCTTCACAATTGGTAGTACATCACCTGCAGCTTTGCTATATGATGCGTTGGACCATTTTGATAGGCGTAGTGCAAAGGTACCGACTTTGTCCTTTTCACTCTATTTTTCTGAAGTTTTGATTGCATGTAGAGTTTATATTTCTTGGAAGTGTCAGCTAATGTATGTCATTGGTTAAATTCAGATATCTACTCCCTACTAACTAATAAATTCGGCTGTCTTGTACATCAAAATTTTGGCTTAAGGCTGCAGACTCTATGTGCCTGTGTTTGTGTGTTTCAAGAGCAAAGGCCTTGAAACTCTAGTTACTTGTCTGGATAATTCTCAATAGGCTACAACCACTATATTAAGCATTAGTTTTAATTTTTTTGTTATGTTGTCTTAGTCAATTTGTTTTAAAGCATTTCAAAAAGGAATTTAACTAGTAGCTCTAGAATTGAGTCTTACTGTGGGTTTTCTTCATTTACTAACCTGTGCTGCTTGTTCTGATAGATAAATGCTTCTAATTGATCCTTGAGTCTCTCATTGGTGATATTAGATGATTAGTTCTCATAACTATTGGCAGTTTTGATTTCGTTATGAGAAGTCTGTTATCCACCTAAAGACAGCTGACATTCTGTTATAAATAGATCGTAGTTATAAATAAGACATGTGAAATAACTTCTCATAATGTGAATATGTGAAATACAGAAGATTCGGATATTCTCTCTTGTGCTCTTTCTTTCTTTTATCCGTCTTAAATGGTATCGTGAGCTTGTAAGATTGATCATGGCCATTTCTTACAAGAATTTGTGTATGTTTGTTATTTAGGTGTAACCTTTTATTGAATTGTAAAGATAGATAATCAAGATTGTACTATGGTGAGCCCTGTGATGCTATTTTATTCGTATATCTAGTTGGAAATTGGATATTTTACTCAAATTTTCATGTATCGTAGGTCTGTAACATTGCAAACTGGTTTTTAGTTTATTTATAATAAACAACTCAATTAAATGCCCAAATATGTCTTGCGGAGTGTTGGAAATGTAGACCATTGCTTCCGACTGACAATATAATATAACTTTATTGGACTTCAGTTTTAAACTAAATAACAGTGGCTACTATTCCCATTAATGAATCAAACTAGCATTTTGTGGATGGTTTACAACATATTTTTGGCATAAAAATCAGGGAAAAGAAGACCTTCACTTTAGATTTACTTAGTTGATGTGTCAGGTTTTCGATTGTAATTTTATTATGGCATCATCAAACAGTTCATACTTCTAGATGAATGTCTAATTTTCTTATCATTCCCCAGGCAGATGAAAATTTGAGATTGATAAGATCGTCCCTTCCTGAGGCTGTTGAAGCATCTGTTGATGCTGCAGGTCATGAATTTGATGTTTCACGCCAACGAACTCTCCTGAGGGCTGCCAGTTATGGGCAGGCCTTTTGCAGGTAAGATTAATTTGGATTTTCTGGTTGATATACTGATACAAATGTTATAGAAAATGCTTTGATGTCTTAATTAACTCTTTTCAGTAGTGAAAGTCTTAAGAGGGACAAGCATATTTTCTGATATTTGCTCTCGGTAATGATATCCAGTTGACTTTGGCAGCAATTTTCAACGTGATCGTATCCAAGAGATGTGTAAAATTCTGCGGGTCTTGAATGCAGTGCGCAGCCCTGAGATTGGCATTCCTCTTAGTATCCAGCAATATAAGGTTTTTAAGTTCAAGTCTTACTCGTTTTTTCTAGTGCTGAAATTGTCTGTTTTGACGTTGTACTGAATTAGCTTATTGCCATCAGTTGCTTACTCCATCTGTTCTGATTGGTCGCCTGGTTAATGCTCACCAACATCTGCTTGCCCTGCGGATATCGGAATATCTTGGAATGAACCAAGTACGTATATGTATATTTTATATTTTTCATTTTTCATTTTGTCAAATAGTTTAATTAATAGTTTAATACTATAAACATATAAATACCCGAAAATGTCAAATATTACCTAAAATTCGTTACATATATAATAGCGATAAAAGTCATAAGTCTTTGTTAGGATCGGTAAAATCCTAACAACGGAATTGGTAGAGAAAAGAGGATAAAGATAATATTTTTGGTATTTTTATTATAAAAACTGGAAAGTAAAATAGATAAGAGGCTGGTTCGTCTCCAATAGGGCTGGTTCCCTTACAACTCAATAACTCAATCCATGACTCTAACCTGCGGAGGATACTCCTATTTATAATAAACTAACTCTATCAAAGATAATATTTTAAAAGATATAATCCTAATAAAATCTGACACCTAGTAAAAGATAATATCCTAAAATAAAAGATAGACTCTCAATATAAAATATAAACTCCTAAAATAAAATATATCTTCCTATCTAGAATCCTAACAATCTTGAAGTTGAACTAACACAACTAAAAAACACTCAAAAGCAAGGTAAAAACTAAAGAAGTTCAAGCCTCTAAGGCTTGAAGTGACAAAACATGAACATCAACATTGAAATAAGAGTTCCTAGGCTCCTAGCTACATAAGAAATCATTAATTATCATCTTCTAGCACTGAAGGGTAATTGCCGGTGAAGGGTGGTCGCCGGAAAGGGGGCGGTCGCTGGAGCTCCAAGGTGAGAAGGGCAAAGTGAGAAGTAGTGAGAAGAGGGCAGAGTCGGTGCGATTTGCGATTCTGAATGAAGAATGAAGCTTCACTCTTTCAAGTCTAACCTAAAATGGCCCTGGAAAGTCCTAAAGTGCCCCTAAAAAGGTTCCCCAACGGTTAAAAATTGAGGGGCTTTGAGTCATTTTCCCCTTCATCCATATAGCGCTGCGATTTCCTGTTGGCTGTGATTTTGGCCACTATTTGTGCCACTACAGCCGTGATCATGAGGTGCGGCGCTATTTCATCACAATGGCGACAAGGAGCCGCTCCACCGCTATAGTGCGCTCTATTGATAACTATGTAACAGTGTGGAAGATTTGCTTCATTGAGGGTTGTTGAGTGATAGGGTGATGGGCTTCTAGCTTTTCTCCATATACTGCATGTGTAGCATTTAGGGTGTGTTTGATTTGATAACAAATGGAGGATTGGACAACATAAGAGTACTTGTTCCATGTTTAAAAATGGTCATGGGGCAGGACAAACCAAAAGATGGACAGTAATACAATTGATAAGTTATTTTGTTCTCGTTTTTTATTATTGATATCATCTGTACATTAGCAGTCTTCTTCAAGTGTACATGTGAGTTTGATGTTCTCTTTTTTTGGTGATTGTTTTTGCGTAGGAGGTGGTGATAATGCACTGGGCATGTGCTAAGATAACTGCTTCATTGGCAATTCCCGATGCTACTCTTCTAGATATTCTGCTTGATAAGGTTCCCCCCCCCCCCCAAAACCCTAAAAGGGCACTTTTAAGCTCTCTTAGATCATTCTACTATCTGCAACTACAGTTGCTTACTTGATTTTCATTTTTTTAATTATCAGTTAAAACTATGCAAAGGCATATCCTATGCAGCAGTTGCTGCTCATGCAGACAAAAACGGTCGACGGAAGTTAGCTGCCTTGCTTGTTGAACATGAACCTCGTTCATCTAAACAGGTAGTTTTCTTGTTTTCTGTTTATTATGGATACATATTGGATTAGTGGCTTGTCAATCTCTACTTCCACCCTCTTCCCAACCAATTTATTGGCTGGTGTCTATTGTTTCCTATGTTTTATCCAAGAAAATTGAATTAGTTCAGTGGGATATTTAATTGTTGTACTCCTAAACTCTTTTGTTCAGGTTCCTCTCCTGTTAAGCATAGGTGAAGAAGATATAGCCTTGATGAAGGCAACTGAATGTGGTGATACAGACCTTGTTTACCTTGTACTTTTTCATATTTGGCAAAAGGTATTGGGCTATGAAAAACATTATATCTTAAATGTTGTCAGGTTTGTGATGTATATAGAGCAACATGAGGTAATCTCATGCACACATTCTTCTTTTGATGATGCAGAGGCAGCCATTAGAGTTCTTTGGAACTATACAAGCCAGACCATTAGCACGTGAATTATTTATAACTTATGCACGGTATGTGAACTAGAACCATATTTCAGAAGCAAGACAGTGTGGATTCTCCTGGTAATATAATATTAAGGTTCACTGCTATTGCTATCTCTTAAGAAAATGAAGAAAACAAAGGGAAGTGGGAGAGATGGGTGAAATATAATGCTTAAAATATACTCCCTTATCGCGTTTGACGTTTTTGCAAAAAAAATAAAATGTGCCATTTTGACTGTCATCTCACAATTCAAATGAACAACTACGTTTTTTTTCCAATTCCATCCCTAACAATTAATTGTAGGGAGAGAACTTAAAGAGAGAATAATAAATGAGTGAGAGATCAATTAATGAGATAAGGGGTATAATAGGCAATTAGATGATAGTTTAAATGAAAAATAAAAAATCAATTATACTTCTTAGCTTTTGTGATACTGGGACATATCTAGTGAGAGGGCGTTTATTATGTGAGAGTAAGAGGGATCAATTTTAGCCTTTGGATCAAAATTAATGGCTAAGATTAGAAGGCTCTTAAAGAACTCTTGTGCTCCTTCCTCTATTTCGATGCCCCTGCCCTGTTTTCATTCATTGCACATTGCTGCTTTTCACAAGCCCAGGATTGCTTTCTTCCTCAAACATTGTTCTGCGAATTGCGAACAATTTATTTTTCATGTGTCTTGTCTGTCGCTGATTATGAACAACTTGAACAAGTCTCTGTAAAAGATAAAGTATATTTCAATTTTCATTGAATTTTCAACATTTGACTTTTTCTGTCCATAGTGCTACTATAAGGAGAAACAAAAATGAAATGATGATACAATTGAATTCGTAACTTAGTGTGAAAAATAAAACAATTAGATCATGGGTTCAAATGTGAGCGCAGCTTCTGTGTGTGGAAAGCGGCAGTGATGGTGCAATGAAGGAAAACAAGGGTTTGGAAATAGTGGAAGGAGCACGTGAGTTATTTAAAAAGCCTTCTAATCTTAGCCATGAATTTTGATCCAAAGGATAAAAGTGATCCCTCTCAATCTCACATAGGAAACTCCCCTCTCACTAGATATGTCCCCTTGTGTACAACCTTAAACGACAAACAATAGGATAGAGGGGAGTAACCTCAATCACATTTATGAATCTTTGTTTTCATGTTTCTTAGCTTGGGTATTTTAGTTTCTTTTTGAGATGGTCAAAGTAGAAACACGTGATTTGAAGTATTCAATGTGTTTTATTGAGAAAGCATATCATACAGCTCTTAATAACTGGATCTCAATTTCAGGTGCTATAAAAATGAATTTTTGAAGGACTTCTTCTTATCAACTGGGCAACTTCAAGTATGTTTAATTCTTTGCAATAACTTGTATCACATGCATGATTTCTATTTTTGAATGTGTATATATGAGGAAACAAACATCCAGTATGTCATAGGTTTATAGGTTGGGTTACCTCAAGGGGGATATTTTAGAGGAAATACTGATAGTCAGTAGTCACTCGTTCAGTCGCACGTTAACTTCTTGAGTGCAATTTTCAACCTACATGTCCTGTAACTACCCAGCATTTTATTATAGTTTCTACTTTAGTTTTTCTTTTTACTCAATAATATGCCTTTTACTTCAAGCAAGACATTAATCTACTAGAAATTCTGCCTTGCAATTTTTCAATAATTTACTAATTCCATCACTTGCAGAAAGTTTATAATCATACTTGTTATGCCCATTGCATTAAATTTAAGTAATGCTAGCTAATCATAACCTTATGCCAAATTACGAAATCAATCCATGTAGGATGTGGCATTCCTTCTTTGGAAAGAATCATGGGCTCTTGGAAAAAATTCAATGGCAAGCAAAGGATCTCCACTTCATGGTCCTCGAATAAAACATATCGAGAAAGCACAGAATCTTTTTGCAGAAACCAAGGAACATACCTTTGAATCAAAGGCAGCTGAAGAGCATGCAAAACTGTTAAGGTGTGACTTTCAATTTTTTGTCACATCACTAGATCATATAATAAAATTTCAGCAATTTCATTTGTGGGCTTTTGTAATGTTTTGATGCGATAAGTCCATATATTAGGAACAAGCTATTGTTCATATAATATATACATGAAGAAGCTATTATTAATATATTTCTGTAGAAACATTCAAACTTTGATACAAACTGTTAAATAAATCCTTGTTGACTGAATATTCATGTTGACTAAAATATCTCTAAAACACGGTTGCTGCTGCTGCAGAATACAGCACGAACTTGAAGTGACCACAAAGCAGGCCATTTTTGTGGATTCAAGTATAAGTGACACGATCCGTACTTGTATTGTCTTGGGAAATCATCGAGCTGCAACGAAAGTGAAAACAGAATTTAAGGTTGGTCAACTTTAAATCATAACTGAGGTTCTTGAAAGAGAAAGAATGATTCACTTTGTGCCTCTTCACATGAATAATTTGTCAAGAAAATCTAAAAATGTGAAACGAATAGGAACACTTTTTATTTCCCGCTACCTTCTTTCCTATGTAATCAATTCCTCAGGCACACAATTTTGTTGTTTTATTGTTACTTCAGGTGTCTGAGAAAAGATGGTATTGGCTTAAAGTTTTTGCTTTGGCTACAATCAAGGATTGGGTTGCCCTAGAAAAATTTTCGAAGGAGAAGAAACCTCCAATAGGTAAGGTTTTAAACTGCTTGTGTTTTTGTAAGGAATTTGGAAGACTAATTCAAACTGCATCTTGCCTTCGAAATTTTATTGATTTCAATGTGAGTAATAGCTGATCAAACTGAAAGCCTTGAATGGGTGATTTATAAATACTGGTCATCACTTTAGGTGGATATCTTGTACTCACACTGTTTAGTCTTTTCTTCTTTTAATGAAACTCCATTTAACCTAAAAAAATACATTGATCATCACTGACATTGAGTTTCTCCTTGATGACAACCCTTTGATGTTTTATTGTCATTCTGTTTCTTGTTCATATTTTTATTAAGAAAATTTATTTGAATGCTTCTGCAATATGAAGCTTGTTGTAGACGGTTATAGAAGCTTTAAGAACTCCAGCTTCAGCCCCCAAAGCTTCTCCAGTAGATTTGATGGCATTTGTGTGGTGTTCTGTCTTGTCAATTTTCAAGGGCATTTCAGTTGATTAATATACATAACCATATTTGTTTTGATGGTGAACATGCAATAGGGAATTTTTCTCCTACTTAATATAGTTACTTTTTAAGCAAAAGGTTTAAGAAGTTCAAGTATATTTTTGTCATTTTAAGGTCTCACCATGGCTATATATATTGGTTTTACAAGGATGCTGCTTTTTTTAGGTTTGAATTCCCGCTGTTCTGCTACCTCTTATATTATGTCAAACTTGTTTTTGTATTTAATTTTAAGGTGTGGCTATTTTCAAATTGAAGTTGCATTGCTCTTTTAATAAAGAATTCTTTTATATACTTTGTAGTGTTGGATATTTATGAAATTGGAGAATGCTAACGAGTGATCTAAATTCTAAGGAGTTGTTTAAGGAAACAAAAGTAGAAATTATTTATTGTAAAAAACTATTTATTACATTGTAATATAAATTCATTTAATACTTATTTTTTAAGTCATTAGAAGTATTTAATACAGGGTATTAAATGCTCCTTAACCAATGCTTTAGGGCACTTGTTAATGAGACCCTGTGAAATATAAAAGTCCAGATCAAGCATTTCTATACATTGCAATGCTCATTACAGAGTTATTCTTTACTATATTTTGGCTCTGCTCTGACGTCCAATGTTGCATGTTCTGGCATCTACAGGTTACAGGCCGTTTGTGGAGGCGTGCATTGAAGCAAGTGAAAAGGGAGAAGCTATTAAATATATCCCAAAACTCGCAGACCCTCGAGAAAGAGCTGAGGTATGTTTATCATAATGTTGTAATAATTAAATATTAGAGTAGCCAGTTCGAGTTTTCATTCTTCTTTATTGTTATTCCATTGTGATCCGCTTAATTTCCCAGAAGGATTGCATTAAGTTTAAACTACTACCAAATTGTTACATGATAGGAGGAAAAGCATAACTAGTCAGAGGCTAAGATAACCTCCAAAATAGAAAATCCAAGTAAAGTGAAGATTGTTATAACTTATAAGATTAAAAAATGCAGCAAAGACTACCAAGTCTCTTGTGTATAACTTGAAACAGCGATAATAGAGTGCCAAACAAAAGTTGTAAACAAAGTCATATGTTATTACAAGCCTATAGTGTTCACTACTACCTAGTCGTAGCATGAATTAGAGCTTTTGCTATGGAAGTGAGATTACCTCAAATTAGAGCTTTGCCTGCCATATAATGAAATTCATTTTTCTATTTAAGTACATTTTTGCCCATCTTTAATGTGCTTATTGCAGTTTTATAGTAACATTTCCTTAATTTTGGGCAGTCATATGCTAGAATTGGTATGGCTAAGGAAGCTGCTGATGCTGCTTCACAGGCAAAAGATGGTGAATTACTTGGTCGGTTAAAATTGACGTTTTCACAAAATGCTGCAGCTTCATCAATATTTGATACGCTTCGAGATCGGTTGTCCTTCCCAGGTGCCTCGTGATTTTTGACCTGGGTTTTTGCCCCCTTATCACCACCCTTCTGTTTGAATATTTATTGTGTATATTTATGTTAAAAATGTATCCTATTTGCTAATGTTGGGTATGTGTGCCCCCTGATGATCGACGTTGAAGAGGCCATTCACTTTTTAATTGCGTGATTTATCGTCAGTGTACCTGTATAATGCAATTTTTTAATGAGTAGTGACCACACCTGCGTTTGTTTATTATTCTATTGGTCCTTGCTAAATTCTTATCTCATTCATCATTTTGTTGATGTACTATGAACAGTGAACATGACTGAGGCCTTTCGCAAAATTATTAATTTTGCTGAAACAAAAATGGAAAAAATCAAATTGTTCAAGTTGCTTGTATGTGCATGGTTAAGTTTTGGATTTTTGGTTGTGTAGTTTGATAAGCGACTGTACTTAAACTGGAGCCTGAAAAGGAAAATATGACGTTGGTTGTTAACTTAAGTCCTCCCAGTCCCAGAGATGAACGTCATGCATGGGGGCTCGAAAAAATAATTTAAATTTAAATTGAGTAGAGTAAAACTATTGAAGACGTATATCAACTAAAAAGAAAAAATAATCATGAATCATTCACAAATTATGTGCAACAACCCTATGATATCACAGGCTGGTTTTCTGAGTGGCTTGCTGGTATAAAGAATTTCACCCGGTCAACTAAGTTCTGGTGTGAAACCAGCGGAACATCAAAAATATCTACCATTCATACAATAGAAAATATTTTTAGTTTCTTCTCAAAATTGAAAATAAGTTTTACGTTCAAAATTTTATCTAACTAGCAAATATAATTTTCATCACATGTAGTATAGAGAGAAAGATTTTAATAAATATGGACCGATTGACGAAAAGAATATAGCCTCTCAATTAAAATAAGAGTTTAATTACAATCCAATTAGATTTATTAATTTTTCATGTGATAATTGAATTTGAATTTAAAAATGATTAAAATTGAAATTGAATTAGATGATAGAGTGCATGTGTGAAATTCTTTACACTGTCACTACATATAAATTAAAAAAGTCTTCTTTTATGCGATGATTATTTATTGTTTCTTTTACTTTATTTCTACTTTAAGTTACATGTCATAAATTTTTATCGTTTAACGTCTTAAAGATAACACTGAAGAAAGCCCCGTAACTAAATCCTTAAAATAAAATAGACAGATAGAATTTATTGTAACTATGAACTTTAACACTTTCAATTGATCGTGTCCTAAAAATTGGTCATTAAAAATTTGCAACTTCAGATAGTATTTGATATTTTTTAGAGCCACGTGTCTTATCCAAATCTTTTCAAATTCAAAGTTAATGAGCTAGTCATTATTCTCAGATCAAATCAAGTATACTTTATTTTGTTAAATATTTTCAAATTAAAAAAGTTATTACAAGTATGTAATTATCTACTCTACCTATTTTTCCATTTACACAAAAAAAAAAAACTATCTACTCTACCAAAAAGGTATGTAATCATCTTCACATTTAAAGCAAATCCTATTAAATTTTTAAACTTTTATTGTTGGAAGATCTTAAATTTTAACAACTAATTATCCCAATAGTTTAACTTGTTGGGTAAGGGTCACATAAATTATATTCTACCAAATTTTGATGTTGTTTTATTTTAACTTGAAATATTGTTGTTATAAATATTTTGTTAATTATCTTCAATTTCATGTCAAATCGAACTTTTTTTTTATAACTAATTCTCACTTTTTTTTACAGGACTTAATATTACATAATTTTTTTGGTGGTACAATACATATCGTATTATTTTGGTTATAACTTGCAATAAATATCTTATTATTGGATTATTTCCAAATTTATAGTGTTTTATTTTAAATCCATTATTTGAAATATCATTATTTTTATTTTTTAGGTAGACGAAATATCATTATTATAACAACAATATCATCTCCAAATTTAAACAAAATCTTCATTTCTTTCCCAATCACCACAAAATTAATTTATTTCAAACGAGTATCACAAATTCAATCATCTATACTCTATCTGCAGGATCCATAGTTTCTGTCTCCTATCAGAATGTATCAATTTATTTATAAGTAAATAAATCCTCAATTTCAAATTTATTCTACATTAGCTTCACAGCAACACATCTATAAATCATTAAATTGAAAGTAGTTTATCATAAACCGTGTGACTATTTGTTTTTCTTTGCTTTTCAATCCTAATTGAAACTTCCAAGAGACATAACATCAAACATACTTGAAAAGCTTAGTGTCAAGTGTGCTCTTCGTGGTGGAACATATATAAGGACCCTCCATTATTCACACTGTTGAACGAAGTTGTGGTCATCTCCAAGACATTAGCATAACACATTTAGGCTAAAGTTACATAATTATTTTCCTTAGAACACTACACTAGTAACAAATATGGAGGGTTCTTTATAATAAGTACTTGATAGAAATTATTCCGAAACATCACATAGATAGAAGCCTGGATAAATGGACAGTAACAACTTGTAACCAGAGATTGGCATTGCTCGATCAGTTTGGAATAGCATGAGCTGAATTCTCAAATCTACCATCCCATCTGTTAGACCAACAAGTCCAGTGTAAGAAACCATATATATATACTAGTACTAGATCAAAAAAACTCAAACAGCAACTAACCTGCATTCTTCCCTTTCTGGAATCTGAAGCTCCAAATCCTTATCAAATGCCTCAAAGATTAAGTCCAACTTTCCCTCGTCTACTTTCTCAAGTGACGGAGGTTCCCACTGAACAACGAACTCAAATATTTAGTGTTATAAAAGACAAAACAACAAGAATAATACTAATTTCAAAAAACAAAAACAAGTGAGAGTACGGAAGAGGAGAGAAACACATGCTATGAGTGAGAGTACCTTTGGAGCATTATCCTTGTCGATGGTGAGAGCTCTAATACCCTTCTCATAAAAAGACAATAAAAGTTGGCTTCAGATTTTAATAGGAAACACAATTCAAACATTTGAGCTTCCTGCTGTCAAAATTTGTTCTGGCAATGAGATCACAAAAATTACCTCATACATATCCTCAGATATTACAGTTCTGAGTATATTAATTGTTAATCTGAATTCCTTCTTTAAACACTCAGATAGTGTTTGATTCCTTCCTTCACGAACCTGCACATATCCAAGATAGAACATAGTAAGAAATTCTAGAATTATCATTCCTTCCTTCCTTTTCTTAATTCATTCAGTTTCATGTCCATAGACTCAGTTATGAACTAGAAAATTATGCATTAACCTTTTCTGTTCTTTTGTCCTGATTTCGTCTCTTTTAAATTTAGACAGAATGTAGTTTTAAAAACATTGGAGGGAAATTTATCCATTGCGTTTAAACATGATCAAAACATCAGGGAAAATAAAACTGTGATAAAATGTTATTTCATAATATCATTGGTTACTTCAACCTTGAGTCTTATTTGCCAACCATAATTTCAGGAACTTAATATAGTCCTAGAATCCAGTCTAAGATCCTAATGTATATCATAAAATCCTTACCGATCTTAAGGCTATTTTCAATGCAGTAGGTGATGATCTTTTCATGCCTTTTAAAACAGCACCAATCCATCCATTTCCTTCCTTTTTTGCTTCAGTTTCCTTCACATCAAAACATATAGTCACATATAATGGCCCAGAAAGAACACAAGCATACAATAAGATGATAATTCGTATGTAAATAGTAAGACACTTACCAATGATTGTATAATTTCTTCAACCGAATTTTTTGAGAAGCACTCATCAATTATTGACTTCCTGGAATTCTCCAAATGTTACTGTCAACAGTGAGAATAAATCTGGAAAACAAATTACAGATCATTGGTAGAAAAAAAAAATTACTTGTTTAAGATACTCTCTTCATCAATTTTTACTTCTGAAGAAAATTCTTCAATCACTGATCTTACAGCATTCTCATCACCAGAATTTAAGCTGATCAGGCGCTTCTCTAGCTCATCAATTTTCTGTTACATAGAAAATGTGAGCATCATTGAACAAATTAACACAAACTCATATCATCTCTAGCAAAGACATGGTAACTTAATGGTTTATGATAGGACCGAGGAGGTTAGTTATAATAGGATGGAGAGGCACTTAGATTTGTTGCATATAAGGCTTCCAAAGGAGAAAAATAACTGACATTCTTTATGAAGCAAGGCAGAGTAACTAAGACTTGCCGGCAAAAACCATAACGGCGTTACTACCTAACGCAATTGTAATTGTGTACTTCGAGGAGCTGTCTATACTCTATACTACTTACAAACTTGGATTGATGCCAGATGCCATTGTTGATTTTAACCATGTTTACATCCTTTATGAAGAAAATCATATAGATGTATCCGAGGTTTAACACCAAAATCTCTCCAGGCCTCTTATTAGGTTAGAAATTAATTCGAATCAGGATGAGACAGATTGAATGAGATATTTGTAATTTAACTAGAAGCTGCCTCTTGCCCTGCTAACACTAAGCTATGAAACTATTGATTACACTAGCATGAGCAATAAGTAAATACTGGGAGCCAATTCCTTCTAGAGGCAAACCAGAAACAGGACATAATCAAACCTCAGAAGAGACAAAATGGGTTGCCAGTCCAGCTGCAACTAATTCCTTCCCATTCAACCTTGCTCCAGTAAGTGCCAAGTATTCACCTATGTATTACATATATGATAATCTGTTAATCTTTCTTTTTCTTCATTTTGAAAACATTTTATGCTAATACACACAAAAATTTCATATACACTTCTGCTGTCATGGAAGAATAAACAGCCAGGGAGATAGAAGTGTAAGGGGGGAAATTTTCTAAAGAGTAAAAGAGGACAACATAAAAGGAATCGTTAGTGAGATTGTGGTTTACCCAAATGCCCTGGTAAACGAGAATGGATGTACGAGAAGCCGCAATCAGTATGAAATCCAAAACTTGTTTCAGGAGTGGCAAAAACCTGTCAAAGCATTTATTTGAACACACCAATAAATTTTAAGGGGATAGTACACTTGATAAGTACATCATAAAACTAACTAAAAAAGGATTTAGAATATAATCTCTAACAAGATAAAAATACCCACAGTTTTCTCTGTTACAACTGAGAACTTCAATGGAACCATCAGAGCAGCACCTCCACCCATTGAAATTCCATGAACAAGAGCAACCTGTTATAACGTAGCATAACAGCACCATTCTAGGAAACATGAGAACTCACTGAATTGTCACAGGTACATTGCTATGAATGTTTAAGGACAAAGTGGAATTAAGTTCCTGAACAGAACCTGGGTTTTCTTATAGGTTTTGATGTGATAGCAAAGCCAGTAATATCTGTAGACCACTTCAAGGCAGGAGTCCTCTGTGAAGGAGAAATGCATTACTCTTCAGAAGAGTGTAGACACAATGTAAAGACATGGCATTACTTGTTTCTATCCTAAATAGTGTCTACTAGTGGTAACTCAAAAAAAGGAGTGATTTTTCTGTTTGAACATTGTTTGCACAGATTGAAATTCCTCTAAATCCTATAAAGAATGATGCATTTACTTGTGTTCCTGCCGTCATAGAATACTCTCAAATCCCCTCCAGCACAAAAAGCCCTACCAGCTCCCTGGAAAAGCAATTTTACAGAAACTGAGTGAAATGAACATAAGTTAACCAAGCAACAAATGCAAGAGAGTGGAATTTTTTTTCACTATGGTAAGTCATGATAACATAATTTTTCATGTGTGTGAGAGAGCAAACTAATAAAATTATTCCAACAATTTCAGAGGAACAGCAACCTTTATTATAATTAGATCTGCTTTGTCATCTTTCTCCCACTTTTCCAAATAAGCTGCTAGCAGAGAAACCTGGTAACATTCAAAAATAGGATATGAATGGGGCCAGGAAGCAAGATTTTGAAACATGAGTTGAATGGAGTTACCAATTCAGGTGAGATAGCATTCAATTGCTTTGGCCGGTTCAAAGTGATGAGCCTTACATGGTCTATCTCTTCTCCAAGAACAACCTTAAGATCAAAACCAACACATCCATTCATAATTTAGTTGCATGTCTTGTTTGGATCATAATAGCAGAAACAAATTTAAGAGAGATGGGGTACCAAGTGCTGTATCAAAAAAGAAATTGACTTGCCTGTTCAGGAGGTGTGTCAGCAGCACCAGGTGCCATTTGATGTAAATTCTGTACAATCAAATAATAACCTAATGACAGATGATCAAGTGAATCAAATTAAGAACCAAAACGGAGATATTTGAATTGAGAGAGAGAGAGAGGGTTGAAGAAAGGAAATTGAACTTAACCTGTAAGAGGAGGATGAAGGAAAGTGAGGTAGAACAGAAGAAATTCAAATGGAGGAGGAATAAGGTGAAGTAGCTACTGAAGCCATTTCATCAACCAACACCTCAACACAACTACCAAACCATTTATTGTAATAAGATTTAATTTATTTATTCTCAGATGCCCTGAAAATATTGATTAAAACAATAAAAGTAACCTAAAAAATTGACCACGTTTAGTATATAATTTATTGAATTTAAAATGAAAAAGTTTTCCACATAACTCTAATAATATTTTATCTTTATATTTTCAATTTTTAATTCAAGTATAATGTAGCAAGATACGAAATATGATTTAAGGTGTGTAAATTTTCTTAGTGTATGCCATTAGTTATATTCAAAATACAAATATTCATTAATTTTTCTTGAAATAACTCAATGTAAAATATCAATATTATTTAACTTGAGCAGTTAGTACAAAACCAATAATACTATTATCACCACAAAAATGGGAACTCACCTACCGATTAGTCCACCTACCACAGCTTTGACTATTAAGTATTAACTCACGCTACTGTCAGAAAAAAAAAATGTATTAAGTAACCCAAGTGTTGAGTAAAATGTAATAACTCACAATGTGAAGTAGTTTTTTCTTTTTAAACCGAGTCTCACATTAGATGAAAGTAAAAATGTTGAAAGATTATATAGAGATCCAAAAATTCAATACTTTAAGGTTCTTTTTGATAAAAGTGTGATGTCTATCTCTTGATATTATTCTTTATTAGTCGAATATGGTGTGAAGAGATCTTGATGCCTCCTCACAACGTAACACTTTTCTTGTGGGTACCGTATGTTTTGAGAATAGTCTGTGGCCTTATTATTGTAAGATGAGTCTCTCAAATGTAGTGAATCACTTGGACTCCTTTGTGAATGAGCCTATTTCGCATTTACTATAAGAAAACTCGCTATTATCGATGATCAAAAGTTGCTGTTATAGTTCAATAGTTGTCTATATAGGAAAACTTCCAACAATTAGGAATCCTTCAGTAGTTACCTCATCTATAACTTTTATCGACGGGTTTTATCGAAAGTCGTTGGTAATTTATTGGCATCTTTTGTTGTTAGATATTTACCAATGCTCTAGACTATCAATAATCCGTTGGTAATTATGTTAGCTTGAACGAGAATAAACCCTTCTCTTTTCTCTTATGGATGAAAGTGTTACTTGGTGGAAAAAACTTTAACTTTTAATCTATTGTTGTGAAAATGTTGAAGGAAAGTGGCCTTTATGACGATGTTGTGAAAAAGTGCCATTTGTGACAATATTGTGATCCCACTTTATCTAAATGCCACATTTCTATCTATGTTCTCAAAGCACCGTAAAACAAATGTCATTCATCAATAATATATTAATTAAATGATGAAAACTACTTAACAACTAACATATTGAATTTTAAAATAGCTTCAAATTTAATTTTTTTATCACCTTCCAATCCTCTAGTCAATATTTGAGGGTCTCTAAACTGGTGTTAGAGCAATACCTAAATCGTGTTGCTATGCAATTTATGAATATCAAGCCATTCAACACCAAACTGGATTAATAGCTCAACTATCTTGATTAATACCAAACTGCATAGCGACACAATATGAGAGGTGTACCTCTCACACAATATCTTCCAAATTGAAAACCCTCAAAGGCCATTTTAACCTGCTATTGGGGGATAGGCGGTTTTTAATTGATTAAATTTAAATAAAATAATTTAATTATAAATTTTGCCGCAAATTATGAGAAATAGCGTTAATTACCCCGAGATATTTTGTACACTTTTCACTTAGATCCCGAAAGTTTTTAATTCTACATTTTGCCCCATATCCCTTCTTCCCCTCCACTCCACTGCCACCCCCTCCCCTCAACCTCCTCCCCTCCGCCATAATGACGGGGACTGCGTCGTAGCTTACTATGAGATTGAATTGAACTAACCGACAAAAATATTTATCATTTTTTCTTTAAATAACTCAATGTATAATATCAATATTATCTAAATTGATTCTACTTATTTTGCACTTTGTTTTTACAGGTGTAAACTCGTTCATCCAAACATTTATTTGAATCTATCTTACCTGTCTTCAACTAGACAAAAGTTGGTAGTGGTTGTTTTAACTTTTATGTCTATGAAGAAATGAGTATTAAAGATTTCATGTAATAAAGTAAAGAGAAATTTATTATCGTCACAAAAAAAATTGTTTAAAAATAAGGGGAAAGAAAACGAACCTTTGATACCAAAATTTCAGATTATAGGTCAGTCAATTTTTTTAAAATTAATTTCTCTTAAAATCAAATAAATTTTTGAACGTGTACGAAAACAAAAATAGGAATGACATAGTTCATTTTACTTGAGAAGTTTGTGTTAAATTTTGAAATGACATAGTTCATTTTATAAGATAAGCTGAGAAGTTTAGCTTAACATTTTTATGGTCCATTGGTACGTTAAATTGGTTAAACAAATATGATAATAAATTTGGAAAATGACCCACGGCTGGGTTTAAAGAATTAGTCAAGTAATGTAATGCAATCCGCTAGGAGAATTAAATGAATTGAACAAACGAAAAACCAACATTCATAACAAAAAGAAATCACTTGATTCAAAACCAACCCTGAACAAAATTCATGAAAATGAACAAAGTTGAACAAAAATAATCAAAATTAGACATGAGTTTGTTGTGATTACCTTCTCTAAGCTCTTCCTATGTCTAACTAATGAATCAAGCAGGAAATGTAATTCACTAGGAATTACATAAACAGGTTGGGCCTGGATGCCTTGTATGTGGTCTTGAGCTTCCTGGTTGGGGGCCTAATCTTCTTGAACACCAATGGGAACTTGATTTTCGAGTTGTGGAACTGCTTGGTGCTCTCCCTCTTGCAAAGTTTGGCTGCGACGGTCGCCGTCTTTATGATCTGGATGCATGGAGATCTGACTCTGTGACGAGATGCCATTTCATTATACATGTGTTCAACAGCACCATTTAGAGTAGTGTCTCGGTATTCCTTGTACATGTTGTGATATCCAGTTCGGCTTTGATATCGCAACCAAATTCCATAAATTTTAATGGTAGTAGGATTTTTCTCAAATATCTGCAATCAGCAAAAAATAAATAAATTATATCACACTTTCTACTATTGGAACCTAGAATACAGCACCCAAAAAACATAAAATCCTTCTCCAAGCACCGTTTCCTCCACTCAACTACTCCTAAAACTTACTGTATTACATGAGATTAGTAGAGCACACAATACTGGGAAATAGATCCCCCACATACTCTAACAAGTTCCAATTAGTTTGAATTCTTCAATAAATGAGAAAGTAAATGTGCAAAATGTGTCCAACAACAGAGTTAAGCACAAATAACTTGAGTAGAATTTCCAACATGCAAAACTAAATGGCATTGTCTTCTACCATTTTCCAAAGTTTATAGAACCCAGTAAATTTATTTGTCCCCAGAACGGTAAGGATTCAGAACAGAAAGTATATATACCATATACTTCTTTGAAAAGATAAAGAGCCCTGGACAAAAGCTTCATTTTCCAAGTAGAAATCTATAGCTTTAATCAGCATGATGTCAAGTGGAATATAATATGACAACTCAGATGCATACCTCATTGATGGCGAGCACTTGCCCATTGCTTTTCTTGACTTTCTTAAGCTTTCTTAAGAAATACCTGCAAAAATAAAATGAAAACATGAATTTGATCCATGGTCATGCTTTTTCACAAATAGGAAATAATGTAATTAATTAATGAATTAATAGACACATCATTTTAATCTCATCCAAAAGAGCAAAGCATCAAATTGCCGCCACGCAGGATACAAAGCAACATTGGCTTAGGCATAATAGTAGATGAGGCGCCACATTCATGTAGTGATGTTTGGCATTGTATATCACAAAAGTGGCCTTTCTTCCATTGATGTAAGCGCGAGTTCAGCTAGCCCGCTCTAATGGAATACATTTCTATGTGATGAAAAATTTAAATTTCATATTTCTTATTTATGTTAGTTTATAGCTAACCACAGTGAGTGAGCTGTTACAACTGTAGGAGTGGGAAGACAATCAAATTGAAGAAGACAGATTCAAATGTCAATAATTTCATGGTACAAACTACAAAACAAGGGTAGAGGCAGAGCTTTGAAGTAAAGGGGAAAAGATACAAGGACTTGAAGACAAGAACTTTGAAGTCCACAATAACATTTCATATGAATGATACCAACAATAAAACGAAAATTCATTCAGAGTATCTGTTGTACTTTCTAAGAACCAAATTGCACTAGCTTTGCCTGTGAATGATGCTCACCAACCTATCTAAACACACATAAGATAAGCCAAAGATTGAATTTTTATAAACTTTTTCAGATTTTCAGAACGCCCCTTCATCAAGCAGAATCAAAATGACAATGTTGTTACATACCAGAACTTGGATTTGGCACGGACCTCATTGGTTGCCCACAGCTTCATCCTGAAGATCTTAGGATGCACATCAGTTTCAGTGGGGAGAGCTCTCCCAACCACCTGGTACTGGTGAAACTGATTCAACGTAACAAAAACAACAACATTCCATTAGAAACTCTTCAAAGTTTCAGAAAATTCGACTAGAAAAAACGAAATTGAAAAAAATGAGGTATTTCTCCGGGACACAAATTTGAAGAAAAAAGCCCCATTAATTGAAATGAATGCATTACCTTGAAGGCGACCATTTGAAATTGCAGAGGAGAAAGATGGCGGCAGCCACTGCTTAACGTGTGTCCAGTTTTCTGTGTATAAACAAGAAGGAAAGGCAAAATGAAAAACCCTAAATTGAATCTCACTACAATTGGGCCATTTAAAACTCAATTGGTTTGGCCCTATCACAAATTTGGTAGTAAAACAATAGTCCAATCCAATGCTTCATTTTTTTCTTTTAACAAAACACAAACTTCTCAAAGATTTTGATTTCACACATGGAACCGTTTGTGTTAATTTGTTTAATAAATTGTTGTGCACAAGAATTTTAGATGTTTGGATAAGATTTATTTGTTAACAGATTTCTCAAAATAAAAAATATGTTAAACATAGACATGTAAATTAAGTCCGACATCTTTTTTACGGACACATTAGTAGTGATTTTTAACAACGCAAAAATTTGTAACAGTTTAAAACCGCTGATAAAATGAATATGTTTACTATTCATTTCCGTTTAAATTTAGTATGTAAATTTTTTTATAATTCACTTTCTTTAGTTAAATTCTTTATGACGATTCAAACATATGTGATTTTGAGTTGCATTCCAAGAGAGTGTAACGTTGTTGCAAATTGTCTCGCTAAGACGGGTCGAGCCTCAATATAGGCCGGGTTCATTCTGTTGAGAGACCTTAAATGAAGTTGGAAATCTTAATTTTGAGGGACTCGTTATTGGTGTCTTAGTTTTTTTTCCCTCTTTTGTAATCTTTCTTATGAAAAAAAAAAAGAATGGAGAAAAATATATATCTTATAAGAGGTATACAAAAATAGAGATAGGGATGCGATAATGATGAGTAAGTGACATCCCAAATTTTTGTATTTTTTTTTTGGTATTTACGAATGTTTTTATCCGTTTAGGAAGATGTAGTTGTTTCTCCTAACAAATGATTTTTCTAAGTTCGAACTTGTGTTCTTAACTTTACGAGTTCGGCAATAGACAATACCTTGTTTTGGTATTTTTCATGTAATTAACCATTAATAATTCTATTTAATAAGTATTAAATTCTCACCTGAACCTATTTTTTCTAGTTCTGTATCATGCCACCCCCTAATTATTAATGATGTATGTATATGAACTTGCTGTTCTTAGAATAATCATGGAAGAAGAATTTTTCTTGCTTTAAGATAATTTTAATAAATAGACTCGTAACGTACGAGTCCTTACCATAATAAATAATTAGTAGAACCCACGTAAACCTAGTCACTGAAAATACATCTTTGGGTAAACATATAGAACTGAACTCTGTGTTTTTCATAGAACCTGGTGCTGCCTGGCACCTTGTGACTTATGACGCTTCCCCATTCACATGTTCCCACAATAAAACGGGTCAAGTATAGTTAAACTCTACTATGGCAAAACGTCACCTACCAATAGAGTTGACAAAGTCCTTGTTTGTGTGCTGATTTTCTTTGTTTCTAATAAAAAGCTCTTGCGGCATGCCTAACAGAAGAACCGTTGAATAATATGTTGATGTCACATAAGGGAAACATGCATATTCCATTTGACCATTTATCTAAGAAACAAAACATGATTTCAGATAAGAAACAAGTTCATAATTAGTTAAAGAGACACAAATACGCATACTGATATACTCATATGTCATATGTATCATGTCCAAAATATAAGACACCAATGTAATGCATTAATGTGACAAATTAATCTTAATCATGTATGGTTGTGTGACCTATTGTAATATTTCAATTTTTTATCATTTAAGTCGACTTTTTGTTAATGTTATTAAATATAAAATGGAATTTGTTTACAACAGTTATGTCATTCAAGTGTTATAACTTATTTGAGCTTAAGTATCTTAGTCAGAGAATAAACAAAAAGATGATTTAAACAAGTACTCAGAGCTCAGAGACAATATCATATAGAATTGAAAGAGATAATGAACTCAAAATTGAAGCAGTTAACTTCTACAAAAACAATGAAATGTTTGTGTTTACAAAATGACCCTGTAATTCCTATAATTACCTGAAGCCTAGTTCTATATCGCCTGAACAAATTAAAAACTTGAATTTTCTTCTTTCTTCTGTATATATCACTTTCTATCTATGGGAAAACCAAACAAAAAATAAAATTAAAACAACCCCCAGAAATGCCATTTCAAAGTCATTCTCCTATAACCAACCACTCCTAGCACAGTTGACAGAGGTTCGAACCATGGTAGTGAATCAAGGATTTGTTGGGAGAGACAAAACTCACTTCGGTAATCTCTACATCTCGAAAGGGATTAGTATCTGACTATCAGCTGGGGAACACATTGATGCACACACACAAAAAATGCTACTCTCCAATACTCCATTAAACATCAGCACACTTCATTGGTGCATAGCCAAGTCTAGACTTCTTCATATCATACAAGATGTGAAAGTTCTGCTGTTGGTAGTTTCCAATTATTGAAAGAGCAGACCTAGGAGTCCCCAAAATAGCCAAACAAACAACATCATCTGGCTCAATCTGGATAAAATAGTTCTCCACAGGAAAGTCCCACACTGCTCCATCAGCAAACAAGATCCCAAATTCAGGCAGCTCCATTTGTTCAACTCCACTCACATTATAGCATGGCTTAAGAGGAGGAAAGCCTTCAACAATTGAATACCCCTTAATTTTCTTCATGAATGCCTCCTCAATAACCCCATAAGCAGGCTCAGCAAAATATGTTAGAGTGGTGCCAGAATCAATGATTGTACCACCACCGCCACCGCGGCCACCACCGCCATCTTCTGACAAATCCCAAGTCTCCTCTGGTATCTCTAGCACCTCACCACCAACCATAACAGATTTTATCTGTACATAGTAAAATGTGTCAACTTGATTTTCTTTCTCTTTCCCTGTACCAATAAAAGAGGTGAAATTCAAATTTGGGTGGCTGAGAAGCTCTTTATCCTCACCAAATATCAATTTACTGCTGACACTTGAATTGCTGTTTCTATCCACAAGGCAATAGGAAAAGGAATGGCCATAAATTGATTGAAGCTGAGAGCTAAATGACAATGGTCCTCTCCCTAAGCCTAGCAACCCAGCAGCCCCATGAAAAAGACCTCTATTCCAGTGACCACAACCAAACATCACATTCTCAACAAGCTTGAACTCATGAAGATTCCCACTAGATGTGGTAAGATTGACTGTGAAAGTTTCAAGTGCAAAATCCCCAGTTGTGTTGGAACTATCACCATACCAATAGAAGTATGGACAGCTCTGATTCTCAGCCTTGCAAGGCTTTGGAGGGTCTGGGGATGACACCAATTGGCACTGAGGATCATGACAAGTTATGTTCTTGAAAGAGGTGGAACGTTTGGGATCATAGTATGGTCCATTTTGCTCAAAACAAGCATAGCAAGGAAGACACTGAATCCAGTTAAGGTCACTGCCAGTGTCAAGTATCAGAGAAAAATGTTTAGGAGGTGTGCCTATAAACACATCCATGAAGTACTCACCAGAGCCATGACTCACTCCTGAAGCCAAGGTTGCAACAAGCTGACTGGAATTGTTTCCTGCAAAATATTCTGGTGAGGACTTCTTTGACTTCTCCTTTGGTTTCTGAAGCCTTGAAATGGTGTTTTGGTTCTTCTTTTCTATGACTCTTCTATGGAGGGTCTGAATTCTTGCCAAGTCTCTCACTGCAAATTCAGCTACAGAGTTTTTAGCCTCAGCTTCTTTGCTCACTGGCTGGTGTCTCAGATTGAGTTTCAGTGATTGCTTGACCTGGTTTGTTGCAAGAAAAGGTTCCCTTTCATCATCACCATCAACAACTCCAGAATGCTCCGATTTCTCTGACTTTGAGAAGCTACACCCAGTATCTGCTGAAGAAGAAACAGGATCAGGTAACTTGATTGCAGCAAGAGAAGATCCATTGTTACTGAGACTATTGTGATTGTGGTTCCTGGAAATTGGTTCCACAGTGCAGGAGTTCAAAAGAAGGAGAACCAGAATGGGAAAAACCTTCAAAACCATTGGTATGATGAGGTCTTCTATGCTTGGAGCCAATAAAGATACCAACTTCAAGCACCTTTCAGAATTTCAAGGCGAAAAGAAAAGTAGATGACAAAACCCAGAAAGAGTAAAACTTGCAACAATTCTGTACTTTGAAAAGAAGAAGAGAAGGAAGAGATATCAAATTTCACTCTCAAAACCTATCAGAAATTGCCAGTAAGCAAACATTCAGAAGCAAAATCTCCACAAAGAATCAATCTTTGAAGGAGAAAATGAAGGTAGAGGGGTTATTGAAGGAAGCCAAAATGCTAAATGTGGAAACTTTCAAGGCCAAAAATGACACAGAGAGAAGAAAATGAAAGAAGAGGAAGAAAGCGATTCCGGTGTCTAGTTTTATCAAGAACAAGAACAAACAAGCGTGTATAAACCTGGTAGATTTTCAAGGTGATTTGAAATGTTTAATCAATAAATCCAAACATGTTGAAAGAATAAAAACCAGAAACTTGGTACCAAAAGATGGATGATGAAAAATCAATTTTTAATGGGAATATATATGGCTATTCTTCCAATCTTTCTCTTGCAGGGCAATTTCCTCCTTACCGTATAGAAAATGTTACATTTGAAAATGAACTTTGCACAAAATCCGTAGTACATGAATTGGTGACTTTAGCTTTTTAAATAATCCATATAACATTTTATCCTTAAATATATTAAAAGTGGATGACAAATGGGTTACTCTTTTTATTATTTTGGTCTTTAAAGCGAGTGTTGGCTGCAACTACAAAAAGTCAAAAGTCAAAGTGAAAAATGGAAGTTTGGAACTCTCTTATCAGGGTCAGAGTTTGTGAACCCGTCCCTGTCTCCACTGCTGACTATTACTAACCTGATACGATATGTATTTTCCCCTCATAACTTCATTTAATTTATTTTTAGATTTTGAGACCAAATGACTCATTCTAAAGAGTATAGAATATGATTTATAAACATGTTTTAGTTGTAGACACGTAGAGAGAGAAAGTAAGAGAATAAAGATAAGTAGTGAGTGTGATATATGATTGATGTGATAAGAAAAAAGATAGTGAAAAAAATAAAAGTATTTTATAGGCAGGGACGGATCCACTTGGTGGTGCTTGGGGGCAATTGCCCCCACATAGTTTTTACATTTTATTATTATATGCATGGTATCTATTAGCTGCCCAATATAAGTTTAAACTTTAATAATGTCTTGATGATGCGTATTTATGGATATGTGTATTTATATTTCTACCAAACCAAGTAATGTTGTGTGGTGGTTAACTCACATCGTCCTTTAACCATAAGGTTGGAGATTTAATCATCGCGTATGAATTTGAAATATAGTTCGTAGCCATCCGCTTAGCGGTTAATTCGAAAACCCGTGATGAGGGGGCGAGAGTATTAGTTTAGAATGTGAATGTTTTAACTCAAACAACTATGATTAAACTAAATTTTTTTGTCCCCACAACTTAAAGTTTCTGCATCCGTCATTATTTATAAGTGTCTACACTGTTTATATGTTTATAAATACTAAAAGACAAGTCATTGCTATGATAATCTTCAGGTCTTCTAGTCATTTGAAATCATAATGCGGAGTGGGAAAATTCATAATGCAGAAGTACAATTGATGGGTGAATCTTGGCCTATTAGAGTACTTGGGCTATTACTCCAACCCAGAACGCCATGCATATGTTTTTATTGAGCTTAAACCCAAGTGTGCTTTGACAAAGAAAAGTCAATTGTTTCAACTTTGAAGTTATTGACATATTGTGTAGATTAGCATCTAATAAGTATTATGTTACTGACTTTATTTAGGGAAGCACCACATTACAGGAAAGTTTAGGTAAAAGACTCTACTCTGCATATGATTGTGTGTAGGAATAGAATTAGAAAAGTTAGGTATGCTGAATTTAAAATAAATCTAAGAGATTATACAATCATATGTGGACATAGATTGTAGCATGTTATAATGTTAGTTATGATAAAAGAATTATATACCGAGTATCATTGAGGGATTTATGACTGTCTTCTTAGTTTTTCAGAGTAAAAATGTGAATGTTAGAGCTGCTTTTTATCCAATGAGTATGTGCGACAATGAATTGTCTAATAAGAAATAATTTATATATTATCAAATGACACCATAATCGTCTCATTAGGCATATTCAAGTGACATAACCCATCACATATCAATTAATAACAAAAGTCAATTAATCACATAAGAATTAAAATAATAATTCACATAATTAATGACCAAACAGAATATATTTTAATTAATTAATAATGTTATTTCACATAACAAGAGAATTAATTATAGATAGTATAACAGGGTAAGTGGGTGAAAATTATCACATTAAACAAAATTATTTTTTTTGACAGAAAATATTAAACATAATTAACAATAACAAATTAAAATATGTAATATAATTTTTTTTTAGAAAGCGAAATTATATATAAATTATCAGAGGCCTACAAAACACCAATGGTGCCATACAAAATTTTAAAGACAGCAAAGCAAAGTAACATATATGAATACTATTCTATTGAGATATTGTTTTCTCTTAAGGGGATGCCCGCTCTACATTCTCATCACCTAAGTTCATACTTTTGATTGTGTGCTATCGTGTGAAATATGAAATCATTCAAATACTAAAATTACGTCTTTAACAAGTGATTCACGCGCATTGATAAACTTTCAAAATGTATTTTAACATCAATCCAATCAGAAATTTTTTCAACCAACTCATTACATATAGGAGTGATAAAAATGATGCTTCCCCTATGAAGCGTTCCATTTAGGGATGGCAACAGGTAGGGTCGGGTGCGGGTTTAACTCAACCCGAATCTAAACCCAAATCCTGTTCGTGTAGAAAAACCATAACCGAGCCTGAACTCGTTGGGTTTCGGGTTCCCCATACCCGTGATAAATAAAGGGAAACCATAAAAAACCCGAAAACCCGACCCATGCCCGGACCCGATTACTAATGCAGTAGTAGCAACATCTTCACAGTGATTTAAAAAATGACTCTAAAAGCCAATTCAAAATTTCATATTCAAAATCATGAATATATATAAAGATATATATTCAGAAACTTGAAAATTGAAACAATGAAACCTTAGCAATCACTACTAAAATACTAATATATATATATATAAATGAAGATATTTTAGTAATTTAATATATAGGGATCGGGTTTCACCATGCCCGAACCCGAATAGTACTTTCAGAATCAGGTAAAACCCGAACAAAACGGATTTTACCTGTAAATTCGGATCGGGTACTCACGGGTATGAGTTTTCTGTCATCCCTAGTCCCATTTGTATTTGGAGATCATGCTACGAAACTAAAGCATGTTCCTCTACTGGGAGCAGCTGTTGTCGCTCGCATTTAAATTTGTTTTATATATATATATATTTGTATTTGGCCTGCTAACATGAAATCCGTTGTCGTCCAGCGGTTAGGATATCTGGCTTTCACCCAGGAGACCCGGGTTCGATTCCCGGCAACGGAACTTTTGTTTTTTTAATCTCCAGCGGTCAAACTTTACTTGTCTCACAGTAAACACGTTTTCAGAAAAATATTGTACTGTAGTAAATGAACAATGAGACATTTACGCATCTAAAAATTGTTTGAAAGTAAAAAATATAATAAAATTGTCTACTCAACAACGCTAGTTGTCAAAATAAAAAAAGTTTGGTCGATTTCTTTTCTCACTTGTCTCGATATGAGTAGACAAGATCAACAAACATGAAGAATTTGATTGTTTGAAACTTGGTGAACATACTGGCCTTATTAGAATTTGATGAGAAAAAACACATGATATATAAACATTTTAACAATTATATTTATATGAGATGGGAAAGTCGCATATCTAATTCTAATGGGTTAAATAATTTGGTTCCAAAACAACATAAACGTGCATGGTTTGGTTTAATTTCGTGCTCGATCTATCATTACAATTCACAAGCCTCACCTAACCTAATCAACACTGGATTGCTTTATGGTTTGCATAAATGGGAGCTACCCCATGGTGGTCCTGTTCCTTAACACACTTGGCCGGTTTATCCTCTTACCATGTATTTTACCTACTATGTTTTACTCTTCTCACAACCATATATATATATATGTGTGTGTGTGGAAAAAAATGAAAAAATGATTTGTGCACATTCATGTAGTGCATTCAAAGTGAAAAATAAAAAAGAGAGGTGTTTAGTTGTTTCAATGTCTAATTAGCGTTATTGATCTCCCATGTGTATATATTTTGCTCCACCTACATATGAAATGAAGATAGATGTAACCCCATAAATTAGAATCCATTAATTAGCACTTAGCAGGATTCAAAAACTAACTTGAAGCTTTTGGGTTTTTAGATTTTGTTAAAGCACTTTAAGAATAGTTGTTAAGTAATGTTTAATAACATTAGTAAATAATTTAATTACTTTTTTTATACACAAAACATTTAAATTTCCCTTCCAGATATTGATTCATGAACCTTCTCCTCCCCAACTCATATACCCGAGTTCTTACCACTTAAGCTATCAGTAGGGGACAAATAATTTAATTACTTAAGCAGGTGTTAAATATTTTGTAACATTTTTATTAATTCTTTATATCACATTAATTTTTAATTAATATCTCCAGAAAATCTATTAATATTTACCCTTCTTAACATCTCTCATTTGTTTGTAACGTTTCTCATTTTTTACCCTTATTAATATCTTTTAACGTTTCTCATTTTTACCCTTATTAACATTTTTACCCTTATTGATATTGATATTTTGTAACGTTTCTCATTTTTTTTTTCATGGATTCTTGTATTGATTTCTTATGCTATATCATGCTAAAAATATTAAAACTAGAAAGTACTTCCTCGGTTCTTATATATAAGTTATTTTTACCTAATTTTTATAGATTAAAAAAAGTAGTTACTAGTAATAAATATGTAAAATATTATGTTAACTTTCTTATATTACACTTATTTAATTTCCTATGATTTTCTCTCTCCGAGTTAATATTTCAAAATCTCATTATCTCTTTCATATTAAATATAAGAATAGTTTTAGAAAAAAAATACTTTATTATTGTAAAGTGACTTATATATAAGAATAATTTTAAAAAAAAAGTGACTTATAAATAGAAATGGATAGAGTATAATATTAAATAATAAATATGTTGATGACTAATGTAGTATTATCTTTCATCATATAATTTTTTTTCAAATATCTTAACTATTGTGTCTAATTTTCAAATAAAATTTTTCCCCTAATATAAGTATATTTCACGGAAGTCAATTATATTCAAATTAAGAATATTAATGTCATGGGTAGGGTAGAGATAGCTCTTCTAACATGATTTTTTCATCTAGAACAATCAAACCCAAAATTTTAATACATCAGACATATAACACTTGAACGACACGTACAAAGCATCATATAGAATTTAACTTGCCATAGTTTTTTTAATTGGTCGTGGGGAATTTAATGCCTGCAGGTGCTAATAAATACATTGACAAGTTTAAGAAGATAATTATTAGGTGTATAATGGAGCAACCTCATATCACATTGGGTGGCCCATATCTATGTTAACCTGCCTTTTGTCTTATTGGGTCCCAGATGATTTAAATTATCTGAAAACTCTTTTGTTGATCTGTCACCATCCTTCCTAATACAGCAACAGCAGTGTTAAATAAATATACACACAACAGAACCAAAATCACCAGGCATAAGCATAGAGGTCTAAGGGTGCAGTTATGCCTGTCAAATGCAGGAATCTTCAATCCTTCAAATTCGTTTCATATTTAGTACTAATATTTTTAATGGTGATGCTAGTTATATGATATACTTTAAAAAAGAATGAAATAGAAAAAATGAGTACTACTGCCTAATGAGTGTGTTATACTCAATAGCACACTGATTTTGACATACTCTTCAATGCACTTTTTATAATTTGTCCTATAAGTGATCAATTTACAATAATGTGTTTTGACTTTTGATCCTTAAAAAAGAATGTATTGTTATTTGTTACATTCCTTTGGATTCCATTTAATAATCTTCAAGGGTCCTTTATTATTCTAACTAACTTTTCTCGGTAACTGTTTTGCTTCTAATTTTCTTTTCCAAGGTCTCTGAAATCAAAAAACATGCATTGGAACATTTCATGTTCCCATCCACATTCCGGGTCAATCCCACTTGCTGGTGTCAACTTTCCATGCATCACAAATACCTAATGGCTAAAACTTCCAAACACCTAATTTACTCAAATAAATGCTTGTTTGGATTCACTTTTTTCACCCCAATAAGTGATTCTACTCTAAAATAGATTAAGATCCTTTTATATCATAGACTTCCTTATTTGAAAATATGAGTTTGTCTTTCACTTCACAAATATTCAAATGATAGCACCAACTTAACAGGAAAAGAGAAATATAAATTTTTAACATACTAGCATCATGAAATATTCACATTAAAGGATTCTGATCCTGTCTAAGACTTCCCTCACAGTTGGCATGTGTGTTTGTTATCTTGTTGGAACACTCCAAAATCAATTTTGGTACAATAACACCAATTTTAGATGAAAATATTAATGTAATTTGGAGTCATTTTGAATAAGTAAATTTAGGCCAAAATCAATTCTAGTAGAAGCTTGGAAAAATAGTTTTTGCATTGAACATAATCAATTGTGAGATTTTACTACCAAACTTCACAACATTACCTAACAAAATCACTTTCAATTCACTTTTAATATAATCATTTGTGATAAATGCTGATTCAAACACGCAATAACATTCATAGGATCGTGTGCCCTCCATTGCTTCAAAGGTAGAAAAGTGATTCTGAAAGAAGCTACCAGATTTAACTTTTGTATAGGAAGATGTGATTTTGAAGGGATTAGAAGTGAATCCAAACATGCTACTGTTCCCTTAACTTTTTCATTTCTCATTAATTCTGAAGTATAACATGAAGATTGAAAACCATACAATACATGACAACTTATCACATAAATAGTGTGAGTATCTGTTTCAACTTTCAACCCCTCTTCACTCTGTAGTCTGTACCATCTTTGGTAGCATAAATCTGATGAAATCATGAGGCCAAGTAGAAATGAAAAAATGTATACACTGTGGCTCTTTGTGACTGAAATCTTGGTACAGGTTTCTACATCAAGCAGTGGCAAAGTACCTGCAATAATAGTGTTTGGAGACTCCTCTGTGGATTCAGGAAACAACAACTTCATTCCAACCATGGCCAAGAGCAACTTTGAGCCATATGGCCGTGATTTTCAAGATGGAAATCCTACTGGCCGCTTCTCCAATGGCCGCATTGCCCCTGACTTCATTTCTGAGGCTTTTGGGCTCAAGCCAACAGTTCCTGCATACTTAGATCCTGCTTATAACATATCAGATTTTGCTACTGGTGTTTGCTTTGCATCTGCTGGTACTGGATATGACAATAGCACTTCAAATGTTGCTGTAAGTCTTGTTGAATTAGTCACTTTTTCAAACACATTTATCTGTTTTAGTGATATTTGCACATATGTACTCATCCATACCATTCACTCTCAAGAAAGATTAAATTCTGTGCAATTGTCATTTTTCTTTAATTGACTAACATTGCTAGTGTGTGTTAGATTTCATGTTTGTGAGCCTCAGAGTCAATTCTCATTGGCTGGAATCACTTTTAGATGGTTGTATAGTGCATGTTCGGAAGCTTATCTGAGTAGGTTCTAAGTGTCAGCATTGATTCTGAGGAAAGAGAAGCTGATCTAAACATGCAATATGTGTATGTTTGGAAATCATTGAGAAACCATGTTGAAGTCAAAATCATGGTGAAGAGAAGCTAGTTCCCTTGGCTTCTCTAAAAGTAGAATGGATTCTAAGTCTCCTTCAGACACAAAACCGAAAATGCTAATAGATGTTTTCACAATCGACTTAAAAAATTGATTTCAGTCCCAACACCAATTTTGAAGACAAAATAAAGAGAGTAGCTTCTGCAATGAATAGAATCAATTGTGAGATTCTATCGATTTTACAACATTACTTTGTAGCAAACAATTTCCCATAAATGTGCCCAAATATGATTCACATCACTTTCAACTCACTTTGACTATAATCAATTTGATCAAAACCAATTTTGACAAGGTTGATTCAAGCACTCACTAAGTGAGGTTAACATTATTACCTTGAATCATCTTTCTTGCTTAAAAATAATTTTTTCTGGTACTTTTGCAGGATGTGATACCTCTATGGAAAGAAGTTGAGTACTACAAGGACTACCAACAGAAATTGGCAGCACATCTTGGTGATGAGAAGGCTAATGAAATAGTGAAGGAGTCTTTGTATTTGGTCAGCATAGGAACAAATGATTTTCTTGAGAACTATTACACATTCCCAGAACGAAGGTGCCAATTCCCTACTGTTGAGCAGTATGAGGATTTTCTAATTGGACTTGCTGAAAATTTTCTTAAGCAAATTTATGACCTTGGAGCAAGGAAAATTTCTCTGACTGGGTGTCCTCCCATGGGGTGTCTGCCACTAGAGAGGGCCATAAACATTTTAGACCACCATGGCTGTTCGGAGGAATATAACAATGTGGCTTTGGAATTCAATGGAAAGTTGGGATTGTTGGTGAAAAAGATGAACAAGGAACTTCCGGGGCTTCAATTGGTAGATGCAAATGCATATGATATGCTGCTGCAAATTGTTTCACAACCTTCTAGTTTTGGTAAGTTTTTTAATTAACCCCACTTAATTGCTTCTTTAGGTATAATATCTACTTCCAAACACAGAATGCAGAAAACTTGCATGTTTTTATATTTCAACTTGTACATCTTTTTGGCTTGGTTAGAGTCACTATAGCATTGGCTTGGTAACTTCCATGCTTTTGATTTCTAACTTGCACATATTTTTGAATTGGCAGGTTTTGAGGTAGCTAGAGTGGGATGCTGTGGAACAGGAAGATTTGAGATGGGTTACATGTGCAACCCAAAAAGCCCATTTACATGCACAGATGCAAATAAATATGTATTTTGGGATGCTTTCCACCCCTCAGAAAAAACAAGTCACATAATCTCAAATTATCTAGTACAAAAATATTTGGCAAAATTTCTTTGATTTAGTACAGGGACAAAATGTCCTTTCACTTCTATAGGCATGCATGCTGTTGGGTAAATTATACCACTTTCGTGAATGTAATCATGTATTACATTTATACATTAATGTAATAATTTCATAGTAAACACAATCTTCTATAAGCATGTAAAAAAAATTCATCTCTGCACAAGAGTGGCTTTGATAATTTCTTCTATGACAATAACAACCCACCACAATGAATAGCCAGAATTGGTCATATGTCTAACTGTTTTCAGTTTTGCATTTCTTATATTTATATAGTGCATGTTTGGAAAATGTTGCCTGGATCCACATTTTCAGTTGTTTTTGAAATTTTGATTCACATTTGGTCTTTCTAAACGTGAAATCAAACACACTCATAATTGTTATTTAGGTAAGAAACACACTCATAATTGTTATTTAGGTAAGATTTCAACTTAGTATGGAAGGATCAAACAAATTTGGATATTGATTTGCTTGAAGTCACTAGGTTTAGTTCAACTTCAACTGATTGATTCAGATTTGGAATTTCCTTGTACAACCTCTTTAGGACCCAAGAGAACTAATTGATTCAAAACTTAGTTAATTTTAGCAAAATATTAGTTAGGACGTTATCCTTTATTTCACTCAAAGAATATTCTATCTCTTTTGCTGTTGGGTAGAAAATTTCTTCCTAACATTTATGTTACCACACAAGAAGATGAGTGAAATCGCTTGGTATCAAGAACCTGACATACGTTTTACCGTTTTACCGTAAGATGACGAGTGAGAGTTCAAATTTATAACTTAATGCCTAATATTATTCTAATATTCAATGTTTATGTTTGTGATCACATTACCTCTCACATGTATCAAACATGCAATCAATATTTATCGTTGAGAGTTCGAATTTCAACTTTTGTTAATGAAAAACACTCCTTAACAAATTCTCTACCGCTTAGTAGATTTGATTGTGAGATGAATGATTAGACTCACGGCGGATAATAGATACCTTGATCAAACAAAAAAAAACATGCAATCAATATTTTGATGAAAATCAGATAGTTAAATTTGTTTTATTAGATAAAGACCCTAGTAAATAAATAAAAGACAATATACAAAATAAATTAATTTTGTACACCGACAATGGCAAAACCTTGAACCAACTGCAAATCCATTCGTTAAAAAACCTACCATTCTTTTCTTGTCGTATTCAATTTCGCATTTAGAAATTTGTTCTTGTTCATCGCTCCCAACCAAAAAAAGAAAAATATATCACTAATATCATAAGTCATAACCCGTCTGTTTCAGACAACTCTTGATCTTCACGCCTATGGCTTCCAAGGTTGCTTCTCTGGTATCTCTCTCTCTCTCTCACTCTGTGTGTTTGTTTGTGTTTGAGATTGTTGGGATATTCAGCTAAAATGGAATGTTACAGCATTCTGCTGCGGATTCAGAGAATAGCTTGGAGAAGATCAAGCGCCAGCTAGCTTCTGGCTCTGGTAGAAACTTGTTGCAAGGACCACTTCTTAAGCGATCTGAAACAGTAATTTCATCCCCTTTAAGTTTTTATCACTTGGGTGTATGTATATGGAGTTTCATTGGTGACCCATTTCTGGATTTTTGTTCACGTTTGCAAATTTAGCTCCAAGTTTCTTTTTTTCCGCTTGGAGATGGTTGTGATTATATAATAATTCCAATATGTTGAAGGGGGGTTTTTCGTGTTCCTTTGATTAGTCATTGTTGATTTTCTGTAGAAGTGTCTTGAATCCTGATGCTTTTAGAATATGCCTTGATGTAATGGTGTTTCTGTTTGTCTTTTTCACTAGCTCTTGCCAATTATTTATGTGTTTGCAGCTAAGAAAATGGAACGAACGATGGGTGACATTGGACCCTACAACAGGGAGAACTGAATACAGGTAGGTTCATACTTGTTATTCCTTCTGTTTTTTTCTTGATGTCCAGGAAACAATGATTACTAAACCTTTTCAAATTGTTCTCTGTGCAATAGGATAAGAAGAAATGAACCAACTGTTAAGGGAACCATTATATTTGATGTGAATAGCTCGATTACTGTATCTCCTGTGAACTTCCAGTAAGAATTATACTGTCTTGATTAATGTCCAATTAAAAAGTTCTGGTGGATGAGATTTATTTTGTGTACTCATTTACACAATATTCCTAACTTTCTGATTTTCAGTGGATTACCGAAGTATGATGGATGCTGCATTTGTATCCTTTTTTTGCACTTAAAATCAGCGGTTAGTTAGTTACTAACAACTGGGCAAAAGTCACTCTACTTGTGCCCTTCTTAACAGTCTCCTTAAGATATTGGGACACCACAGAAAAGGGATTACTTCCTCTGTGCAGAGACTCCTGGTGCAGCTAGAGCTTGGGTGTCAACCTTACAGTATGTTTTCTAGTCTAGTTGCACTTCACTTTCTTCTCTTTTTTCTTGCTCTCGTTATGAAAGGTTTAATGAAATGATTTTTTTTTTTTTTTTACAAGTTATATTGTTGTGCAATGTGTTATTGCATATGATGATTTTCTTTCTTATCTAGGAACTTCCATCTAAAATCCCTTTGAAGCGGCTTTGATTTTGGATGTTATTCTACAATACTACATGCCATGCTTGTTTAACTTTAGATTAATTTTTGTATTTTAGATTGATTTGAATTAGGATATTAAGTATTTTGCAGAAATGGCACTTGGAAGTTTGGTAAACTTTTTTAATTCATTGTTAGGCATTGTTTGTTAGTCGCATGAGTCTGGCCATAAAGGGTACTGCCATATATCTATTATAGAATATGCTGATCTTTTTATAAGAAGAAAGTAGGTGGCCAGGTGTGAGATTAGATTAGAAATGAGTGCACATCAAATCTTCGAAGTCTACTATTCCTTTTGCTGCTGGTATGCTGATGGTTTGATGGGGTGATCCTTCTCTCTGAAGTTTGTGTTTTGAACTTGGAAATGTATCTCTGCTTCACTGAACTAAAGTCTAACTTTTTTACCCTTTCAGATGGATGTATATGTGGTTTGAAGTGTTTTCCTATGGATAATTAAATATGGGTCTGAGGGTTGTTGAGGCAAGTGGGAGAATTTGGGAATCTACCTGTATTTGGGCATACAGAGAATATCTTATGTTGTTCTTTACCTTTAGATACTTCTGACTTTTGAGTCATCACCATTGCAAGATCCTATTACTAAAATAAAAATAATAAAGTTATTATGATTGGAGAATCATATTTGTTGTAAAAGTGTTCAGCATGCCTGTGTCTCTTATAGAAACTGAAGAAACAGTATCTTTATTTATCAAACAATGGATTCCATCCTCTAAACAGGCGGAATTCCCCTGGAATTACGACTATAATCGAAAACAAGAGCAATAAGATCAAACAAGTACAATCAGGTCCTGCGGACGGAAGTCCCTGTCTAGGCCTCAGGCCACCCGAAACCTACTCAGAATTCTTCTCTTTCCGGGTCTCTCTTAAACTTGCCTATATATGAATGTATTTTCCCTTTTCCCCAGTCACACCAGAATCATTTCCCCAAACCACACCAAAATCGTCCTCTCCATTGATCATCCTCCACCGGCCCCTTCTTTTATATATCCGATTCTCTGCACTAACAGAGTTCCCCATTCTTTCATTGAACACAATCCTTCATGTTCTTTTTTTGTCCTGTTGTTGCTATTAAGCCCAACTTCCTTCGAATCCCATTTGTTTCCTTTTCCGTCTTACACATGGGTCAGTGGCACATCAAGCTCCTCACCTTTTTTTTTTCTTTACCAGTTCAATTAGTCTAACAAATATAATTCTGGAGATTTAGAGGATTATTTAATTAAAATGAAAAGCTGATGTGTGGTGCAGTTTTTTATTTTCGATTTTTCTTCTATAATAGATTAATTTCTACGATTTGATGACTGCTTTTGTCGCAAATTTTCTTGCATTATTTAATTCAGTATCTGATTTGTATAACCATTTGACATTAGTGCAACCCAATTGGTTCTAAAAGCTCACAAGGAGGCTGTGGATTCCTTAAGTGGCAATGGTTCCACTAAATTTGGAACTGTTGCAGCAGTTGTTGCCGCAGCCAATTCAACGGCTGTGGAATGTTCAAAAGAAATTGAAGCAGCAATGCAAATATCTTTACGAAACACTCTGGGAATGGTGACAAGTAAGACTACTGAAGGTCCAATGGATGATTTAACAATCATGAAGGTACAGTCTTACTGGCATTTTTCCATCTTTCCTTTATCTAGATCATTAAATGAAAACATGTTCCGGCTTTCATTGAGAACACTAACATCATGGGGCAAGCTTTCCTGTACATTATAGTATCAGAATCCCATGTTTTACACTAAAGACATTATGAAATGGGTGGCTGGTCTTTTTGAATACTTCTTTAACTTAGTCCCTGCTTCCCATAATAAAATCTAAATTTTGTCACTGATTGGGGGTTTGTCAGATGGGATAAGGATAGTCTTCATTATCTACTAATAAATGAAACATCATTAATGAAGAAATGGTGAACAGAGTTTTTGTCTCTTTATTTGTCATATATTAAACAATATAAGCTTTTCTGTCAATGGCTTAAATAATATTATCTGTGGCTGTCTCTATTTTCCATTAAGCTTTTAGGGTTAGATGGTTTACCCTTAACTCTGCTGTTTGTTTTGTTTACTTACCTTTACTGACTTTCTAATGTATTTCCATTCACCAACAAAAATAAATAAAAGAAAAGAAAAGTGTCTCTCTCAGGTTGATCATGTTAGGATTAGCGAGAGTCCAAAAATTGAGGAATTATGTATCCATGGGACTTACTAAGGAACCACACCATTGAGCTGTATACCACATCTTAATCTTAACCTTCTCACCTTGCTCTTGTTGATGTTATTGGGTTAGTCTCTTACATATAGAGGGAGGAAAACGAATAATTAGAAATTTAGAATAATAAAATTATGTTGATATTCATGTGAATATTATGCTGGATGCTATTACAGAAGATAAAAGAACTAATCCTTATATATACTATGCTAGATTATTAATCCTAATTATATAAGGAAACAAATCATGATATATAAGGAAATTTGGAAACCAATCCCAAACGATAATATAGGTTATCTTAAACTACTCCAAGATTTAATTAAGATATTCTATATTATTTGGGTGTATTTCAGATTAAGTTTGGTTTTTGTTCCTTTCTTGTTTTCTTTTGGCGGGATCATGTGTTTTGTATCTCGGGTTTTTATGGTCTTTTGTCTATTGTACTTCCTGAGTGGGTGTCCTCTCCTTTTGATTGTTAAAACCATTTTTGTTCTCTAAAAAAAAAATTCATATATCTAGCACTCTCCCTAGCTAAGAGTTACTAAGTTAAGTTCATTATGACTTATGACTGTGCCCTCTAGAAGAAAAAAAAAAATATAACATAGGCTCCACAAAACATGACCGGAAAGGCAAATCAAGTATGCTGGAGGCGTTTGAGAAATGAACATTGCTGTGAGGATGACCAAGCAAAATGGTTGCAATGATTATCAGCTTGAACAACTGGTTGGAATTTTGCAAGACTGAGGAAGAAGAGACTTCGCAAGAATGATTATCAGCAAAAAAATTGCAGCTCTGGCAAGCCAATCATACACAGCAAGAACTAAAACTTCACAAAATTAATCAATATAACATGTGGAAACTTCAAACCATGAGAAAACTTATGAAACCCAAAAAATTGAGATCGAAACTAATGTTGATATGCATTACAGCCATTGAGAATTCGTTGTTGACATGACTCATCACTGAGATAGGGGCAATCATCCTTGGAGTGATTCGCAATGATAGGTTGATATGAATCATGACTAATTCATCACTAATGCATCATTGTATGGCTCTAGTGAGAAAGGGGTTATCGAAGATCACTGATGAAATGAGAGCGTCATAACTAACACTTGATGGTTTGAGGATAAAGAAGAGAATGGATTGATTTGGGAAATCTAGGGCAATGTTTCATTTGGTATAGTCGAGGAGAAATTGGATTTGAGATATCTGGGGCTAGAGTTCATTTTGGCTAGCTGGGGCCAAAATGTATCTAGGGTAGCTTGAACTAGACTGCATTTGGTTTAGCTAAGGGCCAAACAGCATTTAAGATAAGCAGATCTCTATTCAATGAATTTAACAGGAAAGATCAAAGACTTCGACATCTTGTTTGATTGAGAAGTGTGTCGAGCAGAAGTCAGAAGAAAGTTAAGGTGGACAGGGGAGAGGTTGCAGATTTCTTAGGAGCTATCTACCAAGGATGTTGCTAACGTTTTGTCATATAAGGTATTACTAGTTGCCAAAGCTCTTTGATTGAGATGGGCTGTGTTATTTGTGTTATGTTTGTGGGTTCCCCTTGCGGCAAACTTAAAGTTTAGCAATCTTAAACTTGAAGGGGAGATGTTATAGTATTAGGCTATTATTAGTCTTACACTCTTGTAATTAGTGGACTTAAATCTCGTTTGGATAAAAACTAAATGACACTTATTAGAGTTTATCTACTAGAAATAGCACTGGCTAAACTCTAATAAGTGCTCTTTGGTCCGCATCCAAACGAGCTTACTTTCTACCAGCAGAGTAGTAGTACTAATACAGGAATACTCAATTGTTAGTATAAATGGGAGTATTAGATCTGGTGTTGCATAATGTCTTACTCTTACGAATCATTATATTTAATGTACTGTTGTTAACTGTTTTATTCTCTTCCTAAATCATCATCTAAACCCTATAATTTCAACAGGTCACCCTATAGGGCCATTGATAGCAATGATTATAATGCCTCAAATGCAATTTTGGGTGGTTCAGTAGATTACTTAATTTTCTGATTTAGAATGTAAGGGAAACCTTGCCGCTCAATTTAATTTAGTGCTCCTGTATCTAAGAAAACTTCCAAGCATCTGAAGTGTGTTTCTTCATTTTAAGTTCAAATGGCTCCACTGACTCTGACCCTCCTGAGCGGAACCTAAAGATTGTGATAATTAAATGAACTTTTGTGCCCCTAGATTAGGATGAATGTTAGGCTAGATCTGACGCAGGAAGTTTATATGTTCTAGGGAAATCTATTCATTTTTTTATGCCCGTAGTTTGCAGTAAGAAAATGGTGGCTGATGTCAAAGAAAAATAAAAGATGGTGGTTTGAAATGAAGAAGTGAAGTATTAAACTAGAATCATATGCATGCGGATGTTTTACTATCTTGTTCCTACATTTTTTTTTCGTTGGATATTTTGTTCTGAAGGTGCTCCTCTGTTCTGCAGGAAACTCTACTGGTTAAGGATGAGGAGCTACAGAATTTTGCTCGAGATCTTCGTACCCGGGATTCAACTATAAGAGATATAGCTGAGAAACTATCTGAGACTGCCGAAGCTGCCGAGGCAGCTGCATCAGCGGCACATACTATAGATGAGCATTGGAGACATGCCTGTGAAGAAATTGAGAGTTTGAAGAAAGATTCAGAGAAGCAGCTGGAGCTGTCTTCTCAGAAGGTGTGCCATTATGGTGGTGCCTTTTAAATTTTGTGTTAGTTTTTGGGCTGATTGAAATTTAAGCAATTCTCATTGAAATAATTTGAACACTTCACTAAGAAACTATGAATATTACTTCCAGTGAAATCGCCTTACCTGCTCATTTTGTTGACATGTTTAATTGTTTTGTAGCTAAAAGAGTATGAAGTAAAGATCATAAGCTTAAGCAAAGAAAAAGACCAGTTAAGTAAGCAGAGAGATGCTGCTACTCAGGAGGCAAACATGTGGCGTTCTGAGCTGGCAAAAGCTAGAGAGAGTGGTGTGATCTTAGAAGCCGCTGTTGCAAGGGCAGAAGAAAAGGTTAGGGTTGCAGAAGCAAATGCTGAAGCTAGGATAAAGGAGGCAGTACAGAGAGAATCTGCAGCCGTAAGCGAGAAGCAGGAGCTTCTTGCATATGTGAACAAACTTAAAGGGCAACTTCAAAGGTTTAGGCATCTTATCTTCTTTTAACATTGCATAAAATTTGCATTAACTAGGTACTTTGATTTGCTTTTCCATACCATAAGCTACTTATTTGGTTTCTCGAGTGAGATCTTAACCCAACCATGCTGATGGTAACAGCATATTAAGCATGGCAATGAGTGAGAGAAACATAGGACTGATTTGTTACAATGAAAATAGAGGGAACAATGACAATTGTAGCCTATGTTGAATTACAATGTTGACATGCTAGATAGTTTTCTTGTTAACAGACAGCACATTGATTCAACTGAAGTTTTTGAGAAGACTGAATCTTGCTCAGATACAAAGCATGTGGACCTGACAGAAGAAAATGTGGATAAAGCATGCTTAAGTGTTTCTAGATCTGTTCCTGACCCGGCGGCCGAGAGTGTGGTGATGGCAACAGAGCAGGTGAACATTCAGCCTGTTGGAGACAATGAGTGGAGTGATATTCAGGCAACAGAGGCAAGGGTAGCTGATGTTAGGGAAGTTGCACCTGAATCTGAAGGAAGCAGCTTGGACATTCCTGTGATTAGCCACCAAGGTACCAATCACCAGTGAACAAGAAGCAAACACTTTTCTTGTACCCTGATATAATATAATCCACATACATACAGCATGCAGAATTTTGATCTTATAGGTAATTTAACTATGCCATTATGGATCAGGATGTGTCATGTCCTGCCATGAAAAGATGTATTTGGTCTTATGCAATGCGTGGTATGCAACGAGCTGATCTATAAACTTTATTTATACATGTACAATTTGATCAATAAATAGATTGATCCTTTACCAAGTGTTTGGTTTGAGAGAAATTGAGGAGATGGAAAATGAGAGGGTAAAAATTCTCCAAATTTTGCCTTTCATCCAAATTGGATGGATTCAGTGGGGAGGGAAAATAAATTATGATTTATGTACAACAGTACATTTTTCTTATGTTTTGAATTCAGAACTACTATTTAATTTACACATTATCTTCATCATCTTTTTATTGTTAATGCTAATTCAAGTTCTTCACTTACCCATATGATTTCTAGACATATACGTTTTGAAGAGCTTATCTAGCTTATCATATAGTAAAAAACATTTATGCAAGTATTGGGTAAGCTTATAAAAATTGCTTTTGGCCTACTTATAGTTTTTTTAAGCTTATTTTAGTAAATTTATTATATACCAGTTTATAAATAAGCTTTCATACCTACTTATAAGCTATTTTGAATTTTATCAAATAAATTTATAAATAATGGTTTATATGATTAGTGCTTATTGTCATAAGCTCATTAAGATGTTAATCCAAAAACCCTCTTAGTCTAAGTTGCATTAATGTTGGGAGGTGTCAGGAAGAAATCAAAGGAATCAATCAATCCTAATTTTTAAAATCCCCACCGTAACTATACTTTCATACACTCAATTTTTTTCACTAACTTTTTATTACATCACATCATAAATCACGTTAAATAGCATCAGTCTGTACAATGTTGAACTTAAGTGTAATTAAGATTCTATTTGATGCCAAGCCGATGCTAAAGGATAAAAATTAGCATTGGCGTTGTGGCTGATTGATGCACATGCTTTTAGAGGGTGGGTCACTTTGGCTATATAAGTCACTGTGTACCTTATAGTTGTAATGTTGAATATGATAAATGAACTGATATCTCTCTGTTTCTCTCTCCTTTTCCCTCGGTTTCTATCTCTCTTTCCCTCTCTATATTTCTGAACCTATCACTGATGCTAAAGGCTACAACGAGCATTTCTTGTAGTCGATTATTCTCACAGCAACTGGTTATAGGACACCTTAATTATTAAGACAAAAAATATTTAAAATAATAATAAATTATTATTAAAGTTTTGTGGTGTATTATTTATTTGGTACATTTAAATTGCACTTAGTTTTAAAAAAAAATGCACTTGCAATATTAATCTAAATGTGGTGAAGGTTAAATGTTTTGCTAAGAGCACTGCTTCTAAGTATTGAGATTCAATTTAGGAGTTCAAACAAACACTTTTAACGTGAGTGACACCTATTGGGTTTTGTGGTGTAATATTGAGTTTGTATTCGTGCCTATGATCAAGTGAACCAAATTGTTAAAGGAAAAGGATGCGTGAATCATTGAATTTCACTATATGACGGTCAAAATGCCTCCACAAAAGTGAGTGTCGATAGGTGTCACCTAATATTAGTGATTGAAATATCGAGTCGGTTGATAAAGCAATCTAACGTATTTATTGACCGAATAAATGGAAAATGATGATTAGTAATGACATAATAGAAGTCAAATAGGCTTAATTAATCAGAGAAGGTTCCTATATGGATGTTCATATTCTTGTGTTAAAAGTTTACTTGACCTTTTGGTATAATTTCTGTATCTGTTTCAAATTTTATATGTAAATATTTATTCTAATGAGATCTCACCTATACATAAATAGATATAGATAGATGTAAAATTTACATGATATGTCTAGTATGAAATATTGTTAACATATAATGGCAACTCTCTCTCAATATATCTTTAACCTAAGAAAAGTAGGGTGGTATGTATGTTTGTGTAAAATTATCATAAACCGTGGATGGATGAATAGCAAACTGAACCACAGATCTGAGGTCATCCCAGTTCTGATCTTCAAATATAATTGCATCCTCAACAACATTCTGATGATTCCATGAGCAAGGGTAAGACAAGGTTGATGGAACCTGATCAGGAAGATGAGCTACAGAGCCAAACTGTTTCTTGCAATAATTGTCAGAGTCTATAGAAGTTTGTGTGTTTGGTTTGGTGTCTGCTGCTGAGTCTTTCAAATTTGGAGTGTACTTTTTGTAAGATGAGATGCGTTTGAATATCCTGCAGAGTGTCCACACCTCCTGCAAAACAAAACATAACAATTAATGGTTGCTAATTAAGCTGACTTGGTGGTCATTTTTGGTAATTAATTACATTTATTTATTTTCTGATCCCATCCATGACAGTTACTTTCAGCCAAAATATTGGTACTTAAAGGAGTAGACTTGGCTCACATATGCTTAGAGTTCATGACATGGACCAAAGTATTAAATGCAATTTATTTCACGCGGAGAAGCACAAGAATGGAAATGTTAGACAACCTTTTAAGGCTTATATTTTGTACACCTTTTTTCCCACACCTCTGATCCACCCTTTTTTTTTTTTCCTAAAGACATGTGCTGATAAATATGAGACTAATCTTTATGACTTATAAATCACATTAAGTGAGTATGTTTATTTCAATAAATAATTCTCCATACACACTACTACCTAAAGATCGAATTATAAACTAAATGGTTATGGAATTTATCTATTTATCAGCAGTGTTTTCCATTGTTGGTAATTTTTTTTCTTTTTGGAATTAGTATTTCATATCTTAGAGGTGGATCCACTCATAAAGTGGCACACCCATCTTTGAAATAATTTATATATAGTTCGTTTAAATAAATGTTTCGCTCCTGTAAAATTTGTTATTATTGATTTTAGTTTTTATAAAGAAATTATTCATTTTTAATCTCTTGAAAATACAAAAATTACATGGTTATAGTCCCTCCTGATTCCTGAAGGACTAAGACCACATAACTTTTGTATATTTTAGGAATTAAAAATAAATAAAATTTTAAGAAGGATTAAAATTAGAAATAGAATATTTTACATTGATGAAAAAGTTATTTATTATATAAGAAATATAAGACAGTTGAGCCAAAGAATGAAAACAAATTTGCTAAATGTGGAAAAATTGACTTTTTCCTCAATTAATATAGTTAAGGGTTCGAGGGTTCCGTACATTAGTACATTTGGTTTTAACCCATTAATAGTGATTTAGAGTTTCTTATTTTTCCCTAAAAATGTCACTTATTTAATACTTTCAATTTTAATAATTGTCATTTTAAGATTTTGTCACATGTATTATCTAGAAAGAGAAAAAAACACATATATTAAGAAGTGAAATTAATTTTATTAATTTTTAGAATTACACTTTAAAATGTATTTTATTTTTCTTATTTATTACTCTCACAAGATACTACTTGAAAAAACACAAATATATATGAACAATTTTTTTCACTAAGCCGATAGTTAATAATTATTTTTATCAAAATTACTACATAATTTTGTAATATATCATTTATCTCTTTTTTTAATTTTTGATTTTCAATTTTTCTATTACCATTAAGCTAAGGGTATAAGTAGTAAACATAATTAATACTTTCTTGAAATTGTAAAAGTCACAAGTAAATAGGAACAAAAAAAGATCAAAATAGTGACATATATAAGCATATTGAGAAATTAAACTGATAAGTTAGTTGAAAGTTTATATGACTATTAGTTTCTGTGCATTATTTTATTTTATTTTTTACAACAAAGCACCCTAGATATTTCCTAAGAAAGATTTAAGTCAAATTAAACTTCACAAAAATCAAACTTTATGAAATATGTGTGTATATTTGGAATTTCCGTGCATTGTTTTATTTTATTTTTTACAACAAAACACCCTAGATATTTCTTATGAAAGATCTAAGTCAAATTTAAACTTCACAAAAATCAAACTTTTGAAATATGTGTGTGTATTTGAAATTTTCCCCCATAATATGGTCTCTAGTCATGCTTCCTATCTAGAATCAACAATGATATGTCTACGTATACTTTTTTGTTGGACATACAATTTAACAGCGGTTAAAATTGCCATTAATATGTGTGTTGTATATCCCCGCAAAAGTGTGCGTACAATTAATATTTTTCATTTAGAATAATTTATACATAGAATAGTAAACTTATAGTTACTTGAACATGAACAGATTCTGACCAAGAATATCAGCAATTGTTTGAATGTGTTATCCCTTGATCACTTGTATCATATGATGTAGTTAAACATACCATATGCTATAATTAAAGAGATATATATTAAGAATATTAATTAAATTTCTCATTTGCAAAGTGCAAACAAACAAGAACACTATATATGAATGTTCTTACAGCTTCTTGCTGAACGCTATTGCTTGCATGTGGATTATTGGGTGGAAGGCGAAACTCATGCATCATCCAATCAGTTTTGGTGCCTTTCCCAGCACTTCCACAGTAATAGACAAGTGATTTTTTGAGGCCAATGCTTCCATGAGGCTCTTTCACACAATATATGACCTTGTCAATCCCTGTGGCTTTCCAGAACCCAGACTTTGTCACCCTGTTTGGCCTTATGCTGTTCCTGTATTTTCTCCCTCTCATGCAAAAAAAGTACCATTCTTTCTCCCCAATTGAATTCACTTCTTCAACCACAATTAATTACCACAAAATAATAAATAAATTATTCACAAACAGGGGTTGTCTAGTTACACCTTGTTCGTGCGATTCATAACTTGTAAATATAGGATTTGTAATCATATAAAAAAGTTTGTAACTAGAAAAAATACAGTTAAATTGTGTACAATAAGTTAGTTGTTGAATTGGCTGCAATGCGATCAGATGGTGTACCTTAGACAACCCGAATTAAACACAAGCTATTAAAAAATAAGTGGAAGCAGATCTTACTGGGAAGATCCCATGGGTCGTATTTGTAGATGTCAACTTGTTTGATGAGATCAATTCGAAGAGGCTTCTTCTCCACTTTTCTTTTCAGATAAAACCCAACAAGCTCTTCATCTGTGGGATGGAATCTAAACCCAGGAAGCACAACTTCTTCTTCCTTCTTGTTATCATCAGTTTCAGAGGTGTGGAACTGAGCCACATCCATGTTTTGGTTAGTAACCACACTAGAGATCTTAAAACTGATAAGAAGTTTCTTGTGCTGTGTAAACAACTCCCCTTCCTTTCCACATATTTATATTCATTTCTTGTGATATAGTATTTCTTTTGGGTCCAATTGTGTATGTTGATTAATATTAAAAGTCAAGCATTTTGATTAAGACACATGCATACGTGGCCTCATTGGATATTTTAGGTAGAGCTTCACCCAAATCAATGGATTGCTGGAGAATGATGGAGGAAATGTTAGGATATATGCATAATCACTCTCACACGTTCCTAAAAGTTAGTTTAATAGGGTAAAATAACCATATGGTAAAATGACCATATGGCTGGCCCACACAAATTACTACACAATTAAGTGATCGCCAAGATGACCAAGCTCATAGTTTCCACTTTCGGACAAACCAGCTTAGCAGTAATTAGCATAAAGCTAAGTTGGTAGAATAATGGTCAAGTTCACTTTGAACAAGGTTAATCGACATCTCAAATTCCACTTTCTTGCATGATGTAGTAAATATTTGTAAGGTTCTCCTTGAAGGATGGTTTGGGAGAGTAACTTGAAAATAGTAGTAAATTATAGAAGCTTAGCGGGTTCTATATGGTGAGAAGATTAAATAAAATTTGGTAGCTCCTAACAAATCACCATCGTACATTTGGATGAAATTGGGAATGAGCAATACGAATGTGAAAGAGGATAAAAGTTTCAAATTGACTAATGGGAAGTCTAAGGTTAACAATAGGCCAAGTGTACATATACAAACCATTTGAATGCTTCGAGCATACCCGCGCGACCATCAGAATTAGGGACAGCTAGAGTACATGGCCTGACTAATTTGTCGCTCGACGTCACCTCTAGCCACTTTTTTACCTCTTCTTCAGTCTCATGTTTAACTTGACATTCACTTCTTAAAACCCCATTATTTACCGGGTTTTTTTCCTTTTAAAGAGGTTGGAATTACAAGTTAGACATTCTTCTGACGACCCATGGGTATGGTCCTCATCAGAGGAAGAATCACTCCAATCTCTCACAAAACCTCTAATATATTCAGATATCTCTCTATTTAACTTCTCAAGGTTTGCATAAAGTTTATCTAAATTCCTCTTTATGAATGAAAGTGGTTCCATGGCTTGAAGAGGATCGTGAGAAACCTCAATAGCGAATTCACAATTAGAATCTTTATTATTACAAGTCTCACTCGTTCTTCCCTCTACTAAATAAATTTCAACCATTTTTGAGTTTACAAAGGAAAGGAAAGAGAAACAAGTAATAGGAAACGGTTGGATGATCATCCAACAAACACTTTATTCACAGGTGGAAGAATCACCTTGCAACTCTTTGAAGAAATGCAAGGACTTAATGTGGAAGTGATAAAATTACAAGTATTTATTTATAAGAAAAAATAGGATGAAAATTGCAACACTTTAGAACTTTCCCCCCAATTAAAAATTTTAAAAAAGAAATGTGATAATCGGTAAAAGCATAGAACATGACGAGAAGTTGAAACAATGCCTGCGTTTATGTCACAAATTTATCACATGCTCAGTTTTACTCAAACCACAAGTGAGAAACAGTTTGGCTATGATTTAGCCTTAAATGTCAAATCATAACTGGCAAAACATAATTACTTTTTAATCATAATGGTTTAAGTTTCAAATCACTCAAAGGACCGACCAAATACAAGGTCCGAGCAATGTACCTCAGCCATCATAAGGTGAAAATCACGACGAGCATATCACATATCAGACAAAAACATATATCTAGTTGATAATTTAAAAATGTTTATCTCGGACTCCATTTAGCTTGTTTTTTTTTTGTCCATGATTGCATTTAGCTTGTTTACTTTAACATGATACATTTTTTACATTACTTTTTGATCTCGACATTGCATATACATTACATGCCATGTTGGAGGCTCTTGTTCTGGTCATCTCAAATGACCATATGGCCCACCATCGTCGTGGTCGATCGGAATGACTACAAGACCAAGTGAATTTCAAGTTAGTCCTTTCAGGACCAGATTAAAGAGTTCCCACTTTCTAACCATCTGGCTTAGTATGAAGCTAAGTTGGTAAATTGATGGTCAAGTTCATCTCGACAAGGTTGACATCTCCAATGCCAACTACAACACAACTCGGAAAATATTAAACACTCTCATTATCATTCATTTTGATCTCTATAAGTACATATTTAATGATACTGTAAGCTAAGTATTACTCATATTGCTCTTTTATACCTATTTTTTATACCTTTTTTTCTTCTTCTTTTAATTAAAATCCAGGTTTAAATGCACTTTCTACCCCTTGAAATACAAGCTTAAGTATTGCTCATATTGCTCTTTTTTACCTTTTTTTTCTTCTTCTTTTAATTAAAATCTAGGCTTAAATGTGTTTACCCTTCCGTCAGTCCACTATTAAAAATCAGACGGAAGGGCTAAAGTGGCAAAAACTCATTATGCCAATTGAGCTACATAATCAATTAATAATAATATGAACAAGCTTTTATTTATCTCCCTCACCCCGTTCATGCCACGCCAGCCCTTCCGTCCGATTTTTAACAGCAGACTGACGGAAGGGTAAACGCTGCACATGTGAAATTGAAGGGGTACACTTCGTGCCAGAAATACTCGGGGGTACGTTTCGCAAAAATGTGTATTTCAAGGGGTAAAAAGTGCATTTAACGTGTCATTGAACAATTTTTCTTTTAAAACAATAATACTTTTCTTTTGAACAGTAATACTTTATTTTTCAGTTGTAACTTTTTTTCTTAATTATTTATTTCTAATTTAAAACATACAAATTACACTTAAAAAAAGACATACAAATTATATGTATAAAAGTAACAAGTGTATGGGGGTTGGGATGATGAATATATGGAGGCTCGGACATTATACTCTCTCTATCTCTAGTTATAAGTTAACATTATAAAATTCACGTTTATTAAGAAAATAAATGATAAAGTTAGTTGATGCATTTGTTTTAAAAAAAATTGTACCATTTTTTTATTTGCCCCTATTTAAGATAAAAAAATTCAGTGTTCCACTATCTATAATTCAAGGACAAATATAGAAAGATAAATTAACTTTTATTAAGTTAGCTTATATTTAGTGACATCATATAAATGTCAATGTTAACTTATAATTAAGGACGGAGGGAGTAACACCTTAACCATTGAAAGTGAAGGGCCAAAGGCATCGGAAATTTTGTAATCATACTGACCTTTCATTTCTATACATTTAGGAAAGTCAACCAGAGGTGGTACCATTTGGACAAATTAGACGTATGGAATTAAATGTAACAACATTGTCGATTGAGCAGAAAGTCAATGAATATTTCAAAGACATCAACACTGTTGTAGAAATTTTTCCAGAGCTTTATCCCAAAAAAATAACCCGAAAAAACTTAAATCGAGTTCCTTATAATATTATTTTTATTAAGTTTTCTATTTGAAATTGACAAATAGATTTTATTTCTAAAAATAAATGGTATTCTTTGAAAATTTATTGTTTAATTTTAAAATATATGAGCAATGCTAGGTGGCTCGAAAAATCTACCACGAATTGAGTACGACAAAGAATTTAACCAATCAAAAATTAGTATGATGCAAATTCAGTGGGCCAACAATGACCGCACATATTTAACCTATCATCATTTACACATTCGTCAGTTTTGTGAAATTTTCTGTTCGAGCCATGTATCATTTTCCAAAATATATACACGTGTCATTTATATTGAGTTGCATCAAAAGTGAGTTCTATAGGATAACATTGTGAAATTCAGTCGTAAAATCTCATAATTGACTATATTTAATGTTAACACAGAAGCTACTCTTTCTAGATTCTACGAGAATTGATTTCAGGTTTGGATCAATTTTCTAAAATGACTCATAAACATCAATATTTTTATAATTGATTTTACTCTACTAGGTTTTTCATTTGTAATCAAATTTAGTGTGTTAAATTGATAGGCTTAAATATGTTTGCGGTCCCTAACATTTGAAAGGGAATCAGTCCGGGTCCCTGAAAAATTAATTTGTTAAATTGGGTCCCTGATATATGTTTTTTAATTAAATTAAGTCATTTTAATCAATTTTTACTAGTCAAAACCTACTCATCACCTCTACATCATCCCACTTATCCTACATGGATTTTGATTTTGATTAAAAGGACTAGTCAAAATTGGTTAAAAGGACTTAATTTGATTAAAAAACATATGTCAGGGACCCAATTTAACAAATTAATTTTTCAGGGACCCGGACTGATTCCCTTTCAAATGTCAGGGACCCGAAACATATTTAAGCCTTGATTATATATAGTAAAAGTTAGTTGAAATTGAAATAATTTATGTTTAATACTTATATGAAAAAGTAATTTTCGTTGGGTGATGTTATAAAATTTATTTTGCAAAATCCCAACAATCGAATATGTTTAATGTATCAGCTACTCTCTATAGCTTAGAATTGATTTTAGGTCTGAAATTAATTTTCTAAAATGACGAGCAAACATCAATATTATTATCATCTAAAAATGACTTTACTCTTTCATAATTAATTATAGAGTTTCCCAACTAGAAAACAAACACACTCTTACTTTTTATTGTCTCTTATCTTTTAGCAGTTTTTTTAGAATCCATGCATGGTTAGAAATTTCAACAGAGCTTTTGTTTGTTTGTTTGTCTTACTTGATTTTACTTAAGTTTCCCTTCCTTAATTAGTGTGTTGTAATTGGTTTGAAAGTGAATTATGGTTGTATTTGTGGGACTAATATCATCTGTTATCCAACATATATTTGTGCCATTGAAAGTACAATATTACGTACATGTATCACCCATTACATAGGAACTTCTTTGGCTTTTCCAAAAAAAAACCCATTACATAGGAAGAAAAATGAAGCTAGAATGTGACATTTACAATTAAGAACGTAGAGTCTTAGAATTGTGGAATAGGGAGTCTAGCGTGGGGACTGTGTGAATGGTATGTCAATTGTTATAACAATAACAATGAAAGTAATAAGAAATTTCAAAGCCATGAAAATGAGAGAATGGACATTATTGACACCATGAAACATCCACGAAATTCAGTTTGGCAATCTAGAGACTAGAGACTAGGGGTCATTTCATGTTTATTTTACATTTAAATAAAATTTCATTTAACTTGTTAGAGTTGGGTCATGTCAGTAATTTCATTCTAGTTAATTATTTAATCTATTTTTAATTTCTAACTTGTCATTTTCACCTGTACTTTATTTAACTTGTCAGCATGTCACATAAGTATTGGTCTGAGCTCCGGTCACTGGTGAAGACCTAGTTTAGCCAATTTGTAAACATAGGGACTATATGCTAAGATTTTTCCGACGAGGAACCTAGGTCAGATACGGGTTCAAACACAGAGACCAGTTAGATGATAATCCCTATATAAAATGATATGATTGTCACACAAACCTAAAAAAAAAAAAAAAAAAACCACCAAACCAAATCATTCCCAACAAAAACCTATGAAGGAAAAGAAAAACCCCTCCAAGCCAAAATATATTGCCAGACCTAACCACCATAGCGGAAAAGTCACCCAACAGCAACCACAACTCGAGACTCAGAGAAAGACAAAAATCCAAGTACGACAAAAGAAAAAACACTAGACAGACCACCACCCAAAAAGCCACCATATAGAAGTAAACCCAAAAACCAACAAACGGGACTGACATCCCCCTCAAAACACATCAAACACCACCTCTAAGGAGTATGCGCTCTCGAATCTGAGCCGCAATCTGGTTCAAAGCCACTTCATCCTTACAATCATGCACCATCTCGCAGCGTTTCCCCACCAAGAGGACACTTCTCGCTCTAATCGTAACATCCTAAGGTTCTGAAAACTCCACCGGCAGAAGCATCAACAGATATTCTAAAATTTATTAGGAAAAAATTAGATCAAGTTCTTTATATCATTTTAATCAAGTTATCTATTTAAAGAGTGACACGTGGATTTTATTTCCAAAAATAAATCACATTCATTCAAAATATTATGTTAAATTTTTAAAAAAATATAATGATTGGTAAACTTTGATATAAGTTTTGTTCAAACTATTATCACTTTCTTTAGATTTTAAATATTTAATATATTTGTACTAATTTAAAAACTATTTTTTGGATTATTAAATTACTTTTATGATTTTGACCAAGGTGTGGTAAAGTTAACGATCTTGTTAAGAGTGTGATTCTAAGGATCAAACTTTCGATCCACGTGTTCAAATAATTATTTTTAACCACCGCAACTGACACTAGTTGTGCAATAAAACAATGTCAAACACTGAACTTATTAATTATAATATATAAAATACTATAAAAAAGTTTTACAATCAATTAAATATATAAAGTAACTATTATTAAACTTTATATTTATTAAATATAAAAAACTTAATTTAATCAGAAATATTAAATGGGCATTGCTACTATACCCTGAGGATTTCGAACCCTTCAGTTAATTATTTGGTGTAAAGGATTAAATTACAAATTTTAAAAGTTTATTACAAAAAAGTCATGAAAAATTAAGTCTAGAAATATGAAACTCATTCATTTTTAGAGGGGTACCATAGAAATTGCTAGATGTCACAAAATTTAAAATTTAAAATACATATTATATTTGAATTCATATTATTACTACATATAATAAATAATATTCTATAAAAATATTTATCATAATTCCTTCAATACATATAGTTACTACAATTATTAAATGTTCGTTTCAAAAAATTATTAAATGATACAGGTGTTAAATATAAAATATTATATATTTACAATTATTTACTACCTTCATTAACTTTTAATTTTCAAATATTTATTAAATATATATAAATTAATTTAAATTGTGTCGAACAGAAGCTTAACCGGTTAACCCTATAACTTTTGTTGAATTCAAGGACCATAACATGCTCATCTAAAGTGAGTGAGTTTATTTTACACAGTAAAATGAGCATTAATAGTTATTACCTACTTTAAAAAAGTTAATAAAAGAACTCAACTAATGGCGGTAATGTTTATTTTATTATGTAAAGTAAGTGAAGCTGAACACCGCCAGATATATCTATGGAAGATCACCTTGAATCTTAATAATCATTTTTGTGCTGAGTCTTGATTTAATTTTAATTAAAATTTACTTTTTGAGTATTGTAATTTATATTAGAAAAAGTTAAAAATTTAAAGAAAAGTCTGTAATAAAATTTAACATGAGGCTTTGACTTTAAATATATAAAAACTCCATTATACCATTTCTATTAAAATGTTTGCATTGATGGATTAAATTTATTAGAAACTACTCAGACGAGCATACAGGGTGAGAATGTGTGATTGAATCTATATCAATTCAGCTTCACACTAAACAAAAACAATTCAATTTAATGAGGTAGAGAAACAGGCTCAGGTTTTGGAAGAAGAGGATCAGGTGATGTTTCTTATTAATGAGGTTTAGCCAGAGTTTCTGGAGCTTTCTTCTCCTCCTGTGCTGCGGCAGGGTTAGCAAGAACAGATGACTGGCTCCTGCCTCGAACTCAGATTCCTCAGAGGGGGTTTTGGAATGAGAAGAAGATGAAGGTTTTCTTTGATGGTGCTCTGTGTACCTCTATAGGCCTGAGTTCTCCTTTAGGGCAATGTTTGAATCATCCGCTTGAGGAAGGGTTTTGGGAAGGTTCTGCAGCTATGCCGATCTTTCTCCGGAGCAGGGAATTTTAGATAGTGTTGGGTTCGTCGAAGGGCCCTCCGTGTGTGATGGGTAGTTAGCTCCGCTGGCTTCCGACATTCCGATGCGAGTTGTTGGTTCTTGGATGTCCTCTTCCTTTAGACCTGAGATGGTTGGCCCTGACAAGAAGAAGGGTGTAGTTGAGCAAAAGGGCTTTCCTTCGTGGGTGACCAAAGAAGTGTAAGAGAGGGTAATCCCTGGTTTGTGGCGGTTTCTTGTGTTAGCGTGGAGCCTCTGCTGTTGTTGGAGGGGGCGAGGGTTTTTCTGGAGATTCTACTCCTTTAGAGGTGTCTACTCTTTCACCCGCCGAGGTTCCTCTAGGTAGGTATTCGCTGGAGCTAAGAAGACATGACTTCTTTGGAAAGTTTTGGGCCTCGTTCATCTAGTCATTGACTTAGAAGCTATTCCGATTTGGAGGAACAATATAGGGAGTGGTTCTCTTCTTAAGGCACGTATGTTTTGGCGTTTTTTCACCGAAATACGCGTTGCATTTGCAAAAATGTTGTTCTCAAACTTTATGTTACCTTTTGGATACTTGTTTGCAAAAACGCACAAACGCTAAAAGACACCAAAACGGGCAAACGGCTTTAAACCGAAAGCTACAAATTAGAGCATTGGGCGTTGGCATTCTTGATCCTTCTTGCTCTGTTTTTCCACATTCGATGGTGTTCAACATATCTTATGCACGGGAAAAGGATGGACCTTGGGAGAGTGTATGGAGGAGGTGGAGTGGGAAGAAAGGTTGCGTAACCAGTTTAAGAACTCAAGGGAGATAACGTCGTCATATTTTAGCTTCAAGAGTACTCAATTGAAGTCCAGATTGGGACTCGCGTAATCCAGATCTTTTCGATGTGGACTCAATTGGAGTGGAAATATTCAATTTTCTTGGGATTGAGGTGGCAGGGATGATAGTATTTTTTTTTTTAATTCTAGTTCAAAACAAGAGTTTGGTTAATATCATTCAAACAATATTCATTTTTTTTTGAATCACATTTGATAAAAATCATCTAAACATAAATCACGTTTATTCAAACACACTTTTACTCAAAATCACGTTTGCAAAATCACGTCAATTCAACCACCACGTTTCCAACGTCAATCCAAATAGGCACTTAGTATCCTAGGTTTGTTGATCTCGGTGCTGTTTTTTTTTTTCTTGGCTCGTGGGTGGTTTCTTTTTGTGCATGTTCTTATGTCTTTGTTTGAGATCGTTGGTTGTGGTAGTTTCTTGGTTGTTTTTTGTTGTTAGCTATTTGGAGGTTGACGTCTCTCCTTTTTTTGTATGGGGGGCCTCCATTCTCTTCCTTTGTGATGGGCTTCGGAGTTCTTCTGGCGACATATAATATATTTTGCTTAAAAAAACAGTTAAATTTAACAAAAACTTATTTCCCCATCTACACATTTAAGGCAAAAGAAAACCAAACACACATTTTTATGTTTTGTTTGGATACAAAGGTGAAAATGAGTTGAAGAAATATATGAGGAAAGAATATAAAGGGAAAATGATATCATTTTTAAGATGTTTGGATTGAAAAGAAAAGAAGAAAAATGAAAGGAAAAGTGAGAATGATGTTTTCATAATTACTATTTTACCCTTTGGTAATATATTACTACTATACTTTTATTTTATGTTTCAAATAATTGTAATATAGATTTTATATTAAAAATAAATTACAATCTTCAATTTATTAAATATTTTAAAATTAAATATTATTATTATTATATTTTTTTAATCTTTCAATTTTTCTTTTGTTGATAATTTATATAACTTGTTAAGAAACATAAACAATGTCAACAATATAAATAAATAACATTACGAAATGCACATAGCAAATGTCACAGGGAGTCAAAATAAGAGACTTAAAAAGCATAAAATAATATGGGTATACGTGTCTTTTCATAATTAATCATGCACTTTGGTCATTTTCCAGGCAATGTTACGAGGAAAACCAAAACAACCCTATTCACCCTTGATTTTCCTTCCCCCTCCCTTTTCAGTTATCTCCCAAACTTGCAAAAGATTAACTTTCCATTCATTTTACCTACTACCAACTTCCTTCCTCTTTAATTCACGTCAACAAACTGAGCATTACTCTTCACTCATATCAAATTCGCGCTACTAATTTGATTAGAACACATTGGCAAACTAGAAATTAAGCAATTAGGAATACTTCGTGTACCACATAATTTAATAGTAATGACCACTTTTAGTACTCCATTTTTGTTATAGTTTTTTATTGACAAAGTGAAAAGTTTTTGTTTTTTTTACTACTTTCCACGTTGTGTTGGGTTACAACCATAAATGCGGAGTGTCAAAAGTAATCAGTATTGTTATGGGGTAACATGAATTAGTGCTCTATTAAACAATAGTTCTCAATATTGTATTCTCAAACACGTGATGGAAAATACTAAGGGCCTGTTTGATTACAGTTTTTAAAAACTGTTTTCTGTTTTCAAAAACTGAAAAATTTCAAAACCTGCTTGGCAAAACCTGTTTTTAAAAACTGTTTTTGAAAACAGTTCTTATTTTCAGTTTTAAAAACTAAAATACCAGAACAGCTAAAAGATGTTTTCAGTTTCTGTTTTTAGTTTTCAAATTTTTAAATATTAGAAAACGTCTTATTCAACAGTTTTTTTTCTGCTTTTATTTTAAAAAACAGTTTCTAAAAACTCTTTTTAAATATAGTTTTCAAAAAAAGATATATCCATGTGAAAGATGAGGTTTCATTTCATTTTAGTCCTAATTCAATGTTTCAAAAAAAGATAAAAGATATATCCATGCTTGGCTCGACGCTCACGCCATATAATCGGCATCGGCATTCCTTAAACGATGATTTAGATGCCAAAACCTAGGATATTGGTATGTCTGTTGCACCATTTTCCAAGCTGGCCTGTTCCTAATATCCTCCCACCAAGCCTTCACATGCTCCCTCTTCTCTTCCAAATTCTCCCACCGTTCCGTCCACCACAAAAATTCGCCAAATGGGAGATGACTCAGATCGGCAAGGCTGAAGAAATCACCAGCCAGGTACTTGCTTCTTGACAGCCTCTCCTCATATATATCCAGCACCTTCTGAAGCTTTTTCTCGCTATCAAGATTATATCTTTCGCTTCGATAACCATTCATATAGTTGCTGCCGAAGATTGGTGAGTTAAAGTTATGTGCTTCCACTTCAACCCATTGCTCCACAAGACCCCGTTCTTCTATTGTCTTCCCCAGCAACTCTGTCCCTTGCTTTCTATACTTTTCTGCCAAGTATCTGATTATCGCACGAGATTCTGCACAAAAATTCTTCCCATTCAGTCTATGAAAATAAATAGTTAGCTTCTTCTTAATTACTACAAGATAGATAACTTGACACAAATTAATCTATTAATTAAGCATAGCTACTTCATTTTCCAAGTATGCTCGGGAGGGAGAGGCTAGATAAATTACTAAATTCATGTTTTCTTTCTTGCAATATGCACCAATTTTTTCCAATATGCTAAGTTTTTTAGCACAATTTATATCATAGTATTATTTTTATATCTATTGTAAAACTGTTTTGCCAATTTGTTGAAAATTTTCCATGTATCCCCGGCACCTGAATGCCAGTGCAACATAGCACAAGCACACTAAACGTTGCGCCAATGCAAACATGGATTAGGGTTGAATTCAACGAAAATCTAAAAATGTAAGATGTTGATCAAAATCACCAATCCTTAATCACATGGCACAAGAAAAACAACAGAGTAGAATAGTAAAAGGGTGATGAAGGGGCTAATTAACTAACCGTGGAGAGTATAATCACCATCTTGAATTACAGGAACCTTTCCAAATGGCTGCAAATTAACAAAGCAAATTTATCATGAGAAACCAATGAGCCAGCAAACAAATAGCATGTTAGGTTTCACAATTTGTACAGAATTGAACACACTTAATTCGAAAGGTACAAGTTATAGCATGAAATTGAAGAGGGTAATGCGAAAAAGTGGAAAAATTGAACCTGAAGATTGAGGTAGTGAGGATCCTTGTGCTCTTGCTTGAAAACATCAACAGGGAAAGTTTCAAACGGAATTTCCTTCTCAATGAGACACACGATAACCCTTTGCGACGAAGGATAGTGCGCGCCGTAAACCTTGACAACCATATTTTCCGATCAAAATTCACAGATTCAACGTGGTCTCGTTTGCAACAGTGGAGAGATATATAAAGGCAGATCAATTTAGGTTTCTCTCTACTTACTCAACGAAACTATCTTCTATTTTTTCGATATTCTATATGTTTGTTATTTGGAGATTGAGTTTTTTCTAAGTCAAATAAATTATTTAAATGTAAAAAACTCATTGGCCAGCACCCTACCGCTTCGTGCGCTGACCGTGGGGCGAAGGATTAGTCTCACGGCAATCGGCTGTGGGGATGCCTTGGTCAAGACAAAAAAAAAATTTATTTAAATGTAACCTTTTTTTTAGAATTTTAATGTTTAAATTCTTGTTTCTAAATTCAAATTTAAGATATTTTACTATTTTTATTCTTATTATAATTAATATCTTGTAAAATAAATTTAAATGACTTTTTTATTACCTGTTAATTAGATATTGTATGACTTATACATATCGCACAAATATTGTACATATATAAAAGGTTAAATATGTTTTTAGTCCCTTAAAAATATCCCCTCCAAATATATTTTTTATAATTTTTAGTCCTTAACATTAATGAAATGGGTGAATTTAGTCCATGGAATGTATTTTGTGGTGGTTTTAAGTGCCACTAACTCATTTTGTGACCGTTAAAAATCACCACAAAATGAATTACAACGACTAATTTCACATATTTCATTAATACCGGAGACAAAAAGTTATAATTTTTTTTAGAGGGATCAAATCCATCCAATCTACTACTATATCTACTAATTGTGAGTCCTCAATCTCAAACCTCAGCAACTTTTGAAAAAAAAGACTCTCTCATATATTGACACGTGTCACTCATAAGAATGATTTAAAAATTTTTAAATCTACTACTGTATCTACTAATTGTGAGTCCCCAATCTCAAACCTCAGCAACTTTTGAAAAAAAAGACTCTCTCATATATTGACACGTGTCACTCATAAGAATGATCTACTACTGTATCTACTAATTGTGAGTCCCCAATCTCAAACCTCAGCAACTTTTGAAAAAATAAGACTCTCTCATATATTGACACGTGTCACTCATAAGAATGATTTAAAATTTTTTAAATTGATAGAATTTCATTTTATATTTAAAAATAATCAACTCTTTATTTTTTGTTTACATATGGAAAGAAAATCAACTCTTTATTAGTTATGCCATTTATTTGTATCAATTAATTAATAGACTTAATTAAAATTTATAACATTAATTACGATTTATAACATTAATTTTAAATTGCATATTTAAGCTTGTGAAATGGCCAAAAGGAAATATATTATTTTTACATTTCAAATTCAGATTCTTTAGAATTGATATTCGTAAGGATTTTAAATTACTATTTTGCAGAATTTAATTTAAAATGTCTTTTTGTTATAATATAAATATTCAGTATATTTCAAAATATTCCAAATAAAATTAATTTTGAATTACTTAATTTTTTTGAATTAATTAATTTCATTTTATATTTAAAAATAATCAACTCTTTATTTTTTTGTTTACATATGAAAAGAAAATCAACTCTTTATTAGTTATGCCATTTATTTGTGCCAATTAATTAATAGACTTAATTAGAATTTATAACATTAATTTTAAATTGCATATTTAAGCTTGTGAAATGGCCTGAAGGAAATATATTATTTTTGCATTTCAAATTCGGATTCTTTAGAATTGATATCCGTAAGGATTTTAAATTACTATTTTTCAAAATTTAATTTAAAATGTTTTTTGTTATAATATAAATATTCAGTATATTTCAAAATATATTTCAAATAAAATTAATTTTGAATTACTTAATTTATTTTAAATTTTTTGAACTAATTACTTAAAAATGATTAATGCTTTAAATTTTTACCATTTACACGTAATAACTAATAATTACTAAAATTAATTACAATGTATATATTAATTTTAATTATAAATTTCTAAACTTTTTAGAATTATCAAATTTGAATTTAAATTAAGTGTGTCTAAATTTTGAAATTTTACCATTTATTCATTCTTTGACTCATTGACGGCTGAATAGGTTAAATGAAGCAACACTAAATATTGATATTAGTCATTATTGAAATTATGTATTTGATTTATATCGCGAAAATCAATATTATTTAATATTTTTTCTTTACTATTTTTAATTCCATGTTGAATATTATATAGATTTTTATAGCTTTTTTTTCTTCTGATTAAAATGTGTCAAGACAAAGAAGTGAAATAAGATCTTCATTGTGTTAAGACTATTGCTACATAAGTATTTGGTGGATGTTTTTCTATTTCTATTATCAAAACTTAATTACATTGTTTAGTTTTGTTATGATATAAATTTTAGATGAACAATTTTAATATTAGTCATTGTATCTACTTTGATTTTATCAATTAATGAATTTATTTATATTGATATATCACGTGATCTTACGCATATTTAAAAATGTTGACATATGTCATATATTTATTAACTTTATAACATCAACTAAAAAAATGCTACAAATTAAATATTAAAAATATCTGTGCATTAATGCACGGGCTACTTACTAATTTACCTCTATTTTACCGATTCAAAACATAATGAACCCTATATATAATTGAGTTGGTTTCAGTTTGCAGGTTGGTCTACAAGGTACAAGGTGAGAAGCTTATATATAATATCGCACAAAGTAGAGTGAAAGGATGTCAAGGGACATGGACCGAACTCTCTCATGATACAAGCTAATGACCATTTGAGATATTTTAAGATTCAATCTAGTTTTGAGATTGAAAGTCTTCCTATTTATTAACAATTTGCATATAGTCACTGTTAATTTTTTAGAAAGGATTATTATTTTAAATTAAGCTACCAAATAGGTTATTTTCTCAAAACAACCTAATAAAAAAAACCTAATAGTTGCTCTTGTTACAAACAAAAAACAACCTAATAAATCCATAAAGGCAAGTACTCATCAATATTATAGTGGGAGCTTGTGTACTTAGTTTCAGCTTTTTAGTTCTTATTTACCATTATAAGTACTCATCAAAATTATTTACTTGTTTTAAATTCAGCTTTTTAGTGTATGTAAAGTTGCATGTTTGAAAAAATACTTTTGTTCCTTTATTGTACTAGTAGTTTTGAGGTTTGGAGTCATGAGGAATTTGTATGGCTTAGGGCCCCGTTTGAAAGAGTTTATATGAGCTTAACTTATAGTACCAGTGCTTATGCAAGCGTTTGGGAGAGCTTATGTTAATAGCTTATGACCTACCTATAAGCTGTTTTGAGCTTATTTTCATAAGCTATTCAGAGTAGCTTATGAAAAAGATCTTATGCTTATATATAGCTTATTTTCAATTCATTATAATAAATATCTTAAAAGAGCTTATTAATAAGCGCTTATGCCATAAGCGCTTATGGTCATAAGCGCTTATGGTCATAAGCGCTTAATTAAGCTGTTTTCCCAAACAGGGCCTAGATAAATTTCTGTTTTTTTGAAATAGAAAGTGTTGGTTGAGAGCAATTGAACTATCATATGGGCCGGTGATTTCTCTTGCTGAATTTCAATTGTTGATTTGGTTAAGACTTAACTAGTTTGCATAGGATAGTAAACAAATCAGAAATCAAGTGATGTTAAATAGGAATGTTTGGTTAATTAATAGGATTGAGTTTCCAATTTCTTCTTCCTTTTACATTTTTTTGCCGACCTTAACTCTATAAAATTTCTTGCGTTTAGTGGTACTCACTATAGCAGTTCAAAAATAACCAAGAAATACTTCTGGCATTCAAAATCAACAGTTGGAGAAAAGCTAGTTTCAAAAAAAAAAACAGTTGGAGAAAAACTACCACAAACACCTTCTGTGGGTGATTGCAACGAACATTTAGTGGCGGTTAAAGACCGCAACTAAATGTAAAAAACCGCTAATAATATTTTTTGTAGTGATATATTTATTAAGTATGTAAAATACTGTGAAAAAATTCAAAATGTATAATTACTACTATTATCAAATTTATATTTATCAAGTTATAAAATATTAAATGTAATAATAAATATAAATAAAATTTCATACACATTATTGCTGCATACGGGCGTGTTTGGTTCAAAGGATTCACAGTCAAGTTAACGTCGTGTTTGTCTGCTGGAGCGACCATAATGAATGCTTTAACTTGTCTAACAAACGGGCCAAGCAAAGAGAGAGTTGATAGCATTAATAATCCAAGTACTACCCAAGCGTAGTCATCATCTTGGATGCTCTTCAAAAGAGGTAAACTAATGTTGAACGCCTCCATCGTTGTTCTTGTCGAACTATATAAATACAAGTTTGATCGTTTCATAACATACACATAACTCATTTGCTCACCATTTCTCTTATTAGACTTTGGGTTTCTCTATCTGATCTTGAGCTGACTTGAGCGCCAAAGTGCTTTTACAGGTGTCTCCCCGTTGTTCTCCGTTGTGGGTATTCAACATTCTGGCGTTCTCTCCACCTAGTAGCGCCACACTTGGATCAGAAGTACTTCTACATTTTCTGAAAGAACATTTGACATTGTCTGTGAGAAAATCAAAATTAATTCCCATCGCTATGGTAAAGTCACAACATGAGCAATTAGCAGCGGGAAGTTCTATTTCTAGGGCTTGCGAAGGTTTTGAACCGACAAGGATCTTTTCTGAGTGACTTGATGAATTGAGCAATCATTCTCCAGGTCCTTTTACAAAGAGATCTTGTATTTGGATCTCCCATTGGAATTGTTGAAGTCAGCTAATGTGGAATCATTTCATGGAAAAACTGTTCCTATTGAAGAACACATTGATAATTTCATGGCGTAAATGGTGTTCATAGGAGCTTTAGGAAGCCTGGCTTGTAAAGTTGTTCCATCAAATTTTGAAGGAGACGCTTTGCTTTGGTTCCAATCACTTCCCCTTCATCAAATTAGTTTTAATCTAATGCAGTAAGTACGCTAATTATGTCATGTGGCCTTATTTTTAACTTCCTTTTCTTAGTGTCTACTCTTCGCGTGAATGCTTTGTAAAATTTGTTTAAGCACAACTTGATTAGAAGAATTGATAGTGATACTAGCCTTGGATTCTGCTCACATGTAGTAGCATTCTCCAGTGTGACAGCTGTAGTGTCCTTCACACTGTAACCAATATCATCTTTCTATAAATGGACCAAACAACTTCATATTTAATCGTAACATTGTTTGCAAGAAACTGTAGAATCATGTGGTTGTTTCTAATAATTGAGTTAAAAACTTAAACTAAGATAGTCATTATAAATTTTATTTGTAAAAAAAATATTCCCAATGGTGCCATTCTATTCACGTGCTATGCGTGCTTGTTTATTTAAATTTTCATTTCAATGTATTTTTTTTTAAGAAAATTTAGGGTGAGGGCATAGTGCCCTAATTTAAGACAGGAAAAATTGTTGGGTTTAAAAAATATTTAAAGAAGACTTACATTTACCTCATCTTAAGGAGACTAGTGGAGGTTCAAACCTGCGACACGAGACTCTGTCATGCTCAACTAATAGTCTAATACAACCCGTGGAGATTCAATTTACTTTTTTTTCCAATAACAACGAAGAATTTAGAGTGAAAGGATTGTGTCTTAGACCAGGATAGGGAAAATTGTCGAACTCAATTAACACTTACGAAAAACTTACATTTACCTCACCCAAGAGGACTAGCAAGGTTTGAATATGAGACATATCAAGTACGAGATTTTATCATTCTCCATTAAACCAACCCGGTTCATTTCAATGTAACTTGGAAAGTGTAATTCCAGCAACTCCACATGAGCACTGAATATAAAATTCTGCTACTTATCCCAACGCGATAATTTTCAAATAATTGAATGGTGTGGTGTGGACAGCATGTATGATTTAATATTTGCATTAGTGTAAATGTACATTCGGACACTTGAATATAAAAAGTGAAAGGAATCCAAATGAAAGAGACCTTTGATGTTGGGTAAACTGTTATTTAAACACACAGTAACTTTGTGCAACTTTACTTCACATCCTCAAGGACAGTATAAGATCCACTACAACTTAGCTCAGACACACAGACAAGATAAGCTTCAAATTATTCTTGCCTGTGAATTGGAACAGCAAAAATGGTGGTGAAGGTGTATGGTCCCACCTATGCTGCTCCAAAAGGTGTGGTTGTGTGTCTGATTGAGAAGGAAATTGAGTTTGAAGCAGTTCCTGTTGACCTCTCCAACGGGGAGAATAAGGAACCTGAGTTCCTCAAGATTCAGGTTCCACTTTTCACTTTCCTATTCTTTAAAAAAGTTCCTTTTAATCTTCTACTTTATCAACCTCTTTGCCTCATAGTGTTTTCATTTTCATGTACCTGTATTTGCTTTGCTTTGCAGCCTTTTGGAAAGATTCCTGTAATCCAAGATGGTGATTATACCCTCTATGGTTAGTTAGTTAGTTAGCCCCTTCATTACACTTTTACTATTTTCATTCTGCAATTTCTTTCTTGTGCCATGTACTTAAGGATTGGTGATTTTGAAATGTGTCCTTTTACCATGTAGAGTAGAACCCTTATATTTGAAATGATGTAAGGTATGTTTAGCTTCTTTTTCTGATTTGAAACAACTTTTGTGCAGAATCTCGTGCAATAAATAGATACTTGGCAGAGAAGTATAGAAAGCAAGGGACAGAGTTGCTGGGGAAGACAATAGAAGAAAGAGGTCTAGTGGAACAATGGGTTGAAGTGGAAGCACACAACTTTCACCCACCACTCCACCAGCTGGTTCTCCATGTTCTGTTTGCACCATTAAGGGGTTTTCCCTCAGACCCAAAAGTGATTGCAGAGAGCGAGGAGAAGCTTGAGAAGGTGCTTGATGTGTATGAAGAGAGGTTGTCAAAGAGCAAGTACTTGGCTGGGGATTTCTTCAGCCTTGCTGATCTGAGTCATCTTCCATTTGGTTACTATTTGGTGAACCAAACTGGGAGAGAGAATTTGGTGAGAGAGAGGAAACATGTGAGTGCTTGGTGGGATGATATTAGCAGCAGACCTTCTTGGCAAAAGGTGCTTCAGCTTTACAAGTACCCTGTCTAGCTTCTTAGTGTCAGGGAAGGGAATGTGTTATGTTTCTATTTTCATAATTGTTAGGTGATCACATTCCAACAACCACCCCAATAAGACTAAGAGAAATGTTTTGAGAATAAATATAAATAAATAGATGCTCCTGCTCCTGCAATGAATGACGCAGAACCATAGTTTACTTTCTAGTTTGCACATTATTTCATACGGAACTTAATGAATCTCATACAGTATTGAGGATTGTAAGTCCACAATTTAAACCGTGACGACTCAAAGCATAGCATACTCCACAATTCGAGCTGTTGACACGAAACACAATTCTGAAAAAGACCCTATAATTTGCGACAGAGGAGTAATACAAACAAGTTTCGATAGAAAGCAATCATTTACAGCAAACAGAGTAAGCAGGAATTTGACAGCAGGAGGCAATGAGGTGGGTGCGGCGGCGGAGAGGTGGGAGTGAAGGTGTGAGGATTAAGAAATATTGGGTAGACAAATCATGGCACGTTAGGGTCCGTCCAAACCGACAATAATTGTGGGTCTAAGAGATGAATAAGATATCCACTTCAATTAATGCCAACCTTAACGCTAAAGCTAAGTTAGCGAGTGAAACGTATTCGACTATATTATGGTGTGACAATTTAAAGTTAATAAGTTATAATTGTTGTCGTGTAGAAAGATTCTATATTAATTGTGCATCAGTACTAAACTCAATTAAATAATTGTGATAAGAATTAAGAAAAAAACATTTGTCTAAAACATCCGAACAAGGTAAATATCATGCAAAACTATCGGTAGGAAATGATAGGATATGAAAGCTGGATTGCAACAGGATAGGATAGGAGCAGGATAGACTCTTATCCGCGTTTGGGGTGGACAGGATATTAATAGGATATGATACAAACAATGAAAAATGTATCAAATTTTCCTTGAAATAAAAAATACATAATATTTTTTAAAATTTAATTTTCTAAATAGTTTTTTTTTAAAACTGATTATTCTATTAAATTTAAATTTTTTTCCATTTTTATAAATAGCTTATTTTTTAATAATAACTAAAATAAAATTAATTTTTATTAATTCGGCTATTTTAATTTTTTCGAAGGGAGTGTATTTTAATTAAAATTATTATATATGTAACCAATGGGTTTTAACTTAGTAGAGGTAAGTGATTATTTGATTAATGATAAAAATCATTAAAAGATATTATTCTTTCAAAAATATTTTATATTTAAATTATTAATTATAATTATATAAGTAGATAAATAATTTTATATAATATCATATGATAATATAAAATTAGTCTATATTTACTATTAAAAAATTAATATATATATATATGAGTAGCCTATTTTACTGTGAGTGAAGAATTATTTTGTGTATTTTTATTATAATATAAATAATGAAAAATAATGTTAACTAAGTAGTAGTAAGTGATAATGAAAATTTAATTATTTTATATGAATAAATCCAATATTTTCACCATTTATAAATAAGTTTATTTTTTAATTAAATTTATTAGTAATTAAATAATTTAACTTAACAATAACAATTAGTAATTGATAAGTAATAAAATTAATATTTTATTAAAATCAAAAATTTATATTTATTAATTAATATTATTATAAATTATATAAAATGTAAACATTGAAATTAATTTTGGGTCATGGTAATAAACAAATAAAAAACTGATATCCTATAATGTCAGGATAATTTCTATCTGAACTCCCCCTCAGGATAACTTTTACACATGATGGATAGGATAGGATAAGGGACAGGATAGTGTTATCATATCCTGCTGACGCAACAAACAACAGATAACAACAGAATATTATTACTATCTTATCCTGTCTCTGTTTGTCCTGTCCACCAAACGAGCCCTTAAGGTGCGATGATGTTAACCTTACTAAATCTTAGGTGATTTAAATAAATTTTTTAAAATTGATTTAAATATGTTTTTAGACCTCTTAATCACTTCTTCAATATTGATCCATATCAAATTTTTATTTTCTATAATTCTCATCCCTTATTTTTTTAAAGTTAAATATTTTGGTCTCTACCCTAACCGATCTCCATTAAGTGACGACGTTAAGTAATAATAAAAATCTGATTTGTATTTTATCGTCAGAAATTAATATGAAATTTGAAGCATAAATAGAACATAATTTAAACCGCACAATTTAATTTATAATATAAAAGAATAACAAATATAAATAACAACACAATCTAGTTTTTAATACAAAGATTATGAAAGATAGTGAATTGTTTTTATTATACCTTATTATATAAGATCTCATCTTATTTTCAAAAATACTCCCTCACTCCATCCCTAATTATAAGACTTTATGGTGACAATTTATTTTTTTAAGATGTTTGATTACAGTTTTTGAAAACTGTATTTAAAAATAGTTTTTAGCAACTGTTTTTTAAAATAAAAATAGAAAAAAACTGTTGAATGAGATTTGAAAACTAAAAACAGAAACTGAAAACATGTCTTGACTGTTCTCGTATTTTAGTTTTTAAAATTGAAAACAAGAATGACCGTTTTTAAGAACAGGTTTTGCCAAGCAGGTTTTAAATTTTTTCAGTTTTTGAAAACATAAATCAGTTTTCAAAACTGTTTTTAAAAACAGGTTTTCTGTTTGATTGTAGTTTTTGAAAACTGTATTTAAAAAGAGTTTTTAGAAACTGTTTTTGAAAACTGTTTTTCAAAATAAAAGCAGAAAAAAAACTGTTGAATAAGACGTTTCGAATATTTAAAAAATTAAAATTTGAAAACTAAAAACAGAAACTGAAAACAACTTTTTAGTGTTTTCGATTGATTGTTTTCAAAATTGTTTTCTAAAATAGTTTTTAAGAACTACTTTTTAGAACAATAAAAGAAAAAAACTTGTTTGGTAATATGACTTTAAAAACATTTTTGAAAATAAAAAAATAAAAAACCCTTACTTTCTAATTCCTTTTAATTACAGTAATGTCATTAATGAAACAAAGCTAAAAATAAAAAACAAAAACAACTTTTTTCTGTTTTGGTTTTTCTGTTTTAAAAACAAAAAAACAGGAAACTGTTTTTAAATTAATTTTAAGAAAACATCTTAACCAAACAAGTTTTTTTGTTTTTTAATTTTATAAAACAGAAAACTGTTTTTAAAAACAGAAATCAAACAGGCGCTGTTCTGGTATTTTAGTTTTTAAAACTGAAAATAAGAACTGTTTTCAAAAACAGTTTCCAAAAACAGGTTTTGTCAAGCAGGTTTTTAAATTTTTCAGTTTTTAAAAACAGAAAACAGTTTTTAAAAACTGTAAAAAGATCCCATCTCATCCCCTTTTATTTAAGCAACACAATCTAATTCCACCTTATTTTTAAAAATACCACAATCTAAAAACAGTTTTAAAAACAGAAAACAGTTTTTAAAAACTGTAAAAAGATCCCATCTCATTTGATTGTAGTTTTTGAAAATTGTATTTAAAAAGAGTTTTTAAAAACAGTTTTTCAAAATAAAAGCAGAAAAAAAACTGTTGAATAAGACGTTTTCCAACATTTAAAAAATTGAAAATTGAAAACTAAAAACAGAAACTGAAAACATTTTTTAGCTGTTCTGATAGTTTTTAAAACTGAAAACAAGAACAGTTTTCAAAAACAGGTTTTGCCAAGCAGGTTTTTAAATTTTTCAGTTTTTGAAAACAGAAAACAGTTTTTAAAAACTGTAATCAAACAGGCTTAACTCTTAATTAAATTTTTATCATGTAACCAAAAAAAATTAAATTTTTATCAAATTTTTTTGAAAATTAAAAATTTTATTCGGAAGTTTAATCCTAATAAAAATCTAATTGTGATCTTATCTTATCTTATTTAATTAGAAATATGATATTATATGATGATGTTGTGATAAGCCCAATCTTTATCATCCACGAAAGCTGCTTATATAAAAGGATCGATTGGCGAATTCTGAAATTACCAGTATTCTGATTCTGATATTTCTTCACAAGGTGCTTGCTTGCTCTCCTTAACGTTTCATGCTTTTTGTTGCTTCTACACTGTTTCTTCTCCACTCCTATATATAAGTGCCGGGTAATTATTCGTGCTGGCCACCCATTTTTCTCTCTATATCTTTCTTCTAATTGCATCATTATCTCTCCTCTCTTCCTGGTCTACCCTCTTCTACCACTTTTTATTCATAAGTGCTTATTTGTACTGTTTGGTATTGTTGTAACTGAATTTCAATTTGTGTCAAACACATACATACAGGGAATTGAAAAACCAAAAGCCAGCATATATGGAACCAAAGAAAGTAGAGAGGAGAACGAAGCAACTCCTTCCTCCTACCCAACCTTACTACCCTTGGCTTCTCTATTTCCATGGTAACAAACAAACCTTTTGCAATATATCAGATCATACCAAAACCTATTCAAGAAATATTCCAGAGTTAGAGGAATCGCAAAATCTATGGACTGTACAGCATGGCTGGTGTCTTTTGGAAAAAAACAAGGTAGGAAACGTCAGTGAACTATGTCTTTGGAACCCATCTAACCTCGAGGAGATTAACCTCCCACCTCTAAAACATGATGATGATATTCGTGATTATATTTTTTCATGCTCTCCAACCGCAACTCATCAAGTTTGCTCCATAGTTTTATTCTCGTTCAGAGGAGCTCCAACTAGTGACTATTCAAATATTGTGTTCTACTGTCAACTTGGAGATAAACAATGGAATGAAGTGGACTATACTGAGGAGCTTCTGAGGGCTTTAGCTGTGGAATTGGAGGATCATGAATTGTTCCAAAACTACATTCATCTTGATAATCCGGTTTACTGCAATGGTCGCTTGTATGCGGTGTCACGGTTTCCTCGTGTTCTAGTGGTAATAGAGAAGCTTGAACCTCATGGCCTTGAAATAAACTCTACACATGTTTTCATGCCTGAGCCTTCTCCGGTTCCCTTCTCGAGCATATTCCAGTTGTTAGAATCTAACAATGAACTATTTTATATTGAAATTTCTGCCAAAGAAGATAAGATTATTTCCATTGTTGTTTTCCGACTAGATTTTTCAGAAATGGTGTGGGAAAGGGTGAAAAGCATCAAGGACAGAGTGTTCTTTTTATCACGTGGCTTACCCTTTACTTGTCAAGCAATCAATCCTGAAACTGAAGGAGGACGTATCTATTTAACCCTTTATAACAGCAAATTTGTCTACATATATAACATTGAAGACAATAGCCTTGTGATTGATCAGCCTTTCTCTAATTTACCACAATGGCGTTATGGCTCAATCTGGTTTAGACCAGATCTAAGGTATCAATTGATTCTCATAGATTTCAAAATTTATTTGAATTAATATGGTGAAACTATATTCTATTTATTTATGTTGTGTAGGGTGACTCATTCAATTCAAGAAGAAAGAGGAGAAACTCAAAGTAGAGATGTTGCAATCCTCTCAAATAAGACAAGGGGTAGAGCTACTATCTCTTGTTCATTTTCTTTTGAAAATGTACATGATTATTTGCATTTTCGATCCTCTGACAGTTTCTTCCGACTAAGAGCACCAGTACCATTTCAACGGAGATCACTCTCAATGTCAAGTTTTGAACTTGCACGCTCTCCATTATTTGTTTACTTTGAGCAAGAAAATGTCTTAACTTTTGTGCACCCAAAGCATGGAATTCATTACAAATATAGCATGAATTTGCCCCAAGATATCGATATCCAAGGAGGTTGTGAAATTTGCTACTCAAAAGATAGCTGGTTGTTACTAGCAGTAAACAAATTTTCTAACATGTTGTTCAATCCTTTTACAAGAGAAGTGAAACAACTTGCATATGGACCTGCGCCAGAAGAAGAAAGGAGTATAGTGTCTGTAGGCTTTTCACATCCCCCAACCTCTTCAGAATGTGTAGTTGTTGAACTCCATGGTTATTCTGACAAGACGGTACACACCACTTGCCTTGGGAAGGAAGAATGGGAAGAAGCCTATTTTGAAGAGAGTAAATTTGAACGTGCTAGCCTCAGCCCTTGTTTCCATAATGGAGCATTCTATTATCTTAGCGACGAAGGAAAGTTGGGAATTCTTAAAGTAGGAGAAGAAGACATAGATTGGGAAGAATGTGAGAAGCCTGATGCTCCAAGGTGTGCACGCACTGACAACTACGACTACAATTACAATTGTTTTCTTGTAGAATGCAATGGTAGTCTCTTGTCAGTATTTGAGGGTGATGTTGGAAATTGGGTTCGAGTTTATAAACTGAATGAGACTGAAATGAAATGGGTAAGAGTTAAAAGTCTTGAAAATCATATGCTTTTTGTTGGAAGTCATCAATCATTTTCTGCTGTGGCCAACATTCCCGGAATGGAAAACAAAATATATTTTCCTAGATTTCATGGTGATAACATGGTATTCTATTCGTTAGAAACAGACAACTATCACACATTTGAAAGTTCTGAAGTGGTGGATTTTCATTGTATGAGAGAAAAACTTAATAGCAGTTGGATTCAGCCATGGTGGCGGTAGGATTTAGTAAAACTCTCCTGGTGTCACGTGATCCTTCCCTCAGATATGGTCACCACTTAGTTTAATCTCTGTAACCTGCTTAAGGCAGCTAAATCAAAATAAAGCAGGCACAGTTCCTACTGAACTTGCTGCCATTGCCCATTATTTCAATGTTTTAGTTTTCTTGTTCATACTATTAATATTGCACCTTTCTATATTAGAATATTGAATCCTGTCCCCTTAAATGGGTATGTTGCTAAAGTTTCTCATTACAAATTACAATAGAAAATAGATATATCTCAATCATAAATGAAAAGGTTAAAAATAAACTTTGATAAGCTTGTGAGGCTTACATCATAGATGGTGACGTAATGTATTTTGGTGTAAGTTTAGAATGTATTTTGGCAAGATATAGTTACACTTGTGATGATTTTAAGGTACCTTTTGTTGTTGTTACTGTTGTATTTGTACATGGTATCAATTTATGATTATGCGTTGGCATAAGTTTTTGGGCGCTGCTCCGACGCTCTTTTAAAATTGAAGAGTTTAAAACCCTTAAGTTAATTAATAAGAGTATAAAGGATTAAATTATAAAAATTTGTTATAAAGAAATCATGAAAAATTAAACCTAAAAAGTACGAAACTCATTTATTTTTAGACGGGCACCATAGAAATTTCCTAAGTTTTTAGGCTATAAGATAAATTTAAATTAGTTCTTTCAAAGTGTTAGTTTAGTTTAGGTTTTGATAAAATTAATCTAGCTAATGATTCAAAAAAGAATCAATTTTAGAAGAATTAGGGCCTGTTTGATTGTAGTTTTTGAAAACTGTATTTAAAAAGAGTTTTTAGAAATTGTTTTTTAAAACTGTTTTTCAAAATAAAAGCAGAAAAAAAACTGTTGAATAAGACGTTTTCCAATATTTAAAAAATTGAAAATTGAAAACTAAAAACTGAAACTGAAAACATCTTTTAGCGGTTATGGTATTTTAGTTTTTAAAACTGAAAATAATAACTGTTTTCAAAAATAGTTTTCAAAAACAGGTTTTGCCAAGCAGGTTTTTAAATTTTTCAGTTTTTAAAAACTGTAATCAAACAGACCCTAATCTTGTGAGTTAGTTTGTATTCGAATCACTTGAAGGTTTCAATATGCATGTAGTTTTTCTTTTTGGAACCTACAAAGTTTGCTGCTTCATTCAGATTTAGAGTTGATGGAGCTGTCTCCGGTCCTACCATTTTTATTTGAGCATTGCTATTAATGTCACACACATAATTATTATTGGCACCATCTCAAAATTGTTAGAAGGTGGATGGTGCAAGTTCTTAGTTGGGTCCATGATTGCCACAAGAACCTGAAAATTGTTAACGAAGAACAAGCTATTTATCTGAATACACTGAACAAAGCTTTTCAATTTTTTTTTTGTGAATGTTCTGTTTTTCATTCAGGTCATCACAAATATTTATGAAAATTGTTAACAGTTTTTTTTTTCTTTTGTAAATGCTAGATTTTTTTGATGAATAATTTTTTTTTAACGAATGATATTATTGCAGAAAGCATGTATTGGTAATGAATTTGGTAACAAATAATTCACGGATGATGATCCTCTGCAGTTTGGTTATTAGCCATAAATTATATTTTGCAATGCTATGAAATATAATCTACTACTGTATCTACTAATTGTGAGTCATCAATCTTAAACTCTTAAAAAAAAGACTCTCTTATATGTTGACACGTGTCACCTTATCAACCCAACAATTTCTCCCTCTATCAAATCAAATTTCCGAATTTAAATCATGATTTGCGATAATTAAGGAATTCAAAAAATTACTTATTACAAATTTAAATCTTTGTGAGTGTTCTTTTTATATAATAATTATTGTTTGATAATGTTACCAATTATATTCAATTCACATTTATTTATTTATTTATTTATGGTTTTATCACTAATTTTCTATTGCTACTAACAAGCTTATTTTATAGGAAGATTTTGTTAACATGTTGATTTATCCGTTAAATGTGCAAATATCTCCATAAAATAAAATCACCAAGGAAAGTACCGTCTAGAGAAGTATCGTCTGCTACTTAGATAGAAGTATCGTCTAAAGGAAAAGGAAAAGCAAGAGGCTACAGCGTCAAAGTCATATCTCAAGTATGGTCTACAGCTCTATCGTCTGCTCAACAAATATCTTTATCGTCTGCTCAACAAAATAGAAGGCTGAAATAGCTCATTAGCTCTATCGTCTACTTTAAGAAATAAAAGGCGAAATTATTTCTATCGTCTACTCGGCAGCACTGTCTACTCTAGAGAAGTATCGTCTGAAGACAAGGAAAGTACTGTCTAGAGAAGTATCGTCTGAATACAAGGAAAGTATTGTCTATAGAAGTATCGTCTGAAGACAAGGAAAGTATTGTCTATAGAAGTATCGTCTGAAGACAAGGAAAGTACCGTCTATAGCTCTATCGATTGTTAATTGTCCTCAGTGCTTGCTACCTACTCTTTATCCGGATATTGTCAATTCTGTTTTACAGAACAATATTAGCCTAATGTGTCAAGATAGAGAAGTGAAATAAGATCTTCATGTTACGACTATTGCTACATAAGTATTTGTTGGATGTTTTTCTATTTCTACTGTCAAAACTTAATTACATTGTTTGATTTTAGTATGACATAAACTTTAGATGAATAATTTTAATTTTAATCATTGTGTCTACTTTGATTTTATTAATTGAGGACTTCAATATATCATGTGATCTTACAGGTGTTTAAAAATGTTAACATATGTTATATATTTATTTGCTTTATAACATCAATTTAAAAAAAATTATAAATTAAATATTAAAAACACCCGTGCAATGCACAGATTACTAGTGAAAATATAAATAAGAATACAATCATAATGTTATAAATAAGAATAGCAAGTGGTTGGGGGTTCGAATCCCAACTCTTGTGAATGGAAAAAACTCATTGGCCAGCCCCCTACCGCTTCGTGCGCTGACCGTGGGGCGAAGGATTAGTCTCACGGCAACCGGCTGTGGGGATACCTTGGTCAAGACTAAAAAAAAACTTGCACGGGTATCATCCTAATCCTAATGGATTACAAACGTAAATATCTGATTTAGATTTAGTTGTCATAATAAATATGAGCGAAGATGGTGTATGAGCATGCCCTTGTCATCAATTTCTTTCACGTCTGAGAAAAAGAAAACATTTGTACCTTTATCTGCCCTTCTCCCTCGCCATTGAATCTGTGAATTTTGATATGGTGGTGAAGGTTTACGGCGCGCACTACCCTTCGGCGCATAGGGTGCTGGTGTGTCTCATTGAGAAGGAAATTCAGTTTCAAACACTCCCTCTTGATGTCTTGAAGCAAGAGCACAAGGATCCTCACTACCTCAACCTCCAGGTTCTATTTTGTACAAATTGTGAAACCTAACATGCTATTTGTTTGCTGTCTCATTAATATTTAATGGCTTCTCATGATAAATTTGTTTTGTTCATTTGCAGCCATTTGGAAAGGTTCCTGTAATTCAAGATGGTGATTATACTCTCTATGGTTAGCCCCTTAATAACCCTTTTACTATAATGCTCTGGTATTTTTCTTGTGCCATGTGATTAAGAATGTTGCCTGATCCCAATTCCTGTGTTACTCTGACTAATAGATTGATTAATTTGTCTCAAAAGTGTTTTTTAATCCCAAATTTCATTTCGGTATCTATCTGCTAACGAAGAACAAGCTATTTATTTGAATACACTGAATGGAAACAATTTTTGTTTCAGAATCTCGTGCAATAATTAGATACTTGGCAGAAAAGTATAAAAACCAAGGGACAGAGTTGCTGGGGAAGACAATAGAAGAAAAGGGTCTTGTGGAGCAATGGCTTGAAGTGGAAGCACATCAGTTCCACCCACCAGTCTTGGACTGGTATATCCATGATCATTATAACGTTAAATATCTAGGTCTTGAATACAACAAAAAAGTGGTTAAAGAGAGTAAGAAGAAGGTTGAGAAAGTGCTGGATATATATGAGGAGAGGCTTTCAAGGAGCAAGTACTTGGCTGGTGATTTCTTCAGCCTTGCTGATCTAAGCCATCTCCCATTTGGTGCATTTGCATTTGAGGGGTGTCTGATTCTGAGTCCGTTGGGGGAATGGGTAGAGGAGAGGGAGCATGTGAGGGCTTGGTGGGAGGATATTAGGAACAGGCCAGCTTGGAAAATGGTGCAACAGACATATGAATACCCTTTGTTTGGGAATCCAAATCATTGGTGAAATTTATAAATGTGATATGTGATCTAATTGGAACAGACAGATTGAGAGAAAAATGAACTGCATGTGGAGTATTGTTATTGTTGGATTTTTAAAAATTGAGATTGTTTTGGATGACTCTGCCTACATTCCAACCATTCTAACATATGGATTGAGGAAAATGAAATGCTTCAGTGTGTTCACTACTGCTGCAGCGCTCATTACTCACGAAGAAGAGCAATTTGTACTGCTGATGTTATGGAAGCTTATGGTGTTAAGATTTTGATTTTGTGGCACTGCTGTTATGGCTGGTTTGATTACTTTGGTACCTTTTTTATTTTAATATCTAACCTTTGAGAAAAAAAGATAAAAAGCGGGTATTGTCTGTCTAGCTGCTTAATTTGTTCTGTGATCACATTCCATTTTTCCAACCACCCCAAAAAGAGATATGGTTTGAGGGAAATACCTTCGGTGTCTTTATTTATCTTCTGGTCTGTTCTAAGTTAGTAACACACTTGGATGTGCAGCAGTAAGCTGAATGTGATCTCACTCTCTCAGTAAAAGTGCATGATTGGTTTTGACCTTTAAACTTGGTTTTAGTAGAAGTGATAAAAATGAAATTTCACAAACGCTATGAGGAAAGAAGTGCAACTCCACCCATTGAAAATGAGTAGTGCTACTGCTATCCCTTAATATATTTTTTAACGCATACAAAAGAGGTATTCGAGGGATATAATGCATTGGTTAAATGTGTGTTTGAATTTCCGTTAAACTCAATTTAGATTCAACTTGAAGCTAGCTTCCCTGACCCACGAACTTGGCAAATTCTAATTTCTGTATTAATACCTTACCTTGAGATAAATGAAATTACATTAAAAAACACTTCTATACATGCCCCAAAAGGTGTGGTAATATATCAATAATATTTTGGTCTCTAGTGGGTGTTAATCGATTGGAAAACTATCACAAACTCTCCTAAGTCTCAATAGATGATTTTCTTGAGGGTCAAATTGGTGTCTTCACCCTTATAAGATCTAGATTGTCTTACTACTAGACCAACTCCTTATTAGTAAAAATCAAGGGTAAAATATGTTTTTAGTATGTGACAAATAAAGATGAATCTAAATGATCCCTATAAAAAACTTTCATTTCCAATTGGTCCTCATTTTTGTTTTATTTGAAATTAGTCCAAGTGGTGTCATTTTACCTTCATGTCATGAATTTTGTCAAGTCACCACCCCACCTGGTGAGCCTAGTCAGGTGATGGAAAATCAAGTGGCAAGCTCGGGCTGAAATAACATTGTCTTCTGGCGAGAGAATGTGAAAAATAACATGAGCAGATCGAGCAATTTTTAACTCATGAAGAGAATAAATTTCAACAACTCACCTCACCATTGCAGAGCTTAAGTCGCTAACTCTGGTAATGGTAGAGTGATAAAAATGTTGTATTTTCAGTACAAATATATATAATATCATTGTTACCCTAAATAATTGGTGCACTATATATACAATATCATTATTACCTTAAATATCATATATCCTACTTATTTACAAGATGTATCTAACAATATATATTTAATACTCATAACGATACATGTTCGAGGTCAAGACTCAACCAACTGGCCTAAAGCAATCAGACAGACCCAAAACGGGTAAGTCCTAAATGCAATGATAAACTTTAAGATCATACAAAAGAAAAACCAAGCTTCTATTAGTGTAATCAGCCGACTAAACTACTCTAGTTAAGTTTTTAGAACTATAATTAAGTTTTTAGAACTAAGGTTAAGTTTTTATGCCATTTGAGCGGTCAACTGCACCATGTAGGCAAAGTATTTAACACCTGACAACTGAAAAGATAAACACAATCATTAGGTATTAAAAAATCAAAATATAGGAATAACTAATCATAGCGAGGCTTGTGTCAATATGTGAATAAAGGGAGTACATACTACAATAGTGTTGTGGATTTTTTCCCATTTAATGAACCATCATATCTTACTGTTAGATATAATATTAATATATATAACAGTCAAATATGAAGATTTATACGATTAAACTAGGATTAGAAAAAAATTCCTTTGCTAGCTTTCACTATATATTATAAGTAAAAAATAATAAATTACATGGTTCAATCTAGGGGGCGTATCTAGTGAGAGCGAGGTTTATTATGAGAGATGAGAGCGTTAAATCATGGCCGTACAACCATTCATGAGTGGTTGAGATTAAAAGTAGTTTAGTGGTCACATGACTTTTTAAAAAAGTCACATGCCATTTTGTTTTAATCTTGACCCTTCATGGTAGATCTAATGGCTAAGATTGAACGCTCTCATCTCTCATAATAAACATCGCTCTCACTTGATACGCTCCCGTTCAATCTATCACTAAGTAATTACAAATTAAATGCGATGATATGAGATGATCGATTGATTGATGAGTGAATGATCAAATTGATTCCTGAAAGTGTGAGCGTCAGTCAAGTTCGTCATGTCATTGGGAGATGGAAATAAAAAAATTAGTTTCCAATATTGTAAAATATTGGTCATTTGATCTATAAAACGTTTGTAAGTTAATATTTATGGAGACTAATTTGACCGAAATTTTATAACATTGAAGACCAAATTACCTATTTCTTTCTTTTCGAGACAAAATTAACTAATGCTCACATTTTTCAGAGGCCAATTTGACCGTTCACTCTTAATTGATTTGATGCAATTAAATTTCCTCACATTTGGCAAAACCTGTTTTCTATTATGTTACAATGAAGGTTTAATGTAGGGTGTTAGAATTAACACTCCAAGCAATAAATTTTAAACCCTACCCATTTTTCAAATATCCCAAAATACCTCTATTTTGAATAACACAGTACACTCTACCCATTCTTCCCCCAATTCATTCCTTCCCTCTCTTGCAGCACCACCAATCACCACCCCCACTTTGACCCTTTTCCTTTTTCTGTATAATACTCCCTACAGCACCACGTACACAAACCCTCTTATCTCTAATACCCTTTGTCCAAACCTTTTGCTTGGGATGTTAATCGCTTGGGGTGTTATTTGAAACCCGCTTGCAGATAATTCTCGCTTGCAGAACTGGTTTGTGAAGTCCCACATGGATTATTACAATTATTTGTTCAATAACACATAACAAAATACATATCGGATTTTAAAAACCAATAGGTTAAGAATTCCCTAAATTAAGAATACAATTCCGAGATTTTAAATCTTGGAAGTTTAAAAAAATTATAATTTCGGGTTTTAAATCCCGAAATATTAAAAATATATTCCGGGATCTCATTTATTGGAACATGAATGGAATTTACTTTCGAGATTGTAATCCGGGGAAGCTAAAAAGATGTTCAATTACAGGATTTTAAAACTTCATATGTATTTAACATACTGGGTTTTATAAACCGAAAAGTAAAGTAAAATATGTTTCGGAATTTAAAAACCTAGAACGTAAATAATCATATATCTTCCGAGATTTAGATTCTGGAATGTTAACAATGATACCGTGAATCGGGTTTTAAATTCCGATATATACATTCATTCCGAGTGTTTAAATCCCGGTAGACAAAAATAATAAGGGTATTAGTAACTTTTACTATAAAAACAATAAAGATGTTAGTGATTTTTACTAAATTAAAGTGTGGTTTAAAATTAGGTACTTGAGTGTTAAATCTAACATGTAATCAAATCTTAGTCTCACGACAACCGGCTATGGGGATACTTTTTCACGATAAAAAAATCTCCTCATTAGTGCAATCGAATCTCCCATAATGGGCAAGACACGTCTCCTTTTATATCACGTGCGACCACATGAAGGTGGAAAGTTATAAACCCAAAATGCATTTCTCATCAATTATAATCTAAAAATTAATAATGAAATCTTTTTTTCCGAGCATCGCGCAGATTAGAGTGTAGTAAAACATAAATTAAGAGGGGGGAAAAGGTGCTAGAAGTATATTTTATTCCTAATGATGCCGTTCGATCCGGGTGGAAAGAATTGAACGGTGAGGATTGGACAGTGAAGTGAGTGTTTGACTATTTGGTTCAACGTTCTCTCTCGCACGTTCCAAGAGTGTTGAAGGAAAATCCATGTGTCACTGTTGGAAGTTGGAACAAAAACATAATCTCCGGAACCTTGTTGCCAGTGAACTTGGACAGTAAACATGGTGGTGAAGGTGTATGGTCCTACCTTTGCTTCCCCGAAGAGGGTGCTGGTGTGTCTGATTGAGAAGGCAGTTCAGTTTGAAACTGTGCCTCTTGATCTCTTCAAGGGAGAGAACAAGGAACCTCAGTACCTCAAGCTCCAGGTTCAATTCTTCTTTTTTCAATTCTACTTTATCACTGGGTTTCATTTTATGTAATGTACTAATTAATTTTGATTTACCTGTTTATTATAAATTTGCAGCCATTTGGAAAGGTTCCTGTAATTCAAGATGGTGATTATACCCTCTATGGTTAGTTACCCCTTTAATAACCCTAACTACTATTTCATTCTGCAAATTCTTTTTTTGTCATGTGGTTAAGGATTCGTGATTTTGATATATGTACTTGTAGAGAGCCCTTAGATTTGAAATGATGTTAGATTGATAGCATCTTTAGAATTCTTTCTCTGTAATTGATTTTAAAGCCAAAATTAATTCTATGAGTAGATTCTGGGTGCCAAAATTGATTCTGAGTAAAAATGATTCAACTATCTATCAGTTGTGGGCTTAGGACTGGAGTACTGACTGTTCATACTTGTCCTGCATCTTTGCTTTCCCTGATTCTGATTCTGATTCTTGTGTTGTGTATAAATGCACATAGGTTGACTCCCTTTAATAGATTTTTAAGCATGTTTGGATCAGTTTATATTTTCTTAAAATCAATTTTGGCACCCAGATGCTACTCACTGAAGTTTCTCCCTAAAATTTAATATTGTAGAAAGATTTCCTAACATGCTATTTTTCTTTCTTATTTTTTTTTAATTTTCAAGAAAGTTTTTGGTCCCAAATTTTTATCACTTTGCTAAATCAAGAATGGTCTATTTATTTTCATACACTGATGTTGAACCATTTGTGCAGAATCTCGTGCAATAATCAGATACTATGCAGAGAAGTATAAGAACCAAGGGACAGAGTTGCTGGGGAAGACAATAGAAGAAAGGGGTCTTGTGGAGCAATGGATTGAAGTGGAAGCACACAGCTTTCACCCACCAGTCCTGAACTTGGTTCTCCAAGTTCTGTTTGCACCGTTGAAGGGTCTTCCCCAGGACCAAAAATTGATTGAAGAGAGTGATGAGAAGGTTCAGAAGGTGCTGGATATCTATGAAGAGAGGCTGTCAAAGAGCAAGTATTTGGCTGGGGATTTCTTCAGCCTTGCTGACCTGAGCCATCTCCCATTTGGTCACTATTTGGTGAATCAAACTGGGAGAGGGAATTTTGTAAGGGAGAGGAAGCATGTGAGTGCTTGGTGGGATGATATTAGCAGCAGACCTTCTTGGCAAAAGGTGCTTCAGCTTTACAAGTACCCTGTCTAGCTGCTTAATTAGTTATGTGATTCCGAGCCTGTTTGGATACGGGCTTATCGAAGCTTATTTGAGCTTATCTACTATTAAAAGCACTATATAAGCTCCAAGAAGTGCTTTTAGGTTTGCGTCCAAACAGGTTCTCTGCCCTACATTCCCACCACCCCAATAAGAGATCTGGTCCTTCATGTTTTCTGTTACTTGCTTTAGAATAAAGTAGAGGCTGCTGCCAGATGCAGAACTCTAGTTTGCTTTTGTGGTCTATGTTATTGTGAAAGCTTTAGAAAGCCTATCACATTGTAATTTTTAAGTGCATGTTTGGAAATCTTTTTAGAATTTGATTCTAAATCCAAAATTAATTCTGGTAAAAAGTCTTTGCAAGTAGCTTTCGAGTGTCTCAATTAATTGTGAGAAAAGATAAGCTGATTCAAACATATTATAAGATATATGAGATGTTCCAACTGTGGTTTACTAGTTTGGCTTTGTGATTTATTAAATGCTAGGTGTTAAAGTTAAGCTTTATATTTTGAGAAATGATGATGACTATCAGTATTTAGGTCTTGGCTCTTGATCTAAGTACAAGAATTAGCAGTTTCAAATGATGATGATGAGTGAAGGGCAAGAGTTGAATTATTTGTTAACTGCAGGAGCTGCACTTCACCTACCCAAGAATTCCTTTGATTAAAAAAAAGTACAATTACATTTTTTTTATATGAAATTGTAGCAGCTTTCTCATACAGAGTTAGGCCTAACCTTTCAATAGATTTCTCATATAGCTTTTTTTTTTTAAAGAAGATGTATTCATAAAATAAGTAAGGGTGCCCAGCCCAATAGGCTACATGATCAATATCAAAAAAGAAACAGAGTTCAACAAAAAAAAAAAAAAGAGGAGCCGGCACAACACTATGTTGATTATTTAAAAAAAAAAGGAATACTAAAAGTCCAATAGGCCCATTATCATCTTTCACACGTCACAACACTATGTTGATTATCCGAGACGACTAAAGGTGGGTTTCATCTCGTCCAACAGTTAGTCGAGTGAATTTAAGCTGACACACTTATAATTGCAAAGTTGCCTATATGCAGCCATTATACCGGAAGAGTCAATGTTTTGAGTATGTCTCTTACCACGCCAATAAATACATGTTTGATTATTTATTTACATAAACAATACTCATTTTACAAATAGATTGTTCTTTTATGACCTTGAGTCTGTCTCTCAATGCTTTCATACTGACTTGAGCATCAAAATATTTTTACAGATACCTACCTAACCATGTTAACACTGCATTACTACACCATAAAATCTTTCTAAAACCGTGCACCACACAACAAATCAAAAGTATCTTTGGCTCAAATTTTTAAAGAACACTTTCCAAATAAACACATTAGGAATTCTACAAAGAGCATCCAATTCATCCAAAAAGGCTGAGTTGGACCCGGTTTGTTTAAAGGAAAGTTGAAGATATACGATATATTGATTTGTTTTTTATCTTTATCGTCACTGAAAAAAGTAAGACAAAAAATGCAACGCTACTTTACGATTTAAAATGGATCATCAGTGGAAGTAAGGAAAAATTATCTTAGAAGGATATAATCTTTTGCCTACCATTTTTTTTTCAACAGCAGAAAGTTTCATTGAATTGAAAACATTGAGACAAACCATCTCAGTGTATAAAAGGGATAGAGGTAACCTTAACGTTAAGGATTTATCCAAAATAAAAGACAATATTAAGGACTATCTATTAGAACCCATAAACCCCTTCCCCTAGAATAACCTTGTTTTGTCAAAGCATCAGCAAAATATTTGAATTCCATGTAATCATGCCAAAATTATAAAATTTCATACAAAAATCCAATTTTTGAACTCTTGAAAACCGGACCTCTCCTACAAAATTCTTCAAATTTTATCGAACATCAACTTCTCAACTTCTAAAATTATTTCTTTCTCCAAATCAGTCATAAGCCTCTAATTATTTAGATTAGATAAAAAATTAGAATTGATGATATAAGTAACTAAAAACAAATCAATTAAATTAGTATACAATTTCAAAGAAACATCCAAATGTGTTTTGTTATGTTATCTTTTCATCTTTTAGTTTTAATTTAATTAGAATTAATAACATCATAGGTGTTTCATTGAAAAAATATGAAATGAGAAAACACTTAATTTATCACGCAATTTTTTATTTTGTTATTAGTTATATTTGTCCATTGCGTGTTTGGAAGGAGCCTCATCGTCGGTGATCCCACTCATATGCAGTGATGCGCTATTTTAGTTTGTTTCTTTATATGTTTTATTTTTATTTTTTCTTTTTATTTTCTTTATGTAAAAAATAAAAGCTATATTTGGCTTTTACTGTTGTTGTATTAGCTATGTTATATACACAAAAATAACATAACCCAAATTTACACTTTCTGATGGTTTTTTCATTTGCACCCTAAAAATGCTTAGAGATATGAACCAGACACTCACTCTACCCTCTACATTTCTTTTATCTCTAACTAAGCTCGTTGGAGCTTACTCTCTATCTTTCTCTCTGATTCTTTTTACACACTTTCAGTTGTACATATCATGGATTGCAATTACACATGTTTATATACTTTTGACTATTTGACCAACTAAATGCATAAAATAGTATATACTTTGGACAAATTTGACCAACTAAATAGATGTTAGTTTTGGTGACTAAAATGTAAAACATATCAAATTGAACAAGTAACTTCAATTGGATGAATATTGAGAACTTCTCGTGGCTTCTAGTAATCACTGGACCAAATTTAATTATCTAATAAACATTTAACAATATCTTACCATCTTGCTTTTTGGTATTTTTATTTTTGTAACAGTGAAACCTGGTTGGATCTATTTTTGCCCACTACGAGTACATGCTTATTAAACTCATTTAATTTTGATACGACACAAAAATAAAACCCAACTAGTCTATGTAAAATTTAGGGGAAAAACCAAATTACTCCTCATGATGCAATTCTCTTATGTTTTACTTGTTAATTTATTTTTTTCCTAAAATTTATTTACACTTTATTAGACCAGTCTAATTCTATTTTGTGTGATTATCGTGAGCCGATAAATTAATCTCACGGCTACTGGAGGTAAAATCTTTGTTAAAGAAAACTCAATAAATTAATAAAAAAATTATTCACTTATTTGAAGCTGTTTTTTTTTCCTCTATATAAGAGAACAACTTGACAGAGACACACAAACAAGAAAACTCCTAATCTAGTTGCCTGTTAATTTGCATAGAAAATATGGTAGTGAAGGTATATGGCCCAGCCTATGCTTCCCCTAAACGGGTTATGGTGTGTCTGATTGAGAAGGAAATTGAGTTTGAAACAGTGCCTGTTGATATCTTCAAGGGAGAGCATAAGGATCCTGAATACCTCAAGATTCAGGTTCAGCTTTTTATCATTTCATATAATCTTTACTTCATCTTTATGTTTACCTCACTGAGTTTCAAGATTTTATTCTTTCTTTCATGTAACTGTTTCTCATAAATTTACAGCCTTTTGGAGAGCTTCCTGTTATTCAAGATGGTGATTATACTCTCTATGGTTAGGCCCTTAACCCCTTACTATTTTCTGCATTCTTTTCCCTTGTGCCATGTAGTTAAGGATTGATGATATTTCGTTAATTCTCCATGTGTTCTATGAAAAGTTTTTCATCCCAATTTTACTGCTAATGTCAAAATACCTTATTTATTCTAATAAACTGATTTTAAACCAATTTTTGCAGAGTCTCGTGCAATAATCAGATACTATGCAGAGAAGTATAAAAACCAAGGGACAGAATTGCTTGGGAAGACAATAGAAGAGAGGGGTCTTGTGGAGCAATGGCTTGAAGTGGAAGCACATAACTTTCAACCACCAGTCCACAACTTAGTTATTAATATCCTGTTTGCCCCAATTTTGGGAGTTCCCTCAGACCCAAAAGTGATTGAAGAGAGTGATGAGAAGGTTGTGAAGGTGCTGGATATATATGAGGAGAGGCTGTCAAAGAGCAAGTACTTGGCTGGGGATTTCTTCAGCCTTGCTGATCTGAGCCATCTCCCATTTGGTCACTATTTGGTGAATCAAACTGGGAGAGGCAATTTGGTGAGGGAGAGGAAGCATGTGAGTGCTTGGTGGGATGATATTAGCAGCAGACCTTCTTGGCAAAAGGTGCTTCAGCTATACAAGTACCCAGTGTAGCTGCTTAATTTGTTATGTGATTTTTCTAAACATTCCAACCACCCAATAAGAGATCTGGTTTGAGGATTGATGACTTCAGTGTTTTTTTTACCTGCTTTAGAATAAAGTAGAGGCTGCTGCAAGATGCCCTATGCAGAACTCTAGTTTGTTTTTTGTGGCCTATAGGGTGTGCAAGATGCCCCTAATACCGGGTTATAGTTCATGAACCTGCGGACATATTGAGACATGTCTTTTTTTTTTCTTATCTTTCTTCTAGACACGTATGTAAACCAATCTTTATCCCCTAATACCATACCTGTGCTGCAAACATGCTATGGGTATGGGTGTGTTTGGTTAAAATTCTCACAAATATCCATGGAAGATGTTTGGCAACCAATTTTAAGAATATATTAAAGTTCAGTTATCAAAATCAATGTATCTGAACATAAATCAGATAACAAACTAACTCACATTAACAGGCTTAATTACAGCTCGATCCAGTTCTGCAAACACACTATATCTCTAATTCACAATAGTACATTCTATAACACCAGCAAACAAATTTCAAGAACGAATTTTTATAAAACTTCCTGCTCTTCAATGTCGAAGATTTTAAGGAACACAAACACAATCATGAAACATGAATTAATATAAATTCTTGAAATAAAAACAACCAAATATCATTTTTAAAGAATCTTAAGAAATTGCAAATAAAAAATCAGTGCAGGGTTTTGTTTTGTGGAACCTTCAGATCATGATCATCATGAGGTCGAAAGGGTTTTGGCGAATTGACGGCGCAGAGAGAGAAACGAAACGCGAGCAGCGGGCGAGGGTGAGGAACATGATTGATTCAGATTGAAAACTATTTAGAAGAAACATCATAGAATAGAAGGATACAATAATAAAACCCCTTTTATTATGTATGTTTCAGTTTCGTTTTGCTATCCACACGTTTGTTACTTCCTCCTCGCCGCTACCACCACGCTCTCCCTCTACCTCTCGCCGCCACTTTCTCGCAACCCTTTCTTCTTCTTTGCTCACTTCCCTTACCCTACCCTTTTATATCCATTCTTTTCTTTTCTTTTGTTTTTTTCATCTATATTAAAATTCCTAATATTCGCTACACACTATTTTTATAAAAGCTTAGTTTATGTTGTCAAAAATCATTTTAATAACAATTAAATAATATAAACATAAAAATTACAGATACTAAATTTATTTAACAACTTTTGTCAGTTTAATTAACAATTAATGATTAGTTACAAATATTATTATATTTAATATTTAATTACAAAAAATTGGATTAAGTCAAAACTTAATGGTAAAAATTTTTGATTGATTGAATAGCTCGTTGAGGGAAAAAATTTAAGTGATTAAAACCTTTCCTGTTACCAATGATCAGCCGCATAACACTAATGGGCTCGAATCTCTCTGGCAACTCACTGCTTATCTTGCATAGCTACCATGAATCGAAACTACTGTAAAATATTTATATTTCGTGTGAATGTGTGATGGATCTCACAATGTGACCATATTGTACTATTGGAACCAAATAGTAAAGTTTTTGGTTCACTGTATTTCATAACTAGAATTATAACCCAATTCTTTTTATAAATTATTAGTCAATTTTACATTCTAATAAAAGATTTGAGATATCAAAACTAATTATATTAATCAATAAATATGATTCAATAATATGTTGGTTTTGTAGATTGAAACACAACATTTTTCAATCATTTTCCAACCAGCAAATTTAATAAATTAAATTATCAATCTACATGATATTTTAGAATATCATTGTGTTGATGAATCTAGTCAATAATAATTTAAACAACCAGCAAATCTCCATTTAAAGCCTTTAGACGGTGGAAGCCCAACTCAAGAAGATAGTGGACAAAAAATCTTGCCCATGAACCGTGAAAACACAACTTCAACATTAAAGGTTACATATAGAATATTGGACATGTCCTATATCATTAATCAACTATCTCAAAGTCTCTTAATTAGCATCCAGAACGTGGATGCTCTAACTCTTTCGGTTCAGAAGTCACAACATGCACTAATCTCGTACTAGTAGTAATAGTGCCACTATAAAATTCCCCACCCTCCCAATATTAGAGTTTTGACTAAGCATTCTGCCTGCACTGCATCGCAATCGTCTACCTAATTTGTACCATATTCCCATACACACATTCTTCCTGGGTAGTGAGTGGTTCTCTTCTTGTATTTGGGATAAGAGCCCCCATTGTCCTTTTGCTGAAATAATATTTGGCTTATCTAAAACACGTCAACTATAACTAGGGTGGAAATAAACTCGTCTTAAGTAGATTTTGCATGATTTACTTTTAAAAGTTTAGGTGGGTTAGTGCGGTGTCAAGACATATATCTGGTACCATAAGTCGTTTATAAAGGTTCTTACAAATCGTCCACCAACAATGTCCTCGTATCGTCAATGGGAATTGAACACACAACCTTTTGAGAGGAAATGATCCATCTTTACCAACTGGCTCAACATGGGTGGGTGAATTTTGCATAAATAGACCAAATTAAACATGTTAGAAAATTACTAACTTTGGTATGTTACATGCTATAGAATTTTTTTGAATTTTTTTTCAAGTTCTGCCTGACTTAATTAGTTGAAAGCTTGATCTGTGTCTAGTAGCTTATTTAAATATCTACCTCATCATAAGATATTTAAGTAGACAAACAAACATATATATATATATATATATATAGATAAGTCAATATACTTATATATAAATAGATCAACAAGATTATGTATTAGTTTGTATTCACTTCTATTAGTTTGTATTCACTTCCGAAAACCTTAAAGCTTATTAAAAATTCTAAATACATTTAAATAGGGCATGAGTTTATTTCTAAATAGAGTTTTATTATATACACCAACATATTTAAATTTTTTTAGATACATTAATAAATATGTACAATTTCAAGATAATGTAATTAAATTTTAGTACATTAAAAAAAGTCAATGTTATTTTATTTATTTAAATAGGTCGGGTTATTGGGTTTAAAAGACATTCTAAAGAGCGTGAGCCTAGTCTTTTAACTAAATAGGCATTTGAAGAATCATTAACATTGTCTCTGATCTTGTTTTTACAAGTGAGTGGTTATTAAATACAAGAAATCACCTGTAAATTGATAAGGATAGTAAAAGTGATATCATTATTGATATATAAAAGAAAACCTAGAGCACATCTCTTGACTAATGTATCATAATTGTTCTCTTCTTCTCCATCAAAGAAGAACTAATAGAGGAAGACAAATTATATATATATATATAAGACAAATTATATATATATATATATATATATATATATTAATTGTTGGGCCATTAATTGGAAAAAACTTAAGAAGATTTCACATTGGGTTCAGAGCAAACAACACAAGTGGGTATCGAATATCACAGGTTTTATCCAAAACTTTCAGGCTTTGTGTTAGGAGTCATTTCATTATATATTATTCGACACTTTATTTTTCATCTGATGTAAAACTTTTTACTCACACTTGACATTGAAATGGCTCCCCTTAGAGTGTGAGTCAATTACAAGTGTGAAACCTCCACATACTTTTTGGCTCTATCAACAAACACATCACACGGTCACCGTAATATTACTTAGAAGACTTTAGGTACAAAGGAGTTGTTACCATAGTCTCACAAACCATCAGCTCAAATATTACATTTGGGTGACGAGATGCTTAAAATTTCAAGAAAACCTCTGCATGTTATGAGCAAACAACTCAACTTAATTGGACACCACATCTTTCAACCAAAGAAAATAAAACTTAAACAATTTGACGTACTTACTTATTATTGAATACTTTTTTCTCTAAGATATAAACCGTTGGTTCATGACGGAAAACCTAAATGGAATGAATCTATAAATTGTGACTTAGATGAAGTAAATTTTCACAACTCCTCAACTTGTTCCTCGATCTGCATAAGCATAGAAAATGGAACCTCAACTCCTGCTACTGTATTTATATCTTTTAGCATCCGCTTACTACTTTGTTTTCCTTCCTTTTTTGCACCACAAACGCCACTTTCCTCCACGTCCTCTTCTGTTGAAACTTCCAATCATTGGCCACATCCATCTTCACCAATCATTCCACCGCCTATCCCTCCGATATGGTCCCGATGATCTCTTCTCTCTCCATTTCGGCTCCCGTCTCTGTGTTGTCACCTCCTCCGCCCGCCTTGCCAAGCAACTCCTCCAAAACAACGCCTTTCCTTCAACTGCCGCGTCGACACCGCGGTCGTGAAATGCGTCACCTACGATTCTTCTCTGGCGTTCGCGCCCTTCGGAGATTGCTGACGGTTCATCAAGAAGCTCACCATGAACGAGCTTCTAGGGCACCGTGGCATCAGCAAGTTCCAGGGCTTGCGGGCCCCAGAGACCGGTAGCTTGCTAAGGCTTTTGGCCCAGATAGCCCAAGCCCGTGACTGCGGAGTTGCTTAAGCTCACCAACAACCTTATTTCTAAGATGTTGTTGGGGGAAGTAGAGGAAGCAAGAGATGTGGTGCGTGATGCGACCAAAATCATTGGGGAGTTTAATGTTTCTGATGTCATTTGGTTGTTTAAGAAAGTGGATTTTCAGGGCTTTGGGAAAAGGGTGGAGGATGTGTCTCACAGGTTCGATGCCTTGATAGAAAGGATTATTTGCAAGCGTGAGGAGGTGAGGAAAAATAATTAACAGAAGATGGAAAGTTTGAGGAGCAGCGAGGGTGATGATCAGTTCAGAGACTTTTCATATTTTGCTTGATTGTGCTGAGGATGAGAGCTCCGAGGTTAATATTCAAAGAATTCATATTAAGGCCTTAATTATGGTAAATTCAAATTTCTATCCCACTTCTATTTAACTCAAACAACCAACCGTTTACATGGATAGTTTTGTAAGAATTAAACTACCATTTCTGGCCCTTAAGAAAAATAGTTAATATAGTTAGTAATGCTAAATTTGTTTTCAATTTATCTCAACTTTCCAAAATTACTTATAACCCACATTTCTTAATTTCTGTGCATCATTCATGCTTTTGTAGGTGGAAAAATAGAGAAAACTCAATTAAATAAGAGTATTCTTGTCAAAAAATAACCAATTCACCACAAATTTTAAGTTGGTTCTTAGAGCATCTCCAATGTTTGGTACCTTAGTGGATACCTTATCACTATTTTTGTGGGTTCAAGATATCACATAGGATATAAAATATTTATAAGGTACCTATTCACATTTTACTCCAATTACAATAACTTATTTTACTTTTTAGTTGGTTCTATATATTTATATTATTCATTTGGTTGGTCCACAATGTTGGATGAATGAATAAGAAAAAAAAATAATTATTGCTTGATCATGCTAAGGTTCCTTCCACATGATACAGATTTTATTTTTAAGATATCAATCTCTACATCAATTTATTCAAATGGTGTGTGCCTTATAAGATACAGATTAGATACTGCATTGCATTGGATATGCTCTTATATAAAGTACCATAGTGCACCCTCAATTTAGTTCTTATTATTATAATAAAGAACGGATGAAGTATTATTATTTTTAACATGCCCATGAGCTGAAATTCATTACTTTCCAATGGCATGCATGGTTTTTGTAGGATTTCTTCACTGCAGGAACAGATACTACAGCAATTGCAATAGAGTGGGAATTAGCAGAGCTCATGAACCACCCTTTGTTACTCCAAAATGCTCAAGAAGAGATTCATAATGTAGTAGGGAAAAGTAGAGTTGTTGAGGAATCCGATTGTCCGAATCCTCCTTACCTCCAAGCCATTGTAAAGGAAACATTTCGTTTGCCTTTGGTTACCAGAAGATGTGTGGCAGATTGCAAGATTGAAAATTATGTCATCCCAAAAGACTCAATACTCTTTGTGAATGCTTGCAAGAGACTCAAACAATTGGGAAACCCCTTTGGAGTTTCGTCCTGAGAGATTCTTAAAGCATGTTCAGTAGATGTGAGGGGCCAGCATTTTCAACTTTTGCCATTTGGGTCTGGAAGGAGAACGTGCCCTGCGGTTTCTTGGGCTAAGCAGCAGGTGCCAGCACTGCTTGGAGCTATCATTCAGTGCTTTGACTTTCATGTTGTGGATCCCAATGGTAAGGTTTTGAAGGGTCATGATGTAGTCATTGATATGGACGAAAGACCACCTGGATTGATAGCTCCAAGGGCTCAAAACCTCGTGTGTGTTTGGAGATGTTGATTCATCTTTTGAATTGGTACACACTAATATGTATCTTTTATTTCTTTTCAAGGCTTCATTCTCTCAACAAAACCAGACACTAATAAAAGCAACACTTTCATCCCATGTAGCAAGGCCAAAAATTTGAAAACTAGAAAAGGAACACCGAATTAAGATAACGAATTCATTGCTTTGCGAGAAGGAACGCAAACACATAAAGATCCTCTGAGAAATAGTTTCTCCGTCTTAGTTCACAGCCAAACATAAAAGGATACATTTGAAGAAAACGCCTTCAAATCATTTATCAGAAAATGGTTTTGATCCACATATCAAATATTCAAAATCCAAATTTAAATTAAATAACAAACCCATGAAAATGCAAATATAGATCAATAACTAGATAAAGAAACAAAATCCTCCATCAAGCTACCATCTTTGACCTACCCATCAAGCGCCCCCTCATCTCACTCTCTAAATTGGTGGTCGACAACAACGGGAAGGAGGACGTACGGTGCCGCACCGAAGAGTTATGGCACAAAGGAGGCAGGGCACCGGCGTAGTGGGTATATATGCTATGGGTATGGAAGAGGTAGAGAGAAGGAAAAATATTTTTGTAAACTTTTTTTTTTTCAGAAAATAACTATTACTTGTTATAACTTATAACAAGTCTATATCTTTTCATACATCTAATAGACAAACTATTTGACACATCGTCTATTTTTAGCACTTTTCATTGAGATTAACAACATAGCTATTGTCAAAAAAAAAAAAACATCATAGCTTATACATCCAATCCACACAACCTCCGAACTGAAACTAAGTTCATTTAAATCTCAACATCGAAAAACTTGAACTTTTAAGGAACGAAAACCAATCAATACCAAACCCCCAATACCCATCATTTTACCCAATAATTTTCAACATTTATGTACAATGCAAGCGGCATGATAGGCTCTATATTATCACAAAATTTGAATAATCAACTGCTTGTTCCAATCAATCAGCATGTTGAACGAACATTCAGACTTAGTTTCTATAAAGGCCAAATATATGTTATTCCAGACAGCACAATGAGAAGGACCACTACAGATATCAGAATGACACCACAGACTGTGGATGTGTTGAAGGTTGCAGCTGAGATAGTGCAGTATCACTTTCTTCATTCTCATCAAAAGCAATTGGGTTTCCGCATACATCCTTCCTGTGAATTAAATAGTGAATTGAAATGACGTTATAATCAACTAACTAATTATAAACTAAAAGCGGTTTTTTTGTAAGTGGTAAAAAGGATATGGGTATTCCGCAATCAGTAGTAATAAATTTTTATCCTCATAACCTCATGCTAAACCCAGTAACTGAATGATACATAGAAACAGACAACTGTATATCATTCAGTGTAAAATATTTGAGCAAAAAAAAAAATGCATCACAAACACCAACATTTTAATATCACTTTTATTTTTACAGGACAATAGAGTTCAAGTTAAAATCAATGCTTAGATAGGCATACCGTTGAGGGATGAAACTCTCCTCAGATAATGCCTTCTCCAGCCTCTCTTCAAATGGTGTTGCATGCCAGCTCACTTTTTGATCCTGAAAACAATCAAACACTAATTAGGTGCAATATCTAAATTTAAAACAGTTTCAAATTGCAAACAATGATTACAGGTCATACTTCCTTGTACTTATTGGTTGAATTTGGAATGCCATTGCCATCAAACCACTTAGGAGGAGGAACTTGAGAATCTTCATCTTCACTCCAGTGTGCAGCAACCATCCCAATGATAGGCCTGTCAGCAGGGGTTTTGCGGATCTGATTATAAGCAATCTGCATTCTCTTGTTTCTCTCCTCCAGAATGACAGATGCAGGCTTCAACCAAGAAGATAAGCTTTCATTTTCTGGTGTAGAAGTAGCATTTTGAGACTGCTCAACTGATTCGCTCAGCTTCCTTAAATCTTGCTCAGGGATATAATCCTCTTCCTCAGGTACCATGCTCCGAGAGACATCCTGATGTAGGTTGTTGCCAACTGGATACACAAACTGAGACTTAACTCGAGGTCTACCATTCGGCAAGTCTTCTAGTGCTGCAGGGTAAACAGTTCCAGGAGTTTGCATTTCATCAGATAGCTTCATTGGGGTCGGATTTGGTGACTCAGTTTTCTTCACATGCCATCCACCAAAGTCAAACGAGTCACAGGATGATATATCAGTATCACATTCAAAACGTACTGACTTGTTCCTCTTAGTGTATTTGGCTGATGGACAATGGGAAACAGAAGCTGTATTCATTTCAGTCCTATCTGAATTATGAAGGCTCTCTGACCTACTTCTTTCCGTAGAGTCAAGAGAGTCACATTGAATATTATCATTATGTGCATTGGAAATGCAGCTGTAAATGAAAAGAAATTAACTTCAGGAGAGGTTCTATGTATTTTCAGAAAAGGATCATGTATGACGAAAAATATATGAGCAAATTCAGTGAATGTCCCACACTACATGCCAATAAAAAAGAAACTAAAAGGGATCAATACAGATTACAGAGATTAATAACCTGCTTGGTGTGTGTTCTGAAGAATCTATTCTTTTTTCCCATTCTCCACAATCTTTTATGGGAGTTGGGGGATTGAATGGTTGACCATCAAGCTGAACTTTCTCAGCGGATGAACTGAGAAGCCAGGAGTGAAACCTTGAAGGACTGGAATCTTTACTGCAAGAAGGTGACACTTTGAGTTTCTGAGATGCTTTCCGAATTTCCGCTGGGGTCCTTGCCAAGGTACCACAAGCTTTGAGAAACTTAGCCTGCAGAAAGAGTTTATCTAATCAAATAAACAAACCCAATTCACAAGCAGAAATAAATATGCGTATATACAAAGTAAGAATGAACAAATTAAATAGAATAAAATATGAGTAAAACAGGTTTTTTTAAAAGAAGTGTAAATAAATAATAAGAATATCAAGACTCTTTTTTGTAAATAGTTCACTCATTATAAACAAAATATAATTTGTGAAATTTCAAAAGCAAATTAAAAGAAAAAACTATCAAGACTCTTTTTTTCCAGCAGCAACGCATCAGTCATCTTAGATGATCTAGTTGCTGAAATTACAAAGGTTTCTGTACCTCAACCTTCATGCATTAACAATCATATGACTATAGTAGATACATGGTTCATATATGATCAGCAATACATCACAGAACTCACATAATGACAATATGACTATCGATACCGTCACCACCACCAGAAAATTGCAAATTCATGACAACTGTAATCAAGGGTATGCACCAGAGAATGAGCCAGCAGACTTAAAACACAACAACATTCACTAAATTATCATTATATATATATATATATATTACTTATCAACAAGATATCCTATAAATTAGGAAAAGTGCAAACAAACAGTAGCAAATGGCAAGAATCGAGAATGCAGTAAGGTTTGCATTGTGCGGTCTAGTTCCTTTCATCCAGTATACCTTATGAACACTTGATAAAAATATCACATTCTCACGGGCTACAATTAAAAATGACCAAAACTTCAAATGTGCTAACTCACACACAAAAGCAAGATGCTGTGAGATTGTAACTAGATAGAAGGCAGTATTTTTGTGGCTACCGTTTCCAGACCTGTTGCTGTTATGCAAGGTAAGATCATCTATAAGTTATCCAGAAGCCAGAATCTTGGGGCAGAATAGAAATGCACAATGCAGGGCCAAGGCTTGCTTATTGCCAATAGTCGCTCAATGAACTATGTCAAAGCATTTCAGGTGATTAAAAAACTAGAGCTGTTTATCCCTGATCCATGTAAACATAACTGAGAACACTTTTTAAACCTCAATTCACCTCAATTTAAAATAATAGATTCCATCCTGTTCTATGCTTTGAGAATCTGAGTTATCCATATAAAGCTTCTTTAGAACAATGCAGCGAAAGCAATCGAAAACTACAATAACTAAAGATCCAAGTCAAATATAACGATTCCTACCTCAATTCTGATAATTGGTCAGAATTGAATAAAAAAGGCCTGCTGCGTGTCCTAATTATGACCATTCCCAATTGTTTTAAGAATTGTTCTATATAACTCAATGTATATGTATACATCGCAGATTGCTCTTAGTTACTTCTCTAGCCCTCTCAATTTGTATTCCCTTCATCTATAAAACTGCATAAAGTTCGATTAAAATCGCGATCACAGCTACACCTGTCCAGCATCTTCAAGTCCAATATCACAGAGTATAATTCTCACTATAAAAACTTGGGAGGCCTAACTCTATCCCAAAAACTAGCTTAGATGTGAGGACGGTTCTACCATTTATAGGGACTATCTTGGTTATATCTCCAGTCAATGTACGACTCCAAACACTCACTAGAAAAATCAAACGTCTTCCTTTCCACTCATGATGTCTTATAACAGGAACAAAATGCCCAAATGCCAAACAGACAGCTAAACATGTAAGTAAGAAAAACCACGCAACAAGCAATTGCAGCTATGTTAATAAAAAAAGACCTCATCTTCAAGCCCTCTGTCATCTCTCTGAAAACCCGCATCAAAATTCTTCCCATCATCGCGCGTAGAGTCTTGTCCTTCTTTTCAAAATTCAAAGCACAAGATTAGTGAGCGCGATGAGAGAGCCAGAAGAGTAACACTGAAACTAAAAAATGATAACCATGAGAAAGTAGAATTTACCTTCCGATAGAAACAAAGTCGACAATCGATTTCGAGAAACCGCAACATCCTGGTTTGTTCAGACAAATTAAATTAAAAAGCATATAAAATCAGCCAGAACAGTAATCCATGTTATGTTTGATTCAACAAATCGGAAAGAACGGTTAGGATTACGTTGGAACGAGAAGGCACGGTGGTGGTGGGGATATGGCGGTGGCGGTTGCGGTTGTCGCGGGACCTGAAGCAAGCGACGAAGCAACCCATGAAAGCTCGGGAGAAGGATCGGAAGAAGAAGCTGAAAATGAAACCTAACCAGCGCAGGCGCAGCATATCATTGAGAAGAGGACAGGTAAGGTAGAACTAGAAAGGTAACGTTCTTTTTTTCTCTCTCTTTTTTGTTTTGTTTTTTATTTTTTGGCTTCGAATGAAAACGGAGACAGAGTCAGAGTGAGTGAGGTGCGAGTGCGGCGTCGATTTGAAATTTGAACTAACGGAGGGAATGCCAATTCTCAAACGATGCAACCACTCGCTCACCATCCACCGTGACTTTCAAACTCGCTGCTGCTATATGACACGTGGCTGGAATGCCGGGGTAGGCCGGTGTGGTTAGCGACGGCGCGTGAGTGTACTATCCAAATTTCTTTCGGCAACACTATGCTTGGTCAAGCCGATGACCGTGAGAGTCACTACTCATTATTGCTTTTTTTTTTTTTGGGTTACATAAGGAAACTCATTATTGTTTTGTGAGGACAAATAATATGATAGTGTATTATTTTATAATAAAATGTGAAATCATTGGTGTTTTGTAGATAAAACATCTTTACACTTATTGTCTGTTTTTTGATATAATTATATTTGAAAAAATTAATTCTAAAAAAATGAATTTGCAAGGTTGAGAATGATATAAGAAAGTAAGTTTTAAAAAATAAATTAAGTATTAATAGAGTAAAGTAAAATTATTTTTAGAGATAAAATTACTAAAAATACATATAATATAATGGTAAAGTTTCAAAATGGGTAATATTGTAAATGAACACATAACACGTTTTTCTTAAGGAATATATATATATATATATAACATATTTTTTAAAGTTTGAAAACACACTCTTGTTTGACGGAGAAATATATTACCAAGTATGTTTGACACTTATATTTGATGGGTATGGAAAAATACTTGAAATCAAACGAGCTCTTACTCATCTCATTTTCTCGCTTACAATTGGAAGAAAAATAATGTGCATAGAAATCACTATGATTGATCTCATCCTTCATATTTTCCATTGCAATTGAATATATGTGGAAACACGTTTGATTCTCTTTAAGTAATGACTCGAATTCAAGGCTTATGTATAGGGACAAAAACATTTGCTATGAGAGCTAGCAACATCATGATCTGGATGTTAATGATTCAAATAGGATTGCTTCGGTGGAGAATGGCCGACGGTGATCGGTTTGGTTTTGTGTCAAACTGTACTAAAGGAGCAGTCACGAGTTGTGTGTCATTGACTTGCTTTGGGTGGAAGATATTCTTTTTAGGGGTTGGGTTTTGGTTCTATACTTTAGTTGACCTTGGAATGTGGCTCAAAAGGTATCCCTTATGCTTCCAAACTACTAAGGTTTGTTATGTGGTGATGGTGTGGTCAATCTTGCCATTAAGTCAGTCTTTGCAGTGCTTCTCAAGAATTAGTTGTAGGTTGTCCTTAAGTGTCTAAGTAAGAAAGTCGACTTGGGACCAATTCATCATATCACAATATGATGTTTTGGCTTGCTTTCAATATCTCAGAAAGGGTAGGTTATGTCGGTTAATGACTCGGAAGTTTACCGGAAAGGTCCCACCGACCCTAGTAATTCGCTTCGTGGTGAGGCTTCCAATTGATCTCAATGGCCGAGATATTCGAGTTTGCCAAGTACAAGAGGTGTCGAATACGAACACAACATCTTGTGGAATTGTTAATTGTGTTGAAATGCCTCAAGATGGTTGATCCTCATGTTGAAGTTATTTAATCACTTTATTTAAAGCACAACTTCCAATATTTTGATTGACTTATTAATCATATTCATTCTGTTGAATCATCACTAGAAGCCGGCCGCTAAATTGGTTGTCATTTGGAGGCTCGACAGAATACAACACTCATGCAGTGTACAACTAAACTAATGTTAAATTCTTACAACAATCATACTCTTCATTTCATTTCTTATTTGTTGCTTTTGTCATTTGCATTACAACTATCCAATTCACATGTTTATGCACTACTATTGTGCGGATACACTTGCATAGATTTGTATTCTAAATTGCTCAGTAGTTTTGATCAGTAACCTCCCATATTTCAGGTAATGCTTCTTCGATGTTGTGAATGTTGTTCAGGGCATAGTCAGCTCCAGCACCAAATCTGAGCGTCCCACCCGCCACCGGTGATTAAAATAGTTTGCCTTAGAACATCTCCGGTGCTAGTATTTTAAGTTGGTACATTAACAATTTTTTTATCCTCTCACTTCAATCAAATTAGTTTTAAACAACCCTTAATTTAATTGGCTAATTAAATCAGTCTTCCAGTGTTTGCCGTCCAACTTCAGTTTTCCTTTCAAATCAATTGCACCAAGTTATGGATCATTAATTTGTCGTTTTCGTAATGCTATATATACTTATTTTAAATTTTAGATGGAATACATGTTTTTTTAGATGGAATATATACATGCTTTTTTTATATTCTATCTTATTTTAAATAATTCAAATAGTAATTTTTTTATATTCCATTTTACTTCTTTAATTAATTAATCCTTTCTATCAATCAAAATTTATCCTAAGTAACATGCGTTAGGACCAAGAAATTTAGGTGGATAATAAATGGTTCAACAAACTTAAGGTTCAAGCTCCAAATGTTTCTTTTTTACTTTTTAGTCAAAGTGGTAGTTTGTATGCTAGTCTTATTTTAGTAGTACGGAAATCATTATCCGAGGGTTTCCAAGATACCGCTTAGTGAAGTAAGTTTTCAAGGGTTTCATTTGCTTAATAATATTAAGAGGAACAGTTATGAGTTTTTGGAGTTGGTAAATCTGTAAAAATTATGCTAAAACAATATATAAATCATTATTAAATAGTTTACTCATATTAGATTTGTATTTAATTATGAGGTGTGATATGGTGGTTCCTTACCTCATCTATTAATCATGAGGTGAAGGAAACGATTATCGTCCACAGAAATAAAACATATTTTGTGGTCAATCATTTACTGTTTAGTACGACAGTATCTGCAACAAGAGCATTAATTAGTCAATATTTTTGGTGGTCCATACCCTCATCTGAATAAAAGATATTTGTATTTAAACTTACTTACAATTATGAGTCTCTAATGTAATTTAATACATAATTTGATGAAACACCAAATACCAAATGCGTAAATTAATTAGTATGACGTTGTCTTAGTGTAAACAAAGGTCCTAAGTTTGAGTCTCTGATATGAATAGAAATATAGGAAGAAGAAAGAGGAAAATAAGAGATATAATAGAGTTATATGATATGAATAAATGAGAGAAAAAAAGGAAAAGAAAAAGGAGTGAAAATGAGATCTAAGAGAAATTAAATATAACGTGAATAATTAAATCTATCTTAAAATATATATAAAATAAGAGTACTAGATAAACAAACCTTGACAAGAGTACTCACCACTCCATAAACCTGCCCACTACACTTTTGGCTATAAATGCAAATTAAAGAACCCCAAAAAACTATCTCACCACCAAACCCAATCTATTCAATCATCTTGATCCACCACATCTTATCATATACTTGTACCAAAATGGGTGTCGAAAATGGAGAGTTCAGCGTGAGTGTGACAAATGAAGAGGTTGTAGCAGCATTGGTTCCAATGCAAGAGCATTGGCTACCACTCTCTAACCTTGACCTTCTTCTACCTCCTGTCGATGTGGGAGTCTTCTTCTGCTACAAGAACCCCACGTCCATGTCCATCACCTTTGCATCCATGGTGGCGTCTCTCAAGAAGGCCTTAGCTCAGGTTCTAGTTACCTACTATGCTTTTGCAGGTGAATTGGTGACAAATTCCGCAGGCGAGCCTGAGCTTCTTTGCAATAACCGTGGTGTTGATTTTGTTGAAGCTGCGGCGGACGTTGAGCTTCAGTTCCTCGACCTTTATAACCCGGATTACACCATTGAAGGGAAGTTTGTTCCCAAGAAGAAGCATGGCGTTCTTGCTGTCCAGGTAACTCAAACTGTGATAAATTATTACATGTTTTCTTAACAAGTGTAATTATCTTAAATTAATTTTATAAATAGAAATATATGGAGTAATAAGAAATATTAAATGATTATATCTCATAGTGCACAAACACCTCATATCCAAGTATCATTATATAATAAACACACAAATTATAGTACTACAAAGGCTTAATACCATGACACCATCCAAAATATGAAACACATGCATGGTGGTACGAAACTTCATACAATTCACAAGCAAATTGATATGAGAAAACTAATATAGTTTCTAAATATAAATAAATTTTTAAATGGCCATGACTCTAGCAAAATTATCTTATTTAATAGTTTTTTATAAAATATAAAATTTATAAACCTAACCATTATGTGATAGTAAGATAATCATTATGTGTATAGGAAACATATTAGGTGAGAGAAGTACTATTATGAGAGATGGGAGAATTATATCTAGTAAATATCAGTTAAATCACATATTTATAGGTATGTATATTTTATTTGCTATAATCATTCAAAGAATGGGGAATGACTAATGTATATTTTTTGATCTCTCTACTTTAGATTAAAAATATTATATATATATATATATATATATATATGTGTGTGTGTGTGTGTGTGTGAGAGGAGGTATGATTCATTAGTCATTTTAGTTAACCTAAAGTCTATTATACTAATTTGTAAGCTTATTCCACCAAATTATACGGAGTTATATAGTTGTTAAACAGACTTATCTCACTAACTCATAATATTATTAAAAATTCTATGGTGCATATGTTAAAAACATGTCTATCTATAAACCATATTTTTACTAACAACATACTATTTACGATAAGTTTCTTTAGCAAAAAATAACTCTTTTAACTTGTACAACACATTTTTCGTGATACGAAGTCTTTTTAAATACTAATATTGGAGCTTATAATTTATATTTGACTTTTATTTTTATTCTCATTTTACTTCCTGCGTCCCTATATAAGAACTAGTTTGGAGGAATGATTTGGTTCTTTTTATAAGAATTAACTTAAAATTTGTGATGTATTAATTATTTTATGACAATAATACTCTTATTTAATTTAAATTTCTCTTTCTTTTTACTCTTACAAGCATTAATGATATATAAAAATTAAGAAAGAAACTTATGAATTATTTCAAAAAATTGATAAAATTTTAATACAATTAACTAAATTAATCAGTAAATTTCTAAAAAGGTATGAAATAGCGGAATGGAGTATGTAGTATCTTATTTGTGGGATGATGGTAAGTGAAACTGACAGAAGCTGAAGTATGATAGGAGTATTAAATATTTGTCTGGGAGCAAAGTCACGCCAAAATCCATATTAAATATTTGCTGAGAGGAAAGTCGCGCCAATATCCACAACTATAAACCTAAATACCAAACATTAGTTAGCATTTATAGCATATGATGTAAGGTTTAGTTAAGTGTCCGTCGTATCTTACCTAAAAAGTTAAATTTAGAATAAACTAAAGATTCGTGGGATAAGTTACACATGTCCTCTTATAAATTTTCTTTAAAATATACTTCATTTGTTCTTTAATAAATGTTATTTTAAAATTTTAGTACATGAATTAAGAAATAATGTTAATACTCTTATTTTTAGTTAAATTATCTTCAAACTTTTTTATATATCCTTTATGTCTCTTATTAATTCAAACTTTTTAATTTTCCTATCACCATTAAACTAAGAGTATAATTAGTAAAACATAATTAATACTTTTCTGAAATTGTAAAAGTGATAAATAAGTAGAAACAATAATAAGATAAAAATAGTGACAGTTATTAAAGAATTGGGGGTAATAACTTTATAAACGATAACCTTGTAAAAAGAGAGGATATGTACCTTTTCATGTGTTGTTTAAAATATTTAAGATTATTATTGTAAATTATAAAAATACATTTCTAAAATTAATATAACGTATCAAGACAAAAATGTACAGAACTCCTTATTTTTGAATGGGTACAAAAGAAATCACCTAATTTTTTCCAATATAACATGCAACTCAATAAAGTTTCATTTGCATCCAAAACTCACTCATACCTAAACCAAAGGAGATATAAGAATTAGGAAGATGAGAGAGAAATATGAGTTATGATAAATGTTGTGATTTTTTTAATAGATGAGTGATGTGATTAGGCGTGGAAATAGGCAGAGCCAAACAGGTTTTGCAAGGCCCAAGGCTGGCATGCATTCTACTTTCACAACCCAAGGCCGGCAGCACGTCGTAGGCCGAATTTTAAGGCCCAACTTGGCCTTTTGGACAACTTGGCTTGCTCAACAAACCTGTTTACAAGCATATTTAGCTAAAAATATCCTTTTAAAAAGGCGAATATGCCCATGGGCTAATATGTCTTTTTAAAAGAGAGAAAATATATCTGATTTCCATTTTTTTCTTAACAATATTTTTATTAATTAAAATAGTATACTAGTATACTATATTTATTTATATATTAATGAAAATAATATTAGGTAATAGTCCAACCTATCAAGCTAAACAAGTTTTCTTTAAGCCTGGACCCAGTTTTTTTAACTAATCAAACTTTTTAAAAAGCTTAAATCTGAATTATTATTTTTATTTTAATAAAAGAGTCATACCAGACCAGGCTTTTAGCGGGTCACGTCATAGGTCCTGATGGACCATCTAACCTACTTCTACCCCTAGATGCGATTAAAAAGTAGAACTATGAATAAAAAAGCGGGTGGAGATGTAATGATATAAAAAATTGGGTATAAATTAGTTAATACCCCAAACAATTGTATGGATGAAAACTTGAAAAGGCCACCGGTGATTTTGCACAATATTACATGCAGTATTAATTTTCACTCACACCTCTTAAAAAGTGGACGGAGAGATAAGAAGAAAAGAGTGAGAAAGTAATAAATGTGATTGAGATATGATTAAAAATGAAGAAACAGATAGATAAAAATGAAATGAAAATGGAGTAATGGTGTGAATGAATCAATTTGTTGATCCAATTGTTGATAAACTAGATTCTTGTAAAGGTGAAGTGACACGATCGAACATTGGGAAAATCATTATTCATAAGCGACTGTCACTGTATTCCGAACAGTTTAACACATGTTAATGATAAAAAAATGAGAGAGATAATAATATATGATATTATCGATGGCCTGGTCAGAAATGAGCGTAAAATAAGAAGAAAAAAATGTGCGGAAATAAGATAAAAAAAGTAAATGTTGTAAAAATATATATTATATTAAAGTTGTGATTGAAATTAATGTAATTTTGAATCTATATTTTTTTTTTTTCATGAACCATGCAGGCAACTTCACTAAAGTGTGGAGGGATTGTAGTGGCCTGCACATTTGACCACCGCATAGCAGACGCCTACTCAGCAAACATGGTCCTCGTATCATGGGCCGAGATGGCCCAGCTCACCAAGCCCACAATCACCACTGCCGCCAAAAAACCATGTTTCCGCCGCTCTCTTCTCAGCCCTCGCCGCCCAGCAGGTCCCATCAACCCTTCCCTCCACCGCATGTACATCCCCGTCTCCAAGCTCCCCCCTCCTCCGGCCACCGCCTCCGCCCCTTTGCTCAGCCGCATATACTACATCACGTCGGAACAGCTCCACCACATGCAATCCCAAGCTTGCACCGGCAACACCAAGCACACAAAGCTAGAGTCCTTCTCAGCTTTCTTGTGGAAAATGGTTGCTTCTTCAGTTCCAAGCGGCAAAAGGGTCACCGTGAAAATGGGAATAGTCGTGGATGGAAGGAAGAGGCTTAACAACATGGATTGCTATTTCGGGAACGTTCTTTCCATTCCGTTTGGCGGGAAACCGGTGGAGGAGCTGGTGGAGAAGCCGTTACATTGGGTGGCGGATGAGGTTCGTGAGTTTGTGGCGGTCGCGGCGACGGAGGAGCACTTCTTGGGGCTGATTGATTGGGTGGAAGCGCACCGGCCGGTCCCCGGGCTGGCGAGGATTTATGGCGGCGGAGCCGGAGAAGGACCGGCTTTTGTGGTGTCTTCCGGGCAGAGGTTCCCGCAGGAGAAGGTGGAGTTTGGGTGGGGGAAGGCTGTGTTTGGTTCGTACCATTTTCCGTGGGGTGGTGAGGCTGGTTATGTGATGCCAATGTCGAGTCCTTTGGGAAATGGTGATTGGGTTGTGTACATGCACCTTCTGAAGGAGCAGCTGGAGTTCATAGAGTCTCATGCTGCTCATGTCTTCAAGCCTTTAACTTGGGATTACCTTAATCAATGATCATTCATGTTATGATGAGTCAAGTGTTGATGTGTTGGTGTGGTTAACAGTGTTAATGTACTGGTCAATGTTATTGTTTGCTTAAGTGTAATCCATTTCAAGAAATATTTATAGATATATAAATAATATAGAAACTTATAAACACCTTACTAGATATATGTCTATAAATCATAAGACAATCTATTTAGTCATTGTACTTAACCGTACTAGATATATGTCACGTTGTTGGTTAAGTTTGTAATGCATGCAACATTGTTGACTTAATTTGAAAGGGGAGTGTTTGACTAATTATTAATTGATGAAGATGGTCATGGTTCAGATAAAAAATATTGTGTAAACATGTGATGTGTGTGAAACACTTAGAGAAAAGAACATAACAAAGAAAATTAAAAGATGTAATATATAATTTGATGTGATAAAAAGAAAAGAAATAAAATAAAGACAAAAATATGATGTGGGCATGAGGTGTTTATATTGTTAAAATGTCTACCTATTATAACTATTTAAGGATTTAGATTAAGAGAGATGATAAAACAATACATAATTATCTTTTTTAAAATGGAGAACATTTTGAGTTTAACTTTTATGTAACTGACATCCATTCCCACATAGGCTTTGATCGGGTTAAATCCGACCAATCACTCAAACTAGTGATACGTTAGGAACCATGAACTCTTTGTGCGGAGGGTCAAGGCTCTGCAACTCTTCATGCTGGTGAAGTTAGGTTGGACTCCCCACCGATGGGTACCTACGAGAATGAACACTCCGATGTCCAAGTTAGCCAAAAAAGATGATGGACAATCAATGATGTGGGAATTAGAGAACTTACCTTCTACTCTTCTTGTGATGTCCTTAAAGATGAGGTCGAGAAGGCTAAGGTAGCACCAACGTATTTTGTGCCTTCTCCTCATAGTCCTTTATTGTGGTCCCTTCGATCCTCCCAATGTTCAAATTATCTCACTGTTGGGAATGATTGTAATGGTGAAGCAAGTCTCACATCTCCTAGTATGTTAAATGAAGAAGGATGTCAAAAAGAGCAATATGAGAAGTGTCACATTGCCTAGCATGGTGAAGCAAGAGAGAGGTCAATGCTATATATTGGACCTAGGTTCTTTGTTTGTACATGCACCAGTTAGTAGAACTTTAAGCTTATATCTGACATAGTTAAATATTTTCTTTGTGAGAGTATGGGTGTACTGGGTGAGATTAAGATAAGTCAATGTGTTGTAAAATAATTCACATAGTGATTATTCTCTGGTTGTCTGTTTACACAATGACCATGGTTTTTTTTCTTCGGTATTGGAGTTTTTCCACATTATATTCTTATGTTTCAGTTGTGCTTATTTTATTTCCTCAGTTGTGTTATTTCTTAACACTCACGACTAAGGATGTCTTTGTGGACATGTCGTTGTTATGTCAACTTCGCCATACTGCCTAAGCGTCGGGATTGAGAGATCCCAAAGATGATCTTGTATCTCTCCGGACATATGTGCGAGCAACACTTTTCGTAGTGGTCCCTTTGATAGATGTGTGTTCCCCAAGTTCCGGAAATGAAGGATGAGGATCAAAATTGGCTCGATGCCAACCATCATAAGGTATCATGCCCCACCCTTGTTTAGGTGGGGTAGATGGTGCTAAGGGTGAGAATGGTGTTTCTCCCCGGTTCACATTGGCCTCCTTGCTTATTTTTGCTAAGGCAAGACAGTTTGGTACTGCCTTTACGGGTCGACCATGGCCTCCTCTTAATGTGTTGAGTCCTTTAGGGATTCAACGGGGTTTGTCAATGGGGCTCTCGTGCGTCGATTTTCAGAGAAGGGTTACGAGACTTATTGGCCATGTCCCGTCTCTTGATTTTTGGAAGGGGTTACGAGATATGTCGGCCCACATTCTTGTTCAGCAACGGGAACGCAGGGGCACTCATAGCTCGACTTATGAGGGGAGTCAAGGAAACCTGTTGGCCCCCATTCCTGTGTCTTGGCTAAGGCTGTGTGATTGGTGTAGGTTGCCGAGATACTCTTGTCAACTTATGTAATTGACGTATACTTGCTGGTATGCTAGTGTGTTGTCGTTAGGGTTGCGATTAAAGTAATGTCGGGTTTGGAGTTGACGACTGCCAGAACAGGTTTAAACAATTATAATTATTTTTTTAATTCAATTAAATGTAAAACTAGCTTTTTAAAGAAATGAATAAACTACTCAGGTGATTCACTCATTACCCGTGCCGATCTCACGGTGATGTATGGATAGATCATTTTGCACCAAGACTAGACTTTCAAAGGACATTAGCCCAAGCACAGAAGAATCGAGTTATATAGAAAACGAGTTGTTTTGTTGATTGCTATAGATCCAGGAGCATTTCAAGCTGGGGCGACCGTTAATTAAGTAATGTGATTAAAAGGAAAGAAATAATATTAAGAGAAATATGAGTTTGAGTTGGGATTTGTGAAAGTTCTTAACCGTGTCCACAACACGCACAACGGAATTAACTGGATCTATTTGTGTCTAAAATATATATAATCTTAGAAAGTGCATAGAAAATTGCGTACCCGCATTGTGGTTATCAAAACTTGAGCTTTCTTCAAAAATATGAAGGTTTTACGCATGTATCCACACCGAGACCAACATTTGCTATCAACTATTTGATCAATGGAACTAGAAAACTTTAACCATAATTTCTTACTAACAAAACTCTTTTGTGTCTATGTTGTAGCAAAATAAAAGGAGAGAGAAAAATGGTGTGTCTAACATCATTATCAAATGTGTAGTAGAGATCCTATTTATAGATGACTCACACCTTTCGAAAATGACTATTCATTTAAGACATGAAACTTGAGTTGCTTCATGGAGTTATCACTTTTGCCTCAAAGGGTGTAAAGTAACTACACCTATAGCTCCATCAAGCAACACATTTATTCTCTTTATTTGTTGCTACAAAGAAATAATTTTCCTTATTATTAAAATTCTTGGTGCTAGTAAAAAATTAAAATAATATTTTATATAATATTTTTTTGATCAAATTAAATTCTCTAATTTAATTATTAAATAATATAATTATTTAGCAAAGATCGGGACACTCATTTGTGTGTGACTCTGTGGGTTCAATACTGAACTGGTAGTAAATTAATCTAAATAATTTATTAATCAAAGTTGACGTCTAGCAACACTCCTTAACGACCAGATAGCATGAAGTAACATATTTTACTTTCAAGAACCACTAGAAGATTAAAATATTTCCTTCCATCATTACAGGTCTCAGCAAACTCTAAAGTATGGTACAATTGTCAAACTTTAATAAGTTGTCACTATGACTTAAGAAACTCATTTATTCTTTCATGTTAATACCTTGACAAAGGTCTTTACTAGAGCTCAAACTCATTACCAAGAGTTGATGGATTCCATATTGATTAATCATTAATTATACAAGCATTTAATCAAACTCAATATTCATTCAAATAATGTCCTATGACATTATGTGTCAGAAATCAAAGTACAATAAATAGTTTATTATTTGCTATGATAATCTCAAGTCAAAGGAAACTATTTCATTTCTTCTTGAGAATTTCCTATTGATAATTTAGGTAATCTAACTATTAGGAAATATTAATTGAGTTAGTTCAATAATCATATCCACAAATGCATCATCAATATGTGTAATTTAATAAATGAGATCAATTAATATTTATCCAATAAATATCATCACACATATATTGATCTATCCGAATTATTAATGTCCTATTATCAATAATTCTATGATCAAGATTAATTTAGATTAAAAATATATAAAAGACATGCTTCTCATTATTATAATCTATATTAGAATAACAAGTCTCTAATTTTTAATCAAGGACCTTCACATATAATCTATTTAACAAAATAAACATATATAATAAGAATAAATATATTCTTATACAATTACTTTAATTGTAATGAATGACAGATTGGATCTTGAGCACTCATATAGTTCCAACACTTGGGCCATCTCTTTTATAAAAAAAGAAATGAGTTTGAGTATTAAAATTAGGATACAAAAACTAAGAAGACAGATGACAGAGCGTTGATAATGTGATTAGAAAAGCAGACAAGTAAAATTTGTTTGATAGGTGCAGCAAGTAGAAGTAGTGTTGGCTGAAAATGGGTAGCGTGGCCAGTCCTTTACCCCGAAGTTGGAGGATGAAAGAAAAGCGAATGAAAGGTTGTAGCCGGATTCAAAAAGTACATAACAAAGCATCTTGCATCATTATTGGACATAACAAGGGGAAGAATAAGACATGCATCAATTTGTCACTTGTCACTCATGCACTGCTCTGCTCATTCACAAAAATGTTTGGTAAATCGATCAGCAGAATGTGGACACCGTCACACCGCGCACTTTTTAACTTTGGGCGTTGTTCCAATACCTAATTAAAAAGAGAGGTTTTGGAACCCTTTGATTTATTATTTAGAGTATAAAAGATTAAATTATAATTTTTAAAAGTTCGTTAGAAATCATGAAAAATTAAGCTTCGACGGGTTTTTAGATCCAATTTTTTCTTGTGAGTCAAATTTTTCTCAATTGACCAAGCCCTTAATGCATCACTTTTTAAAGGGGAAAAAACTAATCTACTCTTTTTTTCCTCACAATTCACATGACCTGTTGGCACAACAGCAATGGTGCTTAAACAATTACTAGTGATCGTTGAAATAAGGTTCTCAAAGCATACACAGTGAGAGTATATTAAGATTATTTTATTACTAAGTAACCATACCTTCTTTTTTTCCCATTGGAGCAATTCTAAATTTCTAAGTGGTACTCTAAGAGTATCGACAGTGAGAATATCTTAGAAGTATTTTATCATTAAGCAACGATACTTTTTTTTATCATTGGAGTAAGTATAGGTAACACTTCAAATAACTTAAAAATAAGGTTTGATGTTTCTACCAGCAACCCTATCTTATAATTAAAATAATATTTTTCTTTCTTGCATTTGACAATACATTAAGTGAAAATAAAATATATGAGTGTTATGGAAAAATATAAGAAATTATCATTGAAGTAAAATATGCATGATGACCGACGATCAAAATCCCTCAACGGTGAATGTTCACGACGTTTTGTATCCAAAGTCATTTACCGATGAGTAAGGTTCTCGGTAAATTGAACGGAGACATTAATGCGATAGTTGGCCGGTTTAATAACAACTTATTGCGTCGGAAAAGGGAGTGTTGGATGGTGGGGTTCGTGAGTCACATTACCAACGACCATATAGTTATGAGTAATTTTTGCTGTTAATTTTTTCGGCCATAAAATGGGAATTGCCAACCGTCTTGACCTTAGTAATAGTAATAGTAATGTAGACGGCATGGTTCTTTGGCTGTGTTATCTGTGGCCATTATCGTCGCTAATTTTTCACCAAAAGACGCCAATTACAATAGATTGTGCGTTAGTAGTACATTTTTTTTTAAAAGGTGGCGTCGTCAAAAAAGGTCCGTAATGCAAAGAAATATTAATGGCCTTATGACCATAAGTAAATATCCATGACTAATCTAACATTTTTTTGTACTATTACATATGTAATAATTAATTGAAAAATGTGACTATTGGTTTAAAAAGTTAAGATAATACAAGTTTTATTTTGATTAAATAGTTAGGAGAACTTAGAATCGATTGATTTAATTTAATAAGAAAAAATTAAGAGCATTTTTGGTTCCACATTTGCAAGTGTAAGCATTGAATTTCCATTGAGAGAATCAAATGTTAGGTGTTTGGAATTTTTTTTAACCACGGATTCTAGTTTCAAAATCACTCATGAGATTAAACTACAACTCCTATATCTTCTACGAGGGACATGAGTAATTGTGATATTTTCCAATTAAATTTTATAACATTATACTATGAAAATATCTTTTTTCATAAATATATCTAAATATATATCATTTCACTTCAAACTTAATTTTACCATAACCAATTTTACTAAAGGTAACTGTATCAACGATCAAGACAATGTTAATTCAAACACATGTTAAATATATAGATGATATAAAAATAGCACGTGACTTAATAATTTCATTCCTTGTGTCATCATATAAGGATAGGGGATCAAATTTGATAAGATTAGATGTAATAATAGTTTAATGATAACATGTTGTAGACCTAATTCGTAATGAAACACGACTCCCATAAAGTCAGCTAATTTCTCAGCCCAAATCCACCGATCACTTTTGAATTCTGAGATAATTATTATTATTGAAAAAAAAGTAAATTGTGTGGTCAGTTTCCCTTGTACATTAAATGGAGGGAATGAATATGAAGTGAGGCTTTGCATCCGTTATGTCGTGGAACACTATATTTATATTTATATTTCTAATTATAAATATTCATTTCATACAGGGTGAACCCAGAAATGAATAGTATAGTTTAAAAGATTCTCCACTTAAACACGTTAATTATATAAGTAACAACATAACTCTCATTGTATTAAGTTCTTGCAGGTGCACGATGCTGTAACTGTTATAATAAAACACACATCTCAGACTCATTGGTTGTTTGTATTGATTATTATATTCTCTTGTCTATGCATATACCAACAGAGACGTAGTTAATAGGAATAATTTTTTTAGTTTCATACTCCGCTGTAATTTCAATTATGCTTGTTATGTAAGAGCTTATTTATAAACTAAACATTTATGCATGTGTTTTGGTAAATTTATCAAAATAGTCTATGGTCAATCCGTATTGTGTAAGAAGAATGATTTGTTGGGCGAAACATACTCAATATAATTTTTGAACCTCAAGAGAATTAGTCTCATAACCTAAAATTATATGCACTTATACAATGTAAAAAATTAATTATTTTCCGCTCATTTCAATAAATTTATGAATTGACACTTATGTAATAGATATTCATTAGAATACACGGTTAATTAAGTTGTTTATTGAAACACACTTTAATTTTAAGTTAGAGTTCTCACTTGTAAGTAATAAAAAAAACTCCTGCTTGAGGTTTCTCTTTTATTATTCCAAAAATTCCGCTTTATTTCCTTATATATTATCAAAATAATATAATGAAGTGGATGATGAAGTAGTTCAGTAGTTCGTTATTTAAGTGGGTGATTGAGGTTCAATTCTCAACTTTTATAAATGAAAAAATTTTTAGTTAGCCTCTGTCTACCGTTTAATGCGTTAATTCTCAAACGAGTAATTAGGGATGGTGAGGATAGTATTTATATGTGTGGAGATGGCAAATACACAAATCAAACTTTACAACTCTACATTGACTGCAAGTAGTGATGAATTAACAAGTCATTCTCAAACACATTCAACCAAATTGCAAGTGTACACATTGCAAACAGACCAAAATATTGGACCACAAGCACACACCCCTTAGAAAAAGTAAGAGAGAGAGAGAGAAAGAGAGAGTTGCAATAATGACAAACAAGTTGTTTCAAGTTCAGGATTACTAGACACCACTGTCCATACATTTAAATGTGTTAGCTAAGGTTACAGCTAAGCATATTCCTAAAGAAGAGATGAGCAATTTACATGTGTGATAACCCTTCCAATCACATTCCTCTCTATATCTTCACAATGAGAAAGCCTTAAGACTAGTAATTGCCTCACAAAAAGCACCAATTTTTTTCCCAACACACATATATTCTTTCTCAACTTCTCACCTTCTTTCTTTGTGGTGTGCACTTTCCACTTTTTGAGCCATTCAAAGCTACCCCTGAAGCAAGAAGCAAAGAGCCCTAAGCCTGAGATGTCTGGTGTTCTTCTTTGGGTGAATTGTGGACCCAAAGAGAACTCCATCTCCTTGCTGGGTCTTGGAGGAAGAGGTGGCAGAAGCCAGAGGAGGTTCAGACTCTGCTCTGGGATAAGCTTTGCAAGCTTCTCCAGTGCAGTGGCAGAGCCTTCAAGATCCTCAGAGGAGAGGGTCTATGAAGTGGTTCTGAAGCAAGCAGCACTGGTGAAGGAGCAGAAAAGAGATATAAAGAGAGATTTGAATCTGGACAAACCCATTGAAGATGATTTCACCAATATGGATCTGTTGAATGCTGCTTATGATAGGTGTGGTGAAGTTTGTGCTGAGTATGCTAAGACATTTTATCTGGGTACACTCTCTCTCTTGTTCCAATGAGTTTACATACATTTTTTAAGTTCATTATTATATCAGTTCCATATTAATTAATTGCTTTAAACTAATCCCTTCACACTTTTCTCTTCCTTTTTGGTTGATTCTAGAGGAATATTTAATTAAGATAATAGAGGGATCTCTTTTTACTCACTTTTGCCCATTGCATGATACCTAAATAATGTGTTCACTTTGTTGCAAAATGTTACTTCAATTGTTTAATAATTGATTTTGTTGGAGACTATCCTTTATTGGTTTCTTAGTATATGTTGTTGCTAACTTGATTGGTTCCTTCAATTGTGAACCTCAGGCACACAATTGATGACAGAAGAGCGCAGAAAAGCCATCTGGGCCATTTATGGTATGTGCAAATAGTATTACCCTCCAATGGCCTTCTACAACAGCTTCTCCAATAAGGGCTGTGGTCTCTTTTTCTTTTGTTTTGAGACTGAATACTCTTTGTGCATTGCAGTGTGGTGCAGAAGAACAGATGAGTTGGTAGATGGCCCTAACTCTCCACACATAACACCCAAAGCCTTGGATAGGTGGGAGCAAAGATTAACTGATGTTTTTGAAGGGCGCCCTTATGATATGTATGATGCTGCTCTTTCAGATACAGTCTCAAAGTACCCAGTTGATATACAGGTACACCTCATGCTCATAACTGAAGTCTGAAATTGAACCTTCTAGCTTTCCTTGCTTGATATAATAAGGTGATGGCTGATGGTGCTGAAAGCCACACACATATGAGGACATTGTCTTAAACTATGAGCTCTTGAGATGAAAATCTTGAATAAAATTCATGTTAAGATGTCTCACATTTACTGGAGAAAAGGCCAAATAAGTCCTTGTAAGGGGTACATCAATCCTCACGCTTTAGGGTAAAGTTAGGCCTAACCTGAATTATAAGATGATATCAAAGTCTATTATAAATCCCTTAATTGAGCAAGTTGCAAACGTCCAATCCTGGAAATTTCAAGTTCAAGATTCCCAGCCATGAGCGTGTGAGGGGTGTGTTAAGAGGGGTCCCACTTGACTATAGATAAGGTCAAATAAGTTCATATAAAATGTAAAACAACCTTCACCCTTGACTTAGTTTTTAGGTTAAAGTTAGGCCTAACATGAAGAATTCATATGCGGGGTAGTGACTCATTAACTAATGAGGAGTTAGGAACATGTGTTGCCCAAGACCAGAGTTTGAACTGTATATGAGACATCGAAATTAAAGTACCTAATATTCAACTATGTATAAATTATTGAGCAACAATAGGGGGTTTTGTTATTTTTATGTGCTAAACCGATCCTATTTTACATTGAATTGTCTATCTGAATAGCCTTTCAAGGACATGATTGAAGGGATGAGGTTAGACCTGAGAAAGTCAAGATACAATAACTTTGATGAACTCTACCTTTACTGCTACTATGTTGCTGGGACTGTGGGCCTTATGAGTGTTCCAGTAATGGGGATAGCACCCGAATCAAAGGCTTCCACAGAGAGCGTCTACAATGCTGCCTTGGCACTTGGCATTGCAAATCAACTCACCAACATACTCAGAGACGTTGGAGAAGAGTAAGGTTCCTTAAATACAACAATGCCATATTAGCAAAGTTACAAGTACCCCTAAGAATTTAAGTTTGACTCTTAAACTCCATTGAACCCCATTACCAAAAAGTTAACTAGAAAACAGCATTAACTATCACACATCAGAAAGTTATATTCTGCAATTCAACTTGACTTAGTAGCATGTTTGAATTAGCTTCTCTTTTACCAGAGTCAATTCTGAAACCAAAATGTTACTCACAAAAGCTTCCCATAATTGATATTGTCTTCAGAATCGATTGTAGAAGAGTTTTCAAATCAGGAGGAAATTATAATAAACTTCTCATGAGTTTGTTGTAGCAGCCTTGTAAAACTATAACCTATATTAACAATATTCCAAATGCTAAATAAAATTGGTTTGTTAGAGTTTTTAAAAATAAAAGTATTAGTAGTATATTGTATCTTAGTGATTATGGTCACTTAGCATGCTACAAGACAAACAAAATTATGCTTTCATCTAATTACTTCTTGATCTTGATCATTATAGTGCTAGAAGAGGAAGGGTATATCTTCCACAAGATGAATTGGCAAAAGCTGGCCTATCAGATGATGACATTTTCAGTGGAAGAGTTACCGACAAGTGGCGAAATTTCATGAAGGGCCAAATAAGGAGAGCAAGGATGTTTTTTGATGAGGCAGAGAAGGGAGTTTCAGAGCTAAGCTCAGCTAGCAGATGGCCAGTGTGGGCTTCTCTGTTGTTGTATAGGCAGATATTAGATTCCATTGAAGCTAATGACTACAATAATTTCACCAAAAGGGCTTATGTAGGAAAAGCTAAGAAGCTCTTATCACTACCTGTTGCTTATGGAAGAGCAATTCTAGGCCCACAAATGCTGACCAAAATGGTTGCAAGGTGAATATGATATTGTGCCCATAAGCATCAAACAGGTTTGGTTTTAGCTTGTAAATTCTGTTCGGCAGAATGTATTAATGTGTATATTGTTTTAGTCTAATTGTATACATCTCAAGTGAGCAATATTGAAGAGAAACTCATTGATTATTAGTTGGCAAGTAAATATTGATTTTGTTCTTCCTATCGATCTCGCTTCTTGTGGGACACACATGCAATATCCAGTAATTGAATGTTGTCTGCTTTACTTGAAAAAGGCTCCACTTTGATCATCATTCCAATTCTAACTAGTTACAAGATTGTGATTGTGTTGGAGATCTGGGCGAGCTTGACACCAGAAAGGAAGGCACATGTGTATAGTTAGTCAACTGGGCCAGCTCGCCCAACTACAAAAAGGTCCAAGAGAAAAGTAAAAAGCCCCATTTGGGTGCATAACTTTGTTCAATTTCAGCAATGTGGCAACAACTATTCCCACCCAAAAATAAACTACTGCCAATTTTACCGACGGTTTGAGCGGTTGCTAAATTGCGGAAAATAGACCCGCCAAAAACAAGTTACTGCCATTTCATTGTCGGACCTAACAGTCGGTAACCTTTGCTGCCAAAGTATCCTGACAAAACCCACTAATTAGCGACATTTTAGATTGTCACAATTTTTTTTAGCCTAGATATAGGGATGTCTGTAAGTCTTCTGTGAATTCTGAAATTACTAATGGACAAGTGGCCATACGGAAAAGATCATCGGTAAATTAGCTGATTCTTGTAGTGTAAATAAAGATCGCTTGTACCATATTGTAGGGGCTAAGGCAAATCATTGTGACTCAATATCATTCCTCATCTGAGGGCTGGTTCCGGTCTTCAACCTACTCTTGCTCGCATTTATGCTTCATTCAAGTGGTGTGGCCTACATACCGACACTAGACAATTTATTAGACAATGCAAAGAATGCTAGTACAATAGAAATTCATTATCAAAGGAACATACTCTTCTTCAACCCTTACCTTGTCCTATGGACTTCATTACTAGGCTTCCATCTTCACACAAACATTATGCCATATAGTTGGTTTTGAACAAACTAACTAAGTATGACTATTTTATAGGCCATCATGCTTATTTCTCAGCTACATGGAATATTTTGTTTTGTTGTCTCCTACCGTGATGAAAATATTTCGAGCCATTTCTAGCGTGACATGTTGCGTGTTCAAGAAACAAAACTCAAATTCAATACATCCTTCCATCTGAAATTCGATGGTCAAACTGAGGTGAAGAAAAATAAGTGTAGAGACTTACCCTTGTTGTTTAGCAGGTGACGACCCTAAGACCCATTTCAGTTTTCTTCACTTAGTGGAATAGTGATACGGAGTACTGATACAATACTTCTTTACATTATATATTATTGAGATGACACCCTTTAAGACCCTTTACAGAAGACAACCATTGTCTCTTTTAGGTGGGGGTGTTCTTCAAGCGATCAAACTACAACATTTAATATATAAACTTCTACAATTCGCGGGATTTCATGCGAATTCCACAAGACCTGTCGCTATCTCATCTGACGCTGATGCTGACACCCCCTGCTGTGTAGCCAAAACAATTCACATTTTTTCATGTGAATTCCACTCACTAGGCCACATCACCATCTTATGTGCCAAAACTACCTAATTCCTCCAATTTTTACTTTTTATACCTATATTTGCTAATTAATTTTCCCCCCACATTATTATTACTATAAAAAAAGCCCGTTTTTTCTTGTTTTAATTTTGGAAGTCTATATTTCATTGAATTGAATTGCATTTTTCATCTTTGTTAAATTCACCGAATTGGATTAACGAAGTTCACAGCACAGGTGAGCACCGCCACTTTACTTCACTCACCGTTTCCTTCTCAGTGCTGAAAGCGGCTGTTCCAACTTCCAAGCTTCAAGTTCTGCAGCAATCAACACCGTGATGATCGTGCATTGAAACCTCTGAGTGAGTAAATGGTTCCTAATTTCCTCATTACGAGGTTAGCTTCATCATCATTCACATGTTGCAAGAGTACTCAAGTCCAGTTAGGTTATGCTGCTTTCCCTTTTTCCTTCAATTCATTCAGCTCAGGCACCTTATCATCTGACTCTGAATCAGATAGAGACCACCATAAAGGTGACACCTTTGCTATTTCTTACCTCATCAAATCATGTGGGTTGTCCCCAGAATCGGCCAAGAAACTCTCCAAAGGGTTGAATTTCAAAGACCCAAATGGCCCAAATGCTGTTCTTGATCTTCTCAAGAACTATGGGTTCTCCATAACCCAGGTTGCAAAGCTTGTAGGGAAACGCCCCTTGTTGCTTTTTGTTAATGCAAAGAGAACCCTTTTGCCTAAACTCAAGTTCTTAGATTCTATTGGGGTTTCCACCACTGACATGCCAAAGATCCTAATTGGTAACCATAGTATCTTGTTGAGGAGCTTGGAAAAATGCATTATCCCACGTTATGAGATCCTCCGTAGTGTAGTTCGTGATGATCAGGAAGTTGTCAGAGCTTTGAGAAATGCCCCGCGTGCTTTTACTTATTGTGGTCTGATGAATGTCTTGGTTTCAAACATTAAGGTTTTGAGACAACTTGGTGTGCCTCAGTCTTCCATTTCCCACTTGGTGGCAAATTATCCATTTGCTGCATATGTGAACCATTCTAAATTTGTGGAAGCTGTCAAGACAGTTGAGGAAATTGGTTTTGATTCTCAGAGATCAACTTTTATCATGGCTGTTCAAGTACTTTTGTGTTTGAGTAAACCAGTGTGGGAATTGAGATTTGAAGCTTATGAGATGTGGGGATGGAACCGTGAAATGACTCTTCAAGCATTTAGAAGGTTTCCCAATTTTATGCAATTGTCAAAGGAGACGGTTACAAAGAAGATGAGTTTCATAGTGAATCATATGGGTTGTCCATCTGAAGTTATTGCTGAATGGCCTACGGTTCTAGGCTACAACTTGGAGAAAAGGATTATTCCTAGATTCTCAGTAATTAAAATCTTGAAATCAAAAGGTCTGGTTAAGAGCACATCGCACTTTAGTTACTATATGTCCGTAACTGAGGAAACCTTTTTAAAGAAATTTGTCATCAAATTTCAGGAAGCTGTGCCTTCCTTACCAGATGTCTATAAAGGTCTGATTGATCATCAGAATGTGATATAGAATGTCCTTTTGATTTAAAAACAAATATACCCATAGTCTTTGAAGGTTTTTGCAGGCTATTGTGCTGACCTTCAACTTTTCTATTTCAATGCTGAATTGATCTTCGAGTTTCCTCTGCTTTCAATTTCCATGTCAACATTTTGAGTTTTGTTTTTCTTGGATAGAGGAGCTTGGTTCAGGTTTATAAATATTGGTTTCATAATCAAGTATCTAAATCCACTTACTGGTGAATGGTGATTTTCAACTTTAGTATCTTGCTTTATCTACTTCTGCTGATAACACAACACAGTAAAGGAAGTGTGCCTGTTTTGTAGGCCAGGGGTAACTACGGTGAATTTTATCTTGATCACTTTCGTTTTGTTTTAAATATTTTTTATTTTTATTTACTATGGGGAACATTTGTTCCCTCACTGTGGTTTGTTCTGTTATCCCAGAGCAACTCCATACTTTTTTTGACCATGCATTTAATGAAATGTGAGAGGCATGTCTATGCTTAAAACTACTATATACTATATAGAAAGTCTAGGTGGAAAGCCCTTGTTGTTTGTTAGAGCATGCAGCTGTACCATTCTTTTGTAAATGAGCTCTGTTAATTAAGGTTTCCTACAAGCTTATGATATTTATAGCCCCTTCAACATAAAATTGTCTCTATGTCCATTTATGCATACTGTTATTTGGTATGATGGATACATTTAGTTTCGAACTTTTGTCTGCTGCTGGTTATCTTTGTAATTTATGAGATTATTTTGTGAGAGTAACTAGAGAGCATTGAAATAATGTTGGTAATCAAATTTTGTTTTATGCATCAATGTTTCTTTAATTAAGATATCTGAGAACAATGTGATGAGGGAATTTGCAGCATTGTCTATTATTAGCAAATATTGGGAGTTTTGTCATATCCCTCCATTTGTGCATGCACAAAATACAAGGTAAACCTAATGCTGATATTGATCTCATGGTGATAATTTGGTTGTTCTCCTACTGCCTTTATTAAGTGATACTTTTTTGGCCTTGGTCTCTCAAAATAAAAAAAGTTAAGAGAAGAAAAAGATTGTGAAGGATATCATGGATTGATTGCTAATCAAATTGTACACGAGGATCGTATTCTTACTTTGATGCTTTAATATAACTCTGTCAGTTATATGGGTGATTTTAATAGCAAGTAGTTTACTCTGATAGAGTTACATTCGTAGTTAAATTCATTCATGGAAAGTTATTCTTAATTTAAGTATAGCCAAACTAAAATGACTAGTTCTGTTTTGAAGCCTTTTGAGATTGTTAGAAAGATAATATAAAGTCATCCATCTGTCCTCACCTAAGAGCTTAAGTTTTTTGGATAGTTGGTTTATCAGATTGTATGAGAGCATCTATGATCAAGTGGTAGAGTTCGATCGATTTCGCTCCCATTCTTCTAATAAAAAAAGTTAAATTTGAGCACAAGGTATGTGAGTCTATGCATTATCCATGTTTCATGCCCAAAGAGCTCTAACGTGAGGAGCATGTTTGGAATATAATTATAAAACCATTCATATGTTTCACCCAATAATTTAAGTTTTGGGGATGGTTGGAGATGAAATCAAGAAACCTTTTATGTTCAGATAGTATTGGCTTCTTTCACCTCTAAATTGTGTTAAATTACGAAGTTATCTATACTGATATCATTTTATCTAGGAACATGCTGAGAAAGACTGTTAGCTGTCATCTACTCTTTCCCTTCCTTCTAGAGTTTTATATACTCTAGCTTAGGCCTTAGCATATTCTGCTCATTCTTCCTTTTGTTGAAGTCTGTGATGTGCAGTGCAAGTTTTGAGTGATCTGATAGGTAATGGCAACTTGCCTGATGTAAATAGATTTAATAGTATGAGTGTGTATCATAAGTTTGAAAGATTTGTAAGAAGATTTCTGTTTATCATGGTTTTCTACTTAGATTGAGTCACGTGATCTTGAGCCATTTTGCTAAGTAATTTGAGTGACTTACTTAAATACCTCTATCTTGCTTGTCTACTGAGTAAATGCACTAAAAAAGTTTGGAATCCTTGGATAGCGGAGAATAACATCCTCATTTTCTTCCTCTCTCTTGCTTTCCCTCCAAACTTTTTGGTGTCTTTTCCTTGTTGCATGTTACTTTGCTTAGATTGAAGAGGAGTCATTATTTCAAATATTTGGCAACTTTATAAGGCTAATCTTTTAGCTATAAAGCTTGTTTGTCGAACTCGTTCAGGAATTTCACATTTCTCAGCTGAGGAGGAACGAATCAGTTAAGTGTATTGTGATTTGATTCTTTTCAGGTATGGTTCATTGAACAAAATATCAGCCATATGATCTGCAAAAGCAGAAAGCATATATGAACATGTTGGGAATAAGATGAGACAATACAGAATTACAGGGTGTTTTCAGCCAAAAAAATATTGGATGAGATTATTAAAAACAATCTCATTATCTATAATATTCCACAAATTTTGGTTTTAGTTGAGTTCAATGACGTAATATGATCTATATAGACTTGACTTCGAAGGAAAGACTCAATTTTTTTTCCTTTTCAATTCTAATTCTTTAGCCAATACCTTTAGAGAATACTCGTCAACATTTGCCTAATTGAAATCCTTCTTGAAATTGAATGAAAACCTTGAGCGCTTATAGTCAATTATCCAGTTTTTTTTTTTTTTTTTTTTAACTTCAACAATCTATGCTAAAAATATATTAGTAGATGGATAATTATATTTCTCTACCGATGAAGTGTTGGTCTAGTCATAAATAAGTGAGATTCTATAAGGGTGAAAATAAATATTTTAACTTTGAAAAAGTTATTTGTTTGTTGAGAATGACCACTACAAATTCTCAAATGATTGAGAAGATTTTTTAAAGAAAAAAAATAAAATAAATATTTCTCTACATGAAATTATGCACTTTAATCTGTTAAGATTTAACTCTTGAGCTTTTAAGTGTTTAGATAAATGCTCATTCATAATTTTTTGTGTATAATAACATGATGTGCCTAGTAACCTCAATTTGAAGAATTTTAATTTTATTCAATATTTTTCACACTTAATGTATCTATATACCTATGTATTATCTTACCACGTAAAAAATATTTCATGAATTATTATTTTTAAATTACTTTTAAAATAATTTAATTTAGTAATATATAATGAAAATATAAATTTTATTTCTTAAATTAATTTTAAAATAATTAACTTAGAAATACATTGATATATTTTTATAATAAAATTTAAATTAGTTCTTAAGTAACATTCAGATAAATCTTTGACTTTTACATGAAAATGTAAGCATTTTATTAATATATAAGGCTTAAATAACTTTTGGTCCTTGCAAAGTACTCCATTTCTGTTTGCCATCCCTAGAGAAAAAAATTGTTTCTCATTCTCCCAAAATCACACTGTTTCCTCGTTACCTCCATAGCTCCGAAAGCGGGTATTGAAAGCTTCAAATTGTGCTGCAGACAACATGGTGCCTAATTCCCTCATTGCAAGGTTAACTTCATCATTCTCACACTACAAGTGTAGCCGAATCCATTTGGGTTATGCGCTACAACTACAACACAATGCTGCTTTCCCTTTTTCCTTCAATTCATTCAGTTCAGGCTCCTCATCATCTGACTCTGAATCTGATAGAGACTACTGCAAAGGTGACACCTTTACGATTTCTTACCTCATCAAATCATGTGGGTTGTCCCCAGATTCAGCCAAGGATCTCTCCATAGGGTTGAACTCGAAAGACCCAAATGGCCCAAATGCTGTTCTGGAACTTCTCAAGAACTACGGCTTCTCCAAAACCCAGGTTGCAAAACTTGTCGGTAAACACCCCACGTTGCTTTTTGCTAATGCAAAGAGAACCCTTTTGCCTAAGCTCAAGTTCTTGCATTCTGTTGGGGTTTCCACCACTGACATGCCACAGATCCTACTTGCTAACCACGTTTTGTTGATCAGGAGTTTGAAGAACTGCATTGTCCCACGTTATAAGATCCTCAAGGGTGTACTGCGCAATGACCAGGAAGCTGTTAGAGCTTTGAGAAATGCCCCGCGTGCTTTCACATATTGTGACATTATGAAGCAGTTGGTTCCAAACATTAGGGTTTTGAGAGAAGTTGATGTGCCTCAAAGTTCCATCTCTCTCCTGGTGGTCAATTTTCCATCAGCAACATATGTGAAGCATTCCAAATTTGTGGAAGCTGTCAAGACAGTTAAGGAAATTGGTCTGGATCCTTCGAAAACAACTTTTGTCATGGCTGTTCAAGTGGTTTTGGGTTTGAGTCGAGCAGTGTGGGAATCGAGATTTGAATTTTACCATAGGTGGGGCTGGGATCGCGAAATGACTCTCGGAGCATTCAGGAAGTTTCCCAATTTTATGAAGCTATCAGAGGAGACAGTTGCAAAGAAATTGAGTTACATAGTGAATGATATGGGTTGGGCATCAGAAGATATTGCTGAGTTTCCTCCTCTTCTAGGCTTCAGCTTGGAGAAGAGGATTATCCCTAGGGTCTCAGTAATTAAAGTCTTGAAATCAAAAGGTCTGGTTAAGAATAATTTGCACTTAAGTTCCTTTATGTGCTCAATCGAGGAAGTTTTTTTGAAGAGATTCGTCATCAATTTTCAAGAAGATGTGCCTTTATTAACAGATGTCTACAAAGGATTGATTGATCATCAGAATGTGATATAGTCTTTGAAGGTTTTTGCAGGCAATTGCCTAACCTCCAACTTTTCTATTTCAATGCTAAATTGATTTTTCCTTGACTTTACTTTTGGTGTCAACATTTTGAGTTTTGTTTTTCTTTCGTAGAGAGACTGTTGCTCAGATTTATACATATTGGTTTCATAATCAAGTATCTTAATCAACTTAGGGGTAATTTACAGTTTCAGTGTCTTGGCTCATTTATTTCTGTTGAGACCAACATATTAAAAGAATAGTGCCTAAATTTTTTAGGGCAGGGGTAATTTTGATGAATTCTATTTTGAGCGCTGCCTTTTTTGTTTCAGAGATTTTTATCTATTCTGGGAAACATTTGTTCTATGATTTTGTTTTGTTCTGTTATTTATCACATAACCACACTGTACTTTTTTCCATTGGTTTAAACAAAAATGACATGTGAGAGGAATATCTAATTAAAACAACCATAAACTAAATAGAATTTGTGGAAGAGCCCTGTTGTTTTCTAGAGCATGAGGGGATCAGAAGTTTATTTCAAATGAATCCAATTGAACTTAGTTGCAACTTTCACTAATAACACAATTCTTTTCTATACGAATTCTTGTATGATGTCCTGCAAGCTTTTCATATAGCCACTTTGTCACTTAATCTTGTTAGTGCATACTGTTATGTTGAATCAGGGATACATTTAGTTTTGAACTTTTATCAGCTAATAGTAATATTTATGAATTATGAGGTTATTTTTGTGAGAGCAACTAGAAAGCTGGGGAAGGTTATTTGCACATATGTTTTTGGTAATTTTTAGTTAATGCTTTGATGAAGATAACAATGTGTTGAGGGATTTAAAAAAGCTTAACCGTTTTGTTATTTCTCTCATGTTGAATCAAGCACTTACCAGTTACCATTTGGTCCAAAGCTATTATTGACAGAAAGAGTGCAACTTTATTACCTTAAAGTTTTTTTTTTTGAAGAATTGCATCTAGCTTTAGAGCTACACCCTTCACCATGTAAGACATGAACCAGTATGTCAAGCCCATTTAATCTTAAGGATGATGCAAGCATTGGTTGTTTTCCTAGTGTTCTTTCTATGAAACTATTACTAATCCTATATCGTTTCTACTTGTAATTTTTATTCACATGAGGACCATTTTGTGGTGTATAGTTTGGCCTTGGTCTTTCAAAATAAAATTTAGCAAATAAGGAAAACGATTGTTAGGTATTGATTGCAGATCAAATTTTACAGGAAGAATATTCCATGTTTACTCAGATGTGCTGATTGGTTCAGATTCTTACTCTAGCTTTTAAACTTTCTGTCGGGGGTGTTCAGGTAACTGAACAAAATTGTCACTTTTATGGGTGATTTTTTTTCATTAAATTTGTGACAAGCAAATAGTTCACTGTGATGGAATTACATTTTGGAAGCTTAAATTTATTCATGGAAAATTGTTTTTAAGAAGCACAGTCAAATCAAAATGACAGGGTTTTTTCTGAAGCTCTCTTTATAGATGAACCTTTTGATCTTTGGACAGTAGCGGCTCTATTTCTCACTTCGTTTTTGGCTGTTGAAATATGTGATGTGCAGTGCAAGTTTTGAGTTATCTGATGAGTAACGGTAACCTTCTGATGTAAACAGATTTAATTTGATGACAGTGTATCATTAGTATGCCAGGATTTACAAGGAGGTTTCTGCTGACCGCTGTATTCTACTTTGATTGTGACTGTGCTCTTTGATACCGTTCATTATTGGCCTTTTTTTATAGGTACAATCAGTTAATAGAAAATGTGTTAACAGAATAATAGTTGGTTAGTTAGTGAGGCATGTTGCCTATGAACAGGAAAAGGGGTTTAGAGGGAGGGGTGTCTAATCACTTGAGAAAATATAAGGTGTTTGGGTACTGGTGGCTTGGCAAACCCTCAAATTCCACCGGCAAGTTTTTGTGGTATGACTCTCCTAAGTCCTTTTTTGGTATAAGAGCCTTCCACCATGTCTCTTAACAGCAAAGAGCGGCTTGGGTGTTGACGCCGACATTGCATTGTTCACCCGAGACTAGTCAAAGGGTTAGTTCACTGTCAGCTTGGCTGCAAAGCATGGTGAGATTTTTGAATTCAATTGTAAGGTATAAGACTTGAGTCTTGCTTGGAAATATCTTTGTAAGATCTTGGACTCTTTCACTACAAACTAATTTTTGTGGTATGCCTCTCATAAGGAAATTCTCTCATGATTTCCTTTGCTATATACATCTTGGTTTCAAATTTGAAATATTAAACAACTTGGTACCACAAAAAGTCTGGGATTTTGGCGCCAGTTCTCGTAATGATGTCCACTAATTGTGAATGTTAGTTTATAAATTCTGACATATTAAACTTCTTTTTTTATAAGCTGACATATTTCTAACTTCTAACAATGAATTACAATGGTATGATCTTTGCTAGTGCAACGCAAGCGCGTTTGATGTACAACATTCATTGTAAGATCCAGAGGAGTGTGGCTGTGAAGTGGCTCCACCTATGGAACCTTGGTTTAAACTTAACTCTGATGGTTCCTATGATGCTGATGGGAACGTTGCAGCTTGTGGTGGTGTTTTTAGAGACCATCTGGTAGATTTCTGGTTGGTTTCTCATGAAAGATTGGTCTTTGTTCTATTTTACAAGCAGAGTTATGGGGTTTGATTCATGGAGTAAGGATTTCCTTAGCTAGAGGGTATTCTAAAGTCCTGATTGAATCCGATTCTGAGGCTTCTGTGAGTCTCCTTAATAAAGGTTGCAATACTTGTCATCCTTGCTGACCTTTGGTCAGAGAGTTTCATTCCTTGGCCAATCTGAATGTTCATTTTCACTGGAGGCACATATTCAGAGATTTGGATCCTCTCATGTGTCATCATGTGAGAGTTTTGTACCTATTTATCTCTTCACATATATGCATTAAATAGATATAGTGAGACCATTTAATTGTTTAAGAAGAGAGAGATAGACACAAAACTTTCACATGATGACACATGAGATGATCTAAATCCATATTCACGGAGGCCAATAATGTGGCATATTCCTTCGCCAAGCATGGATTAAGGATGATGGATCATTCTAGGATTTTCTAGGATTTTCGATACTCTTCCCTCCTTTAGCTTAGTTTCCTATATGTTTGATTTTTGTGGCACCTCCTTCTCAAGGTCCTAGTTTCTTTGTTTTTGGGCTTTTAGCCCCGGTTTATCATGAAAAAACACATTCATTGTAAGTGCAGTAGAGCTGCAAAAAATTATAATGGCATGATATTTGATGTGTACTCTCTCACCTGGTTAGATTAAGGAACATATCTCTCCATAGGGTATCCCAAGTCCAAACCAAGTTTTAGTAAAAACAATACAAGCATGTTCCCTTTTATTAAGGGGTTGTGTACCCTCTCACCTTTTTGGGTTAGGGCATAAACCACCGAGCATAGATACATACCTTATGGTTAAGGTATCTCGGGTTCAATCCAAGCTTGTCTATGTCAACAAGATTCACTTGAAAAATGACATATCCCTTCACTTGTCTAGTAGCGATCATATGAGACCGCGTGCAATAGGAAAGAAGAAACAAATTCTAATGACACATGAATGAGTTAGAAACAACATGGACCAGTAACTCATGAGACAAAGAGGACAAATAGTTCGTATGGACTAGAGACTCTTTGCCTGACCGCTAATGACAACACCACTACAAGACAGATAAATGGAACAATTGGGTTAGGTGGAGAAGATCTGGTCTACAAAATAAAAGGGATTATAAGGAAACTTGTAACCACATATGACCAATGTAAGAGTGAGTAACACTTCTTTCCCCCACTTAGCCCAAAATTGTGTTTTGTAATTTTTGTGAGGACAATATTTTAATAGAACATAAGTACATTTATAATTAGCCTAAATATCATTTTGAACTAGGTTTATAAACTCAAGTATTTATATAGTTAATATATCCAAATCTTTAGATAGGTTATAACTATATAAATTCAATACATTATAATAAAAGTCTAATTATTATTAAAATCCATTTTTAATAAAGTATTGATATAATTTATTCAGACTTGACGTAGCCATTAGCGTCTGATAAGCCATCTAACCAATTTCCACCCATAACTCATAAGATCACCAGGATGGATAAAAGTAAAGTAGTTCTCTTACATACCAATATCTAATTTATTTTTCATATTATAATGCGTGTGTTATGTTACAAAGTTTAACCTGTATAGAGATGCTGCACTTCATCAGACACTAATATAAATCCTTTTGTGTTGTGTTTTGTATTAGTTGCATTTTTCTTTCTCTTACTAATAGGGTTCAATTTGTGTCAGCTTAAAAAAATACTACTAAAAATAATTGATCATTTCAAAAGCAGTTAGAAATAACTTAAAAAAAGTTAAAGAAATTATAAGATTTTGTTAATTTTTTAATTCAGCTTTTTATCACAATCATACCCAAACACTTTTAAAAATACACAAAAAAAAAACACTTTCAATAACACATAAATTATTATTATTTTTAAATAAATGATTATTTTGCCAAATAATTCAGCTTGAAATGGTGGGTACATGTTTAAAATTTAAATCCTCCTAAAACAAAGTTTGGAAAAAATCTTTCATCATTACTCGAATAAAATCGTCTCTGAAGAAGATTACACCACAAATAAAATGGAAAAAGCAGAAAGCTCGACCAACGCCGTCGTTTTAGTTGTTCTGCGCATCAAAAGACAAAACCCTCCATCAACACTGAACGGTGTGAAGTAGTGAACACTCAAAAACATCCATTCGTTCATTCCATTGGTGGTGTTGTCAATCGCTTCAAATTGTGAACACTGCGTAGAAGGTAGCACAATCCTGAAAACTGAAATTGGGTGAGTCATCATCATCATCATCAATCTTTTATTCACTACATTCATCGCAAATGCACCATTTTCTGATAGCTAGATTAACTTCTACGATCCCCCACTTCGCTGTTCCCTGCCACAATGCTTTTTCTCTGTTCTCCGCTTCTCGTGCTTTATCCGTATCCACCACAAATCGCCGCAAAGGTGGCACCTTTACGGTGTCAAGCCTCATCAACTCATCTGGGTTGGCCCCAGAAACGGCCCTCAAACTCTCCAAGAGGCTGCAAGTGAAATACCCGCAAGGGGAAAATGCTGTGGTTGAGCTTTTCAGGAACCATGGCTTCTCTGATACCCAGCTTTCTAACCTTGTGAAAAAACTCCCTTCAGTGCTTTTATCAAAACCTGAAAAAACCCTTTTGCCAAAACTCAATTTCTTCCTTTCAATTGGGGTTTCAACCACTGACCTCCCCAAGATCCTCATTGGGAACACTTCATTCTTGACAACAAGCTTGGAGAAGAACACCATCCCTCGTTATAACATCATCAGGAGCCTGGTTCGCAGTGATAAGGAGGCGATTTCAACTTTGAAGAATGGGCTGTGGAACTTCCACACCGGTGCGGTGATGAATAATGCAGTTAAGAACATTGAGGTTTTGAGGCAGCTTGGCTTGCCTCAAAGTTCCATTTCTCTCCTGGTAACCAATTTTCCTAATGTAGCGTTTATGAAGCATTCGAGATTTGTTGAGGCTTTCAAGACAGTGAAGGAAGTTGGGTTTGATCCTATGAAGACGAATTTTGTTTTGGCACTTGAAGTAGTTGCAAAGATTGATAAAGTAACATGGAAATCGAAATTAAAGGCTTTTGAGAGGTGGGGCTGGTCCCCAGATATCTGTCTCCTAGCTTTCAAAAGGTATCCCCAGTATATGTTGATGTCTCAAAAGAAGATTTTGAAGATAATGAGCTTCTTGGAGAAGGAAGGTTTTGCCCCAGAAGACATTGCTAGATGCCCTGGAATTCTGATCCGTAGCTTGGAGAAGACACTTGTTCCTAGATGTGCTGTTGTTAAAATTTTGAAGTCAAGGGGTTTGGTCAAGAGTGGTTTGCGCATAAGCAGCTATGTAACTATCAATGAGAAATTGTTTTTGGAGAGATATGTGATCCGGTTTCAGAAAGATGTGCCGCAACTATTGGATACATTTAAAGCTCAGAAGTCAGGTTGATCATCTGGAAATACTCTACACTCTGAAACAATTTAATTTGCTGTATTTGATTGTAGAAGTTGACTATTGTTTTATAATTTTCATTCTTCGCTTGATGGTTCGTGTTGCAGATTTGGAGCTATATGGAATCATTAGTATTTAACTTGCACCACTGACAGACTATGTTCAATTTTACTCTCGTGGTTGTTTTGTTTGATTTGAATTGGCAGAGCATATTAATTTAACATTCACTTGGTTTTGTCATCCTAGGGTAATGTTGTTGAATTGGCTTATTCTCTCTTCACTTTAACTATCATGGAATTTTGTTAAGACATGTATTACTTCAAAGACGTCTTCAGCAGTAGGTGACTAGATCTTTATTATGGCAGAGGAGACAGGGCACCAAGTATGTTTCTACTTGGGAGACTGTCAAACCATTTCAGCATTGTCCAGTCAAGAGTTTCTGGTATAATGATCTACAAGTTTGCCATGTAGCCCCTTTAACTGATTTTTTTCTTGTTTTATGTAGTGTCAGCATTAACCTGATATACTATTTGGATTTGAACTTCACTAGATTCTCTACATCGTATTAATCTTTATTCGTACAATACACCAAATGGTGGGACCCCTTCTTGAACCCTGCGTATGCGGGAGCTTCGTGCATTGGGCTGCCCTTTTTTGTTGTTGTTAGATTGTCATCTTACCATTGAATTAGTTAATTTGTAGCAGCAGAAGCGGTTTTTTTTTTCTTTCCTATACATTTGCTAAATAAAGGTCCTTATTTTTAGTCCATCTTTTATTTAATGAGGTCATCTAAACCCTATATTCTACCGACATTAAGAGAGTAAACTAACCTTGATTCTCATACATTTTATGTTGTGGTCCTTTCGATTGCTATCTCACATGGTAAGTCTTAACCTGCTGGACTCCTTAAAGTGTTGCCTTTGCCTGTTTAATGGAGATATGCTATTATGGAGTGATAGAATCTTTTATTAATGCTTTATTTGGATGTGGGAGAAAATGAGAAGAAAAATGTGTAAAGACAAACTCAATAGATTTTGTGAGTGTATCTGATTAGAGTTTGCAAACTTGATTTTGGACAAAAGTGGGATTATAGTTATGTAATTTATATTTGGATATTTTTATGCCAGAAGTGATTTTAATAAAATGAAACTGGGTTGAATTATGCAAATAAAAACAACTTTGTAATGTATAATTACTCAAATGGATCTGTTTCACAATATAATATCAAACCTTTCCTTTTATTTATTTCATTAATTTTAGGTATATATGACAAATAAAATAACGGGTATTTTTGGAACTTGTGGATAAAGCTCTTATGTGACCCTAATAGAAAACTCTACTAGAGCCGTCAAATGGAGGAGATAATAATATGCACTACATGAAGTAACTGTGAGGTGTGCGCGGTGGTTGCCCACCTCATCCTTTAAGCCTGGAGTCGGGGTTCGATCGTTGTCGCTCCTGTTGTCGCTCCTATTGACAGTGAATTCTCAACAAAAATAAATTAAATCAAATTGAAGTATAATATGGCCAACACGAGATCATTGAAAATGTATTCATAAAAATGTTTTACAGATGTCATTTTACTCCGAAATATAGTAAAAATATTTTTAATGTAGACAAAAAAAAGTAAAAATGTTCCACAACTGATTTGTAGAAGGTATTAGTATCCTGGTATGGTATTATTACTCGTTGGGAGAAAAAGTAAAAAGGGAAGGAAAAAGAGAAAGAAAAATAACGGTTGGTAGTTACACAACACAATATTCTGTTGCGGGTTCTCTTCTATCAATTTCATGAACAAGATCTTCATCGTTCTAGGGTTTTCGGGATTCCTCCAAATCAATTAATGCGTTTCTGAATGCATCTCAAAACGACGCAGCAGCATAAGATCTTGATTTCCTCCTCCTCCGTAATAGTAGTTCGATTCAGCAAACCCGAAGATAGAGATATATTCTCCCCACATTACAGCATCGTTCGACAGGGTACGCTGTTTTGGTCCTTACTCGCAACACACAAGCTTCATATTTGAAGTTTAATAGGAATAGACATGTTTTGTTTTGTTTTTCTTTTAAGTTATTGAACTTTGCGCAAATGGTTCCGTTTTTGTGATTTCAGAAAGAAGAAAACCCTGTAAGGATGGGACATTTAGATGATGCTATTTTGTTGCATTTTTATATGTATTAAATCATAAACAGAAATGATAAACTACAATTGCAATCGCATATGCTTTTTCAAAGATCTATTTTTTTTTTGAATAATAAGTTTTTCAAACTTTACTGATTAATAGTATTTTAGAAGAGTAACTTGATAATTTTTTCAGGCATAGTTGTTTAGCGCAGTAACTGGTCTGGCTTGATTTTAATTTATTTAGTATAATCCACAATAAGTACAAACCGTATATCAACTTTTTTCAAGATTGAAACATACTAGAATTTCATTTTTTTTTATCGTAGCCTCTCAGGTTGAATAATTCATTGTCTAATTGATGATTTTCCTTTGTTTATGTTGGTAGGAGGATCTATAATACTGTTTTTCAATTTGTATTTGTTGCTTGATTTTACATTGCTGATCAGCTACATGCGCAAATCAGAACACAGTTTTGGGTGAAAATTGTATCTACGCATACAAACCTTGGAGTATTTGCTGTTTGATTAATTCAGAGGTTTTGGCAGGAACAAGGAGAAAACGTGTTATGATGTTTTTTGGAAATGGTATTCTATGATGTCTCTGATTTTTTTGGACTTTCCATGGGAAGCTTTTACCTGTTTAGGGTTGGTTTAGGACAAGATTGTTTTCATGGCTTCTCTTTGTTGTGCTTCTTGTGGTTTATTTCTAGGATATCACATTGTTAAGCAGGCTGAGATATTAGAAAGCTCTTTAGAACTAGTACTTTATTTTTTGAGCTATGATCTTCTGTGCTGTTTACTACAATGGAGATACCTTATCCTGCATTTTCTTCACTTATCTTCTTTCCTCCCAAAATAACACTTGTTTTGGCCAAAAGAACATGTAGTCACTTAATTAGTCTCTCTGCTACACTATAAGCATATCGTTATTTGAACTTTCCAATAGCTTCTATAATGGATTTTGTTAACCTTAACTCAAATCATTTTCAAATATAGGCAATGTTGTGATTTACCTTTTCGGTTATAAGGTTTTAGTATCATGTCTTCAAACTGTAGTTGTTCACATCATAGGCGGCTGGAGGTGGAAAGCAAAAAAGAAAATTCAATCTATAAGAGATTTCTCAACCAAGGGATAGTGCTGCAATGTTGGCTTCTAAAGAAATGATGGATCTCAAATCTTACCAGGACCAGGCTAATATATTCGTGAAGGAGTATATACTAGCAGATTCTCTGATTCCGTATACTTCTGTTATCGGTGGCATTTTTGCTTGCAAAATGGTATTTTACATCTGGATAAGTCTCCTCTAGAGTATGTTTGTAAAGTGAGCAACTAAGGCTATATCTAATACCATTGATTTAATTTAAAATACATTATCAGCTTAACATGTAAAAATTCAACAGCGGATACACCCTTATTTTCCTACTTTACAAACAAACTCATTTTAGAAGAGCTTTTGCTTTACTTCTTAGTATGTTGTCATTCTATTTTCTTGAAGTATGTTACATTACGAGATATTAAAGTTACTGCCACAATATTATCTTCAAACATTGTTGCCTGTTTTTCAGGTCTATGATCTTATTCATCTTATTGGTACTAATTACTTTAAGAGCTATTCCAGCTTCGCAAAAATCCAACGTATTGAGTGGAATAACCGGTAACTAGATGTTTTCATTGAGTGAAAAAATCTCTTAATTTGTTGTTTGTGTTATTAGATATTTATGGACTCTTATCCCTTTTGCAGAGCTATATCAACTATCCATGCCATTTTCATAACAGCTATGGCATTATACTATGTGTTTTGCTCAGATCTATTTTCTGACAACCAGTCTACTGAACTTATTACAGTTCGAAACTCTCCATTGTCCACGTTTACACTGGGGGTAAGAATGGTCTAGTTATTTCTTACTTTTGTATTTTGTTATCTTTTGAGTTCCTTTCATTAATATTATGGTATCTGAGATATAAACCTGAGGCCTATATTCTCAATGTTATTTCTTATATGAGGCCGCTCTTGTAATAGTAAAAGCTGCATTCAGAAATTATATATATTTGTTTTTAAATGAATCAGTTAATTTCATGATTTTGTATGTGTATGTATTGGAGTCCGTTGTGACAAGATATTTTCTATTTGGTCCTGGGTTTCTAGGTAACAAGATTAGTCAAGTGAAAACTAGACCTTCTAACAAGGTGCACTTCTGTTTTATATAAAAAAAAAAGGGAGTTTAACTTATGAAGGTTATATCAAATATAGACACTGACTGCAAAAGAGATATCTGCGTTACCTGTAAAGACTTATCTTTTAAGATTAATGGTTGATTGTGTATTAAGTCTTTGTTATTTTACCTCTGCAAGTCTGACATATGCTAAACAAACACATCTTTTAGTGGTTATATCACTTTGAACTTTGAAGGTGATTTCAGTAAATTGAGAACAATGAAGGACTGAAATGGGGAGGTAGAGTTTATCTGAGAGGTTTATATTCAATTTGCATCACCTGGTTAACATCAATACACAACTAATTGTGTAAGAAATTTACATAATGGTGGCAGGAATGCTGTGTTTGACTCTAAAATTTGTATTTATTTGGAGATTGGGATTTGCAATGATAACTAAACCTTCTAAAGCTCTTCCTGTATTATAATTTGTATTATGAAACTATGTAAGAATCTTGTTAACTTGTACTAACATAACATGATATTCTGAATGTTATATTTTCTATCCAGCATTCAATGGATATGGTCAAAGAATGTCTTTTAAGCTTATGAATACATTCCCATTGTTACTACTTCAGTGGTCTTAGATGTTTGTCCTTTGCATTCTCCTTCATGTATGTAGTGCACAGGTTATAGTTCAGGTTATTAATATATCACATAACCTTCATTTTCCTGATACATTCCACAGCCCATTGTGGGACCTGCAGCACTTTCATTTTTCTTGTGGCAAAGTTTTTATTTCTGATGTTTGATATTTATTGCGACAGGTTTCTGTTGGTTACTTCATTGCTGATCTAGGGATGATATTTTGGTTTTTTCCTTCTCTCGGTGGATATGAGTATGTAAGGATAATATCTTTTTAACTTGCATTGTTTAAGCCAACCTGTCCTTTAAGTTGAATACTCATTCAATTTTAAGATATTTGACTTGATAGGAACCCAGCTGGAGATGATTATGGCCGGGACTTAACCTGACTTCATATTAACATTGGTCCAGGTGATTCATCATCTGTTTTCTTTAGTAGCAGTAGCTTATTCAATGTTGAGTGGGGAAGGACAGCTTTACACCTACATGGTCCTAATCTCTGAAACAACTACTCCAGGAATCAACTTGAGATGGTAATAATGCACTTATAATTAAATTTTAATATGTCACATAATGTATTTTCATTGTTAATGTTTATATTGGTATTTGTGAAGGTATCTTGATGTAGCAGGAATGAAAAGGTCCAAAGCTTATCTCATCAATGGGGTTGTAATATTCCTTTCTTGGCTGGTGGGTTAAATTGATGCAGAGAAATATATTTGTATAGCTCTTATCATGTTTATTGAAGAATTCTTGAGATATCATATCATGATGAGTTTGGACTTGCTTCATGCAATGGTCTATCTGCAGGTTGCCAGAATACTTCTGTTCATTTACATGTTCGACCACGTCTACTTGCACTTTGATCAGGTAATAACTGTTAGCACACTGAATTGGAGAATCTGGTGTGTGGTGCCTTTATAGATCGCAGATCTTGATATTCAATTTTTAGCCTTTTAAAATTTGAGAGTTATCCAAATATTTGAATCAAAAATTTAAAATCAAGTAGGGTTAGAAGAACACCACAAAGTAAAATTCTGGGAGGAATTAAAAGGTTTAAGATTTGCAGTAGCTAACACTCATTTTAGCAAACGGGAGGTGCATCTTATCTTGTTAAAAAGTGGGTTGGCATGCTCTGAAATTGACTCTTCCTTTTTAATAAGGAAACTTGGGTAAAGCTTTACAAGGATTGTGAAGTTATACTTGGAGACAATTGACTATCGAGCACCAGGTCTTGATTATGGATGTACGTGTCAAGAGGAGAGTAAATAGAAATAATCAAAATAGGGTTTAAGGACCAAATGTTGGCGATTGATAGGTTAAACACAAAGGAGCTTTTATAGAAGGGTTTCGGAGGAAGGTTCTAAGAGACCCAAGAAATGCCAAAGACATGGAACATGATATTGTCCTTGTGGACCAAAGGGTTTCTTGGTCGTGTGATACAAGTGTGCAACATATGGTTAAGATTAAAATGGAGTGTTATAAAATATGGTTCCTGGGTGAATATGCTGAAAATTAGGATAATAGTTAAGTAAAGATACTATGAAGGTGGTCAGCGAAGTGAGAGTGAGAGCATTTGATGGGCTGTCCTAATCCTTAAGCACCAAAGCTGGAAAATGAAAGTATCTACAGGCTTCCTAAAGGGGTGACAAAGAAGACATGAACTTGAACAAACTGAATGCTGAGGAATAGAACAAGATATCAAAGAAAGATGGAATGGTTACTTAAGGACAAGTTTTTGTTGAACTTTGATAAGCTAAATCCTAGAGAGGAGGATGAAAAATATTCATTATATCATAAATTTAGGAATCTGAGCTAAAAGAAGCATTAAAGAGAATGGATAATGGTAAAGTAGTTGGGACAAATAATATGCCTTTTTAAATATAAACAGGGTTAGGAGAAAACAACATTAAATAATTCACAAAGTTGTTTAACGAGATTATGAGGTTTAGGAGCACATCGGATGAATGGAGGTTCAAGTACTTTAAGCTACAATTCTCATAGTTGTGAGTCACAACTATGAGAACAATGGTGACATATGGTGAATAGTTTATTTAATAGTTTAGAGTTAGAGGGAAATTAAGAAGGATTTGGATTTTAAAGGTCTATCATAGACATGATTTGTAGTAGGACATTATGAAGCTGTCTGTTTCATGTATTCATCCATACTCAGTGCAATATTATTGTGGTATTTATGCTGAAGCAATGTGGCATTGGTAATAAGAATCACATATAGCATTGTTCAATTATTCAACAGGTTGAGCAGATGCACGCCTTTGGGCAGATATTAGTAATTGTTGTGCCAGTGGTGCTATCTGTTATGAACTTGGTTTGGTTCGCGAAGATCATAAAAGGCTTGAGGAAGACGTTGGCAAAGAGGCAGTAAATAATTGCTCAGTAGAAAATTTTGAAGAAAATGTGTAGATAACCCAACCCTATTGGATGTAATGGTTTCTAATTATAATTTAACGTTGTTCTGGTCCCTTTATGATCTGAGCACACTGTATAGATCTGTTTTATATATTCATAATATAAATATGAGAGGGAATCCACTTCGAGAGTCAGTTTTTAACTTTACACTTAACTAGCATCGCACCTGTCCATGGAACGGGTACTATTCATTCAATTCAATTGTCATGTGTAATTTTTCTACAAAGATAACATCAATTTTATTTCCTTTAGGGTCTGTTTGGTTCAAAGGAGGGAAGGGGAGGGGAGGGATTTTAATGGAGGGGAGGGGAAGGGAGGGAATGGGAGGGGAGAGATTTTAATACTTATTATGTTTGGTTCATAGGAGGGGAGGGGAGGGGAAATAACTCTTTTTTTATTTGGTTCACGAGGGGAGGGGAGGGATTTTATAATTAAATTACTTTTGTACCCTTTATAAATTTACTTGTATTTCAAACTAAGCTGGAACCAATAATCATCATCTTAACCTCAACACCCCCACAAGATTTAAATCAAACGCATTCATACTTCGAATCAATCACAAGTAGAACAGTAGTATGCCATTTCAAGTTAATATGGATGGGAGATAGAAAAATCCACCGAATCATCAGATAAAAATCATCAATCTTATGCAAACCTAGAGGTTGTAGACATTTATTTGGTGACACATGAACAGAAAGAGCAATGAAGTATAAAACGATGAATCTGTTGCTCAGCTCAACATCCACACTTAAACATTTTTACTATTTATCCTGAAAACCATTTCTGAGAATATCAAGTCCTTTTCCTCAAAGTTGCAAGCTTTATTGTAAATGCAAAACATAAGCATGCTCCCAGCAAGAGCAGAACAATACAACAAAACCAAAGTTGCATTTTTTTTGTGGAGAAATTGAGATATCCAAGAGAGAATTTACAAACAGAATGCAATAAATATTCAAACTTTCTCTTGGACAATTTATCGAGCACATTATCTGCGACAATATAGAGACCAGACATGACTCCAAATGAGTGAACCAATTCAACATATTCGATTTCAGCAACATGACCCAACAATTACAGAACTTTTGACATAAAGCAAGAGGACCCATTATGAGAAAAATGGTAATTTCGAATTGAATAGAACAGGTGGGTCAAAAACAGAAATGCTTCGCTGAATTGATATTATACCCTGTAAGAAGAGGCGTGCATGGAGACATGGTGGTTTCCATTGGTTTGAGATGAGAGGAATTGGACGTGAAGGATTTGAGCATCATGTTGAGGCTGGGCCTCTGCTCCACTCGTTTGCTTTGCAGCAGTAGACGGCGGCGGCGTTAGAGAGAACGGCGGCCGGTAGAGAGCGATGGACGGCGGTAGAGAGTGGCGGACAGAAGCAGGAAGAACCTCGTCAGATGAGCAGGAAGAACGAGAAGAGAATTGGGAAGGAAGAATGAGAAGCAGAAGCAGTTTAGTTTAGGTTGAAGTTGGGAATTATTAAATTTGTCTAGGGATATTTTTGTCAAAAAATAATTTTCCCTCCCAATCCCCCCACTATTGGAGGGAACAAAAAATTGAGTGAGGAGGGATTTTGATCCCCTCCATTCCCCTCCCCTCCAAATTTTTTAACCAAACATAATTTATTTTTAAAAACTCCTCCCCTCCCCTCCGTTTCCCCTGAACCAAACAATACCTTAGGCTATAGTGCAAAGAGAAAAAAATAAACAAAACATTTTAACCTGCACTTGCAAGCAAGTGAACTTAAAAACCCAAATATGATCTATAAGTATCAATTGGGATAGTATATATTCGCTCCGTACTTTTTATAAAAATCGGAGGTAAACCATGATAATTTTTATAAAAATTAACTAGAAGTTTATGGTGTATTAATAAGTTTTTGTCAAAAATATTTTTATTTAATTAAACATTTTTTCTCATTTCACTCTCTCAACCATTAATAATTTATAGAAATTAAAAAAAATGAATTATTGGTAGTTTTCGAAAGTTGATATGAATTGAGATCTTTAATACAGTTAACTAAATTAACTTTATTTTCAAATGAGATTAACTAAATATTTTAAGGGGCGTGAGGTAGTTGTTTGGTTATTATAAATAGAAACGAAAGGAGTATTGTTTTTCATATCTTCCACAAATATTGTTGTTTAAGATTATGACACAAAGAATAAAATGACAATTATTTATTCTACAATTTGACTAAAGTGCACTTATTTATACCATTAAGTCTGAATTCTAAAAACAAGAAATAATAAATATTACTCCTTCCGGTTCTTAATATAAGAACCAAGCTGAAGGTATATCTTGGTTCTTTTTATAAGAACTAACTTGAAGTTTGTGGTGCATTAATTATTTTTGAATAAAATACCATTATTTAATTGAATTTGTCTCTCTTTCTACTCAAACAAGAATTAATGGTGCATAGAAATTAAGAAAGTTGGCCGGGGTAATTTTGAAGTTGAGAACAATTTTCATTGCAATTAACTAAACTAAATAGATTTTTTAAGAGTTGTGAAGTAATTGTTTGGTTCTTATATAAAAAACCGGAGTGAGTGCCTTGAATAGAGAAGAATGTAGTGAATAGATGAGAGTTGTGATTGGATAATATATAAGGTGATAGGTGAGACAAAATTCATTAGATGAGGGTATATATGAAAAAAGAAAAAAGAAAAAATGTCTTAATTTTCTAAAAGAACAAATATTTTAGAAAAAATGAAGAGGGACTAAAACAATTTTTGTCACATGAAGGTAGTATGAAGTACTAATAAGCAATTAGCAAGAGTCATTGTTAAGGGAATTGTGTTCAATACCAAGGAATATGTTAGCACAAGCACCTTGATTGCACAGAGTAATAATAGAGAAATTGGGAATGCAAGACACAAAAGTTTATTCACGTTGGCTATAAAGTAGTTATAGTTCCGTCTTATTGATTAGGTTAAATCAATCTATTGTCTAGGGTTACAGAGTTATAGATATTTATATGAGATAATACTAATGAACCACATATTACAATAATATTTCCGTAAACTCTTACACAATTCCCTTAAATCAAATCCTAATAAGCTGAACAGATTTGACACAAAAATAGAATTGTCCGTGCTCCAATAGAATGGTTAAGGGATTTGTGAAATTTTTTTGGCCGACTTTATAAGAAATAGTGTGCTGGTTGGCATGCCTCCTCGTGCCATGGAAAACCAAACAATTATGGTGAATGCATTTTTTTTATCAATAATGTTTTGAATTAAACCCTAAAGGGTTGTGAAACGACTAAATTTCAGAAAGTACTACGACAATGCACAAAGTATAAGGAAATGAATATCAAATATGCACACTTTACTTACACAGTCAACATAAAACATGAACTCTAAAGCCAAATAGAAGCCTCTAAAAACCTCAAACTAACACAAAACTAAAGTGAAGATCTATCTTTTTTAGTCAGAGCTCTTAAAGAAACAACACAACCAACTCTGCCGTAATTACGAGTAGTGCGGCTATAAAAAAAAATTCAAAACAAGACTTCAGCAGCATCAAATAGGAGCCATACCAGTTGATCTAAAAATAGGGAGAGAAAGACAAACTTTTGTAGATCCCAAACACAAACAGCAACAGAGGCTGTAAAGCCACTTCCCTATCAAGGAGGGCTCGCCTCCAACTAAATACCCAGTTCCAATTCCCATTCACCCACTCTCCAAGCTCCTTTATGCAACTATCCTATTGGTTGGATAAATTAAACAACTGACTGAATGGAGTGGGCGAGCACTTCGTCTAGTGGGGGATTGGCGATGCGACCCTTTCGAGCAGGCAACCGGGGCGCTGCCACGGAAGGGGGTTTAGAATGCTATAGGGGCTGTTGGGCCAAATGTTGTGAGGCCCAGGAGCCCATTCGAGTGTAAATCTAGGGTTTTGTCTCATTCCCTCTATAAATAGTAGAGGAAGTTCATGTAAAATGAATAATTTACCCATTTTCTCACTACTAATATACTATTTTACAGCTAGGGTTTTGACCTAATAAGTCATTTTCACTTCTATCTCTTTTCTTACTGTTATGTGTTACCATAACACTGAATTTGTCCCTTAATCTAGTCCTTCCAAGTGAATTCTCACCCCAAAAATTAATAGCATCACCCTCTCCCAATTTCCTTACGCTGCAATTGTCAAATCAGCCCTCCAAATTGTCATTGACGCTAACAACGTTCCATATATATATATATATATATATATATATATATATATATCCTTCCACCAATATGAGAAGAGGAAAGATGTGTCTATTGAGAAAGATATAATTAAAATAATAAATTTTTTGGTTTGAATATTTTTTTATTTGAACCAAGATATTATTAAAATCTAAAAGCATTGATATTAAGCAACTTAAATGGAAGAATGCCCAAGTATTTTCTTCAAGATAATACAGTTAATGTATACTATATATTAGAAATCTATCTCAACCCAAAAGCCTGAAACTATAATCTAGCATTGCGTGTATGTTGACAAAATGTATGCACATTGATCAAATTGCTAGGTCTAAATTTATATAATTGCTCCCATGAGATTGTACTAAACTTGAATCAACAACATGATTATCATCTGCTGTATTTGGTGAAGAATAACGCATTCGTTCATGATCACTATGCATCATTAGAAATTTCATTGTCCGACTACTTTCTTCTTCATTTGAAGTGTCACTAAGTAAGCATGCACTTGACTCAGGCTCCTGCAACATATAGTAACATTTCTGTGTCATAAAACTTGAATCTTATAGTTTACATATTAATTATTACCTGATTATGATTTCACATGCTTGATTAAGTTCTTGATTGAACCAACTAATTAAGAGACACTTAATAATATATCAAATACCTGATTCAGATCATAATCAGTTTCACTGGCTTGTGAAAGTGTTTTGTTGTCTAATGGATCATGAACTTCTTTCTGCAACTCATACATCGTGTGTCGTCCCTTCACGTTTCTGTACATCTGATGGCAAACCGAATTTTCTCTTAAGATTTTGAAGTAAAATGCTAGCTTCACCATAAGTTTGTTTGTTGAAAAATAAAATCAGGAGAAAGAAAGGAAAATTAATTAAGGTGCACAATAATTACACATAATTTGTCACCCAATTATAAGGGCTGAAATTTGAATTTTGAGGCCTCTAAATTATTACTTTTTTGTTTCTCATAATATCCTCCTACCCAAAGTTTACATGCTTTAGAGATTGTGAGCTCATTCCACTGTGACCAACACTTTGTTGTTAGCCTCTAGATTATTATGTACCTTCTCCTAGCTAATCAATCACAATGATCACATAATTATGCAAATTAAAATTAAGAGGCAACAGGAAGAGGGAAAGAGAATTCTAGTAGGAATTGTCCTCAATTATAGATTTAGTTTAATTTTGATGTGTATTGTTTTTTTATTTGCCATCTAGAGTTCTGAGGACATTAACAAAAACTAGAGTGATTTTTAAGTAGTTGATGCGAATGTAAGTGGATCGGGATTTTTTAAGACATGTATCTAGCTCCACGAGAAATAATCATATTCGAGCTGCGGAAAATTCAATATTGGTGAAGATAGCTCTCTTATGATAAAATTTTTCCAATCCACAAAACTTAAACTTAACACATTAATTATTTAAGAAGAATCAAACATGTACCTCTTAAACTAAGCAAATGAACGCATGGATTTTAAATTCAAACCGGTTAGTTGATGACTAATTTAATAGACAATAACGGCATTTCAACAACCACGTGTTGCCTATATAGAAGGGTTGCTCTTGATATATATATATTGGAGCTTAAATAATTATATTACATATAAAATTGTCTCCAGTATTTGGATTTATCAACTAAAACTAAGAGATTGGGATCATGATTACACTCATTTAAGCAAAGAGTGTAACTTATATATATGTAATCTTGCTAAAGCCTAGCAACTACCTTGAAAATTGAAGACAAGTGTAGTGTGGTACCGATTTTCAAGCCTAAAGGAGAAAATTAAAGTATCTATAAAGCTTACACAGCTGTGCACTTTTTTGGCATCTCAAAAAGCAATCTATATAAATGCAGTGAAACAAACTCGATTCTGCTGATCAAAGAATGAAGACGGAGCTAGAGAAAAGGAATTCTTTAAAATTCACTTTTCGTGAAGCATATGCACATGTACCTAACTTAGATAATAAATGGTTTATATTATTATCATTGTTTTATATATGCAACGCGTGCACAAAATACTTTCTAAAAAACTTCATACAAAAGTATATTAATCCTTGATTTGTTTATTCTTTTGATGAGGAAGACGTATCACCTTAAGCTAAGTACAAATGAGATTGTTGATCATTTCTTATTTCTTCAATTCCTATATTCAATGAAAAAGACAACATGCATGCTATCTGTTTGTTTGTATGTATTCTACCAAGTAAACAAGTGAGGTTCATAATGGGATCATATCAGATGAATGCATGTTGAACAAGTCTTGTCATCAAGTGAAAAGTAAAAGTAGATAATCATAATGAATAATGAATGAGCTGTGCAAGTGTAATATAGATCGATGTGGATATTGTCAAGTGACAAATCTTGCTTTCCACGAACTACAGTCTTTTCTTTTTTGTTCTGTACGTGTTCAGCAATAATTGTAGGCACCTCATATGTTGGAAAAAACCCCTAGAACGTTTTTTTTTTTGTCTTGTGCTTTGATTGATTTATAACATGTTAGGATGGGCTTATTTTAACTTAAAACCAATTTTAAAATTAAAAATTTACTCACAGAAACTTCTCCTCATAATTAATTTTATCTCTTTAGATTCAATTGTAATTTTTTTTTCATAACATGCACTCAAATAAGAAAGAGAGAGATAAGAAATAAGATTTTATGAGCTTTTCCTTGCAAGGAAAGGAGAACCAATCTACTACAGCCTGTAAGGGCTAACATATCTCATTAATAAGAAAGGAAAGTAGCAATTTTCAAATGTTGGTGTTTATCAGAACACCCCCAGCCCAAAACATGTTTTTACTTGTAAAAGAAAGTAAGCAAGTAAATCTATATATGTGTAATGGATTGGAGCTAGTTTGGACTTTGGAGCACATGAGATGGGTGAAGTAGGAGTATATATATATATATATATATATATATATATATATATATATATATATATATATATATATATATATATATATATGTATATGTATAGGTATATGTATATGTATATGTATGTAGGTATACCTGAAGATGGCTTTTAATGTGAGAGATCCTGAGTCCTGTGACATTATGCATTATCTGCAAAATGCGCTTTGGAGTTGCCTCTGCAAATTAAAACCAGTTTCCTAAATTGTTAGTGATCCCCCATGGTGAGAGGGGTTGTTTCTCACCTCTCTTATTTCCCTATATATCATTGATCTTTCTAAAAAACTTTATCATTTGTGTTGCTTTGGTTTAGCATAAAAAATATTCTGCTTTATTTCTTAGGCATGTCATGGAAAATTCTCTTCTTTTTTTCAAAAATTTGTCCTGGCCTGAGTGGGAGAATACCAGAGAAATTACAGAAAAAGGAAATTGCAAAATTAATAGAACTCACACATATATATGCAATTAAGGAAACAAGAGCATGAAGGCAATTAAATTGTTACCTAACCCTAGCTAGCTAGAGCATGAACATATTATATATATATATAATTAAGAAGGAATTGAAGGAAGTACTTACTGTGTTTACCACCTAGACTTTCCACAGCATGAACAAAGTGTTGATGGAGATCAGGTGTCCACCTGAGGCGTGGGTGTTCCGATTTGTGGTACTTCCTTGTATCGCCAGTACTTTTCTTGCTACAATAATTCTTCATTTTCATACAGATGAAGCAGCAGCAGCAGCTAAGATCAGAAAACCAACCACTTATGTATATTTATATATATAAACTAAGACTGCTTCTGCTTAATTGCGTCTAATACAAATGCCGCAGCAAACATGGAATGTTTTCCACTCTCTGACGTATATATATTTTTATTCATATTATTGTTCATTGTTTTTTTTTTCTCTCTCTCTCTTCTCTCTGTGTTGAACATTCTAAAATACTACAAAATAAATGAAATGTGTGCTTTGAGAAACACTAGATTTCCTACTTTCAAAAAAAAAGTGATTGGTTTGCGATGGCAATTATGGATAGGGTTTGACTACAACATTAAGAGCAATGGAACCTTAATTATATCATCCTCTTTTAAGTATTTGGAGGATACTATCTGTGGTAAATTATATCATCCTCTTTTAACCTGCTGATAAAAAAAAAATCCTCTTTTAACCTGCTGATAAAAAAAAAATCCTCTTTTAACCTAAATTTACAGCATCTAATGCATTAATTGATAATCTTCATCTCAAGAATTTTCAATAATTTTTTTACTGTTGTTTTGATTAATTCTCAAGTGTATATCTTTAACATGAACTATGTTCCTTCCTATTTAGATAATTGCGTTTATTAAAAAATTGTGAAATAAAATCAATTAATATATTAATTTTAAAAAAGTTTATACAACCTTCTATTTGTTGAGTATTAATTAATGTATTAGTAGTATGAAAGAGAATTAATTATAAGTTATATATGTATTAAAGTGAAGCACAAAAATTCAATACAAAAATGTATTAGGAGAATACCAGAAATTTGTCATGGACTATAAACCTCGATTATACAATATTCCTAAAATTTAGTAAAGAGTCTTATATAAAAAGACATCGAATATTTCTCTAATAAAGGTCTTAGATATAAAAATAAATGGAATACTATACTTAAATCAAACATTCGTCTGTGTGTACCAAATATTAATTTATAGTCAACTCTTAGCTAATTCATAACTACTACCTCAAAAATAACTAATTTTTCTTTATTAATGTATCCCACGGCCGACAGTCATATGAGATAAATATCTCGATACTCGAAGATATGTTGAGTGGGTAGGACTCTCCCATTAAATGTTTATCCATACATATCGCTTAGGAATCAAAGTTTAAACTAGATGCTTAAAGATCCTAACTTTCAACCGGTTACGCTACACCTTATTAGTCTAAGTAGGAGATGATGCACCCTAGAATTGCCTGATTTTAACTAAGTATTTTCTCAAAAGGACAGCACCCTAACTCAGTAAGTCTTCTTGTCAATGATTAGTGTGTTTAATCCAAATTAATTGATCACAGAGCAATGACTTAAAATTTTCAAAATCCGATATTTTTGCCAATGAGTGATGGTAACTTTAGTCAAGCATAATCAATTAAATTAATTCGTCTTCAAAGTTCAATTGTATAATCGAGGTTTATATAGAAGAAACACTAATTAGTTACCAAACGTACGCATGTAACACTGTTTAGATAAATAATTTATAGATATAGTAATAGTAATAGTAATTAATAAATAAGATATCTCACGTGTATAATTTAAAAGCCCACGAGGGAAAAGCCGACGACATATCACATACAGCTTTGAATACGCGTATGTGTGGTCATGCATGATCCTAGGAGTTACAAATTTTTCTTTTTCCTAAATATGTTTTTAGTTCCAATAAAATAAGACTTTTTTAGCTTTGGTCCATACATTTCTATTTTGTTAGTTTTAGTCTCTTTTTTTATAAAAAAAACTTAAACTGAAAAAAAAAATGAAATTGCATTCACCTCCGATGAGGTTTGAAATTATAGCATTAATCTCTCATTTAATTTGTAAAATTCATGTTTTATATATCATTTTAAAGTAATGCTGAGTGTTATTAGAATAAATTTTAGGGAAGTCAATGTAATAATAATGTTATAATAATTTCAGTGTTCAGTGTCAACGTGTGCACATATATAACAAACTGTTTCAGCATTGAACCTAAAACTCAAAGATATGGGTGTTCGAATCCCATTTTTGCAAAAAAAAAAAAATTTTAGCAATAAAACTTAAGTGTTAAATGAATACTATAAAATTTGCACATGTATTATTATACAGCCTAGTAGTTAGGTTTGTACGTTTTATACCACAGGTTGGTGTTCAAATCTTCTTGAAGCATATTTTGGGAATTTTAATATTTCTTATCCTTGTGCTCATATTTTTTCACTAAAGGGCTAAAATCAATAAAATGGAAATATAGGGACTAAAATAAAAACTCATATTTTATAGGGACTAAAATATGTTTAAGCATATTTTTTAATAAAAAGTATTTATTAATTTTGAATAACTAGATATTTAAAATGTTTTGAAAAGCTTTTCAAATATATCAACACATTGGAAATAATATAATTTTAGAAAATCTTAAGGATCAAACTTGTTTAAAATCAATTTCATGTAATTAATACATTCAAGTAATTGGTGGTCAAACTCAACTCTACGTGCCTAAATTTGTTGACAATATATAATGTTAAAATAATTGAAGGTCTATATTAAAAATGAGAATTAGTCTTGTACTTTAGTGTGAATATGCATATCTCTTATTGGTTTTCTTTAGAAAAAAAACATAGCTAGTTACTTTAGGTCAAGGTTGTATAGGGAAGAAAGCAAATTGCATTCCCTTTCTCCGATTCCAATCAATTTCATGTCAATAAAAGACGGTGCCTACTTTTGGACCCATTACACTCCTCATTGTCCTGCCGTGTTCAACACTAAACTATGCCCCAAATTCAAAAACCAGCGAAAAAGGAACCTCAATCTTAGAATTTCTTGAATGTTCCATTATTATTGTACATACAAATATACAAATAGTGTCGATCACCGATCAACATACATGAATTGTGACGGTTTTTACGACCACACATATCTAAGAAATGAAGAAAAAATATTTTCCAACTGTTTGGGAGTATTGTATGGAGCGCTATAAAATTTACAACTATTTTACCGAGGTTAAAAGCTCTAATTAAATTCTTTTTTTCACTCTTTGCGTTTAACGACAATAAAATATTGGGACTATTTTCTTTCCACAGTTAATAAACACGTATATCGATTGGTGATCCAAACATACAGGACCATTCATTATATATATTGACTCACATGGTGATGTTAATTGGTCAGACGACACCGGAGTAGTGTTAGACGACGATAAAGCACACGATATTGGTGTTAGGTGGATAGACGATGTCGAAGCTGTATTAGGCGAATGTTTTTGTTTTCAACTTGTGTATTTATTTTTAATTTTTGTATTGGGTTTGAACACCTCTTATGCTTCACTTTAATACATATATAACTTATAAAAAAAACATATTAGCATGCATCACTATCCATGGAAGATCATGTACCGCCACTGATTTGCCACCCTTTAATAGCAAAACAAGACTTTGACTAATGAGTAGCCTCTCTTGATTAATCACGAGGAGGTCCTACTTCCATGCACGTAAACCCATAGGCCATAGCTAGCCAAAAATGCAACATATGCTTCTTTATTCATAGTTTCACACCACTTTGTTCTATTTTTTCTTTAGTGGGTTAGGAATGTTTATGGTTTTCTCTTTTCCTAGCAGAGGCCAAACAAGTATAGGTGAGGCGATAATAAAGGATAATAATATTGTTCATTTTGAATTCTTTTTCCATAGTGAAAGTGACATGTATAGGATTATTTTCTAATTTATGCTAGATGACAAGGTTTATAATGTGTATATGCACTGTTGATCGTTATCTATTACAACTGCGCTTTCCTTTATTATAAATGTTGGTCAAATACAATTATATATAATCTTGAAATTCAAGAGTATTCTCTTTGTTTTTCAATTTCTTCTAGCCTTCTATTTCCACATGCTCTATATATTGCTACCCCACCAAGCATCATATAAATATAGCCACTTTTCAACTTACCTACTATCAAACTACTCTCATGAATAATTAGATGGGTTAATCTCACATCCACCACATATTCAAGTGATAAATGTAAACACTGTTATCAAATTACTATCAATTAGCTGCGAGAATAGTGAATTAATTTACACGTATTTTTTAGCTAATTTTTTAGCAATTATTTAAAAAAAATTCCAAATTGTTAATTATAAATCTTATGTATACAAGTTTCAAATAATTAAGCTTATTTATAAAACATGGAATGAGACGTATTGATTTTTAAAAAACTTATACAATATTCTACATTTACCATTAATTAATGCATTAAATAGTGTAAAAAAGAATTAATTACTAGTGATATTAAAATTTTAGAATTACCAAATTATAATAAATACAAGAGGTATATATGGAAAAAAAATTGAAATTTTGTAATGGTTTATATTAAGGGGTATCAAATATGTTTCTAAAGAGTTTTATAATTAAGGACGGATGAAATAGTTAACTGAAAACTGACTAAGCTATTATGCACACTCTAATACACCCGTCTCATCACCATTCTTACCACCTGTTGCGGAACATCATGAGGACAGGGGATGGCCACCGCCCCCCAAAAAATTTAAAAAACTATTTGAACTACCAATGTGGGACTTTAGAAGTAAGGGGAAGCACATCAGCATCTATGAAGCTTAGGAGTTAGGAGCTTATTTAACTTGGACTCTATTAGGAGATATTCAAAGATGTGTTCCCTTATTAGATTGACTAGATATTAATTCAGTTAAGTCAGATATGTATGTAATCAACTAGGATTTGTTAGTATCAGTTATATTCCTACTGCATTCACATATGTAGCAGTATATAAGAGTTGTGAACCTATTGTAATCTGCAATTAATCAACTTTTAGACTCAGTTCAGGTAAACCTTTGATCCGGTTTCTTTTTCTATTTTCTTTCATCTCTTCCTTAATTTCTTTTTTTTTTCGCACAAAATTTTCACCCTATCAACTATGCCAATTAATTAATGATTTTGTTTTGATATAAGTTGTAACATACATTCATCCATACATAGAGAAAATGTTTTAATTTTAAGATATGCAGAGTTTTTATTTCAACTTTCAATGTTGTTGGTATATTTTATAGGATGGAATTAGAAGAAGAATATGAAGATTGTGATGCTAGTCAATGTTGGCCACAACCTCATGCTAATAATTGTGGTGGCAAGGTGAACTGAGTTTTCAAAAGAGAACTCAAAGTAGGAAAACATGTCTTAGTGGCTGGTCTTGTAGCATCTTCATCTTGTCTGATTCTTCACCATCTTGTAGCTGCTTTTGCTATTAGTCTAACCGTTTCTACTTCTTAAGAATGAAGTAAAGAGAGACACTGAAATTAACTTTAGATTGTGTATCAATAATTGATGACATTAATGAGATTAAGTGATTAACAATGAAACTGAAAAATTAAGACACTTTGTGAGGTAGCAATTGTTTTAGAGGAATGTTAGGATCAAATCAAAGAGGCTGGCATAGAGGAAGCAAAATTGCAAAGAGAAACAAATGGGCTTTAAAGAAAATTATAGAAATAAGGGTAGGACTAATAGAAGAGAATATGTAACAAATATTGTGGCAAATGAAAGTGATGGTAACAATAGTATCTACAATTTTTTTTTTTTAAATTTTTTGGCCCCTTCAACTGTTGTGGTTTAGTTCCGCCACTACTTACCACCATCCCCTTCCTTTCCTTTCCTCATCACCATTCTCACCACCATCCCCTTCCTTTCCTTGTCACCATTCTCACCTCCATCCCCTTTCATTATTCATCTTCACAACCACCCATCATCTTTCTTTTCTTCATAAACTCTAACCTTCCTCCATAACCATCCTCATCCAACCTCAAACCAACATCACCCATTATCTTCTCTGTCCCACCCATCACCTTTCTCATCTCACCCATAATCTTCTCCATCCCCGACACATATTTTCGCACTTATAAGTGCGAAATATACACTATGTAGTTTTCGCACTTATAAGTGCGACCAAACATAGAAAAAGTAGACTAAGTGAGTTCTCACTTATAAGTGAGGCCAGGTCTCAAAAATTATACTAAATATAATTTCTCACTTATAAGTGACACCAGGTAAAAAACATGCAATTTTATAAGGGTGTTTGCAATTATAAGTGAGATACCCTTGTCTTAATTTTAAAAAAATTAAATTTTAATGCAACATTCACACGCGATACATATTAATTTAATTAAATAATAATAACTAAAATACTAATGTCATGTGCGATTTTGATGCAAATACACATCAATTTAATTAAAAGTAATAATTAAAAGTAATAATTAAAAAAATAATGTCGCACCGAACCTCCTATTTCCCCTTCTCCTAATCGCGCCCCCGATGGCTCTGGGACACACCCAAGCTCGGACTCGCGAGCGCTGATCTCGAACGCCGCCGCTCGTCGCTGCAGCATCACTTCGCTTCACCGTCGCTCGGTTGGTCTTCTTTTCTTTCTTATTCAATCCCTCTTTGCATGAGATTTCTGGGCTCTATTCATGATTTTGCCCACCGAACGTGTTTATCTCAATATACTGCTCTTTCACTGATATATTATGCTGTATTCACAAATGCATTCGAGTTTGCTTTCTTTTTGTTTTGAGGGCACAACTGATCTGTGTTGGTAGTTTTAGATGAAGGTTGGGTATTTGTTTTGTTGCATGAGACAGTGTGATAAATTGATGGACATTTTATTTTCTGCGCTTCCTTAATTGATCAGTGATTTGTATGGGTTTGTGATGTTGTGAATGTGCCCTTCCTGTTTTCTTCTGCTGATCTCCTTACTGCAGTGTAGGGAGGGGGGATTGAAATCATCTTTATGTTCTTCCCCATTACTGGGTACATCTTGGTAGCAATGGTAGTCCCTTTCAACAATAATGGGGGGTCTGGTCCATATAAAGACTTGAAACTTGAAAGGGTACATCTTGGTAGCAATGTTGAAATTACTATTAAACCAAAACTCTGCCCAATTTAGGTGGTTAGGCCACTGCTTCAGTTCAGACAAACAAAAACAGTGAAGCCAAGTCTCTAGGAACCTATTCACCACATCAGGTTAGCCATCTGTTTGAGGGTGATATGAATTAGGAAGTAATGAATTTCAAATGTGTACCGGCCTTTTTGAACAGCTCCTTCCAGAAATTACTCATGACAATCTGCTCTCTATCTAACACAATAGAGGCTGGAAAACTGTGTAGCAACATCCATTGCTGAAAATGGGTGACTAAGGGGGTAAGAAATGATCATATTTTGTCAATCTATCTACTACCACCAAAGGCAACATCCTAGCCTTTGGCTTTGGGCAACCTACATATAATATCCATCGAAATATCAGTCCAAGCTAGATATAAGGTTTGGCATTTATTCCTCTAACAAATACTGCAAGCAGCCACATAATCTTGAATATCCTTTCTCATTCCCTTCCAATGAACAGCACTAGCCGATCTCTTAAAAGTTCTAAAGAATCTGGAGTGGCCAGCAGCTGTAGAGTCATGAAAATCTAAATTTCCCTCTTAGGTGAAGTCTTGTTTATGAAAACTAGCACTTGGTGGGATTAATACCAGACATGCTTTAGATAAAAGTTTAAGAAGGAAACCTTTGTAGTGATTCATTCATGCTACGTTCAGGTGATCAGTTTGCTTGTGGTGACAGAATCAGTTTCATCTCTTATTTTGTTGTAGTTCAGCTCTCTTGGTAGATTTCTCGTATATGAGCTTCCAGATTTGAACAGTAGTCCAAATCCATTCAGAAACATCTAATCCAAACCCCACTATCACCTCTTATAAGTCTACAGCATCCTGCTAACCTTTCCTTTCCTTTAATTCACCCCTCTTGTTGAGAGAAGCAAATACCATTGTATACAACTCTTTGGCAGATTATCTCTTCAATTTCATGTCAAATAAGATCCGAGTAATTTTCTGGCACCTTTATTATTTATTAGTCTTTTACTTTGCTGAAAAGATTTTGTAATAATAATACTAAGAGTGTCTTCAAACTTTCTTGGTTGTATGATAACATATAGGGGAACTGTTTTCTTTGCTTCTTGTCCTTTCATTTTATGTTTCGGAGAATGTCCAATCCTCCCCATGGTCGATCTGACTTCTTTAACAATCTTCCAATTTCTTTGAATGTTGTTTAAATTAATGGATATGTTTCTTGGCCTGCATACAAGCATGAATGACCGAGAGGGTTGCGACTAACTGTATAACCCATATAAAGAGAAAGATACAGAGCTAGACTGTCTTTATTGCGTCTTTTAGTTGGGGAAGAATTTTTGAATTTGTAGGTCCCTCAATATTTTCTTTTTCTACTAAGCTTAGTTCCGAACCAGCTTGGAAATATTACCATTGTAATGACCAATGAGACTATGTTTTAAGTATAGTGAATTTGTTCATTCATTTATGTATTGTTGCTGCAATTTTGTTGAACAAAAGAAGGCTTAGTAAACTTTAGGGGGGAAGGCATATACAACCATCCTAAACTTTTTGCTTTTTGCAAATAGGCACCCTTATTTTCATTTTATCCCTATTAATCCTTAAACTCATTATTGTTATACTTCATTCTATTCGCTATTAGTAACACTTTACGTATGATCAAGTGTGAAATGTCAGGATGTTTATTTGCAAAAAAAGAAAACACAAAATTAGAGTGGGTTGTGTTCTATTTTCCCAAATAAAAATGAAAGGTTCAAATTTATTTACCATTAGTAACTTGGCCCTAATTTAACAGAAGAGTCTATCATGACAAATAGTAAGAGTTTAAGGATTAATTAGGGTAAAACAAAAGTTTAGGATGTATGTTTGCAAGGCACAATGTTGAGGGTAGTTTTATGCTCTTTTCCGGAACTTTTAATTGTAATGCTTTTCTTTTTTATGCATATCTGTCATTTCAGTTCTCACAAAGTTTGTAACATGACATGCAGGTTTCTTTTCACTCCAATGACAAAGAAGAGTTCTAAGAAGACCCCAAGTCAGTTGCAAGAGAATATTGTTGTGGAAGAGGCAAAAGCTTCGTCTGTACCAACGAAAGCAAGTAATGAAATTGATGAAATATTTGCTGGAAAAAAGAGGAAGAAAGCTGATGTCGATAAGAGCACTGATAAAATAAAGAAGAATAAGAAAAGTAAGAAGAAAACCGACAGGGCAGATGATTATGATAAGTTTGTAGACCGACCTTCTCGGCCAAGAAAGAAAACAGAAGATGGACTTTCCTTATATACTGAGGAGGAGTTAGGTCTTAATAAAGGTGATGCTGGCGGTACCCCACTCTGTCCATTTGATTGCTCTTGTTGCTTTTGATGGATAGTTGTATAATCATTTGTACTCTAAATTCCTTGATCTAGTGAACAATGGTTTCATGGTTGTCACTTGAAGTTTTGGATCTGTATTTGTAAGGTTGGGGCATTATTTATAATTAGGCCATATGTGGCTTAAGTTGTGCTGAGCTTGAGTTCTTTAAAAATAGATATGATTCTTTAAAAATGCTTTTCCTTAATTTATTTATAGTAGGGTCACGTGAGCTTGAATTATTTAGAATCCTAGCACAGTCGGTAGATAATTGAGCTATTTAAACATTTAGTTAAGGGTTCAATTTCTGAGCAGTGTGTATGGAGAAAGATTTGTTGGAAGACATTTATCCATTCTCTGATACTCGTGAGTATTAGTATAATAAATGCGAAATATGGGGATACTTTAGCAATACCAATAAAAATATGATTATATAAGTGAATTTTGAGTTCGGGTAAATCCAATGAAGTGATATTTGGGAACGGCACCATTTATGTTGCAAGGTCCATCTTGACCCGAATTTAGAAGGGTGGCATGGGTGGTATTGGTGTTTGTTGGATTTGGGTGGTTTTTTTATTTTTTATTTTTCTCTCTAGATCCTCAAGATCAGTTCCATTGAAATATGAAAGTTTTAAGTTTGGATCCCTAGGAATGGAAGAAGGTCTGTAGCCTAGGAATCCTGTTTTTTTCCAGAAGAGACGGAGCATACTTTATTTGATGTTTTCTTGTAGTGTTTGAGACAATGAAAGTGTTTTTTTTATACCATTGATGCAACTCTTCTCTTTCTTAAATAAAAGGGCAGAATTGTAGTTTACCATTTTCAAAAGAGTGAAATTAAGATTTCATTTCATGTCCCCAAATTGGGGGAAGTTAAATGAGGAGAGTTAATGGAATTTGATGGCATATATTCACCTACATTTCATCTCATGTCACCCCCTTCAATAACAAATCCAAGCAAAGGAACACTCTACCATTGGCTTCTATTTCATCAATTTCTATCAAATCTCACCAATCCAAACATGAGAGTCTATTAGGATTGTATTTTTTTTTTTTTTTTGTTACAATTAGGATTGTATCTGTGCTATTCACGAATTGAAGTATATAATTTTAATTTTTAAGAGAAATTCATTTTACAAGCATTTAAATTTATTTTTACAAATAAAAGTGTCATCATGAATGAAGTCTAAGGCCATCTTCCCAAAACTACAATTTGTGAACTTAATTTAAACAATTTACAAATAGGATACGAAGATAACATCATTGGTTAACTTATTGATAACAGTAAAAAAAATTATTGCTCTATACTATCAAAAAAAATCTTTTTGAGGCCAAACATTAAACTAAATACTCATGTATTGTTAGTGTAAAAGAACTTTACACAGATAACCAATAACAATTATCAGATAATTAATTTTAAGACTTATTCAATTATTTACAAAATTAAATTATAATGTGATAAATTTAGGAGTTATAATTATCTATGTAGCGTTATTTTACACTAACAGTACACGAGTATTAAACTCTTATGCAAATGCATTTTATATAGAACTTAATGTCCTTGTGATTCAACATTTCCATATGATTGATTAGTAGCATGAAACATTATAAAATAAAGATCGATGTACACCATCTAGTGATAGTGAAAGTGTGACCTAAGGGGTTATTTTGGGGTTTTTAGCCCCATAGCAAATACCTTTTAATCTTTTATCAACAAATGGGTTCGACGTGATTGAATCGGAGACCCGTTTCCTTTCCGGGTTTGTTCAAAGGCATTACAAGTTTCACGCGTTGGTTAATTCACGTCAATCTCTCTCATCCCGTTGCCGGAGAAACTCTCAGAAACCAACACCATCACCGTTGTCGCCATGGAAGTAGGTGGAGGAACGCTCTCTGAGGTTCACCAAAAAGCCAAGAAGCTTCTGCTTAGGTCCCGCGACGGCCTCGAGCGCCTCGAGCGTCTCGAGCACTCCGCCGCCGGCGTCGACTCGGAGCTATCGTTCGCCGTCAAGAAGGACATCGCTCAGGTCCAATCCCTCTGCGTCGAGATGGACCGCCTCTGGGGATCTGTCGGTGGCAAACCCCAGCGCGATCTGTGGAGAAGGTGAGCGAATCCAAATCGCTGTGATTCGGATCCCGATCTATTCGAATTGCTTGTTTCTCTGTGTGTTGATTGTTTTGCGGTTGCGGTCTCTATAGTTTGAATTGTGATAGATTCGTTAGATGTGGAAGGTGTGCATGGTGTTTCATTCCTTTTGTTTGGTAGATGAAATGTTAGGGATTAGGGGTTATTGATGAATTGCAATGTGGTAACAAAGTTGAATCTTGAATATTTCTTGTGTCATTTTTGGGACTGAGATACATGTTATATAAGCTCTAATTAGGAATCTTAATATCAAGTATCAACTCCTTTTTCATTACTTGACTAGGACAACTACGTTTTGATAATGGGGAGCTATTAGTTTGTATATTGATTTCAGTTATATGCAGCAATTGAGACTTCTCTTTTTATCATGATTAAATAATAAGAACTTGAATAAAGTCTGTGTGTAGTTTCTTAGTTTAATCCTCAGCTTTTGCATTAGGTTTCAACTGTATTCATGAGCGATTAGATCATGTGCATAATTTTGCTTTTCTCCTTGTTGCAATTCTAAACATTTGTCTCCTTTCATCTGAATAAATGAAACAGATGCATGTTATAATATTTTCCTTGCTTCACCATGTCCTCCTGGTGGAAAATTAAACCATATTCCTGTTTGGATTACTATAGTTCACCATGTAATATTTATCTTACATGCACATTCACCATCAGAAACTCAATATTTTTTTACTGTAGTTCATTTCCTATTTTTTACTTGAACTTTACCAATTTAGTATTCTATAAGGTTAGATATTAATCTATACCAGCTTCATAGTTTTGAAGTCCCAATTTAAACCATGATGGGCAGGTTCTATAAATTAGTGATATGTCATTATCTGGCTTATTTGGTTTTGTTATATCTTGTACAATGATCAGACACTGAAAACCATATGCTATTTGTTCCTTTCTATTGATCTAAAATCTATATCTTGTTTCTTCTCCAGTTAATGTTTATATTATATGTATATTTCTGGTTTGTTATTTGACTTGCAGTGTTCTAGTTGATAGTATCTTCGTTACAGGTTTTGTTTTGTTGCACAGAAAAGTGGAACAAATAGCCGAAGAGGCTGAATCACTGAAAGAGAGTTTGGATAAATTTAACTCAAGGAATCAGAAACGGATTAGTGAAGCTAAAGAGAGAGCTGAGCTTCTAGGACGAGCTGTATGTCATTGCTATCATGCTTTGGTTTAATGTCACACTTTTTTTCTCCGTGCTAAATAATGTCATCATTTCAAATTGGTAGAATGGGGATTCTCACGTTTTGAGGATTTTCGATGAGGAAGCACAAGCAATGCAGTCAGTTCGTTCTTCTGCTCGGGAGCTGGAAAATGCTAATGCACTCGGGGAGGCCATCCTTTCTTCAATACATGGCCAAAGGGAACGGTTGAAGGTATTTTTCCTTTTGCTTCATTTGTCAACAAATGATAGACATATATGGATATGACAACATATCCTTTAACGTGATATCTTTGATGCTATTGTTTATTCTTAATTTCATGTACTACCCAATCTGAAGTAGTAGTTTCCTTGCCTAGCAAATGTATCCTGTAATTGCTTAAATAACTGCTGTCCAGCTGGTCATCAGTTGCTACATTTAATTCTGAAAAGGGAAGAACTTAGATCAGCTGGTCATCTCTCCATTTCTCTCTTGTTCTTTTTACTCTATTTTCTGTTTGAAATGTTAGCCTCTTAGACATTTAACCCTCTCCTGTCTCTTTTTCCTAAATTTGAAGTAATTCTTGCCACTTGTATTTGTATTGAAGGCTAATTTATGAAATACATGTTACATGGCACATAAATAGAGTAATTACCTAATTTATCAGGAAAGTGTGCTCTTAAGAATTACGTAATTTCTTTGAACTGTTTATTTTCATTTGCTGAACATTTCCATCAAGCTTATTTGGTTTCGATGCTTTTAATTGTAGCTTTTAACTTTTTTTGTTGGAAACAAAATGCAGGGTTATTTTTCTGGCGTTCGTCTCTCTTATAAGTTATATTGAATCCAAATTATTTTTTAATTTTTTTCTCTTTTTTATAGAAGTCATCTAGATACTTTAAATTTCTAAGAATGCTCAAACTCATGATAATTGGTGATGCTTTGTTAATCGTGTTGTATTGCTGCTGACATATCTTCTTCATATATATCTTGGTCTGCAGAGTGCACATCGAAAGGCACTGGACATCCTGAATACAGTGGGGATATCAAACTCTGTTCTGAGGCTAATTGAGAGACGAAACCGAGTCGACCAGTGGGTCAAATATGCAGGGATGCTATTAACTGTCATTTTCTTGTTTGCCTTTATTTTCTGGAGACACTGACCATAGTCAGATGTTGAAAAACATGTTTCATAGGTTTTGGTGAAAAGAGTAGTGAGATACAAATATGGCCGAGTTGCAAAGAAAAACCTCTGCACCATTCATAGCATACAGAAATGAGAATTGGTCACTCTTCATGTTCATTATTGTCTATAATTTGGCTGGAAAAATATATTCTGGGTTTTTTTTTTTCTGTAAACTTTCTTTTATTTTCCATGTAGAGAGAAAATGTTCATGAATATTATGCAAATTTGAAGAACTAGATGAGTGAAACTTAGACAAAGTTTTAGCCTCTTTTTACAGCTACCTTATGTAGAATACACAAGGGTAATCTTGATGAATCTTATTTCCTTGTTTGCCCCAAAAAAAAATTATTCTGGCTGGAATATGCAATAAATTTCCAAAAAAATCTGGATTTATATGCAAGATATCAAGAGGATGGAGGCTTCTGATAAAAACTTTGGCAGGACCATGCCATAAACTTTGGTAGTTATTGTTTTCCAAAAATTGGAAAACAATAACTGACAAAATAAGAAACCACTAACATTCAACAATGTAGAAGCAACAAGCTATATGGCGTACCATGTGGAACGGAGGAGCAAGCAGCAAGCACCTCGTGAAGATGAATAGAAAGCTTCTTGTTTTAAGAAGAATAGAGAACTTAGCACTATACAAATCTCACTAATTTCAGAATTCGCTCATCCTTTTATTAGATGGATGGATGATAAAGATTAACAACCTCACCCTATCATATCAAATATATAAGTAAATAAAGATAAGATAAAATCTAATTGAATTTTACTAGGATTCAACTTCGGAATGCAATTTTTTGTTTTTTAAATCGTTAAGATAAAAGTATGATTTTTTCTGAAAGGATAAAAGTTTGATTAAAAGTTAGATTGTGTTATTTTTAAAAACACCATGGAATTATATTGGGTTGTTTTGAGATGAGATATTTTTTGGCACATTCAGAGATGAGATCTTTTTTTTTTGACGGGAAACTAGATGAGATCTTTATAAAAAAAAAAACTCATTATCTTTCTTAATATCGGTATTATAAATTAGATTGTGTTATTTTTTATATTTGTTAATAAGTTAATGGAATATTATCCTTTTTATATTATATATAAATTAAATTATGTGGTTTCAACTATGTTGCTTAGATAGTCTTGTGTCTTAAGTGTAACAAACAAAAATTATGTTGTATTTGGACCTTTAGTAATGATTTAGTATCAATCCAGTCAAAATATTTTTCATCTTTCTAAGGCACAGCAGAAGACATTAATGGCATTGGTTGAAAATTTAAAACTAATTAAGGGTAAAAATGTCGATTTTCAATGATTTGATAGGGTAATGCACCCTAGCCACCAGCACCCAAATTATCAACTATAAACTTTTCTAGACTTGTACTTCTTCTTACGAGGATTTACAACACGTACAGTACGGAGTCTAGATAATCCAACATGATCCTCAGTTAAAAATTGGATGCATTCAGGTGTAGGAGGGACATCAAATACATGAAGAACACCCACCTCAGTAGTTAGCGCATACCTCGTCAAGTAGTCAGCAACCATGTTAGCTTCACGAAAAGTATGGGAAAGTCGAACAGTCCAGTCTCCTCTTCTCATAAACTCAACAATGGACAGCCTAATACTATTACAAGGGCAAGGGCAAGGCTTTTGCCTCCATAAAAGTTTGCCCAAAACCCAATCCACCGCAATGGATGAATCAGACTCCACACACAGCTTCGAAATGCCCTTTTCCCTACCAATTTTGAAGGCATTCAGAATACCCCACAGCTCAGCCAAAGTACTAGGGTGCTCATCACAACCAGCTTTCCATTCATCTGATACAACACTGAAAGATGGGACAAAAAAAATGTCACTGCCACCTAATATAGACACAAGCTTTTTTTCTTTATCCAATAATAAATTTTTTAGACTTAAATATGTTTTTAGTCCCGAAAATAAAGCAAATGTTGGTTTTAGTCCTTGAAAAAGAATTCTTAGTTTTTGATCCCTGAAAAATACACATTATTATCATTTTTAGTCCTTGCCATTATGTTTTGCTTAAGGCTCACATCATGGTGATTCACTCTTCATATTTGGAGTATTTTATCTAATTTAACATTGTGCGACCCACTACGTAGGCTGTGCATGTGAGGAACACATGGATTTCGGTGAGACTTCAAATCAAATTGTATGACACGTAAATGACTTCAAATTAAATTGTGACACATAAATAACAAATAACATTAAAAGAAGCCATATAAGATGAGTGAGTCACCATTTCATATAAGTAAAAGTTATGGCAAGTACTATAAAAGATGACAATGTATATTTCCGAGATTAAAAACTAAAAAATATTTTTAGGGACTAGAAACAACATTTGCTATATTTTCATGTACTAAAAACATATTTAAGCCTAAAAAAATTATTTTAAACATTTCTAATGGGCTAATTCAAGCAAAAAATTACCCGGAGAAAGAAGGTCCAAGATTTTGAGCAAAGCCAAAGCGCCAAGAACCTGTTTCATCACGAAATACGCCTGCACAGGTACTGTTATTCGAATTTTGTTGCAAATAGCAGCCATCTGTGTTAGCTTTTATCCATCCCGCCTCTGGAATGGTCCACTCAATTTCAACCTCCTTGTAGCGCCAGTCTGTTAATTGTCCAGAAATGTTAAATTAGAATTGCACCTTCAACTAATACTGAGGGGGGAAAAAGGAAAAAAGATTTAGATCTTGACCACAGACTTTTTGGAGTAACCTTGGGTGTCGATATATTTTCTTCAGAAGGCACACCAGTCAAGGCTGCATCATGATTTACGCCTCTGAATGCAGATATGCCGAGGCCAGAAGAAGGCACAGCGCCATGATTTATAAGATTTGTCCCTGTTGCTTGCTTGCCTAAATTGGTTGCATTTAAAGTGGTAGTCTGTGGCATGCCAGAGAGTCCATCACAAGATAGAATGCCAGCTAAGGCATTCATTGCAGAACCTAGAACGGGAGGAAGAACAGCTGTTGAATTTGTCAAGGCTGCATCATGATTTACGCCTCTGAATGCAGATATGCCGAGGCCAGAAGAAGGCACAGCGCCATGATTTATAAGATTTGTCCCTGTTGCTTGCTTGCCTAAATTGGTTGCATTTAAAGTGGTAGTCTGTGGCATGCCAGAGAGTCCATCACAAGATAGAATGCGAGCTAAGGCATTCATTGCAGAACCTAGAACGGGAGGAAGAACAGCTGTTGAATTTGTCACCTGAAATCAAACAAACGTGTAAAGCAGATAGAAAGAAACGAATGAAGTGGCTAAAAGCTCAAAATTTAAGTGGAAATTGTTAGGAGAAATAAGAAATATCAGGTTACTTTGAATAAAATTGCGGCTGACAATTGGTCTCTCAAGTAGTTCATGTGAGAAACATAAAGTGCTTCTGACCCAAAATCAAGCCATCGGTCAACGGTTACTATAACTTTATTATCAGAAGACTTGTCTCCCTCTTTAGAATCCTTGACTGATGTAACAGCAATCTCTTTGGAAAGAAGTAATAATGGAAGTGGCCCAACCACAGTACAGTTACTTATACTCATACCACGGTCATCACGAGCAATCTCATCATATACAAGTATAGGGCAACCAAAAAATTTCTCAGAGAACAACTTAAAATTCACGGAACGACTAGTCAATCCAACCTCATTACAAGTTTCAGTTTTGACAGAAACCCTTTTTCCACTTTCATTAGGTAAAGATTTCCCAAGCATTGGATACATCCCTGCTACTAGAACAGCATGGAGTATACCAGGGTCATAGGAATTCAAGCAATAACTCGATACATCATCATGAATAAGCCCATTTTGAAATAGTTCAGTTGTTAATTTCATACGCATGCTGGATAACATGTGCATAGTGCTTTGAGAGACAAAATATTGAGAACAAAACCGTTCTTCTAGACCCATTCTGGTTGAATTTTGCCAGCATTCAAACGCCGCTATTAGAGAAAAATGATCACTACAACCCCCATACAATGAAGCCAGCTCAAATCTGGCAGCTGCAGCTCTCTTCTTTTCATCACGTAAAATTGGATGCGCGAATGGGTCTTCATACATAGATGCACATGCCAGAGTTAAAGCTGGATCAAGACAATTCATCAATATGGAAAAAATAAGCATCCTGCCTGCTAATGGATGAACAGGAAGAGAGCCAAGCTTCTTCCCTAGCTCAGTTAGTTCTTCAAACTCTGACAACGCCCCAATTCTTTGAAGAACTGCGACAGCATTTTTTATAGACTGTACACCAGGAGGATCTAATGTTAGACTCAAAAACGCTTCTATACTGCTGCTTGGATCAAGCAATTTTACCTGTCACAGTAAAGAAGGAAAAAAGAGAATCAAATAACATGTGAGGGGGAAAGGTTCAGTCATGTTATTACAATGCAATTAAAACACCCTAGTGATTCTTTGACTGGAGAGTATAAGAAACTGAAATAGTGTAATATAACAGTTTAGGATAAGAAAAGAAAATATTTTAGGATATTGGACCTGTACTCCTATTTAAAAGTGTAAGAATACAAGATAAAAAAGAAAAGAAAATCCCTATAAATGAAATTGCTAATCAGAAATAAAAGCTGCCCTAAATAAAACAGATTAAATAAGGAATAAAATATTCCTTGCTAGTCATTCCCTTCAATTGGGATTCAGGTTGGAGAACAGCCTCACAGTTATCTATTTTGATAACATTTCCTTATCTATAATTTTCCTAAAGGCTATATTTGTATCAAGATTAAAAGTAAACTTCAGCTTGAGTGGGATAGTTCGATTACATGAAAAATTCAGTTATTTTGACCTTATTTTAGAGTATTTGGGATTATTGTAACCATAAAAAGAGTATGTGAGATTATCTTTCAGGATTAGTATCCTTACTTCATTACTTTTCATGAATTTTTTTTTTATTTAATTAAGATTTGAAGTCTAGCAATTATCATGCTTAGTTTAGTATTAGGAGGTCAACATCAATATAAAGGTTTGGTGTTTTGTCTTCTGTATAATATCAAAATAAAACCATAATCACAATTCAAAATCTTCATTCTTTCTCTTTATTTTCTGTTATCTAATAACTTATAACTTCAACAAGGTAAAAGCATCATACCCTATTGCTAGGACATTATAAGAGAAATCTTGTGACGGGATGGAGAACAAGATTGAGTCCCTTTTCCAAAAAAATGGGTATAACAATATCAGGTGTGTCATGCTTAACCAAATTGGATGGAAATTTATGAACACAAGGAGGAAAAACTGGTTCCGATTCTCTTAGGGCATTAGGTGTGAGGTTTCCTTGTATCTTGACTAAATGAATGCCTTCTTAGCCTTCTATTTTCTGGGCATTGCTTCCTTGAGTACATGAGTGTCTTCTTAGCCTTCTGTTTTTTCCATATCCCCAGATTTTAAATTATTGTTTATATATGGCATGTTAGAATGAAAGAAGTGACAGTTTAAGTATTTTGGACAAATTCAGTGTTTGCGATGGGTACGTGTGGAGTTATAAAAAACTTCGAAGAACGAGCTCAACAAATGGCTTGGCACATGAGATAAGTAGAGGTCAGAATTGCATATCCACAAAACGTTTTGGGCATGTTTGTGATACACAGCAAGGTATGAGCACGTTCCATGACGTCTAGTTTTGCACACAACCACATCATTTAGCTGGTGAGTGTAAGGACAAGTCGATGATGCAATTTTTCCGGAAGTAATCAGCCAAAGTAAAATTGAAGTATTCTTTGCAATTGATAGTGCACAGAGTAGTATACTCTGCTCTCGGCTCTTGTGAGCTGAGCTTATATTAGTCTAAGTCCTAGTCACTCTTTTCTGTTTAGTGACAGCTGTCAAGGCAGTTATGCCTCAAATAGCACTATATAAGGTGCTTGATGTATCTTGAATTCTTGATTCATTTGGGAAATAATATAGTTTCATTCAGTTCAGTTTTCTGTTTTCTCCCTAGTTTCTCTTCTTCAAACATGGTATCAAGAGCAGAGTATACTACTCTAATAGCTGATGGCGGTGGTGATCGGAAAATGGGTCTGAAAACGTCGGAAGGGGCTACATAGTGAAAGAGAGAAGAAATCAGAAGTGATACAGTGTCCAAAAATAAGTTTCACATGTGGACTCGGATAAGAAAACAGTAGGATTGTCAATTATCCGACTTAGATACCATGTTGGGAAAAAAGAGGGAAATGAGAGACTTAGTAAATTGTGTCTCAATTACACCGCAGCGTTAAAGTATATGGACGAAACAATAACAATAACATAGATTACAGTTACTCTATGTTAGAAGTATAATATAAAGTATAGAAGGATCAGTATGGTCATTTACCCAACAGCTTAAGCTTTTGGGATAATTGGTTCATGGCATAGTATCAGAGTCTCTATGACCAAGTGGTCTAGTGTTAGGTCCTTGTTGTCCCCAAGTATTCTAATAAAAAAGTTGAATTCTAGCACAAGGTATGTGAGCATGTGCATTGTCTACGCTTCAAGCCTAACAAGCTCTTGCGTGAGAGGACGTGTTAGAAGTATAATATAAAATCATTCATCTGTCATTTGCCCAATAACTTAACTATTAGGATAATTGGTTCATGACACACTAATCACTGTGACTACTTCACCTAATCACCTTGATATGTACAATATGGCTATATACACCATTTACACATATCCAACAATAGTTATATATAATTAAAGGCCACTAGAAACCTGCAAAGAATAAGCTACAAATAGCGTAGTGATAAACCAAGATCCCAACTTACAGCCTTGTAGGAAAACTAGAGAGAAAAGAAGAAAACTGATTGAATTGATGATTGAAAAGTGTCTAGGTACATGAAATATATAGATGCTCGATAACAGTTGAGCTCTAACAAACTAATCAACTAAAATTAGTGAATAACTAGCTGCAGCTGTAATAACTAATTAACAGAAATCCTAAGGGTGTAATTAAGTACCCTATCCAAACACTATACTCTAATAACATTGCACTTAAAACCAGAATTGCAACCATTCACTCTGTTTATTGGTTTATTCTAGGTTACATGTGTGGACTGTGGACTGTGGACAACTAAATGGAATGAGAAATTAGCTCTATGACTGGGCAAGACCAACAACCACATATAGAGCCTTCTACCAGTGTGTACCACAGTAATCTAGTCAGCACATTCTAGCCTCCTTTAACACAAACAAAAATTACCATTCAATGACCATTACGGTAATCAAACTTCAATTATTCAATAAAAATCCAGTACCTAAGTTGTATCTTAAAGGGTTTCACATGTCCAAATAGTAAACCATCAGAAAATAATAATGATCGACTGATTGATGTCTTTTATGTTTGTGAATTGGTTTATCAAATTACCTTCCTCGCACATTGGCCCAGTCAGCTGGGACAATTCAGATAAAGTTTGAACCAAGTTTTGTTTCAGTAATTAAAAAGGGGAAAAGACTAAGATTATTTATAAATCAGTAAAGAATAGAAGGATCAGCACGGTCATTGACAAAAAAAAGTGATATCTAGTGTAGCCTTAAAATGACCTTTCCAAACAAAGCACTCATACCACAGAATTCATCATAGCGGCAATTTAAAAATTCTAAAGAACAATTTTCATGGATTGGCAAGTTATCTATTGTCCCTATTTCAGTAAATATCTTTAGAAGACTGTTAGGATCCAAGAGAAACCTCTACTATGGAAGGTGTACTCTAGAAGAGACCTCAAAGATAAGGGGAAGGCAGCATAATTATAAAAATATTATTAAGTATTTATGAGTGATTAAGTACTTCTTAGAGAGGAAGTTTATATTTCTTAGTCATTATGTTTTCTTAGTCATTAAGTGTCATTAGTGATTAAGTTTTCTCAGTCATTAAGTTTCCTTAGTGATTAAGTTTTATTTCCTAGGCGGTAAATAGGGGTTTTTGTCATAGGGGTAGGAATCATGAAGCTTTTGAGTAGTGAATTGTAAGGGGTTTTCCCTTGTAAGGAGGTTTGCTCCTTGGGTTACTATTTTATTATTAATAGCAGTGTTATATTCAAAGAAAATTACTTTTCTGCCCAGATTCTTGGTGTTTGGCTGTTAGGAATATTTCCGATCCTAACAAAGACAGAGAGACCTTCAGAGTTAAGTTAATGGAAATTTGTGGAAATGATAGAATCAGCGTAAATTCTGGAATGTAGCATTAAAGGTGTAGCATCAGAGACACCTTCATTTTATTCATTTTTTACATTTCCATCATAACACTTTTGGGGGATAGCATAAGTTTTTTATCATTTTATCAAGAATCACTGAGACTTTTGAGTTGCCAATAACGAAGATTACCTGTAGACAAAGATCCTCAATAGGCATTCTACTAATTTCAGGAGCAAGAAAATCTGGCAAGGAAGCTGCTTGAACCTTTGAATACAGATGATAGCAAATTCCAGGTTGACAGCGGCTAGCATGTCCCTCTCGTTGCTTGGCACTTGCTTTTGGAACCCAAGATGAATGAAGAGTTAATAGATTATTACAAGGATCAAAACTCTTTTCTTTCACACGCCCAGTGTCTATAACATACACTATATCATCAATGGTGATAGCAGTTTCCGCAATATGGGTAGCGAGAACAATTTTGCGGCAACCATGAGGCGGGCACATAAAAACCTTTTGCTCGATGTATGGAACCATTGAATGCAGAGATATGACCATAAACTTCTCAGTATCATTGAAAAATGGGGATGCAAGCAATCTCTCACGAGTTCTATGTATATCATCCAAACAAGGAAGAAAAACAAGGATGCCTCCATCTTTTGAATCAATACATATTCTTCTTATAAGCTGCTTTATTAAAACAACATCAAGAAGTTCCGGGCTGACTGTCTTCAGATATTTCATAAGAAAATTATTCCCTTCCATATAAGAAAAATCATTATTCATGTGCTTCTTCAGTAATTCAGCAGCTACTTGCTGGTTTTCTTTCTCAGCAATATCCAGTGCAGTTGTCCCGTCTTTGGCCCTTAAATGGCAGTTTGCCCCTATGGATAAGAGCACGCACATATCACCCACTTTACCTTTTCCGGCAAACACCATTAAAGGATTCAAGCCAGTTAATGAATGCTGATAATTGAAGACCTCTGGGCCTCCAGAAAAAACAAACTCTAATAGTGGGCCCCAGTCATCATTAGACCAGGCCAAATTAATAGCTTCATCTAGAGAAATCTTATCTTCCTGACTTAGCTCATGGTTACTATCAAGATGATTATCTTCTCCGAGTTTTACAATAGAAAGTACATCCTCCAAATAGTAACTTTTGACCTGAAGACAGAAGAAGTGGACATTGTAGTCAAAGCATGACTAAAGTGGTAGTTAATTCTCAAGACAATACAGTATAAGTACCGGATACGTGAGCCCTGGAACATGGATAATGGGGCAGTTACCAAAATATTGGGAAAATCTTGCAGCAGCAGCATCAAGGCTAGCACCCATTAGTATCTGCCATTTATAACAACAGATGGCGGGACGATAAACTGATAAAGGTTACAAATATTGGCAAAAGATTGAAAGACAATATGCATATGAAGTTACGAATAAAAAAATGATTGGATGAGCAAGAGACAGAAGTTGGATGACAAAGAAACAGAAAAAAATTAACAAGTATCAACATTGAACTGACCAGACGTAGATGGGGATTTGAAGGGAGCATCTGTCTGCATATAATTTTAAAAAATCAGAGATATTAGTCCAAAAACCAGAGAAACATCCTAGGTGTGTGATTTTATACAAGCTAAAAGACTAAGAAACACTTGTGAAAGGAAAAGAAGTATAAAAATCTGAAAAAAATATCAGCTTTCATGAAAAAGAAACAGGGGCCAATTAATTTTTTCAATGAAACAGATTATTTATAAGAATGCTGAAAAATAAGGGGAGAAGACAGCATTAGCATATATAAATAACAAAACAAAATCTAATCTATTGCTGCAAACTAGAGATCCCTAACCTACAGTGAGTTTTATAACCAATTATGTAATAACAATTATATTTTGGTATTTAATGAAACTACCCAACAAAGTCAAAAGTTGACAAGTTCCTTGTGCAGGCATACCTGAGGATTGCCAATAGGAGGTCTGAGTATCTGTCCCTTTCATGAATTTCATCCTAAAAAATAAATGTAAGTCATCTCATTTTGCAATTTATTGCCAAGGCAAGTACAGCATATGCACCAGTGATGTTATGCCATAATTCATGAAGGCACAGTGCAGGATATAGGGGAAAAAAATCAAATTCAGTTCATACAGCAAGGACATCAAAACTCAAAAGCATAATATAAAATCTACATTTATATTTCCATTCCTTGTTTACAATGCCAATCATCATAGCTCTACAGTAGGTATCTAATCCATTGCTCAGCAGGCCATCTGAAGGCTACATAATCTAGGACTATATCTCCTACATACATTGGGGAAAATAATGAATTATGTCCTCTGCTACAGATGTAGAGTTCAATTCTAATGTGTTCCAGCATCCTTAACACAAAGCCAAGTGCATATGCCACCCACTCAAGCTATCATACTTCATTATTATTAGTAATATGGAAGTTTCAGGCTTACAGTGAATTACAAGTGCTGCATATCTTCCTTTTAAATGCATTGCAAAAAAAGTACAATAATAATGTGCAATTATAACGCCTATTTTAAAATTATAATGGTAATCATAATGACAGCGACAACCTAAGACTCTACTGTAGTCACTTTCCTCGGAAGTAAATAGAGAAAAAAGGAACTTGCTTCAAAACAACTTGCTAAAAATCAGACATCTCTGCCAGTTTATTGGAGTATAATTTCATAAAATAATGCGTCGGACACAAGCAGGTCTACCCAGCCAGGTTTGAAGTTTCGATTAACTAATGCATCTGAGGTTTATCCATAATAACCAGTTCATAGTCATCCTAATAAGTAATAACTCAATGAAACAAGGAATATAAGATACAAGAACATCAAGTATGTACTGAAGATTAAGCACCAAGAAACAGTGTTTCAGTTCATGAAAAAATACCACAATTATGTGAGTAATGCTAGAAATGTCATCCTTCGCAGACCGTGTCCTTAACGAACAGGAACCTTTAGAAACCAAAACCTTTAGTAGAACTCCAGTAGTACACAAGATGAGTGATGATTGCCTTCCACCTCTACATTCTAACGGTATCTGGATTATTGTAATACATGAGCAATGCAAGAAAATATGTACTGAGAAAAAGATAACTAGTGCTTGTAAAGGAATTCACATATTCAAAACTATTAGAAGTATAGCTTATACACTTAGTTCTAGCTAGGCTTTAGTGGATTCTGTTGTAGAGGATCTTTAAAAACAGTTTTGAGTCAGTTACACCATTAATCGTATTTGTAACCATCTGTAAGACTGTAACAGTTAGAATTCAGAGAGAGAGAGAGAGAGAGAGAGAACATAAATTGTAATTCTGTTATCGATTGAATGAGTGTATTACTATAGGAGCTAACTGCATATATGTAACTGTAACTAGCTGAATAGCTTCAGTCAGCTATACGAACCCAACTACCCATGTGCTACTGCTAACCCAAAGGCTCTAATCTAGTACGGTAGGAGTATAATAACAATATACTCAAACACCTGCCTGGTGAAGAAACTGAACCAATGGTGAGCTTGGAGCATAGATCCAGGAAGCATGTAGAAGAGAGTGGTTTAGACAGAATGTCTGCCAGGTGAAGAGATGAAAGGACATGCTGAACAGAGAGCTTTTTGGCCAGCACCTTTTCTCAAACAAAAAATAGGTCAAGCTCCATATGCTTGGTCCTTGAGTGAAGAACCAGATTATGGGAGAGAGAGAGAGAGAGAGAGAGAGAGAGAGAGACAGATCCCTGGTTGTCACTTGTCACAAAGGATAGTAGGCGTCGAGGATTGAACCTTTAACTCCTGGAGAAGTGACTGGATCCACAAGATATCAGCAGAAAGTTGTGCCATTCTTCGGTATTCAGCTTCTGTAGTACTGCGCGCTACAACTGTTTGCTTCTTGGACCACCAAGTGATAAGATTGGGTCCAAGAAACATACAAGCCGCTGAAGTAGGCCTTCAGTTATCCGGATCACAGGCCCAATCGGCATCACAAAACCCTTGGATCTGCAGTGGAAAAACAGTAGCATAACGAATATGTAGGCCAAACTGGACAGTACACTTAAGAAACCGCAAGAGGCGTTTGACAGCAGTCCAGTGTGTATCAAGGGGATGATTGCTCATGAATTGGCAACTTTGTTGACTGATTAGCTAATCTCAGGCCCGGTGATTGTCAGGTACTGCAATGTGCCAACCACTGAACGGAGGATCATTAAAGGGAAAACTAGCAAGCTTGGAAACCAACTCTGTTGAGTCCGTTACAGGCCATGTGATTCAGCTCGAGTATAAATCAAGCCACCGGAGACTCTTTACACAATCAATCAAACACTTCTTTTAGCTAGTTTAGCTTTTCAATATGGTATCACGAGCCTTTTCTTGATCCACGCTCTCTCCAATGCCTTCCATCACAATCTGCTAACTGCGCTTGAAGGCAGAGCACAGTCCTATTAGAGATTAAGTTACATCCACATCACCACAAAACCTTAAGGCACTTAAGGTAATGGGTGAGTCTTTCCTTTATATATACTACTGTACACTTGCTTATCTATACAATGTAGGACTTCTTTTTAGTCACACTTGTTACTCTAATACTCCCCCTTCAAGTGGGACTCCATTTTTTTTCTTCTTGCCTAGGCTTGTACTCCTTCGTTCAATTCTCAGAGGTCTTATGGTTTGCTTTGCGAGGGCTTGTACTCTAGTGGAACATCAGAGGTCGTTGGACTTGTGCTCCTTTGTCTGAGTCTCTGATGCCTTACGGCTTGCTTTTTTATTTGTTTGGGCTTGCACTCAAACGAAATTTCAAAGGTCGTCGGACTTGTGCTCTTTTGTGTTAACTTGAGTCTCAAAGTCCAATATGACTTGCTTCTTCTTTTTTGGAGTTTTTTTTTCGAGGCTTGTAGTCATTTTGTTTTGCGTGGTTTTTTTTTATATTTTTTTGGATCATGAGCCATTAGGCATTTTCAACTCTGATACCATATTAGAGTTTAAGTTACATCCACATCACAACAAAACCTTAAGGCACTTAAGGCAATAGGTGAGTGTGTCCTTTACATATATTATTGTACACTTGCTTATCTAAACAATGTGGGACTTCCTTTTAGTAACACTTCTTACTCTAATAATAAGTCCTTACTCCCTTCACCTTCTTGCACCAAATCATCATCAAGCTCAACAAAAAGAAATTCGTTCCCTGGAAACAGCAAATTGTGGTAATACTTAGTGGCCACAACCCACACACTTAAAACTGTGGCCAGTCCATCAATTGCTTTGAATTTATCACCAAAGAAGATATAGAATCTGGCAACATTAGTCCAGCGTACAGTGAATGGGAACAAGAAGTTTCACTACTGTTTACATGGTTATTCTCTTCTCTCTCCAATCTAGACTTCCTCATGGCATCCACTCTTGGCAAATTTGGAAAGATATTGATAATTTCTTCGGATCGGACAGAGCTGAAAAGCATAGCTTAGGAAAGGCACTCGATGTCTGAGTACCTTATGCAAATCAAAACAATTGTCAAAACCATGTTCACAATGGGAGATCAAGTTACACATCTCTAACACATGGAAGCAATTCCAGATGGCCTTCCTAAGGACTACAACTATATTGTCATGATTATTAAGAACCATTAGAATCCTAGCTTTACCAATTAGGCTGGTGTGATGTTAATCATGCATGAGTCACATCTTGAGAAGCTAAGGAAGAAGACAATTGCATATACTGGAACACTTTGTTATTGCAGCTCAAGTTCCAGCTCTTGATCAAGCCTCTCCAACGCCATTTTCTTGTTCTCAACATTCACATCGATACAAGTATACAATGGAGGTTGTGGCTATGGATTTCAAGGGCGCAATGATTGCTCAGGTCATTATCTGGCATCCGCGGTGGTCGCTTCTATGTCCAATGTCAGAATCTGCTACCGATTTGACCGCAACAGTGATATTTTCTACTATCGAGCTTCAAACTATTCATATCCTAGTATTTGGTACTCTCTCATCTCATGCCTCCTCAACCATCTGAGCTGCCTCCTTAGCACTTTCAGTCAGCACTGAACTTTTCACGGAGTATGTTTGGTGGTCATCCCCTTTGTCCGACCTTTGTTGTCCAACCACCCGCTTGGGCTTACCTGGAAGCACCTGACCGAGCAGTTCTCAGGTTCGGTTTCCTGATTCAAGAGCAGCACACCATGTTACCCATGATCTTGCCAACTTTATCGAGGATGCCTCTTTAGCTAGATCTAAAGATAATCAAGTTTACACTGGCAATGGTCAAGGTCTATTAATTCACTCTATAGGATCAATTTCTTTTCCCTCACCTTACTAACCACACACCTCTCTCACTTTCAAAAATCTTCTCCTAGTCCAATTAATCACCAAAAACGTAGTTAATAGTTAGTCTTAGCCAATTCGCAAACGGTAATTGAGTATAATTGTGTATTTCATCCAACCTTTTGCCTTGTTAAATTTGCAAGCAACCTATGAAGTCTTGCTTTGTGGCACACTTAGTTCGAGATGGATACTACCCCTTTGGCGGGCGAGCGGCGCCTCCCTCTTCTTGACATCCCATGATGGAAGAAAAAAGATTGATCAGTTAGCTTGCCACTCTCTTTATAACCTTGTAGTGCCTCCTCACTCACATTTAGCGGTGTACGCACTCCCTTTGTACTGCGAAGACTACTAGTAATAATGCTATTGTGCCCACTTCCCGTAGTCCCTCTACTTTCTTAATTTGGCATTGTAGACCTAGGCATCATCATCTTGACGCATAAGGGCAGTCCTTATGCATCGTGACATTTCCTTAACAACTACTTGTAATAATGCTATTGTGCCCACTTCCCCTTGTCCATCTACTTTCTTAATTTGGCATTGTAGACTTGGGCATCATCACCTCGAGGCATAAAGGCAATCCTTAAGCATTGTGATATATCCTTAATAAAATTTCAGTATAATTTCACACTACCTCCAGCTTGAGCAAGGCAAACAGCCTCCCCTGACACACCACCACTTGGAATTATATTGCACCTCTTGAATGGCTAATTTGTGACCTATGGGGATCTGCTAGAGTTTGGTCCTTTCGTGGTCAAAATTATATGTTAAACCGTGTTGATGGTTTTCCTCTCTATACCTAAGTCTTTCCCTTCAAACACAAGCTTGACACCTATCAAACATCTACTCAGCTGAAATCCATAGCCGAATTGCAACACAATACAAAACCAGCCAGCTAAAACTCACTGGGAAGGTAAATTTTGTCCCCTTTCAAAGGTTTTCTATGATCTTGGTGTAGCACATAGTGAAATATACTAATATGTCCCCACACCCATCATCAGAATGACTTGGTTGGACGTAACCATTGTTGCATATTTGAAACTAGTCTCACACTTCTTGCTGATGCTCAACTATCCATGCAGTATTGGGGCCATGTTTTTTACACTGCAGCCTTAAAATAAACAGGTTACCTACGCCGGTTCTCAATCCTCAGTCACCTTTCTTAGTGCTTTACAATCAAGTCTCAGAATAACTGTTTCTCAAAGCTTTTTGCTGTGCCTGTTTTCCCTTTCTTCATCCTTAGGAACCTCACAAGGTCTCTTTTCACTCTTCAGAGTTTTCTTCCTTGGGTACTCACCCTTCCATAAATGATAAGTATCTCTCGCGCGATGGTTGTATCTATATATTCAAGGATGCTCTTTTTCATAAGACCTCCAAGTATTCCTCGGTGCAACGACCATATTCCCATCTGCAATGCCACCCATTGTTCCATCCTCCCTTTCCGTCCCATCTCATTCTAGTGACCCACTCCTTCCAACTTTCCCAACACCTGGGCCGCACCATTCTACTTTTATTCATCCTAGAAACATGCACCCAATGCAGACTCAAGTCAAGACTTCAGCCCACGCTTCTTATTACCCAACTTGAACATACATCCTGCGAACAAGCCTTGGCTGACCAAAATTGGTTAACAGCTATGCAGCAGGAGTTAGCATCTCTACAACACAATGACACCTGTCTGTGGATCCCCTTCCAGCTGGTCGCCAAGCCATAGGCTGCAAGGGGGATTTCGTATCAAAGACAATGCTATGGGTCCATAAATATGTACCAATCTAGACCTGTTGCCAAGGGATTCCATCAACAAAAAGGGTTCCATTTTTCTAAAACATTTCCCCCAGTTGTGAAACCAATTACTGTTCGAACAGTCCTCTCTATTGCTGTCTCTAAGCAGTGGCATATTCAGTAGATTGACATCCACAATGTCTTTCTAAATGGCATTCGCACAGAGAAGAGTTAAATACAGCAGCCCCCAAGTTTTGAATCGGTTAATAAATCTTTGGTGTGGAAGCTCAAAAATGTCCTCTATAGGCTCAAACAAGCAGTTGTTATCCCTCCCTTTTTACCTTCCATGGTTATGGGTACCGTACTTTCATCCTCATTTATGTGGATGACATTATCATTATTGGTGACTCACTCCCTTTAATCCAGCAGCTCAGCACCAAACTTAAATCCACCTTTTCTCTCAAGCAACTTGGGTCACTTATTACTTCCTTAGTATTCAGAACCTAAATAAATCCACCGTTCATCATCTCAAGGACGGTTCCTTGCTTCTTCCCAACCTAAATAAATTCAGGACCCACTTGCTGAGGTTCATATGGAAGAGGCTAAGGGGCGCTCAACTCCCAAGGTTTCCAGCACCAAGTTATCCAAACATGGGGCTAACTATCTTGAGGATCCCACTCTCTACCGATCTATTGTGGGGGCACTTGAGTATGCTACCATTACACACCTGGAAACATGCCTTGCTGTCAACAAGGTTTGTCAATTCATGACACAGTCCCTTGAGGATAATTGGTTTGTACCCTTGAGATATCTCAATATTCTCTTAACTGCCTTCCTGTGGGCTTCAAGGGGTCGGGCCAGAAATTGGCAGACTTTATTCACTGCAAATGATATTTCTGGCCGAATGACAGTAGCATATTGGAGTGCTCCACAATTGATCTGTAGACAGAAGGATCCTCCACATAATCTGTACCATGTTAGCTAAGTTTACAGCCACAGACCATAGGACTTGAAATCCCCTTTGCATACTGCACATTAGCTTTTTTCCGGCAAGTCAGTAACATTTTGACTGAATAAGGAGCAAATAACCATCAATCTGTAAAATTTAACCCCCAAAAAGTAGTCAAGATTTCCAAGTTGCTTGAGAGAAAATTCTGAGTTCAGCATAGTGACAAGCTGCTGAAAGAGTGTAAGAGGATCCCCCATGATAATTATATCATCTACATGCACCGAAATGTAAACACAGTATGGGTAAGATGAAGTGTGAATAAAGAGGGGTCACAGTTGCTAGGGATGAAAACAAACTGTATGAGGGCAGTCTGTCAAACCAAGCCCTTAGGGGTTGCAACATTATCCAATCTGCAAACTAAGGACTTACGAGCAGCCTCAAAACATGGAGGTTTGACAAGTATGTTACACTGTTAATTGTATTTGTGACAACCTGTAACCAACTCTGCTGAGTCAGTTACAGGCCATGTGATTCAGCTTGAGTATAAATCAACCAACCACTGTATTACCATTGATTAAATGAAAAATCTTCTCAGAGCTCATCAAACACTCCAACCTCTTTTTAGGTAGTTTAACTTTTCAATAAACACTGGGCAGCGAATTTTTTATTGATAAAAAGCCATAAGCTCTATAAAGAAAGAACCATCGGCATGCCAAAGGAAAAATGAAGGAATAAGAGAAACAACATTCTGAATCATTGATCAAGATTCATTTAGTTTATACTTTAATAGAATTGATTTTAAAAGAATAGATATTGAAAAATTGATTTACAAATAATTGATGTCAAAAGAATTAATCAGTGTTAGAAGAAGATATTTTTAATGTTGCACTAAAAGCAAGATAAACTTGCAACAATCAGAAGTGATTCTAAAGCTTAGAATCAACTATTCTTTAAGGATAAAATTAGAAGGCAAACATGTTCAAAAATAATAAGAATCAGGTCTAAGTTATCAATCACAGTTATACTCAATGCCAACCACACAACAAACAGGCACCGGAGGGAGGCGATATTTCCTTAAACGAACTCTTTGCACACTTCTCAATAACCAACAAAAAATTATGGGCGCATCGCATGAACTCAAATTAATGGTCCGTTCAAGACAGTGTCAATGTTCAATTGTCAGATGCCTCAAACCCAGACCAAATGGACCTCAAAACCTTTACTAACGAAGATAAATGAAATTACCTTGTATCCGACATTATGTCCAATACTCTCTCCTCTCTCACGGGAGATTCTTTCAGAAACTGAACACACAAACAGGGGAGAAAATAATTTAGCATCGTATGAACAGAACTATAAAAAAATTAAGGTTGCAAAAAATGCACACCTGAAATCGCAGAGATACGTCGGGGTTGAGTACAAACTATTTTACAGACCTTGCCCGTACCCCACATATGATCCAAAATGTATTGTGGAACCTGAATCATATTTGATGTTAAGTTGAAAAGGACATTGAAAAAGAGAAGAAAAACGTTTCACAAAGCATAGAAATGTTATTGAAACTTTGAAAGATCCTCGCTAACTCAAAATCACAAGACATCAACAACTTTATATTGTGTCTCCAATTATGAACCAACAAAGAGATATTAAGACTCATAGCAACTAAGACAATACATAAAACCAACCAAAAATCATAAGATTCTTAAACATAGTTTCCGTGTCAAGACAAACACTATAATCCTCACTGACTTAGGAAGTCCATAATATCAATATCTTCAAGCTAGATACGTTTTTACATATAAAACAAGAAGTTCAATAAAACAATGAGAGGAGGATAATAGATTCTCCATAAAAACTAACAAAGAAAATAAAAAATAGATAAACCAGAAAACACTATTGAAGCAAAGCAACCCAATCCCTCAACATCTGTAAAAGAAGCCCCGTAAGAAAAAGGAGGTTGTGGTTTAAGACCAAGTAAAAGCCAAATGACTGAGCTTTCAAAAAGCTGCTCATAATGCACCTAAGCATGGCAAAGATTGCACATTGCCACCAAAAAAAAAATTGGTTTTTTCTTTCTACCAATGTAAAAACAGATGAGGAACCTATTCAGAGCTCACACGATACACATAATGCACATATCAGTGGGAAGTAGATATGCAAGGACTAATTCAGGGTGTTTGATCAATTTTTCCCACCTTGAGATTACAAGCGGGAATGCTAAAATGTGGTTTTATTAAATCCATACAGAAGACCAAATTGCTGATATTCTGCCAAAGGCACAGTATACAAAAGTTCAAAACTCTCAAAGAAAAACTCGGGGTGTTAGATCAATTATCCCAGCCTTGAGATTACAAGGGGGAATGTTAAAGTGTGGTTCGTGTTTGTGATATGTGTTTGTTGTGTAGCTTTTTAGTTTGAACTTTGAAGTTTCTGTGCAGCCTTTTGCACGGTATAATTCCCACTTTATGGCAGATAACTAACATTTAGAGCTCGTTTGGTGGTCGGAATAGGATAAGGACGGATAGGATAAGAGAGTTGGATAAGGACACATAGGATAAGAAAATCATAGACCAGGTAATGATAGTATATGATACAAATAGTAAGAAATGGATGAAATTGCTCTTAGAATAAAAAGTACATAATATTTTTTAAAATTATTTTTTCTAGATTATTTTTTTTAAAATAGTTTATTTATCATAATATTGTTTCATTTTTTATAAACGAGGCTATGCTTTGAAATTAACTAAAATTAATTTAAACTTTTATAAATTAGTCTATTGCTAAATTAAAATTATATAAGTAACAAATTGATTTTAACTTAGTAGTGGCAATTGATAAATAATAAGAGTTAATTAAATTTAAAAATATATTAATTACTTCCTTTTTAACTAGTCCATACTTAAATTATAAAAAATTAGATAAGTAGTGAAATAATTTTAAGTATACTAACAGTTAATAAATCAATATTTATAGGTGAGCAGTCTATTTTACTGTTAGTGAGTAATTAGTTTATTTTTATTATTAGTGATATGAGTAGCGAATAATGTTAACTGAGTAGTAGAAAGTGATAGAAAAAACTTATCTATTTTTATATAAGTAAAACCAATATTTTTACCTTTTATAAAGTAGTCTATTTTTTAATTAAATTTATGAGTAACAAATAATATTATCTAAGTAGCAGCAACTAGCAAGTGATAAATAATAAAATCAATATATTATTAGAATTAACATTTTTACATTTATAAACTAGTATATTTTTAATTATAAATATTGAAATAATTTAATTTTGGGGTGAGGGTGAAAAGGAATAGAAATTTGTAATCCTATCTTAGCCTCCCACTCAATATAACTTTTATTATTCTATCTTCCGTGCACAATAAACAGCATATTACAATAAGATATGATTCCATTTCATATCAAGTCTCTTTATCCTACCCACCAAATCGGGCTCTTAGTTACAATAGTCTTTCATAACAGATTACCTTACCTCTATCAGAAAATTCTATAAAAATAATCTCACACATTCCATGTATCATGCAATTGAATTCGTTCATTTATAGTGATGTAATTCTCAGATTTTTTACTCATTTTCCTTTCTTCTACCATTTTACTACATCACGAACTCTAATACACAGCCCGTGTCCAGTTTCTTTCGTTTCCAAAAAAGAAGAGCACAATAATATAAACATGTAAAGGAAACAAGATGGGGGGGATTTATATCAAAAGCATGTATCACGAATGGACAAATCATAAAAAATTGCAACAGCTAAATGATTATTTAGAAGCAGGCTCATTGATGAATTCACGTAAAAGTAGTTGTACAAACAGTAATAAAGACAATACAAAGAACTAGTAACCTGAGTGGTCTTTCCACAACCAGTCTCACCAGATATGATAACCACCTGCTTTGAAAAATTAAAAGGAATAGTAAGACAGTATAACATGCAAAATATAATATTCAAATCCAACTAAACTGTCATGTGTAACTGGATTTGACAACAATGTCTGAAATATTCAACATGTCAATGTCAATGTTACAATGGTGTGTTGCAATCTGTAACCAAGCCACCAGTGTATGCATGTCCAATGTAAATGTTACCATGTCAAAACATTAAGTTAACCTGTTGAGATTCAATAGTTGATAAAATGACATCCCTGAACAATGCAATTGGGAGCTTAGATCTCTTTTCAGTAATCTGCAGGAAGAGAGGGGGGAAAACTCATTCATTGCCCGTGACTATCCAATTGCAAGTGTTTTACATACAGAAGCTGATGAGCAATAACAATGCAGTATCCAACCAATCTAAATCAAATAGAAGGACTATTTAAGTGTAAAAAGAGACGGGGAAAAGAACCTGTCTCAAGTAATGGGGGGGCCTATTCATTCTACAAGCAAGGACCTTCACTTGATGATTGATATCAGCTTTGCTCATGTCAGGCCTGCTGAAAAAATCATCTCCCTCATGTTCTATTCTGTCAGTAGTGCCACTATTTGTTCCAATCATCTCTATCCGTAATTCTTCGTTACCAGGTAGATAATGCATTAATAAACCACCTAATACCTGCTTTGACACTTCAGAAAATGTGAAATGAGGAAGATTGTCAAAATCAGTAGGGGTTCCAACCATTCTGATTTTGTGAACAGACAATTTCTGTTTAATCCCATTCCTACACAAAACACAGGTCCAATGATCAAGAAAACTATGTAAAACTTAAAAAACACATATATGAGTAACTATTCCGTTTAAGAAATTATTTTAATCATAATTCTTGCACTGTGCACATTTATTTAAGTAAAACATGCAAGTTTATGTGAGCAGCACTTGGCATTACGCAATTACCTAGAATATCCAACTATAAACCCCATTGTTCGGGATAGAATATGCACTGCAATCCACTCCTCAGTAGACAAATTAGCTTCAAAATTGTGCACTGCAGAAAAAATTCATATTTTGTGAATGAATAACATATACAATCCGCATAAATTATCCAAGCTGATATAAGCCATATAATCATCCTTCGAAGATTTTCAGGCGTTTTTGAGCCCTTATGAGCTAGCCAGAAAGATTAAAGTTCTAATATAAAAAACAAAACCAAAATACAAAACCCAATTCAGATCAAACATCCAATTCATGACGAAGATTTAGAAAAAAAGGCCACTGAAACATAACAACTGTTTATGTAAGAAAAATAATTACAGCTCATACATATTCCTACACCAAACAAATAAATAACACCAAAAACATAAAAAAGAATATCCCTGGGTATTATAAGAAAGTCAAACCTTCATCTTCTGACGCTAAAAAATTTTCTAATATCCGGAAAATTGGAGTCCCGCTCAATTCATCAACAATGTGATTTTTATGGTGAGGTGGCTCAAGATCTTCTTTTTTCTGCATATATGTCAGCATGCCAATATGAATGAAAAAATGAGGCATAGAGTGAAAAAGTCAAGAATACTCGAACACTTAAAAATCAAAACATAAGTCTGCCTATACCCGAATTAACTCTTTAGAAGATGTGACACAAGGAAAACCATCCAGCACCATAGTGGAGTCAACTGCCTTTTTTAAATTGTGAACCGACACTTTCTGTGTACACCCATTCCTAAACAAAATGCAGGTTTAATATCAAAAAAAGGAGAAAAAAACAATATGAAAAACTGATAAAAAAATCCAATACATTAGCAGCAATTGCAATACAGGCATGAAATTATAATTCTTAAAGATTAAAAAAAGTCCAATACATTAGCTGCTTAGCACTCACCCAGAAAATGTACAAATAAGCCCCATTTTTTGGGATTCCTCAAGCACTAGATCACGTTCTTTAATGGGCAACTTATGGTCAAAAATGTACACTGCAGTCAAGATTCAGATGATGAGTGAACACATGAACAAGCCACATAAGCTATACCAACACAAACTCATAAGCAACGTAATCATCCTCATAAGATGTTCAGTGTCGTTGAGCCCTCATGAACTCGCCAATTAACGAAGGTTCAGAAGAAAAAAAAGTCAGTGAACCAGAATAACTGTTTTTTCTTTGGAGGGAAAAAAGACAAAGTACTACATGTCATTTCTGCATGAAACACACAAATAACACATCAAACAAATATCATGGGCATTCTTCTAAATGAGCCAAACCTTCATTATTTGATTCCAAAATGTTTTCCAATTTCTGGATAACCCTAGCCCGTAGGGGTTCAGGCTGAGGTGACTTTAGCTCCTCTTTTTCATGCAATTTCTTCAGCATGTTAACCTGAATCAGAACAAAGTAGAAGTATAGTTCCGGCAACAAAACAAATATATGCAAGAAATCAGTATTACTGATCTGAATCTTCAAAAAATGTGACATGAGGAAGACTCTCTGACAGGGAAGTGCTACCAACCTCTTTTTTTGTTTTGTGTATAGATATTACTGGTTTTATCTCACCCCTAGACAAAAGGCAGGTTCAGTATCAATAAAAGAAAAATAGTGAAGCTGAAGAAAACAGATTGCCTAAGCAACTATTTCATTTCAGCATGTCAATACGATTCTTAAGGATCTAGAAAGGACAGTACATCCGCTCTACCTAGCACTCACCGAGCAACTTCATAAATAAACCCCATTTTTTGGCAAAGTTGTTGCACAACGTATTGTTCTTCTTCAGTCAATTGCTCAAAAGTGTACACTGCAACAACAAAAATCATGACTGGATGCAGATAATATATATATATATATATATATATATATATATATATAATTCATTTAAGAATACAAAGTGACATAAGCTATATCATCATCCTTAAAAGGTTTTGAATATCTATGAATACTTCTGAACTAGCCAAAATGATTAGTAATTTAAAATATCAACCATGCCAAATACATAACTGGTCCAACTCAGACACCCAATTCTAATACCTAATGGAAAAATGTAAGAAAAGTAATAATGCACCATAATACTGGTTTTCTTCAGAAGACAAATGCAAATCATGTTGCCCAAACTGACGGTATATCCATTCTAAGTTAACCTCACCTTCATCGCTTGAAGCTGAAAAATTTTGTACTGTTTGAGAAGTCCAGATCAAATTGAGTTGACTAAAAATTTTTCTTTTTTTCATAATTGCGCTTGGCTCCTGTGTATTCTTCCTTTTCCTAAGTATATCAGCCTGAATCTAAACAAAGTGGAGGGTCAGGGTGAGCGAAACAAGCATACACACACAATAACATCACTCAGCCTTGATTCCCAATACCTTAGCTAAGGCCTCCCCATCTTTTTTGAAAGCGCATACGCCGTCTGCCAGTTGAGCAGTAAACCTGCATAAAATGCAGGTTCAATATCAAGAAACCAAAATGAAAAACCAAACCGTACATCACATTAGCAACTATTCCAATCCAAACACGACACAATTGGTATCAGTACTGACCCGAAGTAAATACCTAGCCCCATGCTACTGCATAAGTCATCCACTATCTTACGCTCTTTAGGAGACAATCCACCTTCAAATTTGTACACTGCAGTCAAAATACAAACCGTAAGTGCATTGTTTTTTGGAACCATTCAAACACAACAGTAGTAGTAGTAGTAGTAGTAGTAGTAGTGCAATGCTTAGATGGAATGAATGGCACATGAAATTGAACTTGAATAAGGGAGAACGATAGATATATTGATGATGACCTAGGTCGTTGGAGTCTTTGAAATCTTTCAAAATCTTCCTGTATTTTATCAAGTGAATCCTGGTGGTTTCATCAATGAAGGAGACTGGAGGCTGCTGCTGCTGCTGCTGCTGCTGCTGCTGCTGAGAAGGTGGTGGCTCTGGCTTCTCTTCGCTCGCCATCACAACAACAACCTTCAACGATGACAACAAGCGAAGCGATGAGAGGTGAGGTTGGGTTTTGTGTTCGGCGGGATTTCTTCTGAGCTCTCTCACCGTTTTTATGTCTTCTGTGCCCTATTGTTAGTGTTAGTGTAGTGATGTGTCTTAGGGTTAAGTTTTTTTTTTTGAAGCTTAGGGTTAAGTTAATTAACCTGTTTTTTTCGTTATAATAACATCAAAGTTTTAATTAAATTATAAAAAATAGATTTGTTTTAACAAAAGAAAAAATATAGATTTTTTATTCACATGCTGCAAGGAAAAAAAATTAAAATTTAACTATGACATGCTAGTTGATGTATTCTAATTTAATTACCGTGTAAAAAAATTTACATGGTGGTTGCATAGTAGTTAAACTCAAAAACTACAAACAAAAAAATTGGTATAGTATTTTTTTAGAAATAAAAAACAATTTCTTATAAAATATTTTTAAACCAATTATATCATTTGTAAAATAGCACTTTAAAAGGTGTGATTGTTTATGTGCTACATCCTTGATTTATCACAAGCAATGTCTTTGGGTCTTGTATGTGAAAAAAATAAAATCTCATTGTAAATATTGTGAATCAAGATATTCTCTAGTGAAAATTACCTATATTAAATGAAATAAAGAAAAGTATCACCTTCTCTAGTTTGATTTGTTTGACCTTAAAGCACACAAACATATTAGTTGCATGTTTAATTTTAAAAGCAGTCACGAGACAAAAGGAAAGTAACACTCTATTTGTTTGTGAGAATTTTGAGAGGATGAAAGTTGTTGAGAAGTAAAATGTCTGAAACATGAGATTTTCATATATTTGGGAGAAAACTGAAAATGAAAGGGAGAGTAAAATTTCCACACAAGGGAGACAAAAAATGACTAGTGAATATGGTTTAATTTTAAAAAGGCTATAGTACCCCTGCATTGCGCGTGAATTTATATTTTTTTTGTTACAAGGAAAGGCAAGACCCTGGGTGAAAACAAAACTACGAATGAGCCTATCAAGAGAGATAAGCCTATGGTAGTCACTGAAAATATAGTCTACTACATGAGTTCAAAATGGGAAGCGAAGCCCAATACTAGCCATGTAATCGGCAAGGGAGTTTGCCTCTCGATGAACATGGTGGAACTCTATAGCTTTGTGCTCTTCTTGCAAACGAATAATGGACGGTGCCAAGTCTCCAAAAGGGTGAGAGCTGACGTCCGACAATTTGAGCAAGCAAACAACTTCAAGAGAGTCGTCCTCTATGATAACCTGGGCAATATCCAAACCAAACACAACTTCCACTGCTATGTGTACTGCATATAATTCTATGAAAAAACATCTTCAGAGACAATATTACTAATGTTCTTACAAAACCCACACAGCTACTGACTGCAGAATCCTGAGCACTCCTCTGTAACTCGCTAGAAGATCTGTTGTAACTGCACCCAGTGTTTTAAGACTTGACTCGGTGCTCGACTCGGTTGAGGCACTGAGTCAACAAGTCACTAGTCGGACCAAAGAGTCATTGAGCGGATTGCTTGACTCGGTGATTGACTCAGTATATATTAACAAAAAAACCACCTAACAATGATTAATAACTTCATACATCAAAATACAAATTAAACAATCAACATAAAAAAATTTGCTACAGCAAAATATCATAAAAGAACATAGGTTCTACTATTTGAAATTCGAATTTGCCCTTAAAAATAATTAAATAATCCAGCCGATAAGATTTCTTATCTTTTTAGATTTCTACCCAAATAGATTTCAGTGGAATCCTTATCAACCAATCAGAAAAGAGATAGTCTTACACTCTCTCTTCCCAATCCCCACTAGACCCTACCACGCTCTCTCTGTCCATCATTCATTTCACTCAATCCCTCTCTCCTATCACGCACTCTATCTCCTTCTCCATTTTGCTGCCTCCTTTCTTCTTCTTCTTCCTCGTTTCCCTTTTTCTTTTCTCACTATTTCGTCTTCTTCTCTTCTTCCTCCCTTCAATCTTCCTCCTTTATTCTTCCTCCTCGAGCCCTGAACTGCCACCACCGATCCCTTCACCATGGACGACCCACCACATCTTCTCCAACCTTTGTTATAACTTCAAGGCCATGACCGAACCCATGGTTGGCTTGCAAGCTCCGTCAGGTGACGATGGTTTTCGAGATTAGGCGCGGCGAGTCGGAGCGGAGCAGGACGGCGCGGCACGGAGCGACGCTGCGTGTCGCGGTCAATCTCCATCTTCTTGGCTTCGAAGAGAAGGGAAGGGCTTGAAGCCGTCGATGGCATTAGAGTTCAAGGAAAACAATTTGTTCTGAACGAAAATGACGCTGTTCTGAGCCCTTTTTTCCCAAAATTCACATATCAAAACGACGTCGTTTTGAGTTGCGGGGAAAAAAATGACTCACCAGTTCAACAAAAATCGGCCGAGTCACCGGTTTAGCCACTGAACCGGCCGAGTTGACCGGTTCTAAAGCAGGTCTGCTATAACGACCGGCTCGGTTCGGTCAAGGGACCGATTCTCAGTTTGATCGGTCGGACCGACCGAGCCGGTTCGAGCCTTAAAACACTGACTGCACCATCAACGTTAAATTTAATGCAACCCTCAGCTGGAGCCTGCCAACGAAGCTGCTGCGGTGGAGGATGATGGTTGTCAAAAACATTGACTTGCTCCCCGCTACACAAGAGACTTGCGCGACCAGAGCTGTCACTTGAGATCCATCCCTAGTGAACGAATAAAACCTCAAAGTTTCTGGTCAAACAGTTGGATTCGATTGAAGACAACCTCATTTTTTAGACGCCAATTTGCCCATAGAGCATAGAAAAAAATGAGACTAATCCACTTCTCCAAAAAATATTAACACCTCTGATGTTGCACGTGAACGATACACATTTTTTAATGGATTTGCCTAATATCCACATACAATAATATTATTATTTTTCTGAATTTTTTTTTCTAATTCTTAAATTAATTAGAAAACACCACCAGATCTCGTGCTTGTGTCTTACCCAGGTTCATTCCCCTTCATTTTTTCTTCCTCATCTTCATAGATCTTCTTCATTTTTATGAAACAAGAACCGATTGGATTCATCACAAAGAGAACAACAAATAATTTACATCTGAACTGAACAGAAGGGAATTAAAATAAACCCCAAATTTTTACAAAATCAAAAAATGATCAAAATGGTGCTTTCGACAGATCTGTTGCTTGCTTGTGGCTTCCCCTTCATTTTTTCTTCATCATCTTCATATCTGGTGCTTTCAACAAAATATTTGCTTTGGGGTACAACTTGTAGTAGGGGTGGTGGTTCGGTGTTTACAATGAAGATGAAGAGGCTTGATGACTCCCAACCTGGAAGATGAAGATGGCGAGAACAACGAGAAGAAGATCCACCCTCCTCCTCTCCCAGGGTCGACGACGGCAACACAGTGGCAGTCACAAAGGTCCTGGTGGAACAATTGGAGGTTCTGGGTTCCTTTCCTTCTTCTCTTTTTCTGTGTGGTTATAATTTGGGGGAACATTGTTGCTGTCTAGGATTTATTGGAGCCATGATTCACATTCTTGTTGACATGTTCCTTTGATCTGGGTTCTATCTTATTCCTTGTAATTCTTTTTCTGCACTTTCTGGTGTATCTTTGAATCACTTCCGGAAAAAAAAATGATGAGTAGCTTTTTATCAACATAATTTATGTGTTTGATCTCTCAATCTCCTTGGTACGTGTTGAGGTTCAATGGTGAAGGGGATGATGAGTAAATAGTATTTTTTTTAACTGTAATTAATTTCTGAGTTTTGGTTATTTTTACTATAATTAATTTATTTTTAAAAAATTACTTGATGAACCTAGTATAGCAGGTAAGAAAGCCCTTGTGCAAGGTTACACACTTTTTTGTGTGCATATTAGGGGCTCCTTTTTTAATTCAATGTGATTGTTATATTAGGAATAGAGTCGGTATGCTACTATTAATAGCTAATGAGTAGAGTTTTATAAACAAATTAAATTTGGAAAGTAAATTATAATATACATATATATATATATATATATGATAATAATTTGTTTAGAGATAACTTAAAAAAACTATAGTAATATCATTAAGTTTTAAAATAAGTTTATAAAGCATTTAAAAATTTATAATTACAATAAAATATAATAATTAAAATAGTGAGATATGAGTTATTTTTAAAGATTTATATGTGAAGGATAAAATAATAATTATTTATCACACTTATTTTTATTACTATCATTTTTTTTTCATTTACCTTTTTTTCCTCTCAATCCAAACAACATAAGTATACGGTATCCCTATATTTTTCTTTTATATATATTATTTTTTATAATATACCTTTCAGTCGTTTTCACCAATACATCGAAACAAAGCATAAAGGTGGAATACATAATAAAACTTTAAAAATTTGTTAAGCGGTAAAATTAGTGGACAACTTCTTCTCCAATAAATAAATCAATTTTTAACTTAAATAATAGTATTTTCGACAAAGAAGGAGGGGAGACCCCCAAAAGAAAACTATCCACATTGAACTTCACAAAGTTCTTGTGACTTGTGAGGTCTCAGCCACCCCTCCGCTAATAATAGAATTCAGGTCAAGATAGGCAGGAAAAATCATGCACCAGGAGCCTAGCTTGGTAAATAATGTTGTGCCAATCCAATGCCGTGTGTTGGAAGATGAAGTCATTCATCATCTTCAAAATCTAAGCTAGAATTTCTACAAAGAACTGAGGCCACCTTGCATCATCATTCAATCAAGTCACGGAAATTCGAGAGAAGAACTCATGAAGCAGGTCTTGCGCAATAAGGGAAATCCATACTGGCTTTATAAAACAGCAGTCAATGAGAATAAAACAGCAATCTTGCTCAATAAGTTGCTATCACAACTTTTTCACTTCATACATAATGCTCAGTTTATGCTTGTCCATTACAGCTACCAAACTCTTGTCCACATGGTTATAAAGCTCCCCTATCCTATTGAAAAACATAGAGATCTTATATAAATTGAAAGACAATGTCAAAGAATTTGTAGGATGAAACACATATACTCTCAACTCAAGCCCACAATCAAGTGACCAACCTATCACTTCATGTTTAAACCATTAATTTGTTCTGAAACAAAAGTTTTCACATGTTACGGTCACGTTAAAGGATCTATTCACATGCAAGAATCGCACAAACTTGAGAAAGGAACCCATAAACTCCAACAATAATAATAATATTTCAAAGACACTAAAATTTCACCCACATCCTTTAAATTTTTTTATTTCACTCACATCAGGAGTGTGAGACAAGAAGAGAAGAAAAATAAATGAGTGATATGATATGTGATATAATAGAAAATGTAGAGAAATACAAAGAAAAAGAAAAAGTGAGGAAAAATGAGATGAATGAGAAAATTGGTATGGGACAAAAGGGTAAAATGCATAGCAAAACTCTGTTACTTGATGAATCTAGGGACAACTTGTTCGAGGGGAACAACCATACTCAAAAAGCACAAAATAATCAAAATTTTCCTCAATAATCATACTATAGTTTAGATTATAGAATTATATAAATTATCTATCCGTTCCATGGCTTCACAATATAAGATTGTTACATTCTATTGTTCCTACACTATAGAGCTTCAGATAGTAGAAGAACTCGTGCATGTCCCAACTTTAATTTTGAAATATGAAATCTTCTGTTCCCTTTCGCTTTAAACTAATGAATTTCTAAGATTCACGAATTACATGAAGGCCTGAGAAATCTATAAGAAACTATATCATCTGCCAAACTCGTAAAAAGAATTTAGCAAAAAATAAAACAATTGCTAATACCCTAGTCACAGATCTGCCAGTTATAAACCCCATATATGAGAATCAATTAATCAATCTCAAAAAGGACATAACCACAGATCAAATGCTTGAATGAAACATTGTTTTATTTTGAGATTGAAGAAGTCACGTGCATGTTTGGTATGAATGTCTACTTATGGTAATAGTAAAGGTATTTACACAATTGCAATGCTAAAGAAATGAAATTGAAACAGATTGCTTTCATCTAGGTTTCCCTCCATTGCAGTGATGGATGCCATTGCTGGAAGCATTTTGGTACTTCACATTCAGACATTTTAAGCCCCATATCCGAATCGTTCGGTCATCACTGGCTGAGGCTAACATATGGGGGTTAGCTGGATTCCAGCTCACACAGTTAACAGCTCCAGAATGACCAGGCAATGTCTCTACTAGATCCCCTGAACTTCTATGCCATATGTAAACCTACAAAGACGAAGGAACAAAATTTACTAGAAATGACGAAGAAAAAGGAAAATCAATCTAACTCCAACGAAGACAACCAAAACCAAAAATAAAAATGATGTATTTGTAGTTGTAGACTACAAATTTAAGACTAATACCTGTGAATCCTCACTTCCACTAGCAATAAAAGATTGCTTGAGTCCACCAAAACAAGATCTAATAACAAACCGGGAGCGTTTATGACTTCTGTACTTGCCAACAAGCTTAGGACCATCTTCTATATTCCAAAGATGTATTTCTTGGTTCAAAAGATTAACCAACACGAATCTGCTATCCTTTGACAAAGAGAAGGAAGTTATTATCTGATCCTCAACAATAAATTTCTCATCCTCCGTTTCTTTGTTGAAGATTAGTATTGCATCATCTTTAAAAATACTGAGCATATGTTCCCCGTCACCCATTATTTCCAAGTCGGAAATCTTAAGGGTTTTTTGTCCTTTCCAAGACACTACTTCTTTCCCATCTAAGTCCCACATGCAAATGCTCTTATCACCGAGGCCAGATAGTATATGTCTCCCACTCGGGAACCATGCACAGGAGACCAGGCCAGGACCGGTTTTTTCATAAACTTGCAAGCACTTACCTGTAGAAACATCCCAACGCCTAACGGCCTCCTCCACTCCACATGTGAGGATCTCTTGGTCATTGGGACTCCATGAAACAGAAGAAACAGCTTTCTGGTGACCACATAATCTATGCTTGATAGACAGTCCACCATTCATATCGACCTGTTTTAAGAAAATTCAAAAAACAAAAATGTTAAACCTAATATCATAGCATTGAAGTGGCATTTTATGTTGTATACATTGGCAAATATTTACAGGACCCGGATACATCAGACATACATGAAAGGATATGAAAGGATAAAATATGTTGCTATGTAATGATTGATTAAGATGAGATCAGATTTTATTGTTTATACATTGTCGTTTACTAGGAAACCTCATCTATAAATATTGTATTTCTGAATCAATCAATTATCAATCAACCATTAAGAATATATTAGTTTCAAAAATGACATATTTGATATTTCTGAAAATAAAGGACATGAGAAAGGTAAGATGCATTACATAATAAAACATAAGTTAGTATATTACAATCCTAAAAAAATACCCCCCAAATGAAAAACCAAAATCCTTGACACAAGGTACACAGGGGAGCTAAATTCACACAGATGTGACCCATCTCTCTTATTGTATGATCTCTTACACACTCACTCATTTCAGTACTGAAAATCTCAGAATCAGTTCTCACTTTTATTCCCTAAGTGTCATTTTTTCTTCAAAACAACTTTCTTTCCCCTGGGAGAATGGGATACCCACTCCTCATATGAATAAAAAGCAAGCAAACATGGACATTTCTTTCATGACAATCAATAATGCCCAGAAATATTTTTCTTTCAAAGCTTGTAGAGAGCATGAGAATGTTATATCCATGCTCTGAACAAGAAAGTGAAACCATGAAAATGGCTATCCACTGATGAACTCAGGAAGGAAAATATCCTTGAAGATCCGGGCATTCCATTCAACAAGAATGGCAAAATCCCATAGACAGCACATTACCATAATACTCGCTCCGTTCCAAAATATAAGTTGTTTAAGGATATGCACGAGAATTAAGAACTCATCATTTGTTAAATATTTTGACTGAAATACCCCTATTTAAAGTTGGGCTATATTAAGGACAGAGAGAAAGACGAACACTGGTTAAGTGCATAGTGAGAGTTGTGATTGGTGAAAATTGAAGGTGGTAGGTGAGAGATATAACATTAAATGAGGGTATGAATGGAAGAAAGTGAGAAAAAATGCTGAGTTTGCAAAACAACATATACTTTAGAACATAGTACAAATGCTAAAACAACGTATATTTTGGAACGGAGGGAGTAATTATTTTTTCTTCTACCACATCCAATGAACAAGGACATACCCAGTGATCACTGTTTATCCATAAAACATCCCATGTTTGCCCTTTTTATCTGTTTCCTCTGAGATAGAAATTAACAATTAAGTGTTTGGCCAATCTTCTCCATGCTCTGGCTTTCAGTACAACAGTACAATACACTCAACTTAACAACCAGAACTCACATCTTCTTTGAGATGGTTACCACCCTTGAACACATGGAGTAAGGGTTATCTTCATTCTTCAATTACTATTTTTCAATAAAACATGACCTAAGAATAGGGTAAGATAGAATTGGACATTGTTGGACTAGGGATTATGCTTACAGATACAAATACCTTTTGCAATCATAAACGGCACAGCATAAGTGTCATGAACAAAAAACAAATTAGTCCCTATATTGAGGGTCTGATGCTAGAAATAGAACAGACGCATTATTTCATCATCAGATATTACCTCCCAAATGATTGCAGTTCGATCATTTGATGCTGAAGCTAAATATTTCCCGTTATGTGAAAATTGTACAAACCATACTTCATCATCATGTGCTTCTAATATCTGTAAGAATATTTGTAGGCCAGGAACATGGCATTAGAACATAGATACCATTCATGTTATAGAAAGTAAATGCAGGATGATCATGAGCCAAACTATGATGGAGATATCGGAAGAATAAAAACAGTTACACAGGACTTTCATTGATTTGGAAAATAATAAAAAAGATAAAAAGTTATTTTCATTGTCTCTTGCACAAATCTTTAAAAAGAGGAAATAAAGTAGAAACAAGATATAGTATCGTGAAATTAAATGTGAAATAGAAAACCTTTTCTCAAAGCACAGACCCTACTAAGGGGGGTGTTTGTTTCAAGTAATGAAAATACATTCCTGGGAATATATAGGCTGAGAATAAATATATTTCCATGTCTGTTACAAGGTAGGAAACTCTTATTCCTGGTATAATGATTCCCATGAAAAGAAAACCTCCACAACTCATTTCATTTGATTCCCATGAAAGAGGTTGAGAATCTTATATTCCCATGGGAATAAGAAAAATATCTCCTAATAATAAAAAACAAATATTCTACAATTAATACTAATTACAACATATCACAACAAAGAGTAAATCAAAAGAACAAATTTGGCAATATTCACTCAAATTGCATAAATTACGACCAATAATATTCGTATAATGGAAATTAGAAAAATCGTTACTTATTATAAAATAGTAGAGACAAGAGTAGACAACTAGAAGCTAAGCAACTAACCATGCATTAGATAGTTGAGGTGTCAGCAAACAATTGATCAGTGAGCTTTCATCCTATAGGAAAGCTAATGCAAAAAGGTGGTCTATCCAACATCAAGAAGCCATTCTAGGTCTTACCCTCTAAAGAAAATCTACTTAACAATCGACAGGTCCATTAATCCATAACATATCAAGGTAAGGTAGGTGTAGCCAAGGGAACCTCATCAATTAAAACCAGTCAGAAAGAACAGCTTTGCTTTTTCCCCTTCTTTCTCACTGAAGATTGGCAGAAGCTACTATTCAATGTAGTATTGGGATTTTATTGACATTTCATACAGTTATCCACACAAATACATGCTCATGCACACAAAAACGAACATAAATGCATACATCACTATACCTTTACAAATATGATGAGAAATGAATTAAGAATATAAGGGATCTTTGATTGAATGGGTTAGATATGAAAACCATTCAAGTCTTCACCAAACAGCTCAACCATTTTGGAGTGTTGTATCATGAATGGTATTAGAACCTCTGACCAAGTGGTCAATAGTTTAATTACTGCTTGCCCCATTCTTCTAAATAAGGGTAGCATACAATAAGGTGAGCTTGTTTTGTCATGCTTCAAAGCAAAAAGGACTTCATGCGAGGGAACATGTTAGATATAAAAAACAATTCATGAGCCAACAGCTAACAAGTCAAAAGATGACTTTGCCACAATCAACTAACAAATCGACAATAAAGATTTTACAGACAATTACAGTGAAGTTAAAGTATAAAGGTCAAATATAAAGATTCCCATATAAACCTCGCAACATCCATTAGACATATCATTTTCTAACCTGTAATGTCCTAGAAGGTATTTGAGTTTTTCCACAGTGATGATCTGAATATAATGACATCTCCTTATCCAATGAGTTGTGAAATGGGCAAGCCTCTCGTTGCAAGATAAGAGCTTGTTCAACTAGATGTTCCAACCTCTTTTCAGGTATCATTACTGTTGGGGGAATCAGTTTCTGTAATTCCTCTAGCAGTTTTGACCGAGACCTTACCCTTACGAAACCTTGCCTAGAAGAACCAGCTTGGCCACACGGAGATACCATGTAGGAAGAAAGTTCACGAATTCTAGTACTATCAATGCAAAGAGGTGCAATCTCAGTTCTCAATGTATTCAATGCATCTATGACCTTATCCCCATCAAGCAGCTCAAAAAACTTTTGCTCCAATATTAAAGATGAGGCTGCCCTGACAGCACTTTCATCTGTTAGACCAATTTTATTCAATGTGAGTACGCTTTCATCCCAATCGCCATTGAGTATCTGCTGCATAAACAAATTTACCACAGATGAATGCAAAGTTATGCCAGACTCCTCCTCTAGGTGTTCTCCACTCTTTTTGTAACCAAGAGAATACAATGCCTTCGCGATTATCCTAACAAATTCATCTCTTTTTATAACCCCTTTGGAACCAATAATGCCCTCGTCCCCTTCAGATGATAGGGGCCGAGCCATCAAGTCACTTGAAGAGCCACCAACAGGCTCCGCAGAAGATGAACCGTTAGAGAGACCAACTAATCCTTTAGAGGATAGTTTCATGCGTTTTAAGGCTGGTTCTTCATCCTCCACACCTCCCATGAAAAGTGCACCTCAGCCCATATATAGCAAATTTCCAGCAGTGAGCAAAAACAAAGTACCGCAATAAAATGCCTCTGAAAATTCCCAAGGAACAAATTTCTGCAGAGAAAAGCATCACAGAAACAGCAACAAGAAACAATCAAACACCATAAAACTCAATCCAAGAAGCAACGAAATCAAAATGGTAAAAGCAAATTCCTCAAATGGAACCGACTTCCAAATATTGAACAAACACAATCCAGAATAACACAAGACAAGCTGTATTTTGCGGCAAAGCACAACACCTCCACAGGGAATTTCATCCCTAAACATGAGAACAATGCTGAACCAAGAACACAGACACCAAAAGTGACAACCAACTCAGAAATTGGGAAACAGGAAAATCTACTTTCTCAGGAAAATAATCGGAACATCAAAAACCAAAAGAGGATGCGACACAACAATCGGAATCTGAAATCGCAGATCCAAGAACTCTAAACGTAGAAGTAGAAGAGGAAGAGGTGGCGATGATCCACCGACTTACCAGAAACGCAAGAGCAGCGATCTGAAGTACGCCGGAGTCTGATGAACGATCGCCGGTGAAGCACCGCCGATTCCACTTCTGCTCCTTTCTTCTTTCTTCTTGCGCTTCACACCGTTTTCTTTCTTCCTCCCTCCCTGCAGTTACCGAAGCAGAAGAAAAGGATGGGGCGGAGTGGATATGAGTTTATATAGAGAAAATTTTCATGAATTATTCCACTGCATTTCTCTCTTCATTTTTATTTTTCTTTTCTATTGTCTGTGCCTACATTTCTCCTTGGTTTGTTAATTATTTTGGTTGTGTGGTTTGGTATATTCTTAACTTTTTTTTTCACTTACATAAATTATATTGCATTTTTATTTAATTGTATTCAATTTGTTTAGCATGATACCTCGTTCTTTCCCGATAAGATTGAGGGTTCGATCCTCATTTACAAAAATGAAGCACATTTTATATTTAACCATTTATTACTTAGTGCGAATATCCGCACTTTAGTCTAAATAAAACAAAGATGTACTAATGACTAGAAAATAACCACGTAAACGAGTATAAAGAGAAAATTACTAAACAATACACTAATTAACCCTTAACCACATATGAATTATTGCGAATACACGTCAATTTTTCATTATAAACTGTTAGAGTAAAAAGAATGTCTTTCCATACTCGTAACCGGCCCGCCAAGCTAACTGACATATGAATTATTGCAAGCGCGCCTCAATTTTTTTAAAAGATTTGCAATAATGCAATACAAGATGGTAAGACATTATGATTATTTAAATTGAGGAATAATCAATCACATTAAGAGGGAACACACATGAAAATAAAACAAAGTAACTTGGGATTGGTTGGTTTGTTGATTTGAGCAAAAACAAAATGGTAAAATGAAAATAAAAGAGATTAAAATCATAGTAAGAGAGTTTCAACCCTCGAGAATTAATTGTTTTATTGCAGCAAACTTTCCTCAATCACAATGGATATCTAATTCAATTTATTTATTTATAGAACTTTCAAGTTGAATTCCAACCACAACCGTGAATTGGAAGGAGTTTAGCAACCCGTCATCTTGGGTACAATGTCTGAAAACATAAACTCCTATGACAAGAGCCCAAATTTACCTAAAGAGATAAGAATGATCAATGAGTGGCAAAAGATGTTAACATAATTTATCCTATTACTATTTATTTTTTATAAGTGACTTTTGATATGAGTCTTTATGCCTTCTCTTCTTAATGCAAGTTTCTAGACCATTAGAAGTAAATAATCGTTAGCCGCACTCACATTAAACTTCAATGACTAAGTTATCGTCTATAGAAGTTGTGCATTCATGTCAAATATCGCCTGTTTATATTCCATCCTCTTAATAGAGAAGTTAGGCTAAGTTGTCTTCACGAAAGTTGCAACCTTAGATGTTATCTACACATTTGTTCAAACCCTATTCAATTTGGACATATAGAACTCGAGATATGGTATTTGGAAAACACATTTTTCAATCTCAAATGATGGACTTCTACTCACTCACTCATCAGGATTGAGGTAAATATAACTTTTGACTCCAACACAAATGGTTTGGAGTTTTCTAGCCATATAAATTTTGGATGAGTAAAACACAAGTTACAACCTCGTGAAGCATTAAAGGTCATAAGAGTTTTTTTTGGTACAAGAGCAAAAGAAAGCAAAGCAAGCAAGAGAGAATAACTCGGCAACTAAGCCATGGGGAAACTAGTTCCTACAACATCTATAAAAAAGGAGAGGAACGACCGCAGCTGGAGGTTCCAAAACAAGAGCAAACTCCAAATTCTGCCACGCTCCAGCTTTAGCAAGGAGGCCAGCACAAGCATCACCCTCACGCAGAATGTGGACAACTCTTACACTTCAATGCATGTTAAGCAAATCTCTGATGTTAATGATCAACACCGCATAGACATGAAACCGGGACGACAGAGCAGCAACAAGCGACACAGCAAGTTGGGAGTCGGAGAAACAAACCACGCATATGTGACCAAGATCCCAAGCTACTCTTAGCCCATGAAAAATTGCATGCAGCTCTAGATAAATGATTTCACCACCATCATCCCTCCCAAATTAAATACTTTTTACATGCTGAAAATATGAAATTAAGTACGTTTTACATTAAGGTCCAATTGAGTGTGATAATGCAAAACCTAGTCTAGTCACTCAGATTAAGCATAAATGCATCCAAAACATTGCTTAGTATGAAATAAATAAAGTGTATTAATTATTTATTGTTCACTGAGTAACCACTATATATTTTCCACTACATTCTCAAACTTGCAACATGTAATGAAATAAATGAAGTGGTGAAGTGATATGTCAAACAATCACTCAATGAATGCTCGAAGTTCTTTATCTCTTGTTTAGGAATGTAAGATTCCATTCCATTTTATATGCACCGATGCTTAGTGATGGCCTCTGAGTAGTTGGATTTGAACATTAGGGAATTAAAATGCTTAGCATGTGTTGGTTCAGAGCTTTATAATAACTTCCATGAAGAAATCAGAGTTAACTTCTAGGGTTACCCTGCTTTGGATTATATGCTGACACGCTACTAATCATAAAGGAAAAAAAAGGGGGGGACAAGGGAGGTGGGCATGGCATTAAAAGCCACAAAAAATTAAGAACCCAAGTGTTTTTACTCCAGCCAAATACCTCACATAATGAGAACTTAGGACAAAATGTGACAGGTACAAGTACAACTCAAGACATGCACACACCTTAAAGATGATTTACATAACCCACTAAGTTCTTAGGCAACACTGAATGAACTTGCTGTGCTCTCCACAAATTTTCTTGCTCCCTTAAACCACCTCTTGTCCCCAGCTTGAGCTTTGCAAATGTATAGTTTTCCATCTTTCACAGTTGCTGTAATTAGCTGGTGCTTGCCACCTTCATCTCCATCAGCAGTCCTTGTCAACACAGACAAGTTGTAGTACTGTTTACCACCAACCACTGGTGCTGAGCTCTCTAAGATGTTTGCTGTAGCTACAGCATTGGTATCAAAACCACCCTGAGAAATCAAAGTTCATAAACAGTTAGGATATATAGGGTGCATTATGGATTGTCAAACCAAAAAATTATAGAATCAGTCCAAACTGAAACTTTGGGTTAAAATTTTGGATAATGAATGCTCATTCATATGAAAAGCAAATTCATAAGTTTTTCACATCTCTTCCACTTTTTTCTTTTTTCTTCACTGTGATTTCTGTTTCTCTCTCTCTCTCTCTCTCTCTCTCTCTCTCTCTCTCTCTTCGGAGGCAGTCATGCTATTTGTCATGTTTTTAATAGCACAAGTCTAAAATTATTAGTATCATTCATTTTCTGTTTCCAGCCAAATGTTCTAATAAACAAAAACATCAAGGGGTTAGCTGAATTTTTAATCAATTACCTCAGAATCAGTTTGGCCAAAGAAGGCTTGTTTCCCAAGCAAATAATCCACCTGCAAAAAGAGAAAATCAAACTTGAATTTCAGCCAGCAACTGTTGTCATTGTCTTTAACTTTCATAGATATTGTTCATTTGAATTGTGGAAGTTTCAGTAAACAATTAGCCTTCCTGATTAAGGGTGCATTTGAGTAAATAGCTTAATCAAGAACTTCAGGTAAAAAGCGCTTATTTAAAAGCTAATTTGATAAACTTAATGATATAAGCTCAAAATATGTTATAGGTAGTATAACCGCTTATTCACAAGCTAATGTGAGCAGCTTACGAAAATAAACTCAAGAGTTTTTAGGTAGGTCATAAGCTATTTACGTAAGGTCTACCAAACACTTAATAAATGCTTATGCTATAAGCTAAACTCAAATAAGCTCTTCAAAACAGGATTAAGTAGAAAATAAGCAAAAGTTTAGGAAAGGGTTTACCTGAGATAGGAACTCTTCAGGTGAGCCATAGTCAGTGATGGACTTCTTATCAGTTGCAGTGACCATGACAGAAACATTGCTTGTTGCATCGAAATTATCCTCATATCTAAGAACCTGGCCTGGGAACTCAACCTCTTTGCTTGGGTTCCACTTTGCGGGAATAGATAGTTTGAATCCATCACCATTGTATGGCAGGAAGTCTGTGTTCGACTTTGGCTTTCCGAACACGTTTGCTGCAAGCAAAATAATCAAGCTTAAAACTTCTCTCATTTCTAAACTGCTTTAAAAGTTAAAACTCTTGAGAGGTATAAACTTTCTAGGTAATTGACAATCAACAAGATATCAAACTCTATGACATCCCAAGAGAACTCTTCTAATCCTCACCAACTTCACTCTCTCAATTGCAATTTCTAATCAATGAGTAAGCAAACGCTTCAAGGCCAATAAAAAGCGACCCTTGACACATCATCTGGACCTATGCAAACTTCTTGATTTGGTTCTATAACCACTCAATCTTCTTCATCTTAAACTCTACCAAGCAAGGAATTCAAAGGGAAAATTTCCTATACACTTCCCTTACTAAAACCAGTATACCAATTAAAAGCAAAACAACTTCTGCCATTTAGTTTCTCCAAGAACTTTCATGGCACCAAAAGATGTATGATTTCCTAAAGAATTCAAAGGGAAATGCATGGAAACATAGTATATCAATTAAAAGCATGCATATATTAGTCATGCAAAGAGGGGGTGTAAAAAAATTGCAATATATACCAGCTTCCCCATAAGCTGCATCAGCTGGTGAGACCTTTGAGCCTACAGCAGCAGCACCTATGAGCAATGTGAGAGCTAATCTGCGAGAGACAGGGCTGACATCATCAACATCCTGCTGCTTCTGTGCCCTGCAAACAATCTGGTTTGGCTTGGTGGTGACAACTAGGCGCTGGGATGAGTTTCTGGTTGGAGTTGTGAGAGCATGGTGGTGCAAGAAACATTGGGTAGAGGCCATTTCTGCTTGCAGGGATCAGAGTTTGCTTCCTGGACTCCACACTATAGTAGTAATGAAAATGCGGAGTGTGGAGTTTGAATTGGCTTTAGATGTGTGATGTGTATGATGTGGCAATGAAAATGTGGCTGGCTATGGATATTGGATTTGGAATTGGATGATTGGTTACATTTGGTTGGATTTCTGATTTTGGATAATGTACCTGGGGCTCTGATTGGTCCTATGTGGCACCATGCATTCTCATTTTCCTCTTGCCAATTTGCTGTTTGCACCTCAAATTCAGCCCACACCGATAGAAATACAAGCAGAAGAAGATAGACAATTGAAAAATTATACCAATTACACCGACCTCTCTCGATGGTAAAAAAAAAAATACAATAAAGATTAACTTCACTTATTTCGATAATGTTGGAGACTAATAAATTATGTAATTTTTTAGAGAGATTAAATTCAATTTACTTCTATTTAATCCTGAAAAATTTGATTCGAAAAAAGTTAAAACAGAAAAAGACTTAAATAAAACTTAAATACATTTTTGTCCTGGTGATTTGTTTCCTTTATTTTTAACTAATAAAGTTTCACATTTCATTCAAAATGGAAATGGAGTGGAGAAACTAGTGAATTAGGAAAAAAAGAGAGAAAATGTAAAATATGTTATTAATGGAACTTTGATACGTACACACTTTAATTTTCGTAGACTTTAATTTCACTTATTTTATTTATATTTAAACATTTAATATAATATGAGCAAATTATCGTATTTTATGAAGACATGGGCTGTGCCTGATGCTGGTCTACTAGAGATGGGCCAAACCATAAAGGCCCAAGTCAGAATACCTTGGTAGCTGAATGAATTCATTTATGCCATCCAAGTTGTACTCAAAATCAAAATTATCATAGCGTGTCAAACACATCTTGATGTGTTAATTAAGAAGATATTCTAGATGGTTGCCACTTACCAACATTGACCAGAAAGTTCTAATTAATAAACTGGAAAGAAAAATCCTACGTACTATCAAGACAAATTATGCATATATATATATATGTGTAAGGTTCATGATACTGTTACATTGACCAAAATTCAAAGTTGAAACGCTATAAGTAGGATCCAAAATTAAAATGAAAATTGAACCCATAAAAGAAGCAACCCATGGTTTGGTTTGGCTGGTAGTTGACTAGTTGCCAGTTGGTCACTCATTGACATTGTTGTTGTTCTGCTCTTGCATGCGGTTTATTGAATAAAATTGTTATTTCATACCAACCCCCGTCACTTCGTTTTCCCTCTCCGCTTCAACAATCACCGTTTTGTTTCAATCTCCCTCTGCCTCTGCTCATTCTGGTTAGTCATTTTCATTTGATTTTGCTGCCAAGTTTCGTTCTTCTTATGTGTGTGTATCTTGCCTCAAGCAATAACTTTGTCAGTTGCCTATTTTATTAACCTATTTTATTAGTAATATCATCAACCCCTCTTTTCAATGGTTGTGCAACATTTATGAAGGGCTTTGATCACCTTTTGATGATGAATTAACTGGAGAATGTGAATGATATTTGATTATCATGCTAGGCTATTAAGGGTGTGTTTGCGAGTTGAGTACTGGAGAGTAGGGAAGGGAAGGGAAGAGGGAGGCTTATGGGAAGCCTTCCCCTTGTTTGTGAGAGTTTTTTGGAGTTCTCCCAAATTGGGGGCTTTATAGGAATTTGGAACTTGCAAGGAAGGGAAATACTGACTTACCCCCCTTCCCCTCACTTGCCCAGTTGCCCTCCCTTAAAAACTCACAAACACACCCTAAGAAACCCAATCATCTTCTAGAGACACTATGAAGTTACTAGCAGCAATTATTAACTGAGCCTAACACTCATTAAAATGACTTAATACCATCAATGCAGTAAACTTGATGAATTTGAAATGCAGAAAGATTAAATTGAGTAAGAGTAGCCTTTTCTGATCAGCAAGAATTTTTGGGTGTTGTTGGGTTGGGGTGTAAGAGTAGCCTTAGTTTATGACTTTATATTTTGAAGTTAGCAATATGATCACCTCTTTTGTTATGTCTCAGAAAAAAAATGGGATCTCATACATTCACTTCATGTGCTGGTTTTCTAATTATTAATTAAAATGCACTAATATTGGTCTTAGAATTCGGGGTCGGGCCTAGCTCTACTCCTATATAAGGACTATTTTAACCGTATCTCTAGTCAATGTGAGACCTTAACAATTGGGTATTATATTTTGTAACAATCTTGAATGATGTTGTTTTTTGTTCTTATTAGCACAGGAGCAATGTCTGAGAAAATTACAGCTGAGAACCTTCTTAACAGCCTTGTGGATACATTTGCTGAGAAGGGAAAAGTTGAATCATTTTTTGAGGAAGAGAATTCAAACTCAGCAAGCTCCCAGATCAATAGATTGTTTCGACGCCAGAAAACCATCCACCATCTTTTAGGAGGTGGAAAATGTATGGTATTTATAGTCAATTTATTGTAAAATGTAAACTCTTAGCATCAATTAAACCATTTGAGTCACACTTCTTCTTTTTTGTGCCTTTGAATTTCATAGCTGCTGATATCTTGTTATGGAGGAACAAGAAGATTTCTTCTAGTGTTTTAACTGGCGCAACAACAGCATGGGTGCTTTTTGAATGGCTTAATTATCATTTTTTTACTCTTTTAAGCTTTGCTTTGGTTCTTGGTATGCTTGCACAGTTTCTATGGTCAAATGCTTCAGGCCTTTTTAACAGGTTCCTCTCTCTTTTTTCCCCCTCAATTTTATGTGGATATGTTACTCAACTTTCAACTTCATTTAAATAGATATAGGAGGTTCAAGAACCTTACATCTCTGTTTTTTTTTCCTTAGTTTTATTAATATGTTACAACTTTACAGCTTTAACTAAGTATGAGATCTGTTCTTTATGTTGACAGCACGCCATCACGAGTACCCCGTTTTATTCTCCCCGAAGAACTCTTTGTGAATATTGCGCATGTAGTTGGCGATGAGGTTAACCATGGTTTGAGGTTTCTTCAAGATGTTGCTTGTGAAGGAAACTTGAAGCAATTTCTTATTGTATGTTGGTACTTATGTTCATTTGCTTTGGCATTGCCATTGATCATCCAGAGTCTAGCTTAAAACATGCTGTTTTCCTCAGTGCTTGTTTTTCATTCAGTTTGACTGTTTGTCATGGAAAATGCTTGTTTGACCTTTTCTTAGTGTGGTATCTCTATATTCACTCAATACTTAAGGGCTGCATCATGACTCAATCATAACATCATATTTCATAGATACTCACCATATTTTGTCAGGATCATCCATGCTATATCAGCAAGATATAAGATACTTAATTGATTTATTCACTTGAGACTTTCACTTTTAGTTTTGGCCTATTTTTGAGGCATACAATATATAGGCTTAGTATATAAAAATGGAGCATTGTAATTTTCAGAATGGTTAGCAACAAACTCTTTCACATTCTTTCAAGACTATTATTATGCGAAATCTCATGCTAGTAGGACACACATGGAACTTTGTGGAATTATAAACATGATGTTGAAGAAAAAATGTCAAAAAGTGTGTTGCTAGCATTACTCATTTGTATGTATTCAATTTTAAAAAACTCCTTAACTGATGCCATTTAAAAAGTTGCTTGAACTTGTGGTGGGTAGTTTGAAGTAAATTAAACCTAAGGCAACAGGAGCTTGTAAATGTCATTTCTGCTAAGCTGTTTACAAATTACATGTTATATGGCCATGCCACATTATTGTCATCAGAGCAATGAACATTATGGTGCAAAGAGACTTGAGAGTCATGGATGGGAAAAAAACTGAACATCACACAGCGAATGTACACATGAGAAAAATATAGGAAGTTTGATGGGTCTATTAAGAACTTGTTGTAACTGAGTTGGTGTCTTGTATGAATGGTAAAGTATTTTGAAAGCACCATCATAATGGGGCACCCTCAACTGTTTCATTTGTAACTTGTTTTAACTAGTTTATGTACCTTAAATGATATTTATTTCTACAAGTAGCAAAGAAACTTACATGTATTTTATCATGGAATTTGTGATCAATGGTTAAAACATCCACAGGCTGTAGGAAGTTTGTGGGCTGGTGCAGTGATTGGGAGCTGGTGCAATTTTTTGACTGTCATCTATATTGGTGAGAGGCTTGCTTTCTTTACATAATTTGATTGATCTTCTACCCTTTTAATTAACATGTTGACCCTAATATTTGATTATACTATTAACATTGGTGCCTTGTAATTAACCTAACAGTCAGGACAAAGATACACCTGGTTAAATTAACTTTGTGATAAAATGCCATTGGAAGAAATGAATCTTATTTATAGACAAATATTGCTAAATATATTCATGTATATAGTTTTGTGGAACTATTTCTTTCAACCATTCACATGGATGACACCTTTTAGAATTTCAACAATGATGTTTTTTTTTTCTCTTCTTCTAGTTGATTATTCATGCTATACTTGATTGCTGAAACAAATATATATTTTGTCCCAAGGTTTTGTTGCTGCATATACACTCCCAGTTCTCTATGAAAGATATGAGGATGAAGTTGACAATTTCTTCTACAAGGTCCTTGAACAGATACAAAATCAATATCAAAAGTTGGATGCTAGTGTGCTCAACAAAATACCCAAGGGGAAGGTGAAAGGACGTAAGCATGATTAGGTTTATTCTTATGTAAACAATTTTGACATTCAATGTCCATCTCTCACTCATGATGGCAATTGAGGAGGGCTAAAGGTAATAAATAGGGGGCAGAAAAATATTTTCGACATATGAATGATATTGACATGAATAAAATTGCTTTTGTACATAGTTGTTGTTTATGTTGTTCCTTGATCGGTGGTGGGGCTCAAAGTTAGACAACAAACACTGTGGCACATGTAAGAGGATTTACAAAGACAATCTGCCACGCCCACACCAAATCAATTTTAAAGAAACTCGTTTTAGTAGGCTATATATATACACGAGAATTGAATATAAGAGAAAGAGAAATTAATCAAAACATGTATATAAATCATTTTAAGATGGCTTTTTTGCGATCGCTTGGTTGTCGGTAATTAAGCATTACCAACTTGTGGCCGTTGGTAATAAGCATTTTCTTGTAGCGATAAATGACGCTGTGTTGGTCAGTGAAATTATCATCAACCGTGAACAACCGCTAATTGACAATAAGAGAACACTAAGTTGGCCGGTGGTTTTAGCGTTTGTCGTGGCCAACGCTAATAGCAGGTAAGTCGACGCTCTCATTAAGTGGAGTTTGTTTTTTATTTGAAACTTTACATCGGTTTAATTAGCCTACACTGGAGAGCGAAAAATAAAGTCGGCGTCTGGACCGGTACCAATTTTTAACTCTAAGGCAACTCTTTCTTGTAGTGACACCTCACTCAAACATGTACTTAAATTAAGAAATTTATTAGAGTGTTAAGGATTAGAACTCCTGAGTTTTTATAGCATCTTTGAATGAACTTCTTCTTTATCAGAATCAACTATGAAACATATAATTTTTTTTTATATTGTGAAATATAGAAGCTACTTAAAATTGATTCTGATTTTAATTAGAACCAAAAGAGTTTCCTAAAATAGTAAATATGGTTTTTTAAACTTCACATTTTCATGGTTAAATATTTCACTTTACATTTCAAATTGCTTATTTTATAGACATCACATATTGTGTGATAAATTTCATTTAGAGTTATTTAAAAATTATTATATACTTGTATTGAATTTAATGTAGTTGCGTTATCACTTTATGACTTTTAAATTTATTGTATAAAATTATGTATTTTACATATTTAATTTAGTTTTAATAACGGTTCACCATTAGGAAACATCTCCCACTTTCGAAGAACCCTTGCTTTGATGTTCCATGACTCTCTTCTAGGGCATAAGCTGCGAATGGAATTTAGAGGCAGAGATATTAGCGAATTTGGTGAAATTTAAGAGAGGGGGAAAGTGAGAACAACTTGAATCAAAGATCCAAATGGAAAATGGAAAACCCAATGATGGGTATATATATACAATTAGAAACAATGCTAGTCACCCCTATACCTCTATCAGATGTAGGTTTCATATCTACAATTACAATTGCTATTGGAAATCCATTCAAAATCAGAAAAGGGTTGTGATAACCAAGGGAGATGATTAGATAGGTACATGAACAATTCATTGGTGAAAATAGGTATCGATACCTGATTGGTTGAATGGGCTCCGGTGACGGCGGCTAATGTGAGGAAAAATCGCCAGTGAAAATACCATTATCGTGAACTGTCGAGATGAACGAAAATTGTTATTTGTGGCTAAACCTAGCACAAATTAGGGGAGATGAATCGAATTGGGAAACAGGGAAGATTCATGAGGTGAATGATGATGTATCGAAAAAGTGGAGAGGATGCATGTGAATTCATCTCGATGGGTACAGCAGATTGAGATGGGAACTCAGAAGCTATAGCTCGATGGTATAGGAGAAGAAGGGAATGATGACAACAACAGAAAAGTGGTATTCAACGGTGAAGATTAAGTGAACCATTGAATAAGACAAAAACAAACCATTAATAGGTTAGCAATTAGAGTCGTTGGATGAAGAGGAGATGAGGAATGAATGGCTCAGATCTAATGTCTTCTATGAACAGTGTTTCATCAGGAAGATGTAGTAGATATCTTGTTTATGAGTTAACATTTTTACATATTTATAAATTAATAAGATTTGTCCGAATAAAGAAAGCAATAGGGGAACTCATCAGCATTACAACGTATTTTTTCCTAATTAATGAAATTTGGAAAATTCATTATCATGGTACACACGATCGCTAACCAGATGACAAATGACCTTTTAAAATCCCAAATTCCAAAGCCAAGTTAGCCCTTTAAGAATGGTCAACAAAACATGTGAGGCAAACACGTTGATGAATTTTTTTTTTGGTTACAAGTGGAAAATGAAAAGCAAACTAGCTACTCAACGCGTCAAGATACATAGACGCATAAACAAAGGACGGAGGCTGCTTCCAAACCCGCCGAAAGGTCCCATCGCGCGCCGCTTGCCTTGCAAGACAATCAACAGTGTTATTATCTTCCCTTGCAACATGGACAACAGTTACGTTCCACTCCCAAGTAAGCATATCCTTCACCTTGGCGATTTCCTCCCTATTCCAAAAGGTGTTAATATTGCTACGAGTCTGTAACACCCGCACCACTTCCTCGTAATCACACGCACAAACGACATCACGAACACCCAGCTCCCAAACATGGGCCAAGCCCAACTCCACCGCCCAAATCTCCGCGAGGAATGCGTTCCCGCGGGGAGAGCTTGCCGACACTGCAGAGCGCCAACCACGATTAGAGTCAATTAGCACCGCAGCCCCCATAGTTGCACATTCTCGAATCCAACTCCCATCAACCAGCAGCTAAAAAGGCGCCATACGAACAAATGACACCGAAGGAGAAAGAGGCTTTGAACAGAGGTATGTTCGCCAAGCAGTGACATCCGATAAAACCCGCCGCAGAACCTGGTTCAGCTCTCATTTGTTCTCTCCCAAACACTGTTCATTCCTCCACGTTGATGATTTAACAACACTCAATTATCAATTTCCATAACATAATATGATTAATGGTTTATCTATTTGTCCGGGACTAAAATGAAATGTGAGTTTATTTCAAAAGCATTTGTTAGAATAAAGTAAACCAACATTTCAATTAGTAGTACTATTTACCCACGTTGTTTTTTTTTCAAAACCCACATTAGTAGTACTTTATATTAGTACAATTTTCAAAATACCATTCGGCCATCCCACGATGGTTTGTCAACCGCCGCAAAAAGAAAGTTGCGGTGGTTGTACTCAAAACCGCAACAAAATGCTATTTTTCTTGTAGTGATCTGCGTATTTATCAATTTGGGTTGCGTTAGTATGGTCCTTGTAGATTTATAGAAACAATATATTGTTTAAAAATGAAACTGAGGATGTTGGAAATTTGTTAGAATACTCTTGATATGAGTTGTCTAAGGAACTTGTAAAATGTCTATTTTTGTGTGTAATTTCTTAATTAATGTAGATGGATTGAGGTGCCCCTTTATCTCTATCAATATATTTTTCTTTACTGATAAAGAAAAACATCATAACTTCCTAAATTAAATACTCCCTTAAGAAAGTTAGTTTATCTAGTTTTTTATATTAAATTTGTTTCAAAGTGTTGTTGAATTTCTAAAATTGCCTTTTAACATAGTAAATGTATTTCCATATTCCTAATTATTTTTATTTATTTATTTTTAAATAAACCAACACAATTTATTGTAAAGAACAAAGTGGGGAATCATTGAGAATTAACGTGATACAATATGAGTTGATAGGTTAGATAATTGATTGCCTCAATAGATGAAAATGCATAGTTCACATTTTTTAATAAGCATAGTTGATGTACCTAGTCTTTGGAAAATGGAAAAAAGAAATATCATAATTACTGTGATGCAATTATTATCCAGAATTCAATAGAGGTAGAATAGTAAAAAAATAATTAATTTGACACAAAATTTCCTCTAGTCTTTATAAAAAGGAACGGGCAACACTCATAACTCGCCTCTTATAAAAAGGTACCGAGGGAATAGTGTATGAAAGAGATAATATCTACAAAGGAATATATATGTATCGCCGAGTGTCGCTTTAGAAATTAGAGCATGTACCCTTTAACCTTTCTTTCTAGCCAAAGCCACATTTGACCTAAACATGTCTCTTACAGAATTTTTCCTATATTCGCCACGTTCATCTTTTTTGGTAGTATCTCGAAGTTAATTTTGTGCATGCGACCACAACACTCATGCGTGTGTAAGAACGTGCTGAATGCTCTCTGCAACAAGCAGCCATGAGCCTTGCTCAAGCTTGGAACCTCACTCCACTTGGAAAAACGTACGATCCAATGAATGCATGCCCTCTTTGCAAACATGTATAGAGAATTCTCGATATAGCAAGAAAACAAAAATAAAAGTTCCTCGTTGTCACTAAAGAGACTGCATAAAATAAAACTCAATATAACAAACTATGGAATCTTACAAGAAACCGTGAGTAAAATACAACACCACCAATTTTAGGTGTATTAGTTTTAACTCTACCTAAACAATTAACTTATAAATACCCTTCATAACATAGCTCAATTCATATGTTTGTAAGCTATAAATACTGTACAGAAACACTAAAGAAACGCAATAGTTATAAATTTCAGCGGCTAGTCTTTCTAACTAATAATTGCTAAATTTAGTAATCAAAATGTATTTAATGTATATACATATATATCATTGTAAAACACATGCATTTAATAATTGTTTGCGATGTTAGAAAATAATTTTTTAATCTAGTTAAAATAGAAAAATAATGCAACCATTGCTAATCACGTGATATCACATAAAATGTGATTGAATATCAATGTAAAATATTACACTAACAATGAATAAAAATTAAATTATTTTTTAGTTTGTAGATGATTATATCTAATTCACATATTAAAAAGTGCAACGTATACTATATATATAGTTGTACACATATTAATAGTCTTACACCATTTAATAATTCCTTATCAAACAATTGCATTTTGAAATACACCGTTTGATTGAAAGTAATTGCTACGTAGATTATGTTTATAAAATATTACACCAATCGAAAATCGTATATCATTAAGATAAATCAAGAGTAACGTCATATAGCTAGACATTTTAATATATATTAAAATCTAAATATCATCGTATACTTTTGATTGATTCTGTCCGAGCACTCATGCAAGAATCTTTTTCCATTGAAGTCAATTACAGAAAAAAGTCGTAAATTCACCGAATAAAGATTTTTATGAACATAATTAAAAAAAAAACTAATTTGTGGGGTATAAATGACGAGGGTTGGAGACTGATGACTTACCTCAACTAAAACAGCTTACAACAATAAGTGTAGTTGCTTGTCAGAGAAAAACACAATAACAATGGTGGTTGTTGGTTGCATGAAATCTGATCTGCCTTTGTTTCTCAAGGGCCATGACTGGGTAGCAACTAAACTCCCCATCCAAACTGATGAAGGTGATGATGACGATGATGGTGACAATGGCATCGATGTAGCACCAGCAGCATAGAGGGTTAATCAGCATGAGCTATATATTGCAAGGAATTCATGAAGATGCATGCATATGCATGTGGGTAATTATCTTTGCACGCATGCTGTGTAGTAGTAGTAATAATCTGCGTAAGGCTTCTTCAGAATTGCTTAAACTATATATAGTTAATTAAGGTATCTACACAATATGTTTGCTTCCCTGTACTCATATAATTAATATATGAAGTTTTATACATTTTTAGTATATATCGGAAACATTTAAATTCTCCCTCTAGGGATTGATCTATAGACCTCTTTCTTTTCAACTCATATGTCTTCAACTCTTTTCACTTGAGTTATCATTTGGGGACATATAAGTTTTAGGTGACTTCTTGTGTATTGTTTCAAATTAAACAGTTTTAATACAATCTCAAATTCAACTAATAAAAACATGACACGTGCCATTAAATATTTTATAACTAATATTTTACTAAACTATATTTTTATCCCAATTAATCTACATTAATTAAAATTACTTTTTTTTATTTTCTTTCTCATTTACAATATTAAATTTTCTTAATAAAGCCAATCAAAGTAGCTTTTTTCTGTAACAAAAAAATAGCTTTTTTCAAATGATTTATTTTTAGTTTTTTTTAAGTAATAATTTTTTAAAAATTTTGAAACAAACATCTATAAAAAATTAAATTATTTTTTAATTGAAGAAAGTGATTTTTCTAAAAATAAGTTGAAACAAAGGCACTTTAATAACATGAGTTATCTAATTTATTACTATATTTTTAAAACAAAATATAAGAATATAGATTTATTATGATTAAAATTTAGATTAGTAGAATACGAGTTTTGAAAAAAATAATAATATGTGTCATATTTTTATTGGTTAAATTTAAAATTGTATTAAAATTATCTTATTTGAGACAGTATCCAATCTCAATCAAAAGAGAAATGCTTAATGGCTCGAAAAAATCAACTCACGAAACTAACGAATGACGTGGATCCTTAATTTCCGCTTCAAGTTCTGTTTTTTTTTCCTGTAAAAAAATAGAGTACTGCGTAATGTCTCTTCACCATCCTCAATTTCTCATCCTCTTCTGTAACTATCCAAAACACCATATCAATAATAGTAATAAGCTAGTGAATTGGAGATGATTTGAAGAATCGAGTCTGATTTGTGTTAACCATGATAATAATACTTCCTCGGTCCCAAATTATAAGGACATGTTTAGACAATCACGCTTATTAAAAAAACATGTAATAAGCTAATTAATATCTTTGTTTTGTTATTTTTTGTATAAATCTTCCATATATGCCCCTGTTTAAAAATCTAGAAATTGTTAATGTTAGTATTGAATATATCAAATGTTGGTTGGGAAATATGAAAGATAAGTACTTAGTAGATGTGATAATTAAAGTTTTGGAATTGAAAATATAATGAATGCAATGGATAAAAAAGTAAAAACTTATTATTTTCTTTTCTGAAATCTAGAAAAGGTCTTATAATTTGGACACCAAATTGATCTCTAAATGTCTTATAATTTGAGACGGATAAAGTAATAAACTTTGATAAAATGGAGTTGGGAAAGAGAAAGATAAAAGCGTTACTAAAGGGAAGATAAGAATTGAAAGAGATTGACAATCAATTAGCCAGTATTAATAGTCACTGTGTGTAGAATTCGTTAGTTTCGTGAGCTTATTTTTTCGAGCCATTAAGCATTTCTCATCCAAAAATTCATCAAGTTTTATACTGACACTTCTTCCTTCTGCCTCTCTTCTGCCAATAGTAATTATATATATATATATATATATATATATATATATATATATATATGTATATATATACTTATTTATTGATTTCAAAACCAAAATTTGATATTTGACCTGACTTAATTATAATTATCAACGGCGGTTTCCTTTAATCGGCTTACCTACTTGAAAAACGGATAATTTATGAAAGTTTCTTCCATATTCTTAACAAAATCTATAAGACTAGGGGATTCTAGCTTACACTATTAAAATATGTGTATAATCGTACACCACGTAAGAGAAGTGTGTAATTTGGCACGAAGCCAAATGCATACCTCAAAGATGGGTTCTTTCTCTTTCTTAAAAATCAGCGTCATTAGAGATTAGCAGAATACTAAGTATAAGTAATTTAATTAATCTAACGGCTAAAGTTAGTTCGTCGTGTTTATCTCACAAGAGCTCTCATATTTTTTAATTTGGTCTTCAACGTGCATGAATTCATTCGAGAAGTTGTTGGTTTTTAATTGATGCAATTTGATTATTTAAGTTGAGACTCAAGACTAAATCAATCTGTAGGGTGTTAGGCATAACACTATTTACTTTTTCCTATTAGCTTAATTTTTTTAATAATTGTTTAATCTTACTGTTTATATTAACTTAATTGTTAACTAGTAACTAATTAGTTAAGTTAGTTAAAGTCTGTTATGAAAGTTCTTTTCCCATTTGCATACACTAGAAATATGTAGTTCTTTTCCCTAGGCTCAAGCTTACCATCATTAACATGAGCACATGCACGAGAACCAAATATTCTCAATAAGCAGAATAGTCAAAGGGTTTATCGAAAAAAACCTCTTGAGGAGTCTTTAAATCAGTTGCACAAGATGACAACCGATTTACCTTAAAGCTAGCAGGGTTAACTACCCCATCCCAGTTTTTTGGAAGCCTAGCGCTCAAGCGCATGTATCGTATACTTTGCAATAATGATTCATACGCTTTGCAACCCCGTTTTGTTGTGGTGTATGCTTTATAGTGTGGTGCCTCACTATACTTTTAGCTTTATAAACATTATCAATCATTGCATTGCAGAACATTAACTCATTATCAATTCTCAGTGTCTTGACTGGTTTCCCAGTCCTTTTCTCAACCGTGACCATCCACACCTTGAACTTCTCAAGCACTTTATCATGTCGCCCCTATAAATGATGGTCGCACCATGATAGAAATGGCCCGAGATTGGGGCTAGGATCAAGGCTAAGAGAGGATGGATTCCTTTAATGATGTAATTAGTGTTGAGTAGTATAAGAAAGAGCTAGGGTAACTGAATGAGATATGTTTACTTGTTGTATTCTGGAGGCTGAGTGTAAATTACTCTTATTCAATCTCGATCACCTAAGATTCACTACATGGACAAATATGGATGTTTCCGATTTAATCAGAATTATCTCTCGTAAAAGATAATTATATTAGAAAGAAAAAAATCACACAAACAAATATTTGCAGCATATAAGAGATGAAAGTTCTTCATAAAATTATTAGCAAAAATTGTCATGCATTAAAATAAATTACATCATAATAAATAACAAATATTTACATTTTTTTCTGTGCATGGTAAAAACTTGAATATACATGAACCTAAATGTTTCAGATATTAAATAGTAAGTTGGATTCTTATGGTGACTAACATTAGGAGTGAATGTTCAATTTGGTAAGACTACAAGCGCCTGTCGGACCAACTGACCTATCTCTAACCCTAGAATCAAGTAAGTTAGTCCTTTGAACATTCACCATCAACCTTAGATTGTAAGTTGTAACACATGGCCACTGTCTCACAGTCACATATGAATGAGGAATCTTGAAAGTGCCAATTGCCAAATGTCAAAAACTGGAACCTTACAACCACATGTAATCTTGTCACTTCAACACTTTCCAATGTTTCTCTTACATATGACGTGTACCCTTTCACGGCCATGATCTCCAAAACTTCAACTTCTTCTGAACTTGCAAAATTTCTCAAATCCACTCCTCCTCATTCTATATAACAATATCTTGGATTTTTTAACAATATATTTTTAGACCCACACACCCTTTGTTGGATTTGGGCTGTTTTTTTTCTTTCCCCATGGCTCTTCATATAAGCAGTGCTTGCTTTGCTGTCATGGGTCACTCGAGAGTTGGCAGAGTAAGAGCCGTGGCTTCAGAGGGTTCTGCTACTCTTAGGACAGTGGAAGAGAAGGTGAAGTTGGGTGGTTCTGATTTGAAGGTCTCAACACTTGGAATTGGAGCTTGGTCTTGGGGTGATACTACTTACTGGAACAATTTTCAGTGGAATGGTAACTTTTCAATTTTTTTCCTCTTCTCTCTAACTTGAATTTTAGTGTTCAATTATCAACTGATTTTCAAACATGAGTTGCCCATTTAGTGGGGGATAGGAAGTTGACAGTAATTTTAGGACTGTTACTTTCTATGTTAGTTTTGAGTCACATAATTTGCTGTATGATACCAATTTTTGATAGTTATAAATGGACATATTTGAAATTCCATGTCAATGATGTAATAATAGTAATTTTTTACATTTATCTACATTGCATAGTGTTTGGTTGGTGTTATCTATTAGTTAGAAATGTTGATATCCCATTTTGATCTCTATATGTGTTCTTGGTAGGCATGGTAGCAAACTTGTGTTCAGTTTACTTACAAAGTACATAACTAGGATCTTTTAGATAAAAATCCTGGAAACTGAGTTTATTTCAAAGCTTCTATTTGTTTGTGTTTCTATCAGAATTTTATGTTTCTTGTTTTATGATGTGCTTTTAATTTATACTCAAAGTTTAATTAGATACTATAATGTATAAGAGGTGCGGATTTGAGACATCATGAGGTGGCTTTTCCTCTCTGAGAATATGTATATCATGTTTAGAGTTGAATGGATCACAATAGTTTCTAAACTTGACAACGTGAGATTATGAATACATTCTTTTTCTCTCGTGGTAATTGTAGATAGAAATGAGAAGGCTGCTAAAGATGCTTTCAATGCCAGTATTGATGGAGGTCTAACCTTTTTCGACACTGCTGAAGTTTACGGTTCTGGGGTGAGTCATGAGTGTATATCCTATTTAGTTTCTTTGATAAGTGTAAATCCAAGAAAGTAAGACTTTCCCTCTTTTCAGCTCGCTTTTGGAGCCGTAAATTCAGAGACTCTTCTTGGAAGGTAGCTCCTACTTTTTTGGTATGATTTTCATTTGCAGTATGTAATTCATGTTCACTTTGGTACTTCTCTGTGTTTGTCATCTGAAGGTTTATTAGGGAAAGAAAAGAAAAGGATCCAAATGTTGAAGTTGAAGTTGCAACCAAGTTTGCAGCACTGCCATGGAGATTCGGCCGTCAAAGTGTTATCACCGCCCTTAAAGATTCCCTTTGTCGACTAGGACTAACTTCGGTGGATCTTTATCAGCTTCATTGGTCAGTATTTTCTGAGCCTGTTGAATGAGACTACTTTTGTCCAAGAGTACTTTGTTGATAACGTAATGTGCTGTTTTTCAGGCCTGGAGTGTGGGGAAATGAAGGTTGTGAAATACATCAAATTATTTCATTGAACCATTCATTAAATATGGTTAATGAAATCAGATATCTATATTATTTATTCATGATCAGATTAAGAGAATACTTAGTTCACCAGTGAAATACTTTTCAGGCTATATTGATGGTTTGGGTGATGCTGTTGAAAAGGGACTTGTAAAGGCTGTTGGTGTTTCAAACTATAGTGGTAATAAATTCCTTGTGATTATTATCTGTCTTCTTGTAGTCTTCACTCTTGATAACTAGTTCTGGTCCATTCCTAATCAATCTTTTATTTAATTAGAAAAGCGACTCCGCGAGGCGCATGTGAAGCTCAAAAAGAGAGGTGTTCCATTAGCATCAAACCAAGTAAACTACAGCCTCATCTATCGGGCCCCTGAAGAAAATGGTGTAAAGGCTGCCTGTGATGAACTTGGGATTGCAGTGATTGCATATTCACCAATTGCTCAAGGTAAACTCCTTTTCATTTTTGAATATGTTTATTTTACCTCCTTTATATATATATTTTTTTAAATTACAAATTAAATGTATATTCCGAGACTGCAGTTGGTATAACAAAAGGTTAATACTTGTTATCAGCACATCAAGTTTTGTTACTTAAACTTAGCCTAACATTTAGTTTTATGGAAACTTTTGGGACAAAGAAACCTCTGATATGAACATAGGCTCTTGATCTCTGATGCTTGAAATAATGCATCACCCTTCTTCTTCTTCTTGGTAAAATACTTATTGCTTTGATTGAGATTTTTAAATTTTGAATTAACCTGATGGAGGGAGAGTAAACTTATCTTGGAAATTGGATTTGTAAACTCATGAGAGTTATGTACTTTGAAAGCAATATCTAGAAAACATGTTACAATACCTGGCATAAAAAGCATTTCCCTAGTGTATTCCAACTTCGTATGATGAAATCTACTCATACCCAATTGCTTTTAAGCAGGTGTTCTTAGTGGAAAGTATACTCCTAATAAACCACCAACCGGGCCTCGAGGCAGAATTTATACTCCAGAATTCCTAACAAAGGTACTGCTTTGCTGAAATTTGCAGATCTAATAACTGGTAGCCACATTACTTGTTTCCTGAAGTGTTTATTCAAATGTTTATTTTGCAGCTCCAACCTTTGCTGAACAAGATCAGTGGAATAGGAGAGAAATATGACAAAACTCCTACACAGGTTCATACAGTTCTTTAATTCCATTATATAAATTGAGCATTTGAAATATTGGCATAATGTTTGTGTCAGCCTACTTTAACAACATCATGAAGACACTAGAGCATACTCTATATACTTCATGTGTTGTGATTTTGCCCATGTGTGATACTTCACAATTCAGCCAAGCCTCAAATGTATAAGCATTTGGGGCATTTTCAATAGCTCCAAGACTTAATGTTAATTAGTATCAGCTTTCATCAAATGCAAGTACAAAAGGTTTCTTTTTGAAATGAATTCATTTTCTCACTTCTTCTTGGCCACTATTTGGTTGAAAACCAAATGAATCTTGTCAGGTATCCCTGAACTGGCTTGTAGCGCAGGGCAACGTTGTACCGATCCCCGGAGCTAAGACAGCAGAGCAAGCTGAGGAATTCAGAGGTGCACTTGGATGGAGACTGAGTGATGAAGAGGTAGCTGAGCTGCGAAGTTTGGCTACAGAAATTAAGCCTGTTATTGGTTTTCCTGTTGAAAAGCTCTAGAATACAGATGAGCATTAAATAGTTGCAGCATACACCACATAAATCAATTGTAAAGTTATGGAGTCCAACAAAAGGTAAAATGAAATTGTACCCCTTAACACATTTAAAATTATGAGCAAATGATATATTGGCATACATAGTTCTTAATGAATGCTGTTATCTACAAGGGCTACCTTCCTTGTTGTCCAGTTTTACATTGCAGCATTGGTGACTTCAGTTCCTCCTATTTACATTTCAAGACATGAACACAGCCTTTTTAATGAAATCTCAAGATTAGTCTTGCACAAAAAAAGACTATACTTTTAGTAAATTTGTCACATCAAAAAAATTATTGGTGAGTCTCGAGTCATATAAAAGAGTAGTGTTACATTTTATGAAATATCCAGTCCTATGTATGGTGAGAAAAATGGAATTTTCTCTATTAAATAATGTAATTTTTCTTCATTTTTAATACTGAAGATGCACATGAACTAGCAATATTACAACTAGGCTTTTCCCAGGAAAGGGAGCCGCATTCAATGAAGATAAGTACGGTGAGGAGGCCTGGAAAAGTCATTATAGATTTATAGTTATCGGAGGAGGTCTTGACGGCTATTCAATGAGAACCCAAAAAGAGACACCTTTAACATATTACAACTTAGTTAATCACATGTCAAATACAAATCAAATGTCTCAACTTCGTGGTTTTGAAAATGTGGTGTTTGAATTAACGTGATTTTGCAAACATGATTTTGAGTAAAATTTTGTTTGAATAAATGTGATTTATGTTTGGATGGTTTTTAACAAATGTGATTTGAAAAAAAATGAATATTGTTTGGATTACTAGTGTTTTTGCGTTTTAACAAATGAATATCTATGTGACGTGATTTGCCCCAATGCTTTAATTCTTAGCTTTCAGTTGAACGTGGTTTTGGTGATTTTTAGCATTTTTATGTTTTTGCAAACGTGTATCCAAACAGTGACGGGAAGCTTCAGAACGCCGTTTTTGAGCGGAAAAACTTAATCGAAATGGACCCTAAAAGGACCCACAAAACCAGTTTAAGTTTCCAATTTTTTTTTATCAACATCCACTTTAACCGGTGTTTGAAAACTTTGACCGGTTATCGACTCGGTCGAGGTATTGAATTGATAAATCACTTGTTGAACTAATAAGTCACTGATTGAACTAGTTAAGCCGATATAAATAGAGAACGGTATGAATTTTATGTTGTAGAACTTAAATATTAACAAAAATAAACTTATAAATAATAAGTAAAACTTAAATTATTTTAAAGAAATTTTTACGTTACTTTATATAATTTATTTACATATATTTATTACTTTTTAAAGCGAACTTTGGTGTAATAATGGTTAGAATTAGAAGTCTCGCGTGCATCGAGGTTTGGATTTTAATGAGACAACTCTTAAATTTGTTTAAACGTACATGAATCCTGACTAATTTTCACAAACGCATTGACCAATTCTATCTGAGTTGCATGCGTTAACTAAACTCTTGATTCTAACCCGCGTGGGTCATCCAGACACATATTTCAACTTGAACTTAAATACAAGTTGGTGCAAGTCATGGTTTGGGTCATCAAGGCCCATGAAGGAAAGGGCCAATGGACATCTTGGGCCCAACTTAAATAGTACTAATATATTTTTTCGAAAAACCATCAGTAAATCAAGTATATCAACGGCCCACCAAAGACCGAAAATTCTTCGATAAATGGCTCGTCGCTGTTTAGCCCAACAGATTTTAAAAATTATCGGTAAAATACTGACGGTTTTGACCGCCGTTATTTTATCGACAGTTTATGACTGTCGCTAAAGTACCACAAACTTAAGTCGTCGGTCATTTACCGACTACTAAGGTTGTCAGTAATCTCTGTATATTTTTAACTAAACAAAAGTGATTTCTTATATTGTGAATGATATGTTAGTTTACCAAAATTATCTACCTGTACAGCAATAGGAAAAACGCTTCTTGGAATGTAACTAGATACATTTACAGATAACACAAACCTTAACGACTTAGAAAGCCTAATGCTCCATTTAGCCTTTATTCATCCTGAAATTCCTCATCCAAGTCATAGATGAAACATTTCATGATGAATGAAAGAGAAGTGGAACCTGAGGCTTTGTTAGTAAACAAATTGTTAAGATTTGTGCTTCCTGCAAATTATCTATTATCCATGCATGTATATTTTTAAAAATTATTCCTTTTAGTCTTGGTCGTAATGAACATATCAATCACTCAATAGAGTGTTTGAAGAGTAGGAAACTTGGAGGCAATGATCTTCCATGCTTCAAGGCTATGCCTTCTTCGTATGGAAGCTCTGGTAGTGACACATGCAAAAACACTCTAATGCTCAAGTTAGAACATGAGTGAGAAGTAGGGAGATGGGTGATTGACGCGTACCTTGTGGTTTATGGACCTTGCCTTTTATAGGTTGGATTTGAGAGTTTTGAGTAGGAGAGTTTGAGGTTTGATGGGGTGTCATGATGGATACGAGGTACAGTGATTAAGGGGGTTGTTAGATTGTGTGACACGTCGTTTAATCGGACATGCGGAAAATAATTAGCGCTCAACATCAGGTTCTTGAGCACCGCGTATATTTCTGGAGGAGAGAGTAGCTGACTTCTGAGGAAAGTGTGGTTAGTTTCAAAAACTACGAAGTTATCCAATTGCGACTGGCGATTTGGTAGGGGTGCAGGTGGTTAATTGAAGCGCAGGGTTTGTTATCGAGAGGGTAGTGATATGACAATCAGTGTCGACAGGGGACCTGATGAGTAGTTTGCTAAAGATGGTAAGAGAATACTTTTTGCAGCACGGCTCATAGGGACGGGCCTAGGTGGTGGTAAAAGGGGCAGTCGCCACCAAGAGAAATAATTTCTTCATATAGCAGAATTCAAATGCTATATCCCCCCCCTAATATACTATATATTATCTTGTTTAATTAGTAAGTATTGATTTTATCTAGTGTGTTAAATTTTCGATCCCCTAACCAATTTTTTCTGATTCCTTCCTCGACGACTTATCCTAGCCGATTTTCTTTGAACGCTTGGTCGGTAGTGGTTAGACATTTACCAGTGTCTCTAAGGCGAAGTAAACATGCATACATGATCGACATTGCTCGATAAATGTGATATGCTTCCTTGTCCATCCGGTGGATGTTAGGCACTTGTTGCTGCTCATCGGAGAAAGTGCGGCAATGTGGCATAGTACTTGTTAACCGAGTACTCAAACAATAGTTCTTCAGCTCGTCATAAGCGGAGAGTAATGATGACGAGAGCTACTTATCTTGCCTTTTGGCCGACAGGTAGTCTCCGTCCGTGTATCGGTAGCCATATGCTGACGGGGTCGAAACAAGTCTTCTATTGGTGACATGGAGAAAAATATTGAAAGATTTATTTCCAGTCTTATCATTTCATGAAATTTAACAAAAATATCTTGTATGCCCTTAGGGACACATGCCATGAAGTGTTGGGTAACCGTACTAGTGGAAAATGGAAACCTCTGTCATGTTCACATTCGTCAATTTGCATCACAGATTTGTCACACACACTAGCCTCCAAGTACAATACTCCTGCACAGAAATTTAAAGTGTGGCAATTTGATAAAAATATAATTAACAACAGTACACATGTGGAAATTCCCTGGCTGCAAATTAAATAAAATATGAAGAAAGCAAGAGAATAAAATAAAATAACATAAAGATGAGATAGGTGGTTGATAATTTGGAGGAGCACGAGGGCCACATCTTTCTCTGACAGTGTTGTTCCTTATCATTTCCCCAATAGAAATACAGCTTGTCATTGCCATGTGGCATAACCCTTCATCAAACTAGAGATGGCACCCACCATGTGCATCTAGTTTTAGATTTCCTTTCGCTTTAAATAATGCACATCTACAATCCAGATAAGCAAATCTTCAATTCCTTATCATCATTTTAATTATTATTATATAAGCTGAACTTCAAACTCATCATTAAATTAATTAGGTCATGCAAGGATAGACAAAAATTCTATCTTAAATCTTAAAAATTAGTGCAATCACTACTTCTAACTTTCGATGATTAAGATGGTCTTTTTTATATATATTTTCATGAGCCATCCACCATGTTAAAAACTAATCGCTCTCCATGAACCATATTTTTACCAATAATATTTAATATATCTTATTTTTGTTTCTTATATAATAAAATTAATTTAAAGAAAAAAACTTTTAAGATGTGAATTATATTTTTGTTGTTCTAGCCGACTAAGCCTATTTTTATATTCATAGAAACTCATTCATAGAATATGATTTGGATTTATTTTTCTTAGGAGATATGGGTCTTTCGTTGTTCATGAATAATATTACATTTACATTTATGGATAATATTACATTCACACTTAATACACACAGAAAGAAAAGAGAGAAATGTGATATATGATGGATGATGTGATTGAAAAAAAATGTTATAAGAGAAAATAGATTAAAATTGGGATGAAAGAGGAAGTGTGGTGTGAATAAATCAAAACTCCTTCATTTATTCCATGAAGCCATGTTTATATCACTGTTAAGAAACACAAACACCATTTTACTATGGGATTATTGCCCCCTTTCTCTCTGTCTTTGCTGATGTCACTTTCTTTCTTGCTTGTTGTTAAAAACTCTTCTTCATGCTTTGTTTTCTTACTTCCCTTGGCATAAGGACACACCCAGAGAAAGTTAAAGACAGAGAAAGAGGAACAAACTAGGAGCTTCTCTTTCTAGCTTTCAGCTACCTTCAAGTTCAACAAGAAAAAAAAAACTGTCTTTGCCTTGGATCAGGTGAGGTTCTTCTTTTCTGCTGCTTATCTTAATTTGATTGCTAACTATAATCACAACAAATATATGGGGTTGTCTTTTTTGCCTGAAAGAATAAATTTTCAATCTTTCCTTATGTTTTTCATTCATCAAAGTAATAGTCTTCATTGATTTGTGAAAAAATTCCCTGTTTCTTTATTTCCTTTTTGTTGGGAAACTTTGTTCTGTGTTTGTTTGTTTGAATCTTCCAATGTTATTAAAGCTTTCTGTAAGCTGGCTGTCTCAAATTTTTTGCTCTATTAGTTGAGTTTAATGTTTTGTTTTTACTCTTGTATTTTATTGTTTTTCTTTCTCTGTGCTTGTGATTGTACTTTCAACTGTAACTGAGAGTTGAGTTTTCCATTTTGGGACTCTTGGAATGAGAACTTTTGGTGCTTTATTTATGCACACAATTCAGAATGGAAAAAACAACTTATGGTTCCATTTCATTGGTTGTCTCTCTATTCTGCTTGTAAAGTGCACACATGACCCAAACTCCCAAATCCTTTCTTTTTTATTCCTTTCTTCCAATTAAAAACTCGGTTTATGCTTAATTGATTATTCAGTTTGCTGTTCTATACATATTATTTTATTCTGCTTTTGAAATCTGGTCTATACAGATTATTTTAAAAGTTGCTCATAGTTATTCAAAACCAAAAGTTCTTGTTTTATGCTTATTTGATTATTTTAAAATCTAAAGTTCTTTTCTTTTTGTGCAAACAGATAACTTGTTTGGTTAGCCATGAACAACAGTGCTTCTGATTGGAATTTTGGGAGTGATACCTGTGTCACCAACCAAGAGAAGCCCATGGGGTGTGTTAAATTTATTTCTGTTAAACCAGAATACTGTTCTTGTTCAAATTAACTTAGCTTCAATTGTAATTATCCATGTGGTCAATTCTACAGGATGAAGAACAATGAACTTGTGGAGATCCTATGGCAAAATGGCCAGGTAGTATTGCAGAGCCAAGCACATAAGAAATCAGTTGCGAATTCAATCAACTCGAGACCGGTTGACAAAAATTTTCAACCAACATTAAGGACTGGTGATCCATTTGGGATGATTCAAGATGATGAGACAGTGTCATGGATCCATTACCCTCTCGACGATTCGCTGGAACAAGAGTTATGCTCAGAACTTTTATCTGAACTGCCACCCTGTGAGGTTGAGTCTTATAGGCAAATCAGGCAATTTGGAGATGGAAAGTTTTCCAAATTGGATGATGCTTCTAGTATGAAACCCTCCTGTGTTCAGGAATTCTCAGGAATTCCTATGCCTGCTCCAAAATTTCATGCTTCTGATTCATCTCAGAAAAACAAGGTCCAAAACTTTCCCCACTTTTCAGCACTCCCTAATGTTTCTACAGCATATGCTAATGCACATGTGAGAGACAAAGTTGCTGGTAATAATATGTCAAAAGGTGAGATTAGAGATAGAGATTGCTCAGTAATGACAGTTGGTTCGAGTCATTGCGGCAGCAATCAGATCCCTCAACATCCAGATATAAGCAGGGCTTCAAGCAATGGTGTTTGGACTACTACTTTATCTGCTGAGCCTGAAGCTGTTGGAGATTATGTCCGGAGAAAAATTCCTCAGAGCGAGAAAGGAAAATCTGAGATGCTTGAACCAACTACGACTTCATCTTCGGGTGGCTCAGGCGGGAGTAGTCTTGAAAAAACTTGTTCTCTATCTACAAGAAGCCAGGGCGAAAAAAGGAAAGGGATAGATGTGGAAGATTCTGTGGAACAAAGTGAGGTGAAGCCTCCCTCTCTTTATTTACTGTCACGATTAGATGCTTTTTTCTCTTTGGCACACTGAGATGTTTCTTTATGTGTGTAATAGGACACAGAACTCAAATCAGCTGGTGGAAACAAAGCATCTCGTCGAGCAGCGTCAGCGCGAAGAAACCGTGCTGCTGAAGTGCATAATCTCTCAGAAAGGGTGAGGGTTTGGAAACTCTTTTCTAGACTGAAATTTTTGTAAACTTAACCCTCACCAGTGGCAGTATTGTTTTACTGATGCAGAGACGAAGAGATAGGATCAATGAGAAGATGAGGGCATTGCAACAACTCATACCTCACAGTAGTAAGGTTTGTTATCAAAATGAGAGAATTGTCTGTGTTTTAAAGGAATAATAGTCCTCCAGGCTTGTGCACAAAAATAAGATGAAAATCATTTAATGTTGAGAGTTGTGATAATTAGAACAAAACAATTGGATGATATTTGCACATAAAATAATGTGTAGCAGTCATGTGAAAAGGAAAAAAATGCATTTGTTATAATCTGATTCTCTCCATTTGGTAAGATTCAATCATAGTGGTTTAAAAACTATGGGACTCATCATGTATGTGCAGACAGACAAAGCATCAATGTTAGAAGAGGCGATCGAATACTTGAAATCACTTCAGTTACAGCTTCAGGTATATGAGCCACATAATATCTTGCATATGAAAATTGTCTCACATAGCTAACAACTGAAATAACTAATTTTTTACTTGCTGCTAGGTAATGTGGATGGGATCTGGCATGGCACCAATGATGTTTCCAGGAATTCAGCACTACATGTCACAGATGGGAATGGGAATGGCTACACCTCCTTTTCCTCCAATTCACAACCCAATGCAATTACCAAGAGTGCCACTTGATCAGACCATAGCAGCATCTCAGACCCCAAACCAGTCATTAATGTCCCAAAATCCTATTTTGGGTGCCTTTAACTACCAGAATCAGATGCAAAATCCAGCTATTTCGGAGCAATATGCGCGTTATATGGGCTATCATCTTATGCAAAATGCCTCTCAAGTAAGTAATTGGTTTCTTTCAAAAGGAACTTAATTTCAGGTATTCCCTTCATAAAACTCCTTATGCCCTCTTGATAAGTTTCTCATAGTTTGTATACTGAAATTAATTTACCTTGTGTGTTGGTTTTTCCTTGCAGCCAATGAATATGTATAGATATAGTCCCCAGTCATTACAACACAGTCAAACAATGATTCCACCCAGCAATAGCAGTGGACCCATGAGTGGAGCAGCTAGCATTGATGATGCTGTGAGTGGCAAAATGGGTAAGCCTCTCAATACTTTTTCTCCTTTCCTGGTCATGTTTGGATATGGGCTAAAGAGCACTTATTGAAGCTTAGTTACTAACAAAACACTGGATAAGCTCCAATAGGTTCTCTTTGGTCCGCATCCAAACAAGCTCTTACAACAAAATGAGGATACCATATCAATTATATGGAGAAGTTTCACCTTTTGCTTGTGGTTAAACAGATACATGTCACCACGCGGGACACTAATGATCCTTTTTCTACAACAATCACTGGTTCTTTGACTAGGGTAAGAACTAAATTTCTTCTAATTATCCTTTCTCCATAACTTATCCAAATTCCTTGAGGTTGATAACATTCAGCAGGGCATATTAAAGTTGAATCCACCTGAGATTTTGGCTGCTGCATTGTTCTCTATTGTCATAGTCATAGCATCAAACAGTGACTGGCTGCAAGAATTGTTGTCATTTTGCTCTGCTATATTCATGGCATTTTTTATATTTTATTGCTTCTACCTATCTATATACAAGTGCTTAAGTTGTTGAAATCCTTTTTTCTCTTGTGTATTCTCCTCATACTATAACTTTCATTGACATTCTTAGTTGTCATTGTTCACAGGTTAGTTAGTTTAGAAGCATGCTTACAAGAACCTATGGTGTATCTCACAAGATGGTAGAAGCCCTTGTTTGTTTTCAGAGTATGTCTGCTTGATCAACTATATATATTCTTCTTGATTCATAGAATTTGTGACTTGTATAAAAATTTATCACTGGCTGCACAATATTTTCCAAACCAAAACAATAACGGCAGCAACAGGAAAAATGGGGTAAAGTGAAAATAAAAGAATATATGACATCTAAAGGTGAATACCTCAATAAAAATTGGGGATGACTTAGTCAACAAGATTAAGTCACATTTTTTTTCCTTGCTTTTCCACTGCTTATTGCTTACAGTGTGTCCTAGCCTTCTAGGGTGCTTGAATAATCCAAGTACCTGATTTTACCAAAAGCAATAGGTTTGAAAAGTTTAGGTGATGCATGATTAATTGCTCCTTTGTTTCTCTCAACTAGAAATAACTTCCTCAACATATTTTTGCTGTGTTCTGATTGTAATTATTCACAGGTTGAAATTCTGAACTTATATTTTTTTCCTTATCCTGAAAATATGGCATGAAATTTGAATTAAATGCTGCATATCCCTAGTCAAGTTGCAAATAAATGCTGTGGAAATGGTCCTTACATCAAAATTAAAGGCAGTCAACTAACTCCTAAAATTTGGATACCACTGAGTATTTGTACCAAAGTTGTTATCTTGTCATGGGACCTCAAAAATAGACACTTACTCAATCCATCACTTATTGATGCATCTGTGGACCCCACCGGAATATTTATTTACCCAATACCCATGACTTACCTTTGGTCATGATTTTGTTGCCTATCTTAATCCATACTTTATGATTCCCATTTACTACACTAGTAGCCTCCAATGTATTATGTTTCTTGATTCACTTTTTCTAACTTTCCAGGTTCTTTCACCTTTAACCAAATAGCAGCACCTGAAACATTTATAATTGGAGGGTTTGTGCAGAGGATCCTGAGACAGTGCCAAGATATACTCCAAATATGTCATGTATAATGTAGAGTTTGTTGTCTAACTTACAGAAATTGTAGTACACAGGTCCTTTATTATGGGCCAATTTTGTTCTCAGCTCTTTGTATGTCCCATCAGGTATAGCATTATAATTCACTGTTTGTAGATCTGGGAAAGTAACATGATAAGCTTTTATTTTTAGTTAAATAGGCAATGATTCTGTCTGAACTTCTCATTATTTCGCTAAATCCTGTAAACTATTTACTAAAATCTTGACATTCATATTTTCTGTCTGTTCTCTCTTCACTTTAAACAATTCACGTCAATAAATTAATTTCTTTCATAAGAAGGTGTAGGGACATTCTTCAACCGTGAATAAGAAATAAAATAAAAAAGTTTGATATTGGATTAAAAGGATAATGTTGAATAGTATATAATTGAGATGACTCATACACTAATTATCGTATATTTTGAGTGAAAAATACCGTGTGAATCATTAATGTGGTAAAAAAATATATATCCACAATCATGCCCTCTCATGTGAGGTATACCATCACACTATAGGCAACTAGCATTACGATAAACAAACCTCTAAACGTGGCTCTTTCAAAACTCTAACATGCCCCACATAAATTTTCTTACCATCTTATACAGGTAATTGTGGTTTTGTATCCCACTAACTAAATATATTGTTGAAATGTTGATATAATCCATATGCACCCTTATTAACCAAAAATATTTACTATTTAGCTTGTCCCCTTTTCTAAAATGAAAACACAACAATCATTGTGCTTAAATTCAACATTTCATTAGAATAATATGAGGGCGCGCCCGCAGTTTTCAAAATTTTATGTCATTTAACATACCGATGATACTTATAGAGTCTTTCCATATTCTCCCTCTAAATTATCATCACCACCAATTTGATTCCATGTCCACGAGTCCTGAGATTTTTTCCCATGAAAAGAACCTGAATTTTTGTGGTTTTCCTTATCTTCTTTATTCAAACATGGTCAACTTCTGAACAATGTATAGTATATTTTGTAGAGTTGATAGCCATGGAGTTCCTAAAATATGAGGGTCACTGATTTTCATGAGAGATTAAGATGATCATATTTATCGTTAGGGACAAAATTGATTCTTTTAACGGAATTGTGTAAATCACTTAACGTAAGTATTAGTTAAAAATTATTTTAGTTTAAAGTGGCTCAATAATATTTTAAGATAGGTCATGAGTTAAAATTTTCTAAATTAACAACTGTTAAAATTAGTTTCCTAAATTATAGTAATTTTATTTAATATTTATGTTGGATGATTTAAACAACCTCCTTTTATATTTCAAGATAAAAATGACATATTTCATATTTTTCAGATACTAAAGTAGCTGACTCTATATAAGGACTGAAATGACCATTGACGAATATTTTAAAAATAAGATCAGTCATTAAATTAGTTTAGGATGTTTATTCCAAGTGTACAAAAAAAAAAGTAGTGTATGATAATTTTAAAAATAAGACCGGTCATTAAATACTACCTTCGTTTTAAAATAAAAATAATAGTCTACAAAAAAATTATTTCATAATGGTTAACTTATAAAATTTGTGAAGAATTCTTCATATGATGTCTATATGAGAATAATAAATGAAGAGAGATAAAAAGACATTTTAAAGGGTAAAATTGAAACACAAATAATATATTTTAAAAAGTTTACAATATTAATTACATTGTTTAATAAAATTTTTGGGTACATCATAAAACATTTAAGTTACAATTTCAGGGATGATCGTTGGATCTTCCCCTCCTCATCCCATATGTTATCCGTTCTTATCATTTGAGCTATTTGGGGTTATTTTGAAATGGAGGTTGTAATATGTTTACTATTGTATAATATACTACATTCGTTCCAAAAGTAATTGTTGTTTAAAATTATACACAACAAATAAGATTTGATATAAAATTTAACTGAAATACCATTATTTATGCTCACATCTAAAAAAAATGTGGTTGGTCAAGATAAAATTAATACTTATGTTCGATGAAACAACATTTAATTTATTAGGCATATGTATAAATGAAAAAAAAAGGAATAAAATGTCTTGAATAACAAACATTTTAAAAAAAATGGAAATAACTAAGACAATAAACGTTATGGAATGAAGGTATTATTAAATAAAGGATTAACATAAAATTTATACAAATTAGGTTAAATTAAACTTTTAACTGCCATCGAATAATGTTTTAAAGATAAAAATAAATAAATATTTAATAAATACAATACTAAATTGTCTCTGTGAATCTTTTTACCTCAAAAATAGATATTTATTTGAATAAAACTATTTGTATTAATTTTAAAAATAAAAAACTGAAATCTAACAAGTTCAAACTGGTTTCAATTAGTTGATAAAAAAAAACTGGTTTCAATTAATTACTACTAGTTTTAATCTGGTTGAACCGACCCTCACCAATTTTAAAATCAATTGGTTTTCCATCAAATTCCTAATTACTTGGCTGGTTCCCAATTCAACCGTTCATCTCTTACAACTATACTATTATTCAATAATTTTTTTAAGAAAAGAAAGTTGTGAAAAATACAACGTAGTAGAAGGAAGAGATTGGCCCCAGAGGTGAAGATCTAACCAAAACATAATTATAATTATATATATAATTTAAGCCATCCAAATTGGTTGTATATGGACTATTCTTTTCTTCTGTCTCTATACCCCACATGACACCCATCTCTTTCTTGAAGTGGAAAGTTAGACAAAGACTGATACCTACCCTCACAAAGTTGCATAATTATTTCTGTGAAAAGATTGTGTTTATCTCATATTATATCCACAAACTATAATGCAAAAATCATTTCCTGGTCTCTATAATCACTATTGAATCGATAACTGGAATCTTCATACCCCACATAGCTAAATTAATCATTGGCTTTCTTTCTCTCTAATTATGGTTTAGTTGTTCAATCAATCAGAAGGAATGACTTATGCAATGAGTCAAAAACATAAAACATTTTGTTATGCGTTTAAACGTTGTCAACTTATTTCAAACCTAATTCTAAAATCTAGAAGGTTGTAATGATGCATACCAAATTTTAAAATCAGATAAATGTAATTCAGTAATTACACTATCAAATTCTAAAATGTAGAAGCTTATAAGTCTAAGTCAATTATTGCCACTTCCCGGATTCTAGAATTGGAAATATTCTATGACTACTATGTGTTAATTTTTGGAGAGAAGAAGCTTCCCCATGGGGAGAACTTTGCAAAGACGCTACATGGAGCTCATCTTACTTGTGCAATGGAATGTAATGTAATTAGATGTGTTGAGTAAAAGAGGAAGAGAGGAATGTGAGAGATGGTGAGGAAGAGGGAGAGATAGAAGGTGAGGAAGATGAAGAGGATGGGTTTCCGGAAGAGGAAGAGAGGGGTGATGAGGGGATGGGAGGGTTTTAGGGATTTAGAGGTATTTTGGGGGAAAAAAACATTCTCATGATATTTCTACCACCGACAGCTATGAGACTAATTCTATAAGGATGTGAGATTATGTTAAATGAGTAGGCATCTACCAACAAATGTTTTTCCATACGCACCGCCTAAAAGTCGAACTCTGCTATATTAATGATTAAAGAGTTCAACTATCTATTAGTTATGGTACTCCCAGTTGTTTTATGAATTTTTGAAATATAGGGAGTGATGTGTTTGGGGTGGGGTGGTATATTTATTGATCCCCTTTTAATTTTGGGCACAAGCCCAATGGTCTTTTTTTTGGTGTTGTTGACAAGCCCAATAGTTTGAAGCTTATTTACTCATTAGCTTCAGTTGATTTTATTGGTCCAAGCTTCAGCTTCTCATTTTTGTTTTTTGTTGATTGTACTCCAAGATTCAGAAAAAAAAAATGGTGGATATTACTCCAATCTTTATCCATTTGAACCCTTTATAGTTGAGAGGTGCGACCAAAAACGAAAAGTTTGATGATAAACGATGAACAAGTGTGTGAACCCAAAAGGAAAAACTTTGAAAAACTTATTTTCTTCCTGATATAATATGTTAAACTAGCACTTCAATGTGTTAAAAATGCTTCAAAACACATGGTTAAACTTGACAAAAAAACAAACCCATCGTTGAAGAACAATAGGAGTAAAAAGTCATGAGCCATTTTTTTAAAAGAATTTAGAAGTTTTAAAGTAGTTGAATGGTTCTCTATAAGAGTTTAATTTGATCAGCTTTTAAGTGTAAATATTTTTTATATTCAATTGATTATAAGTAGCCATGCATCATTGAAAAAAATCCTAAGTAATACTCTATCCGTTCCTTATTATAAGTTTTTTTTTTAACTGGTTCCTTATTAATCCCTCCGTTTCTTTTTATAAGAGTTAAATGAGGGGTGTTAGCCGTTCCTTTTTATAAGAAACACATAAAGCTTTGTGCCATATTAATTATTTTTTCACATTTTTACCCCTATTCAATTCTGGAAATATGGAATTGCATTAATGATGGAAAGAGATTAAAAAGAAATATGTTAAAGACAATTGTGGAAATTCAACAACATTTGAGAATAAATTTAATACAAAAAACTATACTACCTAACTTTCTTAAAATGTGTGCAAAGTTGGTTTAGCTCTTATAAAAAGGAATGGAGGGAGTATAAGTTACTTGTTGTGAAACTTTTTTGTTCCTAATATAAGTCAATTTCTAATACTATAAAGGAAAGATAAATAAGTTTTCTAAATTTACCCTTATATTTAATATGAAAGAGATTGTGAGATTTTAAAAAATTGTGAACTTCGAGAGATAATTTCATGAGAAATTAAGTAGAAATTAAAGTAGAGAGAGAAATTTATTGAATTTGTAAGTTTTTAAATAAGGAAAATTTAGGAAAATTAATAAGACTTTTTACAAATTTATTGATACTAACTACTTTTCTTTATTCTATATATATTTTTTTTTTGTAAGTTTCCTGAATAAAATTAATTAGAAATAGGTGGCATAAAAGCTAGTACATCAAAGTTCACTAAATGGGTAGCCACCGGGGAAACCTCTTCCATCCAAACCTAAGTACCTAGAATGAGAAAATTAGATAAAAGTGACTTATATATAAGAATGGAAGGAGTACCTTGTTATGCTCAAATATTATTGCCTTATCATATAAATAGACAAGGGAATTGCTTTTCATGTCATCCTCACTGGTTTTCATGTCATTCTCATTAATTGGACAATTATCAATTTACTCTTAAAAATAATTTTATTACTCACCTATACTTTATACTCATCTTCACCATCCTCTACCTTCCTTTCCTCATCACCATTCTCACCACCATCCCCTTCCTTTTCCTCTTCAATATTCATATTCACAACCGCCCATCATCTTCCTTTTCTTCATAAGCCCTAATTTTCCCTCATCACCATCCTCATCCAACCTCAAACCAACCTCACTCATCATCTTCTCCATCTCACCCATCATTTTTGGGGGTTGTTGTTCACATTTCCGCACTTATTTTCGAGGTTCGTTTCTCGTTTTTGCATCCTTTTTTTCACCCCGACACTTATTTTCGCACTTATAAGTGTGAAATACACACTATGTATCTTTTACACTTATAAGTGCAACTATACCTGTGAATTTGCATACAACATAAATTTCTCACTTATAAGTGCAACCGGGCCTGAAAAATTATAGGGTTAAATATGTTTTTGGTCCCTGAACTATGAGCGAGATTTGGTTTTCGTCCCTCGTCGGCGTATATGTGGACTTTAGTCCCCGGACTATGAGAAATTGTTGGTTTTAGTCCCTGCCGCCGGCGTGGTCAATGTCGGAGTGCTTATGTGTGTCGATTTGCCTACGTGGCACTGCCACGTCAATTAATGAAGCCTAGTTGGAATTTTTTTATTTTTCATTTAAATTAAAAATTGGCTTAATAGCACTTTTGGTCCCTCACTTATCACGATTTGGCATTTTTGGTCCCTCTTGGAATTTATTAGCTTACAAGGTCCTTCACTAATCCAAACGACAGCAGATATGGTCCCTCGTCACTTTCCGTCCAATAACTAACGCTTTCTGTTATTTTATTTTTTTACGTTTTTACTTTTCTGATTTCTTCTCTCTCTAACCTTTCATTTTTCATTTTCGTTTTCAGTTTCTTCTTTCTTCTTCTTAATGGACGTCTTCTGTAAGACCCTCTATTTTTAGTATTATATTTTTGGTCCATTAGTTTGGATTAATTATGTTTTGATCCCTGAACTACTTAATAGTTCCAGGTTGGTCCTTAGTTGACCGTTTGATTGACTTTATTATTATTGTAATGAGCTTTGTGTTAGTTGAATTCTTTTGTATTTATCATGGAAATTTTGGAAGAATATATATGAATTAATTTTTTTTAAACTGTTAGAAATATGTCTTCTAGTGTGAGTATTTTGGGTTAAACTATTTTAGAAACCTATATTAAATATATATATATATATATTATATTAAAGAAATGTTTTATTATATATATGTTAATACGTATTTGTTGAAAAAGAAAAAGGAAAAAGAAAATTATAATATATATATATATAACACAGACTCTGATATATTTATTTAAATATATTTTATTTTTGTTAGTTTTTAGTTGAGATCATATTTTGAACACAAAATTGTATTTTATCTTATCATAAAATTAAGTAGATTTGATTTGTAAATTAAGATGAGCATATTACCTATTTTTATGTGATATATACTAATAGCTGTTTTTCTCTATTTTAATTAATTATAGTTTTGTTTTGGGAAGTTTATATATATATAATTATTAGAATAAGAAAAATAAAAAATAATATACAAGCCGAAGCCGTGTAGGGTGATATATATATATTAAATTCTGTTTTATAAATTGGTTATTTAGATTATTAACCTAGTTAAATTATACTAGATTGTATTTTATTCTATTAAGATTGAGCATGAATTTTGAAACTAAGATATGGATTTTGATTAAGAGATTGAGGAGGAAAAAACTGAAATAACATATTTCTTCTTTAATAACAAATTCAACTCTCTCTCTACTCACCACAAAAACCCTTTATTCCTCTTTTTCTCTCAACAGCAATGAATTCCCTCTCCTCCCTCTCCTCGTAGCCGCTTCTCCTCTCACGCCGCCAAACTACTCTTCGTCCTCTTCCCTCTTGTAGCAGCAACCAGCACCGCCATCCTCTCCAATCACACTGCTCCTCTCAACGCTGAACCACCACCGCTCCTCTCAGCCACCACCATCGACCTTGGTGTCGCTCGTTCTACCTGAACCGCCAGCATCATCACCGTTCCGTTTTTGCCGCTGTCGCCAAGCTCGCACCGCTGCTATTCGTTTCTCTCCCACGTCGCTGCTGATTTCACCCCTCTGTTCAAAACGCGCTCCCTTCCTTTGTTCGCCGTCATTCTCGCCGTCGTTGTTCCGCCGCTGTCAAGCTCGCACCGCAGCGCCGCGTCACCGGATTTTGACCCAGTGCTGCCGTCGCACCTCTGTCCTTGCCGCCGCAATGCACCTCGCCGTTGCAGGTCCATTTCGTTCATAAAAGCTTTCCACTTCCCCTCTCCTCCAATCGGTTAGTTTTTATCTTCTTCTTCTCTATATTCTTCTGATTCTGATATGGGTTTCATTATTGTGGGTTGTTTGTTCTTCCTTCTTTACTAGTTTTGCTGCTTCACCCCTGTTTGTTGGTTTCTGCTCTCTTGTTAAAAATAATATTAGATTTCAAAATATCTTGGCTACATTGTAATTTAATTTCTTACTACTCACGGGTTCTTGATCCAAGGCTGCGTAAATACTATTTTATAATGATGTTGTGAAAGAATTTCATGAATGGATGGCCATTAAGTAGAACCTTCATAAGTCGGCACCATTTCCCTTTAAAAATACATGCTATGTGCATTATGTTATTAGACTGGACACAGAATCATGCCTAAGCAGGACAAGTACAAAATATTTAGGAAAGTTAAAGTATTCTATTTGGTCTAATACTCCAAAGTAAGATGTGCTATGAATTACTTTCATACATATATTGATATGTTTTAATTAATCAAAAGTTGCAGTTAGCTTAATGTAATTATAGGAAATTGTTAGTGATTTTATGGTTATGCATGACCTTATCTCAAGAACTTGGATTGTGAAAGGAGATGAACATTTTAATATTTACTGGAATCCTAATCTGGTGAACTACATGATTATATATATCGCGTGGGAACAAGCTACCAGGGTATCTCGCCAAAGAGGAGGAAGCTTTTCTTTTGGAAGAGTGTGTTAGTGAGGCCAAGAGATTAGCGATGACGGTTGGAAGTGGAGCCGGTGCGTTTCTGCACTAGAAGGTAAGGGTAACTCTGGGTCTAGATAGAGTCAGTTGTGTTTACCATGATTTTATTTCTGGGAATTATTCTGTTTATGATGATGAAATTGTTGGTATTGTGATGCTTGAAATTGAGAATCGTTTACATGATATATTGAAGATGATTATATTGTGTATGGGGTGTGCTATGACTGATGTTTTGTGTGGACTGTTGGTCCATGAGGATCATGAATTTTGCATAGTCATAGCATGTGCATCGTATATATATATATATATTGGGTTGATGTGGCGGTATTTTGTCCCGCGTGATCAACTGAGGATTTTAAGGTTGATGTGACGGATCTTTGTCCCGTGGGATCGACCGAGGGCAATGTGGTGGATCGTTGTCCCACGTGATTGTCCTGACCCGGTTAGGGTGAATTAGGGCAATGTGGTGGATCGTTGTCCCACGTGATTGTCTTGGCCCGAGAAGGGTGATGTTTTGGGCCCGAGAAGGGTGATGTATTGGCCATATATATATAACTATAAGCATATAGATATGGAGGGCATTTGCACATCTTAATTGATAACATTGTTGTTGTTAATTATTTTATTCCCTTTCAACATGTTGTTTGGTATTTGTTGTTTGTTCTCGAGTTAACCCTTTCTGTTTGTGTTTGGGCGCTTAACGCCAGAAAATAGACAGGGTGTTGATCGTCGTCTTTTGAAGAAGCTTTACTAAATCAGAGTGCGCAGCGGAGTCGTGGAAGAAGTTTGAAGAAGACGATTGATGTCTTAAGTTTTTCCGCTATTTTAATTTATTTTATTTTTTGGCTCGCTGTTGAGCAATTTTCCTTGTTGTAATATTTTCCGCGTAGTAATTATTATTTATGGGGAAAATTATTACTTATATTATTTTTAAGTAATTAAGAGAGACGAAAACCTTTTAAGAAAAATGAGTTGTTTTCTGAGAGGTTTTTAATTTCCGCGTATTTTCTATGTGACCCTCAATCCAAAATTGGGGTGTTACATCTTCTTCCTTCTCTCATTCCTTGTCTTGTTTCCCTTTCCCTCCCATGTCGTCTCCTTCCTCTGCCACCACCAGCCCTGCATCATTCATCCTTGTCGTGTCCTTCATTTGGCCTCCGACGCGACATCGTCACTATCGCTTTCTCCCTCCGTTTCCGGCTGAACCAGTGAGACAATGGAGAAACCATCACCACCAATGGAATCCTCACAACGTCCGCATCAAAACCCCTAAAGAAATTTGACAATTGGCCGCCGTCAACCACCGCTGCCGCCGCTTTCATGGCTGTTTTCCAGCCAACCCTTTTGACTTCTGAGAAAATGGGTTGCACGACGATGATCCTCTCCACGAGGAGAAGAGGATCCAATGAATTTTTCCACTGTTCCCAACAAAGAAGCAAGTTTCAAGAGCAGCCAATTTTCCACTTCTTTATTTATTTGTTTTAAAAATGTTATCTTATTTATTTTATTTATGATTGTATGTTAATTGTTTGTTGTAAGCTGATGAAAGTTAATATTGTTTGTTGTTGATGGGATTGGAAGAAGAATGAAGGGGATGAAGAATTGTGGGTTTAGGAGAAGAAGGGATGAAATATTATGTTTTTAGAAGACGAAGGGGATGAAGGTTATGAAGAAGAAGATGGATTTCTGGAAAACCCAGAAAACATTACTTTTTTTTATTTTGACAGAAAACGTTAGTTATTGGACGGAAAGTGACGAGGGACCATAACTGCTATCGTTTGGATAAGTGAGTGACCTTGTAAGCTAATAAATTTCAAGGGGGACCAAAAGTGCCAAATCGTGATAAGTGAGGGACCAAAAGTGCTATTAAGCCTTAAAAATTCTCCTAATCTTCATAATTAATGTTTACTCTCCTTAATATGTTGAAATAGATTTAAAAAAATTAATTAACATATAATCTGATTATCATCTTCAACATCATCATCAACCCCAACCCATCAACCAAACTCCAGAACCTAAAACCATGAACTCCAAAAACCCCACCCACCGCAACCCAGAACCTCCACTCACCCCAACCCTCTCCAGCCATGGTCGAAACTCTTTTCCTCCTTTCTCTCTTTCTCTCTCTTCCTTCTTCCCCTCCCAAAAATCAAAACCCTTCAACCCAAAATAGAAGATAGAGAACGAGGATGGCGCGGTGGTGGTTTTGATGACAACAACGGAGCCGTAGGTGGTTGTGGAGACGTCTTCTTGTTTTGGGCTATAGATTTGGATCTAGAACCATGGGTTTTCTATTCTAGATCTCAAAATCAATTCATCAAATAACATAAAGCTCCTTGGTGATTTTGTTGTCCATGTTTAGGTCGACGAGGATCTGTCGAGCTCTGGTCTGGTCCTCCCAAATCGCATGGAGATCGCCGGTTCTAAGGTGGAGGTTGGGGTGTTTGGGGGTGGGGGTCGCAGGTTCTTGGGTGGGGGTTTAGGGGTGGAGGTCGCAGGTTCGGGGGGTGGAGGTTTGAAAGCAGGAATAGGGACCGGAAACAACAACAAAAAGCTTAGAAGATAAGCAAGTTCAGATGCTGCTGAAACTTTTCGTTCTGAGAATTTTGGTGGGATAACACTCATGCAGTACAAGGTTCCAAAAAGAAATCTTGAGCACATGTAAAGCTTGTGTTTTTCATTATGGATCTATCTGTGGCATGTTTGGCTCCAAATTGTTGTTGCAGTAAAGGAAGGAAGCCATGAATTCCAAATAGTGAAAAAAAGAGAAAGAAACAGAGCACCTCTTAAAGCTTGTCTTTTTATTTGTGGATCTGTGGGTTGCTAAGCTCCAAATAGTAAAGGAAGAAATCCAGGAATGTGAGTCTTTGTTGTTGTTGCTGCTAGTGAGGAACAATCTTTGTTACTTGTGTTTTCTAGGATGGAGTGCGCTATCTCTATCTTACTATTCCTACTTTTTTTTATTTACTTTTTTTTAATATTGTAAATTATTAGAAGATGAAGATATGAGATTTTTAAGATGAAGATGAAGATAATGATGAAGAAGAACATCTGGGTTTTTGTTAAAAATTTAATAGTTAGATTAGTGTTAAGTTAGATTAATTTGGGGCTAAATTATTATTGGTAAATAATAATTATGATTTGGAATTATTTTAATTTAAATGAAAAATAATTTTTTTTTAACTAGGCTTCATTAATTGTTGGGCAGTGTCATGTTGGCAAATCAGCACACATAAGCACTCCGACGTTGACCACGTCGCGACAGTAGGGGTGGGAATAGGTTAGGCTTTGCGTAAATAGGTCTGGCCTATTTAAAAAATTTAAGGCCTAAGTCTGGCCTGTGGCCTATCATAGGCTTTTTATTCTGCTTGGGCCTGACCTTTTTAAAAGCCTGGCCTGGCCTGAAGCCTATTTTCGAATAAGACATTTAAATAGGCTAACTAGCATACATCTAAACAAGCCTACATCTAAATAGGCCAAATATGTTTGTTAATCGACAAGTTTCAAAAAGGTAAAATTAATTTTTCTACAAATACTAAAACAGGTGACAGGTTGGATGAATGTAAATTGAATTTAATATTTTGATTTGTTTGTATATTTTGTTAAACTAATATATTAAATTAAGATGTTAATAAACAGGCCAGCCTGATAGGCATAATAGGCTTTTTTATAAGCCTAAGCCTGATCTATTTAGCATAATAGGCTTTTTAAAAAGCTAGAGTCTAGCCTTTATATTAAACAGGTCAGGTCAGACCAGGCTTTAAACAAGCCAGACCATAGGCCCCTGTCGGTGGTCTGGCCTATTCCCACTCCTACGCGATAGGCACTAAAACCAATAATTTTTCATTATCTGGGGATTAAAGTCCACTTTTACGTCAATAAAAGACGAAAATCAAATCTCACTCATAAATCAGGGACTAAAAACACATTTAACCCTATTTAACATCCGCCTTTATTACTTTGACCGACACTCATTCATTAGCTTCACTTTTAACAACTTAGTTTTGTTAAGTTGGTGAGTCAACATTTTTGTTTAGAAAAAAGTTCACATGACGTGTTTATACTTTATATGAAATTAAAATATTAATATAAGCTGGCATAGACGCATAGTGTGTGTTTGATTAAAGTTGTTAACAATGTATGTAAACGCTCGTTCGCTGAATCCATGACGCGGAGGAGGGAATATTAAGCCAAACACCGCGTTTAAGTACTATAATCTCCTTTCTTTTGACGCAATTTTGATTGCCAAAAGACTTTAATCTCCTTTCTTTTGACGTGGGGCATGCCACTTGCTTGCACTGTTGCACATTTATGTTTATCAAAACCATAAAAAAATCACAACTTGACTAATGATAAAAAGATGACCATAACTCTACCACCACTTCAGTGTTCAGATTCTGAAACAGTTCAAAAAAAAAAGAAGTGAAGAAATGGCCTTAGCTTTGGTGGGAGAGGCACTTATCTCTGCTTCAGTTGAGATCTTACTAGGCAAGATAACATCCAAGGATTTTCGAGATTTCTTTACCAACAGAAAGCTGAATGTTTCTCTCTTAGATGGGTTGAAGATAAAGCTGTTGGCACTTAATGCTGTCCTCAATGATGCAGAGGAGAAGCAGATCACCAATCTTGCAGTCAAAGCATGGTTTGATGAGCTCAAAGATGCTGTCTTAGATGCTGAGGATTTACTGGATGAAATCAACACTGAATCTCTAAGATGCAAGGTGGAGGGTGATTCTCACAACTTTACTACCCAGGTCAGATCATTCCTTTCTTCTCCCTTTAATCAATTCTACAAGAGTATGAATTCCAAACTTGAAGAAATATCTCGAAGGCTACAACATTTTGTGGATCAGATAGCCATTCTTGATCTGCAAAGTGTCACTAGGAGAGTCTCTTTTGGAAGAAACACAGATTCATTGGTTGAACCAGTTGTGGTTGCTAGAGAGGATGACAAAGAGAAGCTATTGAATATGCTTCTGTCTGATGATGATGTTGATGATGCAGAGGCTAATATAGGAGTGATTACAATATTAGGCATGGGAGGGCTCGGCAAAACAACTCTCGCTCAACACCTTTACAATGACACTCAAGTCCAAAAACATTTTGATTTGATAGCTTGGGCATGGGTATCTGATGATTTTGATGTTTTCAGGGTCACCAAGAAACTTGTTGAGTCTATCACCGGAAAAGTATGTGATAGTACTAATCTAGATGTTCTTCGTGTTGAGTTAAGGAAAAGCTTAAAGGATAAAAAGTTCTTGCTCGTGCTGGATGATCTTTGGAATGAGAAGTATAATGATTGGCATAACCTCATAACTCCTTTTAGCAGTGGGAAAAAGGGAAGTAGGATCATTGTTACAACTCGACAACCGAGAGTTGCGCAGATCACACGTACCTTTCCCATTTGTGAGTTGGAAACACTAACAGATGAAAATTGTTGGTGCATACTTTCCAAACATGCATTTGGAAATAAAAAGTTTGACAAATATCCAACTTTAGAAGAAATTGGAAGGCAAATTGCGAGGAAATGCAGTGGTTTACCATTAGCTGCCAAAACATTGGGAGGTCTTCTTCGATCAAATCTTGATCTAGAGGAATGGAATACAATTTTGAACAGTGATTTATGGGCACATGATGATGTTTTACCAGCTTTGCGCATAAGTTATCTTCATCTTCCAGGACATTTGAAAAGATGTTTTGCTTATTGCTCGTTGTTTCCAAAACAAGATTTGTTGGATAGGAAGGAATTGATTTTGTTATGGATGACTGAAGGCTTTCTACAACAATCATATGGAGAGAAAGAACTGGAATTAGCAGGTGAGGATTGCTTTAATGAATTGTTATCTAGATCCTTAATCCAAAAACACGAAGCAGTTGCAGAAAATAAGTTTCGTTTGCATGACCTCATTTACGATTTAGCTAGACTTGTGTCTGGAAAAACTTCTTGCTACTTTGAAGGGGGTGAAATCTCAAAAAATGTTCGTCATTTAAGTTTCCCGGATGAACCGTATCATGTCTCTAGTAAGTTTGAGGGCTTTTACGAGCAGAAGTCTTTGCGGACCTTCCTACCAGGAAATAGATATAGCATTCGTTACATAACAAAAAAGGTATCACATGATTTATTGCCGAAACTAAGTTGCTTGCGAGCACTGTCACTGTCAAGTTACATAAATATCTCTGAGCTGCCTGATTCAATCGGCAATTTGGTGCATTTGCGGTATCTTAACCTTTCCTGTACTTCCATCAATAGGTTGCCTGATGCAGTCTTCAAGCTTTACAATTTGCAGAGTTTGATATTATCATATTGTGAATGTCTTACTCAACTGCCAAAGAAGATAGGAAATCTAGTCAGTTTACGCCACCTTGATGTCAGCGACACTAATTTGGTGGAGATGCCACCACAAATCTGCAGATTGCAAGACCTCCGCACTTTGACTGCATTTGTCATTGGCAAACAAGAGGATGGGTTATCTATTAGAGAGTTGTGTAACTTTCCTTATTTGCAGGGTAAGCTTTCTATTCTGCAGCTGCAAAATGTTGTTGATCCCATGGACGCAGTTCAGGCAAATTTAAAGAACAAAGGACAGATTGAGGAGCTTATATTGGGATGGGGAAGTGACCCGCAAGGTTCACTAATTGAGAAAGATGTACTTGAGAACCTGCAACCATCAACAAATTTGAAGAAACTCCACATCAGATACTACAGTGGCACTAGCTTTCCAAATTGGGTTGGAGATTCTTCATTTTCAAAAATTGTGATGCTGAGAATCAGTGACTGCAACTATTTCTTATCACTCCCGCCATTTGGCCAGCTACCTTCTCTTAAGGAGCTCTTCATTGTAAGGATGGGAATGGTGAAGACAATTGGTCATGAGTTCTACTGCAGTAATGGAAGCTTCTTTCCACTATTTCAGCCATTTCCTTCATTGGAGAGTTTGGAATTTGAAGATATGCCAGAGTGGCAGGAATGGCTACCATATGAAGACAATGGTAACAACTTTCCCTTTCCTCATCTTAAGCACTTGCGTTTAGACAAGTGCCCAAAGCTGCAGGGAAACCTACCCAGTTGTTTACCTTCATTAGTGAAGGTTGATATCAGACAGTGCAACCAGCTAGATGAAAAATCAATTGATCTCCAGTGGAAGATATCAGTTGAAGATATACATGTTGAAGAGTGTGGCAACTTGCAGTCTTGGCCTAGAATGATACTTGGCGCTAATTGTCTTCAAAGATTGAGTCTTTACAATATCTCATCTTTTATTTCCTTACCTAATGATGGTTTGCCAACTTCATTGCACTCACTTACCATTATGGATTGTGAGAAGCTAGAATTTTTCTCTCCTAAAATGTTGCATAAATACATATCACTTGAATATCTGCACATCTCTAACAGTTGTCATTCCTTGTTGTCATTTCCATTTGGTTGTTTCCCTGCCCTTGAATGTCTTTGGGTTGAGTCTTGTCCCACCTTGGAAGCAATTTCTACTCAACCAGGAGGGGCCGCTCCTAAGTTGGAGACATTTTGGGTCAATAATTGTAAGAAACTTAAGTCCCTACCAGAACAAATTGATCTCCCTGCCCTTGAAGACTTGGAACTTCATGATCTTGGGGAGCTAGCATCATTGCCCCTAATCTATCTGTCTTCCAATATACAACTTCTTAAAGTTGACGTTGTGGTGCTTTCGTTTATGTTCGACCTTGAGTCAGGTTTCCCATTCCAACAACTCACATCTCTGTCAAGTTTTTATTTAAAAGGTTTACTTGGAGATGAAGATCTTATGAACACTCTGCTGAAGAAGCCATTACTGCCCACTTCTCTTGAGTACCTGGCATTAGTGGATTTTGGTGGTTTAAGGTTCTTGGAAGGACAAGGGCTTCAACATCTCACTTCTCTAAAATGGTTTTACTTCTTGAATTGTCCGAAGCTTGAGTCATTGCCTGAAGATCAGCTGCCACCCTTTCTTGAAGTGTTAAGTATTGAGAAATGTCCATTACTAGAAGCAAGGTATCAAAGTCGGAAGGGGAAACATTGGTCCAAAATTGCTCGAATTCCAGCCATACAGATAAATGAACAAGTTATCATATGAGCTCTTAAATGAAGAGGTATCATCCAACTCTTAAATGAAGAGAAATCATCCAAAGGTAAGCGCTACAATTAATATAATCTTATCCTTTTTTTGTATGCCGTTAAGATTTATGTTGTTGTTTTTATCCGTTTTCACATGTCATGAAGAACTATCTTCTGTTTACATAGAAATGTGCTCTGTGCTGTTGAGGTTTCATGAACTATCTCGTATAGTCTCTCTCCTTATTGCCTCATTGGTTTTAATACATCTTATTTTAAAATAATGTAAATTTTAAGTATTCAAATGTTAATCCATTTCAGCTTGCTAAATAAATAGTAAATTCATTGTCATTTGAGTTAACTGTATTTAGTGTTAACAGCTATAAATATATAATACTGCAAGATTCAAATTTTCTCTCTTTCATATCATTTCCCTTATTTCGAATCATTTGGGAGTTCTCAACATTTAAATGGTGTTGAGTTTGACTCATAGTTTGTATGCATGGTCTGATGGCATCATCTGCTCGCATCGTCTGCATGCACGGTCTGCTGCATAATGCTTTTAGCAGAATGCCAGCGCATCGGCGCTGGCATCCCCAGCGCATCGGCGCTGGGAGTGGGGACAATCAAAGATGTCGAGGCAGAATGTCAGCGCATTGGTGCTGGCATTCCCAGCGCCTTGGCGGCCTTGGCGCCGGGACCCCGATTTTTCTGGATCTTTTTCTGTTTCTGTTTGCAATTAAAATCTGTTTATTTTAGGATCTAATTTGTTGGGGAATTGTGATAGGATTTAATGAGATATTATCCTGTAATATCTGGATCATTAGAATCTTTATATATCTTGTAACACTGTAACCTTAAAAGCTAATTTAAATGATAACAGAGTTATAACTATTAGTTACTCTATAGCTGCAGAGATAGGCTCAATTGGCCGAACTGCGTGAACAAAGATTTTTGTGTTTTTCTACTCCTATTTCTCTCAAGTTACTCTGTTCAATGCAAGTGTTATTGCTAACAAATGGGAAACAAGAAAAGGACAAATTATTTCATCCGTAATTAAAATGCATTTTCATATTTGATTTGCAGTAGTAATTGTATACGGTATCTTTTTTCTTGAATTCTATCTGTAACACCACCTTCAGTTTCCTTTACTTATTGTTAGCATGTTCTTTTGTCTAATTCGGTTGGCAAAACCGTTTAAGAATTTGTCATAACAACTGATGCTGAATATTGAACTTGTATATTGATCAAGAGCATGCTATATACCATGAATTAACCAAAGAGTTTTACTTCTGAATTATCAACCTTTGCACGTTTGCGCTATATAATTGTTGATTTTAACTACTTTTATTATATATCTCATCTTTTTTGCTTCTTCTTTTTCAGATTTGGTGCTTGCTTGTCTTTGTAAAATATTATAGCAGCTTGTTCGAGGATATACAAATGCTGCACTGAACCAAGACCACAGACATCTCTGTTTGCAGTCAATATTTATTCTACTTTCAAACACTTTCAAGCTTCGAATTCCATTTGTCTGTACTTTAAATTATCAATGTTCTATTTACAATGATGACTATTTCTTGTTTCATTTCAAACATCATAAATAGCTTATTTCAGTTTGTTTTCCTGCATTCTTTTGCTATAAGTTATTTAAGATGAATTAAGCAAAAAAAGAAAATTTAATTAACTTTTTTCCACGTGTGTATATTAAATTATGTGGCATTGCCACGTAGGACCAACCGTGACAAATAAGCACGGTGGTCAACGCCAAACTCCATCAGAGACGAAAACCAGCAATTTCTCATAGTTTGGGCCTAAATTCCACCTTTACGTCGGCGAGGGACGAAAACCAAATCTCGCTCATAATTTAGGGACAAAAACATATTTAACGCAAAGTTATATAAAATCTAATTTCTCACTTGTAAGTATGAATTGATCCTGTTGAAATCGCACTTGCAAGTAAGATACAAATAAACACCAAAATGCACCATTTCGCACTTGTAAGTGTGAACCAAATGACACCCATCGCACTTACAAGTGCAATTTTTAACCAATACAGCAGTTGTAGATTGAAAAATGGGGTGAAGTAAATTGAACAAAAGGAGATAAAATGGAAGCGGAATATGAGCATGTTGAGGAATATTACCTACGATGAGGGGTGCGGCGGAGTTGGAGGTTGAGGCGCAGGGAAGATGATGGAGAAGGGGGGGATTGACACCTTTGAGGGATGAAGATTGAGGTGGTGAGGGTGAAAGGAAAGTGCGATTTTTGAGGTTTGGCATAAATGGATGGTTGGAGAAAGGGGTGGTGCGTGAGTAGGGGTGTGCATGGTTTGGTTTTTTAACCAAACCAAACCATATCCAATGAAAATCCAATTAATGGTTTGGTTTTATAAACTGGTCCACTTTAATTTTCCAAAACCGGTTTATAACCGGTTCAAAACCGGTTTATGTCCATAACCGGATTCAAAACCGGTTCGAGTTTAAAACCGGATTAAAAACCGGTTCCAGTACAAAACCGGATTTAATCCATTTTGAAAACTGGTTTTTTTTGGAAGAAAATCCAGTTTAAAAACCGGTTCTAGTACAAAACCAGATTTAATCCATTTTAAAAACTGGTTTTTTTGAAGAAAATCCAGTTTAAAAACCGGTTCTAGTACAAAACCAGATTTAATTCATTTTGAAAACTGGTTTTTTGGAAGAAAACCCAGTTTAAAAACTGCTTCCAGTACAAAACCAGTTTTAATCCATTTTGATTACAAAAATCAACTAATTGTTGTTGCAGCACATGGACACACATTGGAAGCCACCCCATACGCTCCTCTCCATATTGCCCCACGTAGCCAATTGCTGTTGCAGCTGCACATCCAGCCATCAATAACAGTGTCATCACCTGCAAAATCAAGTGACAACAAATAAAAAATTTAGATTCTTTTTTTCCTGAATTAATTTTCTATCTATGTTTTCTGACATATTCTCATCTGGGTATTCATGGATTTAGTAAAAAGGATTAAGCTTACCATATCAAGCACCAATAGGAAGAAAAAAATTAGATTTCACTCGAGCTTACAATGGAACATGGTAATTGAAAATTCCTGTCAACCAAAACAACCTTCGACAGTTAGCCAAATAATTGTTTCCTTATAGCCTGCTGCATAGAATAGGAAAATAAAAGTGAAACAATGCCAACAATTATAATCACCTTGTGCGAATTCCCCATGACCTCCTTCATTTTCTTCAATAAGCTTTAGATCTCTTCAGTCTATATTTGAAGTGATCTTTTCATGGTGTTCAACATTATTATACAATCTTCATTGGAAGATCAGAATTACATGATTTCTTTTTCTGCCAAGTCATTAGTTCAAAGCAAATTGTTAAATTAAAGAGGCCATCTCTTTATAATAGGAAACAACCACCGCCAGACCATACAAATTCACCTAAGAGCACAAAACAACCTAACTTCAAGGAATTCACAAATTCCATTACCTGAGATGAAGTCAGATTTGGTTCTCCTTCCATTGAATGTTTGATGGAATCATCACCATAGAAGTTGAGAAGCATAATAAAGGAAATTAAACTGCAAAAAAAAAAAGGGAAGAAAATGGAAAGTTATAATGTGAGTGAGAAAAGTTGCATTAGACATAGTTGACAAACTATCAGATATCACTGGTAAGCTATAATTGCAATCAAATTATCAACTTCAACCATCAACTAAACAATATATAAAGAACTATAACTAAAATCACTGGATATAACTTTTATTCTTCAAAGTCATTGTTCTTATAACTAAAAAAAGAAATCTTGGTTTTTTGGATTTACATAAGAAAATGGGAAATGGGTTGTGATGAAATTGAGATTAATTGAATCTTACTTGAGGGATGATGAGTTATAGAAGTGAGCTTCCAACCAGATAGTGAAGATTGAAATGGTTTGGTTGTTGGTGACCATGATTGCAATTGAAGCTGCTGATAGCACAATGGCTAGGATTCTGAGGATGTTTTGAACCCTGTGAAGGATCCATCACATACATCAATTAACCGCATTGCAAAGAGTTTTGAATTATGTAACAAGAATTCACTCACCTTTTGGACTTTGGTCCTCAATCTACATACAACTTCAAAATTCATCCATGTCCAGTGAAAAACTAGGAGCAACATCTGCATCTCTTAGAGAGAACAATTCTGCAAAAGAAAAAGAACATATCACGTTACATAGTCAAGTCATAAAACAAAAATATATTATCAAATAAATCCTACCATTTTACCTTGTTCACATTTATCAACAACCTCAAAATCATCATTTAGAACTAATGATGATGACTCTCCTTTAGTCCAATCTTGAATACAAATAAGTGCTTCCACCATTTTTGGTGTTAAGGAAGCACGATAATCATCAAGTACCCTTCCTCCGGTACTAAAGGCTGATTCAGATGCCACTGTAGTAACAGGTATAGCCATCACATCTCTAGCAATATTTGAAAGGATTGGAAGACGGCTTGAGTTTATCTTCCACCAGTTTAAAATATCCAAATCCACAGGGCCTTCTGACCTCTCCTCCAAATATTTGCTCAACTCAGATATATCACAACCAGACCCAGATGATGTGTAATATTGATTAAAACCATATTCATCCTCACCTAAGACATAAACAAAGATATTAGTTATAATATCAGTCAAATATATTAGTGTAAGAGTAGAATTGATTTACTTGCACTATATCGAGAATCCTGAGAGTTCCATCCAGCCCCTTCTAGTCCACCACTATATTCTTCAAAAATAGTCGTCAAAGAATACTCTAACTTGTGTTTCAATGCTGTTGCGGTCGCGCCATCAAATGCTTCATTGATTAGCCAGTTTACAAACTTTAATTTGCGCCTGGGGTCCAAAACCAAAGCAATCAACAACAGCATATTCAGAGAGTTGGGATCAAAGTATTTCTGAAACATTGTCTTCATTTGTCCAGCCATTGATTTGACACGTTCATCCATACTTTCACCCATTTCTTTGATTTTTTTACCAATGCCAAACATTTCCCACATGTATGTGTTGCTGGTTACATAAGAAGATCCAGAAATACGGACAGTTACTCTATGGAAGAGCTCTAGAAATGGAAGGATCAACTGCACATAGTTCCAATCATCCTCTGTTGGCACACCCTTCCCCTCTTGTAACTCTTCAACATACTTCCCATCAACTATTTCAAGCTCATCAAACGCTCTTTTAAGCTTCAGTGCAGCCTCTAGCATTAAGTATGTTGAGTTCCATCTAGTTTCACGCAGCGTGAGGGAGTTGAGATGTGAGAATGATTTTTTTATTTTTAATATTTAGAAGTATTTTGGGATTATGAAATAAAGAGGATGACATGAAAAGGAGAGAGATGACATGAAAAACAATTCTCAATGGACAATATAACATGAAAGAGAATTTACTCTCAGTCAATCAAAGGGGAACGAAAGTTTCCCTAAAGGGGGGGGGGGAACTAAAATGCAAATAAGTGATTACTCCATTTCTAGCATCTTTCTTGAGTGCTGGATAGGAATGCTTTTCATTTTATAGGTGTTCATTTTGTTCCTGGAAGTTTAAGACCGCTATGAATGATCAGAAGGGTTCTAGTAACACACTCTTTTAAATACGCACACATTATAATTGGTTTATTTTTAAAATATTTAATGTGTTTTCTCTCTCTTATTAAAAACGATGTTGACCTTTCCAAAAATTATACAATCACATGATTATGTATGAAAGTGTGTTCAAAAAAGTGTGTTGCTAGCATTTATTAAACGACTGCTCCCTCCGTCTAATTATAAGGTCATGATGTTCAGACAATTACACTTAATAAAAAAACATTTAATGAGATTAGTTAATGTATTGGTTTTTAAAAAGTTTATGAAATCTTCCATATTTACCCTTAATTAATATATTGAGTGGTGTGAAAAAAATTAATTATTAATGTAATCAAAATTTTGAAATTACAAAAGTATAATAAATACAAGAGATATATATGGAAATTAATAACAAATGTTTCTAAAAACTAGTAAGGTTCTCTTATATAAAGGGACATCAAATATGTCTCTAAAAGATCTTATAATTAGGGATAAAGAAAGTATTATTTTAGATTTGTCTACCCTGCCTTGTAAATAAGCAGTGACCCATCAAATTTACATAAGTTATGTGAGAAATAAATTACTTTTAAGATTTATATAAAATAAGTAAAATAGTAATTATGTAAACATATTATCACTTTTACTTTCATTTATCTTGTTTTTCTACTAATCCAAATAACTTAAAAATCACCTTATTTTTCCTTTAAATTTCTTCCACTTATACTCTTTCTTCTTATATGTATTTCCTCTCAATTTCACCCCTTCATTCAAACAAAGCATAAGTATGTCTTTGTCTTGTGAAAAAAAAAATAAGCATAAGTATATAAATATGATTCTTGTTAGATGGACATCCACTTTTTGCAACGTCCTAGCGAAAATTGCAATTTAACCACCACAAAGTGCGGAGTTTAAAAAAATAGGGTTAATGATTAAATTACTCCCTGATTTTGTAAGTTAGTTTGATTTTAGTTTCTCGGCGAAAAAATGACGTTTAGTGGCGGTCATTTTTACAATTACTAGCTGTTTTTTACTGCCATTAAACGTCATTTTTCTGCCGAGGGACTAAAATCAAACTCGCTAATAAAATCATAGACTAATTTGACCATTAACTCAAAAAAATATAAACAATAATAATTCAACCCATGCTCATTCCACCCACACATGATATAAATAGGAGAGAGTGAAATGAGAGATATGATAGAAAATAGAATCGGAAAATAATAGAGATTCTTTTGGTACACTTAGAAAGTGAGTGAAGGGTTTCACTTTTTTTTAACGAAACCGAATAATTATATTAACCAAGAACAAGACCAGAGGCCAAAACATTATGTGCTACAAGACAGCTAAAATCTCTTGAGGAGCATCCTCAACCCAAACAAAAGATAAAGTAGTAAATGACAACTTGGCAAGGGAGTCCGCAACCGCATTGCCTCCCCGCCTAATAAAAGAAACATCAATAAACTCAAAATGGCAAGAAAGTGACCGACAATCCATAATGACAGAAAAAAGATAAGAGCCACCAAGTTTTGGACAATGCCAGAGCTCATAGAGCCTCAAACAATCAATTTAGAACAGGACCCTTTTGAAACTCAAATCAATAGCGGTGGAGATCGCCCAACGGAAGCACAGTGCTTCAGCAATGGTGGGGGACGAGACCATGATGATAGCAGCTGTCGCCGATGCTAGAACCTCACCCTCAAAATTACGGGCCACTATCCCAAAGCCAGCCAAAGTGAAATCCCGGAGAGCTGCATCAAAATTAAGCTTAAAAGTACCTCTAGACGGCCGGGTCCAAATAGAAGGCAACACTGCTGACACCCGGGGAGCTGCACGCAAATCCGGAGCACCAAGAAGAGAAGCCACACAGTCAACCACAAGGGGCTTAGGAGTCTGCCTTTGCTGGATGACAATCCGATTTCTCCTGTCCTAAATACAATAGGCCATAATGATAAAACAAAGAAGAGCCTGGTCATCTGCAACCTCCAAGACCAAAGGGTTTCACTTAATTAGTTATGATTTTTGTGACTTTTTATAACTTCTTTATTTATAGGCCGCCTAACCTCATTTTCCCTTAATTTATAGTTTTCAAATTCATATTCATATTTCATATATACTTATAAAAGGAACATTTTTTGCATAATATTTATATAATGATATATACTGTCAGTTTTTTTTAATCTTAGTGATGTCCTAAAATAAAAAAGGAGTAAAAATGTTAAAGATTTTGAGAAAATAAATCCATATACATGAGATATTTACTAGTTGCTTAAATAATTATTTACTTTAACTATTGATATATGTATATTTTATAACTTTTTAGCTTATATATATATTCCCATTTCAATTTGGCCCGTCCTAGTTAAACTCTTATTTAAACTCAAATATTATTGGATTTGTTCATATTTATGGTTTGGCTTGTATCTAAAATTTGACTCAATAAAAAATTAGGATCAAAGTAGCGTAAAACAGAATTCGTCATTTCGTCTTAACTCATTCTATAATTGTCCTTATAACGATAAGATTAACCATGCATATGGAAGCCTAATAATCGCTCATTTGAAGGGACCGTTGGTGGCCATTTTCCGTAGGGCTTAGGGGAACATTTACCTGTAGGGTTTTAATTTATTTACACTCCACTTTTTTTTTTCTTTCTCATTTTTACCTTTTTTTTCCATTTCTCTCTTTTACTCCTATAAACCATTTATCATATCTCACTTTTTTTTTTCTCTTCCTAATTTTATTTGGTTGAGGTGTATTTTTAGTTTTGATAAAACATTTTTCTTACTCGTAAAAGTCACACTTAAAAAACGAGGATAGTAGGTTGGTGGTCACTTTTCTAAGGGGTCCATTGTGAGAGGCATATTGAAAAAATGAGATTGGTGGGCTAATAAATTTGGAAAATAATTGATGTTCACACTCATTCCACCCACGTTTAATAAAGAGATATGAATAGAAAAGTGAAAAGTGAGAGATATAAAGAATAGAAAAGTAACGTTTGGTAGACAGTGAGAACATGATGGAACAGGACACACATTTGTTCCATGTAGGGATGCAAATAGGTTAGATGACTTGTAAGAGGTCTGCGGCCCGCCCTTCAAAGGTTTTACTTGACCCGTTTATTAAAAAGGTCAGACTTAGACTTTTCAAAAAGCCCGATTAGCTAAAAAAGGCGAGTTCCAGGCTATAAAAAAACCCATTTGGCTTGTTTACATAATAATAATAATCATAATAATAATAATAATAATAATAATAATATTATTATTATTATTATTATCATTATTATTATTATAAATAAATATTGTATATTATTTTAGTTAATTTTTTAAAACTCGTAATATATATTTCTTAAAAAAGAATGATATGTAGAAAGACATATTAGCCCAACCTATTAGCTTGCTAGCCCTATGGGTCACTTTAAGAGAGAATTTTCTGTTAAATATACTTGTAAACAGGCTAGTAGGCCATACCATCTAAAAGGTCAGGTCTTAAAATTTAGCCTCTGACAGGCTACAAACTAAGCTTGAGCTGCAAAATTAGAATTGCGGGGCTTGATGTGGTCAGATCTATTTTCACCGTAGTTTCATATTCGTTATGGTTTTAAGATGGAATAGAACAAGATATAAGACTCCTCGAATGGTACACTTTAATTCCCTAAAAAAGGTAGAACCAAAAGAATGAAATATAACACTAATTCAAAAAATTCATACAGGTAAAAATACTCTTAATTTACATTCGAATAATGATAGAAAATTATTAAAGATATACATAAAAAATATTTATAAATTAATACGAGTTATGAATTATACACATTTTTGATAAATTAATTCAAATTTATATATTTTTTTTATCAAGGTCTCCCCACAACTAATAGGTTCATCCCACGGTCAGTGCGTTAAGCGGTAGGAGATTGACCAAAATAGCTACTTTTTTTTTATAAAAACATATATCCTTTATAGGAGATAATCCTGAATTCAAAAATTTACTTAGGAGAAATTAAATATGTACCTCTTAAATTAACAACTTGTTGGGAAAGAAAAGTAATTTAAGATATTTTTAAGTAAAAAATCATAATTTTTTTTATATCTTAATGAAAAGAAAATATGCAGCTAATTCACTTTAAAAGTAACTTTCTAAGAAACACTCTTAATTATACCACTTCTAAAAATAAATAATTTGATATGATAAGAATTCAAACAGAAATATTCTTAAAAGTAATTTTACAATATTTATCAACTGAGCAGAGATAAGGCCAAGAACAATGGAAGAATCATAAATTTAATCTCCGAGCCTGTATTTAAGTGAACAAACATTTCCTATATACAATTTGACATTAAATCGTCTTCAACCGTCTCCTCACACGCGACTACTAACTTGTTAAAAGCCAACATCGAATATGTGTTTTTATAAGTCCAAATTAATGTATCGTAATCTACAAGAAAATCTTTTCTTTAGAACACAAGTGCTTAAGATCATATAACAGTAGATAGTGAATCGACCCTTATAATTAAAATTTAACATAATTATCCAGGAAACATTACCTCGCCTAGTAACTATCTAAAGCCTAAATTTAACATAATTACCCTTGGATAACAATACATCCCTTAATCCAATCCAATATATTTGACTAAAACTTTTTAAAACAAGATTTATATTCAAAGTGTCAATAAGTTTTACGTTGACTCTTGAAAACTAACACAATTTCTCTACTTTTTTCGGTTTTGGGACTAGCTACGCGAGTATAAGTGTTAAAAATTCTGAAAATAAATTTTTAAAAAATCGTAAAAGAACCTTTATTTCAAGGTCGTATCGTATGTTCCCTTAAAAAGAAATATCGTATCGTATGAGGGAACCAAAGGACTGTCTTCACATCGACCCACCTGTTTGAAGTTTTGCGCCCCACTTTTCACCACGCAACATAGCTTGGTGGGTCATGATGCTACGTTTATTGCTGCCTCCTTCTTCTCTTGTCCAAGATATATAAGCAACGTGGTAGAATGGGTTTTAATTTTTTTAACTTATCAAAGAAAAATTGCAGGTTTAGTGTAGTGATTAACTCACTCCATCTTTTAACTATGAAGCCGGGAATTCAATTATCACCATGGAAATGTAGCGCATTTTGTGGACAGCCGTTTACTACTTAATACGAACTCCGGCAGTGAAATAATTATCACTACTGTTGTTAGCGGTGCATCATCTATCACGTCACGTTTATCATATTTAGTTTGTTTTGTTTCACCCGTCGTTTATCTGACTTTTCGGGGCAATGCCAGCTCTCTCCTCCTCCATGTGTTTTTTCTTTTTTTTACCTATTAGGGTTATTCTTTCTCTTTTTGTAAGAGCTTTCCATTTTCTTTGCAAGATATTTTCCCCACCCTTTCGAGGAGGGTTTTCTGCTTTGTGGGAGTTCTATCCTCTAGGTATGAATTTTTTTTTTAATCTTTCTCTTGTGTTTTTCTTCCCATGCACTAATTTTTTACCACCCATCACTACCCACCACCTTTTCTCCTCACCCTTTTTATTTCCCTATTGTGACCACAACTCACCTTTGGCTATGGCCAATGGTTTCATGTGAAGGGATTATTAGAAATGGAAGTCGTGACGTTGCAATAACTTCTGTTATGAAGTAAAATTTAAGGCAGACTCTGATGCAAATTCTACTAGAAATTTTGCCCTAAGATTAGTGTAGTTACGGTCTATGCACTTGAGAACGTTATGTAGCCTTCAAAAATATAATTGTAGATCAAGAATAGAAGAATTGAGTATGAACCATAGAGTGAACAAAGGATAATATTATTTGACACGATTGATGTATCCACGACAGAGACAATTAATGCTATTTTAATTATTTCAAGATTGTGTAACAAATTGTCTCTCTCCTCATGATATTTTATGATTAGCTATTCGTTAGTTTTCACTCTCCTCATTAATCTTGATTGGTTATTCTTTCGGTTGTACAAATTGCGCATATGATTTGTAGTGCAATATAGCAATGATTATTCCATTATGATGCTTATTCTTATTATTCAAATAATGATAATTGAAAATGTCAATTAATAGCTATTAATTTGATTGATTTTTTTCCAAATGTATTATTCTACATAAAGTATGGCATTTAGTAGATATTATTATTCTAATAATAATATTGATTAAAATAAAGAAGGAAATGCCAAGCGGAATTTGTTAGTAATTGTTATAAAGTCCGATTGAGACAAAAAAATGAAATTGTCTTGAATGACATTAAGAATGTATTGATTTAGTAGTAGTAGATAAATTAGATCTTCAAAAGAGTGATGTCACAAAAATAAATCCCAAAAAAATTATTTATTGGGAGAGACCAACACTGTATTCCGAACAGATTAACACATGTCAATAACCCAAAACAAAACTATCCAACAATCCTCCAATAATGGCATGCAAGTGATTTGTGGAAGTTTTCAGGACAAGAGATTTGAGATTTTAGGAAGATACATCGACTGTCTCTCAACATAAACACTCAAATAATAAACTATGTAGCCCTGTTTGAAAAAATAGCTTAATTAAGCGCTTATGATCATAAGCGCTTATTAATAAACTCTTTTAATAAATTTATTATAATGAATTGAAAATAAGCTATATATAAGCATAAGCTCTTTTTCATAAACTACTCTAAATAGCTTATGAAAATAAGCTCAAAACAGCTTATAAGTAAGTCATAAGCTATTTATATAAGCTTCTCAAACGCTTGCATAATTGCTTATGCTATAATATAAGCTCAAATAAGCTCTTTCAAACGAAGCCTAAAAGCTGTATTAGGTGCAACAAGTTTCTTACTATAACACCACTCAAATTAAATAATTAACTATGTATCTAATAGAATCTCATCTCAACCTCACATCAAGCACTACCGCATGCCATGAGAATTAGGAATAGTGCATATGGTTTTGTTTGACCAAAAATTGAGTATCCAACATATTTTCCTCCACTCAAGTGTTTAAGTCCATCCCACTCGACGCATCTAAGACAAGTTTTCTGATTTGTCCCTTTGTAAAGGAATAGCAAGATTTTTCTCACTTCTCATATATTTTTTTTTTTTTATAAGCAAAATTGTATTGAAGTGGAGTACTAGGGGTACTCCAACCCATATACAGATGTAGAAAATAAAAGAAAGAGGAAGCAGAAGGCAGTGCATATCAGAACATTACAAACTGCCAAACAAAAGATGGTCTAAATTATATCTACCATAATCCTAGCTGTGGCGAAGTAGCGTTGTCAAAGCAAATAATAACAGCACCATTCCACAACCAGTGGCACAACAAAAGAACAAGGGAGAATACACACATTTTATATATTGTGTGTCTAACAACACAAATGTCTCACATGTATGTATCTTCTGTTATCATTACAGGCATTGTTGTTAGCTATACTAATTACAACTTGAAAATCACAATGAATAGATATAATAGGTGTAGGTCTCCCCTGCAATGGTAAACAACCATCAAGCTTACCATCATACAATTTGATAGTAGTATGTTGTCCATTATCATTTTTATATTAAGCCAAAAAAGGAAAATTTCAAAATTCAACAACTCAGAGTACAATCATCGCAATCAAGCTATCATGCGAGCTCGGTTTCCTATATATATGAACCAACAATGTTTGAAAATATATGTAAAAGCCATGTACATAATAAAAAATCATGAACCTTACAAGTTCATACTACTTTCATAAAATTTTCAACTCAGTTGATCTCATTAAAAAATAATATGTACATATTCACAAATGAATTTTTGAATTATGTTGACTTATAATTCTATACCTAAGGCAGTTCATGAATTTTCTGGGAATTTTGATTGAAAATAATCCAGAAATATGTAGAACGATTTAAATAACCTCCGACTTGAACATATGAATAATCCTCCGAAACACTATTTTCAATATTGCCTTCTTGGTTTTCACAATAACTGATACTATCAATGAATTCCCCTTTTCAATTTTTTTACCTTTTCCAAACTACCTTTCAACCTCATACTGTATATAGAATAACAACCATTACATTCAGTTTTAAAAAAATCAACCGTCACTTTTTACTTCTTATTTAGTTTTAAATTATTGTAAATCCTACATATAATTAACGTCAAATAAATTAAATATAATTGAATAAATTTTTTATTTAACTAATAATTAATTAAATTGTTACTAATATTTCTCAAGTAAATTTATATTATTTAAATATAGTAGGGATGGTAGATAATTGATTGAGAAAATGGTTGATACACAGTTAGTGTAATTTATTTTACACCTGGATCCGATTGATTTTCACTACATGACAAATTTATTTTTAATTTGATTAAAATTAAAAAAATGTAATTTCTCAGATCATATGTAATTGAATGTCGAAATAAAATTTCTTAACACTGCGTAATCCATTAATCTCTTATAGATTTAAATGAAAATAATGATTTTTTTTTGTTACTACATGGAAATAATGGTTAATGCCAATTAAAAATAGTATGGATTATATTATTTAATTAATATATATGACCAACCCGATGGACCTGGGTTTTAGTTCTCAAAATATTAATAATAGTAGCCATTCTTCTTTTCCCTGAACTGCTGCGAGTGCCACACTCCATTCCTTCTTCAAATAATTCAAGTACTTTATATAATCAATCATTGTTTCAATCAAAAAAAAAAATTATAAATTATAAATTTATAAATCCCTACTATTTTCAAATTATATAAATTTATTTGAGAAATATTAATAACAATTTTAATTAACTATTAATCAAATAAAAATTAATATTGGGTTATAGTTATTATTTTTTACGTTACTTATTAAAAATAAAAAATTATTTATATTATTAAAAATAAACAACAATGTGGAGAAAAAAAGTGAGGTTGATTTCTTAAAGGCTTAATAGCACTTTTAGTCCCTCACTTATCACAATTTTACACTTTTGGTCCCTAACAAAAAAACTAGCCTAAATGGTCCATCACTTTGTCAAACGACAGCAGCTTTGGTCTCCGTCACTATTCCGTTAAAAAACTAACGTTTTCTGTCAAAGATTAAAAAATAAAAATTATTTTCTCTTGAAAGAGTTCTGAAGCAGCAGCATCCAGAGCAGTGAAATCAGAATCATCTTCCATCTTCAAACCACCATAGTGAACTGGGATTTCCTCAATTGGAATGTACCTATTTGATTAAAAGGAGTTAAGGTCATTTACTATTGAGATTTGAGATACCATTGAAATTTAGCAATGAACACAAGTGGTTAATGGATTAGAGGGCATACTTGGTGAGTGTTTCAGTGACCTTAGCACTTAGCAGGACGAGCAATCATAAATTTGCTCTTTGTTCTTTAGGTTAAGAAAGGAGATAAAAGAGCATTTAGAGCATAATATTAGAAAGGAACATTGATGAAAATCTGCAATGAAACACAAGGACATTTATCAATTAGTTTGGTAACAATACAACGACATGTCACATTGCAAGTTGAATTCACATAAACAATTCAACAAACAGGTGAAAGGCTAAGTAGAAACTTACATTTTTTGCCACCATTTCAGGATAATTGTCCTGCAAGATTGCAATGGTTTGCTTTGTAGCAACTCTAAGTTTTTTCACGATCAACACCGTTCATGATTGCTGCAGAGGCTAAATCAGAGTCAAAACCCTCATCTAGAACAAAGTCAATGGTGTTGGAGAGATGGAGAGGAGCGGCGACGGCGCTTCCAGAGGAGGATGGGGAGCGGCGGTTGGTGTTTCGTTGTGAGAGAGAGAGAGAACGAAAGGGGGAGGTGAGACGGCTGGTGAGGTAGAAGAAAGGGCTAGGATTTTTTAAGGGATGGGGAGCGGCGATTGGTGTTTCGTTGTGAGAGAGAGAGAGAACGAAAGGGGGAGGTGAGACGGCTGGTGAGGTAGAAGAAAGGGCTAGGATTTTTTAAGAGAGAAAGGGAGCAGAATAGGGAAGGTGCGGCGGTTCAAGAGGTGAAGGGAGAGGAACTAGGGTTCTGGGTAGGTACAAAAAAAGCTTTTTTTTGGTAATATTTTTTTTTATTTTTGACAGAAAACATTAGTTTTTTAACGGAATAGTGACAGAGAACCAAAACTGCTGCCGTTTGACAAAGTGAGGGACCATTTAGGCTAATTTTTTTTGCTAGTGACTAAAAATGTCAAATTGTGATAAGTGACGGACAAAAAAAATACTATTAAGCCTTTTTGAAAACTAAAAGTAATGGCGGTTGATATGTATGAGGTTGAAGGGGTAGTTTAGAAACAATAAAGATTGGTGTACACCATTTGGATTTAGACTACTAGAGAGAGATAGGAAGAGATGAGAGATAAGTGACAGATGTGATATATGATGTGATGTGTGTAGAAGAGAGAGATAAAAAGGAAAAAGAGGTGTTCCGAGATGTCTACACTATAGAGTGGCTTATGAATGCAATAATGAAAATAGTGGTTCAGAGGATAATTCGTATGTTGCACTCGGAGATATAGGAACTCTCTTTTTTAAAAGTTATTTTTAAAAACTACTTCTCCTACCGCTCCTTAGTAAGGACCCCTTTAAAGTTTTACAGATGAATCGTATTAAAGTTTTTGTTTCTATTAAAGTTACTACTCAACTTTCTAATATACTTTTTATCTCTAATATTAATTTTGACTCTTTAATTTTCTACCACTATTAATTTAAAGATATAATTAGTAAAACATAATTGATACTCTTTTAAAATTATAAAGTCACAAATAATTGAAAATAAACATAAGATTAAAATAATGTCAAGATTTATAGGAACGAAAGTAGTAATTTTAATTTCACACAATTGGAACTTGTATCTGTTATGTTAATTTTCTGGAACTTGTATCTGTTATTTTAATTTTCTGTATCAAATGACTTTCACACACTTGGAACTTGTACACTATACTAACAATATCTTAGTATTCCCTTAAAAAAAATATCTTAGTATTAAAGAGTGTATTTAAAATTATATTTCTCTTACTAATTTCGTCATTTATTTTTTCTTGATGTGATAAAGTGATTCTGACCTCTGAGGGTCTGTAACCAGAAAACCAGGAAAACCCTTAACCAGCGTTTCAAATTACCAAAAGGCCATACGACGAGTCGCTTTATTCAAGCGCGTGCTTTCCACGTTTTTAGAACGCGTCACGGAGGAGGTCAGGTATGGCTGGGATGAATTACTCTATAAATCTGAGGCGAAATCTGATTTGTTAACTCATAATATCCTCTTTTCTCTTTCTCGTTCTAGAATTTTCCTTTTCAACTATTTTCTCGGAACTTTTCCGAGTCACCAAACACCGACACAATCCTGCAGATTCTTCTCGTTCCTCCGCCGAGGATCGCGATCCCGCCGATTTGCGATTCGTCGCTCAGGTTAATTTGATTTTCCATATTGATTCCGCCTTCCTATTGATTACTCAGATAGAGAGAAAAGCGGGAGGAGTGGTCGAGCTATCTGGCAAATTGAGCTGCATGAACTGGTGCGAGAAGCTGGATTCATCGTCGAACTTGAATTTCAATCACTTCGTTACCTGTTTGTTGATTTTTTTCCTGCATTTTTCGCCTCAATCGCTCTCTTCCATCTTCAATCTCGACGGCAATTGTCCCGAACTGTTGTTAATCGAGAGTAACAATAATCTCAATCGTAATCGAGAATTTTGTTCGCAATATGGAGTCGAGAATTAAGAGAAATCCCCAATTAACCAGAGGTTTGCGTTTGATCATATTTTTTTTAATAAATTATTTTATACTTTATTGATTTGTTGAATTCGTTTTGTATAAGTGTCGGTACCTGGAGTTTCCAGTTTTGTTTATTAATTTATTAATATTTATGATGAGGAGGAGAATGACAACGAGGTTTTTGATTTTTTAACTATTATCAGTACTTTTTTCGTAAGAAAATGGCCTATAAAAAATTGAAGAGCCAATCACTGTGTGCACGCGTGCATGTGTAGTTGGTTAGGTCTACCTAAGTAGGAAAAAAGTAGTGGTTCAGCGGTTAGTAAGCCGATAGAAGTTTGAATTCCAACTCTTGTGAATAAAAAAAAAGTTGTAAATCTCTACCGCTAACTCTTTAAAAATAGTTGGTGGGGTCTGGGATACTTTGCCGAATTCTGACCAACCAGTTAAGAGTTGTGTTCAATTCATATTTCTATTTTTTTTATTTTGTATTTATAATATCGTAATAATGATTTTCTTAAAGAAAGTAATTTGCTTTTTCTATTCATATAATTTAAGCAAGGTTAATTATGGTATGATGGGTCACTCTGGGTTCACTCCGTTTTGGTGCGAAGAAATTGTCCCCTTTAAAAGTTCCTGCTTCTACTTTCGTTCGGATTTAATGACTTACATGCATTGTTCTTTACCCCTTTTGCTGTAGCTCCTTGCAATGGAAACATTGGCAGACAGCAGGAGAGGTCACCATCAGTCATTGTCATTGGTGGTGGCATGGCTGGGATTGCTGCTGCTCGTGCACTTCAAGATGCTTCATTTCAGGTCTCCGAGCTAGATATTATGAATTCAAACTATTCTTATTGAACTTGTATGTTATACTGGTATAAAACAATAACTTGTGATTCTGAGCTTGGCTTGTGGCTGCTTACAATACAATTATCCGTGAAAGGAATTGGCTGCATGAATTGTAACTACAATCTTCTAATTGAGGTCTTTCAAGAGTTGAATCTTATAGTAGTAAACTGATGAAACCTTGCTTGGTGTCCCTCAAAAGTTCGGTGCAAATTGCATTCTATTAGATTAGATTAGAAACATTGTTGGGCTAATCAATGATAGTGATTTTTCCTTGCTTTGGCTCAATTTGTACGGTGTCTGTTGGTAAGCTCTTGCTTGCATAGAATCTTGTAATGGTTCCAGGGAAGTAATCCTGGGCTGTACTTGCTAGTTTAGAATTGGGCTGGTTTTAACTTTAATTAAATAAACCCACACAATTGGGGGAATCAAATTTTACACAAGGCATGCAAGCATACATTAAACAAATGAATTCAGGAAGGGTCTTCTCCTTTATTGTTTTCTCCTGCTTTTTCCTTTATTTTCTGTGTTATAAGGAACCTGGCAGTAATTCATGTATTGGCTCCAATATTAAGCCATGAAGTTGCAATGTAGTTTAACAGAAAAATTTAAGCACGACATTGCGTTACGGTGATGAGTCTTATTTTAAGCTTGAACTCCATATTTTGTAGCATGTAGCCCTGTAGTTAGTTAATATGCATTTTTTAAGAAATGCATTGAGGCAACATCTCCTTTCTTGTTTTTTTGGATTTGTTTCCCATTATTTTTTCTTTTAAGGAACCTTATTTGTTTGCCACAAGAATGTAAATCATAAAGTGGCAAATATAATTTAACTAAAACATTTAAGCACAACATTGTGTTACTTCGTAGGTGAAGATTCTACTTATTTTTGTAGCCCGTAGCTAATATACATTTTGCTTCATGTGTTTATTCCTATAATTCAAGTCATTAAGTGGCTAAGTGGTGCTTTATTTCGTAATTTTTGTCAGGTCGTTCTCTTAGAGTCAAGGGAAAGACTTGGTGGTCGAATTCACACTGATTACTCATTTGGCTTTCCTGTTGACTTGGGAGCATCATGGTAAAACTCATTGTTCTCTCTATGTTCTGATGCGTATACATGTTAATGAGATCACGAGAATGCGAAATTTCTTCCATTTGTTCTGTATTGAATTAAATGCCAAACACTGTTCAGGTTGCATGGAGTGTCCAATGAGAATCCACTGGCCTCAGTGATTGGGAGGCTGGGGCTACCCCTTTATCGTACTAGTGGGGATAATTCCGTGCTCTATGATCATGATTTGGAAAGGTAAGTACATAGGTTATCTTTTCAATTGTTTTTTGGTGACAAAGTAAATATTTTGATATATTTTCCACTCATGTTGCATGGTAAAAATTATTGCATGGTAGCTATTTTTAATTGACATTCATTTACTTCTTGCAGCTATGCACTTTTTGATATGGAAGGGAATCAAGTTCCCCAAGAGTTGGTAACAAAAGTTGGTGAAGTATTTGAGACAATTTTGCAGGAGGTAGGTTATTTATTTATTCTCATAGTTATTGATTAACCTACTAAACTGCAATTTCAAAGTAGAAAGCAAAGTTTGTGGTGTAGACAGTTTCCAAATTATCTCTTGAATGATTGTCCGTGACATAATGCAGACAAATACCGTAAGAAAGGAATACGATGAAGACATGTCCATACAACGTGGTCTTTCTATTGTTTTTGAAAGGAAGCCTGAATTGAGGTTGCCATTGATGCAAAAACTGATTTCTTTGATGGCGTAAATTTTATCTGAGGCCTAGTTATGTAAATATGACTTCCACTCTTGACTGCAGGTTGGAAGGGCTTGCCCATAAGGTGCTTCAGTGGTATTTATGCAGAATGGAGGGCTGGTTTGCTGCAGATTCTGATACAATTTCACTTAAAGGTTGGGATCAGGTAATTTGGAGATATCAAACTCAAGATACTTTCTTTGTGTTAGCTATTAAAGCTCACCTCTACACCTCTGTCCACTCATATTTTACACACTAAATGGTCTATTCTCTTTGGTGTTACATACAGGTAGCCACTGCCTCCTGTAGTGAAAGAAATAATTTGTAAAGTCGTCTCATAGCCAGGTGCATGAGTCTTCAACATGCAGCCTTTCTATGACCGATAATCATGTGTATTTGTTTCTTGATCCACATATAGGAGTATGCTTCTTAATGGCATGCAGAAAGACTAGGGCTGTAGATACAAATGGATATTTTTTGTGCTACTTTGCTTGTGAAGCCTTGAATAAATGAATAAGTCAATCTTTGTTAAATTGCATCATGTAGAGACGAATGAATGCTCGCTGCCTGAGTCCTTTCTATTAATATTAAGAATTGAAACAAATTTTACATAGTATAAACAGTGGTTAATACTTTTCTTCCCCCACTATGCATTGGTGGTGCAGTTTTGTTGGGCAGTGGGGATGGGGTTGTGTAAAAACCCTGTCATCTGGCCTTACCATCATATTGCACGATTGTTTAGCGGTGAACTAAGCCATATGGCTGTAGTGTTTGCAGTTTAGGGTATATTTGGATGGATGGATGGATTTGAAGGGATAGGGGAGGGCCTGTAAAATTTTTATTTTTGAATTAAGTGTTTTATAATATTCATAAAGTTGAACAATGAATAGGAAATAAAATTTATATTATTATTCAAAATGAAAAAATTTCCTCTGCATCCAAAATCCTCTGTCCAAATATAGTGAAAGTTATTTTTCCTTTTCTACCAGTCTACCGTATTGAATAGATTAAAAAGAATGCACAATGGATTTGATTAATGACATTATTGACCCTATAACTTCTTAACTATATATGTAAGCATTTTTCTTCTGAATTGTTTTTTCCTTATATATCTTATCCTTCTTCTAATATTCAGTTATGTACTAACAGGAGGTACTGCTCCCTGGTGGTCACGGTCTGATGGTCAGAGGCTACTTGCCTGTCATAAATACCCTAGCCAAGGGTCTTGATATTCGCCTAGGGCACAGGTAGATATTAGTTTGAATTGCTATTTGAGAATTATACTTACTGTACTATTGTTGTGTTGCTTAGTTTAATTTACCGGCTTGTCATGCCCCACAGGGTCACAAAAATAGTTAGGCGACATATTGGAGTAAAGGTGACAGTGGAAAATGGTAAAACATTTGTTGCTGATGCCGCTGTTGTTGCTGTCCCTCTTGGGGTGCTTAAAGCGAGGAGCATATCATTTGAGCCGAAGCTCCCAGAATGGAAGGAAGCTGCCATTGCTGATCTTGGGGTTGGACTTGAGAATAAAATCATTTTACACTTTGAAAATGTATTTTGGCCTAATGTGGAGTTCTTGGGAGTAGTTGCAGATACATCTTATGGATGCAGCTACTTTCTTAATCTCCACAAGGCTGCAGGTCATGCAGTTCTTGTTTACATGCCTTCTGGGCAGCTTGCCAAAGACATTCAGAAAATGTCTGATGAAGCAGCTGCTAACTTTGCTTTCCTACAGCTGAAGAAGATCCTTCCTGATGCTTCATCACCGGTAACCATACTAATTTTTACTTATTTAACTCTTTTAACTGTGCAAGTAAAATAAGTGCTTCAACCCCAAATCCATTGCTTAAGCTACAAAGGTCTTAATATAATTTATTTAGCCTCCACACCAAATTATGGTCTATAGATTTGAAGTTGTACTTTGTTTCCAATATGCAGATACAGTATCTTGTGTCTCATTGGGGCTCAGATATAAATTCACTAGGTTCATATAGCTATGACGCAGTAGGGAAACCCCATGAACTGTATGAGAGGCTAAGGGTCCCAGTAGACAACCTGTTCTTCGCAGGGGAAGCAACAAGTATGAGCTATCCAGGGTCTGTTCATGGTGCATACTCCACCGGAATGATGGCCGCCGAAGATTGCAGGATGCGGGTGCTGGAGCGATATGGGGAGCTAGATCTGTTGCATCCAGCGATGGGAGAGGAGGCTACCTTGTCCATCCCGCTTCAGATCTCTCGTATGTAATGTAATCATCTTCGTGTCACACTTCGTTTCCTAATGGATAGCATCCCATGCTTAAACCACTTCATTAGGATCTGCTGTTTCGGCAATAGCCTATATATCTAGGTGGTCGTATTCTGTGTTGCATGTTCCTAATTAATGTTATGAAGAACTGGTAATCTGAATATTTGTGCTTCAGAGGCGTTGGCACCTTGGTCATCAAATCGAGATATAATGTGTATTGTGTATCATTAGATCCTAATTTTTGAACCGTATCTTATAATGTATCATAAGATACAGATAAAAAAAAATTATGTCATAAATTGAATAATATATAGAAATACTTAAGAAAATTGAAGAGCCAAGCCGGTGCGCAAAGTTCAAGTGTTCAACTTTGTTTCAAGCCATAAGTCAAAATAGAATGACAAAATGCAAATAACTTTGCATTAATGCTACTGAGATACTAGTAAATAATTAAAATATAATTCAACGTCGTAGAATCATATGCAGTATAACAGATTAGAGTGTAACTCGGATATAACAGATTAGAGTGTAGCTTGAATTGTAAGATGTAAGATTTATCTCTTGAATTGAGATTGAATTGGGATACAAAATTAGATTCTAATACATTTTAGGTTTGCATTGATTTTAATACATTTTAGATTCGCATTGCAATAGTACCGTTAACGTAAGAATTTGTACCTTATTATTAAGATATCTGTCGGAAGATACTTATAACCATGGTTGACACCTTTAAAATGTGAATGATCTTTGTCTCTAAATGGCAGAAGCCTAAACAGCCGTAACAATTGGGGTGTTTATTTATTTTTATTTTTTGAGGAAAGTGGTGCTTTCTTATTAAACTTTCCCTATATGGGAATAGTTCAGATGATTAATAACAGGAAGTTTATGTTTTTTCCTTTTGACAAGTTTATGTCTTTCTATGTTAGGTTTGAGCTTGCGTTTTTAAGTATCAACAAATTGATTTACGCGAAAAGTGTTTTATTTTCAACTGGCGCGCTCCATTGAATTGAGTTTTCAGAACAGGTTGATTCAATTTAGTTATGATTAGCTGCGAAATAGCTGTGATTTAGCTTCGAAATTTGCTGGTACTCAGTTACAAAATTAGCTGGCAACTAGCTGCGCATTAGCTTTGAAATTATCTGCAACTAGCTGCTAACTTAGCGACAAAAATAGCTACCAAATTGGCTACGAAATTGCTGGGGAGTTTTAGCTACGGAATTAGCTTTGAAATTGCTGCGGAGAAATTAGCTGCGAAGCGAAAATGTGCTCTGGGATAAGCGAATTAGCTATGAATTCGCTGGGGTCAAATTCTATCTAATTGGCTGCGATTTGGCTTGGATTTGCTGCGAGGTAGCTGTGAGATTTTTTTTTGTATTGAAGTTAGCTGCGAATTAGCTGTGAGTTAGCTGCGAATTACAAAATTGGCTGTTAGCATCACGTATAAAATTAAAGGGTCCTTTTTTCGAGCTTCTTGAACATGTTAGGACCATTGTTTGCTGGAGGTTTCCGGATGAGAGCTTGCATAGCATACTTCTTTTAAGTATTCGTTTTCAGACACATGAATCCCAAACCAACCACCAAAATTGCACCTCAAATTGCTGCTGGTAACGAAAACACAAATAGAAGAAGAAGAAGATGGTTTCTGAATCTTGACTAAACCCGCTGCGATCAATTTCCACATTTTCTTTTTTCAATTCGCATAGTAAATGGCATCATTGAAGGATCTCACCCGGCTCTTCAATGGCCTTTCCTTAGTCGCCAACGAATTCGCCAAGCGCTCTTTACCCGCCATAACCGGAGACGTCAAAACGCGCGCTCTTCTCTCCGCCACAAAAGGCAAGGTTCGCCAATACTCCCACCCTGAACCCTCCTCTAGCACCGCACACGCGTTTCCTTCCACTGATTCCGTTATTCATTTCTCCGACCACCCTTCTGATTCAACCCCGCCACCACCACCACCACCAACAACAACAACAACAGTAACAAACAATGACGATGTTGCCGATTCTTCCCCTGAAGCAAACCAACCGGAAACTTCTAATGCTAGTGTTTCTGCTGTGGAGGCGGAGGCGAAGGAAAGTGAAGCTTTGAGCACTTCTGGTACGCCGCCGTTGAAGAAACGGAAGCCCCGGGAGAGGAAGGTTCCTGCAACTCCGTTTTCTAGGGCTCTTGGGTTAGTTAGTGTTCTGTAATTTGATTATTATGATGAACTAAGTTATGAACTTGTGATGTTTGCTTTGCTGTGCTTAATTGAAGTGTAATGTAATGAATACATAGTGTGTGTTATGTTATTGTTGTTATTGTTGAATTGTAGCTTTTCCAATTGCTATGATGTACATGTATTTATTGTGAACATGTAAGTTGTTTAAGAAGAGGCATGATAGTAAGTAGGATTGTTAGCTGATGCTGTGCAATTTTTGCTGAAGCTGATACTATGGTATGTTTACTTAAATTGGGAAAAAAACACTGAATTTGTAGTGGAAATTAGAAGCTGATTTATTTATTTTTTGGTCAAACACTGAATATGAAAGGAAACAATTACTGGTTATATATAATCAAGGATACGGTGGCTGGACTGAGAGGTGAAGATCGGAGGGGACCGAGCGGCGGCGGCGCGAGGGACGGTGGCTGGACTGAGTGGTGAAGATCGGCTCCACGAGCGGTGGTTCCGTTTCGCGAGGGAAGTGCAGCGGAGTGGATGGCAAGGAACGGCGGCGGTGGTTCTGTGCTGGGTTGATGAAGAGAATCGGGTGGTGTGGCGGCGGTCGCCTCTAATTGGCCTTGACGCACTCTGCCTCAGCCAACCTCCACCCCGCCGACGCGTACCTTTTCGTGGCAGATTTAATTTATTTTTTTTTAGCGAGAATCGGTCTGCACCGGTGCGTACCCGTGCAACACACGTTTATTTTTTATTCATGAACATATGCTGGGGGTTAAAGTTGGCTTCATTCATTGATCCTAAAAAATTAAGTGAACAGAAACCTATCTATCAACTAATATTAATATGGTCCAAAACACATCTCAGCAGCATTTCTATGAGCCTGAAGAAAAGAAAAAGGAAAAATCGGAATCCTATTCGTTGGCAATCAATTGAACAAGGGTCTCATCTTCTGCAGATCTTTGGATACGAGCAACAGCTTTTTCAACCTGCAATTGCATCACAAATTGGTTCATACCTTAAATGTGATGTGAGAATCAACTACGTAACATAGATAAGTTCTGATGCACACAAGAGTTTTTTCTATTTTTTTTATTACCTCTGCATTCCAATTTGTTCTTGCAGTCAGAATTATTAGAGTGGCTGTTTGTATAAGAACTCCAAGGATCATACCCCACCAGATACCCTGTAACAGACAGTCACAAATGCACTTCATTAACACTAACCTTATATGAAATTAAGAAAAAGAGCTAGGGAGGGAAATGCTTCAAACTTACAGCTACTCCTAAAGTTGTTTTAAAGCCAAGAACACATCCAATAGTAAGACCAATGACATAGTAAGAAGCCAAGTTTACGTAAGCCACTACAGCTTGCCACCCACTTCCAATTGCAACTCCTGGAATTTTCCAAATATAATATGACAAAAGGATAGATCAGAAATAGTATAAACCACAGGGTGATCACACTACTCTATCAGTGAGAGGTTTAGGATGCTTGCGGATTTGAATTTTTGCTTAATTTATGTTGGTTTATGATTGGTATGAGCTAGGTGGGGTTCTTTTCTTTTTCCTTGTTTTTTTTCTTCATTATGAAACAAAACTTCTAACTTAATTGATATAACCACTGAATTTATTTTAATTAACCACAAATTTATTATTCAAATAACTATTTATCCAATTGATTTAACCACTGCCCCCATCACACCACACCCTTCACCTTCAGGGATAGCTAGAATCTCCATAAACAAATTGTGTTGTTCATGACATGCTTATTGATTTTGTTACCTGACAGTATTGGTTGAATTCCATTTAGAAAAACAGATATGGCAAGCAATGGAGTCAAACTAGAAACATCCTCAATGACTTCAGAGTCAGAAGTGAAAAGCTTGCTCAAAGCAACCCGGCATATCAAAATGATTGCGCAGAAAACTATACTGATTAGAATGCTGGTTCCAGTCACTACAAAGACAGAAAATCTTGCTACTCTTGGATGAGCTGCTCCTAATTCATTGCTAACTCTGACACTGCAATCACACAACCACCAATTAATATGTTTTCATGATGATTGTTTAAATGGATACTGTTGTTGTTCTGTCACAAACCTGGCTGCTGCACTTAGGCCCAACATAAATTGCATGTCCCAGTTCAAATAGTTCATACTGAAAGTACATTGAGATGGAAGGCATGGAAATTATGGTTCGATAACAAGATGATAATTAGCTATACCAAGAAAGGCTATTCTCAGAGATAATTAATAACATACCATATGGAAATAGTGTCCAGTGCGATTGTAGGATTGGAGAGCAACCCAGATATAAGTACTAGTCCTTGATTGTACCATATCTCCAAACTACATTAAAATGAGTTTTCAGCTTGTTAAAAGAAAAAAAAATTGTGAACTTAAGATATGCACTTTTACAATTGATATTTGTGTTGTCTGTGTGTGATTTTTTTTTTTTTATCTAAAACAGGTATCTTTTATGGGAGAAAATTATGTTCGAGCCCTGCACGTCCATATTCCCATCGGTTAGCTCTTCCAATGAGTTTCTTTCCATGCAAAAGGCTCGAACATGAGACATTACTTACCGGGAATTAAGCATATACTACTTGAACCAAACACCCGTTAATTAGGGTGTTTTTGTGTGTGCAAGAGAGTGAGAGTTGGGAGAAGTTTTGGTTTGTACCATAACATGACAGCAGAAGCAATTGTGAGCTTGAAATAAGGCCAAATTCCTTTGAAGGCTTTTACAGTGAAGCCAGTCCAAGTTTGCTTACATCTTGGGCTATAAATGATGTAGAACCCAGTCAACAAGACAAGAAGCCACCAAGAAAAGCTAAGAGTAAAGGCAGCCCCAAGAAGTCCATAGTCCAAAACATAGACAACTAGCCAACTGAGAAGCACATGAAGAAGGAAGACCCCAACTGACATATATGCCAAAGGATTCACAATGTTCTGTGCTTGGAGGAATCTCTGCATTGGGCAGGAGAGTGCAAATGCATAGAGTTGGAGAATGATTCCATGAGCAAAAACTTGGCCTTGCTCTGCTATGCTATCTGACTGCCCTATGGCTTTCAGAAATGGCCCTGAGAACCAATAGAGAAATGTGAGAATCACTGCTGCCCCTAAGTGTAAGATGATTGCTCTTTGCAATATCATGCCCATTGCTGAATATTTTTTAGCCCCATATGCTTGTCCACACACAGTTTGCACTGCACTTGCCATCCCCAACTGTTGAAGGAGATTCAATAATCACATTCACAGAATTAAAATCAAGTTGCGGGCAAAAAAAAAACCTGCTCTCAGTGAAAAGATGTACATGGAAACAATGCACTTGAATTCACAGGATAAGAAAAAAAACATCATATTTCCTGTCTCAGTGCATATTTCATATTTGGGAATTTTCCTACAATTGATTCTAATATCAAAACAATGCTTGAGACAAGCTTACATGCGTAGCTTCTGTGTGCTAGAATCGATTCTAAGCAACAATAAGTTCATCCAAACAGGCTAATTCCACTCTAAAATTGAACCTAAATACATCATTTCTTCAACTTCTCTAAACTGAATTGTATCCTATACTAATACCACTCCACATTTACTACATGTATCTCATTCGAATAGAGGTATTGCCTCTATATTTCTTGAAATATGTGTAATAGACAACTTTTTTTTAGGGAAAATGACTTGTAGATATTCACAGATTGCAGAATTCAACAGAAACCTAGAGTGAGAAAGGAAGAAAAGAAAGAGAAGTAATGAATGCGATATATGAAATAAAAGAGAAACAAGAGAAAAATACGGTATCTTTCATAAACTACTACTATTGACTTGCTGTTTGGTTCTGTATTACAAGTTGCATTAAGAACCAATTTGATGTTTCTGTTAAAGCAAATGAGTGTTTGACAAAAAGAAGATGAATAACAGTTGTATATGAAAACCAAGCTCACCCAAAATGACATGGTAATAAATTAAAACAAGCATACCATAATTCCATAGGCAAGACCCTGAATTCCAACACAAGCTATGGATGCCCCAGCAAGTTCTAGAGACCCCAGATGTCCGGTAAACATCAATGTCACAAAACTCAGCATATAATTGAAAATTGAGACAGCAATGGAAGCCCCAGAGAGGATCCAAAGGAGCCTTGATTCCCAAGCAACAAGCCGCGGCCACCATCTCAATTCAATTGGTCCATGTTCCAAGAACTCTTCAATGGTGTCTGGTGACAAGTCTGGGATGTTGGAGTGTGAATCAAGCCTGAGTAGTAATGGTTGGTATCCTGTTTCCAAGCTCATTGTTCTTTTGCATTCTAACAGAGTTCCACTTACAGTGTATTATATATGTGAAATGTTAGCGACACTGAAGATTCTTTAACTAACATTCTAGTTTCATGTTGGTATCTACCAGTAGATGAAGACATGTAGATAAAACTAACACACCTCCAACACCCCACACAAGCGCACTAATTTTTCTGTGATATTCTTTATACTCTCTCTCTCCCTTATTAACCGCCCACGAAGACAAGAAATATAGATCCAACCAATTTTGTTAATTTTTAAAAAATTATTATTTATTATTTATTTATTATTTTCATAAAGGTATTACTTGGAAAAACATCAATTAATGTTTCCTTAAAATTATAAGTGAACAGATATATAAAAATAAATATTTTTCTCTATGTAAATAGTTAATAAAGAACTGAATGAGGGATAAACACGTATCTTTCTATACCATCCCAGATTCTTGTTTAAACTTCAAAAGAGTAATTTTTTAGTTACATACAAACAAAAAGGCTTATAAAAAAATAGTTTATATAGATTTCAATGTAAGGGAGAAATTATTTTTTATCTCATTGTGATTACTTTTTATTTTGATTTAAAAGAGTTCCTATAATCTTGGTGACCTATTTAAATATAAATTTTTTTATAGTATATTTTAGTTAATTAGCCTATAACTTTATTAATCTTTTAGCACACGAATTTTGTTGGTCTACACAAATATCTTATAATGAGATAGATATTTAAATAAACTATTAGACAAACTTTCAAATATGCTAGATCAAGAAAAAAAAACCTATAATAAGTAACAAACTTAACCTCAAATTTTCAGCAATTTATTTTCACCCCTAAGTGGTTTTTGTCATACTCACAAGTGCGTTTGGAAGAAAGATCAGTTTCCAACTGAAGGATTGAATCATTAAATTGATGGAGCACAATTAGTCTCTCACTTTTAATCAATCTTATTTATATATATGTACATTCAAAAAAGAAATCTTATTTATATATATGTAAATTTCCGCTACAGTTTTAATTTTTTTCGTTTTACTATTATTTGCCTCGAATTAATAATCGATCCAAAGGGTGAAAAAGAAAGCGCTTGAGAAACAGATTCGTTTCTTTCTTTGTTTCTTTGAGACCAGAAAGCACTGCTTTATTAAATGGTTCGTTATTAATCCACACCCACCACTACTCCTCTCTTCACTATCCATCCAAAATTCCCAAGAGAAGAGATATGCTTCTCTCACACATCTCCACTTTCTTCTTCCTCCTCTTCTCCTTCTCCTTCGCCGCTGGTTACTCCGAACCGGTGACATGCTCCGGCATAGTGCCGCTCCGGCAGCGCGGCAACACCATTTCCATAACCGATTTCGGCGGTGTCGGCGACGGCCGGACGCTGAACACGAAGGCGTTCAGGGAGGCGGTTTACCGGATTGAGCACCTGAGGAGGCGCGGCGGGACGCTACTTTACGTGCCTCCAGGGGTTTACTTGACGGAGAGTTTCAACCTCACTAGTCACATGACTCTTTACCTCGCTGCTGGTGCTGTTATCAAAGCCACACAGGTATCTATCACTCCTGTAACCGCTCTTTTATACGATTTAGATTCTTGCTTATTAAAATATTTGGATCGGTTCTCTCAAAATTCTGCAAAATTAGAAGCTATTACTTCTCCCAATAATTGCTCATTGCAGCTTCAGAATCAGTTCATAAAACGGTTTTCAAACATGGACAATGTCTTTTAGAATCACTTGTTCATAAATTACTTTTACTAGCTTCTTTTCCTTATATAGTTTTGGTCACTTACACAATGGGGTTTAGATTTGATTTGACTCAATTTAAGTAAAAGTAAGCACAATTGGTATTGGTAGATAGCTGTGCTATGTAAGCACTCGGTTCCTAGGCGGGGTGTATGGAAAAAAAATTGTTTTGCGATCTCCATGACTGTCGGTGGTAGATATCTTGGAAAAAAAAGAAATAAATATATGAACAAGAACAATTAAAATTTTGTCAAATTTTTAATTTTATTAATTATACCAGTATACCATTTTTGTTATCAATCTGGAAGTTAATTTTCTACTCAACTTGTAGGAAAATTGTAAATGGGTGACAGTGAATTGTTGAGATCTTATTAATTTTCATAATGATATATAATAGAATTGTGTTGATTTTGTAACAATCCCAATCCGAATCAGAAGAAAACTATAGAAGCGAGAAATGGTTTAAAAACCAAATTGCACATTAAGTTCTTTTTTTGGTAATATGCCATTTTTATTAGTTAGTTTTGTGGAAAATTAGTAAACTTCAAAGTAATAACACGTGGATAGATAAAATATTTTTTTTAATGTTACATCATGATGCGGAAATGATATAATTCCTCTTTTAGTAACATTTTATGGACATAACTTGGATTAGTAGATATTTTTTCTTCGGATGAATTTGATGAATACTATATTAAAATAAGAATTATTTTAGATTACCATTTTATGAATATAAATTGTCTGAGCAGTCTGCGATACATTATATAATTCCTATCTGATTCTGAGCATTATGTAGAGCCCACTTGACACTGAACTCAAAGTGATAATGACTAATTAATAGGTATTGGTATGCAATAGTTTTCATTCGTGTCATGAACTCTTCACAAAATACCAAATACAGCATGTTTTTTAAGAAGCCTCACAAAAAATTCAATGTGGGGTGGAGCTTAATAGACCATAATTTAAAGCCATTTAGCTTATAGGTGAGGCAAAAGAAAACCTCAAGGTTCAATACTTGTGAAGTGAAAAATATAATGATGAGAAATCGAGAATACTGAAAGAGCAACAATTTTACATGATAAAAGGTCTCCTAGGTTATGTATAATGCATTGGGTCAATTGGTATATGTTTATTTCTTTATTATCTGAATGATATATGGTGTTATGGTTGGTTGTATGGAGTTAGTCATATAGATAATGGGTTGTCGGAAACACTTTATCCCCATGAATTATGGTGGGCCTGAGGATGAAAGGATGAAAAGCACTGGTGGGTCTGTGTTCTGCATTGCTGCATGTGCATGATAGTCATAGCATTAACAATTGCTATGTGTGACAGCTGTTTTTTTGGCCATTCTGCAGTGCATGACCGATGTAGATATGATTCACTTGTCTAAATAACAAAATCTGAAGAGAAGGGGAACAGGGGATGTTATATAATTAAGTTGATGTAAAAGATAATTTTAAGTACTGTTCATATGTGCCTGTGTCGGTAGGAATTTTTAAATTAAAAGCAGCATATTATGATTGATCTCACAATGCCGCTTTTTTTATGTAGTCATATTTTGCTATATATTATATAAGACAGTCAAGAGCCGCAATGTATAGATGAGCAATTAAGTTCCATATATGATGGGCTTACTTCTGTCACTTCTATCTTGGAGCCAGGCCCCTCACTTGTTTATAAATCAAATCTTGCTTGGAAGTTTTTGTTAACAGAATACAAAATGTATAACTATATCTTGGTTCTGCTAAGTCTGATTGGAAGGACTATGTACTGTCAGCATTATGTTGTGGAATGGTGATAATACTATATTGGTTTAAACTCTTAATCAACACATAATAGAAATTTGCTAATTTTAAACCCAGAAATTAATGAATTTATAAGTTATCACCATATGTTATTCTGGTTACGAGTAGTGTATCAGTGATTCAGCAGTAGTACATCCCAAATTTCTGTCTTTCTCATAATGCTTAGTTATGACCTATCTGCAATATCAATTATAGATTCATACTCAAAAGTACCTGCCAGATGGAATCAGTTCCAGATCTTTGTGTGTTCCAACATTCTAGATGAATGGTGTTAATTTATCGAATTAGAATATAACTATCAAAATCAAACTCACTTGGAATGTGTATAAATCACAAATTCTTATGTTATGCTGCTAAAATATGATCAGGAAGTGAATGCTCAAAGTCGAATGGAAATCAAAAGACCTATGTTCTTCCTTCAAAACAGTTAATTATTTGTCTGAGAAAAAGGAAACATGATACTTAGAAAGTGTAAGATGAAAAGAGTTTTTCTTTCTTTTAACCACACATTTTAATGTTCTTCCTCTCTTCATTCTGTAGGAGTTGTCGAATTGGCCTTTAATTGCACCTTTACCATCTTATGGAAGAGGAAGGGAACGCCCTGGAGGAAGATATATAAGTTTTATCCACGGTGATGGAGTTAGAGATGTAGTCATCACAGGTTTGTATCAAATTGTTCATATTTTCTGAAGAAAAAAATACATTTCTGACCTGATTTCTTAATTTATTATGAGTTAAAGATAGATTGCGGATTTTTGAAGTTTATAAGAATGAAATGTAAAATATTTTGAGAGTAAAAAAGATAGGCAAGTAACATACTGAAACTTGGAAACTGTAAGCTTCTTTATGCCTTTCTAATTGATGGGACTCTTTTATGTTTTTATAGGTGAGAATGGAACAATTGATGGGCAAGGAGATGTGTGGTGGAACATGTGGAGGCAAAGAACCCTACAATTTACAAGACCTAACCTAGTTGAATTTGTCAATTCCAGAAACATTATAATATCAAATGTGATTTTCAAAGACTCTCCCTTCTGGAACATACACCCAGTTTACTGCAGGTATAATAGAGTCAAAGGCAATCTAACTTTTGACAATATTTTCATTTTCTTGATTACAACTACATTAAGACAAACTAAAAGGGATTGAAGAGGTAGAGCTTTCTTCCTTGAATCTAATTTCAAGCTCTCTTCCTTCTTTGCAGCAATGTTGTTGTTCGATATGTCACAATTTTGGCTCCTCATGACTCTCCTAATACTGATGGAGTTGATCCAGGTAAATACTATCTAAATAAGCCATCTCTAGTGCAAACAATGTAGTAGGGACAAATAGTAAGTTCCTATACCAACTGACCTCATTAAGTTTCACTCAGTTGTTATTGAGCTCTTTCCTTCAAAGAGAACAGTCCCTTGTTTCTTGCTAGGAATAAACTGTTCAAAAGAAGCATTAAAATTATTAATGTTGATTTCATACGTATAGAAATAAGTAGCTTAAGAGCTGACAAGTATGATATCTTGTATTGAAGACCTATATTTGTTTGTTTGTTGTATAGGACTATAGGAGTATAACACTGTCAAATGTCATTAGTTATCATGGAATAGCCATGGTGTTGATTTGGTAAGTAAATAAGCTTGTGTTCAATCATCTATACAATTCGTTTATGCAGATTCAAGTTCCAATGTCTGCATAGAGGACTCGTATATATCTACAGGAGACGATCTTGTGGCGGTGAAGAGTGGGTGGGATGAATATGGAATTGCATACGGTCGCCCTAGCTACGGTATCACCATCCGACGTATAACAGGGTCATCTCCATTTGCCGGCATTGCAGTCGGCAGCGAAACCTCTGGCGGAGTGGAGAATGTGCTTGCTGAGCACATCAACCTCTTCAACATGGGAGTTGGTATCCACATCAAGACAAACAGTGGCAGGGGAGGGCTTATCAAGAACATAACAGTGTCTCATGTGTATATGGAGGGTGCAAGGCAGGGAATAAAAATTGCAGGTGATGTTGGGGACCATCCAGATGACAAATTTAACCCTAATGCTCTCCCAGTTGTTAAGGGCATCATAATTACGAATGTTTGGGGTGTGAGGGTTCTGCAGGCAGGTTTGATAAAAGGATTGAGAAATTCCCCTTTCACTGATGTTTGTCTCTCTGAAATAAACCTTCACGGCATGCCGGGATCGAGATCTCCCCCTTGGAGGTGTTCTGATGTGGTTGGATCTGCTCATCAGGTTAGCCCATGGCCATGTTCTCAGCTCAGCAGCCAAGAGACTGGATCATGTGCCAGTTTCTCCTGAGATTAGAGTTTTTTCCTCCCTCCGAGTATTGTAGTAATTGAGTGATGTTTTATTGATTAATTACAATGAAAAACAATGAATACCTTTTGAATTAATATAAGATATGATAAGCAATTAATTTCTTCACACTTGTTGAGGGTCATGTGTCAAACTCATGCATTAATTCTATAGTTGTTCATTATTTTGATGGGTGATGATCAGGTGGTCCAGTATTTAATAATAGCTCATTAATTAATTCTATAATTGTTCATTATTAAAGAAAATTTTAGCAGTATGTTGGTTTCTCAAACAGCCAGCTGTTTACTAAGATAGCGAGGTCTACATAGATTAAAAAAATGTATCGAATTTACATGAGCAGTGGGTCAAAAGCAGGCGTGAGGAACTAAGATTTTTAATCAACCAAGGATTGAACCTATGAACGAAACAAAGAATTAAAATCTCATGTAGCAAATGAATTATCAATAGGCGTTTCAGTTGAGTTTAACTTAAATTAAAACATGCACTATTCTATTAGGTTCTGCTAACAAAAACATAAGTTCTTAAAACTTATAGTACTGTATAAGTAGTAGTAGTGCATCATCATCATCATCACAGTATTCAAACTACACAACACATCTATATGCTCTCTGAATCTCTAAAGCAGATGCAAACTTATTTACAATCATACACACACTTAGTCTATATATATAATTTAATTATAGGCACGATCGCGTCGTTGCCACCAGACCCACTACGGCACCATTGATTCAGTCGCATCAAAATCAGAACAGGTTCATGAACTCGCGAACCTTCTCCGCAAACCAACCGTGATGGTGGTGGTGATGTCCGTGGGCGTGACGACGGTAGTGGTGATGAACATCGTGGCGATCCATCATCTCCGGGAGCCTCTGCACGGCGTCATCGTGAGACCTCAGGAACGGTCGGTGAGCGCCGGTGGAGGCATCGCTGAGCACGATCGCGTCGTTGCCGTAGTGGATCTGGCGGCAGTGGCGGCAGCCGCGGAGGGATAGCGGCAACGGGCGGAAGTGACGGCGGTCGATTGGGCGGAAACTGAGGATGGTCAAGGGGACTGCGTCGAGGGAATCGAGGGAGAGCGAAACGGTGTCGTGCTGTTGGGGTTTGGGTTCGGATTCGGGATTTTGTAGATCGCGGGCGTGGGAGATGGTGAAGAGGAAGAGGAAGAGGAAGGCGACGAAGCAAATAGCAAGTCTAGTAGCCATGGTTTGAATTTTGAAGTGTTTGAGATAAATGAGTTTACTTTATATAAATTGGAATGGAGAAACGGATGGACAAGTTTAAACTATAAAAGGTTAGAATGGAATGGAGGAGTATCTGGGGCGGCGAAATTACTTCCTGATATCCTAATACACGTTTACCACTTGACTTTATTGCAATCAAGATAATGACTATTTGATTTTTTTTTATTAAATTGTTTTCGTAAATACCAAATCTAACATGGGGTGTGACTTCTATAAATTGAACACTTAAGTTACGGATTGAAACAATCATTTTTTACCGTTAATTACTATTTGATTTCTTTTAAGCCTATTTGATTTCTTTTAAGCTTAAGTAATTCTACAATATCATAATGGCACAATTTATATAAATATCAAAGCATATTTTGCTTTCATATTTTTTTTAAATTAAATCATAAATTGTAAAAAATGTTAAATATGATAGGACATCAATACAAAACTTATTCAAATTTTAGTGTATAGTTATTAAATTATTTTTTAATGTTTTCTTTTTTAATAGTAAACATGATAAAAGTAAATATAAAACCGAATGAATAATGATTCTCTTATATCCCTCGTGTGGGGAATAAAGAGAAAAAGAGAAGAAAAAGCAAGCAAAAAATGGATAATGTAGTGGAGAAGAAAGAAAGAATGAAACGAAGAATGAAAAAAAAAGTTGTAAAAGCAATGAGCAATAAAATTAATACGGAAAAAGATGAGTGCTAATAACACTCTCTCTAACACTCCTCTGCCAACACTTTTATTCATTAGTTAAAATTTATGTGGGTTTCACTAAGTCAACACTTTTATTCATTAGTTAAAATTTATGTGAGTCTCACTAATTTGGAAGTGAGTCCCACATTTTGAATGAATCTACATGAATTTTAAAAAGAGTGTTGAAGAGACTATTCCTAGCATTATTCTATGTGTTCCCCATAGAATCCTAACTGTGTTAACATGTAAAAGAGTGTTGAAGAGACTATTTCTAGCATTAATCGATGTTTTATACATCAACTTCGATATATTCACATTTCACACCCTATGTCATTTTATTTTCACTCTTATTTTCACTCTTCTTCTTTCCTAGCTCTTTCTTCAATTCTCATCACATTACTCATCATATCACTTATTTCTCTCCCTCTAAAGATGAGGATGGATTAAGTTTGAACACAACATTTTCCCTTATACATTGACCACAAAACCTATTTCTTTAATTAGAGATCAAGTTGACTAACATTATATCTTTCAGGTTTAAGGGTTTACTCTTTTGAATATCTCATGAAGGCTAAGGCGTGAATAATGGCACTACATCAAACACAGGAAATCAACAGGATTACCATCACAATACAACAATATTTGATATATCTATGCGTACTTTGGAATTTCAAAAAATTTGCGACCTAGGTGTATCTAGGTGTATGTTTGGTTTGACATTGGTTCAAACACAAACATGAGTTCATATACCACGTTGACTATATAACATGGATTAAATTCCAACAAACTTAGTTCTGTAGATAAGCATTTACAGAAACTTCATTCCAAATTTCGACTACAGAAAATCATAGATGAGAGTACTTGGGTAACTTGCGTGTTAGTATGTTACTACTGTTCAAGATTAGTCATTAAAGCCTAGCAATTGCATTTCCATATTCATTACAAGCAACATGATCTTGTCAGGTTGCAACATACTTGTACTTATCCTTAGCAATTGTGACTGCAGAGATTAATATAGGCTTAACTATCAAAATATCCGTTCGGGTAAGGGTTTTTCAGCTGGAAGTTGAAGTAATTCTCGAATCCCTTCACAAACCTGCATTGAGACAGTGAAAAGTTCTTGAAACTCCAAACTAAAATCATTATTATTTGGAGAAAATAGATTACAACTTTCATAAAATATCTTTCTGGGTCAGTTCCAGGACTATGTCAAACATCAATCAGCCTATACCTTCATACTTTCAGAAGTAGAGCAATCATTATGGGCCAGCACACCCACTATGCCCTAGCCCATATCGGTCAAGGTAAAAGCCCATAGGGCTTAAAAGCTTAGAGAAGTGTGTTAGGACCAGACACTTAAACATACATTTAGCCCATCCCTTATATGGGCTGTCCCTGGCCCTAACCCACATAGCCATATCAGCTTTTAAGCCCTATAGCTTATGGCACTTTGTGAGCATTTCCCCCAACCGACCTAAGCTAGGGTACATGAGCATTTTCCCTATCTAATGTGAACTAGAGATAGCCAAGTAGGCTGGCTCATATTGACTATTAAGTAATATCTATTTGACCAAACAACATGCCTTACATGAGAAGGAATTGCATGAAGTAGCAAAGATTAGGAAGCCAAAGAGTTGAAAAAACCCGTGAACATACCAGCTTAATTTGGGCTTTAATTGATGCAACTAACTGAGTGTAATCCTCTATCTGCCTGCATGAAGCCATGCCTTAAGTTTAAATATACAACAATATTTTCAACCAAAAGAAAACTAATTGAGTATTTTAAGACATGAAAAGTGAAGAATGGAGATAAATTTGCCCCACAATGGTCATGAGAAATTTACTAACACACAATCTGTATCTGTCACAATTTCAAGGCCATGTGTATCTCTGTCTGATCAAGCCTATCAGACTGGTAATCTAAGAATTGGATGATAAACTAGTGGAACCAATCATGAACTGGAAGAACCAATTCAGTTTTCTGCTTCACTATTAACTGGTTCAATTTAATCCTCACATAAAAAAACATTCTGGTACTTCACAGAATCAATTCTGAGCCCCTTAAAGAAGCAAGAGTTAACCATTGTGCTCCATGTCTTTTCTGTTAACTTTATACATACCATAATATATATATATATATATATATATATATATATTACTTTAGTTAAATACAATAGAAAACTATTTTTACCATAACTAAACATTTAATATTATACAACATTAGAATATATTTGAATAAATTTACGTAATATATTGTCATATTACCTATTATAAATAATTATTAAATATATAAAGTTATATACTAATGACCGGTTTGGTTTTAGAAATGCTTAAAATGCTCAAGACTATACATTCGTTATTTGTTAGTCAAGCCTTCCAAACTACCCTCTCTTTTTATGAGTGCCTTGTGAGGTGTTATGACTAACAGCTCATAAGCCAGCCTAAAGTTTCACCAACCTTTGCTACACACATTAATCAATTGTCAGCTTTTAGCCTAACCAAGACAAAATCATAGGGAAAGGAAGATAGATAAATAGGAAAGAAAAAAGTGAAGTCATCATATGTAACTCTCTTCTGTCATGCAAGATAAGAATATCATCTAAAGTCTAGAATCTGATTATTTACTACCTCCTGGCAACAGAACAAGGCAAAGTATAACTAAACGAAAAAAAAGTATCTCAGCGCATTTTTAAAAGTTACAAGTAGATGCATTAATCAAACTCATTGTGGTTACTGATTTGACAAAAAAAACATGAGGATCTTGGACTGCAGTCTATTTAAAAGTCAATTCCAATGTCATTTGAATATTAAACCAAGTCATACTGTTGCATAAACTTCAAAACATAAGACCGGGAAGGCCATAATAAACAGACTAATCTTTCAAGTTTAAAGTAGGCCAAATACATTAAATGAAAAGCTAATACCTGGTTAGCTTTACTTCCCTTTTTTCTATGTATTTCAAAGCTTCAGACCAAGTAAACTCCACATGGAATCCCAGTCCTACATCCACAAATATGTGCTCTGTATTGGGCCTGTAAAGTTTTGATGAAGTAGATAAAATATGAAAGAGGTGTGAAGGCCAAACAGAGAAGATCTAACTATAAGTGCACAGATGAAAAACACTAGCAGTTAATTTGTCGGAGGATCTAGGGTTAAAATTCAATATACCAATTGTATCCTGGAGGGGGATGAGAGGAGTGTATAAATTTAAGTAAGGCTATAAAGCACAAATCTTATTGTTCGATAATATGGTGATGATGGATGCTAAAAATATTATTTGTACAAAATGGTGGAGATGAATGACTATTAAAGTGATCATATGATGAAGGAAAAACACGGTTCACACATATTGGTGATAAACTGATAATATACATTATGCAAATGTGATATAAAACAATCAAAAGAAATCATGAAGAAATGTTGCTTACTTACACTTCTGCCTGCAGGTATACCTCAGACCCAAGATTGACCAAAGTTCTTAGACTGGTTACACTATTCTTCTCTAGGTTTTCGATGTTTTTTCGCAAATCCGCACTGAGGGAATAAGTCAAGTGGATTCAGACATAACAATGGTCCTTTATTGAATGCAATATCAATAAAGTAGATTTTAAGTAACATACCATGTTTCACATGAGTCAGAAATATAAATCTATATGATAAAAGTGAAAAAGGATACAAAATTTTCTGTTGTTCAAAGACCTTGTCCCTGCAATAAAGAGATGGAAAAAATAAGTATATAGAGATTGTGAAACCTGATGTAATAAATAAAGCAAAACTTAAGAGTCAGGTGAGCACATATATAATCTACTTTAAATCCATTTTGCAAAACATTCTGAATATGAGACTTCAGAAAGGCTCAAAGCTACATGTAAAAATTGCACAGTAGAATGAACTAATTGTAGCTTAATTACACAAAGGCACAATACATTTTTCAATTAGAAGAACTTAGGGTAATGGTGGGTAAACATCATTCAACATGACATAATTTTATAAACATTATTTGAAACAACCAAGAGTAAACACTTTACCGCTGAGCAATAGCATGAAGAAGATCAGGTTTCAAGCGCTTATCAACAAATTCTTCAAATTTTTGAACTTTTTTGTGGTGTAAGCTGTCCATTTAAAAAAGGGTCCTAGTAAAAGGAAGAGCCAATTAGGAATCATCAGTTATACTTGTATATGTATATAACGAATCACAAAAGTCATATTCCACAATTGATTTAAATTTCATTCTTTTCCTCTTTTTACTCCTAACTATTGTGTTCCTTGAGGAGGGGAAATAATGAACTAGGTTCTTTTGAGCAGCTTGATAACATTATCAAAAGACAATATTAGCAGCTTCTATTCCAGCTACTATAATTCATTTGAAGAGAAAACACATAATGTTTCGAAATAAAGAAGAAAAAATTGAAGAAAGTCACTGAGATAGATAAGATACCGGCGGTGAATGACGATATAATTTTGGTGTGGCATAAACAAACAGCAACAGAAGAAGAAGCAAAGGAAAAGCAAAGCGAGCTTGATGTGTTGATGATGGGAGCGAATCGAAAGAAGAAGGTCTCTGCCCTCAAGAATAAGCCGCGAAAGAAGAAGCATCACTCTGACGTGAAGTACCACTTTTGTGGGCTTTGGGCCTATTATTCATAAAAAAAATTACCAGTAGGTCCAGGACCACTACCCATTTTTATTAATTTAGTTCTTTTCCTTAACCTCTCCGGCCGCACCGAACCACCACATTACGAGTTCCAACCACCTTCCCTTGTTGGTTTTGTTGTTTCCTCGGTGGCTCCATCTTCCACATTTGGGCTATTTCCTCTAAAAGCTTCAAAATATCAGTCATCATAGTGTGTTTCCATAAAGCATACTAGTGAAGTTATGGTACGTTTGAAATGAGATTTTGGAGCACTCGATCGACCTCTATATTTTAATTTCATAGATGTATGTTTCTTGGTGGTTTATCTATTTCTTGTACCCTGTTGTTAGGTTTCTACCACTTTATGTTATTGGCTATAACATGCTAGCTTAAGTAGTGTATATCCATGTGTTATGAAAGTACTATTTTCCAAGATTGAGTCGTGTGGTTTTTGTCATCTTGTAAGTGTCATTTGGCTTGTCTTTTACCTTAATCTTACAAACTTTTGAAAAGAAACCCTACCTTCGGTCCTATTTATTTATAAGAACTAAATGAGAGGTTTACCTTGATATTTTTTATAAGAACCAACTTGGAGTTTGTGGTGCATTAATTATTTTTTGCCAATAATGCCCTTATTTAATTTAATTTTCTCACTGTTTCCATTCTCCTAAGCATTAAATGATGCATAGAAATTATAAGGCCAGATTTGGAAATTCAATACTAATTGAAATCAATACTAATTGAAATCAAATTTAATGCACTTACCTGCTTTAACTAAGATTTCTTAAATTATGTGAATTAGTTTTTTGGTTCTTATAAATAAGGCCGGAATTACCTTTCATTTTGAATAAAAAAAAATCAAATAGTAACTAGGGGTAAAGTTGGCATATTATACGCACTTTTCTCCTCAAATTTTTCCATCAATAAAAATAAGTGAAGAAAAAAGTTTACTTTCTTTCCTTTAATTTCCCTTTTTCTTTCTCTTTGCACTTTAACCTCAAGGTGTTGGTCGAGTAAAATACTTCATCCGTTTCAAAATAACTGTCAAGAAAAAGAAGAAACACTCATATTAAGAAATGCAATAAATGTTGATAATTTTTTAAAATATATCATTTATCTTACTATTTTAACTTTTAAAGTGTATTGTATTTCTCTTTATTTATTGTTCTCATAGGGGCAATATATGGAATAACATCAATTAATACTCTCTTAGAATTCTAGAAGGACAGTTATTGTGAAATAAATTTTCTCGTCAACTATTTTGACACGGAGGGAAGTAACAGTGTGTAGTACTTGAGGTTGAGGGAATGCAAGAAGCAAATTCAGTTACCATACAGTGTCCATACATTGCCTAAACTTGAGATAATAATGACTTATGATTGTAGAGGATTTCGATTATTTGAGGATGATGAAGAAAAAGTGAGCTCAAAGGAATTTCCAAAAGCCTTGCTTGTTTATGATGAAGGTAGAGAAACCTTACTTGATGTGTGTTCTCTTAACATATGTACCAATAATATCATAGAATTATGTACACCTTCGAGGAGTCCCTATGGTACTGTACTGTGGGTTATCGTGGGACTGTAAATTGTTATTTGTTCAGAAGCAAGGAATCATCCATGTGTTTTTGGTTTAGAAAGAAATTCCCCCATATAGGTCTAGGTTGTGCTGGAGTGCCTTGTGTGTATAAAGACAACATGGTATTGGATTTCAAGTTCACTGTACTCATCAATGGCGCCAGGCAGTTTAGCTCTTCATGTAACAACATATTTTCTGCAGAAAGAATGACAGAACAAATGCTTTTGTGTGATCTTCTATGCAAAGAGGAGATAGTATTTTCAGAGCATGAATGGAATCAAGTAGAGATTTTATGTGAATTGAAGTACCCCATGCCATGGGGCTCTGAAAGGGTAATGGGAACTCAAGACAGGACCACAATGAGCATTCCAAGTTGGTCGCTCATTTATGTCTATGAAGAATACAAAGAGGATGTCAAATTTATGAATGAGTTTCAGGAATGTAAAGAGATGCAGAGGAGAATGTTCACACTGTTTGGTTTTCATTCCATGCTCAAGCGTCACAGATTAAAATGGCTATTTTTGTAACGGAGAAATGGAATAATATAATGAAATTGAATGATTGGAAAGGGAATAAAAATTTAGTCGAGGGGTATTTTATGATGGAGCGAGAAAAAATTATCACTTCATTGTTTGGATAATGAACAAAGGCGGAATGAATTATAACTTTTTTATTCCTGTATTACCCTTTTTTTTCTTGTTCCCCTCCAATTTAGAGATATGGAATGGAATCAGAATTTCATTCTGGACTGGGCGAGCACTTCGCCCAGTTGAGGGCAATCAGGCGACCAAAATACAGACTAGTAGATGGCGAGCTAGGCGGCCAGAGGCACAGAGAGTTAAGGCTGTTGGGCCAAGTCGGTTGGGGCCCAAGAGCTCATCTAAGTGTAAATCTAGAACATTTGGCGCCGTCTCTGGGGAAAGGTAAACTAACCCCTACGACTGTGAGGTGAGAAGCTATGTCAGGCATCCAGGGAAGGGGGCGAGGTCGAGGACGGCGACAAGGACGAACAGTGAGGGCACGGCGGACACCGTCTCCTCCTTCGCCACCTCCACCACCACCACCGACACCGCCTTCAAACCCTGCAACTCAAGCAGTGTTGGTAGGTGGTCAGCCCGCCACGACGATGGTTCCACCAGATGTGTGGAACCAGATGCGTGGCACAGTCGACGTCATTCAGCAACAAAATCAACATCTCCAGGCTCAATTGGAATATTTTCGCCAACATAGGAATTACACCCTGGCGAGTTTAAGAGAAACAGAAACTATTGTTGAATTCCAGCCCTTTTCAGCGGCGGTCGCCGTGGTCCCTATACCGGAAGCGCTGAAAACCCTAGCGCTAGAAACTTACTCGGGCGATATTGATCCGAAAGAACACTTGCAACGCTTCGTCATAAAAATGGCGATTGGTCAGGCGCCCGATGCTTTGAAGTGTCGCCTGTTCCCTTCGACGTTTAGGGGAACGGCGTTAGCTTGGTTTACGAAATTTCCGTCACACTCTATAACAGGTTTTACGGACTTTTCGCGTCAATTTTTAACACACTTTTCTGCGAGCAGGGTACCGAAGGTTACAACGGCAGCGTTATTCAATATACGCCAAGGGCCAGCAGAAATTTTAAAGCGCTACATGGCGCAGTTTAGTGCAATTATCGTGCAAATTGAGGACACCCCCCAGGAGACATGTGTTACTGCCTTTAAACAAGGTTTAAGGGAGGGCACTTTGAATAACAAGTTAAGCAGACGCCCACCGCGGTCATGGCACAGTTGAGTGCACTAGCACAGAAATATATCATGGAGGAGGAGGATGACAAGCAAAAATGGAAGAGGGACATGCGTGACACGCCAGGACGACGACAGGATTGCGAGCAAAAACAGAAGAGGGATGTGCTTGACGCGCCAGGACAAAGACAAGAGAGTAAGGGTTTTCACAACTACTAAGTTATCAGCCCAATTTGAGGAGTCTAGTGGGTTGAAGGTTCTGTTAAGTTTTACTTTTTTTTTTTTGCAAACAATAATTCTTGTATAAGTATGATTTTCTGATTCAATAACATGTTTCCCTATCATGCTTCATTTGGCGACCTTTTACAAGTGACCGCCCACCCCCTTTTTTGGGGTCTGTTTAAATACAATTCCATGGTAGTGTTGGAGGCTGGTGAGACGAAAGAGGAGGGATAAGTGTTGGTTTAGAGAAGTGTAGGTTTAGAGAAGGGTTGGTTTAGGCAGTTAGGAGAAGGGAGGCGTATGAGTGTTGGTTGGAAGGCGGTCTTGTGGAGACTGCCATGGAGTTTTTATTTAACTCTCTTTTTTATGGGCGGCTTGTTTTTTATATTTCTTTCATGAAGGAAGGTCTAGTGGCAACCTTAAAAAGTTCCTCTCAGTGAAGAAATGAAGGTCCAGTGGCGACCTTAAAAAGTTCCGCTCAGTGAAGAGATGAAGGTCCAGTGGCGACCTTAAAAAGTTCCTCTCAGTGAAGAGACAATGGTCCGGTGGCGACCTCAAAAAGGTATTTCTTGCTGAACAACGGTCCAGTGGCGACCTCAAAAGAATAGCGAATGATCCCACCCCAAATTGGCGAGTGGTTTCGCTCCCAACTTGGCGGGTGATGTGTAAAGTGGTTTGAATGCCACTTGAAGCTTTTGATATTCATCAAACTTGGGGTAGCATGCCCGCCAAAAAAGAGGTATTCATGAAGTATTGAATTATTTTGAGAACTAATGGTTATGTTTGTAGTTGAGAAGTATGAAAAACAGGTAACAGGACAAGGAAAGCAAGATGAGGTGGGCGAGTGATTCCATCCCAACCTGGCAAGTGAATCTTCACCAGATGCACACTTTGTAGATCGGTGACCACTTACAGTATGAGCCGTTTCACACTTGTGGGCTCAGTGTATTTACCCTCCGCGCAGTAGCCCCAGGCGACTCATTTCTCTATAGGATGTTGTACTCTTTTTCCTTCACTAGGTTTTTATCCCACTAGGTTTTTCCTATAAAGGTTTTAACGAGACACATTCTATAGGAATGACCGCCCAAGGGAAGCGTGGGGCAGGACTCTCTCGCGAGCGCTTTATGAAGACACACTTCGCTTTCATACTTCAAGCTCGGTGTCTTGTGGGCTTGTGGACTGGGCGAGCCCTTTCCCATGGTGGCGACTCAAGAAGACTTATGAAGACACACTTCGGCCTCATGCTTCAGACTTGGTGTCTTGTGGGCTTTTGGACTGCTCGCCCAATTGAGGGCGACCAGGCGACCTGAATACAAACTAGTAGATGGTGAGCTAGGCGGCTAGAGGCACATAGAGTTAAGGCTTTTGGGCCAAGTCGGTTGGGGCCCAAGAGCCCATGTAAGTGTAAATCTAGGGTCTTATCTCTTTCTCCTTTATAAATAGCAAATGGGGGGTCTTCTCCTATTTTCACTTACTTGATAATAAAATTGTTTAGCTGCTAGAGTTTTTAACCTAGTAGGTTACCATAACACATTCTTTTAAAAATTTATCAACTTGTAGTTCTATGCCCTTTTTTCTTGTTCACTGCTTGTTCCTTTTTCGTTGTTTTTCAATTAGTGTGAGTGTTTCTCGTGCTTGAAATCTTTTGTTCTACCCTTTTTCGTTCTTTTTCAATTCTTTTATTCCCTGAAGGCTCCATTTCGTTCTTGTTCAATTGTCAATTGCAACTTATTATTCAATAGCTTAAATATATTTGGGGTCCTGACATTTGAAAGAGAATCGATGTAGGTCCCTGAAAAATTAAATTGTAAAATTGGATCCCTAACATATGTTTTTCAATCAAATTAATGACAAATCTCAATTTAAGCTGATTAATGATTCTAATTAGCCCAGTCACCGGTCCACGTGTTAATAATTTTTATTTTTTAATATCTTACTTAATTACTAATATTCCACGTCATCTTTTTACCTACCATGTAATTTATTCTATTTTCCCATTTACCCAAAATCAATTTCCCCAACATAAACCCTAAATTGGAGAACTTGAAGGTTTGTAAGAATTATGAGAAAGAAAAATCACAGGAGAAGGACGAAGGAGAAGACGAAGGAGAAGACGAAGGAGAAGACGCCGGAGAAAACGCCGGAGAAGACGCAGAGAAGGAAGCACTTCACAGTGACTCATGCCTTAAACGCTTCAGAAAAGGATGCCGCAAACAGAGGGTCGCGTGTCTTTTCACGGGGCAGCGAAGTCACGTGGTTCAACTGTGGGATTGGGGTCAGGGTCGAGGAGGTTAGACGGCACAGGTGGCGCGGCAGCGACGAAGTGGAGGAGGAGAAGAGGATTTAGGGTTCAATGTTAGGGAGAAGGGGTTTTTCGAATCAAGAGCTTACGCAGTTTTCTTGCTGAAATCGATGTCAGAGGTTGCTGAATCAGTGCAACTTTTCAACCTAAAGACTGAACTTTTCGTGGAATTAGTGCAAGTTTTAAGGGACCAGATTTCACTGAAGGCAACGAAAGCCACAATTCAAACACTGATTCAAGTTTGTCCTCTGGGTAGGAACAGAATCAAAGCAGTGAATACAGGCTGTGTTTTTGTGATGACAGAGCTTCTTCTCAATTGCAAGGAGAGGAAACCATGTGAGATGATGCTTGTGCTGTTGGATTTGCTGTGCCAGTGCGCGGAGGGGCGCGCGGAGCTTCTGAGCCACGCGGCGGGGCTCGCCGTCGTGTCGAAGAAGATTATGCGGGTTTCGACGGTGGCGAACGACAGGGCTATGAGGATTCTGCTCGCTGTGTGCAGATTCTCTGCTTCTTCGAGTGTTCTTCAGGAGATGCTGAAGCTTGGTGTGGTGGCGAAGCTCTGTTTGGTGCTTCAGGTGGACAGTGGAAGCAAGGCGAAGGAGAAGGTAAGGGAGATTCTCCAATTTAGGGTTTATGTTGGGGAAATTGATTTTGGGTAAATGAGAAAATAGAATAAATTACATGGTAGATAAAAAGATGATGTGGAATATTAGTAATTAAGTAAGATATTAAAAAATAAAAATTATTAACACGTGGACCGGTGACTGGGCTAATTAGAATTATTAATCAACTTAAATTGAGATTTGTCCTTAATTTGATTAAAAAACATATGCTAGGGATCCAATTTTACAAATTAATTTTTCAGGGACCTAGATTGATTCTCTTTCAAATGTCAGGGACCCCAGACATATTTAAGCCTTATTCAATTGTTCCTTGTGCTTGAAACTGCAACTATTATTAAATTGTTTTTTGTTCCTCATTCTTGCTTTATCAATTGCAACTCATCATGTTCCTTGCCTTTCAGTTGATACTGCAAAACCGGTTAAATTAGAGTATTTTTTCTATAAAAAATGAATGATGACTAATACAAAATAAATTTCGTGACAACATAATCAAAATAAAAGAAATAAAAAATATAAGAGGGGAAATGAACAAGATGAGATGAGGTATATGATTTGAGAATGATATTTTATTGTGTTCCGTTTCATTTCGTTCAATTATATTTCATTATTTTTCGCTCATTTACGTTTCATCAGTCCAATCATAGCCTAAATTCTATTGACTTGTCTATTATAGACTATTTTTTTCTGGAGAATCAATTTTTAAACTGGAGGATCAATTTTTTAAACTGTTGTAAATGGTTAGATTTATTGATATTTTTTAAATGGATGACATTTACACAGACTTACTTGATTTTATAAAAGTGGGCGCCCATGCCTCACTACTAAAATGACTACTTTCCCTAAAAAAATTATTAAAAACAATTTTCTGGAGGCTTATAACCTCCACTTTCATGTTTAGTCAAACCATATATGATAGAAGCACTAATCTCTAAAACAAAAGGTAGCAATTAAAAGTATCCTAAGAGCAACAACCACACAAGGGCAGAGATATCCATGTTTTAAACCATACAATAAAATTTGAAAAACAATATAAACTGAAAAAAGCCTTGAATTACCTTAATCATTGTCCAGACAGAGCAACAACCTGGCCAATCCCTTCTACTTCTCAAGCATATTTGAGAGTCCTTAACCCAGAAGCAGACAAGGCCTTTATGCAGGCAAGTAAAAAACACATGAAATCAAGATCATTAAAGTTAGCAGAATGTGTAACCCCTTGCCTAGGCCACCCAAAAATAGATTCTTTCTAGTTAGCAGAATATTTTGTTTGCATAACTTCCTTTATCTCAAATTCTCAATGAACTGAGCTACGAAGGAGAAGGTAATCTACATACAAAAACCTAACTACTTTGCAAGATAGTTTCCTATAGTTAAGGACGCAAGATAGGCAAAAATGATCTCCTCACCGGCCTTCATCAATGAAACTTTTCCACATCACTAACTATATATGCATCCTCACTCAAATCTTTAAGTCAGCCATTATACATTTATACTCCTTAAGTTCTTTCTTCTTCCCTTTTGACATTAACATCTTATTTTCCTTAAGTGTTCATATAGTAAAGGTCTTTTCTATGTTCCATTCAATGTTGACCCAGTCATCTCTACTAAAAAAAATAACGATGAAACAAACTGATGAGCAAATATTGGGTCCAGTGATTGCCATAATACATAAAAGAACAATAAAAGGAAGCAAAATTGTTTCATCATCTATTTATGAACTCAACCAACTTTCATCATCTCATTCTCATCTATAAACAAACAAAAACTTGAGAAAAAAGGGTGTTCTGTTCCTCCTTGGTCTTACATCAATGACACACCCAACAATACTACCTTCTCCCTCTTCCTTCACCTGTGATTGGACTTATGATGTCTTCCTCAACTTCAGAGGCGTCGACACCCGCCACGGTTTCACCGGCAATCTCTACAGTTCTCTGCACCAAAAGGGTATCCACACCTTCATCGATGATGAAGGGCTCAACAAAGGAGAAGATATCACACCATCCCTTCTCCATGCTATCAAAGAGTCTAGGATTTTCATTGCTGTTTTCTCTGAGAACTATGCTTCCTCAACTCATTGTTTGGATGAGCTTGCCATGATCATTGAGTGCTCCAAGGCGCAAGGAAGGTTGTTTCTGCCGGTTTTTTATGGTGTGGATCCATCACAAGTTCGCCACCAAAGTGGGACTTATAAAGATGATTTGCAAAAACATGAGGAGAGGTTCCAAGATGACAAGGGCAGGGTAAAAAAATGGAAGGATGTTTTATGTCAAGCTGCTAATGTGTCTGGCTGGCACTTCCAACAAGGGTAGCTCTCACCATCTTTTTTACATAATTTTTTGGTAACCCTTTATTGCTGTTTGCCTAATGATATAATTTTTCAGTAACCATTTATTACTGTTGCCTAATGATATTCATATCAATATATAAGATGGAAGAAATAGTAGGCAAGAGTTTAGATGTAGCAAACATAGTGCGTTTGGTTCTTTGTGAGAAGTCCCATAATCACTTTGAGTGAGGCTACAAAATCTAGTTTCTAGAGTTACCGTGCTATGAATTGTGTGCCACCATGAATCCAAACAGACTAATAGTAGTTGTGATATTAATTTTTATGTCTTTTATGTCTATGATTAGTTTTCTTATTCAAGTCAACAAACTAACAACATCCAATTCTTCAGTTTCAATTTATATGTACTTAAAACTGCTTCTATAATGTGCAGGTCTCAATCAGAATATAAGTTTATTGGAAAGATTGTGGAAGAGGTCTCTGACAAGATTAATCGTACTCCATTACATGTTGCTGATAAGCCGGTTGCGCTGGAGTCTCCGGTGCTAGCAGTGGTGTCTTCTCTCCTAGGACATGGGTCTGATGAGGAGGTCCACATGGTTGGCATTCATGGAATAGGCGGTGTAGGTAAATCAACAATTGCTCGTGCTGCGTATAACTTGATTGCTGATCAATTTGAAGGCTTGTGTTTTCTTGCTGACATAAGACAAAGGGCAATTAATCATGGTCTTGCACACCTCCAAGAGACACTACTTTCTGAACTATTGGGGGAGAAGGATATCAAAGTGGGTGATGTTTACAGAGGAATGTCAATAATAAAAAGAAGGCTCCATCAAAAGAAGATTCTTTTGATTCTTGATGATGTTTACAAGCAGAAGCAGTTACAAGCACTAGCAGGACATGATTGGTTTGGCTCTGGCAGCAAGGTCATAATCACAACAAGAGACAAGCATTTGCTGGCCACTCATGGGGTTGTGAAATTATATGAGGTGAAACAATTAAATGACGAAAAAGCTCTTGAATTGTTCAATTGGCATGCCTTCAAAAATAACAAAATTTCTCGAGATTATGCTGATGTTTCGAAACGTGCAGTTTCTTATTCTCAAGGCCTTCCATTGGCTTTGGAGGTAATAGGTTCTCACTTGTTTGGCAGAAGTTTAGGTGTGTGGAAATCTGCATTAGATAAATATGAGAAAATTCTTCACAAAGACATCCATGAAATACTTAAAGTTAGCTACGATGATTTGGAAGAAGACGAGAAGGGTATTTTTCTTGACATTGCTTGTTTCTTCAATTCTTACCAAATGGGCTATGTCAAAGAAATACTATACTTACATGGTTTCAATGCGGAAAATGGAATGCAAGTGCTGAATGACAAATCTCTTGTAAAAATTGATGGAAGTGGTTGTGTGAGAATGCATAACTTGATTCAAGACATGGGCAGAGAAATCGTGAGGCAAGAATCAACAATGGATCCTGGAAAACGCAGTAGATTGTGGCTCAATGCAGACATAGTTCATGTTTTGGAAGAAAATACGGTATGTTAGAACTTCAAAACTTCTTGGCATTCTTCTCTTTTCAAGATTCTTATTTCTCCATTCTCAATTTCATATATTTAATGAAAATTATCATTGTTAGCAGAAAAGGACATTATGATTTCAGATTTGCAATTTATTGAAATATGTAGATGTCGCTTCTAAACTTTACATTATGTTTGAATTATGATTTGGAATTGAAAGGGGACTGATACAATTGAAGCTGTGGTCATCGACCTGTGCAAAGACACAGAAGTGCACTGGAGTGGAAAAGCCTTCAAGAAAATGAAAAATCTAAGAATTCTCATAGTTACAAATGCATGTTTCTCTAGAGGCCCTCAAAATCTACCAAATAGTCTGAGAGTTTTAGACTGGAGTGCATATCCATCACCATCTTTACCAGCTGATTTTAATCCCAAGAATCTTGTGATACTTAGCCTGCCTGAAAGTTGCCTTCTATCGTTCAAATCACTCAAGGTAATTTTTTTTTTTTTATATTTAACACATTCTATGATTCTAAACACAAATACGCATGTCCAAGTGAAGCTCATAATGGGTCATTAATATTTGTTCTGTAGGTATTTGAGTCCTTGAGCTTTATGGATTTTGAAGGCTGCAAATTCTTGACTGAACTACCTAACTTGTCACAGCTACCAAATTTGGGGGCATTGTGTCTTGACAATTGCTCTAATTTAATTAGGATTCATGGCTCAGTGGGATTTCTTAATAGACTCATGTTATTGAGTGCTCAAGGATGCACCCAGCTAGAAATGTTGGTACCCTTCATTAAGTTGCCATCTCTGGAGACTCTGGATTTGAGGGGTTGTTCACATCTTAAGAACTTCCCAGAAGTGTTAGGAGTGATGGAGAACATTAGAGATGTTTATCTAGACCAGACTGCAATAGATAAATTCCCATTCTCAATAGGAAATCTTGTTGGACTCCAACGATTGTTCTTGAGGGAATGCAAGAAGCAAATTCAGTTACCATACAGTGTCCATACATTGCCTAAACTTGAGATAATAATGACTTATGATTGTAGAGGATTTCGATTATTTGAGGATGATGAAGAAAAAGTGAGCTCAAAGGAATTTCCAAAAGCCTTGCTTGTTTATGATGAAGGTAGAGAAACCATACTTGATGTGTGTTCTCTTAACATATGTACCAATAATATCGTAGAATTATGTACACCTTCGTGGAGTCCCTGTGGCTGTGATACTGTGGGTTATCATGGGACTGTAAATTGTTATTTGTTCAGAAGCAAGGAATCATCCATGTGTTTTTGGTTTAGAAAGAAATTCCCCCATATAGGTCTAGGTTGTGCTGGAGTGCCTCGTGTGTATAAAGACAACATGGTTTTGGATTTCAAGTTCACTGTATTCATCAATGGCGCCAGGCAGTTTAGCTCTTCATGTAACTACATATTTCCTGCACAAAGAATGACAGAACAAATGCTTTTGTGTGATCTTCTATGCCAAGAGGAGATTGTATTTTCAGAGCATGAATGGAATCAAGTAGAGATTTTATGTGAATTGAAGTACCCCATGCCATGGGGCTCTGAAAGGGTAATGGGAACTCACGACAGGACCACAATGAGCATTCCAAGTTGGTCGCTCATTTATGTCTATGAAGAATACAAAGAGGATGTCAAATTTATGTATGAGTTTCAGGAATGTAAAGAGATGCAGAGGGGAATGTTCAAACCATTTGGTTTTTATTCCACTTTCAAGCTTCAAAGATTAAAAAACACTATTATATACACCAACCCAAAGGGAGTCTGTTCTAATAACTGATAGGATAAGCAGACTCCCTAGGCCTGCTATTAGGAAAGTGTACACTAGGCGCCAGGCTGGCACTGCCTAAGAGGATAGTTGACTGTATAAATAAGTAAATAGTACCTTTCTATTGTAACCAGAGAAGTAGTTGGTAGTTACTGAATTGGTGGCAATTTAGTTACTGATTCTGTTGGAGAATCAGTTGTAATCTCTTCTCTGTTTCTGTTTGTTTCCTCTGTTCTTAGCTACACCAAACTCTATAGTATTAATAACAGATTCTCGTTGTTTTTCTCTACTTTTCCCTATCCATCTCTGTTATCTGAATCTCTGGTTCTAACAATAACATTCACTGAATGGATATGGGGTTTGTATCTGCATTCTTTCTTTCAGATATGAACATGCCCCTATCCTTGCAACATTAGTATAAGAAAACTGGTGGGAATCTAATATATAACCCCAACCTGAGACACCATAAATCTCCTTAAAACTTTCCTTCTCTGAAGCATATATCTTCTGCAACAATATGCCTTATGCATTATGGGAATCTCTAGGGTCTTCTGATGTTCGATTGCGCAGTAATAGTGATTGCTACTCCTTAGAAATCAAGTTGTGCAATTTCACAAAATCATCCAGTGTTAGTTCTTCAGGCCTTGACTGTAAACATCAGAAGTAGAGATGGATCAGCAAATTCCTTCAGAAACATAAATATCAGAATAAGAGGTTCAGGGATCACTTACTGTAGGTTGAAGACCTATGCTTTTTAAAGCTTCTTCTATCTCAAGGGATGTGCATATGTGCTGAAGTGACTTGCGCAGCATCTTACGCTTCTCATTGAAGCCTGAATTAACCTATAAGTATGTAGAACTATAGTGTCATTGAAATGGTGAAAGAGTTGTGTAAAATCATCTCAGATTACAGTAGCTGCTACCTAAGGTGAAAACATTAGCAAATTGAAATACTCAGTAATTATTCCATGATGAGTACTTGCGGAGCAATAAGATTTCTAATGAAATTAAAGATGAAAACCCTTGGAAACTCAATACATGACAGTACACCCTGGAGATGGAGCTACCATTGAGAAGAAACTTTTACTGGAAGAAACTTGAGGATATTCTGATGGTAGCTTTAGCTTGAATGAGACAACAGCTGCATCAACCTGCAAAAACATGAAAGCGAATCAGACTAATATTCTCTTCCTATCCTCAAAAGCTTCAGCTATGTTGTATACAGGGGATGGCCATAAATCCTGCCATTTACAGACCTATTACATCTGTATTGACCTTTTTTACTTTCATTTTTTTACAGTTATATAAAATGGTTTTCTTTACATTCATTATCAGTAATGTTTTTCACTTTCTTGCAAACGAGATGGTTCATAGAACATCACCTAGTTCATCTCTTGATCCAATAGAATCAGACATACAAGCGATGGCTCTCATATATAGTGGATTATCCAACTAAATGACATGGGGATATGGACTACCAAAGCTTTTAGTAGGAGATACTTTAATTTATCTGTTCTTCAGTGCAGAAGGACAAAATGGTGCAATCAAGATCATACAGGCAAATTTGAACATCTATCACTTACATTAGGCTGAGGGAAAAAATTAGTTCTTGGGACCTTAAATTTATACTCAGGATCTGCAAAGAAAAATCAGAACTTCAGCACAAAACAAACCAAGTTCTAGTTAATGGATAGCAAAATCTCAAGTTACGCTTTGATGTATAAGTAATTACTAAGAAACCACAAGCAAAGAAGTAAAACCCAATTTTTTTACAAGTATTTCCTGTTACAGTTCCTTGTATCATGAATGCCAAACCAAATTAAGTACCAGCCTGACAGCTCAATCATTAACAGTAACACAACACTTGACTATTAAGTACTGCATATGTACCTGAGTAGAAATTAACAAATACATTGATGGGACGATACTCAGAGGTTCGGAGTGACGACACTACCAAGCGCACGGCAGTCTCCTCCTGCAAGAGTTTGATCTGCTTAGTCAATAATTGTTATTACATAAAGTTTCCCCTATCATTGGAATTTCTAATCTCATTCCATTAGGCTGACTCCTTGTCTTTTTCAAGGTGTGAAGTAAGACCAAAATAAAATCTGGATAAAGACACACTCAGTTTTGGTGAATCTACTGTATTATTCTTCTCTAGATGCTGATAACATTCTGATATTAGCTCTTCTGTGGCGGATTTCAATAGAGAAAAATTGAAACGGAAAAATAGGTAACACAGTATTCAAGATTTCCCTGCACAGGGATAATAGCAATTCTAAAAGGAGAGAATAATGTAAACGACACTAGAGAGCTAACAATTCTAACCTGTAGTAACAAAACCACTTCTGAGAAGATGTCACCCATTGGAAGTAGCAGTTTGATCACATCTGTACTAATATTGAAGGGAATGTTGGCAACCACCTGCAAACAACATAACAAATTAGGATTTACACTAAGTTACATATTTTATAGCATGATCTTGCCAAGTTTGTTGGCAAAGCAAAATACCAAAACTTCATAGTTAATATATTGCTGCCTAATTTATCGCCCATGAAATTATGCCATCAAATAATTACTATATCAAAGCAATTCTATTTTTTAAGGCTTAAGCTTCAAACATAATTTTGACTATAGAAATCATAAAATCAAAGCTTTACCTATTGTTTTTATTGTAATAAACAAAATGAATAAGATGTATTAGGTAAAATGACAAAATAATGTTGTTTGCTAATTTAGGAAATAGAGTTCTCACTTTTGCATTTCTAGTTTCTGGATTTATTTGCTTTGTGCTTCCAACCAATGATGACATATGAGAGCGTACATGACATTTGACAATATCCTCAGTCAGAACCTACACGTATTTTATCAATAGGTCAAAGATTAATCATAATATATGCAGCCAAACTGGTCCTATATTATCATTAGTTTAGTATAAAAAATCAAGCATATGACGCAGGCATCTAAAGATGAAATTTTTTGTTCAGCAATATAATGTAACAAGAATTGCAGAGAAATAACAGGGTGTGATATAAGATCTTTTAATTGCAATAAGAAGAAACTGAGGAAAAACTATTGGACAGTCACCAAAAGGAAGTCAAGATGACACTCCTCCTATAGGACAGTAAATGTAGTTCCAAACTGTGACTCCAACAATGAAGGCCAAACAAGGAGTACTAGTATTCCAATCATGTAATGTGTGTCAAGAAATTATATTATCTTGGTTAGCAATATAAGTAACTAGATTTCAATGTTAGCCTACATCAGGTGGCAATTCTCAAGAAACCTAATTTACATCTCATCAAGAAGACTCCCGCCACGCAATATAAAGTTCAAATTCACAATGAGCTGTACCTTCAGCTTTCCAGTACTTGAAAATCTTTCACTCACGAGGGAAGCCATGTGTTTATCCTGAATCACATGAAAGATACAAATGCATAAACTTGAGTTGAAGTAGAAGACAGCAATGAAGAATCACCTCTCCTACTTACCGAAAATTTGCATAACCTGTGATGCAATCAATAATATTTAAATAAAACAAGCAAACCTTCTCAACTGCAAGAACGGACGCGCCCGAATTTAGAAGAATATTAGTCAAGGAACCAGTTCCGGGCCCAATTTCCAAAACCAGATCACCTTGTTCAATACCGGCCACACCAGCAAGTTGCTCATTTATGTCAGAGTTTAACATATAATGCTGCAAACATCAAACACTCAAATGAGCAAAAATTTCAGATGCAAGACAAAATCAGATTTTGCAGTACCTAAACACAAAATTCAGCTCACACCAACCACCCCAGTGAAGTAACCAAACAACCCCGACAAAAAAAATCACTTCCAAACAACAAAACAAAAGGAAAAAAATCAGATTTTGTGGAGCCCCAACACGAAATTCAGGTCAAACCAAGCACTCCCACCCCCTGTTCGATAAAATGCCACAACGAAGCATCCCAGCCATTTGCCCCAAAAAAACAGAAAACACTCCTCCAAAAAGAAATGTAAATAAAAAAATGGACTTTTTAGAGCTACAAGACAATGGGTCATCCAAAATATTCGTGGGGAATAAGAAATTGAGAGAAACCTGGCCGAGAGATTTTCTGGGGAATCTTCCTTTGGAGTTGAGAGCTCTGAGAGTGGCATTGTAATCGTCTGCGCTTTGCGTCGAGCCCCTGCTGCCTCCGCCAGCACAGACTACGTGTGGCGTTCGCCGCCGGGCGCCGGTGGTGCTATGTGGTGCCGGTGGTGGCGGTTCCCGGTGGCGGTTAAGCGCTAAGGCGTTGGGTATTGACGGGAGCGTCTGAAGATAGCATAGTGCTGAAGGAGACATGTTTTTCCGTTGTTCGTTATTCCCGTTACAATCTCTCTAATATATACTCAAGTATTAGCTGATAGAAAATTGATTTACTGATATTTAGTTTGAGTTAGTATAGATTATAGATATAGAACAATATAAATAGCGGAAAAAAAAACAAGTTCCTCCCCGGACATGTGCAACTTAGTTCTCGACCTTTAGAAAAGTGTATTTAACTTCTTAAACTTTATAAAACGTACAAAATAACTCTTTCACTAATATTTTAATTAATTACATATGTTCAATTCCTAAACTATCCCTATTAATTACTCATGGTATTCTCTTCTTCTTTTCTTTTTATTTTATTTAATGTAGCTTTTTCTTTTATATATATATATATATATATATATATATATATATAATTTATATTAAAAAATCAATTATTTATTATATAATAACATTATTTTTAATGCAATTTCATTTTTATACGCTTTTGTAGTACACATTAATAAAAATTGTTTATTTGTTATTGTATTTAATTGTACAGTTCGTCTTAACATTATAGTGACTACTGTAATATATTAAAAAAATTATAGACACTTATTGTTTAACATAAAACGTATAAGACACACGCACATTTAATATAAAAAATTTAAAAAATTCAATACTAATTGAAAATCATTTTTATTGGTAATTGTTAATACTACATTCGATCTTATTTATAAGAACCAAATACCTAATTCACACAGTTTAAAAATTATGGTAAAGTAGTTAAAATGCATTAAGTTTGTTCTCAAATAAGATTGAATTTCCAAAGTTACCCTTATTATAACTTCTAGTCTTCTACTAATCTCTTTATATCATTAATACATTTCTCCTTCTTATTAATATCTTCAATCAGTAATCTCTTTCTTCAAAGTCAAACTGTAGTATTAGTGTTAGAGAGTGGAAATGAGAGAGAATATGATTAATAAATTACACATTTTACTAGTTCAAAATTATTAAGAGTAATATAGTCTAAAAATTATTAATAAAGCACAAGATTCAATTTGGTTCTTATAAAAATGACCAAGATTAATCTTGCATTTGATTCTTATAAATAGGACCGGAGGTAGTATCTTATAGTGTTTAAACTAACTTTATAATAAAATTCAATAACAAATAAAAGAAAAATCATTTAATATGTACATTAAAAGTGTATCAAAAGTAAGCGAAATTAGAATAATATTATTAAATGATAAATAATTAATTTTTTAATATAATATATAGAGTGTATAAGAATAAAACTACATGAAATAAAATAGAGAAATGAATGGGAGAAGGTCATGAGTAGTTGGTAGGGGTAGTTTATGAATTGAACATGGGTAATTAACCAATGTATTAGTGAAAATGTTATTTTGCACATTTTATAAAGTTTAAGGAGCTAAATACACATTTTTAAAGATCAGGGACTAAGTCACACATGGCCCTAACTTCAGAGGAGTAACTTATTTTTTCCCCATAGTACACGAAGGGGAACACCATTTGCCGCTCAAACCGCAACAGGAAATGCTATTTGAACAGTAGCGGCTTGGAGAGTTTTACATTTTAGCGTAGAATGTCATGTGACTTCTATAGTCAATTTTTTAAAGGGTCTTTAGTCATTTCACTCTAATAGTTTGTCTAATTTAACATTTTAGTATCGTATATAGTGTAGTGTTTTTATTTCGTGTCTTTTTACTCTGAGAAAGTAGGTATCTTTTAGGATGGGGATGACACCCGCATGAGGTGATCGCGATGAGTGTCTTCCCGCTCTTCATATATACCCGCATCCATTTCTTATCTTTCATCCTCGATCTCTGTTTTGAGGTAAATATTTTCTCCTACCATATTCCCCACCTTCTTGACTAGGTTCTTGCGAGGACCACAAACTTGTCATAAAAAAAAAATTCATAAACAAATAGAAAAAAGTGAATGATATAAACAATAGGGCGTTGTTATTGCCGTCATCTCGACGACTATTGGTGTCATACCATTTTTTTGAAAAACAGAAAATACCCTCGTTAAAAAAAATTTAAGTGCTGATCTGTTTTTTTTTTTTTTTTGGATCGTGAATTTCAAAGCAGTTTGAACTGCGGATGGTGAACTTACCGTCCGCAGTTTGAAACTGCGGGCGAAAAAAAAAGTTTACCAAGGAGTATTCACGTATTTTCTGCATTTTTTAGATGACATGAATAGCTATTGGACGACAACAATAACAAATTAACACTGCCCTAAACAGTAATATGCTAAATTTAAAAGTATAATTGAATAATTTACTAAATAAAATCCAATAAAAACATACAAGTTTAAAACTAGAGAATATTGAAGAATACAAAATAAATAATTCAAAATCTGAACTCAAACATTCAAAATATCAAGTAAGGTGTAATAGAGGGAGTATGATTTTTTACTAATGTTCTTCGAATAATTAAAGGCCTATTCGGGGTGGTTGCCATGTTTTTAAATGTAAATTTTAAAATAAAATGTGTTTGATAAAAATGGTGTTGATATAGTTTTTTTACCCAATTTTAGAAAAGGTTTTAGCTTAATTTTTAAAACCACAAAATATGGTTTTGTGATTATGGTTTTTAGTTTCAATAATAACAAGTAATATCACCGCGACCACCTTCACCAGCACCGTCGCCGCCACTTCCACCACTGCTGCCAGCCCCACCGTCACCGTCACCCTCCACCGCCGCTATTGCCACAACCACCACCGCCGCTACCACCTCCGCCGCTATCACTCCTCCGCCACCTCCTCCACCGCCACCGCCGCTACTATAGTCCCTGCCACCGTCACCAGTAGGTAACATCAACCTCTACCACCACTGATACTTGGCCCCTCTATTATCCTGTCGCCGCTACCACCTATTGTTGTGAATTTACAAAATTGATAACAACTTTTATAAAAGTGTAAACCACAAAAATCTAAAACTGAAAACTAGTTTTGATTTTTACAAATTTCAAAACGTAAAACCAAAAACCACCCAGAACAGGGCTTTAGATATTTATTTCGTGAAATGATGTTTATTTATCATAACAATATCGACTATTTATGGCATATAATGTTTTTACATATAAATATGTGGGAAGGGGACCCCGCAAGGCAAGTAGTATGATCATCATTAGAGTCCCCAAATTTATGCACGAGTTTTTCACTTTGTTACCATCCCTACGGGGGAAATTCCCCTTATCAGGGCCCCACATGGGGCGATTCCTGCGGAGATTTCCATTATCGGTCAAAAATTGACATGTCTATTTTACAATTTACAACCGAAACATAAGGATTTATAATATCATTCTTATCTTTTAATTTCTCGTTAATATAGTTAAATTCAAATTACTTTTGTTTTGTGCATAGTGCTTAAAAATGTGTTTAATTACTTCTTCTTTTTTCTCATTAGTCTGTATTATGTATGGTTTTGGTCACCTTAGTATTTTATGAGTTAATCAAGTCCCTCTACTTTTAAAGTTAAGAAAATCTAGTCATTCTCTCAGTATCATATATGCATAAAATAATTAAATCTTTATGTATTTTCAAATATTTTAGAGTTTACGATGGTTTGGTATGTGATACAATTTTAGAGATTTAAAAATTAAAAAAACATTGAAATTTTGATAAAGTTCGAAGGATTTTTGTAGGATATGAGATTAGGGTTTAAAGTGGTGGAAAATTAGGACTTTTTATTTTTATTGAAATTTAATATTTTGATTAGCGAGTTTTAATAGGAATAATGTCAGCAACAACCTAATTGATTCATTTTTGGAAGATTTTTCGTAGAAAATAAGAATTTGAGAATTTTAAGTAGAATAATAATGATAGATGGAGTTGATTTGTAACAGTTAAAAAGTTTGAGACTAAATTTACTCAAAAAATTATTAGAGGACTAAAATCACACAAATCCAAATTAGAGGTCCAAAGTATAATTAGGATTAAAAATGACATGTGACACTCTTATGCAAGTTATTTAGTAGGTAGATAAGTTAAATCCTGTTAGGATGATATCGTAAGATAGAACCCCAAGAAAACTATTTGCTGAGAGGACTACCACCGTATCTCAAAGGAGGGCCTAGTACTTTGCAACTAAACAGTGAACATCACAACTGAGGAAATTTATAAAAAATTGTTTCATTTGCTTGCTTTGCAAGACATCATACAATATTTTGGTCCGACATTCTTACGTCTGGAAAACCATCCACTTAGTACATTATAGAGAGTTTCTTATAAGTCTAAGACAGGGAAGACTATTGTACTCAAAGAACATTTTCACTAGACTTGCATCTACCTCATCCTAAGAAAACCAGCAAGGTTCGAATTTGTAACCTACCAAATCTTGCACTCTATCATACTTCGCTAAACCAACACCTTGGAGTTTTGTTACACTATTTTTATGCTATGGCAAGATAACCATGGTATAAAATATATCATAGACCAAAAAACCGTTTCTCATAATTCTCATAATCCGTAATTAAGCGTTATAAAAGGAGTATGATTAATAGGATTTTCAATTTCTCATCCGCGAAGCTCTCTCCCCACCTCAAAGCCCATTCTCCTCTGCACTGCGATCAATCACCGCAAAGCTCCTTCTGCTTCAATCGCACTTGTTCTTCTCCAATCGCACCACTCCTTCTTCAATCGGGCTTCAACCTTCCCTTTTTCCGCTAATCGCTTGAGCTTCAGACTTCTCAATTGCCGCAAACCCTTTGCTTCTTTCGCCTTTGTCTCTCTTGATTCTTTAATCTCAAGTTTTATCTCTTAAGATGGAGGAGAACCATTTCTACGAGAATCAGGAATCGGTTTCTGGAAAACCCTATGGAGTGAGTGAAGAGGGGTCCAGTTGTAAGGAAGGAGCAGATGGAGCTAGAGTTAACATCTACATACTTAATGGAAGTAATCAGCTGTTGATTCGTTGAGAACCTGAATCCGAAAGAGACTTCTTCAGGTAGGAAAAAGGTTGAAATTTCAAAACCACTTTTGACCTGTCCTTGTTTCTTTCCGAATTTGACCAGTACAAAAAAATTCTTATAGAATGTCTCCTTGCTTGGAATGCTAATATATGATAGAGTAAATTACAGTTTTCTTCTCTTAAAGATGCATAAATTTCATTGTTCTTCCTTTAATTTTGAATTACATTCCCTCTCGGAGAGATAAATATGTGTCTTTCTTGACTTAACTCATGATTTTGATTGGTTACTTTCCTTTTGTTAACTTATTGAATAGATCTTGAGTCTGATCTTAAAGTTTCATGTTGTGAAGATTATGTTATAAATTTTAATTCCAGTTGTTCCAATGCTGGTTTTTGAGATAGTGCTTGACTTAAGTTTCTTACCCTGCAGTCTTCTTGGTTCTTAAAGATTAGTGGCTTTCTTATTCTTTTAAAATGAAGATTATGTTATAAATTTTAATTCCAGTTGATGGTGTTTTTTGCTTTTTCCTACCTTTTAGTTTTTACACTAAGAAGCTAAAAGCACCACATGGGAAAAGGCTTTGGTTGTTGTTTGTTTGTTTAGAGGCTAGAAACTATTCTTTCCATTTGACCTTTTAATTATGCAGGACATTTCACCTCTAATGGTTTCTTTTTTATTCATCTCTTTTTGTACTGTAGTCAAGTTTCTTGCTTATGTCTTATGTGTTTTACTCTAGATTTAATAAATTTGGAGTTGATAGTGGACCTGCTGCTAAAACACTCAGACTAGAGATTTAATAAATTTCTTGCTGCTGATGCATTTTGCTAAAATAAGATGAGATCTTTGCGTATATCATTATTAAATTGGCAATCTTGGCTCGAATTTATCCTAATTGTACGATGCAGGTTGCCTTCCTTTCCTCTTGGGTTTCTTTCCTGGTAGGTAACTTAAACTAGATCTAAATATCCTCTAAAGAGCAAGGCATTAAAGGTTGTTTTTCTCTTCGCACTTCGTTTCATAATTTTATTTTTATTCCTATTTTGGACCAAAGTAAATTTATTCACTTACTTTGTGTTCATCCTTACAAATGACTTGAATTTGTACTTTATCATAACAAAATATTTGCTAGTATTATTAACATAATAAACTTAATCCAATCACTGTATCTCTTGTTTTTATGCTACTTGAATAGTCCCGTTGATCTTTTTTTTTTCTTTTTTTTCTGTTTCTTTCCTCAGAACCTCAACTGATGCTAAAGCTCATTTGTTAGTTAGGTAAGAGTGTATGATCTATAAGATGAAAATACTTTACATAATAGAAATAATAAATAATCAAAATACTTTTATGTAAAATGTTTTGGATTATAGTGGGTTCCAAAGTTATGAATTTAAGTCTACTGAGTAAGCTGGGTCTTGATCTATAGCAAATAATACTATCTACTGCTAAATAAAACACAAACATGATTTACTGACATGTATATGTTTTTAGACCTGTGGCAAAACTATGGTGTTTTCCAGTTAAAAAAAAGTAAAATATCTCCAATTTCTATTTGCTTGCCTCATATAAAATATTTGCTAGAAATTACATTGTCTACTTTGACGTTGAATGGTCTTTACTCTATATTTATATCCTGCAATTAAAAAGGAAATGACTGGCTTCAATTCTCAAATATTTTCTGAAAGAGTAGTGTTTACATGTAATCTTATAATAGTATGTTCGTCTAAAATCATGAAATTACACATCACAAAATGGAAAAGAGATGAGCAATACTATAGTGCACGGGAAATAGTCTCTTAGTTTAACTAAGGGTCCATTTGATGGTGGTTAGGTTATAAAAGAGAGTTCGATAAAGGTAAGATATGATAAGAGTATAATAGACTCTTATTCTATCTTGTGATATAATTAGGGTGGAAATGACATAATGGATTTGATCAATAATAGTGTCTCAAATGGCATACTAGATTATAACCACAATCAACAATTGGTGTAAAGTCGCCCCCGTGTATAGCACGGGTTAATACCTAGTCTATAAACACTACAAAGGTCTATGCTTCCCTGCTACTGTTTATTCTTGGGTTTAATTCATATGTGATGAGTTCCATTGTATTGCTATGTACCTACTCTTTTGCGTAATTGAAATCGTAAATGTAGGAAAAAGTTGTTTGGATGGTTGATATTAGTTTTATATTTTGTACGAGTAGTAGATTTTGAAGTGATGTTCTTTGTAAAAAGTAGGAATTTTGAACTTTTTTATTGCATATAGCATACTGATAGCTTCCTCTGAATTGTGAAAACAGACTCACTTTAGTTAATTTGTTCCATTTTACTCTTGTCAGTATCCTCCATTCTCCAATGCCAGTATAATTTTTACTATATATATTGTTGTTGGCCTTTCTGGTTGTAACTAAAAAGATATAGTTGGAGTAAGAAAAGTAAGTTTGGATTGTTTATATTTATTATTTACCATTTATAATTATGTTTAAATGAATTTAGGTGATGATAGAGTAAATTGGAGGAAAATTTTATCCATCATGAGTTAGGTTACGAGAAAAATATAAAAACATTTTGATCTTGTAGAGGATAAATTTATTTAAATTTTGATATGTAAGTGTTTTGTAAAAAATTAGGTTCCCCCAAAATAGTAAAAAAAATTAGTAAGTTTAAAAAACAGATGGATTGCATAGAAGATAATTTTATTCAAATATTGAAATGTAATCTAAGATATGTGAGGTTAAATAAAATAGAATTCACAAGTTTTGTGAATAAATTTTGTAGTAGAAATTTTAAAGTAACACTAACTCATATTTGCATTCTAAATAAAGTAAGAATAATCATATTATCATATTCGGTCCGTAATTGATGAATTTATTTTAAAAAAGTTACACAATATCTTTTGATTATTCTTAACTCTTTCTTCATCATAGTAAATGTATTTTCACTATTTGTTGAATGTTGTCCTACTTTTTTTTAGGGAGCCAAATTTTTTCTAATGGGCAGTATAATTAAGGATAGAAGGAGTATATAATATAATTTTTTATAGAAAGTGTCAATTACATGTGATATAAATGAATTGAAGAGGTTCTTACTGTAAAATATTTTTTGGTTTTAATTATATTGTTATCCGTTTCAAAAAAAATGATATAGTTATAATTTTTTTAGTATAATCCGATTTTCATTCTATTATTACTTATCAATATTTGTGTTTGGTAATTTTATATTATTAAATTCAGGATTTTAAATAGTATAAGACCCTTTTTTAATTCAAGAGTTTAAATATGAAAGAGGTGTGACCAAGACACTGATTTTTCAAGAAACAAATTTCATTTTGTGACGGATAAATTATATCGCAAATTTCGATGATTCTGTGACAAATAACTACCATTGCAAAATTCAATGATTTTGTGACGGTAAGATTCCGTCGCAAAATTCCAGGATTTAGTGACGGATATCCTCCGTCGCAAAATTCCATGATTTAGTGATGGAAAAATCCCGTCGCAAAATTTAATGTTTTTGTGACGTCAAAATTCCGTCGCAAACTTAGTGACGGATAATTTCCATCGCAAAATTCAATGATTTAGTGACGGAATATGTCCGTCGCAAATTTAGATTTTTGTGACGGATGGATTCCATCGCAAAATGTGGTGACGGATTTAGTGACTAGGTTGATTGTAGTTGAAGAAGAAGTGAAATGAAGATAGGTTTACTCACTTCACCATCCTCCTCCACTCTCTTCTTCTTTTCCTCTTCTCATTCCAAATTCAAATTATTCCCCCTTCTTTGACGAGAATGGGTTCGCCCTGATGAGGAGCAGCAGCAGCGGGAGCATGAAGAAGAGGAAGAGGGAGGAAAAGGGTTGAGGAAGAAAACGGTAAAGGCTCCATCTTTGGCGGAACTGGCACTTGGGGTGGCGGAGAGTGGGAATGCTTGTCAAGGAGAGGATCCGTGTCCCCAAAGCTGGCCTTACGCAGGCTGTGCTCCACAATATTCATCATCACGGGAGGAACTGTGAAGTTTCATGAGCCTATTTGATGAAGTAGATAAAATATGAAAGAGGTGTGAAGGCCAAACCAAACAGAGAAGATCTAACTATAAGTGCACAGATGAAAAGCACTAGCAGTTAATTTGTCGGAGGATCTAGGGTTAAAATTCAATATACCAACTGTATCCTGGAGTGGGATGAGGGGAGTGTATAAAACAAAAACTGTTATAACCAGTTAATCAATTGAGCACACAACATCAATTGTATTCTAACACAGCATAACTGTTAAAACAAAAAAAAGACAGTTTCAAATTCAAGCGCTGAACGGGTCAAGTCAACACGGGGCCTGTGATGCAAATTCCGGCCACCTTCGTTGAACATTCAACGAATGAAGGGTGTTGGCACTTAGCACTTGGCACTTGGCACTTGGCACTTCACTCCACTGCAGTGCCAGTTCATGATCTATTTATGAACTCAACCAATTTTCATCATATCGTTTATAAACAAACAAAAACCTGAGAAAAAAGGGTGTTCTGTTCCTCCTTGGTCTTCCATCAATGACACACCCAACAATACTACCTTCTCCCTCTTCCTTCACCTGTGATTGGACTTATGATGTCTTCCTCAACTTCAGAGGCCTCGACACCCGCCATGGTTTCACTGGCAATCTCTACAGTTCTCTGCACCAAAAGGGTATCCACACCTTCATCGATGATGAAGGGCTCAGCAAAGGAGAAGAAATCACACCATCCCTTCTCCATGCTATCAAAGAGTCTAGGATTTTCATTGCAGTTTTCTCTGAGAACTATGCTTCCTCAATTCATTGTTTGGATGAGCTTGCCATGATCATTGAGTGCTCCAAGGTGCAAGGAAGGTTGTTTCTGCCGGTTTTTTATGGTGTGGATCCATCACAAGTTCGCCACCAAATTGGGACTTATAAAGATGCTTTGGCAAAACATGAGCAGAGGTTTAAAGATGACAAGGGAAAGGTTCAAAAATGGAGGGATGCTTTATGTCAAGCTGCTAATGTCTCTGGCTGGCCCTTCCAACAAGGGTAGCTCTCACACCATCCTTTTTACATAATTTTTTGGTAACCCTTTATTGCTGTTTGCCTGATGATTTAATTTTTAGTAACCTGCTGTTTGCCTAATGATATTCATATATCAATATATAAGATGGAAGAAATAGTAGGCAAGAGTTTAGATGTAGCAAACATAGTGCGTTTGGTTCTTTGTGAGAAGTCCCATAATCACTTTGGGAGAGGCTACGAAGTCTAGTTTATAGAGTTACCGTGCTTTAAATTGTGTGCCACCATGAATCCAAACACACTAATAGTAGTTGTGATATTAATTTTTATGTCTATGATTTGTTTTCTTATTCAAGTCAACAAACTAAACACATCCAATGCTTCAATTTCAATTTATATGTACTTAAAACTGCTTCTATAATGTGCAGGTCTCAATCAGAATATAAATTTATTGGGAAGATTGTGGAAGAGGTCTCTGACAAGATTAATCGCACTCCTTTACATGTTGCTGATAAGCCGGTTGCGCTGGAGTCTCCGGTGCTAGCAGTGGTGTCTTCTCTCCTAGGACATGGGTCTGATGAGGAGGTTCACATGGTTGGCATTCATGGAATAGGCGGTGTAGGTAAATCAACAATTGCTCGTGCTGCGTATAACTTGATTGCTGATCAATTTGAAGGCTTGTGTTTTCTTGCTGGCATAAGACAAAGGGCAATTAATCATGGTCTTGCACACCTCCAAGAGACACTACTTTCTGAACTATTGGGGGAGAAGGATATCAAAGTGGGAGATGTTTACAGAGGAATGTCAATAATAAAAAAGAGGCTCCGTCGAAAGAAGGTTCTTTTGATTCTTGACGATGTTGACAAACAGAAGCAGTTACAAGCACTTTCTGGACATGATTGGTTTGGCTCTGGCAGCAAAATCATAATCACAACAAGAGACAAGCATTTGCTAGCCACTCATGGGGTTGTGCAATTATATGAGGTGAAACAATTAAATGATGAAAAAGCTCTCGAATTGTTCAATTGGCATGCCTTCAAAAATAACCAAATTTCTCGAGATTATGCTGATGTTTCGAAACGTGCAGTTTCTTATTCTCAAGGCCTTCCATTGGCTTTGGAGGTAATAGGTTCTCACTTGTTTGGCAGAAGTTTAGGTGTGTGGAAATCTGCATTAGATAAATATGAGAAAATTCTTCACAAAGACATCCATGAAATACTTAAAGTTAGCTACGATGATTTGGAAGAAGATGAGAAGGGTATTTTTCTTGACATTGCTTGTTTCTTCAATTCTTACCAAATGGGCTATGTCAAAGAAATACTATACTTACATGGTTTCAATGCGGAAAATGGAATTCAAGTGCTGAATGACAAATCTCTTGTAAAAATTGATGGAAGTGGTTGTGTGAGAATGCATGACTTGATTCAAGACATGGGCAGAGAAATCGTGAGGCAGGAATCAACAATGGAGCCTGGAAAACGTAGTAGATTGTGGCTAAATGCAGACATAGTTCATGTTTTGGAAGAAAATACGGTATGTTAGAACTTTAAAACTTCTTGGCATTCTTCTCTTTTCAAGATTCTTATTTCTCCATTCTCAATTTCATATATTTAATGAAAATTATCACTGTTAGCAGAAAAGGACATTATGATTTCAGATTTGCAATTTATTGAAATATGTAGATGTCGCTTCTAAACTTTACATTATGTTTGAATTATGATTTGGAATTGAAAGGGGACTGATACAATTGAAGCTGTGGTCATCGACCTGTGCAAAGACAAAGAAGTGCACTGGAGTGGAAAAGCCTTCAAGAAAATGAAAAATCTAAGAATTCTCATAGTTACAAATGCATGTTTCTCTAGAGGCCCTCAAAATCTACCAAATAGTCTGAGAGTTTTAGACTGGAGTGCATATCCATCACCATCTTTACCAGCTGATTTTAATCCCAAGAATCTTGTGATACTTAGCCTGCCTGAAAGTTGCCTTCTATCGTTCAAATCACTCAAGGTATTTTTTTTTTTTTAAATTCAACACATTCTATGATTCTAAACACAAATATGCATGTCCAAGTGAAGCTCATAGTGGGTCATTAATATTTGTTCTGTAGGTGTTTGAGTCCTTGAGCTTTATGGATTTTGAAGGCTGCAAATTCTGACTGAACTACCTAACTTGTCACAGCTACCAAATTTGGGGGCATTGTGTCTTGACAATTGCTCTAATTTAATTAGGATTCATGGCTCAGTGGGATTTCTTAATAGACTCATGTTATTGAGTGCTCAAGGATGCACCCAGCTAGAAATGTTGGTCCCCTTCATTAAGTTGCCATCTCTGGAGACTCTGGATTTGAGGGGTTGTTCACATCTTAAGAGCTTCCCAGAAGTGTTAGGAGTGATGGAGAACATTAGAGATGTTTATCTAGACCAGACTGCAATAGATAAATTGCCATTCTCAATAGGAAATCTTGTTGGACTCCAACGATTGTTCTTGAGGGAATGCAAGAAGCTAATTCAGTTACCATGCAGTGTCCATACATTACCAAAACTTGAGATAATAATGAGTTATGATTGCAGTGGATTTCGATTATTTGAGGATGATGAAGAAAAAGTGAGCTCAAAGGAATTTCCAAAAGCCTTGCTTGTTTATAATGAAGGTAGAGGAACCTTACTTGATGTGTGTTCTTTTAACATATGTACCAATAATATCATAGAATTATGTAGACCTTCGTGGAGTCCCCATGATCCTGTGGGTAGTGATCTTGGATTCATGAATGAAGGGATTCTAGAAGGGACTGTAAATTGGTACGAGCTCAGAAGCAATGAATCATCCATGTGTTTTTGGTTTAGAAAGAAATTCCCCCATATAGCTCTATGTTGTGCTGGAGAGCCTTGTGTGTATAAAGACAACATGGTATTGGATTTCAAGTTCAGTGTACTCATCAATGGCGCCAGACAGTTTAGCTCTTCATGTAACTACATATTTTCTGCACAAAGAATGACAGAACAAATGCTTTTGTGTGATCTTCTATGCAAAGAGGAGATAGTATTTTCAGAGCATGAATGGAATCAAGTAGAGATTTTATGTGAGTTGAAGTACCCCATGCCATGTGGCTCTGAAAGGGTAATGGGAACTCACCACAGGACCACAATGAGCATTCCAAGTTGGTCGCTCATTTATGTCTATGAAGAATACAAAGAGGATGTCAAATTTATGTCTGAGTTTCTGGAATGTAAAGAGATGCAGAGGAGAAAGGAAACACTATTTGGTTTTCATTCCATGCTCGAGCGTCACGGAATAAAATGGACTGGCTTTTGATTTTTTAAAAAATGGCAATGTAGGCAGCGATTCAAACCCCTCACAAACTTCAGAGCAATTCAATCGAAAATGGAAAATATTAAAAAAAAAAATACCATCATGTTATTGTTGAACATCAATTTCTACCAGTTCCATATTGATCCAAAGCTCCTTATCAATGTGTCTAAACCAACAGAGAACATTTCATTAACTAATTACTGAAAGTAACCCTATGTGTGGCCAAAAACAAATTGTTGATAACATTACGTATAAACTTGAAAATAATATTACATACCAGTTAGAAGAGAATTTCACTGTATAGTAAAATGCAACAATTATAATATGAACAGCAGAACACACTACTATTTAAATTTTCCATCTTTGCCCATCCAGTATATCGAGGAACAACTATTAAATAAATTAGAACACCACTGCTTTATAAAGCTGGCTCTTCAAAATTGCCAAGACATACTCTTGTTCAGAATCACAGTCAACTAAACTGCTTAAAAGAGAATGAAGGCATAATAAAAAGAGCCAAACATATGCATGGCAGAGGTTGAACATGCAGAGGATACTTTTTACATGGATGGAATGAATAACACTGAAGTTCCAGTAGAGCTGAGAAAATCTAATGCTCCAAAAAACAGAATCTACTATATTCTTTTGCTATACGCAAGATGCCTCGAGTTTTAGATGAAGACAGTAAACTAAACAGTGCAAGAAACGAAGATGGTGTACATTTTCCAGAAGTTAAAATGACCTCTTCCAATATCCGTAATTGTCATTAATTGAGATTGTCCCCAAGAGCACCAAAACCACTGTAGCGACTAACACCACTGAAGGTGCTGTTTTGGCTTGAACTTCTGCCACCAAATGCACCAGATTGACCTGAGCCGAAATCTCCAAAGCCGCTGGAATAACCTGAACTACCAAATCCCCCATGACCACCTTGGCGAGAATTTCCACCAGATTGAGTTTGTGATTGACCTGAACTAAAGCCACCAGAGCTAGGTCTACCGAATGTACCCATTTTACCAGAAGAATTACCAGAAAATCCCCCAGATCTTCCCGTCTCACCTGAATTTCCATAGCTACTTCGGCTAAACCCAGGGTTACTATAACTCCCAGAACGGCCAAATCCAGAACTACCACCAAAACCTGTACCACCAGATCGACGGTCCCTCATACCTCCTGAAGGGCCAAATTGACCACCACTCATGCCATTAAACATGTCTACTGATCCACTTGGAACATCAACCTTTGGTAGCTGACAAAAAAATATTGGAAAAAGATGCAAGCAATTGATCATTGTACAAAATAAAACAGTGACATAGAATGTAAGCACATGGATGGGCAAAAGTAAATCAACCAAGAAAAAGTAATTATAGTTGCAGGTGAAAGATGCTTAAAAAAAGAATGTATATGTGCACATGTGGAGTAAAATTCTAACAACACACTCAACATCCAAGGCAAATAATATCCCTCTATGTATTATCAGGTTTGATAAAGACCCATTTGTCTGTTAATCAAATTGGGTTAAAACAAGAATTTACAACATACATGTAAATCTAGCCATCTCATGATCATACTTGTTAAAGTGGTTCAATTTTTTTATTTAATCGGAGGTCCTGCTGCTCCTTTATTGATGTGTGTGCATAACAGCTATTTCCACTGCCTAACAAAATTGAGATACCAATTGACCTTTCACTTACTAATTATGCAGCAGAGAGAACACCAACCCTTTATTGATCACTTCCAACTAATCCATACAGTTTAGAATTTCAGGCATCGACCTTAATATATTACAACAAATATCCCTGTCAACTGTTTGCTCCTCAGATTCCAAAATAATCTCAGCTACAACTACTAGGTTTAAAGCAACTTTCAATGTATATTTTAATACTCTTTACTGCTTAAAACAAAACCTAAAGCTAAAGAAGTTTACCTTGTATAATTAAGCATTCAGTTCATAGATTTTGATAAGGAAATGTGCACTCGGCATTGGAGTAATATCATGTCCTGATCTTTTTTGGACCAAAAAACAAACCAAAACCTATTTCTTTACCAAAAATTTGTCATATCTTAGAAGAAGTTTTATTTTGAATTTTGCAGCTCTGACCCTCCCCCTCCCTATATATGTAATGCGCACTAAAGGAAAAGTAGCCAATCGAATTCAGATTCACATGTAAATAAATCCTTTGAACTCATCAAGAAGATAACGTCCAACAAAAGCTACAATACCAAAAATTAATGAACTAAACTCCTCACTTTAGGGACAGACGGACTAGCTTGACATAGATATAGAGGAGTACTAGATTCAGATTGAGAATTTTAGCAACTTGACTTTTATCAATAATTAGTAAAGTGGTAGTGGTCGCTAGTGGAAAACCTCAGTCAAAATAAAGACTATCTTCTGTGATTACATCCAAACTAATAACAAAATATGGATGTTCAGCACAAAGTTTTGTCACGTATAGGTTGCATATTCATTTCCTGTTTAGAAATGGGATATATGGCAACAGGACAGCTTTCTAACCCATATCTGTACAGTAAAAAACTAGGAAAATAATAACAGAGACAACTTCAAGTAAAAAAGATAGAAGGATAAATATGGCAACAGGACAGTTTTCTAATCCACATCTGTGCAGTAAAAAACTAGGAAAATAATAAGAGACAACATCAAGTCAAAAAGATAGAAGGATGAATATGGAAAGGAAGCAAGAGATCACCTCAGTAAATCTACATCCAACGTCACGTTCAATAATCTTTACAGCCCTGGACTGATCTTCTGTATAAACAAGAATAGCAGCTCCTTTCTTCCCAGCCCGTCCAGTTCGTCCAGATCGATGAACAAATATCTCAGAATTATTCGGAGGATCATAATGTATAACCTATATGAGGAAACCAGGTCAAAAATTTACATGCTAACAAATCAAACAACACTGGATGTCAATGTTTTAGCACATACACAGAATATATTAACTTAAGACATAAAAGATAAAAGTGGATAAGATACATTAAAAAATATATGACATCAAGCAGCAAATCAGAAACTGCATATGTTCTGTACACTTGTAATTTATAACACCATAAATAAAATCCATAAAATAATATGCAATAAATTTGCACCAAAACGTGAAAAATTCTCCTAGACCATTTATGATGCATGTTCTTTCAATTCAAATGATTCCCTTTGCATCCAAGATACCAATTCGTACATTCTATAAAATAAAAAAGTATATAATTAATAAACTGAGATCAAGCATCTATTACTTTCTTTCTTTTTTCATTTAATATTATAAAGTACCTGAACATAGAAGATTCAAGTTTTTGATGATTTTGTGAAATCAATTTGGTTACCAAAGACATAGGACCAAATAATTTCATTCAGGATGATTGGAGAAATCGTGTTGTAACTACCCACATGTAAGATGTTATATGAACGAAAAATAATATAAGAAAAAGGTGGGCAATTACAGTCTGATAACACAGATATAGATACAAATCAATATTAAGGGTTACATATTTAAAAAAAAATGCCCAATTCTAGCAGTTGTCATTAAGCAGGCAAAGCACAGTTTATTTGTTGAAGATGCATCATTCATTTTGTAAAGCAAACTTATAAAAATTATGAGGAAACACAGCATATATGTTATAAGTCAATTTAATGATTTCTTCCATGATAGCCTTGGAATCCATATGAAAATGAATCCAATGGTTTCTCTTTTTATACCAATTTTTGGAAAATGCAATTATTAAAATAAAAAAAACCCCACCTATAAGAGTATTCTTTATGGCTCCCCTTCACCCCTTCATACACACAATGCTAATATAGAGTTGACAAATATCTCAAACAAATTAAGAACAAAAAGATAATAACAAGGGAGGAACCATCATGTAGAAAGTAAGGTTTTCTTGAACCTTAATCAACTATCAAGAAACAATGAAAAGAATATTATAACGCACTCTTTCAATTAAAAAATATAACAAACAGAACTCACAAGATCAACATTTGGAATATCAAGCCCACGTGAAGCAACATCAGTTGCCACCAAAACATTAAAGTGGTTGTTTCTGAAACCAGCAAGAGTTCTTTCCCTCTGAGATTGAGAAATATCTCCATGCAAGGCCTGACATTTAAGGCTTTTTGCCATTGTATATGATAATCGATCAGCATCACGTTTGGTTTGAGTGAAAACAATACACTTTCCTCCATTTGCATGTTCCTATCAAAGGAATATCATCAGGAAAGGAAACAAAAGCATGTCTAGCCACTAGATTACTTAAATAGCAATGATAGTAACAATCATTAACTATAGGTAAGACAAAAATCATGAGAAAGTACAGTATCTGAAGCCATACTGTTATCAGAGGTGCAAGAATTCCCGCTTTAGCATACGCATTGGATGCAATAGAGTACAGCGAAATTCCATCTGCCAATTTCTGATTCGAATCTCCAACCTACGGTACCAATAAGTTCCCAATTAACTTAATAACAATCAACTATATGAATTCTGCACATCAATCTCAAGCAGATTTACTTCCCATCTCAAACATTACTACTTCCTATTCATTCCTATAAAATAAAAAGCATTCAAAATCATGTGCAGGATAACACTCAGTTCCCTGTACCAATTATTCCTTAAAACAGATTTTGGCCCATACATATCATACCAGCATAAGCACAACCTCAAAAAAAATGACATTTGAAAACTGCATTTTCCTTTCTTTTCTACTCCTAGTGCCTAAAAACAGACTTGTATACTCACCAGATCAATGGTTAGGGGGTTGTTTAAGTAATTGCGGATGATATTCTTTATCTCAGGTGGCATTGTCGCTGAAAACATGAGAGACTGACGTTTTGGAGGCAACCTCGCCAAGATCTTCTCCACTTCTTCTTGAAATCCTACTTGAAGCATCTGATCAGCTTCATCAAGAACAACAAACTGAACACCCTTCAAATTCAATGAACCTCTGTTGAGAAGATCAATAATTCGACCAGGCGTGCCAACTGCAATATCTACACCATAATCAAGCTGCCTCATTTGATTACTGATGGGCGTACCCCCGTAAAGACAAATTGTGGTCAAGTTAGGTGCGGCATCTTTGAATTCGTTTTCAACCTGCCGTGCAAGTTCTCTGGTTGGAGCCAAAACCAAAGCCAAAGGATCCCTACTTTGCCTGTCATAATTAACCACACAAATCTGTACAGTTAGACAAAAAACAATATTGCATACTGCCACTTACCTGATCTACCTTCAGGCAGAGAAATAAGGCTACTGAATTGAGTAAAACAGTAAAAATAAGATGTAAGTGTAACTAAAATAACAAACCCATGCTTAGCATTAAACTGGATAATCTTATCCAAGATGGGTATCCCAAAAGCAAGAGTCTTCCCAGTTCCTGTTCTAGCTCGACCAACCATATCACGCCCTTTCATCGCAGGCTCCAGCACAGCCCTCTACAATAATAATGATGATGATATTAAAAATAGCAATAATAATAAGGAGCTCAAGCTCAAAGTTACTAAATTTGATAAACATGAAGCATGGATTGGTTTTCCTGAAATTTATGCAAAAAAACACTTCTTTGCCTTCTTTTTCAACCCAAATTACTTCAAACAAAAATTTAAAAACACCAACATATATCTGAACGTAAATAAACTCATTTCAGCACAGCTGTATAATAATAATAATAATAATAATAATAATAATAATAATAATAATAATAATAATAATAATAATAATAATAATAATAATAATAATAATAATAAAGAGTAGCTCAAGCTCAAAATATAACGATAACTGGTGAAATTTCTACAAACATTAAGCATTTACCTTCTTCTTCAACCAAATTATTTCACAAAAAATTTAAAAATGAAAACTTTCAATCAAACCATTTCAGCAGTGCTCTTTACCATGATGACGATGATGTGTTAATTCATACAAAAACTAAAAAAATTATCTGAATGTAAATAAACGCAGTCACAGCATCCTTACCTGAATGGGAAAGAGCTTCGCGATCCCTTTCTTCGCCAGAGCATCCACAATCTCCCGAGAGATCCCGAGCTTCGCGATCTCGAGTCCTTCGTCGCCGTTGTTCGCACTGGAGCCTTCGCCTTCGTATTCGTGCGCGTAATCGTGATCCAAGGCAGGCTGCGCAGCAGGAGAAACCACCGACGATTGGAAGTTCAACGGTACCGGTTTCGCGTGAAAGGCCCTTGATCCTAGGTCGGAGAGCCCGTTCCGGCGAACGATGGCGGAGGAGGAGGCAATGAGGCCGCGGCGGTAGTGGAGCGGGAGCAGCTCGACGGCGGCGGCTAAGAAGCGCCGTGAGAGTACGGAAGAGGATCTTCTGAGGACCGCACTCGTCATTTTGTGTAGAAATGGGGTTTTTGCTTCGTTCCAAGGTTTCGGGAACGCGACGGAGATAAACCCTGAAAATTTTTGAGGTTGAAGGAAGGGTTTTAGTTATCAGGGTTTTAGGGGCCGGATCCTGTGCGGGCAATTCTTCATACAACTCTTCTCACTTTGTAAATATTAGTTAATGTTAACCAACAAGCCAAAAGCAATTAATTGCAAGGTAATTTTTAAAATTTAAAAGTACCGTTAAAAAGTAATTTAAGAGGTAACATATTTGAAAATTATAAATAATATAATCAATTTATTATTTATGGGTATATATATATAATTCTTTGTGTAACCAAAAAAAAAATATAATTCTTTGAATTAGGAAAAAAGAATTATTTAAATCAAGAAGCATTATCATTTGGGTTTATTAATATAATATGGTGTGTCAGAATATATCAACTCTAAATTCATAGCTATGAATTTTTTTGACATTAATATTTAAATTTTAGTCGATCATATCTAACAATACTATAAAAATATAAAAATAAAATATATTAATATGTTTTAAGAATACTTGACCACGCATAGCTCTACGAATATCATCTCTTTGCACCCAAAATATCAGTACTTTAAATTGTTAAATTCTTGCATATTGATAAAAGAAATGGAGAACATAAGCATATTATCTAATAGTATGAACCTATAACTTTATTAAATGCGATGTCTTGTGGTTTCTAACTAGAAACATTTACAACAATTGGACTCCGCACGCTGTGGGTGCCATCTAACCATGTCAATGATGAGGCGATTGCAGTTCCATTTGGTAATTTCCCACCAGTGATAGTTACAACAAAAGTCTGCTTCTCATTCAATGATTTGAAAGCCAAAATCTCAGGTGCCACTTTGATGTTGATTTGAGGATTTTGTATGACCATTGCCTTGTAAGTTGAGTTTGCCAATCCAACATTTGTGACCGTTCTATTAAACCTGACACTGAAAGATGCCTTAGATTGAACTTCAACTGCAAGTGCTGGATAATTGAGGTTTCTTACTAAAGATCTATCAGGAGCTCCAGAGCAACTGGCATTTTCACCAGATATCCTCTTGATTTTATCGTTATCATAACCCAAATTGCAAAACATTTGTATGTAATCGTCCTTACCAATGTCATAAACAAGTCCAGGATTAACAGCTTTCACAGGATTAACTTGCCCTGATCCATAGCCATATTCACCAATTTGATCCTTAGAAGAAATAGCAGCATTCATGGAACTTGCTGTGGTCATAATAGCTGATTTGATGGCAGCTGGTGACCAATCAAGGTGCAAAGCTCTCACATATGCAGCTATTCCAGAAACATGAGGACAAGACATAGAGGTTCCAGATAATATGGTATAATTCACACGTCTTTTATCACCATCACTTGAGGGTGAAGATTGAGGAGAATACGCAGCCAAGATTTCTACTCCCGGGGCACTAATATCAGGTTTCAATATTTCTGGAATATCTTTAACTGGCCCACGTGAAGAAAACCTATCTACATAGGGGGCAGCATGATCTTCAGCCATATGACACTTGAGTATTTCAGCCTTTGGATCTTTTGATGAATTTTTGTAGGATTTAACAAAAGCAAAATCATGGGGAAGCAGAGAGACAGAAGGTATAATAGTAACCTCGGGTGCAAAATCTCCAAATACATCCTGTTTGATTACACCAACTGCCCCTTTAGAATATGCAAAATCTTCATCAGTACCAGATATTGCTATACTTCCTTTCTTAGACTCCCTTGGGTCACCATACAACATAGTAAGGGGGAATTTTGTTCCATTTGATGTGAAAGTGTTTATCGATTTCCCGGATAGGACCTTCCCATTCCCAAGAACTAATTTGGCAAGAAATTGACGATCTATAGTACTTGATGCAACAGTTAGTATCCATGGTGCTGTACTTGTAATTGATGATGGATAAGGACCACTGTTGCCTGCAGATTGCACTGTAACAATCCCTTTTACCATAGCATGAAATGAACCAATTGCAACAGAATCTTCATCAAATTCTACTGCTGTTTCAAGCCCTAATGAAACAGAAATAATGTCAACACCATCTGCTATGGCATCATCAAAAGCAGCCAAGACATCAGATTCAATGCATCCACCATTACTACATACTTTATACACAGCAATTCTAGCTGATGGAGCCCCTCCTCTTGCAGTGCCCTGTGCGAGTCCATAAAAGCTCACGTCTTTAACTGGGTTTCCTGCTGCTATTGATGCTGTATGGGTTCCATGCCCAACAGAATCTCTAGCTGATAAATCGATATAAGATTTGGCTCCAACAATCTTCTTGTTGCAAGTGAAGTTCATGCCACCTGCACAAGTACCTCTCCACTTTCGGGGAACGGGACCAAAACCACGATCCCTGAAACTCTCTGATTCTGGCCAGATACCAGTATCAATAACTCCAATCACAACATCACTCTCAGCAGTTTGATTTATCTTGGCTGATAGAGGAAATCCTAAGAAGTCCCAGGATTTTGTTGTATGTGTTTGAAAAGTCTTACTTGGGAAAACTGAGATAACACCTTCCATCTGACTTAGCTTGCTCTTTTGTTGGTCACTTAACATGGCTGCAAAACCATTGAAGCTTCTCTTGTAACTATGAATTAGGGAATTTGTTGAACTTTTGCCATCAAATACTTGTTGCAGCATGCTGAGATGGTGTTTGGTTGGAGAATATGATGGTGTGTTAGGAAGTGAGCCCATATACACAATATGAAGCTTTGAATTTTCATCATGAGCTTCACATGACAAGGAAAATATGCATGTAAGAATGAAAGAGACATAGGAAACAAAACTACAATTGGACCTATGGTTGGCCATTGTAATGGTTCTCCAAATGAATAGAGGGAATGCTAAACAATGACTACTCACTTCACTTCTATGCGAATATATAAGCATTTCTTACAATTAAACTTTTTGATTTTGACAAGTTTTAAATGCTACATTTAGTATAATATATAAAATACTATAAGAAAATCAATGTCATAATAAAATATTATATAAAATTGATTAATAATATTAAACATTATATTAATATTTTATAAGCTATTATCTTTTTTAAAGTAGATAATCATTACTAATGGTTGTGATTCACTCACTTTAGAAGATATATATAATGATATTTTGACTATTACTTTAATTTGTCCTTTACAACTTTAACTATTCAAGAAGGTCATTAAAAATTTGAAAGTATAAAGTAACTCATGAAATTATATAGCTATAATTATATGAAAAATATAAGGAAATAAATGTTATAATTTAATATTAAATATAAAATATTATATTAAATATAAAATAATAAATATTCTAAAGAAATCAATGTCAAAACAAAATATCATGTAAAACTAATTAATAATATTAAACATTATATTAATATTTTATAATTACTTTACTAGGTGCAACTCATGTAAAGTGAGTCACTTTACATCATTAAATAAGCATCACAACCATTGATTGAGTTTCCTATTAAATTTTTCAAAGTAAATAATCATTAATAATTGTTGTGATTCACTCACTTTAGAAAATATATATATTCTGACTATATTTTTTTATACACGGGAGATATTTTGACTATTACTTTAATTTGACCTTCACATCTTTAACTATTAAAGAAGGTCATTAAAATTTTGAAAATATAAAGTCACTCATGAAATTATACACTATAAATATATAAAAAATATAAAGAAATAAATGTTAAAATTTAATATTAAATATAAAATATTATATTAAATATGAAATAATAAATGTTCTAAAGAAATCAATGTCAAAATAAAATATCATATAAAACTAATTAATAATATTAAACATTATATTAATATTTTATAATTACTTTACTAGGTGCAGCTCATGTAAAGTGAGTGGACTCACTTTACATCGTCAAATAAGTATCACAACCATTGATTGAGTTTCCTATTAATTTTTTCAAAGTAGATAATCATTACTAATGGTTGTGATTCACCCATTTTAGAAGAGATATTTTAACTATATTTTTCTATACACATGAAGATGATATTTTGACTATTACTTTGGCCTTTACAACTTTAACTATTAAAGAAGGTCATTAAAATTTTGAAAATATAAAGTGACTAATGAAATTATACAGCTATCAATATATGAAAAATATAAAGAAATAAACGTTAAAATTTAATATTAAATATAAAATATTATATTAAATATGGAATAATAAATGTTCTAAAGAAATCAATGTCAAAATAAAATATCATATAAAATTAATTAATAATATTACATAGTATATTAATATTTTAAAATTACTTTACTAGGTGCAGCTCATGTAAAGTCACTTTACATCGTCAAATAAGCATCACAACCATTGATTGAGTTTTCTATTATCTTTTTCAAAATAGATAACCATTACTAGTGGTTGTGATTCATTCACTTTAGAAGATATATTTTAACTATATTTTTCTATACACCAAAAGATGATATTTTAACTATTATTTTAATTTGACCTTTACAACATTAACTATTAAAGAAGGTCATTAAAATTTTGGAAATATAAAGTGATTCATGAAATTATACAGCTATAAATATATGAAAAATATAAAGAAATAAACGTTAAAATATAATATTAAATATAGAATAATAAATGTTCTAAAGAAATCAATGTCAAAATAAGATATCATATAAAATTAATTAATAATATTAAATATTATATTAATATTTTATAATTACTTTACTAGCTAGCAGCTCATGTAAAGTTACTTTACATCGTCAAATAAGCATCACAACCATTGATTGATTTTCCTATTGTTTTTTTCGAAATAGATAATCATTACTAATGGTTGTGATTCACTCACTTTAGAAGATATATTTTAACTATATTTTTTTATACACCGAACGATGATATTTTAACTATTACTTTAATTTGACCTTTACAACATTAACTATTAAAGAAGGTCATTTAAATTTTGAAAATATAAAGTGACTCATGAAATTATACAGCTATAAATATATGAAAAATATAAAGAAATAAATGTTAAAATTTAATATAAAATATTATATTAAATATGAAATAATAAATCAACAAATAGACACAATTAGTCTATAACTTTTTTTGAAGCGGTCTATAACTTTAGTTTGACCTTTACAACTCTTTTCTTTTAAAAACAAAACCTTGACAACTTTAAACTATTAAAGAAGGTCTTTATTATTTTGAAAATATAAAATATTCATATAATATTATATGGATCTGAGTAGGTGGGGGGAGGAATAGCTAGGTAAAGTTGAACACCTTCGTTACCCGTATTTTAAACTAATTAAACCCATTTAGTTATATAGAATATTATACTAAAAAAATGAAATACCCCTATCTTAATTAATAACTTAAAAAATAAAAAAGGCTTAAATATGTTTGGGGTCCTTGACATTTGAAAGGGAATCAGTCCAGGTCCTTGAAAAATTAAAATGTTAAATTGGATCCCTAACATATGTTTTTCAATCAAATTAAGGACAAATCCCAATTTAAGCTGATTAATTATTCTAATTAGCACAATCATCATTTCCACCTGTAAATATATAAAAATTTATAGCTAATTTAATTTTTTAAATTCCACATCATTAACTTATTTCCACTTTCCCCAAATTCAATTTCACAACCCTAAATTAGAATAGTAAATTGGAAGAAGAGGGAGAGCGTGAGACGAGAGTGTGAGACAAGAGGGAGGAAGCAGAGGGAGAGCGTGAGACGAGAGTGTGAGACAAGAGGGAGGAAGCAGAGGGAGAGCATGAGACGAGAGTGTGAGACAAGAGGGAGGAAGCAGAGGGAGAGCGTGAGACGAGAGGAAGGAAGCAGAGCGAGAGCGTGAGACGAAAGGAAGGAAGAGAAGGAGGCGGCGGCGTCAGAGTGCGAGAGCCGAGAGCAAGATCGAGGGAGAGAGAAGGAGAAGAAGAGAATCGCGATTCAGAGAGGGCGAAAGAGAAGAGATGGCGGCACGGCGCGACGGCGGCGCGAGGAGCGTGGAGACCAACAGAGAAGGAAATTGAGGCCAGGTGGTTGCTGCTGCTGGTGCTGTTTGGTTTTGGTCCCTTTCTCTGTTGCTGATGGTTTGAGGTTGATTCTGTTTGGGTTTTGCTCTTTCTTTCATCTCTTTCTGTTTTGATTGTGATTTGGGGTTTTGGTGTTAGTTCTGGCTTGGTGGGGATGGAATGGCAAGATGATGACTATAATTGAGATGGTTGAGGGAACTTGGAAAGGGACTAGCTATGGTTGATGGGTGTGTGAGGAGAGTTGCTGTTGTTCAATGCTTAAGGGAAGCACTTCTTCTTCTCCTGCGTTCTTCGTTCTTCTCCTGATTCTAATTTAGGGTTCTGGAGAAATTGAATTTGGGAAAAGTGAAAATAAGTTACTGAAATATAATAGATGATGTGGAATATTAAAAATAATTGTAAAAATAGTGACTGGGATCTATTATTAACACGTGGAGGTATGACTGTGCTAATTAGAATAATTAATCAGCTTAAATTGGGATTTGTCCTTAATTTGATTAAAAAACATATGTTAAGGATCCAATTTAACAAATTAATTTTTTAGGGACCTGGACTGATTGTCTTTCAAATGTCAGGGACCCCAAACATATTTAAGCCAATAAAAAAAATACCATCACATGTGATAATTTGTCTAAATAAGTGGAGCAAAGTTACACCAATTTTTTAGTGGTTCATATTACCGAATTCCATATTATATAGCTATTCTACAAATTAAAAATTCAAAATATAAGGATTATAAACAAGTTAATTGGACTTAATAAAAAATAAGTTTCAATGTGTTATTATTGTCACTCTAAAAGAGTCAAACGGAAATACCAAAAAACAAGAGGAAGCTACTCTTTTTATCAGAGCCTGGTTTCGATCCAGGGACCTGTGGGTTATGGGCCCACCACGCTTCCGCTGCGCCACTCTGATGATTGAGAGAGAAATTCAAAACATGCTATTTATAGATAAAATACTAACACATTTAGGGAAAGAAGACACCGAAAGCTCAAGCTGTAAAAAATAGGAAATAATTGGAAAAAGCCAAAAAGGAGGCATAGCAACATGTGTTTGGCCATTTATAAGTGGAAACTAACAAAAATTTATAGCTTTGGGCTTTGGAGGATCTGGGGTTCTTATATCTTGTCCCTCCCATCTCTAATTCCATTTTTTATTTATAAAGTTATCAACTATCAACTTTTAATTTCATTTAAAATACATCCTAATGTCAATATATAAAAATCTAAGCACGAATATGAACTTTTATAAATAAAATTGCTTTTAAAAAAAATTAAAAAAAATATAACCCTTAATTTTTATTTTTACTTTTCATTAGCACTCGGTGAATATAGTGCACTCATAATATAACTTTGAGGTGTAGAGTGTGGTGGTTACTGGTTAGTTTACCTCGTCATTTAATGATGAGGTCTGAGGTTCGATTCTCACTCATCAGAATGAAACATATTTTGTGATCAGTCGTTTACCGCTTAATACGAGCACCCACGATAAGGATATTAGTCACTACTCTCGGTGGTGTACTCATTTAAAAAAAATGCACTCACAATATGGGCCATATATATTTCAACAATAAAAGTAATAAAACAATTATCAACATGATTAGGTTGAAACCTCATGAATATACATGAGAAAGATTACATCAACATCATAAAGGTGCAACTTCAACAGATAGCATGCCTGTTATAAATTTCTTTTTTGGCCGGGGTAGGGGGTTTAAAATATTTGAATATATACTTTTTGATCATTCGCTATAATTCGCTAATTTCAAACTTCGAAATATTCTCAAAAGTTTTGGGTTTTTATACACTGCTTAATTTGGCTATACGTTTAGTTTTCCACATAGAAAATACAAATTTTCACAAATATTAATCAATTTACCCCTGTTGTCCAACATAATTTTGATTATTTTTTTTAAAAGTCATCTACGTAGATACCATTATTCCATGTATGAGACAAAGTCCTATAAACAGAGGGGTCTAGGCTATAAGGCTAGGACAATCCACCATGCCACAATCATCTCTTCGTCTTCCACATTGGGGTAAACATGAGGTGGGTGAATGGAACCTCCATAAGTGATTTTTAGGGCAAATGGGATGACATCTTTTTATTTGCTTATATGATGGATTTAATTTTTCTTGCAGAGTTTTTTTTCCATACATAAGATTCGAAATTAAGATATTACTTGAGGGAAATCTTAGACATTACATAGTTTAATTTGTATTTTTCTTATTCCGTTTTGCCACCTTGAAATTTGTTATATTTATGAAAATGATGAACCTCAACCAGTAGGCATTAAAAACTCTTATATCTATCCTTAATTCTTCAACTGAAACAGGCCATTAATGTACCTCTTTTGGTCGAAAAACAGACAATTAATGTACTTTTTTTGGGTCAAGACTCAAGACAGTGTACCCAAAGTACTTGTTTTTCAGTGGCATGATGCCAGAAATGGGCCCTAAAACCCACCACCCAAAACAATACAAATTATTCACAGAATGGGACCAACATGCTCAGCAATCAATTCCTCAACTATTATGCTTTTTCTTGAAGCATAGATCATGCCGAGTTTGGCTTGCTGCAAAACTGCCACAGTTGACAGGGCCATTGACCATTTTGAATTAGTCATAAGGTTGGGTAGTACTAGGGAATCTACCTAGAGAATAATTTTAATGTCTATATAGATATTTAGCATAAGTAACACCAGATTAATTGACACAAAGTTGTTTTACTTAAGCAAATGTTTTAAGTTAGAGTTTTTGTGAACACATCTACACGTTAAATTCTGAATAGTCAGAGTTTGCTGTCCAAAAGATTCTATCCGGTTCGAAAGAAAATTGAGAATGCCTATATTTTCATATTGAGACACATTACACTTACATTGAAGTAAGAAATTGAGGTGCACCTAACAGGCTGAAAACTCTTGTTAAAGTGTTACTGTTTCCCATGATTGATGCTTTAAAATCTCCATAGATGGTTTAATCATACATCCCTTCATCTCCATTAATGAAGATTCCAAATCTGAATCAACTGTCATGTTGGACCCGCTCAAAGTTCATATAAATCAAAGGAAAAGAAAAAGCAAATGACAATGGTGAATGAAACTGGTCTGAAAAACCGACACATTGCCACACCTACATTATAATTGGACGATGAAACTGTCTGTGGTTATCCATTTTCTATCCGAACACACCTTGCTTTTGCTTTTGCTTTTTAAAAGCTAAAGATGGCACCAAAGTGAAAGTAGTGTCTGTAAGTGTGTGTGTGTGTGAATCTGAAGAAGAAAAAGAAAAAAAGAAGACATTGGATGCTGTTAGTGTTGGCTCCCTTTACCTTCATCACTCTCTTTGTATCTTCTAGTGTATATTCACTATAACTTTAAGCTCCATGAGATTGAGATGTTCTAATCTCATTGCTCTTTCATTCCTTCCCCTCTAAACCAGTTATGGCGGCCACTTCTTCTTTCAGTTTTGTAATCTCTTGTGTCCTCTTCCTCCTTGTGTGTTTCACTAGTCCTGCTTCTGTTTCTTCACTTCCTCTTTCTTTGAGAAACCAAGCTTCTATCTTGGTTTCTCTCAAACAAGGTTTTGAAGCTGCTAACCACTCTTCTTTGAGCACCTGGGAAATCTCTAACTACTTCTCCCTCTGCACCACCTGGCATGGCATTCAGTGTGACCATGATAACAACATTTCTGTGGTGTCACTTGACATATCCAATTTGAACATTTCTGGGTCAATTTCTGGTATTCACAGGTTAACAAACCTGAGATTCCTCAACATGTCTCATAACAACATGTTCAGTGGAAACTTGAGCTGGGAAGTCTCACAGTTGAAGGAGCTTCAAGTTCTGGATGCTTATGACAATGATTTCAATGGCTCACTCCCTGAGGGTGTCACTGAACTTAGAAGTCTCAAGCACTTGGATTTTGGAGGGAACTACTTCTCTGGGAAAATCCCTTCAAGCTATGGAAAAATGGGGGGGCTCAACTTTCTGTCTCTTGGAGGAAATGATTTGAGTGGTTTCATACCAAGTGAGATTGGAAATCTCACTAACCTAACCCATCTTTACTTGGGATACTACAACCAATTTGATGGTGGAATCCCTCCTCAATTTGGGAACTTGATCAACTTGGTTCATTTGGACCTTGCAAATTGTGGCTTGAATGGTTCAATTCCATCTGAGTTGGGAAAACTCTACAAGCTAGACACACTCTTCTTGCAAACCAATCAGCTCACAGGATCACTCCCACCCCAGCTAGGAAACTTGACTAGTTTGAAAATTCTTGATCTATCAGTCAACAAGTTAACAGGAGACATCCCTTATGAGTTCTCAGGACTTCAAGAACTCACCCTCTTGAACCTCTTCATCAACAATTTTCATGGAGAAATTCCTCATTTCATTGCTGAGCTACCTAAACTGGGGGTGCTGAAGCTTTGGCAGAACAACTTCACTGGAGTGATTCCTCCAAAGCTTGGCCAGAATGGGAAATTGACTGAGCTTGACCTTTCAACAAACAAACTCACAGGGTTAGTCCCAAAATCTCTCTGCTTTGGAAAGAGGCTGAAGATTTTGATCTTACTGAGAAATTTTCTGTTTGGATCTTTGCCTGATGAACTTGGTCAATGCTACACACTCCAGAGAGTTCGTTTGGGTCAAAACTATTTAACTGGTTCACTTCCACATGGGTTTCTTTATTTGCCTGAGCTATCTCTTTTGGAGCTACAGAACAATTATCTTAGTGGTGAGCTTCCACAAGAAACAACAAGCAATGCAATTGCACCCTCCAATCTTGGACAGTTGATTCTATCAAACAATAACTTATCAGGGTCTCTGCCAGCTTCAATAGGAAATTTTCCCAACTTGCAAATTCTGCTGCTTAGTGGAAACAGATTCTCAGGAGAAATCCCACCAGATATTGGGAGATTGAAGAACATCATCAAGTTGGATGTGAGTATGAACAACTTTTTAGGTACTATTCCTCCAGAGATAGGTAACTGTGCCTTACTCACATACTTAGATTTAAGCCAAAACCAGCTATCAGGCCCTATCCCATTTCAAGTTTCTCAAATTCATATATTAAACTATCTTAATGTCTCATTCAACCATCTTAATCAAAGCATTCCCAAGGAACTTGGGGCCATGAAGGGGTTAACTTCAGCAGATTTCTCTCACAATAACTTCTCAGGTTCAGTTCCTGAGGGAGGACAGTTCTCAATCTTCAATTCTACATCCTTTGTGGGTAATCCTCAGCTATGTGGATATGATGAGTTCAATCCATGCAACCTTTCTTCAACAACAGCATTAGAATCTCAAAGTGCAAAACCTGGAGTAGTCCCTGGGAAGTTTAAGCTTCTTTTTGCACTGGCATTGTTAGGATGCTCATTTGTTTTTGCAATTTTAGCCATCATCAAGAGCAGAAAAGCAAGGAAACACTCCAATTCATGGAAGCTAACATCATTTCAGAAACTGGAATATGGGAGTGAAGACATTGTGGGGTGCATAAAGGAAAGCAATGTCATAGGAAGAGGTGGAGCTGGGGTTGTGTACAGAGGAAACATGCCAAATGGAGAGGAAGTTGCTGTGAAGAAGTTGTTAGGAATCAGCAAAGGCTCTTCTCATGATAATGGCCTCTCAGCAGAAATAAAGACATTGGGTAGAATCAGGCACAGGTACATTGTGAGGTTGCTAGCATTTTGTTCAAACAAAGAGACCAATTTGCTTGTTTATGATTACATGCCAAATGGAAGCTTGGGTGAAGTGTTGCATGGGAAGAGGGGTGAGTTTCTGAAATGGGACACTAGGCTGAAAATAGCCACAGAAGCTGCAAAAGGACTTTGCTATTTGCACCATGATTGTTCCCCTTTGATAATCCATAGGGATGTGAAGTCAAACAACATATTATTGAACTCTGATTTTGAGGCTCATGTTGCTGATTTTGGGCTTGCCAAATTCATGCAAGATACTGGGACGTCAGAGTGCATGTCTTCCATTGCTGGTTCTTATGGCTACATAGCTCCAGGTACTTAATTAATTTAAATAAGTCAGATTGTTTCAAAGGTGATTATTACTTCAAGCATATTTATAGCTTATGTCTTAATCTAATTGGTTAGCAATAGCATCACCAACTTCAAGTTCATGACTCATGAGACATTATTACCTATCATCCCAAGAAAAAAACAGTTCAGAGGGTTTAGATTACTGATTTGAAAAAGTGAAATGAGTAAAAATCCTAGCATGCAACAACGAGAATGATTAATTCAGGACCCCTTTTCTTTTACAATTTAACATTCAAAATCAAATATTGATAGCAAAAAGTTCCATGGGTTAAATTTACCTTTTCATTTATTTTTGGGAAAAAAAGGTATTCTTTTCTCACCTTCACCACTGTAGCAACTAGCAAGTACATGCTCTTTTTCCCAGACTGAGCAAATGCTCCACTAACACAAAGGAACGTTCTTACTGCTTTTTCTTCACGCCAACTGAGTAAGTGCTTTTGCTTGCATGCCTTGAAACTACAAACCCCTGATTTAAACCAGAACAAGTCCTTTTTTGACCACCAAAATGCACATTAACAAAACGCATATATTTTCCCCCTCAAAGTTTGAGATTGGGATCTAAGATTCACTTTCTCAAAACCCCAGAAAAAATAAAAATAGAAGACTTCATAGGCACTACCACACAAGACATAACTAGCATATTTTTTAACAATTTAGTTTGTTACTTGGGAAAATTGAAATGAAGCATATATTTTGTTTAGCATTTTCTTTTTCCTTTGAAATATAAAGATTATTATACTGTCATGGAGCTTAAGTTGTGAAAGCTAGTATTTTTTTATTGATTTGAATTTGATGTTGCAGAGTATGCATACACATTGAAAGTTGATGAGAAAAGTGATGTTTATAGCTTTGGAGTGGTGCTGCTAGAACTCATAACGGGGCGAAGACCAGTGGGGGATTTTGAGGAAGAAGGATTAGACATTGTTCAATGGACCAAGATGCAGACCAATTGGAACCAAGACATGGTGATGAAGATCCTTGATGAGAGGCTAAGTCACATTCCTTTAGGTGAAGCAAAGCAAGTGTTTTTTGTGGCCATGTTATGTGTTCATGAACACAGTGTGGAGAGACCAACCATGAGGGAAGTGGTAGAGATGCTGGCACAGGCAAAGCAACACATTTGAAATGCAGTGATCTATAAAACCAAAAAAAAAGGGCAAGTTAAAAGAAAAAGATTATGTCTATATGCATGTGCTTTGTGTTCATATTGTGGACATTGTGGATTGGTTAAAAGGTATTTAATTTTCCAAACAAGTTTGTCACATGAATTCTGGAGATTCTTGTTTTCTTTTTTGACCCTTTCACTTTATTAGCACTCAGCTATGCAGTGGGAAGAAAAGACCACATGCATGTTCGAATCAACTTATTTTTACTAAGAATCAATTTTAATACCTAAAAGTTACATATAGAAGTTTCTACTCAGAATTGATTTTAGCTAATTATGAATTTTGCATGTTTTAGGATTATTACAGTTGGACAGTTATGCATGGCGAAGGTAGAGTTAATGTTAAACTGTTCATACATCTTCATCAGGAGTTTGTATAATACATAGGGATTGAATTTGAACCCCTAGCTACTAGTTATGTGCAATTTTCCACCAATATTTATTAGGCACAGGAAACGAATGAAAAATCCCAGTGATGCTAAAGCAGAATAGAATTTTTTTGGCTACCTGGATATAGTGAATGTGGTTGGATTCAGATAAAGTTATATGGCCACTTTAAAACTTCCATTTTAAACTTTTTATCTTTTAAATTAGAGTAGAAACATTCTGAAGGAAGAGTGACTACTTATTTTAATATGTTAAATTTTCTCTATTTTTTTTCTATGTAAAAACAAAATATTTTCTGCTTTAAAAATTATAAAATATTTCAATTATGTTTAAATGAATAACATGATATATTGCTAAAAAAAGGTCAATATACATCGCCCTTCATATAAAGGTGACATGAGCAAATGTTTCATTTGCTTTCTTTGTAAATTAATTAGAAAAGTCCTTATTTTTTTACAATTTTGCCTAACCGTGCACTTTAACAATAAAATCAGCTTGATTCTAAACTTTGGAGTTGTTTGCCGACTCGCACAAGAATTTTAAGGATGCATTTTTCCGAGTGGCTCCGATGACGAGGTTCGGACCTCTTGGTACGAGATAGGCCCTCGAGAACTCCGTCATGATTCCCTATGGTGCGGTCAAATGACCATTTTGCATAAAGGGTGTTCGAGTACTTATGAGAATAATCTGGTCAATCACCTAGAGAAGGTGTTGGACTGTTGGTTGCGGAGGAATGATGAACTTATGTCGTGGAAGATGGTGGCGCGTGATCGGGTTGTCGTCGTCGGTCGTGCCTCTGTCGTCGATCGCACCCCGGAGGGGTCTTTCCAATGGCACTCCGTGGGAGAAAGAAGAAATCTCTTAGGATTAGAATCATATACCTTGGTGAGGTAAAGGACTTAGCCTTATATGGAGGGTGTGGGGCCTTGAGTGTAGGTTATGATTACTTATATTTTGGAATATAGTGTTTAAAATAAAATTGTCTGATGACTATTAATTTTTAAATTGCACAAATTTTGTTACTTACCTACTACATGAGATCTTTCAATGCAACTGTTGGATTGATAAATTCAACATTTATAATAAGTTAATAGATAAAATAAGTACCAAATGTACTTTTGGAGTAAATGCGTTATCACTGTTATGTGTACTTAGTTTACGCCTCCATTATAGTTATGTACGCAATTGTGTTAAGTGTTGAGTGACGGAGTTTTACTTTTACCACTTGTAGTAGTTCTACTTAGTTTGAGAGTAAAAAAAAGTCAAAAATTAAACATTGGTCTCTTATAACAAAGAGTACTATCATATGCTCCTAAATAGGTAAAATGATGAAAATTTGTCATGAAGAAAATACCTTTAATGATATTTGAAAAATCTTATCTATTATAAAAAGTTTAAGTGGCTCAAAAAAACTAGTGTTTGATTGATATACTAGATAGCTCCTGAATATTTTTTTTCATGTCAATCTCCTAACATATATCAAATTTTTCAGCAAAGGCCTTGAGAAAGGGAGAAAGGGAAGGTATTAGGGAGAAAGTAGTAAAGAAACAAAAGATGAACAATACATGAGACACTCCTCCTTGCTATGACTGCTAGCTGCTAGCCAAAAACTTGGGGGGATAAGGCCAAACATTGAAAAGGAATCAATCCACATGAGCCCAAAATAGATTGGAATGTGGCTTCATTTTCCACAAGTGAAGTGTGGTTGATATTCTATTATCTCTTTATCTTCCATATTTCTTTCTCAGCCTCAAACTTAAGAGTTCCCTAAATTGTATGGCAGTAAAATATTCTTTCATTATTTATCTCTAGGCACATTAAGTTCGATGCACATAACTCTAAATTTTCACACTTAGTAAATTCAAATTCTGAATGTTTCAATTCACCTTTTATTTTAAATCTTATAGTATTTTTATAGGACTTTGAAAACATAACTTCTAATATTGATTATAGTTAGAAGAAACAAGCAATGTATTTTTTATCTAATTTTATATAGGTATTTATAGTTTTTTTTTTAACGCCGAGTATCTAGTTACTCTTGGAATGTTGACTATAGTAGATTTGAGATCTAGTCAAAGTTAAAACTTTTCATCCCTCTCCCAATAATATTGTGGGGGATCAAACTCGGGTACAGATGTGTTGCCAACTGAACTACCCCATGGGTATAGTTAGTTATTTATATTGGCATTCTGAGGGTGCACGAATGATAACAATTAGTTATTTTCAAAAAATGAAATTAAAGGAAATGAAGGAGCAATAAAATTGAACAATGGATAAATTGTGAGAGATGAAGGTTAGAACATGTGTTCATATATGATGTGGAATATGAGAGCAAATCCAAGCCAGAAGTGAGTGTACCCTCTTTATCCATTCTCAGCCTAGTTTCTCTCCCTCTTATCTGCTACTTGTGTCTGGACATGGCCCCATCTTGCATTTGATTGGTTCTCCCGCCATCTTGATTATAAAAAATGATATTTTTCAGTTACAATTTTATATAATAAGGTTCTGTTAAGAGCAGAAAGCACTGAGACAGTTCATCCTTCCTTCTGCCATATTCCACTCAAGATTCTCCTCTCCAAGTAAACCCACTTATTCTCTTTGCATGTTTCACATATATCATTTTTATCATATCATGTTAGCTATCTTTTGCCTGTTTTAAATTTGAGTGTTCTAGGTGCATGTTTGTAAATGCTTCTACAATTGGTTTTGAAGCTAAAATCAATTTTAATGAAAAACTTATGTGAGTAGCTTCTGGGTGACAAAAGTGATTCTGAGAAAAAATAATCTGAACCAAACATGCTATAAGTTTGTTTCATCTAATTGATTATTTTGTTATAACATGAGTGATATCCTACTCATGCTTTTTGTTAAGTCCTTTCCAATAAATATAAAATTGTCTTTTTAAGAGGGAAATTCAAGTGGAGCCTGCTTGTTAGTATGTAGAAAAATTGGCTTTTTAATCTTATTGTGTGGAAATTGTAGCACAAAGCAGCTGTTTTCTCTTGTTCTGCCCTCCAATAGATTAGGGTTTGTGTTTTCCCCCTTTATATCTTCATGCAAAGATGAGTAAAAAAAAGAGGGAGGTTGTGATTGTCCAATATATGTTTTCAACTAGGCTTTTTAGTTTCAAACATCACCAAATCCTTCTGATGGAGCAAATCACTTTCTAAGTGCGTAGATCAACTAACACGGGGTTGTTCTAGTTAAAGCATAGGGCTCAAGTTCGAGTCCTTGTGAATGCAACTGCGTTCTTAAACTGAACTTTCCCATGTTATTGCCTTAGCAAATAGCAACTCATAATTTGGTTACCCCAGCTTAAATTTCAAATTCATTATGTAGTTAGCGTAGTTGAGTGCTTTTCAGTTACAAATTTCCTTAACCATGGAACGATAAAACAATTCAGTACTAAATGCACCAAGACCTTCTGAAAATTGTAAAGACTGACTATATAATTGATTTTACAGAGGTGGTTCTTTGGTGGGGAAAGCCAAGAGTTACTTGAATTCAAAGAGGTTGAATTTTCAAACGGCAAAATGGATTATTTTAATGCACCAGGAAGACACCATCTCTTTGTTCCAGGGCCAGTTAACATCCCTGAACAGGTCATTCGGTCTATGAACCGAAACAACGAGGACTACCGTTCTCCAGCAATTCCAGCTTTGACAAAAACTCTGCTTGAGGATGTCAAGAAGATTTTCAAGACAACTACTGGAACCCCATTTCTTATCCCTACAACTGGTATTGTTTACATGTACAAACCAAATTGTTTATTCTATGATTTGAGTAGTTTTAGTTTCATAAGGATGTTGTAGAGCATTGGTTGAATTGTGTTTTGTTTTTGTTTAATATCTTTCTTTCTCTTTTGTGTGTGTATTTGGAGGTTAATAGAATAAGGTTGGTTAAAGGTGCCCTGTTTAGAAGAGTTTATTTGAGTTTATCTCATAAAGTGAGCGCTTAAGCAAGTGTTTGAGAGAGCTTACTTAAATAGGTAAATGGCCTACCTGTTTTGGGCTTATTTTCATAACCTATTCCGATTAGTTTATGAATAAGAGTTTATGCTTACATATAACCTGTTTTCAACTTATTTGAATAATTTTATCGAGTTAGCTTATGAATAAGCGCTTGTGCGATAATCACTTATTGCCATAAGCGCTTAATTAAGTTTATTACTGAAACAAACCCTAAACTTATTGGATAAGGTTTGTCCAATAAGCACACATAGTTTGCTTGTCACTTCACTTGGTTATAGTTATCTTGTTATCAAGTCATACTTTTTCATTTGGTGAAGGTACTGGTGCTTGGGAGAGTGCTCTGACAAACACACTGTCTCCTGGGGACCGTATTGTATCTTTCCTGATCGGCCAGTTCAGTCTGCTTTGGATTGATCAGCAGCAACGCCTTAACTTCAATGTTGATGTTGTCGAAAGTGAATGGGGCCGGGGTGCCGATCTTGATGTTCTGGAATCAAAACTTGCTTCAGATTCTGCACACACAATTAAGGCAATTTGCATTGTGCACAATGAGACAGCAACTGGGGTCACCAATGACTTGGCCAAAGTGAGAAAACTCCTTGGTGAGCATGTCATCTACTTGTCTTAAATGATAGCTTTTACTCATGGATCCTAAACAATCCTGTATTCTCTATAAATAAATTGCCTGAGTCACAATATTAAATTCTACTGGATGTTCCTAGTTCTAATTGTAGACAACTGCTCTCAGTTCCATTGCTCAATGAACAATTCTTATAAATAACTGTTTTTGGACATTTGATGATCAATTTCCATCTAAGATGTCGTTCATTTTCTTTAGTCCTTTAATATCTGTTTGTTTTTAGACTCTAAGGGCTGTGTTTGATGTCCCAAAATAATGTTTGACTTTAAAATGATTTTCTACATTTGTAATTTGATATAACTTGTGTTATTCTTTGATGACTATGTTTTTCTTAGTGCCTTTTTCCTGGTTTGCAGATGTATCAAATCATTTGCAACCAGCAGCCTTTGGATACTTATGTCTACTGCAAAACAGTTCACTTTTTTAAAACAAAAACAGAAAAAAAACTCGTTTGATATGAAATTCCAAAACATCTTAGATATGTATTATGTTTCTGTTTTTAGTTTTCTACTTTCACCTTTGAAAAACATATTGCTCAAATAGTTTTGATTCTTGATGCAGTTTTTATATTCATTGTCTTTATGAAATGGCTTCTCACATTGTATTTTGGACCCTCAGATTCCTACCAGCATCCAGCCCTCCTCATTGTTGATGGAGTGTCTTCCATTTGTGCTCTCGATTTCCGTATGGATGAATGGGGAGTAGATGTGGCTATAACTGGCTCCCAGAAAGCCCTTTCCCTTCCCACCGGGATCGGAATTGTGTGTGCAGGCCCTAAAGCTATTGAGGCTTCTCAATATGCTAAATCACTCAGAGTTTTCTTTGACTGGAAGGACTACCTGAAATTCTACAAGATGGGGACCTATTGGCCATACACTCCTTCTATTCAGTTGCTGTATGGTCTCAGAACTGCTCTTGATCTGATTTTTGAGGAAGGACTTGATAATGTGATTGCAAGGCACAAACGTTTAGGTAAAGCAACCAGGTAAGGCATAATTTTCTTGTTTGAAATCATTGTTAGGGACTTCAACAACAAGAAAAGACTGAAGGTTGAAAGTAGTTTTAACTTTTATATGTTTAAGACAGTGAATCTGATAGGTCCTCAATATGCTGCTAAATACAGGCTTGCTGTTGAGGCATGGGGTTTGAAGAATTGCACCCAAAGTGAAGAGTGGTTCAGTGACACAGTGACTGCTGTGGTTGTTCCTCCTTACATTGATAGTGCTGAAATAGTTAAAAGGTCATGGAAGAGATACAATATGAGCTTAGGTCTGGGACTAAACAAAGTTGCAGGGAAAGTTTTCAGAATTGGACATCTTGGCAACTTGAATGAGGTAATGTTAATTTCCAAATCTCCCATCAGCATCATATTCATGGATACAACTACCACATACACATTGTTTTGGCTTACCTTTTGGGTGGGGTTTGGCTATTCTGTTCTCTTGGAACATAGGTTGGATTTGTTACAGTGAAATGGATGTTTGAAGTTTAAAACCCAATCCTCAAGTCAAATGAATAGTATCCATTGGATAATCAATACATGTAAATACTTAAAATTTGAATTATTAAAAAAGAGCAAACCTTGTGCTATAAAGCTTCTGCTATGCGTGAGGTCTAGGGAGGGGCAGAATCCACTTTTACAAGAGACTGATTCCACGGTTAGAGCTTGTGACCGCAAAGTCACAAGGCAGCAACATTATTGTTGCACATGAAAGAGTTAAAGTTGTTAACCTGTATCTTATGCTTCAAAAGTATGATATTTTTAATTTTGTTCTTTAAATATTTTGCAGTTGCAACTCTTGGGTTGTCTTGCTGGTGTGGAGATGATTCTCCAAGATGTGGGTTATCCTGTAAAGCTTGGAAGTGGAGTTGCTGCTGCCAGTGCATACTTGCAGAACACTGTTCCTATGATCCCTTCCAGGATTTGAATCACAAGCAAATCTTGTCACTATTTCTCTTTCTGCTCTTTCAGGTTTTCTGTAAAAATAAAATACATATTATATACCCTTTTGCACTCTTTTGAAGATGAACACATTTGGGGTATTTCTAGTTTTAATGCATTATTTATTTCATTTTCATGTATATCAAAAACTACTACATCTAATAGCGTTATTTGTGACTGTGTTATGAACATCAAATTCATCTTCTAGTCACTAGGCAAAGTGCACATATTCTCATAAATAAATAAAGACTAAACGCCTCCCCTTTTCATTATTGCTTTCTTGGTTTTCAAAGGGGTTAGATTTATCAGCCATGAACAAATTTTCACATCTCCTAGTTTTGCCTTCCAGGATTTAAATTTTGAAAATTTTACTTTCGAGATTTCAATTTCTGAAAAATTTGTTTTCCAAGATATAAAACCCAAAATGAAAAGAGAGGTGCAGAAATGGGTCGTTAGGATGAGAAATCTAACACTCTACGTGATACTATCAAATGATATAACCTCCGACTTGAAGATACGAATAATCCTCAGAAACTCTATTTTCATTATTGCCTTCTTGGTTTTCACAATAACTGATTTACTATCAATTAATTCCCCTTTTCAAATTTTTTACTTTTTCCAAACTGCCCCTTCAACCTCATACTACAGAATAACAACCATTACTTTCAGTTTAAGAAAACATCAAACGTCACTTTTTACTCATTGTTTAGTTTTAAATTATTGTAAATCTTACATATAATAAACGTAAAATAAGTTAAATATAATTGAATACAATTTTTATATAACTAATAATTAATTAAATTTTTATTAATATTTCTCAGATAAATTTATATTATTTAAATATAGTAGGGATGATAGATAATTGATTTTTACACATGCATCCAATTGATTTCCGTTACATCATAAATTTATTTTGTTTGATTAAAATTAAAAAAAAATGTAACTTCTCAGTCTTATGTGCATATGTGATTGAATGTCGGTATAAAATTTCTTAATACCGCGTAATCCATAGATTTAAATGGAAATAATGATTTCTTTTCTGTTACCAATGGAAATAATGATTAATACCAATTAAAAATAGTATTGATTATATTATTTAATTAATATATTATGACCAATCCAATGGACCTGGGTTTTAGTTCTTAGTAGTAGCCATTCTTCTTTTCCCTGAACTGCTGCCACACAGCATTCCTTCTTTAAATAATTCAACTACTTTATATAATCAATCATTATTTCAATTTAGAAATCTTAAATTTATAAATCCCTACTATTTTCAAATTACATAAATTTATTTGAGAAATATTGATAAAAAATTTAATTAATTATTAATCAAATAAAAATTAATATTCAATTTTAGTTAATATTTTTTACGTAACTTAATAAAAATTATTTATATTATTAAAAATAAACAACAATGAGGAGGAAAAGAGTGACGTTGGTTTTTTTTTGAAACTGACGTTGGTTTTTTAAAAACTGAAGTAGTGGTGGTTGATACGTATGAGGTTGAAGGGGTAGTTTGGAAAAAGTAAGAAAATGAAAAGAGGAATTAATTGATAGTATTAGTTAGTGAAAATCAAGAATGCAAAAATGAAAATAGTGGTTCGGAGGATAATTTCGTATGTTGCAGTCGGAGGATATAGCAACTCTCATGCATGCAGCAAACCTTCCTCATTCACAAAACACATTTTAACTTGTTATTGGAATCTTGGAGTTGAACTCCAATCACAATCACGATTTGAAAATTCGTGATTCTTCACTAGACAATCGTCCAGAGTTAAATTTGTTTAAGTTAAGAAGTGACAATCACTCTTGTAAAATACAAGAGCAACCTTTTATCCCATAACCCCCAAAGCTAATAATCAATCAGTGTTAGAGATCTAAGTTCTTCGGTTACGAAATCCATAATTGCTCACTCGTTTACCAGTTCAAAAATCCTCTCATTGTTTCCAATTCTTAAAGGTAAACAATTAAAACAGGATATGCATTAAAACTGACCAATTTGTATGAACTTAAAAACGCATTCATAACTTAGAAAGAGAAACAACTTAAATCATCTCTAAAATTCTAAGATTGGCTAAGAGTTTATCAACCCATCATCAAGAATGAAAACTTAAAAATAACTGAAACGGTAAGAACATAACAACGCCCACAATTAGTAAAAACTAGGAATTAGAATGACCTAAGTGACAAAAAGGTCCTGACTTAATTTATTCTAGTCCTGACTTATCTTTGACTACAGTTAATTCGAACTTAAAATGAGTAAGTTATTGTACAGATAATCTGGCAGAATTGTGCATTGTTGTCATTAAACTTGCACCACATATTTGACCCACATAATGGGTAAATTTGGTTGGGGTGTCTTCATCAAAGTTATATCCCTGAATGTTAGCTTTACATTTGTTCAACCATCATCTCATTCATAGGTCTACAACTCAAGATATGCCCTCAATAAGCAACACTGCTCAGAACAGATGATGTCAGCTGACAGCAGCATCAGGATCATCTTCCACTCAACTTTTGGACAAGCTAGAGATTGAGTGAGCTCTTGAGTTAAGCATAATAACGTAGGTCCTTTTCTTACCTTTCTAACAATATATATACGCTCAATTTGGAACATTGTAGTTATTAGAATATCCCTCATCCAACAACTTAAGTTTTTTTAATAATTAATTGTTTGACATGGTATCAGAGCTTTTATGACTAAGTAATCTAAAACCATTCATGATAACATAAAACTCAATCGAGTCATTCATATTAGCACAAGGGCAATCCAAAATTGCTCAAGATAATATGTAAAGTGTATCAATTATTCATTGATCAGCCAACCAATCAAGCTAGAGCCAAAATGGGCATTTCCAACACCCCCCCCCCCCTCCTTTTAATACACTTAAATCATTCTTGTTTTACTGTTGAACTCCTCTATTTGTATATAGGTATGTACTCATTAGACACTAGGAAGGGGTAGATCGGTCCAACCCGTTATATTCATATTGTGAAATGAGATTTTCTATGCAGTTAGAGAGAGGCAAAACTGAAACCATCACCCACGCAAATCGTGAAGCTTCCAAAAATACCCTCAGCCGTATTTTGTTTATCTGTTGCTGTTAGTTTTCACTTTAATTCACTGTCTACATTTGTTCACTATAACTTGACATCCCGAGAATCAGTATGAACTTACAACAAAATCACAGTCAAGCCCCTCATTATATTTCTCTTTCTATAATAAATTTAAGCTAAGTGTTAGAATAAATATCTGATAGCAACTCAATGACATGTTAAAGTAATTTAAAAATTTTTAAAACTAATTTTCTCATGTTCTTATTAATGCTGATTTGTTTCATGTTTATTACGATTAAGAATCAATTTGATTAAAATTAGGAGTCCATTTGGTCTTTTATAAGATCACACCTAGAACATATTATGATTTGATTAACATGTGCTGACGATGTAATAGTTTTACACATTTATTCAATCATATCTCTTTATTTTTCCATTTTAAAATTTTAATTTAATTGTGACGTAACAGATTAGTGAATTATGAATGACCGTGTAAATTTCTTTACCCCTGTCGGTGCATAACTATTAAACTCAATATAATAATAGTTTTATTATTTAGATTCCTTTTCCTACTTCTTATACCCTAATCAGTGAATTCTTCATTTTTGAACAGTAACTAAGTAGTTTGATAGTTAGCTAAGGTAGGACATATGGGGAGTCTATTAACAACTGTATAACTATCAATTTCACATTAACAAATAATACCCCAGCAATAGTGCTATTATTCCTAAACCTCAGTAAGATCGCCATGAAAAAGGAGGGGTATATAAACAATTAAATTCAACATCAGAACATACTATTTTAGTAATAAATCATGTCTTTTGGTTCATCCTTTACTTCATGATATCCACATGCAACTCTACAAAAAATCATCAAAATTAATTATTAACTTTTTTCTTTCTCTTTGCTAATTTACTCTCTACAGTTACTCCAGTTCGAAGTTTTCTCAGACATTTTTGTAATAAGTTCATTCAGCATTATTGGAACCACCATTGCTCCCTCTCCTGCTTGCTGTTGTGTTCTTCAATATCTGCAAAGAGCAATCACATATGAACAAGGTCCCACCAAATGTGGTCCGGTATGGCACATAGGAAAAACTACATGCACAGACATCCAGCAGACAGCTAATATTTTGGATTTATATCATTCACTTCAAACAATGAATGTAGTTGGTAGCTAACCAAGGAAAATCACCAATCCCCAAAAGAGAAAGAAGCTCAATTTATATATAACTAATGTCGGATTTGAGATCCTCTAATGTGTAAAATGAGAGTTTTGAGTTAAAATTTTATATCTATCTCTCTTTTAATGCCTATTAAATAAGTGAGGCCCTTTGAAATATAGGTTGATAGAGATAGACACAAAATTTCACGTGACAGTGTCATGTAAGATATCACAAAATCCCCAAAGAATAGCATTTTGTATATATTCATTGCACCCATCCAAATATTTCAAAAGCCAACAACAAAATCTACATCAACACATGCAGACAAGAGTATATATTTCGACATTCATCATCAACTCTTACACTGACGCTGACATTAACCATTTGACATAATATGGAATTGGACGTGGGTGATGCTCAGAGACAAGTATGGGAATATTCACCACCCATCAATAAATAAGATGTAAATGTAATGGCAATGCTATCCTAAAATGTTCTGGTGTATCAACTTCATCAAATCAGCTCAGGTAACACATTTAGAGAACAATAACATCATGGCAGCATGATGATGATAAGATGGTAATTGTCATGAACCAATGATCACAACATTAAGCTGTAAGGTGAAAAGGCATTAATGTATTTATATAATATGTTTAACACACTCTGTCACACAAGAGCCTAAGTGGGCTTGAAGTGTGAAGAATGCACAAACTCACTTATTTCATTCCATATTTAATTAAAATAAAACGAGGTAACAAGGATCGAATCTCCAGAACACTTGTCAGAGAGGCTCCGGTACTTTATTATGAACCAACTATCCTAAAAGTTCAAGGCTAAGCTATTGGGTGAAAACACATGAATGGTTTCATATTATGTTTCTATTAATAACTATTAATAACTATATGTGCAAAATTGAAATACCTGTCTTAGCATTTGATTCTCATTCTGCAAAGTGGAAAGTCTCTCCTTGAGCTCTGAATTATTGGTCTCTAAGTCTTTGACTTTTGTTTCCAAATCATTCAAGTATGCCTTTTTCCTCTCCCTTGCTTGTTGAGCTGAAACTCTGTTCCTCAGTAGCCTATATCATTTTCACACCACCCCATGAAACAAATAACAAAGTGCAATGAATCAATCCCAGAAAAAAGGGCCGAGTTGATACTAGACGAATGAAGTTCACATACATACCTCTTTAACCGCTTGCTCTCTTTGTCTGCTGAGCTTCTCCCTCTCTTCTTCTGACCCTCCCCGCCCCCCTGAACACGTTCTGGACCAGCATTTGAACCAGTGTCAGGACGAGAGGCTGAAGTGGCAGCAGACTCACCTCCAAACTCCGGTACTCTTCTGATCTCCTCATCACTCTCAAGACCTGGATTATGCCTAAGTCATTAAAAATTCAAATCCTAGTACATTATTTAGGCCAATAAAGATAACCACGTTATTTATGGATCCAAGGAATTGTTACAACAGGAAGGATACATTGATCCAAGGAATTGTTACTGACAACACAATACTAATTGTGCCACGTGACTTATTCATTATTTCTTTCTGAGTGCACCACAGGTATCCTCAATAGGAAGCAATCTTGTTCAAGATGGAACATCCACATCATGGTGGGGCTAGTGACTTAATCATTATTTCTACTGACCAACACTAATTTATAGGTTTTTTTAATTCATGTTTACTTTTAACTTTTTAGAGAAAATTTCTCACAAAAAAAAAATCTATCTCATATACTATAACATACATAACAAGAAAAATTAAATTACTAAAAATAACATGTCAATTCTTAAGTCTAGAGCTTAAAAATTGAAAAAGGATAATTTTTTGATGATATGGAGGGGCAAAGCCCCAAGAGATATCCTGGACAAGCAAACTACGACACTCCATAAGAGGGTGAATTTAATTTTAATATTTTTAAATTAATATATAAGTACCATGCATCATAAATGAAAAATTGTAGCTTTTTTAAAGAAAGAGTATTGCCTTTATTAATTTTTTTAAAAAAATCTGAATAAAAAATTTAAATTCTTTGATAGGTTTAAAACTCTCAGAGGAATGGTAATAAAAAGAAATTTTCACTTTAGAATGTACCCTAACCATAAAATGTGATCGGCTACCATCACTTTAAGTTAACTCAATACCTGGTTGCTTTGGAAGTGACTGAACCTTTTTGGATTGACCCATAGGACCTGACGAAGTCGCACATGGATTCTCGCCAGACATCTGGCCATAAAAAAGACAGTTAGTTAGTATTTGTATATTAAAGCAAAACGCAGTACCGAATATGAGTAGAGGATTTTTACCAATAGGCTGAGAATGAAGTCCACAAATTAATACATGAATTACATTCCCATATGTATAATATATCTAATACTAATTACCAATCAATAAAAAAGTCATCTTAGCATCTTTTGATGGTTGTTTACTTCCACATCACGACTCAAGACCAGAGACAGCTGAACACATTTGGAAAGTAACACGCAAAATCAAACTCGCAACATAAAGTAAGCAGATAAACTTGTTGAGAGCATGTAAACATGAATAAAAAATTTACCAAGTTTTCCAACTTCTAAAGTTTACTATCTATAACAAAAATTATCATGACGTACAACCAGAAATAACAACATAATAATCAATATCTAATTCTAAATTTCTAATCACCCTACATGAATGATACATACATAATCTCATGCTAGAAATAATATTTAAACTGTTACATGAGTATCACAACATTCAAAGTGAAAAAGCAGATAAAGATCATCAAAGTTTTCATAATTTTCAAACTTCACTCAAACTTGTTCAAATTTAACCAAGTCTGAGCAAGTTTGACTAATTGTGAGTCTATAATAAAGTTCACACATTTTTGCCAGTACACTTGCAAGATTACTTAAGTTGAGAGTGTAAAAATCAGTTTACTAAATTACCAGCTGCCCATTTGTCAGATGCGGATTCGGTATTTGAGAATCATGTCCAGAAGATGAAGAGAGGTCAGCATCTTCTTCCCATTGCAGCCTTGCCTTCATATTATTTCCTAGACCATACTTGACCTCATTCTCTAGATCATCGACATCATCTTCATCATCATCATCTCCATCCATTTGAGAACTCTCTGAAATCCAGATTTATCTTGTTCATTGAAAATTTTGACAAGGAACAAACTGAAAACAAAATAACCTGTTTGCACAAGCTAACCTTTGTGACTTTCGTATCTAGTCTTGCACTGGGGACAGGATTGGCTCACATTATTTCGCTCATATTCATAACAAGAACGACAAAGTGGGAAAGCACACTCATGGCAAGCAACAAAGACATCACCAGTGGCTGTTAGACCAACAGTATCACCACATACTATACAGATTTGACCATTCAAATTCTTTACGGGTTTGGACTGCAGAGCACGAAAAATAATACAAGTTAAAATTAGGATGCATTTGGAAGAGCTTATCTCAAAGAATAAGCATTGAAGCAGGTTTCTATCAAGCTTATAAAATAACTTACCAACAAGATTTTTATAGCTTATCTTGATAAGCTTCTTAGAATAACTTATGAATAAGAGCTTATTCCAACATATAAACTTTTAGGAGCTTATTGTAATAAGCTTCTCAAATAAGCGCTAATAGGATAAATATTGTTAGACATAAGAGCTCGATTAAGTTGTCCATCCAAACACACCAAAAGACTTATATAAGCACAACTTAGGCCAATCCAGATCAATCACTTATAAGATTATAAGTCAAAAATGGCATGCCCGTTAGAACGGCAAAGTAATTAGATTTCATCATTCACAAGATATCTTACAAAATTAGAGATAAATGTATCAGGATCTGGCAATCAATTACAGTTCCTATGCAACTTTTATCAAGACAACCAGACCACAAACTACAATAACAGGTCTACCCAGTTCCAATGGCCTGAACAAAGGGCCCATTCCACTTACAAAGCTCTAAATTTTCAAAGCACCTATAGATTCAAATCCATACATCAATTGCATACTGCAAAATTTCACTAGAAAAAGCATCAAACTCCCCTCCCAGTCCCCCATCCCCTCCCCTCCAATCCAGACAAACATCAGATTCAAGTCATTAATAGGAAAGCATCAATCAAACCGCTAATAGCAAAGCTTCAGTCAAATGGGGTGCAGACATTTTCAAATTAGAGGAATTTTTTAAAATGTGTAGTTATATAAAGCAAGGAAAAGAAGAAAAACAAGCCACTTATGATTGATCTCTAAGAAGACTAAAACTACCATAACCGATTTCCATTGCAAGCATAAAAATCCAAACTTTGGGGTCAACCACACACTGAAAGAACAAAAACTCCGAGACCCAGAAAAAAAAAAGTTAACACAATCATCATTGAAAGTCCTATGAACTCCAGTGTTCAAACACAAGCTTGTTAGAGAACCACTAACCCCAAGATCCGAACCATGGCGAACTCGAACAAGTTCGTTCCTTTCATGCGACCCAGTTGCCACTCCACCATGCGGATCCATTTTCTCTTCCAAAGTCTTAGCCAGCTCAACTATCTCTCTGTCTCTCTTTTCAGTTGTTCCCGCTGCCATGTTCTGTGTTTCTATGCACAACGGTGGCCGTTGGATCTTCTAATGATCTGACGCTGAAAAAGTGGTGATCGTGGAGAAACGTGAGCCATGTGGAATTTTCTTAATCAAAGGTTGATGCGCGAGATCGTGGAGGATTTTGGACCATTGGATTTGTTTTCACATCGGACGGATGAGAGTTGCTATGAGGAATATAGAAGGGGGACCACGTTTAGCCATTTTTGGAAACTCTCCCAACATACATATCGGTTACTCGATAGCTAAGAATTACTGTATTTGCTATTACTTTGTGACGTTACATATATATAATTCAATTAATTACATATTAGCTACAAACTTTACAATCATTTATATCTATCACAAATGAGTATCTTTGTGTTAAAATAGACTATTATATTGATGATGAATCTAAACTATTTATTTAAATCAAACATGAAATATTCTTACATTTTACATTAAGTTTTGGAATTTTACAAATAAGTGTTATATATATAATGTTTATATTCCTTTTAAAAAACGTGAGATGTGATAGGGTGGCTAATTCACCTCTTCTCATAATTATTATGTGATCGGAGTTTGATCATCGCTCATGAAAATAAAACGCATTTTGTGAATATTACGAGCTCAAAGAAATATTCTTTTTAAAAAAACTTGTTTATAAACCCAAATTGAAAATGTACACAAACATCACAACATAAAGAGATAAGATGACCTGCTTCATATAATTATTATTTATTACACTTTATCTTTTTTGGTAGATATTTATTACACTTTATAAGTATATTTGTTTTTTTTTAATTGTATAGTTGAAATAGCTTTTTGCTATTTTTTTTATTAAGTAAGGTATTTTCACACGCCATAATCGTGAAATTAATCTATTATTTTATTGTCAACGCTAGGAGATTGACAAGAGTTGGAAATTGAACTCTCAATCACTTGTTTAAAAGACGAAGTGTTGAACTATTGTTAGCGCACTAAGTAGTACAGACCGACCAAGAAGTCTTTTCCATTCACAAAAGTTGAAAATTGAACCCCAAACCACTTGCTTAAGGGACAAAGGGCTGAACCAATATACCTACCTCATTACTTTTTCCTAAGTCTTGCTGTAATTTTTTTAGGACAGGATAAAATATTATCTAATAAGAATATAAACATTATAAGAACTTTAAAACTTAAAGTAACTCCTGCGGGTAAATTAGCAAGTACTATATATACTTTATTGTTAAAATTGCTAAAACTTTACTGGAAAACAAATTCAATTTCGTAAATAGCATAGGACACTTATATTGGGAAATTAATCTCTATAATTTATTTCAGACTTTTATTGTCTTAATTCGTGTTTAAATTTTACCAAATTTAACATATACATATATGATGACTATATCGAAACTTCGAGATTTGTTTTGATTAAACATTAAGCTAGTTAAGTAGAAATATAGTAATATACTACTTGTGAGTTGTGCAAGTTCCATATTGATTCATCTTCCTATATTAGTCGTAACAAATAAATATATATACCTTATGTGTCATAGTATGATTAGTATATATAAACAACTTACAATCTGATGAATAGCTATCATCACATCTTAATCTTAGTCGAGAGTGAGCTATGGGAAAAAAGAACAAATTTGAAAATAACTCCGCCGGAGAAGAAATCCCGGAACAATGGGGGCAGGTGAGTTATTCTTCGCATCTCAATTTTGCTCATGTTGAACTTTAATCATGAGATTAGGTTACGATCCTCGCTTGTGAGAATGAAACACGTTTTTGTGATGAGTCATTTACTTACCGATGCAAAATACATCGCAAATTCTACACTAACAAATTACACGTTTTTCAATGTTAATTTCATTCTCTTCCTATATTGACAGAACAAGGAAAAGAAGGAACCGGTCGACAAGAATGTTCTTGTGTTGAAAGCATACATACACTGTGAAGGTTGTTCAGACAAAATTTCTAAGTGCTTGAAAAACTTTGAAGGTATATATATTTTATTTGCTTTAAACTTTTACTAACAATATGCAATTGTTCCTTATGCTTATAGAATTTAATAAAATGAGGTGTTTTATGCAATTTTATAGGAGTAAAGGAGGTTGCGGTTGATAGAGAAAATCATAAGATCATTGTGAAAGGAGATGTTGTGAAAGATCCCTTGAAAGTTTTGGAAAGACTAAAAAGTAAATACAGCAAAAATGTTGAGCTGATTTCGCCAAAACCGAAGCCTGATGACAAAAAGAAAAAAGTACAAGAAAAAAAGGAACAGGTCTAAATTCAAAATTTTGATTGCTATTTTCTTCTTGTTTTAACATTATTCTCTTATCTTCATGTTAATTTTCTTCTTGATTATCGAAAAACAGGCTAAAGTGAAAACTGTGGTGCTCAAGATGTATATTCATTGTGATGGCTGTGCCATTGATGTTAAGAGAAAAATTGAGAAAATGGAAGGTACAATAATATTCTTACTTATTGATAATTATAAGTGTCTTCCTTATAAAAATTAAAGTGATATCATGAAACAAATCAAGACAATAAATAGAGGTCTTTAAGACCTTAAGTAGCATATAATTGATCAATTGTGTTACTACATATATCATCCAAATGATGTCTTTAATAATTTGTTGTGTGATTAGGTGTGGTGTCTGTGGAATTGAATAGAGAAACATCACATGTCACTGTCAAAGGATCAATGGAATCAAAAAAGCTTGTTGAATTTGTGAAGATGAAGCTGAGGAAACATGCAGAGATTATAAAGCAGGAAGATAATAAAAAAGATGAAAAAAGAGAAGGGAAGAATGAAGATAATAAGGAGAAAGACTACGGAAAAATAATCATGTTCAGTTATCCTCCTCAATACTCTACCCAATATATTTATCCCAATCAGAAATTTAGTGATGAAAACGTTTATGCATGCTCAATAATGTAAAAGTTATAAGTAAATTATAATGTTTTGAATAAAATTATTTTTTCATTCCAAGTGTAGAGTTATTATAGATTATTTAATTGAAAAATGAAAAAATGATATTACTTAAAGTCAACTCGGCTGACATTAAGTTACTCTGTTGAGTATATATAAAAAGCTACAAATATAGTTAATTATGCTTAAGTTGTTTTTACTATGATATATAGAAAATGGTAAGATTAATTTGTTTATAATCAGTAAATTGGATTTACGTAATAGTTCAGCACTTTGTTCCTTGAATAAATAGTTTGGATTGAGGGACTCAATTCTCAACCGTAGTGAATGAAAAAAAAAAATCTTAATCACTCCTTGCACTTAGTTAAGACAAAAAAGAAAAAATAATGTAAAAAGGAGAAGAAAAAGAAAGAACATATTAGCCATCTATCAACTTCTGGCCAATTATATTTAGAACTGCGCAGTTTCTAATTTTCTATTGTTTTCCTTTCTGGTTCATGTCTTCCTCTCCCCGTTTGGTGATTGTCATCTTCTTCTTAAGCCAGACTTAGGTAAGAGTTAGGCCTCGTTTGGAAGAGCTTATATGAGTTTAACTTATAGTATAAGTGCTTATGCAAGTGTTTGGGAGAACTTATATAAATACCTTACCTATAAGTTATTTTGAACTTATTTTCATAAGCTAACCAGAGTAGCTTATGAAAATGAGCGTATGTTTATATATAGCTTATTTTCAATTTATTTCAATAAATTTCTTAAAATAACTTATTAATAAGCGCTTATGCCATAAACGCTTATGATCATAACCACTTAATTAAGCTATTTTTCCAAACACGGCCTTAGTCCAACTCGCTCTCTGAGCTAGGTGCTTAGTTTTTTGTTTTCTCTAGTCCAGTCATGTAACACAAAAAACGTACTATGTAGTCTTATTATAATACTTTAGGTAAAAATATTAATGAGTTATGTGACACTATAGTTTTAAAAAGTTTAATATTAAATAAAAATAATATAATATTACTCGTAACTATCAAGGAATATTTTTTTTCTTGTAGAAATATAAATTCAATTTTTATATGCAATACTGATAATATGTGTAGTATAAAGTAAAAACTAATTTAACAAATTAATGGTTTTATTTCATATTGATACCATACCCAATGACCTTAACCAAATCAACATGATCTTTAATCGAATTGTTGGTTTGGATTCTTTGAAGTCCTCTTAAAAATTTGAACCAGACCAACCCAATTATATATGTTCAGTTCCAATTTGATTTTATTTCAAATTTAAATTGTATTGAATTAAGACAAAATGTTCTTCTCACTCAGCATTAGAGTGCAAAAGTGATTGATCCTCTTCTTCTTATGAAGTATAACATTTATTACATTATAAAATCATTCCCTCTCTAGCTCTTGACGCCATTATAATTACCATAATTAGTTTTCTTTAATTTGCGTCTGGTGTAGCAAATATGCCGGTCGACCATTGATGAGGAACTGATATATTCATATGATTCTGAGAGACTGATATCACGACAACTAAACGGTCTCCATGTTTGAACATGAACCAAACCAATCTGCGTACATTTCTGCGGCGACATCAACATGACCCTTAAGGACTCCATAAACCGTTTAATTTACTAATTTATAAGTTTGTTTAACTAAATTAAAGATCGATGTGAGGGAAACACATTTATTTTATTAACTTATCACGATTTTTTAGCTTATTGTTCTAAATTTCATTTTACCCTCATAATTCAAAAAAAAAAAAATCCTCCTTTACCCTCACTTAATTTTAAAAAAAAAACAATATTTTACATGACACTGATATTTGATTTTAACTCAAATTTTGAGATTATATGATAATAAGGAAAATCAAAACAAAAATGAATTTAAATCTAAATTTTTAGAGTTAGATGAAAAAAATTAATTTTTTTTAAAATAAAAGAAAAAGAAAGGACATGTATCTTCAATTTTGTTGTTATATAGCCTTCAGTATGTTTCCCTTTGATCACACCAATTGCCCCTTTAGAATATGCTGCATTTTCACTATCAGTATAGCCACACAAAGTTAATTAGAGTACAGTATAGCAATTGAGAACCCCTTCTGCCATGGCATGAAATGAACCAATTGCAACAGCACCATTCTCAAAGTTAATTGACTGCAAAACGAGGTCCTAATGAGATTGAAATGATGTCAACTCCATCAGCTATGGCATCATCAAAAGCAGCTAAAACACTAGCTTCAGGGCATCCATCAGGACATGCTTTGTACACAGCAACTCTTGCAGATGGAACACCTCCTCTTGCAATCCCTTGTGCAAGTACAAAAAAGCTCACATCTGTAACTTGGTTCCCTGCTGCTATTGATGCTGTGTGGGTTTCATGTCCAACTGTGTCTCCAGCAGATTCACTGCCATAGTTCCTGCGGGCAGGGAATGAAAAAAATGGATTAGAGGAGTAATGATTCACAAACCACTATGTGCAGTGAACACCTTGTTTTTCTTTCCAGCTCTTTTGTGCATACATCATATTATATATCACATTAACCACTTATCTCTTATCTCTTCTTATGTGTCTTTAGTGGTATAAACCCAAAGATTGCACACCAATCTTTATTGTTTTATTATTCCATTAAGGATTTCTTTTAGAGTTCGAGACTTTTAACGCAACAGTAAAATTATTGTCATGTGACTTTGCGTTCACATGTTCGAGCCGTGGAATTAGTCTCTTGCAAAATTACAAAGTAAGACAGTCTACAAAGTGGACCCAACCTCTCTCTAAATCTCGCGCATAGCACCAGCTTTATAGCACCATGTTTACTTTTTTTTCTATTAAAGATTCTTCCCTAATTACCTTGCTCCAATGATCTTGTTGTTGCAAGTGAAGTTCTTGCCACCTGCACAAGTACCTTTCATTTTTGGGGAATGGGACCAAAGCCATGATCACTGAAACTATCTGATTCTGGCCATATGCCAGAGTCAATAACTCCAATGACAATGTCAGTAGTTGGGTTCCTTTTGACTGATTGGGGAAAACCCATGAAGTCCCAAGATCTTGTTGTGTGTTTTTGAAGAGTTTTGCTTGGGAAAACTGAGATAACACCTTCCATTTTTGTTAGCTTGTCCCTTTGTTGATCACTGAGCATTGCAGCAAAACCATTGAAGGTTCTCTTGAAACTATGTACCAAGGAATTTGTTGAATCACTGCCTTCAATTTCAATGACTCTTTGCAGCATGCTAAGATGGTGAGAGGTTGGAGAATATGATGGTGTCTTAGGAAGTAAACCCATATACATAATATGAAGCTTTTTATTTTCATCATTAGCTTCACATGAGAGGGAAAATATACAAGCAAGAATGAAAGAGACACACAAAGAATAAACAATCGTGGAACTGGTCTTGGCCATTGTACAGGTTTGTAATGTTAGATGAAGAGAATGTGAGATCTACATATTATGACTAGTTTTTGTATGTATAATAAATAAACATTTCTTGTGGTTTCGGTACATTTTTATGGTTTTCTTCTATTTGAGTTTCAAATTTGATTTTTTCCACCTTGAATTCATAAACCAAATAAAAAAATCAGATTTTACCTCTTTAAATAAACATGTAATCTCACACTAATAAGGTATAGCACAACTGATAGATAGTTGAGCTTCTTACCCACTTAGAACTTCGAAGGATTAGTTTTATGATTATTGACTGTGAGATACTTAGGGGAAAAAATGTACTTTCACTGAAATAGTTTAATATATACATGAATTAAAAAATATACAAGAAATAAATAATTGAACAAAATGTAACTGAACCATATGACATCCTTTACATGTTCCATTTGGGCCAAGGACTTGGAAGTTGGAAGCGATTATTTTGAACAAAAAATAAAAAACTGTCGCGTAGAGCAAGTTCCCTCTTAGGATTTTTATCAAACAAGTAATGGTCATTTCGCAGACACGGACCAATGTAATGCTATCAACTTGGCAGCAATATACTACTTGAATCATGAATGTAACTGGATCTTGATGGAGGAAATTGAGCAAAGGGATTCGCTGTGTGGCGAATGAATGGTACTTCAAAGGTTGAAGTTTGTCATCAACAACACTCTTCCCAGCAACACCAACTGCTACTTCAATTCAAAGTATCGAAATCCTCTCGTGCTCCAGCACACGCAGTTCGAGATTCGCATTCCTGAAAATGCCTCCGCCGCCGCCACCACCTGCGAAACCCGATAAATTCTATTTCTTCTACGGCCACCGCAAGCCCTCCCAGAACCGCCCCACCGTCCGCGGCGGCCTCATCTCCAACCGCCAAACCCTCTCCCCTTCCAAACCCAGAAAACCCACCACCCACCCACAACAACAACAACAACCCTTCCAAATCCAAAAGTGGGACCCACACTTCCTCTCCCACCTTCCCTCACCATCACCCTCACCCTCATTCTCCGCCTCCCTCCGCCTCTCTCCGATCGCCCGCTTCATTCTCGACGCCTTCCGCAAAAACGGTTACAAGTGGGGCCCGCTTGTCGTAACCGAACTCAACAAACTCCGCAGGGTGACGCCCAGCCTCGTCGCCGAGGTGCTCAAGGTCCAGACCAACCCCACCCTCTCCTTCAAGTTCTTCCACTGGGCCGAGAAGCAGAAGGGCTACCACCATAACTTCGCCTCCTACAATGCCTTCGCCTACTGCATGAACCGCAACAACCACCACCGCGCCGCGGATCAGCTTCCCGAGCTGATGGACTCGCAAGGGAAGCCGCCGTCGGAGAAGCAGTTTGAGATCTTAATCCGGATGCACTCCGACGCCGGCAGAGGTCTTAGGGTTTACCATGTTTATGACAAGATGAGGAACAAGTTCGGTGTGAAACCCAGGGTGTTTTTGTATAATAGGATCATGGATGCTTTGGTTAGGACAGGGCATTTGGATTTGGCGTTGTCGGTTTATGATGATTTTAGGGAGGATGGGTTGGTCGAAGAGAGGGTTACCTTTATGGTTTTGGTAAAGGGGTTGTGTCAGGCTGGGAGGATTGATGAGATGTTGGAGATATTGGGAAGGATGCGGGAGAAGCTGTGTAGGCCGGATGTGTTTGCGTACACTGCGTTGGTTCGGATTCTGGTTCCGGAGGGGAATTTGGATGGTTGTTTGAGGGTTTGGGAGGAAATGAAGAGAGATAGGGTTGAGCCAGATGTCATGGCTTATGCTACTATCATTGCAGGTCTGTCTAAAGGAGGGAGGGTTGAGGAGGGTTATGTGTTGTTCAAGGAGATGAAGGGTAAGGGTCATTTGATAGATAGAGCGATATATGGATCGCTGATCGAGTCGTTTGTGGCAGTGAATAAGGTTGGTGTGGGTTTTGATTTGTTGCAGGATTTGGTAAGCTCAGGGTACAGGGCTGATTTGGGGATTTATAATAACCTTATTGAAGGTTTGTGCAATTTGAATAAGGTTGAGAAGGCGTACAAGCTTTTCCAAGTCACTATTCAGGAGGGTCTTGATCCAGACTTCTTATCAGTGAAGCCTTTATTGGTGTTTTATGCTGAAGCGAAACAAATGGAAATTTTTTGCAAGTTACTCCAGCAGATGGAGAAATTAGGCTTTCCACTCCTTGATGATCTTGCCAGATTCTTTTCCATTTTGGTAGAGAAGAAGGGACCAATAATGGCATTAGAGGTATTTACTTGCTTGAAAGAAAAAGGTTATGTTTGTGTTGACATATACAATATTCTTATGGATTCTCTTCACAAGGTTGGTGAGATGAAGAAAGCATTATCACTCTTTGATGAAATAAATGCTGCAAACTTGAAACCTGACTCGTCTTCATATAGTATAGCAATTCTATGCCTTGTTGATCTTAGTGAAATTAAGAAGGCATGTGAATGCCACAATAAGATCATTGAGATGTCTTGCATTCCTTCTATTGCTGCTTATAAATGCCTTGCTAAAGGGCTTTGTAAAATCGGAGAGATTGATGAAGCCATGATGCTTGTTCGCGATTGCTTAGGCAATGTTACTAGTGGACCTATGGAGTTTATGTATAGTCTTACAGTTATTCATGCATGCAAGTCAAATGATGCTGATAAGGTGATTAATGTATTAAATGAGATGATGCAACAAGGTTGCCCTCCGGATAATGTCATATGTTCTGCAATCATCTCAGGCATGTGTAAGCATGGAACAATTGAAGAGGCCAGGAAGGTTTTCTCAAATTTGAGGGAGCGCAAATTGTTGACAGAATCTGATACGATTGTGTATGATGAGTTTCTAATTGATCACATGAAGAAAAAGACAGCAGACTTGGTCATGTCAGGATTGAAGTTCTTTGGTCTTGAATCAAAACTAAAGTCAAAAGGCTGTAAGCTATTGCCAAGTTGAGTTGTGGAGACTGATTAGTTCCTTTTTCTTTGAACATGCATAATGATGCAGAAAGCATTTGGGAGAGATCAACAATTCCCTCCTGCCCCTCTTCCATCACTTAGCAATTAACTTGAATCTTTGATTCAATTATGAAGGGAGCTTGCTAACATGTTGGCATGTATGGACTTGAATTTTTCATTCTTCCCCTCTGATGGTTATTTGTGCTACTTTTTGAGGAGTCGTGACTTCTATGAGATACGCGATATGGACCGCATGCTAATCCAAGAAGTATGCTTGATCCAAGATGTATGCTTAATCTTGCTATCTCTCAGGTGGATGAAGATGAGTAGATTTGTTAAGGTTGAATAAACTGCTCACCTGGTGTTGATACTTTAGTTCTTAATAAGGTGATTACAACTAGGTGTTGCTGTCTTTGGAAACTAAGGAATTAAGGGTACACTTGTTTCTTCTCTTCGTTCCCTGGGATATATTCTGTCTCTGTGGTTACTCTCGTTGTCATTTGAATATCTTGTATGGGATATATTCTAATCTCAACACATGTATGGGATTTTCTTGTATATCACATACTAACCGATTAAACCCAATGCATATTGAGTCCAGAATCTATTGAAAGTTGAAACAGACTAGACTAGACTAGTCTAGCTCTTCTATCATCTGATGTACGCTGGGATCTTCTATTGTCTAACAAACTAGACTAGTCCTTCTATTGCATCTACTAGCTAACTCACAATAGACTAGTCTAACAAACTAGCTTAGCAGACTAGTCTAACAAACTAGACTAGTCCTTCTATTGCATCTACTAGCTAACTCACGCTAGACTAGTCTAACAAACTAGCTTAGCAGACTAGTCTAACAAACTAGCTTAACAGACTAATCTAACAAACTAGACTAGTCCTTCTATTGCATCTACTAGCTAACTCACACTAGACTAGTCTAACAAACTAGCTTAGCAGACTAGTCTAACAAACTAGCTTAGCAGACTAATCTAACAAACTAGACTAGTCCATCTATTTATTCCTGCTGCAACTAGGGATGGCAGGAAAACCTGTACTCGTGGGTACCCGACCCGATTGACGGGTAAAACCCGTTTTGTTTGGGTTTTACCTGAATCTAAAAGCTATGTTCGGGTTCAGGTTTGGGTTTGAGGAAACCCACACCCAAACCCGATCCCACATATATGTATTTACTAAAATATCCTTATATATATATATATTTATATATATATTTATATATATATATATATATATATATATATATATTAGTAGTGACTTACTGACTTAGGGTTTTTATTTCAATTCAGCCACCATTCTCAATCGATTGTACCTCTCGCCTAAACGCTCCTCCGCAACGGCACCTCTCTGCGTCGCGACGACACCCCTCTATGCGACGGCATCTCTCTAGGCGGTGACCCCTCTCTGTGCGACGCAAGGCCCTCTTCTCTGCGCAAGGACTTAGTCCTCTTCTCTGCACGAGGCGACACCGTCTTCTCTTCGATATCGCGCACTATTATTTGCGACAACAACCATCACCTTTTCTGTTGAATGTGCGTCAAAGTCTGGTAAGCCATGAGCCCATGAACTTGTTTCTTTGTCTCTAATTTTAACATCTGGTGCTGTTTTTATCGCTGAATTTGTGAACCCCTACACCTCCTTAATTCTTTCTGTAACAGATTGATAACCCTACTTCCCAGTGGAAATTCTTTGGTCTTCTCGCCCTATTCCGTCAAGCCCCAGGCACAGCTGAGGCTACACAGCTGTGAGTTAACAATATATTTGCGGTGTCTACACAGCTCCTTAATTCATTTACTATGGGTACTAAATTGCTCTGGCTGGTGTCTATATTTGCAGTGATTATGTTGATAGATTCATTGCATGTTTTGTCCAATTGGGCCCCCCCTTATATCCTTTTTACAAGTAAATGAAGGTGCTCCTGTAAACTTTCTTAGTGATGTGCTGTGATAATTTCTACCTTCGTTTTAGTGTGCCTAAAACATGAACATAGTATCAAAGCTTCTATGAGGATCTGATAAAGTGAGTTAGAGTTTGATTCTTTTTTCCCCCATTCTTCAAATAAAAAATTGAATTTAACATGAGCTAGGTGAGCCTGTGTAATGTCCTTGCTTCAGGTCCAAAGAGCCCTTGGGTGAGGGGATGTGTTTGGAATATAATAAAAAGTTTTTCAGGTGTCCTTACCCAGCATTAGCAACTTAAGCTTTTGAGATAGTTGATTCATGACGAAAAGATTTCTTCAAGGGATGGCTAGTTGTTTGTAACTGGAACTAGATTGCCTAAAATCACCACCCTCACTTTCAATTTGTGCTTAAAATTTGTCTTGATAGTTACTTGATGCCTGGCATTATCCTAATATAGCTTCATTATGATCGCAGGAAACTTCTTAGCTGTTGGATCAATGGAACCTTCCATAGAAATTTGGGACCTTGATGTTGTGAATGGATTTAGTACATAAATCTAACTGCACTGTCTGCAACTTCAAATACACAAATAGATATCTTTTTGCAGAATACCTTATAACTTCAGTTTGTTCTCAGATTGATGAGGTTCAGCCATGTGTGGTGTTGGGTGGCATTGCAGAGAAAAAGAAAAAGGGGAAAAAGGTTTTTTCTACATTCTTGTCAATATCAATCCCCTTAAAATTATGTGGTTACCTCTTTCATTTTCAAATGGCAACATGCTTAATTATGGTGTATTTATAGAAGTTGCTTGTGTTGTGCTGTTTGAAAATTTAACTGCAGTAAGTTGCTATTAACTGTTGATAGTTCCAAGTCATAGACCCATTATTTATAGGGCGTTATTTGGTGAATGGGTTATACATTGTTGAGCAGCTGCATGCTATTTGTGCATGTATTTACATTTTTACTTTTAAGCCTATTCTTTCCAAAAAAAAATGTGATTCCTGAATTTCCTAACTATATAATATTTGGATTTTGGGTAGCATTAGATGAAACTGAAAATATAGATGTCTTTTGTTGTTGTGTATATGAGGATTGAATCTGCTTTTGTCAACTTCCCTCACTTCCTTGTACAATTTGGTTATATGGTATACCTTCTTATTTTAGACACCCTGCATGTCCTATCTGAAGCTTTCAAAGCTAAATTGATTAACATTTGAAAGAATCTGCATTCATCTTGATTTTCTTTAATCCTTTTAGATTTAAACCAAACTACTCTTTGTATATTCATGTGCTCAAAGAGACATTCCATTAAAAAATGAATATCTTTGAACTTCGAAAGTCTTGACTTTTAATGCTATTACACTTTCCAGAAGGATGGAAGGATGCCATCACATCCTGGCTATAGGTGGTCAGTCAATTCTGATGTAGAAAGCTTGGCATGGGATCCTCACACTGAGCACTCCTTTGTGGTATATTTTTGTAATTTCTGAGGCCTAAACACTAGCTTTACTTTTTTGTTTTTCCTTTTCTGATGAAGGATTTTTTTTTTTCCTGTTTTGATAAAAGAATTACTATCATTCTGTTAGCAAGTAACTTCCTTTTATGCTGTTTTAATTTACTTTCTGATTCTTATTGTGTCAGATGAACTCTTTATTTTGATTTCTTCTATGCACAGGTATTAATGAACGCTTTATTTTGATTTCTTGTATGCACAGGTATTAACTTACTAATTGTGATTTATTTGTTCTGTTAGGTGAGTCTTGAAGATGGCACTGGTGGATAGTTGTTTGAGATAGTTGTTTGAGATACAATTTTCATGATGAATAGCTGTTGCATCTATGTTTTAATGCAAAACATGGTTAGCATTGTGGTTAACTTTGATTAAAACTACTTGTTTCAATATTGTTTTAAGCAAAATTACTGATGAGCTTAATTTGAATACAACATATTAACAGGTGTCTATGTTTTAGAGGGCCTGCTGCTGCTATTTTAATTTGAAAGAGGTTGATGCTGAAGACCGTGAACAGTTGGAATTGTATTTGTTACTATGAGCCATTGAGGGGGATGGTCTTTTGTATGTTTTGGGTATTTTTTATGTTGGATTTGTGTTTGTTATCGAAGACTTGAAGTGTTTAATGTAATTGGGATGTTTGTGAACCCATAAATTCGGTATTGGACCTTAGTTATCAATTTTTTATTGTAAAAGTTAAGAATTTTGTTTTGGAAGTAATGCTGCAACAGGTACTGCGATCACCACGTGGAAAGTATCGAGTCGGGTTTCGGGTTTTTGTGGGGGTTCTCTTTGTTTATCACGGGTTTGGGTTCGAGTATAGGGAACTCGCAACCCAACGGGTTCGGGTTTAGCTTTCCTACCCAAACAGGGTTTGAGTTTGGGTTCGGGTATTTACTTTCAGGTTCGGGTTTGGGAAGTGTTAAACCCGCACCTGACCCTACCCGCTGCCATCCCTAGCTGCAACTTTTGGTCCTTGATGTCTAATAGTTAGAATATTAATTGTTATGAAATCATTGAATCTTGTTATTATGCCCTAGTTGGATGAGGTTATCTTTGGAGATTTATTCATGTTGATTCTACACAGACAATGAGTTTATTATGCCTTAGTTGGATGTCTGTTTTCTTTTGATATTGTTAATATTCATTTCCTACTGTCATTATTTCTTTTGATATGACTCTAGCCATTTAGTCTCTGCACATGATGTAGTGCTCTGCTGAACATAGCTTTATGAAAAATTTGACATTTTCTCATTTATTTAGTTTTTCCCTATATGTTGATTATACTTATCTATCCTTAAATTTCAAAAAATGGCTTTTTAGGTAAAATGTCTTCTGAAAATATCATGGGGATAGAGTATGAAGTTGAAGAGAGTTCAACCCCTAGTTCAAAAAGAGCTAGAAAATCCATGGTTTGGGAAACCTTTGAAAAATTTGTTGATGATAAGGGGCTGCCAAGAGCAAAATGTACAGGATGTGGCATAGTATACATGGCAAGAGGTGATGGTGGGACTTCAAATATGAAGCACCATGTGCAAATTTGTCCTGCTGCAATAGGAAAAAGAAAGAAAACTGCTAAGTTTGAAAAAGAGAAAACTTTAACTGCTACTTAAGATCCATTCTTGTACAAACAATATCTAAGAATACCCGGTAAATTTTGCTTGACTTCTAATCTGTGTCTTCAATCACCACTTACCAATATAAGGTAATAACTGCGCATTATATGAGTAAGAATTGGGAGCTTCAAAAAAAATTCTTGCTTTCTTTCACATGCCACCACCTCATACCGGTGCTAACTGGGCGGAGAAATTATTAAGTTTGCTAAAGGAGTGAGGTATAAACAAAAAAATATTTACCATTACTTTGGATAATGCGTCTTACAATGACACAATGGTAAGTACATTGAAGAAGCATTCATCAGGATTAGGATTAGTTGCTAATGGAAATTATTTTCATGTGAGGTGTGGTGCACATATTTTAAACCTTATTGTGCACAACCAAAATCCAAGAGTGTAAAGTATGTTAGGGGTACAGAGACTCGGAAATTAAATTTTTCATCTTGTTTAGAGATTATCTCTTGTGTGACACCCAAGCAACTTCGTCAAGATGTCCCAACAAGATGGAATTCCACATACCTTATGCTTGAGAGGGCTATAGCTTTTCGAGAAGCCTTCACCCACCTTCGAAGTCTGGATCCTTCTTATGATATTTGTTTTTCAGAAGAAGAGTGGGTTGAGTTAGAAAAACTTAAAGAATTTTTGAAGCATTTTTATGATATCACTACTATTTTCTCTAGTACTACTTAGCCAACTGCCAACCTGTTTTTTTATGGTGTATGGAAGATTCAGCTACAACTTGAGGAAGCAGCTTGTATGTTCCATGATGATTTTGAAACTGAAAATCAAATTTGTTGCATGGCTAGGAGGATGTAAAAGAAGTTTGAGAAATATTGAGACTCTTATAGTGTTATCCTCTCATTTACGGTTATCTTAGATCCTAGATACAAGTTACAATTTGTTGAGTACTCCTATGTGAAATTGTATGGTACTAATGTTGGTTTGAGATTAGCAAAGGAATTTTATGGTAAGTTGAAAGTTTTTTTTTTTTTCAAAAATACCTTAAGTCTTCTTCCAATGATGAAAATCCCTCAATCTCAAGATCTCCTAGAGGTAGCCCAAGTATTACCCCCTCATATCTAGAGGATTTTGGAAGATATCAAAATAAATTATGTTCATCATCAAGAAAAGAATCTGATTTGGAATCTTACTTGGTTGTCAAAAGAATGAATCATGGGGAATATGCATACTTGAATGTCTTAGATTTTTGGAAATCAAACAAAGGGAAATATCCAAGCTTTCATTGATGGCTCGAGATGTTTTGAGCATACCCATTACAACTGTTGCATCAGAGTCGGCTTTTAGCATTGGTGGACGTATACTTGATAAGTATCGAAGTTCACTTTTGCCTAAAAATGTTGAGGCTCTAATATGTACCAATGATTGGCTTCGTGGAACTCCAGGTTACTATCTACCAACTTTATATTTTCAATCTCCATATTTATTTTAGTTCTTTTATTTTTATGTCTTATTGTTTGACACATTTGTTCACTTTTTGTAGCTACACTAGATCTTGATGGTGATGAACTTGTTGAGAATCTTGGAGCTCTATCTATTTCTAGAAATGAATGATTGTATGACTATGGAAATTTAATAAAAGTCAATGTGTGTAGATGTGAATTTAACATTATGAATGTGTGTTTTAGATATTGGGTTTAGGTGGAGGAGCACCACAAAATGGAAGTGCAACCAATAACTACTACAAGCATGATGACATCCAAGTTACAAATGTTGTAGTTTCCTAGATAGTGGATTTGATAGTTTATTTGTTTAGTGTTTATTCATATCATGCAAACTAAGATCAATTTCTCTTTCATTTTGTTTGTTTCCTATAGTGGCAAGCAAATTGATCAATCATGTTCTAGCTACGTTGAGATGAATGGTTCAGATTGCTTCTCCTCTACATGCTTGATGCTTAGTTCATACATTAATTATTAGAATTAATTCTTTTACTTGTGTTGGTGGTTGTCATTCATGCATTAATACATCTAGATTAAGTTTCAAGAGCCTTAGTTGCTATGTAACATAAAATTGAAATTGATTGTTACTTGCTAGCCAACCGACATAAAACAAAGTAAAATAAAAATTAATGTAGTATTATTTTCCACTGTTTATTATCCAAAAATCAAATTAATTCAATATAGTTTCCTTTTCATTATAAATTAAACCAAAGCAAATTAAAATCTCCAATCAACTAACTCAAATACCCAAATTCAATCAAAGCCGAGAGCTATGCACTTACATTTACAAGAATAAGCCATTAAATAACATAGTTCTGTGCAAATCTTTCTTATGATGACATCAAAATCACTCAGCTTACTAAGAAAACAGTTGAATACAGTCCAGAAAGAGTCCTGAAGACTAAAAACATACTCTACTTTCTCCTCCGTTTTCTATGTCGTTCTCGATCACTTTCTGACTCAGACTCGGAACTATCTGTTCCCGAATCCGATGAATCAGAACTCCCAGACTCATCCTCAGGTTCAGAATCTGAAACTTGTTTCTGTTGTTGCATGATAAGGCGTGGCATATTCTTCAAATACTCACGGAGGTTCTCAGTAAGACCACCGAGTCCAATCGATGTGAAGAAGTTAATGCAGAACCTTGTGTTTTTCGGGTTATCTTTAGGAAATATGGATTCGAAAGAGTCCTGCATTGTTGGGTCATTCAACCTTTCATTAAGCAGCTTGATGCCAAGATGCTCTGATAATTCCTGCAGCATTGTAAAGTGAAAGCAGGTATTATCAGTACTGCCCCCATAATATCAGAAAATATTAGAATAAATACTCATAAGAAATCACCTTATATAAAGCTAAAATGGAAATATCAATAATGGATGTACACAAGAAAATTGCATGTAAATGAATTTATTCTTTGTCAAAAGAAAACTGCATAGGACACACTACAAAAAAATAGGAGTGTGGTTGGATGAACATTAATTTGATTTTCATTACTAAATTCCTTCAATCGTATTTTATGCAATCCAGAAGACAAACACCCCCCTCCCCCACAAATTTTGTTTGTCTAAACTGTATGCTTCTGCAACTGGTAACTCAAACTCGTTGAAATAATAAACCAAGTACACGGAGAAAAAAAAAAAAGAGGAACTTTGACTTTAATTCACAGTACCTGGAAGAGTATCTTGATAAATATACGAGATGAAGAAGTTGTGTCTTCTTCAGTCAAGCGAATATACGATAACACATGCCAAGGTAGAGCATCTGTGCCAAGCAAATGAGCAAAAAATTTGGCTACATTTCGTAGTTTATTGGTTTCAAGTCGATGGATCATCGAGTACTGCTGCACAAAGCACTTCTCAAAATTTTCTTGATGTACTTTGTTGATAACACAGAAACGCTGCCCAAGAAGACCATAATACCGGAGGTAAGTTCTCTCTTGGCTGCAACATTCCAAAAGCATGATGCACAATTCCATCTGCATCAAACACAAAATTATTGTTAAATTTCATTTTAGCAAGCAGATAGTTTTGGCAAACACTACCAGTGGAGATTACAAGCTCACCTCTTGACCAGGCTCTAGATGAATTTTCAGAAGCTTATGACCAGCTTCCTCAAAATCTACACTAGACATTATTGTTAAATAAATTGTCCTTCGAAGATTGACCAAATTTGTCTCGGTTTCATCTTTTATTTGCATACTTTCTTCATCCTCATCATCTGATTCATCATCTTCATCTGCCTCTGAATCAGCATCAGCATCAGCATCAGAGCCTTCCTCATCATCAGATTCCTCACCCAGAATTGTTTTCTTTAACTCTTCATAACGCTTCTCATTCTCCAGATAATTGGGATCAGCTTTGAATATATCTGCGGAAAATTAAAATAAAAGATAGAAATCAGAATGATACATTACTGCAAGTCAATTAAATTTGATACAAATATAAACTTAACAAAAAATATGTACCAAGGGAAGTTTCTGGATCTATGCCCTCATCCAAGGAGACTTCATGAGTTAACTGATCTTCCAGCTCCACAAGGTCTAGTTCAGGCCGAACAGCTGGATAGCCCTGTAAATGCAATCAATCATAATGCAATTAATTCCAAACTATTCAATTAAACTGTTGTACAAAAGAGTTGGCATTCTCTGATAAGGTGCTACTCCTGTCACAAACAATAGAAAAATCATACCTGAAACTTGGCTTTTCTTACTGCAAATAAGCCTTCAATAAGAAACTGGACACGTTTGTCAATCTCTCCTTCATGAAGAATTCCACGAAAACGCTCAAAGATACCTGCAAAATTGTTACTCTAGTTAACAAAAATATCCAAGACTGAAATTTATCTCAAGCATTATCTGCAAATACACTTAAGTATATCACACTGGCATAGTTCTGCAAGCATGCAGGGTATAAAAAGTACAAACCAGCAGAGAACCCAAAGTGAGTGGATACACTTACTTAGGTAGAGTAATAGTTAGATACATATCTTTTCGTAAAAGAAGAAATACATTAAAATAGAAGATTATAGAGGGATTGGAAGATAAGAGATCCTCCCTAAAAAAGAATAAGAAAGCATTAACAAAAGAGGGGAAAAAAATAAAAAAGCAAAAGAAGCATAGCTACCCAGACCCTCAACATATCAGACCACATACACAATTGTTTTTGTTTGGGTAGTATAACTTATTAGAAAAACTTACTTGTCAGTATCAAATTACAAAATAAATAACAGAAGTTCACATGGAGTTTTTCGCAATAAATTATAACCATAAAAGTTTGATATTTTAAATAAGAGTTACACACCACACACCCAGATCCCTGTCAATAAGGGACTCATGCACCCAAACAGATTAAATTTCATTTTTTCTCACAAACCAAATATCTTCAAACATGCTTTTAACTCATCTCTGATCTACCTTGTTTCTTTTACCTAATCCTCCCTCAAACACTAATACAATTTGATGCATCTGGAACCTTTAAACACTAGATTCCGATCTCTCCTTCTCTAACAGAGAAGGAGATAATCTGCAATTGAATACCATTTACCTAGCTTTACTATGCATTCATGAAGCACAGAAACAGAATTCATGATTCATAATTTAACAAGAAATGCAATAGGCAATAGATATTTCAAAAAAGAATAATGGCGAAGTTGTGATCATATTTACAAATAGAAAACAACCTACGCACACTACTGCCATATAGTTCAACAGAATACCCACCATGAAGGCCTTTAGGTGAGAGCTCCTGCAGTATTGAACCGCATTCCGTGACAAAACCAACAGCTACTTCAACACTGTCATCCGTAGGCTTCTCAAGCAAAACCGTGAGCAACTCTAGAGCAATTATCTCATGAGCCACTTGCTGATTCACCAGATGTGCAACAAACTTGACAGCAGCTAGCAATTGAGGCTACAAACGAATGAAAAAACACGGTTAGAACTTAGAAGCAACAAAAACAATCACTAATCATAGAAAAAGGAAATCAAATCACATCACATCAAATACCTTGTCATTCCTTTTATAAGCTCTCTTGAGCTGCAACACAATCCTTTTGAGCAACAGCTCCCCAACCTCAGGAAACTTGGTGTTCACAACCGCAACCAGGGCCGCAAAGACATCTGTGAACCCCGGAGAAGCCATCTGAGACTTCATACACGACCTGCAAAAGAGACCCCTTCCCCTGATCAAGTTCTCAGACAAGAGCTCCGGGATTATGTTCTTGATGTTAGTAGCATTAACCTTGTTGACCAACCCATTAATACTCTTTCTCAAAGCATCCCAAGTTAACCTCTGATACTCAGGACTGCTCTTATCATCAACCTCTTTCATCATCCTAGCCAGCTTAAAAGGGGGGATATATACACCCCCACTCTTTCCTAAGTTTGAGGCAGCACCGTTCACGTTGTTCCCTTCAGGGTTCACCCCGGTTTTCCCATGCCCATCTTGCATATCTTTCTCTCTACGATCAATCTCCCTCTCTCTCCCTCTGTCACCGTTGTTTCTCTTCCTATTATTATCTTCTTCCGAATCATCACGACGTGCCCGGCGATCCTTGCCTCTACGGCGGTCACGATCCTCCTCGTCTCGCCGCCGCTCTCTCCTATCGTCATAGTCCTCGCCGTACCTTCGACGGGGCTCCCTGCGCCCATCTTCTTCTGCTTCTTTCCGTCCTCCTCGTCGATCGTGATTTAGGCGAACTCTCTCGCCCTCTTCTTTTTCACCCTTCTCTCTCTCTCTCCCTCTGTCACCATTATTTTTAACCCTATCCCTATCCGTCTTCCTATCATCTCCTTCTTCATCCTCCGAATCACGACGTGCCCGGCGGTCCTTGCCTCTACGGTGGTCCTCCTCCTCTCGCCGCCGCTTGCCGTCATCCTCGTCGTACCTTCGACGGGATTCCCTGCGCCCATCTTCTTCATCTTCTCTCCGTCCACGCCTATCGTGAATCTGACCCTCTTCCTCAGAGCTCTCAGATTGCTCCTCCCTTCTTCCCTTTCTTTTAGCTCTGCTTCCTTCTTCAGATTCACTGCCGTCACTGTAATCCCTGCGGTGGCGGTGAGTGGAACTCTTCTTTTGGTACCTGCTGTCTCTCACGTCTTCTTCGCTGGATTCGCTGCTGCGCTTTCCAGCCATGGCGATTCGAAAACAAACCCTAATCCGATTGAATGTGAAAAACAGAGAGACACGAAGAGATGTAGCCGCTGAAGTTGCGAAGATAGTGAGGAGCAACGGCGGCGGGGGTAATAGAATGGTGGTGTAGAAGGTGAAGTCAGTGAGGGAATGGGAAGCGGACTAGGGATTTTTTGGGTCGAGGTCGTGAAATTTGAGATTTAAATTTAGTAGAGGAATATGCACTCAAATTTAATAGAGAGATTATTGTCCAAAAACAAATTAACAGTTTAATTACCGTAAGACCTTTCAAAAAAATTACTGTAAGAGGTCTTTCATTTTTCATTTTTATTTTTTTAATTTGATTATATAATGTACTAATTAATATAATGAAAAGAACAAGTTTTTTTTTAACATTATAGGTCAAGAAGAACAAAGAACCTTCCACGCTTCTTTTCAAACTCCACTATAGAGATATTCCGAGAGAGAGGAACAATGTCGTGGATGCACTAGCTCAACAAGCTCGTAGGAATTACTTTCGGTGTCGTATTTGGAGGTTTCCTCCGTCTTCTGTTATGTAAACATTGTGCTTGGATGTGCTTTCTTAATTCTATTTGTTTTCTTTAGTGTTCCTCTTGTAAAAAAAAAAACTATTAGAGAGAGATTAAGAAATAGAAGTGAGAGATGTAACGAGTGATGTGATAGGAAAATAATAGAGAGATATAAAGATAAATGAGTTGGATTAAGAAGGAAGAGAAGGAGATATGTGAATGTATAGTTACTCAATCAATGATGATTTTGTTTGATTATGGAATTACCTAAAATAGTGATGTTGGCATGGTTGATTGTGCTATGTAAATGATTGATCATCGCGAAGTGTCTCTTTCTTTAGTGTTTAATAGTTGAGTGTATGTCGATGGGATTTGGATCCCCTCATTTGGGTATTTCACATGACATGGTCATGTGAGTGATCCTTGCCCTTCATTTGTTTTTAATGAAATCCAATGGTGCTTATTTCCTCTTGTCCATGTTACCTACCATGTACCTCTCACATTCTAAAACACAAACAATTGGTATTCTGCAAACTCAATTTCTCTCCTTCCTGTTCTTCACTGAAATTCGTAACAGTACCAAGATTTGGATCTAAGACCACAAACGCCCTTCCACCACTGCTCCACCTCCGCCTCCATCACCGGCGAGCCTCCCCTCTCCAAGAACTCGGACGTCGTCCGACCCCTGCTCCACCTGAGCCTGCATCGGCAAGCCATCCCCCTCCGTGAACAGTGTCGTGACCCACCTCTCCGCAACCACGGACGCTCGTCGTCCACCTCTAAGAATGTCAGATCCCCCGCCACCGCTAGCGACTCCTTCCGTTTCGGCGAGGGTCGGTGGGTCTTCGCCCCAAATCTCCACCACGTCTACTGGAATTGATTGATAAACCCAAAGTGATTTGTCCCCCCCCCCCTCTTTCATTCAGCACCCCACCACCATAGATCTGTGGGTGAAACCAGAAGCAACTGAAAAGATGTGGATGGGGTCAAGAAGTGTTTGCAGCAGGCAAGTTTGGGTGGAGCGGTGGGCCAGTGCGGTGGGGAAGTGGCGGTGCGATGGAGTGCGGCAGTGAAGCAATGGAGATGGGTCTCAATACAGTGTGGGAAGGTCTAAACAAACTGAACTAATACTAACGGTTGGATCTCATTAAAATTAAATGAAGGGCAAGGATCACTCACATGACCATGTCATGTGAAATACCCAAATGAGGGGATCCAAATCCATGTCGATGTGGGTACATGTATTGAGTTTGGATTTGGTGCAAGGGCAAGCATATTAAGCGCACCTTGTCGCATCCAAGTGATATAGGAATGAATTTCGAATATTGAATTTCAAGTGGCTAAAAATATAGTAGTCATTTGGTACGTTGTATTAGACCTGGTAGTTAAGCTTATACAAAATTATTGATTATTTAATCTAGCCTATAAAAGTTAGATAAAGTTTGATAAGAATATAACGTATAAGATAATTGAAAATATTTAATCCACTATCACCACCACCACCGCCACTATTGTCGCCGCCACTGTCACCAAATAAGATGTGTTGGTGGTTGATGGGAGTAAGAGACGCTAGTGAGGGCATGGAACAAGGTATTTGGGAAAGGGCAGTGGCTGACAAAGGTAGTGATTGGTGAGACATGGAAACCAAGGGTCGGGGACAACATAGGGAGGGGTCGATCATGGTAGCCGGAGGATGGGTGACAACAATGAAATGTCTGTGACATTTGTTGAGTCGTTAGACTAATTCATCACATTACGATCAGCGAATGAAGCGGTAAGACTGACCAATGATTTTTTTCATTCACGAGAGTTGGAAATTGGACTCTAACCACTTGCTTAAGAGATTAAGTGTTTTTTATTTACAATTTTTTTGGTCTTGACCAAGGTATCCCCACAACCGGTTGCCGTGAGACAATTTAAGAGTAAATCAAATTTTATTTTCCATTTAAATGCATTTTTTTAACCTGTAAAAATGACACAATTTGGTCTTAAAAATTCACAAGTCGTGTAATCTTAGTCCCTCTGTAACTCGGTTTCGTAGTGGTTCTGTTTGTGATAGATGCCATGATCACCAGATGAACCAGTTCCCATGCTCACTACTCTCACTCCCCCCACTTCAACCTCAAACCTTCAGAGCCCTTCTCAAACAATGCATATCCCAAAGAGACATTTCAACAGGCAAATCCCTCCACGCCCTCTACATCAAATCCTTCGTTCCACACTCAACCTACCTCTCCAACCACTTCACCCTCCTCTACTCCAAATGCGGCACCCTCGACTACGCCCGAGTCTCCTTCAACTTCACCAACTACCCCAACGTCTTCTCCTACAACACCATCATCGACGCCTGCGTCAAACACTCCCACCTCCGCCTCGCCCGCGTACTGTTCGACAGAATTCCCCATCCGGATATTGTATCGTACAACACACTCATTGCGGCCCATGCTCATCGCGGTGAACATGGACCGGCCATGAGGCTGTTTAAGGAAGCCAGAGAGGCTGGGTTGTGCCTCGATGGCTTCACGCTGTCCAGCATGTTCAAGGCCTGCGGTGGGGACATTCGCCTTGTTGTGCAGCTGCATTGTTTTTCCCTGTTGTGTGGGTATAGCTGTTATGCTTCGGTGTGCAATGCGGTCCTTGCCTGTTACGGACGGTGGGGACTCTCGCCGGAGGCGTGGCGGGTTTTTCACGAGATGGGGGAGGGGTGCAGGGATGAGGTTTCGTGGAATGCGATGATTGTGGCGTGCGGACAGTGCCGGGAGGGGAAGGAGGCGCTGGTGTTGTTCGGGGAGATGGTGAGGATGGGAGTGAAGGTTGACATGTTCACCATGGCCAGCGTGTTGACTGCATTCACTTGCCTCGAGGATTTGGCAGGGGGAATGCAGTTTCATGGTAGGGTGATCAAGAGTGGATTCAATTGGAACTCACATGTTGGGAGTGGTTTGATTGACTTGTACTCTAAGTGTGCTCCTCGTGGCATGTTGGATTGTATGAAGGTGTTTGAGGAAATTTCTGAGCCGGATTTAGTTCTTTGGAACACCATGATTTCTGGATTTTCCCAGCACGATGACTTGTCTGAGGATGCACTTATTTGTTTCCGGGATATGCAGCGTGTTGGTTTTCGTCCAGATGATTGTAGCTTCGTGTGTGTGACTAGGGCGTGCTCCAATTTGTCATCCCCCTCTGTGGCGAAACAGGTGCATGCATTGGCAATCAAATCTGACATCCCTTGTAACCTCATTTCGGTGAACAATGCTCTTGTTGCAATGTACTCCAAATGTGGGAATCTTCATGATGCGAGAAGGATGTTTGATACAATGCCAGAACATAACACAGTATCGCTGAATTCAATGATCAGAGGCTATGCACAGCATGGTGTTGAAGGTGAATCGCTCCAGCTCTTTGAACTGATGATGCAAGAGGATATTGTGCCTAACAATATAACCTTCATATCTGTTCTTTCTACGTGTGCACACACTGGAAAAGTGGAGGAGGGTCAAAAGTATTTCAATATGATGAAAGAAAAGTTTGGGATTGAACCCGAATCAAAACATTTTTCATGCATGGTAGATCTTTTGGGTCGGGCAGGGAAACTCGAGGAAGCTGAGAGGATTATTGAGACAATGCCATTTGATCCTGGTTCTATTGAATGGGCTGCTTTACTTGGTGCATGCAGGAAGCATGGAAACGTGGAGCTAGCAGTGAAAGCAGCCAATAAGTTCCTCCAACTAGAACCTTATAATGCTACTCCATATGTAATGCTGTCAAATATGTATGCAAGTGCTGGCAGATGGGAAGAGTCTGCAACAGTAAAAAGGCTGATGAAGGAAAGAGGAGTGAAGAAGAAACCGGGTTGTAGTTGGATTGAGGTAGATAAGAAGGTGCATGTCTTTGTGGCTGAAGACACATCACATCCAATGATAAAGGAGGTTCTTGAGTACATGGGGGAGATGTTAAGAAAAATGAAGCAAGCAGGGTATGTACCAGATATAAGATGGGCATTGGTGAAAGATGAAGATGTGCCAGCAGAAGAAGAGAAAGAAAGAAGATTATTGTATCACAGCGAGAAGTTAGCTGTTGCATTTGGCCTGATCTCCACCGAAGAAGGGGTGCCAATACTGGTTGTGAAGAACCTGAGAATTTGTGGTGATTGCCACAATGCCATCAAACTTATTTCAGCCATTTCTGGTAGGGAAATCACTGTTAGGGATGCTCACAGGTTTCATTGCTTTAAGGAAGGGTGTTGTTCATGCAAGGATTTTTGGTGATCAAATAATCAATGGTGCTTCTTCAGCAAAGCATATTATACTACCATATTAGCTATATACCTAGTAAGCAGGAAAAGCAAATGTAAACCTTAGGAGAAATGACCAATGTAGTTTCTGTTTATCCACAAAATTTTACCATTACTAATTCTAAATTCATACTGGCATAACTCGTCTAATTGTAGCAGCAGCCTACTAATTTTTCTAATTTGAAGTGACTTCTCTTTTGAACTTAGAGCTTATGTTTAATCAGTATATGATTATTTAAATTTTAAATCTGATCTAACCCCGAGTCCCCAACTGTGTATTCTCTATGCACCATAGCTATGCCTTTTGTGCATAGAGAATAAGCGAGGAGGCTATTGTGCTAAACAGTTTGCTGGAGAATTGAGCATCTAAAATCACTATTTGACTTCAATATACTTTGTCTGGTGTCAAGACAGTTCGCAAATCTATTACTGCAGCTTCGAAATGATCAGTTCAACTCGTAAACAAACTTTATTTCTTTGTTCAGCACAATGTGACTTTTATAAACTGTGTAATGGAGAATGAAAGGACAGTTTTTAGGTGGTTCCATGAAGCTCAATTCTGCAGCCACCACAATACCATAGAAGAGAAAGAGTTTTTAAGTGAATTTCATAAATTAAATGTAATGACCTCAATAACTTTTTTGTAATCCAGCATTAACTCATCTAAATCCTATCTTACGTAGGAATTTATAAATATTTTCATAAGTTTTGCTTTACATCTAGCACAAGCGCAGAAAGTGCAGCAGGCTCATTACAATTAAGTTTGTTTTCTCCCAATTAAGTTTGATTTTTTGAAAGGCACAATTAAGTTACTAGTATACTACTTCAATAATACCTGGGCCTGGTTTGAGTGAGTAATTTTAGTAGGAGGGGAATGATGAAAACAATAATACTATGGAAGAGAGTTTTTTAGTGCATTTCATAAATTAAATGTACTGACCTCAATTTTTTTCTTTATCCACCATTAACTCATCCAAATCCTATATTTACGAGGAATTTGTAGAACTTTCATAAGTTCAGCTTTACATCTAGCACATCAGCATTACAATTTGTTTTCTAAAAATAAAGTTACTGGTATACTACTTACTAGGCAAAAATAGAGAAATTGGATCATTACTCGATGGTGCTTTAGAATAACTGAGTCTTTGGTTTGAGTGAGTAATTTTAGTAGAAGGGGAGTGATGGAAAACAGTAATAATAAACATAAGCAAAACACGGTCAAGGCAACACATACACGCGCATTCTTTTTATTGCAAGAGCAACTCGCTGTCTCTGCACGAAACAAAGTGATGAATCAAGGTAAAAGAAAAACCCTTGCAAATAAATTTCAATATTGCTGTCCAGGGAGAAAATAAATGACAAATTTCTCAACAAAGGAGCAGGGCCACTGCCATTAAACCTTTTCCAAGATCCAGAAAACCAAATAAGTAAATCCCTGCTCTACTCAAACTTTACAAGGGCAGCGAGCAAATCTCTGAAAGGAGGGAGGAAGGCAAATCTTTATGAGCTCAGTATGATTTCCCACAATGTATCAAGCTTCCAGCACCCAAGAAAAGACCAAAAATAGCAGCACTTCCAAGCGTAGTTTGTCCAATATGCCTGATTTTCAAAAATCCAGGTACCTGCATTCAATGAGCTAAAAGATTGAAAGGCCATATATGAACTGCAAAAGAAGTAACTCATATGTAGTTACCTGGTACCATGTTCTTTGGTACAACTGTTACTAGATCAAATTATGGTATATGGGGTATACTCAGTATGCTGTTTGACTTTAACATGCATTTTTTAAAATAGAATTGGTAGATTTTTAATTCGTTTACAAAGGTTAAAAAAGTAAATTGGCAAATTTAACTCATAACATTGATATAAACAAAAAACTCAAACATAAATTCAGCTCCAAGTTACTTTCATCCTGATGGATAGAATTAATTCAATTCAGCCATTTTAGGGGACTAAAACTGATGGTCCTTTCCATCTTTCAATGACCAATTTGTTCACATTTTTCATCTTTTAGGGACGAAAGTAACAATTTGCAACTTCTAGAGAATAAAGTGGCCAACCCTACATCTTAAACTAATATTCACTTTGCAATTAATACATAAACTTTAATGCATTAAACAAATATTTGATTCTTAATCCTTATTACACCAACACGACAATTGATTCGTAATCCCCAAAACACCAAACAACAAAGTCTAAAACATAAAAGAGAACATTTATAACTCCAATGCACATAATAAAAAAAAGTAAAACAGCATAAAGGACAACTTAGAAAGAAGTGTGTGCTAGGCTCATTAGTTAAGAAGTCCATCCATTTAATCAAATCTAACAAAAAAAACTGCACTGCTAATTTTTCTTTGAAGCACTCAATTTATAGATACAAAAAGAATTTTTAAAATATTGGAGGTATTGCAAAAGGCATGAATCTGTAAAATATATTGTGGAAACACCACGTCACTAAGGAAAACTAAACTGCAGCTCCAAATAATCTTATTATTGAAGTATAAAACAAGATCATATGACATACCTTATACCTAATAGCCTCATATGTTCCATACACAGCACCTGGAAAGACGCCAAGAGAATAAGTTGTGTACTGAAACTTTTAAATGATGGTGAACTAGATCCAATAAAAAAGCAGAATGAATGTATTCTGTAGAGCATTTGACTTTAACACTTAAGCAGATACTTAATAACGAGTTATACAAAATCACCTGGATGACCAATGATCACTACTTTTCAAAGCAAGATAGCAGATAATGCAGACTTCATAAAACATCAAATATGAGACTTCAACAGTTTATCCTTATGATTAAGGTCGAGCTCGATTAAATTTAAAAAAACTGAAGAGTCAAATGTGAAGGTGAAAGTGGATGTACATCTAGCATTAAGTACAACAAGATACAAATCTTTGTTGGAGGAGGAACCAATTAGTCCCCTTTCATTTCTACTAAAGCATAATTTCAAGCTTTTATTAAATAGATCCAAGGCTCATCATACAAAGTTGCAAATATTTCCTATGTGCAGAATTGAGAACCTTCCATAATAATGTCCTCTTGCAACAATCTTATGAAAAGAACACATAGTCAATGTCTTATTTCAGAATCCGCAAGTCCAGGATCCTAAAACATCTTCAGATCAACAAAAATGGCACTACAATTGATAATAAAAAACTACAGAAGGTAGGATGGAAACCAAACAGAGCATGGATATTCAATGCCAAATTTAATTATTTATTTTATTACAAAGGTGGTCTAAGACCAGGCATGGAGAGTGAGAAGGTAGCCTTAAGTTGAGATAAAGTGGCCTCATTAGAACTTGAGGCATCAAGTTGTCGTAATAGATGCCACTTGTGCTAAAGCTCTGGGTCCAGCATTAGAACTTTCAGTTATGAATAATTAGGCTAAAATAAAAATGGGGGATGGAACTATTCATCACCTAATTGTTTCCTGCTTCAAGTGGGTTAATTACTAATGCATCTGGGAGGCTGTTCTGGTGCTAGATTGATGCCCAACACGAAAACAGGCCATGGAATCGATGTAACTTCAGGCTTTCACTTAGCCAGGAGTATATAGCTCTAAGAGGAAAAGAGGATTCAAGTAACTTCAAAACCATGTTTAAAAAAGCGACCAAACCGGTGGAATATATAGCTCTAAAAGGAAAAAAAGAGAATTCATTCAAATTAAAAGTTTTAGCAGGTTTGTGCTATAAAAGGGGAATGGATCCTCTAACATGACAAGGTTACATAAAGGACAGCGAAACTAAATAGGTGAAACCCTATTAAAATTTGTGGAACCTTTGATTACATAAAATGATTAGGGATTAAGGAATCGTTAAGCTTAATTATGGAGAGAAGACTATCACAATAACTCAACTCTCTCAGTTCAACTTCAACAAAAGCATCACCATTCAGCACCTATATCGTATAACGAATAAACAATCAGATGGTAAGACACAGAATGATGACCCAAAAAAAAGGAAAAAAGAAGAAGGAGGAGGAAACAAATCACAGAGGTAAAACGCATTGCAATACACGCCTACATAAAACGAAGACCCTAAAAGAGGGTTGAAGTTGCTCAAGAAATAGACAATATAGAGCATAGGGTATCATAAAAGCTGAAATTGATAAAAGAAGTGCATGACTTACCGACGGCGCCGCCGACAGCACCGCCCACGGCGGCACCGGCGGTGACACGAGTGAGGCAACTGTCCCTGGCCATTGAAATTTCCAAGTTCGATTTTGTGTGTGTTCTGCGTGGTGTGGCAATACGACTTGTTCGGTTCGGTGAAAACTGAAACCAAGCTAACTTGTTCCTCCGTTTTATATCCCTATTCGCTTCTGTTTTTTTTTTTTTACTTCATCTATAATTCATCTATAAATTCTAAATTCAAATTTGGTACCAATCTAATTGAATTGAAAGCGGTTATAATTGGATAAAATATATTATTTAAATACCATGACTTTTTTTTTTATTGCGGACATGATTCCTCCTCTCTATCTCAACATCGCGGAGTTCAAATACTTGAAACCGATGAGGAGAACAGACACCCAATTTCGCAAGTCAAACAACTACTCGGTAGCAATCACAAGAAACACAAGAAATAATTAGTGTCCGATCTGTTTCCAATAGCAACTTTATCTCCCTAAATAGAGAGCAGGTTTGTACGATCAACCCCGCAAATCATTTTTGGGTAGCCTTGACTCCACGTCAAGGAGAAACCATCCCTCTATAAAATAAAACAAAAATAACAATTTTGTTTGAAAAAAAAAATAATGATTTTGTTCATTGAAGCTGAATAAACAAGATTATTAAATAATAACAAACATATATATATATATATATATTATTACACTTTCACTACAAGAAAATTGGATGTTACCTATCAAAGTTATAAGTAATGACTAAAAATCTCCATTATTCGAATTTTTTCGACAACTTACTAATAATTTAAATTGTGTAGGTATAGGTATTGTTGTAAAATTTACTGACGAATTTATCGTCACTATAGATATAGAATTGTCACATTCATGAAAATTACTTCCACAAATACAAATATGAAATTTTTATTTAGATTCATTTTAATCCGTGTTTACTTATATCTTTTTCGTCTTTATACGTTTTTAACCTATCATATTAGTTTATGAAAGATTAGACATCGGTCGTATAAATTAGTCAAATCACTAAAAATGTAAATTATCCGCTCCATTATTAAAATTCTGAATTTAAAAAAAAAAAATTTAAAGAACCACTGCGGTTAGAGTCTACTCGGGGGTGAAAAATTAGAGTCTGCTCGTTTTGTACTGATGCTAATTGCTACCACAAAGCCGCAGAGGAGAAGCTTTAGGTTTGAAAATCACACATCTCCGTTGCCGCCGGCCGCCGCACGTCCTCCTAGCTCCGACGAGGTATTGTCTGAAGTTTTTCGTTGTCGAGAATTTTTTGATAGGTGTCATAACATACTCTCCATCCAACTCAGTTTACTTTCTGCTCAAAAATGCCCCTTTTTCTTTGAATTATGAATATTTTATTTTACCAATTAATGCTATGAATTTTTATTGTCGTTGCGTGTGTTCATCTTCAACTGTTGTTTTCAATAACCATTTCTATTGCTATGTTCAAGACATTATTCATGACAGAGGAAGGGCATCACCTAATTGACTGGTCCTAGGATTCCTGGAAGATGAAGCAAAATAAAGGGTTTTACTGTTATTAGATTTCGAAACTATACAGAAAAGGGCTTAATTCTAAAAAAACCATGCAGAGGTTTTCAGCAAAATCAATACTTTTCTTCTATAAATATGGTGTTTTGCCCTGTCCACTGAGAAAACCATTGGTGATTGGTCATGAAAATTCTGTGTCTCAGTTCTTCTCTACTAGCTTTGAAGTTAGTTCTTCTCAAACCTCCTCGCAGTCACCACCAAACCACAATTCCTCAAAATTGGATAGAAGCAGCAGCAGTGTCAACAGTAGCTCAGCAAGCCAGTTTGGCCTTGTCCGCCTTGAAGCTGGTCCAGTAAATGATATAAATGACCGGAGCTATGATGAGTTTGCTTCTGATGTGGAAAAGGTTTATAGAATATTGAGAAAATTTCATTCAAGGGTTCCCAAATTGGAGCTTGCCTTGAAAGAATCCGGGGTTGTTATGAGGTCTGGATTAACTGAGCGTGTATTGAATCGGTGCGGGGATGCTGGGAATTTGGCGTACAGATTCTTTGCATGGGCTTCTAAGCAATCTGGTTATCGGCATAGTCAGGAGGTGTACAAAGCTATGATTAAGGTTTTGGGCAAAATGCGGCAATTTGGTGCTGTTTGGGCATTAATTGATGAAATGAGGCAAGAGAACCCTCAGTTAATTTCGCCACAAGTGTTTGTTATTTTGATGAGGAAGTTTGCTTCTGCAAGGATGGTTCAGAAGGCTATTGAGGTATTGGATGAAATGCCCAAGTATGGGTGTGAGCCAGATGAATATGTTTTTGGGTGTCTATTGGATGCATTGTGTAAGAATGGTAGCATTAAGGAAGCTGCTTCACTTTTTGAGGATATGAAATATAGATTTCCACCAACTGTCAAACATTTTACTTCCTTGTTGTATGGTTGGTGTAGGGAAGGGAAGCTTATGGAAGCAAAACATGTGTTGGTGCAGATGAAGGATGCAGGCATTGAACCAGATATTGTCGTTTTTAACAATTTACTTAGTGGGTATGCTCTGGCTGGAAAAATGGGGGATGCTTATGATCTTTTGAAAGAGATGAGAAGGAAAGGTTGTGAACCAAATGCAACCTCGTACACAATTCTGATCCAGTCACTCTGTAAACATGAAAAATTGGAGGAGGCAATGCGGATATTTGTTGAGATGCAGAGAAATGATTGTCATGCGGATGTTGTAACCTATACCACTTTGATAAGTGGGTTTTGCAAGTGGGGAAAAATCAAAAGGGGTTATGAGCTTTTGGATCAGATGATACAAGAAGGCCACTCCCCGAATCAGCTGACTTATCAGCATATCATGTTGGCCCATGAGAAGAAGGAAGAACTGGAAGAGTGTATGGAACTGGTGAATGAAATGCAGAAGATTGGTTGCGTTCCCGATCTTAATGTCTACAATACTGTGATTAGGTTGGCTTGCAAGTTGGGAGAGGTCAAGGATGGTGTTCGGCTTTGGAATGAAATGGAAGCAAGTGGACTTAGTCCAAGCATTGACACCTTTGTCATCATGATTAATGGGTTTCTTGAGCAAGACTGTCTAGTTGAAGCCTGTGAGTATTTTAAAGAGATGGTTGGGAGAGGGCTTTTTGCTACTCCTCAGTATGGTACCTTGAAGGTGTTGATGAATTCTCTTTTAAGAGCTGAGAAGCTCGAAATGGCAAAAGATACTTGGAATTGTATCACAGCTTCTAAAGGGTGTGAACTGAATGTGGGTGCATGGACAATCTGGATTCATGCCCTCTTTTCAAAAGGACATGTGAAGGAGGCTTGTTCATTCTGTATAGACATGATGGATCAGGATTTAATGCCACAGCCAGATACTTTTGCTAAGCTTATGCGTGGTCTGAAGAAATTGTATAACAGAGAATTTGCAGGAGAGATCACAGAGAAGGTAAGGAAAATGGCGGCTGACAGGCAGATTACTTTCAAGATGTATAAACGGAGAGGAGAGAGGGACTTGAAAGAAAAGGTGAAGGAGAAAAAGGATGGGAGGAAAAGGAGGGCTAGACAACGCAGCTGGGGTAAAGGCCAGCAGAAAGCATTATAATTTGCGTAGTAGAAGCTTGACATACAATCTGTAGATTTTCTAGAGGGGTCTGATTTCTGGCTAGAAGTTGATCAAACGATTCAACTAATTGGAAATTAAATGATGCTTTTGGTTTCGACTCGCGGAGACATAAGTGGAAGACTTTAGAAAAGCTGCTTTTTTCTTTCAGGTATCAACTTAACTGTTCAAAATAGTTCATACTTCGTATGTTTCTAATCATTTTAGGTTAGAATTGGAAAATAGAAGTCTCTTCTATTTCAGATTAAAGGCCAATTTTGAAACTAATTGTAGGGGCTAGATAATGTAATGATATTTTTATATTGTAAGCACTTATTTTGTATTTTTTATCTATGAAAAGGATGTCTTGAAGCACTGAAACTGTATTCAGTTTTATACAGATTTTAATGTTGTCAAATAGCCGATATAGCGGCGCTATATGTAGTGTTTCCATATTTTTATAAATGACCCATATCACTAGTGTTTCCCTCTTTTTTATATATGCCTATATGTTGGCTGAACGCCGTAAATTTACAACTTCTGTATTCTTTAACTAGATGCGTAAAATATGTATCGAGGGTTGATGCGTAAAATATTTTTTTACAACTTATATATGACCCATAGCATTTAGTGGGGATGGTGACATCATTCACATAGGTTGGAGAAGAGATAAATGAAAAATTGGCGCAAATAGAAGGTGAAATCCTTCATAGAGGTCCATGGAAAAGAAAGGAAGCCATGGAGAAACCATTAGGATCTTGACTACAATGAGCAAGGCCCAGCTCGATCACTGGTTGCAGAATTAAGAGACACCATGCCTCCAAAATTATTATCATGGTTCTCAAATTATGATATTCAAAACAATAGAAAAATTCAAAATTGCGCTATTATCATGTTTGGGGCTACTCTATGTCTTCATGATTTTTTGAAGTTTCATTATGTTTTAAGTTTTTTCTATTGTGGTGTTAGAATTCTGATTTTGTTTTTGTACTTTGAAGTTATGATGACCCATTTATGATGTATTGGAATTGAAAATTAATGAAAATTCAAAATGGTGTAGAGCAATGCAAGTCAATCACATCCTATACAAGTAGCACTTCTATTAGACAATATTTGTTCATGACATGTATAAGGCATTTTAAGAACTCCTTTCAAGTTCTTGCTTGAATAAATTATGTTTTTAGGGTAAAAGAATCTTGCCTGTTGAACGCTTTACAAATAGGATCAAGTCAATTGAAGGCTCGAACCTCTTAAAAGTATCAAATAGACATTAAATAGAACTTTATAATGCTAAGATAGGTCCTCATATGATAGATTTCTTCATGTACCACTTGGAAATACTTCACAAGTACTAAAACTGACTCAATAATTAGCCATTTTTTCATGATGAAAATTCTAATTCAGAATTCATTTCTTCTTTATAAGCTAAGAAATCAGCAAAGCTTGCACTCAACACTTCTCTTATTTCCACTATGTTTTACAAAAAAAAAAAGCACTTAGATTTTTGTTTTAATTCTAAAAGGCACTTAAACATTTTAATGCAGAATCGATGCACAATTTTTAATATAATTTTAGTACTATTTTCATGACTTTCTAAATAAATTTAGGAGTAAATATAGATAAGTATGAAAACTTAATAATGAAAATATTTCGCATGAGGATTAAAAAAAGAATATATATATATATATATATATATATATATATATATACACAAATATTTTTATGTTTGAATCACATGGTTAAAAATAACATTTTATATGAAAATAATTTCATGTGGGAATTCGTTGATAGGTATAGATGTGCTTGATTACCTATTTGAGGGGTTGTCCTCATCTCCTATTTTTGTTTTATTGGATATTTGTTTAAAAAATACCAATAAAAAATAAATTTTAATATAATTTCAGTATTTTTTTATATTTTTTGAGGAATAAATATATATAAAATTATGAAAAAATTGATAGTGAAAATATGTCCTATGGGGATTAGAAAATATTAATATATTCAATCACTCTATACTTATTTATGTTTAAATTACATGTAAAAAGCTTCGAAAAAGAGAAAAAAATGTTTAAATGAGAAGAATCTCCTGTTAAAATGTGAAGCATGGTCTTTTGAAATAAATTATTTACTTCAACTCTATTGTATCGTCCTAAATGGAGTTTAGTTATCATTTTTATATTTAGTTTTAGAATGACAATCTTCAGCGTTGCTCTACATTTTTTCCGTTTTAAGTATATGTCATTGTCTCTATAATTAGGAAAATGCTGTGGAGTACGAAGAATTACTGGGACGAAACCAACGAATATTTCTGATTGGTTAAATCTCCACCTTTTTGTCAAATCACCTCATGACTTCCGCCAAAATTGTTTTCTTATTGGTTGAAATAATTGTTCGTTGCTTCATGCTTAGATTTAATTAACATCCGTATTGTTGTTGGCAACATAAATTTATTTAATTAAACTTTAAGCTCTTAAAATTTAATTATTTGTATACGTAATCGAAGTATTTATAAAGTTGTTACATAACAAATTGTATAGAATATCTAAGCGTGCATCGCACAAGTCTTATACTAGTATATAGTGGCAAGCTTTGGCGATGAAAATGATAGCCAAAACAAAAGTTTATCCTAACATCTTCATTTTTATTGGGATAAATATATAGGTTTTCCAACAATAATTTGGTGTTGCTGTAAAAAGGTACACACATACGTTAACGATTATAACAAGTATATTTTTTGTTGGGATAGACGCATATTTTAGCAACAATAATAATTGCCGTTGCAATAAAAAGGTACACATATATGCCAACTACTCGACTAATTATTAACAATAGACTTAGTTAATATATATGATGAGGGTTATATTTTTTGTTAGGATAGATGTATATGTTTAGCAACAACATAAATAGATATATATGAAAATGATGTCCAGAGTACGAATGATAGTTAGAGCAAGTTCTAACACCTTTAGAATAACACCCTTCCAAAGTAAAATAGAAATAGCTCACCTACAATTTTATAAGTCATGTCTTCAATCTTCATCAAGTGTATATGATTGACCCCCAAAATTTCTTTCATCATTTCTCTCTAATTCTTGCGTTGCGCGCTCTCTTCAACAAAATTGTTCACGCCTATGGCCGCATCCGCATGTGCCTCCTCTTCCCTTGTCCAAGCCACGTGTCACTGGACGTTCGATTTCGGTTACAACAAACTTCACCCTCCTCTCCTTCTCACAACGAAAACCACTCTCCGCCGCATCACCAGAGTCAAATGCTACGGCTCCGACGACGTTATCATCGTCGGCGCTGGCGTTACTGGTTCTGCTCTCGCCTTCACCCTTGCAAAGGTAAATTTAGTACTTGGATTATCAATGACTGTTCAATTATTCAATCAATGGTATGCTCCCTTCTCTTGCTTTAAATTTTGGTAAACAAGATTAGAACCATAAGCATGCATGTATTGGAATTTTTGAAGGATGGAAGACGTGTCCATGTTATTGAGAGAGACTTGAGAGAGCCAAACAGAATCGTTGGTGAACTTCTCCAGCCAGGAGGATACCTGAAGCTAATTGAACTAGGATTACAAGGTATATATTGGAATTCACATGCTAGATTAACATTATTCTAGGGCTAAGGTTCGATATGGTCTCTTTTCTATAGATATCCAAATATCTGATACATCTTGCTACAAAACTAATATCTTTTCTGGAGAAATTTATGTTACTTTCCCCTTTACTCAGCTGTTACGTATTCAGTTTATTCTTTTTTCTACTAGTTATTTTCTATGAGAATCAATTCTTCAGATTCTTAATTAACAATCCCAAGCCTTATCTTACTAGGTGATGTTGGTGACATGGACCAATCAACCCTATTAGGAGGCAAAATTTCAGTTTAACTGTCTAGAGTAAGGTCCTTTTAATGGTATCTCTTTATGTATTATTTGGTCTTCCACCACCTCTCAGACTATCTTTCGTTTGATCCACTCATCTTATTGCAATATCTATCGATCTTTTGACATGATCTGACAATCTTAAGCAACGTTTTGTAGTCTAGTCAATAAGTGCTAGTCCAACTTTCTCTTGGATTCCTTAATTTTTGTTTTGTTTGTCTACTCATCCAACTAAACATATTCATCCTCGCTAAATTGATTTTGGCTCATGTTATAATTTCACCTACCATCATTCACTACCGCATAGTTGCATGTTTTGCCATTTCACATGTCCCTGGGCAGGTAAAAAGGATATAGAACTGTGAATTGGTATTCAATTGTTTTCATGATAAATTTATAATGTTTGGAAGGCTATATTTTATTTCTCATAGGAGTTTGTTTAGTTATGTATGTAGCTCCTATTGCAGAAAAGATGATACAGTCTTATTTTAGTTGGTCTGGGAAAATGTGGACAAGACTCTTAAAAGCATTTCTAGCAATGGTTGACCAAATGGAGATTAGTCCAATTGTTAAACGAGAGAGATAAAAAAAATCTCTGCCTTCAACCATTAGGAGATATTTAGAGGTGAAACATCCATCCTTGAACTTAATATATGACTGTAAATTATGGTGTCATTTGATCCATATAGTCGACTCCACCTAGTGGGAAAAGGCTTGGTGTTGTTGTTGCCATTAACATTGGGATAAACCCAATGGAGTACGAAATTAAGATGACTGTCAGATACAATTTTTTTTGAAGTTAATGTTTTGAAATGTGCTGCATATATTTCTCTGTATCAGACTGCGTGGAGCAAATTGATGCACAGAGGGTGCTAGGGTATGTTCTTTTCAAAGATGGGGAAAGTACTAAGCTTCCTTATCCCTTGGAAAAGTTTCATGCTGATGCGACAGGTAAGAGCTTTCATAATGGGCGGTTTACACAAAGGATGAGAGAAAAAGCTGCTGCTCTCCCCAAGTAATCCTTCTTTCTCTATTGTAATTGTTGATTTAATCATTAAAAGTGTTTGATTGGCTCCAAAGTAAGCTGAAAGCTGGTTAATTTTCGATTAAATTTGCTGTTTTTGCAGTATTCTTTTTGCCTGATTCATATGCTTTATTTACTGTTCAGTGTACAAGTAGTGCAAGGCATTGCAACATCTCTTCTTGAAGATGATAATAAAACCATTATAGGGGTCCAGTACAAAACTAAAGATCGCCAAGAGTTAAAAGCTTATGCTCCCCTCACAATTGTTTGTGATGGCTGTTTCTCAAATCTGCGTCACTCTCTCTGCCACCCCAAGGTTTTCTTCTAAATAAGTTTAGAGACGACATACTACTTTTCATTTCTACTGAGGTCAGATAGCATGCTTATGGTCAAGATAGCATGCTGTTCCTGATGTTCTGACATCTATTGATCAGTTTTGTCAGTTTTGCACGCGATTACTTGACTTTGCTAATATTCAATTCTATTGATCACTTCCCAGGTAGAAGTGTCTTCTTATTTTGTTGGTTTAGTACTGGAGAATTGTCAACTCCCATTTGAAAATCATGGACATGTTATTCTAGCTGACCCTTCCCCTATCTTATTTTATCGTATCAGCAGCACTGAGATTCGCTGCTTAGTCGATATACCTGGTCAAAAAGTTCCTCCCATAGGTAATGGCGAAATGGCCAACTACCTGAAGACTATGGTGGCTCCTCAGGTATCCCTTAGATACTGTTGTCTTCTGGATAGTACAGTTGTGATGTGTCATCTCTTGCACTCTACAACTATACAACTTCGCTTGCCTTAAATGAACAAGTGATACAAATTTTCATCTTTTGCCTTTATCTTCCTAGGTATCTCATGGTCTTTTTCTTTTGTCCAGATTCCTCCTGAGCTTCATGATGCTTTCGTATCTGCAATTAATAAAGGAAATATTAGAGCCATGCCTAACGGTAGCATGCCAGCTTATCCCCATCCTACTCCTGGAGCTCTGGTAATGGGTGATGCTTTCAACATGCGTCACCCTTTGACTGGTGGAGGAATGACAGTGGCACTGTCTGATATTGTTGTGTTACGGGATCTTCTTAAGCCACTCTGTGACTTTAATGATGCAGCCTCACTGTGCAGATATCTTGAATCCTTTTACACCTTGCGCAAGGTGAGCTGGATTCACCGGATATTATATATCTCGTCTTGTAAGTTGGTCCATATAGAATGCCTCTTACATGCTGAATGATGTTTGTTTGAAAATATTTGTGCTGGTCATGTTTTGTTGGAAACCAGTGTGGTAGTAATAGGATGGTAGATTTAGTTAGGATCTTTAATCTTCACAGCAAGTGGCTTTCAACTTACGACTCAACATGCTTTTTGCAGCCTGTGGCATCTACCATAAATACTTTAGCAGGTGCCCTATATAAGGTATTTTCTACTTCACCTGAGCCAGGAAGAAAGGAACTGCGCCAAGCATGTTTTGACTACTTGAGACTTGGAACTATTTTTTCAACTGGACCCATGGGTTTACTCTCTGGTCTAAATCCATGTCCACTAAGTTTGGTTTTCCATTTCTTTGCTGTTGCAATCTATGGAGTTGGCCGTTTGCTTTTACCATTTCCTTCATTCAAACGAATGTGGATTGGAGCTAGATTAATTTTGGTGAGTTCCTCTTTTCATCTAGTTTCTCAATCATGAATTATGGATTTTGTTGCCTTGTAATTAAACTCGCCCTTCTAGATGTAACTGACCTTACTACCAACTTGCAAGGCTCATTGTCGCATGTTTTCCTTATCTCCTAGCTAGTTGAATGAGAAAATAGTTATGCAATAATATGATCATGCATTCATGCTGCACCATAGCTCATGGAAAATGGTTCTGTTCATATTGCACAAAGGTTGACGTTTTTTCTACACCAAATGTGGACATTATTGTAGTAATGTATGTTGACATAATTGGAGTTCTGTTATTCTTACCAATAATTTATCTTCCAGTGTGCATTAGGCATCATATTTCCCATCATCAAGTCTGAAGGAGTGAGGCAAACATTCTTCCCGGGAACCTTACCAGCTTTTTATAGAACTCCTTCTGCTAGGTGATGCATCGAAGAGTCGTTAACACTTGCAATGCTTTCTCTACTGGATGTTTTTCAGGTAGTTTATGCCTACAAATGAAGGCAAAGTTCGATGGATGCAAAGGACAGTGTGTTGTGTCACTTAGAATAGATTAGTGATAAGGTATATGAATAGTTGTAGGAGGTCATGGTCAATCTCCTTTGCAGCCGTTGTGCCAAAAGAAAATGTAGAGAGGGAGAGAACAATATTCTTTCATTTGTACGTGTTCTCTTCTCTGTATGTGGTGGATGTATAGACTATAAGACAAATGTTGGCTAAGCATGTATACAAATAGGAACAGGCAGCGAATTATTGATACCTTTGTTCTCAAATTAGTATTTATGAATAAGCACACTCAGATCTTACTCATGACACTAATATTTGTGTGGGAAAATCCCTGTCTAATGTATCTAGTATCTAGTAATTTGTAGGTAAATTGTACAAATCGTAATTTTTAGCTATGCGAAATCTAATTTTTTTATCATATGTAAAATTTTAAATTTAGATTCTACCCAACAAAATAGTGTAAAAATACCAACAAAGTGTTGGTAGGGAAGCTAAGTCATAAGATCGAACCTCAAGAAAGTCATTACAAAACTGTATCACTTTTTAAAATATTATCAAAACTAACTAACAAGGTTACTCTCGACTTGGGGAGAGGGGTAACTCACTTGGTTGAGCTAAGGGTAATGTAGAGTGTAGGTCAGGGTTCAAACTCTATTAAAGAAATTAATATACTAACAACTATACCTAAAAAAAATTTAAAAATTACTCGCGACTGAGAACCATTGTACCTAGAGAAAGAAAAAGCTAAATCAAAATAAATTTACTAAACTTGGGCTTCAAGTTTTATTTTTCTTTAGTTAAATCAACTTGGGCTTCAAGCCTTCACTGCTTCAATCTATCAATGAACTCTGAAAAAAAAAACCCAACTAAATATCATCTCCAACATTAATATCAGAGTCTTTTTTGATGCAGAATCCACAAAAAGATTGATACAGAAAATCTTAAGCCTTCATCATTATCTACAACCCCGTCTAGTTTATAAGCAAAGCTCCTCACTACTTTGCCTCCTTTCTCGATGTGGGTTTTTTTACTGTGCTACTGTGCCTCATAGATGAGTCCTCCCATCAGCAATAGCTTCAGGAGCATTATCGCTATGTTTGAATTGATGGTACTTAATGGAGCGGGGCGAAATGAGATATAATAGAATGGGATGGAGCGGAGCGGAATAGAATAAAAATTTCATTCCATTGTTTGGTTATTTTATGACGAAGCAAAACAAAGTTACTGGTCTATTGTGTGGATAATGGACGGAGCAGAATAAATTATAACTTTTTTGTTCCCATAGTACCTTATTTTAAACAAAGATTTTCACTTTCCTATCCTTTTTGTTCAACTTTTTTTTTTTACCAATCAAGACAATTATAAAGACTAGCTTTCACTGGCACTTGTATACAAAATGAAATGTAATGGAGATTAGAGAAAAACACCTCTCTAAAATTATGTATTTTAAACTCCACTTAAGAGAGAAACTAGCTAACATAACAGAGACAATGATTAACAGAGCAAAACGAATAAGTAGCACATCTCAACGAAAGTGATTTGAGAATGCACTTGATCAATGCTTGTCTACGAAGTAGCAGGTCTTTAACAAAAAGAACAAGGTAGCAGGTCTCCTTCAAATATATCCAACATATAATGTTTTCAAAATTGTTACATTCCATACCATCCAAATCGGTAGGATTCAATGGAATTAGGTGGTATCTATCCCACTCCATTCCATCTCATCCCACCCTTCATTAAAATATCCAAACAATGAAATATAAAAATGTTCCTTTCCATCTTATCCCATCGCACTCCCTACCACCAACCCAAACATACCCTAACAGATCCTTGCTTTGGAATAGAACAAGAACAAAAAAGAAAAGAAGCTGAAAAGCTAAACAAGCAAACTATACATCTCCAAGGTGCAATCCTGAAGAAGTATTGATTCAAGCTAGCTCCAACAGAGGAACATCCAAAATGGAAAAATCCTCCCTACGATCGAGCTCCATGCTTCGCCAACCAACCTGCAACAACATTAGTCTCTCTTGGAACACAACAAAGTGTAGCGCAACCGTTAGATAGCAAGGCTCCTTAAGCATCTAGTTTAAGGTTCGATCACAGGCGGGGGCGTAGAGAAAAACATTTACTGGGAAAATCTCGAGGAAATTAGTCTCATAACTGTCAGTTGTGGTAAAGGGTTAGAAAATTTTGTAATCTGCTTAAGTCATGGAAACTTTCCATCGATATATACAATTCACAAGATAAATATTTATTTTTCAATATATAAAATTATAATTTATGATTATAATTATAATTTTTAAAAATTATATTTAAATTTTAAATAAGTAAATAAAGTTTATATGTAGGTAGAATGTTTGAATTGTTGAAATTAGGACATGAATAGAAATAAAAAAACAAGGATAAGAATTAGAAAAAAAATGATTTTTTTTGTTACAGAAAAAAAAAATGATTTGAATACAAGAAATAAGACAAGAATAAAAAATCAAATTAAAAATATACTATAGAAATTGAATTCTAAATAATGATTATAACAATTGAATTTTAAATTTTTATAACTAAATCATTGAAGTTTAATCTATATTTGATCTTAAGTGAAATTCAAATAAATTAAAGATAAAAGTAAAATTTAAATAAGAAAAACAAAAGTGAAATTTCAAATTTTAATCACATAAATTATTATGGTTTTTTACAAAATAAATATAATCAATTTTGATTAGAAATTCTTATTCGTGGAATCAAAGAGAATTTTTCTTTTTGTAAAATAACTGAGAGTGAACGGATTAAATTTCTCACTTCATATATCTACGATTTATAATATAAAGTTTGGTTTTGGACAAATATCAGAAATTGGATGAACTTTGAATGATTCCAAGAATCAAATCTCGCGGTTATCTAGAGCCATATCTAGTTTCCATCTTTGCATATTGCAAAAATCATGCTTAAAAAATTATTCTGAGACGTTTGATTAAGTCTTATAAAAAATTATTCTAAAAACAACTTTTTAAAACATTTCCTAGACTAATACTTAAAAATAATTCAATTTTTCTTTACTATACCACTGTACTTAGAGAAAGAAATAATTAAATTAAAATTCTTTAAGTTTGGCTTCAAAGTGAACAGCCTAGCTAAAGATGAAGAGTAATAAGGAAAAACTTTTTCTTGGAACATCACACAACTAACTAAAATTCTATAAATTTGTGCTTCCAAGTGAATAGCCTAAAGATGAAGTGTCAATAAGAATAATGAGGCAAGTAGAAAATTCTGAAGAAGCTCAAAATGTTAAGAATAAAAATAGAAGATGAAAAAAGTTCCGTTGCCGGGAATCGAACCCGGGTCTCCTGGGTGAAAGCCAGATATCCTAACCGCTGGACGACAACGGATTTGTTGATAGCTTTCAATGTATGAGTAATTTGTAACTAGATTGTGCCAATAATAATTTAGTTAAACAATTTTTTTATCATATGTCAATTTTAAATTTAGATTGTACCGAACATAATGATGGTATCAAGTTGATTGAATAAGTGCTTGAAGAAAAATCCAGTACATCATTTACACAGTGTGATAGTTATTATTCTTTTAATTGAGAAAATTACCAGTCTACAAATATACATGAGCTACATAGCACATTCATGATTTTCAAATTCTTTTTATTATTTTATCGCTGAACATCAAACAGAGGATTTACATTTCTGGAACTCAAAATGAGTCTTTTTTCAAGAAAATGAAAATATGGTATTTTTTTAAGAAAAAAATGAGGTAAGTAAGATACCAATATTCAAAACATTAGGTTTCAGCCACAATATCCTGAACAGCTTTGCATTTGTCAAGGAAAAAAAACATGCGATTTTATTAAGAGTTTGGAATTGGATTTTTGACTACCTAACTCTTGAAAACTATGTTGCGTATGTTAGTATAATTATTACTTTCCACAAATATATACATACTTCTACTAATTAGTATTAAATCGTATAACGCACGAGATAAATATTTGTTGAGCAATATATAAAATTAAAATTCATCATTTAAATTTATAATTTCAATATAAATTATATTTAAGTAAATAAAGCTTATCAGTTGGCATAGAAGGCTCGAATTTAGTGTAGAAAATAAAATAAAACTATTAGAATACAAAAACTAAGGCAAGAATCACAAATTAACTTTGAAATGGGATAAAAATGATAGAAATTGAATTAAAACTAATTACTAGAACAATTTAATTTTAAATTATGTTAAAGTGATCATTGATATTCAGACTATATTCCATAAGTGATATTCAAATAAATGAATGATAAAAATTTGATTTGTATTAAAAGTAAAATTTAAATCAGAAAACAAAGTAAAATTTCAACCTTCAGGTACAAAATGATGATTGACTTTATTATTTATTGAATTTAAATAATTTTAGACAATATTACTCGTGCAGTCAGAAAGAGAGCAGTAGTAAATGAATTATGTGAGTAAATTTCTCAATTTTGGGCTAGCATTAAATTTATCGAAATGACTTCGGTATGTCATGCTTGAAATCTCATAATTTGAGCTTTATCTATGTCCAAAAACATGTTGGCAAAATTGAGTTACTTCGTGCTTGAAAAGGCTTTTCGATTTTAAAGCCCAATAATAGATAAAATTTAGAACTTTTTTGGAGGGGGCCGCGCGAACGCAGGCCCCCACTAACACAAATTATGACGTAGGCTCCACCACTTGGGTAGACCTTAGGGTAGCACCCCTCCTATGTGCAATGGAGGTCACTACCCTAGACCATGGGCCTACTTGATCACCCATTGATCCCGTCCAGGTAAGTATGTATTCCAATGACACTCACTTCTGTTTTATAACCAAAAGCTCCTCACCTCTTTCTCTCTTTGTCCGATGTGGGATCTGTGACTGTGGTACTACTTCTCATATATGGGTTCTCCCATCATCATGCTTTTCGTTGGTGATCAAAATGATAATAAATAATGAGAAAAGACCAACAACATCTAACAAAATACTACACCCACCAAAAATCAACAGTAGTAATTAAGCACGCACAAGTGAGGATTGCAGAAATCAAATTAATGGCTTGCACCAGAGATAGGTCTCACATATGTAATCGTTGTTACTAAACCAAACCATGCAATACTAGCTAGGTGGATAGTGCTGCGACCAGGAGAAGCTTCTTGGTTAATTCCTTTGCCAGCCACAACTCGCAATGCACCGGTGGCGGCGGTGGAGTCAAGGTTCATATATACTTCTTAGTTGCTTAGTTTGAGTGGTCATGCCATGTCCTCTCACCATCAACATTTTCTTTCGCTCCAATTCTCCTAAGTGGGTTGTTTATTAGTGAATTGGGAAAAAATAGCTAATGCCAGTTTCACATTCTCATTTGAAACTCGTTTACTCCCTCAACCAAATCAATCAAACATTCCATGGCTGAAGAGGTTGAAATAGCTTAGTATTATGTTCCTGTTGAAGGAGGAAACTTAATTTGCAAATACAAACTATATAAAAGCTTCAATCATACATATGTAAAAGCATATCTTTTCATCATAACAACTAGGCATAGCAGATAATCAAACAGAGTAATTAACCCCAAGATTACGAATAATGGGCCAAACCATACAGCAAATCTTAAACTTAATTGGGTGGGGTGCGCCAGGCCTGTGCGATAGTGCAAAACACAAGCCACACATGAGAGCCCCAGCAGCAAGCTACTGTAGTGGACCCTCCCCCTTAAAAAATTAATTTAATATCGTGTGGGCCATTGACCCACATATCAGATAATAAACTGATAAGAACAGATACTACACTTGATCTTAGCCAAAAGGCCGAGAAAGGTATGAATTGTACTTACACAGGAACGTTTATTTTATAATCATGTAAGAGGTTTTTTCTCTTTTCGCTTAGCAGTGTGGGACTTTGCTACAGCCTTGTCAGGCCTGATACTTGGCCGGTGAATAATACTGATAAATGTGGAACTTCATTTGTTTCTCAATTCATAAAACAACAGCTGGTGGTTGAGTGCTCCGGGGTATGGCTGAGAGTTTTCTAATACTCTTCCTTTTCTTAATCTTTCTCTTGCAAAGAAAGGTTATATGAACTAACATGACAATTGAAGGCAAAACACTCCTCCTGGGATTTGAACTTAGAATTAAACTAGATTGAAGTTCATGATGCACGAGTTAATTTTGGACCCACATGAAAAAAAAGTTGAGACACCATGTCACCATGGCATGGAATCGTAAGAGATACACAAAAGATTCAATATGATGTTGCTCCTTTACCGACTTGTGAATTTTTTTTTTCTTCTTCTCTTAATGTTTCAATTTTCAACAAAGATAAATGAGTTTAAAAAAAATATATATAAATGATAAACCAGAAAGTTTTTTTTGTGTAACTTAACATGTGTAGGAGACTACAACTTACATACATTTATTTCATTTTGACTAAGCATGTTTCTTTTATCGAAGAAATTTAGTAATGTTTTTCTTGATTTTTTTTTTCTCTAAATAATATGAAATTGGGAAATTGTACTCACTTCCCCTGAAATTTAATATTATTGTACTGGCTCCCCACCTTTATATATCACTTTGATATTTAAGTAATAGTAGGGTGCTGAGTGTTATAATGATAAATTTTAGGAGAAATAAGTGCAATAATAATAAATCTCATAGGAAGTTAGTGCTATGTTCTCAATAAAATAAAGGTGGTTAGTGTCTTGTTAAATAATAAAGAGGATGTCAGTGCAATAATCATAAACCTCACGGTAAGTGCAATTTTCCCTAAAAAAATACTTGCCAAACAAAATATTTAAAAAGAATAGATCAATATATGGCAGTTCTGTACATATAGGATGTTGAGGTAGCTATAACTATATACGGCACCGCAAATGAGGCGCCACTTGGTGCACTACAAGAAAATGTTGTTTTAGAGTCAATCTTTGTTCCTTAGCGTCGGTGTCGGCTTCCCCGACGCTACACGACTCAAAGTAGAATCAAAGTGTCGACTTAAAATAGAAATCCACTTATCCATTGCGTGGTCTTATTGTCAATTAGTATATTACTGGTCAATTTAGCATTCACTCGTCGTTCATTAGCAACGTTTCATCGCTGACGCTAATATCATTGGTCAAATTAGCGATAGCCTTAGCCGACACAAATGTGAAGTGGATCTAGCTCGTCGCTTGGACCTACAAGTTAGTGTTGATGTAACTCTGCCCAGATCGTTATTTAAAGCCTAACTCTTCCCCCTCCTTTATTACCTCTCACAGTCACACCTTCCGTCTCACTTGTCCTCTCCACTACTCCCACCTCTCCCTCCTCACTCCCACACGACCGCACCATCCACCTGATCACTTCTCCAATTCGTCCTCCCGCCTCTCCTCTCTGTCGCTCTGCCACACCCACTTCTCTCCCCTCACTCTCACACGGTCACACCTTCGAGTTTTTTTTTGGAATATTGGAAAAAAAAATTAATTGTCATTTTGGGGTTAGTATGAAAATATTTGTGAAAATGGGGTTGTTTGTAAGATTAGATATGAGTAAGACTTGTTATAATGTGATAAAAATAAGAAGTTTTATAATTAGCTATACATGAGGCGTTTTCTGTGTAGGACAACAAAGTGGGAATCATAAACTGAACTGTAGCTGGATGGGATGTGGGGAGCAGGGGAACAGACTGACTGGGCAGGTGTCACAACACGCCTTGTCTATGGCGTGTTGTCACACGCCTCATGTAAGGCGTTTCATTGGTTGCATGGGGTGGTGCATGCTGCCTAAGAAACCTACCCCCTACCCCCATTAACGCCCCCACCCCTTCCCAACCCCCTTTTATCCTATTTAAACCCCTCCCAACCCCCCATATTCACTCACCCCTCCCCTACCTCAACACCTCTCTTCATTTTCACTCTCATACTGCTCTAGCTCTTCTTTTCCTTCTCACATTCTTTGTTTGTTTTAGAATTTTGAACTGCTTCAATTATGTCTGATGAAAACGTAATTAACCCCGGGCCCCTGAATCCTCGGCGAGAATCGATCATCGTCACGCTCATCATCGTCCACAGAGCGATATGCGTCAGGATCGACATTAAAATTGTTGTTCTGCTCACCATCGCCTGACAAACGAACGGTAAGAACTTGACTTTCAGGTTCTTCTCCACAAGATGGCCCATCATAGTGTAGTGGCAGTTGTATGTTCGTCAAATCGGGTAAAACAGGTACGGATGAGCTACCGGCCTCGTCAATGTCAACATACAATTCTAGTACCTTCATGAAAGACTGTTGCGCAAATGTGTCATCATGATTCCCACATCTTCATTGTCGCATACTTCAAGACCAATGTATTGCCTGGGATTGCTTGAAACCAAAGATCGACATGTCACGGAAGATATAAGCTGGTTGCGACCAAGCTTCAACTTGTTATGAAGTTTCTTCCTCAGGTTGTTCATGCTCATGCCTTGTTTGAGTCGTGTGGTTATCCTATCACCTTCAAACATTTGTCTTTCACTGCCTTCAAATTTCCTACCATTGAAGTAGATCAGCGCAACCACTTCGGCCATCGATCAAGGACAACAAAAATCTATAGATGGAATGAATGAAAGTAGAAGTAGAAGTAGAAGAATAGAATGAGAGTGAAGGTGTGAGTTGAAGGTGGGGATAATTGGCAATATATAGGCAGCCTATGAGTCTGCATGGTGTGCGTGCAGCAATTGCACACAACACGCCTTAAGTATGACTAATTATAAAAAGTCTTACATAAGAGCATCTCCAATGGAGAGCTTAAGGTGAGATCTTATTTCAAGATCCAGATCTTATAAGATCTGGACCATTGGAGATGTGTGACCTGGAGTGGGATTTTAAAAAAGTGTCTTGACTGGTTCCTTTTCAAAAAGTGGGATCTTAAGTATAATACAATTGTTTCTCTCTCATACAACACAATCAACCAACAGAAAGAGAAATGAGGGGGAAGGAAGAACACAACACAGATGAAGTAACCAGAACAATATGGCAGAATCAAATACATTTGGGAAGAAAATTTAAAAAATTACATTTCAGTTTACAGAAAATATAAATACAATAAAAATTACATATAAAAAAAACAAAAGGGTGAAGCAGAAGAGCGACGATCCCTCCGGCGACTGTGAAGGAGAGGGAGAGAGCGACGAACCAGAAGCAGGGCGGCGAAGAGGGGAGAATGAAAGGTGAAGCGGGAACGGCGGCGGTTGAAAGATGAAGGAGAAGCAGGTGCGGCGGCGAGAAGCACGGCGGCAGTGAGGAAGGATTTCAGGGAGAGGGGAGAAAGAAGGGTGAAGTAGGAAGGGCGGCGGTTGAAAGATGAAGGAGAAGCAGGGCGGTGGCGGCGAGGAAGAAGATGGGGTGCGGCGGCTAGGAAGAAGAAGGGAGAAGGGAGAAGAATGATGAACCTGCTAGGGTTTGGGGGAAAAAAATTTATATAGTGGGTGACCTGTTGACCGGTTCAGCAGGTTGATGGAAAAGACGTTGGGCTGTGGCCAACCGGCTGGGCCGGTCATCTTATGGCCGTTTGGGTCATTTTTCAAAAAAAAAAAGAGTCGTTTTTTTGTCGTTTTCTATAGGGCTGCCAGTTTTTTGGCCCAATCTGAGGTTTTTTTTTTTCCACAACAAAACACATTAATCACACTATAAATAATTTGAACTTTAATTATGTATTTCCTATCTAATTAATTTTTAATTATATCATATCTTTTTTAATTATTAATTATATTTGTATAAAATTATTAACTTAATTTAATTTAATATTAGGTGGAAATAAATAATATAAATATATTGTGTATTGTGGGTCCAGTTAAAAGTAAAATAAGATCCCAACCACTTGAGCGAAATGTGTTGTGGGATCTTATGGGTGTCTTAAATCTATGTGGCAGTATGGGCCCACCAGAAATGGTTAAGATACCAAAATAAGATCTCAAAATAAGATCTCCATTGGAGATGCTCTAAGGCTTTTTTTAAAACACCTTACATGAGGCGTGTTACAACACACCATATTGTGACACGTGCCCAGCGAGTCTATTCCCCTGCTCCCCACATCCCATCGAGCTACAGTCCAGATTCTGATTCCCAATTTTTTGTCCTACACAAAAAACGCCTTATGTATAGCTAATTATAAAACTCCTTATTTTTATCACATTGTAACAAGTCTTATTCATATCTAATCTTGCAATCAACCCCATTTTCACAAATATTTTCATACTAACCCCAAAATGACAATTAATTTTTTTTTCCAATATTCAAAAAAAAAAAACTCCACACTGTATCAAAAAGAACAAGGGCTATAGCTCAGTTGGTAGAGCACCTCGTTTACACGCGCGCCAATGACTTTTTTTTTCATAGGAGTCTATCATGTAATCAAAAGAATTGATCTGATTGATAAATCGATGTCTTACTCCATTTTAGGAAATAAGAGAACAATAGCCTGACAAAGGGTTTAAATGTAAAATAAAACCCATCATTGATTTGAGATATTGATAAGGTGTTTCATCTCACCTCTTCTCTTTGTTGTCCCACCTCTCCTCTCTGTCGCCCCTACCTTCAAGGCCAAACCACTCTCGCCTCTCACCCCTCACTCCCACACAGGTACACCCTCATCTCACCTCACCTCACCTCTCCGCTTCGCCAACCCACCTCTCCCTTCCTTGCCCTCCTTAACGCCCTACCGCTCTTTTTTATATATAGATAGAGAGAGAGAAGGTTATATATTTATGCGTCATGAATTTTGTAACATGATCGTTGATATTAAGATAACTATTAAGTTTAAGTTATGATAACATGATCATTGATATTTATATTTGATCATAAGTGATACTTAAATAAACTGAAGATAAAAATTCTAGTTTGTATTAGAAGTAAAAATGAATAAGAAAAAACAAAGTAAAATTACAAACTTTGATTACTAAAATAATTATTACTTTAAAAAATTATTAAATTAAACAATGTTGAATGTAGAATCTTACTCGTGTAGTCCAAGAGAGTGTAAAAATTGTAAAATAACTTAGAGCGAATGGAGTGAGTAAATTTCTCACTTTTCATAGTGTTATCTACAAATCATAATATAAAATTTGGTTTTGTAAAAATATCAGAATTGGCTGAACTTGAATGAAATACCGAAATCAAATAGAGGGGGTTGGTACTTTAGAGCCATATATATCCCCCTAGAATACAAATTATTTTAAAGCTTTACCTAGAATAATACTTGAATTTTTAATTCATTTTTTCCTTTGCTAATAAATCAGTTTGGCCAAATTAAGGAAGATGGAGCCACAATTATTAATATAATATGATCTACATTTCTCAGAACACTGCCTAAAGGTATAAATATAATATTCAAATATTTAATACTAGATTGGAGGGGGCCGCGCGAACGCAGGCCCCTACTGCCACAAGTTATGACGTAGGCTCCACCACTTGGGTAGACCTTAGGGTAGCACCCCTCCTATGTGCAATGGAGGTCACTACCCTAGACCATAGGCCTTCTTGATCACCCATAGATCCCGTCCAGGTAAGTATGTTCCTCCATAACACACACTTCTATTTTATAACCAAAAGCTACTCACCACTTTGCCTCCTTTAACAATGTGGGACTTGTGACTGTGGTAAAAATGATCTGTGACTTTGTGTTGGTGATCAAAAAATGATAAATAGTAAGAAAAGACCAACATCTAACAAAATACTACACCAAAAATCATCAGTAATCAAGCACAAGTGAAGAGTAAAGACAAAAAATGGCTTGCTTATACATATATGGTCTAGAAAAAAGCTCTCTATCTGCTTCTCTTCCGGTTTATTTCCCACTGAACACAATGGATGTTGATTTAACACAACCATGCCATTCAAGGTGGATGGTACTGGAACCAGGAGGATTAGGAGGAAACTTCGCAAATAGATGAATTTGAACCATACCTATTTAAAAGCTTATCACTTTATCATGATTTTTCTGCTTATCCTTCTTTAACACCAGGTAACATACCAACTAAGTTTTATATTTCTGCCGTCAAGTTGCAAGTGCAATCAGTGTACTATAAAACACGATAATATCAAGAATTGTATTCATCTGTAGATAAATCTATCTTTTGTGCTTGCTTTTGAAACTCGTTTATTCCCTCTTACCAAATCAATCAAACATTCGAAAGCCAAGCCCCATATTTTTGTTTGTATGCATAATTTTGTCAAGCCATAAGCATTGAACATGAAATTTGAATTAGAACGCCAATGCGACTTCTATTGCCCTAGCAGCCCCATGAGTAAGCACATTTTCATAGGTGTAATAGAAGTCACTTCGCCTTATCATTATCAAGGCCTCTTAAGATCACCCATTCATCTCATTCCGTCCAGCTACGTATGTTATATAACACACCTGAATTTTATAACTCATGCTTCTCATTACTTTGACCATCTTCTCGATGTGGAACCTTTTGATGCGGCTATTATCCTACTACATGTCTCAGATGGGTCTCCCCATCTACACCCATCTACAATTGCCAAGAGAGCATTAAGTTCCTTCGTGAAGGTGCTCAAACGAAGCAATATTGTGAAAAGACCAAACTTTAGCAAAATACTACATCAAAACTTAATTAATACAACTGTGAACAATAGGAGGAAATGTAGTTCTGATTCCTTGACTTTGAATATTTTTCTTAATCAAATCCAAAAATTATTAATCACAGTTGGTTTGGAACATGTAGCTTGACTGGCATGTCGTTAAATAACGCAAATATGATTGCCTACGCGAGAGCAAAGAACATTCCAAGCATTAAACGCAAATACGAGTGCTCCATTGCATTCATTCTCACATTGCCAGATAGATGGGAGTAAGAACGATAATGCTACGAAGTACCAAAAGCACAGGAAAAGTAAAACAATGCATTTGCAGAGACAATATTAACTACTTAGAGCCACTTCTCCCATGGCTAAAGGTATTTTATAACTGGTTTACAAGAATTGGTTAATGCATTCGCTTGTGAAATTTACATTTCAGCTACTTTCAGCAAGAGCCAGCAACCTACCAAGAATTTACATTTCTCACCCTCAACCCCCACACAAGGCACATACAGGGAAAAAATGAAAAGAGGATTCAAATTATAAAAAAAAATTAAAGAAGTTGTGGAATTACAATATCACAATCATATCCCTTTTCTATTCTATTCTATTATGCCAATCCCAGCTTCCCTCAACGCTGAATATCAGATGGAAGCAAAATGTAATTGATGGTGCGTTCTAGCTTAAACTCCAGGCAAAACATCTCATATACATGTTAGTCAATGAGCCAGTTCCTCACTCCCAACACCAATACTTGACTTCTCAACCATGCGCACGTTGTACAGTTCATATACTCTTGCCCGATTCTCAGCCCACCATTGCTCTGCTTGTTTCTCACTAAACCGCTTTCGACTGCATCCACCAATGCAAAGGTTAAAAACCCAGGTTATATAACATGCGTATGTACGAAATATAACATAATTATCTTAGTTGCTAGTAAATCCTTTGTTTTCCCATCAGATATTGAATTAAGGAATGACACATTCAGTTGGGAAATTGCTAGTCAAGGCTCGACATACTATACCAAATTTTGGAAACGAAATAATGTAAGTTGACAAAAACACAACATCAATGCAATAGAGCATTCCATACCTGAAGCGAACTCTCTTAAGATCTATTACATCTCCTGGCAGGGAGGTGAGAGTAATGTATACACCAGGTTCATCTTGCTCAACCCATTCGGTCTCATTGCGGGACTCGTTATCCTTTGTTTTGTACCCATTTCTGCTAGTTGCATTTGATTGACTATATTTACTGTGACCTGCACTACGGTTGGTGATAGTGCCTGATCCATTTGAAAGTAACTGGTCATTTGATCCAGTTAAGTCTGACTCTTGGCTTCTTGTTTGAATAGTCAATCGATCAATCAAAACATTGGCAGCTTCATCGGAAAGATCGGAACCAAAGGAAGCAAGAGACGGTGATCTAATATTCCTGGTTGCTCCTATAGGCAGCCTCTCAGCCATGTCCTTCAACTATTTAGAGCAAGAAACAAAGTGCAAGATCAATGGGACTAGTTCTTATACACCCTATACAAATCTACAAGACATAAGCTTAAAATAAAAAACCACTGGTTTATATTGATGCTGCGCCAAACTGTTATGGCTCATTCTTTCACAATAAGTGTTAATATCCTAGTGCTATTTTAGCAAATTTTATTGCATTATTAAATTTGGGCAGACACTTGTGTCAAATCAATGTATGAACTTTTATTTTACAAGATTTTCCTTAATTCTAGGCCTTTGTTTATTTTTCCAGAAGGCTGGTCCAGGTCAATTTAACTTTGTGGCCTAATATTAAGTCCCCAATTTTGAACAGTCATAAGTGTCAACTCTGACACCAAAGAAGAAAGTGATTGATGAAATTATTAATAGAGAAACCAGCCACCAGGGGAATCATGCTGGTCTCACAAGTCACAATCACATTTATTTATCCTCATCTAAAAAACATTCACCTATTAGTCCAGCTTCTCTACTGAACTTGTTGAGTTCGACAAGGGTGAACAGAACAACTTATGAAAACTTAAATAGGCGTAGAATCTGCTTGAATAAGGTTTTTTCTAGGAGATAGTAGTTAGCTTATTTTAAACAGAAAAGGAAAAACTTAACCACCCACTATTCTGTGTGCAGACCCAGTTCAGGGAAAAAATTCCATACGTGCTAAACTCCTTATAATATTGTATGTTTAGTTTTTTTTCCATTTTTTTAGAGTAAGAAAAAAGTGATATCATTCAATTTGTTAGAGGGAGCTCTAAGTGATCAGTGTACTACAATAGTACTCAAAGTTTGTTCTCAGTTGAGTGCAAGGAAATGAATTTTTTTCGGTCCATCGTTTTTCCTCATGAGTGTGCAAGGGCTTTTTGCCGCAAAGAATCTAGTTTGTTAAATGCGGTTCAAGAGATTAGAATTTCTACCTGGGCAGTAAGCGACTTGATCACTTCCTTTGCTGCTTTGCATTTCGCAGTTTCTTCATTAGCAATTGCTATTGCTTCTTTTAGCTGTTTAGTTGTTCTTTCCAACTCAATTTCTTGAAGCTGGGCTTTCCGGTTCAAGCTTTCCACCTAAAGTGGGAGAAAATTCATCAGGCTAGATAACCAAGTGAGCAAAACATCTTGTGGCTTAGAAAAATAAGGGGAAAGGAGGAGAAAGCAATCATTTTCCGCCCATGACAGTAAAATATAGGTATCAGATTTCCAGCTGTTGTTTATGAAAAAATGTTTCATAAGTGATCAGAAGAAGCTCTTCCAAATAGATTAACTGAACTATGTGAAAAAGGTAAGGAAAATTCCCCTGTTAATTTCTGGATCTACTCAAATTTAATAAAAACCAACCAAGGAATAAAAGAAGGTATCTTCAAATGTGAGCACAACACATTTGATTATAAGAGACATATTTGCAACACACTCTAATATACCATTATGTGGTGAAACTCACATGGCTCCCACCAAATACAGAGTGAAACCCATGTCATTTAGTGCATTCCTAGTGAATTTCACCCAATTGCTCTTGGTTACAAAATCATCTTCCTTTACGTGAAATAAACGTTTATAAACAGAACCTAACCACCTTAAACTAGGGCTAGCAATGATCCAAGCTAAGTCAAATCTATAGTATCGGTTTTCATTTATAGTCAAAATTTTCAAATCAAGCCCGCTCAATGAGTTAAAGAGCCTAACTTATCGAGCTGTTAGCAAACTGAGTCTTAGTTCCTGAGCCAGCTTTGATCATGAGTGGCCCTACCTGAAATAGTTACATGCCACACATACTCTTTTTTGTCCTTGACAGGTGTTAACTTGTACGGGATATAGTGGTTGTCCCTCCCGACAAATGATTTCCCTGGGGATCTAGCTTGCCTACCACTAGACCAACACCTTATTGGTCATGCCACACATACTGACATGACAATATCAAAAAGCAAAATTTGGATGGCAATACTAAATCTCAACACACATGAATTTTAAATCGATGTGGATTTTAGGCTGTTATTCACCTCTAACCATAATCAGACAACACAGCAAGTAATAAAGTCACTTCCAATTAAAACATGCATCTTACTAGCAACAATCGCTTAATAGCAACAGCTAATGTAGAACTTCATGCTTGCCCTTTTTTCCACGTGATGGCTTGGTTGGGCCATTCTATAATCCATATTAAAAAAGAAGAAAAAAAATCTAGTTTGAATACAGAAAGGGGTCCACTTATGAGCTCATTTTTATTAAAACTATTCAAAACAAATATCTCAGCAAAGGGAATATTGTCTATCAATGTAGGCATAAAATAAAATACCTGCGATCTTAATTTGACAACCTCTTGACTGAGGCTATCATTGGTGATCTTAGCATCATCCACAACCATCTTCGGGGATGTAAGTCCTCCCAGCGTTGGGGTTGGAGTAGTTGAACGAGGGGGACTAGGCCGTCTAGATACTGGGGATGTTGCCCGGGAAACAATTCTAGATCCAGGAACAGAAGCTGAAAAAAACTTCTTTGACGATCCGAAAACAGGATTAAAAGATTTAGAAATATTCCTTGCTCCCCACTGTGAACCTCCATTTGGAACAGGCGAGACACGGCTACTGTTGAATTCCAATTTCTTATTTTTCTTTGAAGATCTGCTGTCCACTTGATTTAAGGATTCCATTGAAGAGAACCTGCCAATCTGGTTATTTGATCTGGAATCCAATTTATCATCCTTACCAACAAACTCAAGTGACCCCTGATGAATACTTCCTCTTCTGCTCATTGAAGACTGCGATGAAGAATCAGTCCCTGTAGTAGCTTTCTTTATCTTATTAAAACAACTATCACAGACACGATATGGTTTGTTGGGGTTTGGTGCCATTGATGCCTTAACAGACTTCTTACTGCTGCATGAATTACAAAAAACGAGTCCACAATTATAACAATTGTGGCATTTTCTTTTGAAATTAAATGGCAAACGGCAACCAGAACACATGGATTGGTCAACACCAGATACCCACTTATGCAGGCATATGGCTGCGGTGAAATTTGTACCACAAGCAATACTTTTGACTTGTTTGTCTTTCAATGCTTCTACTAATGTTGGGGAGTTTTTATCATCAGTATCTCCATGGCCTAAGCGACCATTTGCACCCTTCCCCCAAGTGTAAACTTCAGTCCTTGAAGTTAAAACCACAACATGATACGCACCACAAGCTATTTCCTCCACAAAGCTTCTTGAAAGCTTTCCTTCAACACGAGTCGGTAGCTTTCCATCATCTTTAGGATTTCCTAACTGGCCATAGACACAACTGCCCATGGTATAGACATGGCCTGATCTAGAAAGTGCAACAGTCATACTATGACCACAAGCAACCTGACAAAAATTAGGTTCAAGAAGGGCTACAACACAGGTGGGGACAAGTTTGGCTTCCTTGTCACCATGCCCAAGTCGACCTTTGTCTCCATCACCCCAAGTAAACAGCTTCCCTGAAGAGCAGTTGCTGGAACTTGAATTTCCAACCATGACTTCCACAACTGCAGCAGTATGCCAAACACCACAAGCAGCCTGCACAGTGCGAAGTCCCTTCAGGGATTCTATTTCCCTTGGAAAGGAAACACTTTGTCGGTCTCCATGACCCAGAACACCAAATGTACCATCACCAAAAGTAAATAATTGTCCCGCAGAGGTTACAACAGCAGTGTGCCATGGACCACAAGAAATAGAAGAAACATGTATGCCTTCCAAGAGGCCATTTACTCTTTTTGGGGCCCAGTGGCTCACCTGATTTCCATGTCCCAGAAGCCCATAATTGTAAGTTCCATCACCCCATGTATAAAGATCACCAGAAAGTGTCACAGCACATGTATGATACTCCCCACAAGCTACAAGTTCAATATTTGTATTACTTAGAGATTCAATAAGCTTTGGATGGGGAACATCAGAGTCAACGCCATGCCCAAGCCTGCCTCCTGATTCTTCCCCCCAGGAGAAAATTTCACCTTGTTTGGACACTAAGGCTGCATGTTTACCACCACAAGCAATATTCTGTACATCAAGAACTACTGCCGATTCCAAGGCTTTAGGCAATAGAGAATCCATTTTGACATCAAAACAACTTCCAACTTGGTGAGCTCCACCACCCAAAATTCCATCACCTGTGCCTTCCCCCCAAATGAAAACATCCCCTAAGGCATCACCATCATCATGACCAGAGCCTTGGCTGGATGAGCTAACAGCACTTGATAAACTAACTCGAAAAGCATCTATAGGCATTGTCTTTATGTGACCATGCATACTATCGGATCCCCCTGATGACACAGAGTGGACTGAGCCACTGGCAGAATCTGGAGGGAAGAAACCCTTTGGAGGAAGAGGATAATAAATCGCATCAGAAAATGCCTTATCCAAACCATTCTTAGGAGGGCTGTCATATGGGCTATGAAGGCGAAGATGATCCCCACTATCCTGAATAGTGGAAACAAAAATCTGTCAGTAACCATCTTCAACTGAAGTGTAGTCAAACAGGGAGAACATGAAAGGACACACAATATATTAATACCTTTTGAAAGCTCTCATTACTACCAAATGGAGAATTTAAGGGAGAACTTCTAGTGTACGTTCGAGGACTATTAGCTCCAGATGGAATACCGTCACTTCTTGAATCTGTTCTCCACTTCCGGTTATGACTGCGTGAAATCAATGTTTTCAACCCACTGAACCAAACCTCAGCTTCATCTTTATCCTTGCAAATCTAGTAGAGAAGAATCAGATCACAAGATTATATTAAGTTATACAAACAAAATACCTCAATAATGCTCATAATATCTATGATAACTGGCAATCAAAGCACCAGGCCACACATACACCTAAATAGAAGGAAAATGACCCATAAATGCAGCTTGAGAAAAAAAAAATCCATTTCAAGTTTGTGATTACACAATATTTGATTAACCAAGAATGAATTTAAAGTTAAACTAACAAATTATTTACTCACAGTTAACCACAAATCTACCACAATTCTTGCCACAACTCCTTATAGAGATTAACTTAGTTATATCATTGATAAATTGAATCGATACTGAGTAAATAAAATATCGGTTACCCAAGAACTGAAATGACAAACTTTTTCCTAAGCAGTACCTATGGGCCATTTTCCATAAAGGGGGGAGGATGATGAAATTTATACCAGATCCAGTGACCTATCACTGTAGATAAGAGAAAATGACTGGTATTCCTTTTCAGGCCGTGGATATCTTTGAAAGATAGGCTGAAAAAATAAGGATCAAGTGTAATCAGTCATAATAGTGACAGATGAGGGAACATTATCAATTGAGATAAACTCACTGCAGTGGCTCAAAGCCAAGAAAGAAGTACGAATATATTTACAACTGTAAAATACACACATGCTCATGCTCACCAGAATATCATATGACCTTGGTATAATTTTACAGAAATGACAACTTATTAGACAAGACAGCACAAAAGTATATCAGCATGTGCATAAATTTCAGGAAAGAAACAGCATAATAGTTACTATTAGAAAACTACATAAGTCAAGGCAAGGGGAAGAGGGATAATGCACAACCCCAACAAATTAATCATCAGTAGCCAGCAAATCATAACAAATTTGAAATCTCCACTAAAGGGAAACAGGATCGAATGCCATAAACAGGTATATATTGGAAAGGATTTAAGATAGCAACATAAACAAGGCTTCTTAGTAGAATATAGACAGTGACTGACAATTCATATTTATATATCTCAACAAGGAGCAAAATCGTGAGATCACAAGAATGCATACATTAAATGTAATTTTATCGATAGTACATATTACAGAACTATCTTACAACAATTAATTATCTAAATAAGACATGACACCATTGGTTAAATCTGAAGCAGCGAAATAGCACCGATGATTATTGTCATTTTAAAGGACTTACCGTTCGTTGTCCAGATATAATTCTAGAAACATTAGTAAGTTTAAGGTGCTTCTCTTCTTTTCCTGAGAACCATATCAAGACAGATTCGTCCTGAAAGCAACAGAAAAATCAAACATTTTTTAACTTTTGACAACCGAACAATTTCTGACAAAAGACTTTAATACATGGAAACTACCATCAACCAAATTATTTTAAATATCTAACATGCTCCCCCATGCAACAGCCCTTCTGGTTTGAAGCATGCATAATAATCAAGCTGATCTTGAAAATCAACTATTATTTAGAAGAATGGGGCCAACAGGCATCAAACTCCTAAAACACTTTATCACATAAGCTCCAGTAATATGTCAAGAAATATCCCCAAAACTTAAGCTATTAGGTGAAAGCTCATGAATGGTTTTTATCTAACAATCTTCCTTATGCAAGAGTCCTTTACGCTTTCATGAATAATGCATAGGTCTACTAACTTTGTATTGAACTTCAAACTTTTATTTTGAAGAATGGGAGCGTCAATGATAGAACTCTTTGTTTGATGAAGACACATATATGTTTTACTTTTATATGTATGATACTATGGTAGAAACAAATAATGGATTCAAGATGAAGCACAATAAGCCACAAGCAGTATCATAGAAATAAACAATTTATAGACTTGAAAGCAATGAAATGCTAGCAAGTGGATTCTATAAGTAGCCAAATAACCACGGCATTTAGCAAAGTTCGATATGGTAAAGAAGGTAACAACGGATTTTCTTTAAGTACAAATTCAAGTTCTAGTCATGCAGGTTAGATTGTTTCCTTTAACAAGATTTGACTATTTTTGGCAAGGCAAAGCTTCCCACAGATCTAATCAGTTTCATGATTGAGGGAAGGCTTCGCTCCACCCCCACCCCTAAATTTTCCATTATGAATGTTACAGTGATGACTGATGAAACTACAATTTTCCATAAGAAATGGTAAACTAGTCAAGGTTCCTTATGATTTAATAAATGCAATTTCAAGTTCTTATATTTTCCATTTGTTATCCAAAATTCATATAGTAATCAATGCATAGGAGCTGTGATTTTCTTATAATTTCACGATGTTAATGCAAACATTATTTGAAGCCTTACATGCTAATGTAACCGCTGTTAAACTATTGATAGTTCCGTCCGTAGTATTTTTACCTTTTTTATTACGCACTTCTGAAATATCTTCTTTCTCACAATATAATTTTTGGATGAATACTTTGTATGTTTGCTCCTCTTCCACAAACTACTAACACTCTTCATTTGTCAACTTCAAGGCCTTTTATTCTCTCTCTCTCTCTCTCTCTCTCTCTCTCTCTCTCTCTCTCTTTCTATATATATATATATATATACACACACACTTCTGCCTTTTCAAGAAATTTTATTATTATTATTGTTAGTAGAGTGATATTGAGGCTCTATGTTTGGTATTGAAAATAATATTGGGCAAACACACTTCATAGGAAGAAAAGATGGAGATACAATGTCAAAATCACACACACACACACACACACATGTTTATAGGAAATGCAACCGGAGCGTGAGCCTTTCTTAAGTGAGAGTCAGAGGAACAAATCTTGACATACAACCACACATGGATAGTTAAGATTAAAAGTCATTTAACACAAGACCGTTTAAAAATATTACGTGACTTTGTAAAAAATCACATGATTTCATGTTTTAATCTTGACCATTCGTTGTTAGATTTAATGGTTTAGATTTACTAATCCAACTCTTACATAAGAAAGTCTCTTTCTCGTATAATATATCCACTACATATATATATATATATATATATATATGAGAGCGAGAATAACTACAACACTCACATTGGAAAGCCGGAAGGGGCAAAACTTCGGCTTCCCCCTTCTTCCATACTTGAGCAAGTAAGCCCCTTTCTTCAATGCAGTAATGGCCTGTAGTTCAGATAAGAAAAGAAGCATAGTCAGTATAGTAAGCAGCACATTTGGCAAGCACCAACTGTATCTTTGCCTAGTTCCAAAATTGCACACCAAACAACAAAAATGGACTAAATGCATATCAACGTAATAGAAAATTGAAAAGAAAATTTCATGACATAATTTACTACAATAAGGTCATTTATCCAACACTATTTTCTATTGGGCAATAAAATATTAGTCCACTAAAGAAGCAACTAGAATCATTTGGGGGGAGGGGGGATTCTGACAACATGGATCCATTAGTTCTGCAGAAACTGTTCCTTCTATTCTGATTGATTTGCTAGTCAGGATAAAAGGAGACAGGAAAGTTCAAGAAGATGCAGTTGCTCTCAGCCTTGGCTATAGCCTAAATACCAATTTCAGCATCTAAAGAGAAATAGATCCTCAAGTAATTTTGATGTTCAACTTCATTTGCTACAGTGTTGGGCTCATCAAGGTATAAATAACCCAGATACAACAACTACTAGAACCTATGTCTTTTCTCAATAGAAGGGATTGGCTATGATTTTCAAATGATGTCACTGTATTATGTCCAAAACCAATAATTGGAAAAGGCCATTTAATTCTGGACCGTTTAAAATGGTTTCCCTTAGAGTCTTTCTTGTCCTACTTTTACATCTAATTATTGGACTGTCCTCCCTCTAATCAACTCTCACAAGTTCTAGCTATAGCCTCTAACAATGTTCTCACCAAGGAAGCACGAAGATTTTGAAAGATTAGCCATGCTGTATCATATCATAACAATATCAAACACGTATTTGTGTTGGACACACTTATGCATAATATTAATGGTATTTTACGAGTTTTACTTTTACTTTTAAACCTCTCTACCAATTAAGATGGAATATTGCAATAACAGGATACATAAAGCATTATTTCTATATCTAGTTATCTACAATGACTCATTCTAACTTTTAGAATATCAATTATCTATTGATTTAATATTTTTTTCTACAATAATTTATGTGTTGTATTATAGTCGTGTTTTGCCAATAGTTTTTAAAATTTGTAGTATCCCTGATCCCATGTCATGTTGCATGCTGTCATGTGTCATATCTGTACCTCTCACATGTCTAAAGTCTAAACCATCTTAGGGAAATTCTACCAACTTTTCCTCAATAGAACGATCTCCAATTCTCTCTAATACATTAATTCATAGGATAAATAACCAGATACACTACCGAAAAATTTAGCAATTCTATTTACCAACCAAATGCTCTACTTCACCTTGTTAATAATATAAACATAAACAAAATTTACCCACCTCTGGTTAATTCACCTTTATGAGAGGTAGGTATTATCCTTTTCATATCAGTCAGACCACAACATCCTTTTTTCTTTCAAAAAGTAGAGGGGGGGGGGGGGACTCAAACATGGACTGACATAGAATTATTTTAGTGCCTAGCTGGTTGCCACTCTCAGAAGCAAAAGACAATGGGGATTACAACTTAGTGAAATTTCATAATCTTGTTCATATAACATAAAAATAAAAATAATAATAATGGCAGACACAGGTCTTGACGGACCACTTCATAAATGCTGCAATGGTATAGTAGATTATGGAGTGGCTGAAGTGGAAAAACTAAAAAAAAATGTAAAGCACGCCAAAGTGACAATCCTAATAGTTGTAAAATTTAAACCATTAAAATAAAATAAAACAATATGTTTTGCTATTTGGATATGTCAGTCTTTACATGCATTTTTTTTATATCAATAAGCGCATGCACGCACACACACAGATAATTAGCATTACTAATCTAAGCCAACTTTTCCATAATTACCACACTAGTGAAGAAATTCTACATTGAAAACTGTTGTAGACATAGAACATATATACACAGTGCAGAAAAAAATCCACTACTAGTAAAGGAAGCCTATAAAATTGATTTCAGCTGAAAATACACTCCTAGCTGGAAGTTCAAACAAATAAGTGAAACAAAGTAGCAAGCTGATAGTTACAGGACTTCCATTTACATATCTTAACTGATGCAGAGACAATGTATCAATTATCAGTGCAATGGCAAAGTAGGAAGCTAGTATGGGAGTTGCTATGGTACCCTTATCAGTACAATGGTTAGAACAATTATAAATTTATTACATTTATTAGCATTATTAAAAAGAATTAATCAAAAGCCTACTAAATATATATATATAGGCCAATAAATATTTGACAATTCAATTTGAAATTATGAAAATGGCAGCCATGAACTAACCAAGATACCTGCTCAGTGTCTCTTTCCACAGGACCAGTTCTGTTAGGATCTGAAGTCGTCGTCATGGTATCAGTCCGTGACATCACCCGAAACAAGAAGAGAAATCACACTACTCTGAAGAAGAAACTATTCCGAAAAATTCAAACACCAATCTCGCACTCATTCACCCATTCTCGTGCCCGAACCCCTCCATCCTCCCCAAGCACCGCCGAATTGGCCCACTCCAATACTTCCAATGCTTCACCCGAGCTGAAATTCGAAACCTCCACCATGATAACCGAACTCCAATTGACACGATTATAGCAGCTCCGTCGTCGTCATCGTCACACCGAACACAATGCTTCGGTACTTTGCGCCGCTAACCACGGCGAGCTCCGGCACTGATCAGCACCGGGAGAAGCTTCTAGGTCAAGGAGCAACAGCACGATCGAGGAACGACGGGAACACTCCACGGAGAAGGAAAATGGAGCGGGAAATGCTCGGAGGAAATTGTGATCTGATTGCGAAGTTGGAGAAGAGAGAGAAAGTGAGTTTTTGTAGAGAGAGAATGTCTGAGGGGAAAGGAAAACTAATAAAGCATTTAAAAAAAACTGTGCTATGTGATGCTCACTCTCTGTTAGAACTAGAAATTCAGAAAAAATAAGTGGAAAGAAAATAAGTGAAAGGGAAAGGAAAGAGAAAAAGTGAAAGGGAGAAGACTATTGCCCGATATTTCGAGTTCGATTTGATTCGATGAACTTCGTGTTTGGCTGATGAGGAAATGGAGAACGAGTGGAAAAGAAATTGACTGATATTGAGTAATAAATTCTGAAAGAGATGGATGAGGGAGTCAATGCTTGTATTCAGCACTGTCATTAATGGATCCGCATCTTTTTCTATTTTCTTAAGATAAAATAAAATAGGCAAGTTATATACTTTCTTTTTATTTTAAATTCATTTTGAATTTAATTTATTTAGAAAAATACGTTCATAACATCTTTTGGTTGTATAGATTCGTTCATTCTACATCAATTAAAATAAATATGAGATAGGAGTTCTACATCAATTAGATTTATTTAGAATCTAGAACTTTTCTTATATGTTTGTATATATCTTCCAATTAATGTCTTTTGCAGAACCAAAATCAATTTATTTATTTTTCTTATAAATTCGTTCATTTTACACTTTTGCTCCCAATTTAATCAATTTTATTCAGTTAATAAATTAAGTTAATAAATTAATAATCAGCGAGAATCCTCTCCTTTTTTTTCTTCTGAATCATGTCATTCTACTGAACTTAAAATCAAAAGTTATTTGATTCATGTCTTAAAATTTCGTGGTTAGCTTAATTTATATATGACTTATTGAATTGACAGATTTTAAGATGAGGCACTCGGTCATCCAAATTATAATGGGAAAGTTTGTTTTAATTATTAATCATATATTCATATGGAATAATATGATTAATCTTAGGTAATATACGGTTGCCATGACAAAAGTGAATTAATTGGGTTGTGAATTAAAGGAGAATGCAAATAACTAAGTTATAAGTCTAACTATGGGCATTATTTATGATTTTATCAGGAGGTTAACTATTTTGTAGTTTAGATACGGTTAATCATGTAAAAATATAGTTAATCTAAGGTGTTAATATCGTTACCATGACAGAAGTAAGTTGATTTGGTGAAGAAAAAAAAATAGAATGTATGGTCCATATGTATTACCTAAAAAACTTCTCTATCATGGTCCATATGATCAAGTAACTAACCCTGGCTTTCATCGTCCATTGAATTGTATGGTTTCAATCTTATTAGTTTAGTACCATTCAAAAAAAAATCTTATTAGTTTAGTAGCTTTCAACTATAATTTAATGGAATTCATAGAAATTTTAATTAATAAAAAAGTGTGTTGAAAATGATTTTAATGAGAGTGCTCTCGAAACTTTTTTTTTACATTTTATTTTATTAAATTATTATCACAATTTTGATTCCCGTCTGGTGAAGGTCAAAGATCTCTCCACTATTATACTGGTATTGACCTGTCTAAATGATCCAAGGAAAAACTTGAGTTACACAATCCTATCCTAAGTGGACCAGTGATATTTGAAATAAATAAATAAATATGAAAATTCTACTCTACTTATCTTAAATATCATTAGTTCACTTAGGACTTTGGTTGTTTGACCCAAGCTTTTCCTTAGATCATTTAGACAATCTCGTCTTTATCTTTTAAAATAAAGTTTTGTTTTTAAAATAAAGTATCAAATTTTGAATCTTACGTAAAAAAATATATATTACAAGGAACTAGTTTCATTAATTTTTATGTTGTTATAAATTAAATTTGTCAAAATAAAAAATTGAAGTGATAAAATTTTGACAACCCAACAATTTCTGGAAAAAAAAAATTAATACAAGGAAACTATCATCGACTAATTATTTCAAAACATTAAAATCCTAACTGAAGATACACATTATTTTAAATATCAAAGTGTGTGCTGGGATCATCGTTAGCACAATTGAGTCTAGTTAGAATTGAGTCCGGCCAAAATTGAGTCTGGTAAACGTGAGTTTGAGTAACGTGATTTATGTTTGAATACATTTACCCGAAATTGATTTATGTAATAGAATTTCATTTGGGTAACTTTTATTAGAATTGATTTTGATTATGTAATTACCAAAATGGGTATGAATATTTTAATCATTATAAAAAATTTGAATATTTTTTTAAACTTTATATTAATAAGAATCAATTTAAAATTTAATTTAAAAAGTACAATAAGAAATACAAAGTCGATTCGTGAACATAATGTTTCTGGTCGCTCAGTGACCCCTCTTGGCCGCTCAGCGCCCCTGGAGATGAAATTCCACTCATAATAGGTCTCTCGTCGCTCAACGACCTTTCTTGGCCGCTCTGCGCCCCTGTAGATGAAATTTCACTCCAATTCCTCATGTGAACCAGCCTGTAAGGTTGTTGAACAGGAGAAATTAATTTCCACCTTCCTTGGCTGAACCAGTTGAACTAGGAGCAAGGAAGATGAAGAGCAGGGTATACCTGGAAACCCCAACAGCAGCAGCATGCAACCTGATGCCCACTTCACATACGCGATTTCAATCCTGACGAAGAAGCTGCCTCAGCTTCGATTCTCCCAGACGTGGTTCCAAGCCCAAACGCAATTAAGGCGATCCGCTCCCAAACATCAGCGTCACTGCGGCGATCCACATCCTGACTGGAGAACGCGATTCTCACCCGACGCGATCCGCTCCCAAACACACCCTAACATGCTTGCCCGTGCAAAAGCACTTTTGACTTGAAGAATGAATAATAGTGGACAAGCTAGTCTTGAAAATAACTATTATTTAGAAGAACATAGTCAATAAAGATTAAACTCTTACACCACTTCATCATAGGCTCTCATGAGTCAAGTATGTAAATAATCAAATATCCTTAAGACTTATGGTGCGATAAAAAGATTAATCAGACGCTTATAACTATTTTTTTATAAGCAAATGCTTATAACTATAAGTGTTTATTTATAAGTTAATTTAAAAAGTTTATTAAAATAAAGTCAAAATAAGCTACAAGTAGATTTAAGCGTTTATTCATAAGCTAATATAAAAATTTATGAAAATAAGTTTAAAATAGTTTATAGGAAGGTCCTAAGATATTTGTATAAACTCTCACAACAACCTATGATTAGATATTTGCATAAGTTCACACATGCACTTGCATAAATACTTAGATTTTAAAAAGACATGAAAAAAGATTAGATCAATTGAACATTAGATATTTGGACCATGTAGTTAGTAATAATTTTAATGATCCTTATGGCTCAATTGATAAGAATGAATCATTTTCCCTCAAAATGTAATATGTTCAATTTACGTTGCTTCTGTAAGTGATGTGTAGATAGACAATTTATAAATATCCCTGTAAGCGACATATGGTCTTAGAGGCATGCCCTGCCCTGATATATGATAATGGTCGGAGCCGAACCCACACGAACTTTTTTCTTAAAAAAAAAATTATTTTAACGTTCACACCCATATCTTATGTGCACATATTTTAAATGAGTCCAAGTTTTTGACAAATTAGTAAAATAACATACTATTTAATTTTTTTAATAACAAAATTAATTTAAAATCCTTCAAATCTTAATTATAATGGGCACGGAAAGGGGATAATTGGCTTCATGAAGGGTCTTCAATGTAAATAACTTTTCCACTGGATCTTCTACTGCTGTTTCTCCACATAGAAAATGAATCACAAATATTCTTCTCAAATACTAAAAGTATAAACCATAAGAGGATAACTCTTATATAAGCATGGAGCAAATCTAGGATACTAGAGGTACTACCATAATTAAACCATTAACCAAAAATTGCATGCATAAACTGCATTTGGATCCCTCCTACAACAAGCAGCTGCATTTTACATTTGCAAGGGAGGGGTACCAGAATTGAAAGAGAAGCTAATCCAACCATGCTAAGGTAAGTAGGAAAGCACAATAGCAAATGTAGGTAGTAAAGTGCCTCACATGATATTGAGCAAAATGAATCTGTCAATTTAGACTATACATACCCAATGGCTCAGAGAGACATCACACATTTTTTACCATCTGTGAAAAACACTTAACCCAGAGAGGAACTGGTTTCAGCAGTTTCATCCTCACTAAAGCTGGATGGCATCTCTGCAGCAGATCTACATGATCATACATGATGCTATTAGGAAGGAGTTCTACATCCAACAACAATTCATATGAAAACAAGTCAAAACACAAAATATAGTCATGAAAAGGACAAAGTCAAATAGATATAAATGGCCACCTCTGAACTCTCCTTGGTTCCATCGCAGCAACAGGTGCTTGATTAACGTCGTATTGTCGAAGTGGGTCAACTTTAGCTCGTTTTACAACCTATGATGTTAATGTAGCAAAATGTATAAGTAGACATAACAAAAAGCTACACTGGCACAGGATAAGGGGAGTGAGCTCACTGCAAAATCAAATTATCAAATACCACAGATAATACAGGTAAAACTCACCATCACTGCATTTGAAAGCATCCTCATACCATCCAAATCACGCTGTTTTTTAACCTTCATTTCCCCACTGACCTTCTCTTCCTGCAAAAGTGCAACGAAACAAGCATTTGTAGTCATCTGTAAACAAAAGAAATTGATGATTACATGCCAAACACTAAGTGAAAATATATTAGTGGACCTTTGCCATCCTTGTTAAAAGCCCTTTTTCTTCAGTATCCACTGAAATTTGAGAATGATGTACAGATTTTGAAGGCTTCAGTTTTACATATTCACTCCTTTGTAATTTCTTCAGATTGCTCTTATCATAGCCATGTAGCAGTGAATCTGCCTGCCTAACAACATGGTTATTCTCTTCATAGTGATCACTATGGTTAGAAGCAGCATCAGATCTCATAATTTCTACCCCATATTTAGTGTCTAATCTATGTCTTTTAGAGCTATTGAAAGCATATGCTTCCTTAGTCGAGTCTACAAACAAATCCAGGGAAGAGTTCCTGCCAGGCAAATTATTTGAGTAACTGTGAAACATGGGTCTTTGTTTTACATGCTGGTGGGCTTTCTTATCCTGGAAATCAGAATCATGCAAGGAGCCAAAGTCACCTCCTGCGATATGTGAGTCTTGGGAACTTAATTTCGTAGGATAAGAATCATATCTCTGCAAATACAGAAGGAAAATTGCCAGGGATTGAAAACCAAGCACAGGTCTAAAGAAATCAGAACTCAATACTCATCATACGCTTGTAACATTAAAGGTCAGGTGACTATCCAATCTATGAAACAATTATCATATAATTTAAAAAGGTCATGCTCTACTAGGATAATCAAAATAAAAGAACAATGCAATAGAAAGTTCAACTTACAGAGCTAAGACTGGATTGCCTTTTCACAGCAAAGACTTCTGGAGAACTTGGTCGAGCAGGATTTACGACATAGTATGGTTCTGCCATGGCATTCATTAGATTAGACAGGAAAGAATCTCAATTTATTCTCAAAATGACAATATGCAATCGGAAATTAGATCTAGAGTTAAGAACCTAAGCTAAGATGAAATCATTTTAGTAAAACATTCACAGATTATCTTAAACTCTCTTGAACGGAATAAGCAAAAAGAACTCAATATTTATCATTCATAGAAAGCGTTCACCCCTCTCACAGCCAGCTACGTCCTTAAAGCCTAAAACAGAAAACCAATGTGATATGTGCCATATGTCTTTTTCACTATGTAATGTGTGCAACAATATTCCTTTAACCCAAAGAAGCAATTGAAATTATTTCAACAAAAAGGCATTTTAGTCTTGCAAAACTAATTGAATGAGGCTCTAAAGAATGGGATAACTGAATCCATATAGTACAACCTACCATTAACTGGATCTGCAGTTTGGTATTCAAATGCCCCTGGAGGAATTGAATCAAATTCTACACTAAGTAGGGGACCATCTTCCTCATATTGCCTTCCTAATCGCATCTTAACAGCAGTTATTGCAGCATGTTCTATCTCTCCTTTCACTTTTAAATATCCTGATGGTTTATGTCTCACATTAATTGCACCCTTGGGATTTAGGGGAGGAAGAGCACCATTGGATGTTAGATACCTAGAAGGTTCCACATCAAATGGATCGTGTCTTTGAGGATACAATTGTTCTTGCAAAGATGAGCTACTTTCAGATGATGTGCTATCTGTTGCACTATCATTTTCTTTATGATGGTCCCTTTGTCCATAGGTCATATCTGCAACTGAAATTTCATGGTTATAGAGGCCATGGCTCTGAACTTCTTTGGGATCCCAATACCTATAATCACCATGTTTAGTGCTTCCACATGAATCCTGCACTAGCCCACTGCAAAGATCCTGCATGACACCAGTAGAGCGATCTTGTCGTCCATTAGTGCATGCTTCACCTTTTAACAACTTTTTATCTTTTAACCTTCTGTGGCAAAACCATCCAGAGATTTGCTTTTCTGTCAATGCAATTTTATCGGCAAGTTCTAATTTCATTTCCTCTGTGGGATATTTGTGATCTGGAAACAAAGACAAAAAAAGAACTCCTCAAGAATTCTCACTTAGCAAGATGCACTACCACCCATATGACAAAAGAAGTAATCGTTCCTACCATTATAAAAATTTTCCAAGGCCATGAGCTGGGCAGGTGTTTTGAGCCTTCTTTTGTTATTTTTCTCCATAGACATTTGATTTTCTTCTGATTGCAACTCAATTGATTCTGAATTCCAACAGAGAAGTTAAAGTACATGTGTTAGAGTGGAAAAATAACAAATGAATGCAATAAGAAACATCAGTAAAATAACCCAATGACATATCAGCCACTCCAATTGATAAAATATGTTATCAAATCAGGCATACAGTTAGATGCTTAAGAGTGATGACAATTCAAACAATAACAACTGAAGTCAAGTTAAAGTTGGGAAATTTTCATAAGAGCCAGAAAGCTGCTTTCTTCAGATCTTGAAGCAGGAAGATACTTGTTCTAAGAAAATGATTTCACAACAAAAGGAGGTTTAAAAGGAGCATGCATAACTGGGGACCTGCCTCAATGATATAGATCCTCCACTGATAATCCAGAGAGGTTTACAAGTAATTAACAAGATCACTATGAGCATATAGCTAATGAATGTCATTCTTGGCTGCCAAAAAATTATTTTTTGCGTGTATTAACAAAGAACCATGGTAGTTAAAATCGAGATTTAGATCTAAATCGTAGAGGAGCTGTAAATTGTAAATAGCTAAATCGGAACCTAAATCGTAAGATTTATTAGATTTTGCTATTTATATATATATATATATACACACACGCATATAAATTCTTATTTCCATATAAAATAGCATAAGTAACCAACATTCTTAGGAATGTCATACATAAATCATAGTGTTATAAAACATAACTCATTATTTATAGGAATGTCATACATAAGCCATAAAGTACTAAATCCAAGCACCATAAAACTTAGAACCCATAAAACTTAAACATCAAGTTCTCATCAAAGCATAAAACTTACTCATCAAACTTAAGCTAGGAGTGTCATACATAGTATAGATCGCGTGAGTGTTTGAGTGAGGTGTGAATGTTTGTTTGTTCAAAACACGAAATCAGGGTTTTTAGAACCCGGGTTGCACAAAAAACGGGTCAAAACCCGGCCCTGTTCAAATCAGGCTAAATCGAAACATCTTTCAACATCGTGATTTAGCTATGATTTTGCAATTTAAGTGCGATTCAATTAAGATTTAGTTATATTTAAGATTTAGAGGCCACTTAAATCGCCCAGGGGTGCCAATCGCAAAATCGTAAGAGTTAGCGCTTTCAAGCACGATTTTGACTACTATGCACAGAACATCATAATCAGCTGTTTCACTCAGCAGTCACAATCCTTGTGAACGGAAGTATTTTAAAAACTAAGAAGGCATGTCCTATGTAAGTTAGTATACACGCTTCATATGTATACATCATACAACAAAACTTGAGATTTGAGAAAATTATAAACACACCAACTTAACAAGAAAAAAAATTCATAAAATTGCCAGTGCTTTGGAAAAGCACATGGGATGCAGCACAGAACGTAGATCCAAGCGTAGACATCATTATATGGCATTAACAAACCAAACAAAAACCGTTCCAAATTGGTGTCATCACAAAAAAAAAAGTGTAACAGAGCTTAATATCTGAACACATCGAATATTAAATTTCAGAATATGAGTAAAATCAAACCAAATCCTCAATTTTCTTCACTTTGACTAACTTTTCAGACCACAAAAACCCCAAATTCATGGTCCACTATTCACCATTACAACAACCTCCCCCAGAATGTAAACAACGCAAATCCTGAACCTAGATTCCAACCAAGCCATTCAATGCACGGATTAGAAGTAAAAACTTTGTTGAGACGATACCTTCCATGGTTGAGTTTAATTCTCGCGAGTCTCCCTCCTCTTTGCAAGTTTTCTGGGCAAAGGTTTAAGCTTTTTCACCGTCTTCTCAGAAAAACGAGACCCATTGGAACCATACCAGAAGAGAATGTGAAATTAACATGTGGGTCTGCGTTCTTCGTTCAATTTTATTTTACCCCAAATTCAGGTATGAGAGAGAGAAAAGGGAACTTCTGGTGAAAGCTGAAAACCAATGGAAAAAGAAGAACAATTCACGTCTCTATTCATTTTAATTTGCTTCTTGCCCCAATCAACTTTTTCCCCGACTAATTTTGATTCTATTTTTTCAACTATTGAACTGAATTTGCCTGTTTCTTTTTTCCAGAATGAATGAACGATGAAGAAGAGGAAAGAAAATTATGCAGTTTTTTTATTAAAATAAATGAGCATCATCTCTGGGTGGAGAGGGCAATGCAGTTTTAATAAAAATTCATTTTCTTCTTACAAGTTTTTATATGGTGTTTTGTTTTTTTAATCTAAATACCCTTTCGCCGGAAATAATAACTAATTTTCTCACATGAATTGCTCGCATTAAACGATAAACGTACAATATCATGTCATGCTTGATCTTGAAGTTCTATTTGTTTTTTCTTTTCTTTTTTTCTTTTGGTAACAAGAGGAACACACTTTATTTTCTTTAGTAACCCTAACTATATTTTTGTTTTAATGTTGCAGTAACTGTCCACATGTCATAGCTTTTAATAAAAACAATTTTAAGTGAGTTTTAAGGTTGAATAAGGGAATTTCTAAAAAAAAAGTTGAATAAGGGGAAAATTATCGAGTGACGGGTCAATGAGTTATAATCATTAGATATAATAATTTTAATGAATGAACATGATTAATTATGAGTAACTAGAATAACATGTCACATTGCTATTTGGATCGCCAGCTCTTCAAAGCTAATGTGCTAGCAAAAAAAAAGTATTTACAAATGTCAGAAGTTGAAGTTGTGTGCTCATTGGACTCACTCACTCCCATTAATCACTATCGAGCTTTCTCAATTCCTCTCAAAATCACTTTATTGAACTCCGCTATAGTCATAAGCAGCTATAGAACCACCATACTAAACGTGTACACATTGGTCTTCTATGCTCCCTCATCCCTCCAAACCTCATCTAGTTTTCGTCTAAATTCACTTTCGAAACCATATACGTATGACACATTTGACAATGAAAAGTGAATCGTATTCAATTAGTTCAATAAATAGAACCCTATAGACGACATAGATTAAAAAGTTAATGGCCATGGGCATACAACAAATGTAGCCACAAATGACATCCAAAGTCATTAAAACAGCACTACCCCCAACCATAACGAGCAGGTGTCCTAACTTGGGCATGTCTAGAATCGACAACATGGTGTACGTGCTTTCCCTTATCACAGTTATAGTATGCACATAATTTTCTAAATAAACCAAAGATCGTAAAATAGAAGGTTCAAACATTTGTGAGATGGGAGATAAAAGTACCATATTTCACAGAATAATTAATATTTCACAAACTTTAAACAAGAAGTTGAATATGCCTCTAACATTTTATTTTATTTATAACAATTTTTGAGTTTTTTTTTTGCAAGAGGAAAATTGAAAAGAAAAAAAGCTGCCTAAAACGCTAAGACACAAAGATACAATCACATTAGATGGCGGGAGCATCATCAACTTTTTTAGTTTAATTGGATACTTATATATAAAGATTAATAATTTGACTCGGAAGCGGAAAAAAAATTCATATATCGAGTTACGTGAATATTTTTTCTTTTAAAACATTAAATAAGTAAAATCTATTAAGATTTATATTTTTTTATGAAAAAATATTGTATGCAAGATTGTCATGTAATCAATCATGTCATCGCCGCACGTTGAAAAAATATTGTATGCAAAACATTAATACTTTTACTCTGATTTAAAGAAATACTTTTATTTGGCTATTTGCTGATCAAGAAAAAAGTGGTAAACCAATTAACTTGCCATTTGACCTGGAAAAATAATAATAATTAGTTGCCACGTGAAAAAATACAGGGCTTACAAGTTACAAAGGGTTTTATTTTGACCACCATCACCACCGGTTCTCGCTCGATCCCCCTATTTTATTTTCCAAAATAATCCTAAGTTAAAATAAACAAAAAAAAATTCTTCTAAATAAAAAAACTGAAAATGGGAACCTAGAAATCCTTATTCTTCTCCCATTCTCAACCCACTCAACAACCTGCAACATTTATTTCTCATCTCTCAAGCTCAACCTGCGATCTACCCTTTTTCTTCATCAACACAAGTTCTGCATTTGCTTGTGGTTGTTGTGGGTGTCCTCCATGTTAAGTTTTAAGTTTTTCGTGATCTGAAAAAAAAATTGCACTTGTGAGTGCGAAAAAAATTGTAGCTGCAGGTGCGATTTTTCCTCCCTAATCGCATTTACAAGTGCGAAATTGATATTTTAATTTTTTTTTAATTAAATCAATGTGTATGGCACATAAGTGCGAATTTTGCATCAAAGTCGCACTTATAGGTGCGACCATCCTTATAAAAACGCACTTGTGAGTGCGATAATATATTATAATTTTTTTAATAAAACAAGGAGTGTCACACCTATAAGCACGACCATCCTTATAAAATCGCGCTTATAGGTGCGACAATATAAGAGGGAGGAAGATGATTATGAGTATATAAAAGGATAGGTAATTAATAAAATTTATTTTTAAGGGTAATTTGGTAATTGAATCATTAATGGGGATGGTGGTAAAAATAACTCCCGCTTAGAAAATTATAAGCTTTGGTCATAAGCCGACAACAGAGGTTCGGTACTTTACCCTTTGTTTGGTTTATTTGTGAGTGAAACAAAGAAGAAAGTATGAGAGAAGAAAGAGGATGAGTAGAGAGAAATATTAGAAATATGGTAAATATCATAGGTTATTTGGTATGGTAGAGATAAAAGAGAATGAGAAGAGAAACAATGAGGTGAAATCTCTCTCATTTTATTTAGTCGAGCAAAAAATGAAAAGAGATAATGTTGATTATTTTGTGTCAAATGACATATTTACTATGGTAAAAGTGAGATAAATAAAATAGCTCCGATCCTTTTCATTTGGTCTTTCTTCTCACACATGAAAATACTACAAAAAGATATAGGGCTCACATGTTTTCTCTCTTCAACTTCTTTCAACTCTCAAACCAAACTTCAGTGGAATGTCTCTCTCACTCATAACTCCATGTTCTCTTTTTCTCTCTTAGTCTCTTTACAAAGTTGGTAAAGACAAGCAAAGTGTTAATATCCATATATTTCAAAGGAAAACTAGTTGCTTTTAGGGTATATATGTTGGTATGTAGAAGAAAAATAAGAGAAAATAACATAGAAAGAAAGAAAAAAAGAAATGAGATGATTTTTAGATTGTTTGGTTGAAGAGAATGTGAAAGGAAAAGTAAAAGAAAAGAAAAGTATGTTTGTAAAATGACATAAATATCTTAAGAAAAAATTAAGTATAATGATTAAATTTTTATTAAAATATATAATTTTAAAAACCCAATTAAATATGTTTATTATTATATTATTTTAATTATTTTTTATTATTTTTATCAAATATAAAGTGAGAGCTATTTTGGTCAAATCATACAAAACGCTCCTCACCTTCATATTTCAGCACAATGGAGAGATGAAAAAAATTAGTGTGAAGCCCACTCTAACATTTCATTTTCTCTGGCTTTTCATTTCAACCAAAATGAAGAAAATGGTTTGGAGAGCGTGTTTTCTTCAATGTTATTTTTTCTCTTCTTGTTTTCACTGGTTCCAAACAATGTGTTAGTGACTACTAAGACAAGGGCGGAACTCTTAGAAGGTGAACTACCATGGTGCACTAAGAAATTCCACAAATTTATCTTAAAATTCATGAATTAAAATTTTAAATTACTAAAATATCATTTTCTCATTTTCACTCTCAACCTTTAATCTTCTATCGAAGCTCACCATCAGAACACCAAACTCCACCCGCAACCACTATCGAGCCCCATCGTCGCATCACCTTCTTATTGTCACTGCTCCCATTTTGAGGACCGTATCCGACGATCAAGAGAAGGTGAAGCTTTTTGCGCATTAACCGTAGTGAACCAAGTGAAAATGTGACATCACTTTTCTGCTTCTCACCCAATGTAGAGCAGCATTGAAGATCATTAATAACTCTTAAGGAAAAAATGAAAGTCGCAAATGGACCTTCAAATCGTTGATTTCGCTTAACAAAGAAACTCATCACTGAAAACCATCTCCACCCCCCCTTGAAATCGTGCACAAGCACATGGCCAACATCGTCAACATCCTTCGGAGAATACCCCTGCAACTCGTTGATCAGAATCACGTCCAAATAAATAACTATGTTTGTGAAATGACATGAATGTCCTCAAGTAAAAATTAGATACAATTTTTTACTCTTTTAATAATTTTTTTTTAAATATAATTTAAAATTATCATTGATAGTATTAATATTATTTTTATTATAACTTACTCAAGTACTCAACGCTATCACTGTTTACATCTTATCTTCTCACTTTTATAAAATATAAGTTATGTTTATCAATTAGAGAAATATAATAAGGGTAAAATTGACATTATAGCCAAGAAACTCTTTTCCATCACTTTCTTTCCATTTATGAGCAGAAAACTGCAGTGCGCACTCCATGATGACAGTTTTCTCTTCCCCCACCCTTTTTGCCATATCAAATGAAGGAAGGAAAATTATTTCAAATGTTTTCTTTCCTTTGTGTTTTCCTTCCTTAATTCCAAACAATACCTTGGACTCTTCTCTCACCTAAGAGAGAAGCTAAGGTTTGAGGGTGCTCGGTCACCCTTCTCGTGATGAATTGAACATCATAGGCTTCGATATCAGGGTTGGATTCTCAAACTTCGAGAATGTGTCATCATTCTCCTCAAGGAAAATGTTTTTGCCTTGTGCGGCCCAAAGAGGAGCTTGTGGCTAAGGTTGAAGATAAGGAAGTTGGGTCGCGGGGTGCAGAGGACAGGAGTTGTGAAGACGTTGATTTCAATGGGTGACATGGCTGATGTGATGGTTGGAGAGACTTCATCTTTTTTATGGTAAGATGTGGTGGGTGGAGATGAATGACTTTGAGAGAAAGAAAAATAAAGTAGAGATGTTTATGTAATTTTAATGCTGAGTCACATATATTAATGTAGGGTGTTGCGTTTGGCGCCCCCTATTGTGCCATACGCCCCCCATTTAATGCATTTTTTACCATTTTGCCCTTTAAAATTTAAAATATTATCATTCTACCCTTTTAAATTTAAAAAATTAAATAAATATCACCATCTTCATCTTTTCACCATTCTTCATTCCAATACATTCTCCGAACCCCCCTTTCTCTCCATCCTTTCACCACCAACATTATCATCTTCTAACAACCACATTCATCATCGTCCATCAACCACCTCCTTCATCTACTAACCATCAACAACCTTCCTCTTGTTTCCTCCTTGTCTACCACCGTCGGATATCATGGGTGGTATGCTCCCTCCCTTGTTTCCTATTTTTTGGTTGCAATCAGTTTCGTATGGTTAATCGCATGTATGTGTGCGAAATTGAACACTAGTTAAAATTCGCATCTACAAGTGCGAAATAGTATTTTTTTAATTTTTTCAAAAAGTATCGCACCTACAAGTGCGAAATTTGCCTCCAAATCGCACTTATATGTGTGCGAACTAGTATTTTTAATTTTTTTCCAAAGTGTATCGCACCCAAAAGTGCGAAATTTGCCTCCAAATCGCACTTATAGGTGCGAAATAGTATTTTTTAATTTTTTTAAAATTTTTTCAAAGTGTATCGCACCTACAAGTGCGAAATTTGCCTCCGAATCGCACTTATAGGTGTGAAATAGTATTTTAAATTATTTTTTTTGTAATATTTCTGGCCCTAAAAAAGGAATTTCTAACAGTCTCGGATGGCGACGGGCTGAACTACAAAGTTGAAGAGAAAAAAAAAGTAATTGGACATAAATTTAAAATCAAATTCCATCGTTTGCTATTTTTTTTAATTTTTGAAAATAAAATATTTCACCATAAATTTCTAAATATGTCAACTAGACTAACTGTGGTGGTCCTATAATTTTTAAAAATCATTTGGGCATTTTTTGAATTTTTTTAGATGATTTTAATATGAAATCGTACTTCAAGGTGATATATATACACAATATGAAATCGCACTCCTAGATGCGATTTTTAAATGAATATAAAAAAATTTGTTAAAATTATAATCGCATCCTTAAATGCGATATATGTACACAAATCGCACTCCAATACGCGAATAATAACCAGGCTTCGTGGTTCACTTCAAAAATTCGTTTTCTCTCTCGAAATGAGGATTTCAAGGTTTCTTGCTTGCCCCTTCTTTACAGGATAACATAAAAGGAGATGACAATGAAGTGGATGAAGAAAAATGTTGATGGTGATGAGTTGAAGAGGAAGAAATTGGAGTTTTGAAATTTTTATGATTTTTTTTTTGGTTTAGTTTTTTTCTTATACAGAAGGGTATTTTGGGCATTTTAAAAAAAATAAGGGGGGCGTATGGCGCAATAAGGGGCGCCAAACGCAACACCCATTTATGTAAGAAATTAAATTTGACTGACCCATGATGATTCAATATTTTACTGACCCACTGAACCCAAAACCTAATAAGACACGTATTTGATTTTTCTTAAGTAAGGTCTTAGACTCGAGTCTTGCCGATGAAAAAAATCTTTATTGGTAAAGTTAATCCCACAATGATGTGAATGTTCTCGACTTAAACTGAATTGTCTCCATGGTGACTATCTATAAACAGCTAATTAAATTTTATGGAAGAAAGAAAACCGCACATGCTCAATAATAAGTTTCAACTTAATCAGGCACGATGCTTTAATTTCTCCTCAAGGGTTGATTAATAAAATTATTAGAATTTCAAAACTTAGGCCCCGTAAGAGTCAACGAATTCAAAACTATAAGATGTTGCGCATGATATTCAATGGATGCTTTTGTTCGTATATATTATTCATGTACGGGGTTGATATAATTGGTAGACCCTCCTCGTGAAAAAAGAAAGATTAGTTTTATATGCTGGTTAATTTAAGAAACGTTTGTTAGTTAAAAAAAATAAAACGTGTGTTTAATTACTAAAATGAGCTTAGAGTTCATTTTTTATTTTTGTTAAAAATAGAATGGAAAGAAACACTTCTAGTAACATTTTAGGGAGGTCAGCAAAGATCCACTTCTTGTTTTGAAATTAAAAGATTTTATTAGGCTCAGGGAGATTCAAATACTCGACTTATTAAAAGATGAGAGTTAAATCCAGAGTCTATAACCAGTTATGTCATTAGCGAGCTTAGAGTTTATTGAAATTATGGGTTCAATAGTTAGTGTCATTAAAGATGAATTTTTTGGCAATCTGTCACATGTTTTTTATTTAAACTTGTCACGTGCTTGTTTGTATGTGTTAGATACATGTCGTAAGTTTATTAAATACATGTCATAAGTTTATGATAAATGTAGAATATAAAGTTAACAATGTTTTAACGATGAGACGTGATGTAGTTGTTAGTTCACTACGTCCCTTAAACACGAGGTTAGAGATTCAATACTTACCCATTAAAATAAAGTGTATTTCGTCGCTAACCATTTACCGGTTAGTGAGAGTACCTACCACGTATAGTTGGAAAATCATCAAATCATTTTACAAAATACATCAGTTTTAATTTTCAATAGAGTTGAAGCTCTAACAACTTCGTCATATGTCCCCTCATGCCTAATGCGGCATGCAAGGTGTAATTTTTTATTAAAATATAATGTTTACATGTATAATTAATAATTAAAAGTTAAATTTCAAATTTAATCCCCAATTTTGAAGTTCTAGTATCCAATCAACACAAATCTTAATTTTCTTCTTCTTTCCAATCTTCCCATCTTCTATCTTCTCCCATCCACATCATTTTCTCCTCCCCAACCCCCTCCATAATTAATCAGCCACCTTCATCATATTATTCTCCTCATCTATCAAACAACCCAAGTCAAAACCAAATAATTATTTTTTTGAAACATTAAGCTTCAGAATAACCCATTTCCTACAATTCCATTCAAAAGCCCCCATGATCAAAATATGTTTGATCAATAATAACTTGAAAAGCGTAGATTTCAAAACACCTATTTCTTAAAATTAGTCGATAATTTGGGGAATTACATACAATTTGACCATCACAATTGTCTCCCCCCCCCAAAATATAATCACTTACTCAGAGCTACAACCACAGGTAGGTGGCAGGTAGACTTGTCAGGAAAAACCAAGTGGCGAGAAGTACGTATATGAAAATTACGACAGTCCACACTTTTAGTAATGTCACCGACCAAACATACCACATCTATTCTGACGGAAACAACCATCAATCACTTCGTCAATCGCCTCACTAATGTCATTGTACATTTTGGGTTAATTTAGTAAATTGGGGTTAGTTTAGGTTTAATTTATTATTAATGATGTGGAAATGGAAAAAATTAGAGGAAAAAGTAAAAATCTGACTCAGCTTCTTTAAACACTTGACAGGGCCACATAAATCCGGTGATGCCACTTGGCAAAGTTACCCAAGCTCAAACTCCGGCACAAACTAAAGTTGCAGTATTTCTTAAAATGCAAGGATGTTTTTTAAACCTTACGACAGCGAGAGGTCAAAATCAAATTTCACTTATTTTACCTAGACCAACTAGAAACATAGTTAACTTTAATTATTAATTCATCCATTTAGCCATACGAAAATCCTAACGTGAACATATGGAAAGGGAAAATAAAGTTGAGCACCTTTTAATTTTATATATTTATTAACTTAAGGTTTGAATATAAGAGTGGAAGGTCAAGGCAGGCTTAACCTTGTGGTAAGATTTGTATTTTGTTTTTTTGCAAGCACGCTATAAGAGTGACCGAAAGAGAGATGTTCAAAGCCGGCATGGCTGACCAAACTACACCGACTGAAAAAACAACAACTCTACACAGACTCTCTCCAAGTCAAATTCGTCCCAATATTATATAATCTCCATGTTCTTCTCCCTTCTCCACAACCACCACAACAAATAACTCCTCTCCTCAATTCAATTAACTTCCTCAAATGGGGAATGCAGTGGTCACTCCATGCTTTCATCAAAACAAAAAACTATCGTTATCGTCATCGTCGTCGTCGGTGAAGCTTATCTTCTGGGAAGGCAGCACAAGAATCCTCACTGGCGAGCACGCGGCCGGAGAGATCATGTTAGAGTTCCCGGACACCATGGTTTGCCATGCAGACTCCTTCTTCATCGGACACCCTATCCCTTCTTTATCCTTCGAAGACGACCTCAACCCCGGACACGCCTATTTCGTTCTCCCGGTTAACCGTTTCTCGTCTTGCAAAACGCTCTCCGTGTCTTCACTCTTATCCTTGGGATCACACCATCACCAGGGTAAGAATAACAATTTCAAATTTGGCGAGTCGTGCCCTTTTGAATACTTGAAGGATTCTAGTGGAAGGGTTTTGATTAAGGTCATGCCCGAGTTCATCACCAGGCTAATCAATGGAGATAAAAGGGATGGTGGTGGTTGTTGCCCCGACAGCAGCAACAGCTTCCTGTGCAGCACTCCTGAGTTGAAGAAACATTATCAGCAGCTTGTGAGGTCTAAGGATCAGGTGTGGTCGCCCAAACTCGAAACCATTTCGGAGTACAATGCTAGGTTTTCACCGCGCAGATTCCTCAGCTTGGAACGGAAACAAAAGGAGAAGGCAGGGGCTGTGGTTGCTAGATAGTTATAAATGTTTGTTATATACATGTATGTATAAAGTTTTCGAGTGATTGGTTGCCCTGGAAATTTGTAAACTGATAGATGGTTTGTACACATTAATTGATAGTATATTTGGATCAGTTTTTCTTTCAATGATCAAGATTAATTTTGAAACTTAGAAGTTACTCATTGAATTTTCTTCTCAGAATTCATCTTGACTTCTGAATCAATGGTAAAATTGTGCGTTTTCAAAGATGCTCAACGTATGATTTCAACATATGACATTTTTAATTTCTTCCTTGTACATAATTATGTGGAAATGATACATATGATGAAAATTGTTTGATGAGTAATCAAATTGACGGACTAAAATGGAAGCTTCTAAGTTGAATTTATTCATTCCCCCACACAAATAAGGACTAATTAGTTTATTGTAAATTACAATAATTCCATCATATACCAACGACAAACTATATGTTGACAGTTTTATAGCTATTGCAAAACCTCATATGTTCGTTGGTAAAATGGCGGCAAACTACTTTTTTCACAGGAAAAATATCATTAAATGAATGATTAGAAAATACCGTTAAATTCATAATGAACTTGATCATCGATAACTAAGTGAGTTTACCAATTTCTGGCTTTTAGTTACCAAAATCCACATCAACCAATAAGGAGCTGGTAGAGTCAAATTACCAACAACATTGACCGTCGAAAACCGGTCGGGCTTTTCAAAATCGGGTTGTTAGTTACCGACATTCAATTACGTTGGTAGTTTTAAGTGGCTAACGACCTAGGTTGTCGGTAAACACCCAAAACCACATTGATGAGATCGTTGGGTTATTGACGTTTTTCCCGTTGACGGTAGTAGTGACAACCTTGGCAGTCGGAAAGCTAAATGAGTCTTGCATCAAGAACTATATATAATTATATCTCTTCTAGTGGTTTAATAAAATGATCTGATACTTCAGGTGTTGCTTTCCCATGCAGTTCTGGTTAGCTCGGTTAAGCTAGGCCATGTACTTATTGCATGAGCATTTGATTTCCAAAGAATTTTCTGTATGGTTCCTTTGTCTCTCTTCGAGCCTTGTTCCGTCGTTTGGAATGAGATGAAGCATTGTCATAGCAGCACTCATCCTGCTATATCTATAGCTGCTCAACCCATGGTGCTGTTGAAAACTGGAAGGTTATTCTTCTTTTAATTGTGGAGATGACCACAATTGGTTGGACTCCATAAAGGAATTGGAGTTGGATATAGAAGGTACCCAATGTTGCTTGAGCCAAACTCTCTGCTGGATTGAGACTCACATTTGGAGATGAAACCAAACATCATTTTTCTTTAAGACTAATCCATATTTGTCCATTTACAACTTTCTCTGCTATATCTATAACATGATTTTGGATGGATCCATCGTGTTACCAAACACATATACTTCCTATGCTTTTACATAGTCGATTTAATTATGTTTTTCATCCCTTCAAACATAGCAAGCTTTAGTTTAAGTTGTTGTAAATTTGTTTTCTTTTATGATTTTTTTTTTTTGAAAAGTCTTTTGATCTTTAACTTCTTTATACTATGAAGTTTTAGTCCATGTAAAAATATATTTAAGTCACACAATTTAGTCACTACATATATTATTGTTTGTAAAAGCTAGCTAGGGATTAGAAGAAGCTAGCCTTGAAAGTGGTAATGAAAACGTCAAAGACCTGAGTACGTGTGGAGAGAACATATATATACGAGGGCTCTGGAGAGTTGGAAGAGGTGACAAAGGTGCATGACGACGTTAGGTGGTGGTGGTCGGAAGAAGACTTAATTCAAAGGTGGCGGTCATAAAGTCAAAGTAAGAAGTGGTGGCGATGGTGCAAATGTAATTGGTCTTTTTTGGACAGAAAAAACAACGCCGTTGAGCTTAATTCATACATGCAACAAAAAAAAAAGGTGGAACCTGCAACGCCCTATCATATCACAAAACAGGCCCAAACCATTAAAACAAGGAAGCTCTGTCTCTATTCTTTTCCTCTTTTATACCCTTTTAACAAAAAAAAAAAAAAATTTGTCCCAAAAAAAAATCGGAAAAATCAACTTTTTTAGTTGACAGGTTTTAACATGTTAATGATACAATGACGATCTTTCACTCTCTCCTGTCAAATAACTTTTTTAGAGTTCAATCTTGTGACCTCACTCTTTCAGGGATCTAGCTTACCTATTATTAGATCAACACTTTGTTAGTAGATTAGTATTATAAAGAGCATTAGTTTTCCGGTTATTGAAAACTTGTTCACTTTTAATCATTTAAAAAAAATTACTCTATCTATTTCTTAATAACTGTAACTTTAAGGTCATTGCATAAAAATTAAGGAATGACATTAATGATTTTATTTTTATTAAAACTATCGCCTAACTTTCTAATTATCATTTACCTCTCTTATTAATTCCGACTATTTAATTTTCTCATCACCATTAGTTAAGGGCACAATTAGTAAAATATGATCAATGTTCTTTCAAAATTATAAAAGTTAAAAATAAATATGAATAAAAATAAAACAAAAATAGTCATAGATGTAAAGGAATAAAGAGGAGTGTACGTTTATAATGATAAACGTTACAAATATATTTGTTGAACAAACTTTTCAACACATTTTTCTCATTTTTAAATTTTTAATAAGTATGTTGATTTTTTCAAAAATAAATCAATCCAGTGCTAAAGGGTGTGTATTCTCATGAGTTGTGATATGTTTACCCCTACATTATCTTAAAATTTATTTACATATCACTTCTTAAATCATTGATTTTCTTTTTTCTAATTTTTTGTCTCATAAAATAGAAAGGTGAAAGACTGTCAAAGTTGAATTTTCGTATTCTAGTGACCTAAAGAAATATATCCAATATATGAGATAAAATCTGAAAAAATAAAACGATAAGGTAATTGTTTGTGGGTGGGGGAGAGGGGGGCCATGGGATTCTCCGGATTTGAGCAATCACATTCACATTCACATAGATACATACAGAAGAGTGCAGGTAGTAGTAGTAGTAGGCTTCTAGGGCCAGGTACAGAGACCAGGCAAAGCCCAAACAGGCTTTTGTGTGAAGGACTGCATGGGACCACTTTATAGACACCTACTCCTGCTCCTACTCTATATATAGGGTATTAATGCACCATCCCTTCCTTCTCCATTAGATTGCAAACCACTCCTTTACAAAGATGGGCCCAACTTCACCTCACAGCATCTCAACTATCGACCCAAAACAAAAGGACATGTTTCCTCACCATAAGGGGGTTTTCCTCCATGATTTTTCGTTTCCTCATCTTAACATTATATTTTGGTTGTGTGAAAGAAAAATATGAAAAGAGAAAATAAAATAAAAGAAGATATACGATGGGAAAAAGTGATAAGACATCATAACATGTTATTCTTTCCCCTAAACAATCACCCTCACGATATTATCTAGGTAAGTTGTAAAACACGCAATATATAACCTTGGGGCTTTGAAAATCAATCCAAACCTTATAACACAAACAATATTATGTGATTTAGATAAACAACTAAAAATCAAATGAGTTAGTAATTCAACACTTATGTATTTTAAATAAATGGTTGGAGGTCCGATTTCTAACTTTTACGAATAGAGAAAACTCATCCATCAGTTTTCTACCGTCTAACGTGTTGACAATGGAACAATGAATTAATCTCAAAATTATTGACCGTAAAATACATTAATGTATGAAACACAATATACAATATTTTTGTCTGTTCAAATAAATAAATTAGGGAGTTAGTGATGAGTCCAAATATTTGATGTGTAGTATCTCTACCGATCAATGGTTGTGTAGTAGCCCAAACATCCTATACCCCATGGGCATAGACTCTATTAAAGGGACTCCTTCCATGAGCAAAGTGTTTTGTTATGAGGAGTAGGGCTCGGGTGAGTGAGGTTGAAGGTCCTTCGTGGATCTATCAGAATTATAATATTAGAATTGTCTATGTGTACTTTCCCCCCTCAATTTTGGTCTTTTAAACATTTTTTAATCAATTTTTTTGTCATTCTCTTGCACTTTCCACTCCCTGCCACCATCTAATCTCCAAACCTCTACTATTCCCCTACAACCTTCCTCCACAGAAAGTGAAGGTTGGGTGGTGGCTGACGGCGGGGAAGGTGGGTGGATGTCGAGCGGTGGATGAATATGTGAGCGAGAGAGAATGTTTAAAAGTGATTAAAAAAATTGAATGACCAAAATTGATGTAAAAAGTACATGCGAATAATGTTGGTCGAACTAGTTTATTGGGTGGGTTAATGACTCGGCAAGTGTTTGACAATGTAAGTACTATATGAGCATCCGAGAGTATTTTAGAAGTTTTTTTATCACTAAGCAATCGTATCTTATTTTTTACCATATGAGTAAGTGTATGTTGCACTTCATGTACTAAGCAATCGATAAATTAAAAAAATATAGGTGCTTATTAAAAAAAGTAAGAAACTAGCATTGAAGTTAAATATACATGAAATGAAATGCTGAATTACTGAAACTCTGAACCCACACATATAGCATTAAACAATCATTAATTGTGGATGCTCTAATGTCCTTATTTTAAATAAATATAATCAGGGAAAAAATATGATTTGTTTAGAGACAAATTTTTTTAGTCTTGACCAAGGCATTCCTACAGCCGATTGCCGTGAAACTAATCCTTCTCCCCACGGTTTTGAGAGACAAATTTAGATGTGAGGTTATTTTACACGATTTATAATATATATAATATTCATAATGACTAAATAAAATATAAATCTTGATATAAAATCATATAACAGATTGTATGGACAGGCACAGATTAGAAGTAAACACATGAATAAAAGATGAAGCAGCGTGCGTGGCAGAGCAGCCATGATACCTAATTTTGATTTTGAAGGGCTCGAGGTAACACTCGCGCGCAATGTGCGACACACTTTAGGTGTCAATGTCCTCACTATATGATTTATTTACCTTTTTAAATTTTGTACTGCCTCTATTATATAATAACTTCCACTTTAAAATTTAAGTACATGAATTAAATTAAAGAATGATATTAATATTTTTATTTTTAGATAAACTATCTTCAAATTTTATTGTATGCTTTTCTCTTATTAATTATAACTTTACAATTTTCTTATCGCCATTAAATTAAGGGTACAATTAATAAAACATAGTTAATGCTTATTTGAAATTGTAAAAGTTACAAATATATAAGAAAAAAATTAAAATGAAAATAGTGATGGATATAAAGGAATAATGATAGAGTATTTGTTATTAATACTTAACATCATTTGGTTTACTTTTTTAAATGACTATTTTACTTTAAGGAGACGAATTCAAAAAAAATATACAGCTATTAGCTATACTATACACTCCATTGCAAAACAGATGTTGTTTAAGATTATACAAACAGTTTAAATGCTTATTATAAAACTTTAAAATAGTATTATTTAAAGTTGAGTTATATTAAAGAGATAAAATAATTATTATTGTTTAAGTAATTTGTAATAACTGTGATATACCAACATAATAATATGTGATAGGAAAGAGGTATAATATTAAATTATAGTATATAATGAAAGAAAATGTTATAAATAGTTTATTTCTAAAATAATAGTAATAGTTTTAAAAAATAAGTCAAAACTTAAAAAATAATCATTTTAGAATAGAAGGAGAAAACATGCTGTTAAATTAATGGTATGCAGTATGGCTGAAATTCTCCTCGGATTTCTAATAACAAGAAATCACCAAATTATTTTAGAATAATGTGTGGTTGATATACTGCAAATACATTTACGGTTAGTAAGAAAATAATGTAAAAAATAAAATAAAAGATATAATAGACGATGTAATAGAAGAAAAAAGAAATAAGAAAAAAAATGTAAGTAAAAATGAAATAAAAATTAATGATACATACACCATTCAATTATACTTATTTTTTGAGGTCTACAATTGGTTGCTCACAAGGTGCATGGTAGCAGGAAACACAAAAAGACGTAACAGAAATCTCCAAGCTATATATGATTGGACAATGGACATGGATCAGCTAGAACTAGCTAATAGCTACAAAGGTTATAGTGGCCAGCTAAAACTAGAGCGTTATAGCTGCAAAAGTTTCAGTATCACATAGCTTTAGCTCTTGTACCATAGCTATGTAAATGCTTAAATGTGTGGTTGTATTTTAGTTAACAATAATAATTAAAAATATTCTTGTACCGTTATTGATTTGGATTTGTCCGATCGTGTATTCAAGCTAGACGAGAGATTTAAACATGGAGTCAAGTAAGTTGATCTAGTAGCAAGACAATCCAGCATGAGATGGTGTCCAGATTCATCCATTTGATCCCCAATAGTCACCTTAGTAAGTTGTTATTCCCCTTGATTTCCTCCCTCATTAATGTAACATAGTCACCTTAGTAAGTTGTTCAAGTTCAATGTATCTATAATTAGGGTTTTGGGCTCATCAACTATATATTGGGAGCTCTCAATTTATAATCCAGACTCACTTTTATATTCAATACAATCCTAAGTCTTTCTATGTTCTTAATCGGTTTGACTTCCACAGTCGATTCAAGAACAATTTTTAACTGAAACTCATTTTTTACGATAAGGAAACGAAAAAAATGCTTATAAATGGAAGCATCAAAATGCTCCGTCTAAGGCATCCCATCGAAGAGCACCATCGCAATAGACCATTTAGATTATTAAGTTTTATTGTTATGTACTTGGTGGATCATGCATGTGTGAAGTGTGAACAGTATTAAAATCCAACATTATTTTTATTTTGGCTTTTTTTAAGCACTTTTGACTATGTAAAACTTATTGATACTACACTTAAGTAAGTATTTTGGTTTATTTGGATAGATTTATCTGCTACATATATATGTTTTTGATAGGATTTAATATTTTTTGTACCTAAAATAGCAAAGTAGGGAAAAAAATATTTGTAGAAAAAACATATTTTATGGATATTTGGCGGCGGTTGAAAGCCGCCGCTGAAATATTTGCCAAAAAAACTTACAATTTGGCGGCGGCTAGACTCGCTGTTATGTTTGCAAAATGATAAATAAATGCGTAATTTTACCGACGGTTTAAACCGCTGCCATATTTTTTGATGAGTTTGCAGCGGTTGCAAGCGCCGTGAACACCCACGATCGTAAGTGTTGAGGAAGTAACATTAGAGGTGGTTTGAACCGCTGTTAAATGTCTGTAGCGGTTTGTCCAACCACCGGTAAATCTCTTGGTGACGGTCGGTTTCCCGGAAGTTGTGCAACCACCGGCAGTACAATTTTGCGGCAGCTTTAACTGTCGTCGCTTGAACTTACAACCGCCACTAAAATCCCATTTTGTTGTAGTGCTTCCGTGAAGGGGGAGCATAGTAACATGGTAGTGACTTACACTTGAGGAGGATAACGTTGAGAATTCATGTATGAGTTGAAGTCTCACATTAGTTAAATATAAGTGAGGTGGGGACTTTATAAAAGACGTGATTCATAAATCAAACCCCTTAATGTTCTGGGTAAAGAGGTTGCGTCGCGTTTTCTTAGTGTTTTGTTTCTGAGCCTATGAGTTCGCTCTGTCTCCCCAATATGCTCTAGCCAGTATGATCTTTGCCTTTGTCATCTCATGATCTCGACTAACAACATACTTACTTCTTTTGTCCTTAGTTATAAGATCTCATTGGAACAATTACATTTATTAAGAAAACATGTAATGAGATTATAAGATCACATTGGAACAATTACATTTATTAAGAAAACATGTAATGAAGCCAATTAATGCATTGGTTTTAAAAAATTATACAATCTTCTATATTTACCATTAACTATTTCTTCATTTTATTAATTGTACCTGATTATTTATATAATATTATCTCACTTTATCTTAATAAATATAATTGGCAGAGGTATTATATTAAGAAACATCACAATATTTATAAAAAATCTTATAATTAGGAGGCTATAAAAGTTTTAAGCTTATGTGAAACGCTATTGAGTTTTGCCATCATTTGCATCGATTTAGTTAAATAGTGGGGAATGATTAATCTTGTGGTAAAACCAAATAAGTGCACATGTTGTGACAAGTGGTAGAGGGTCACATCACATTTAAGTTAAAAAATGACACAAAAAGTCTCATCATCATCCAATTCTATAGCAGCGTTGACCATAAAACAGTGTGACACAAACAGTGGACAAATCGTGCCAAAAAGTTTAGGAAAGGAAGATACACTTAATTAGATGACAAAAAATTATCTAAAGCATAAAGGGAAGCCAGATGAGAACAACTAAAGCACTCTCAATGTCCATAGGTGCTCTCAGAGACATTTGCGAGATGAACAACATGAAATACTGCTAGTTGAAGACTTTTCAGCCAAAGAACTTGTGATTTGCTTTTCGAATGCACCCAGTTTGTGTGAAAGAGCATGTTACTTTCACACTTTAAAAGGAAGTTGAAAAGAGGTGAAAGGATCGAGATAAGAAATAAGAAGAATAAAGAAAAATATGAGATATGATAAATAATATGAGAAGAAAGATAAAAATAAAAACGAGTAGAAATAAAATTGATAAAAATGAGAGGTGAGTATATCTAAATGTAAATGGAGCATATCCTTTGACAAAAAAAGGGTACTACTCACGCTTGAATGGGGCATAGAATTGAATGAACCATGAGAGAGAGGAGTGATCTCGGATCATTATATTTTAATCTGAAATTGTCTCATATTAGTTATATTAATGAGTATCTCTCTTCATGGGAAATCATTAACTATGTTAAATTCTTTTTTGTTAATTAAACTATTCTCATAATTTTGACTCGAATTTTCCTTACATAATTTTAACACGAGAAAATCTATACACCAGGTGATGATAATCGGAGCCAACAATGATTTGAGTTGTGGAGGATGATATTGGAAGGGTGGCCTCATGAAGGGAACAAAGAGGAGAAGGTGCCGAAAGGGGAAGTCAAGAGCCATTCACATACTCTTTTGCTTTCTCTCTTTCAAGTGCCTATGAAAGAGTAAGAATACTTCTACCATTATCAATTGCTTTTTATGCTTTTTATTCTTGCCTCGTGGCTATTCTCAACTCAAACATCTTCTATTAACAAAAAAAAAAGGGTAAGCCTAGATTAGATGTGACCTTAAATAAGTCATGGAAGCCATGTTTTCACCATTGAGTCCCCAATAATTTCCCCTTTGAGTCCCCAACAATTTCCCCCCTATTCAATCTAGTTAATTAAAGACATGAAATGGATTTTTCGTGTATTTGGGATCGATTAATTTACCTCAGAGTTATGTAACCCATTTTAGATAGACCAATAATGTCTGAGATAAATTAAAATTTTTAGAATTTTTTGATAAAAACAATTCAATTGGTCTATTGGGATGAGGTGAAGTAATCTATGTAATAAATTAGAGAACTCTATCTAATACTTCATTCATCCGTTCCTTATTACTGTTATTATTTATAAAAATATTTTTATTTAATTGTTGCTTTTGTAATTTCAGGAGAAAATTAATTATATTTTACTAATTATATTATTAATTTAATATAAGTCTGCAGTTCAAAAAATAAACTTGATATAGGTCTTAAATTGAAGAGTCAAATTTAATAAGAGAATTAAAAAGTATATACGTAAGTTTGTTAGAAACTTTCATAAAAACAACAATATTAATACAGTTTTTCAAGGGATCGTTGATATTTATTGTCTTTACAGACAACCTTGTTGTCCGTCAATTGGCGGCAAAGTAAGTTTTTTGAGAGAGCAATTGTTGCCGTGTTACCGTCATTTTCTGTAAACCACGACAACCAGTTCATCGATGGTAAAGTTTTTTTTTTTATCACGGGAGAAGTTGTTGTCTTATTACTGACTGATCGTAAGTGTCGTCGGTAACCTAAAATTCTGCCTAATTGTCGACGACCATCTACGGTGGAAAATCCATCGTCGACAATATTGTTACTTCAATCGGTTTGTATTTTGAATTTTGTGGAGGGAAACTAGCAACAATATTGACCGGCGGCAGTGGCGGAGCCAGGCGTGACCAGCATGGGCCCTAGCACCACCCAAAATTTTGTAACTTTCTTATACAAATACTTTTATTAAGCAATGTAGGACTTGACTGGCAGTGTGAAACTTAGTCTTTTTATGTTCCAAATTTGTGTCCCTAAACTTCTTAAGTTTTGTGTTTTATCCCCAACTATTTACATATTTAATTACCTTTGAAATTAAATCTAAAGTAAGGTTTGAAAACACTCAACCATAATTAAAAAGAAGAATTCATTAACCCTAAACATTTCTAGACCTTTATGCTTCATCCTCTTGCTCTCTTCAGTCACAGTCTCGCTTGTGGTGGTTCCACCTGCGGCGGTTCACCTTTGCGCCACACGGGTGGTTGCTCAACCACCGCAATTCCTTCCTTTGCTTCCACCACTGTGTTCCATAGGGATTAAAAATGAGACACTTCAAGTTTTTTTCTCCTCAGTTCAGCTTCTCTTCACCTGAATATGGTAGCTCAATTTTAGCTGCAACGCTGACCTTCACCTATATAGAAGTCATTTTTAATGAAAATAAACACATTCAATCCAAACTACATGGAATTAGTTGGTTGGTTATTTTTTAAAAGCACTGAAGTAGTAAGAAGATGAACACGACAGAGAAGAAGATGAAACACAGAGGAGGAAAGGATGAAGAATTAGGTTAATTTGCCCCAAATCAACTTGAAATGTTTAGAATTAATTTCAACAAAGGTTAAAATCAAATTGAAAATCAGAAAATAAACATTTTAGGTAAAAATAATTGTATTTTTAATATATGATAAAATTTATAATAAAAATAGTTGAAGGATTAAATTACAAATTTTATAAGTTAAAATGACATGTCACAGTTCAATACTAGGAACAATTCAACACTTGACATTCATTGATTGGATATAAGCGAAAGAACATTGTAACCCCTCATTACCAACCAGCATGTAAAAGTTTTCCAAACATATTTTAACACTTATATTCACCAATTTTATATTTTTGACTGAAATCTCACCCGCACGCTAAGAGAAGAAAGAATAATAGAACTGATTTTGATATATTCATACATCATTTTTTTTCTTTTATCTAATTTCTATCAATTTTTTTTTTTGTCACATGTCTCTCTTATTATATTTTTCATCTTTTCCTCTTCTATTCATATCTTTATATGGATGTGAGTGAAAATTGAGTCTCAACCGACCTTTTATTTAGAAAGTGTCCATAAAATTACAAAAATTAGATAACGAAAGTCTTTATGCACTCCTTAAATTACTTTCCTATGGTCTCTATGACATTACTTATGTCAAGTTGATAATTGGAGAGAGAGAGAGAGGGTTTAGAATTTAGAAAGTTTATAGGGACGAGGAACCCACCTTCAGTTCATCCAGTTCTGCTTTCTAGAAAACCAAGTTCTAGAGAGATAGAAACACAGGGAGGGTGGGCTCAAGTTTCTGAGAGGTAGGACAAGTGGAAAAGCTCCTGAGAGAAGGAGGGGGAAGTGAGTAGGAAAGAAAGAAAGTAGCTAATTAAAGGGTAGATGATGATGGTGGTGATGATGAAAAGAGAGTGAGAAAGGGTTTGGCAATAACAAAAGAAGAAATGGTTCATTCATTCACAGTAGCTAGCAAAAGTCGTTAGTTATTGCATTTTCTCTGCTCACTTTCCTTCTTTTTCTCTGCTCTCTTCTGATTCTGAACCATATCCACTCACTCCTTTCCTCCTACTGGATAAAAGCCAGCTCCAGTGACAGTACCAGTATATATTAAACCCACCATAGCGGCAGAAAAAAATTCAAAGCCAGAACAAGAACCACAGAAATTTGCAGAAGCAGCAGCAGAAAACCAAAAGTGCTAAATTCTTCACTCTCTCAAAACCCTACCCCCTCTCTCTACCTCTGATACATCTGCAGAGAGACCCCACCTAGATAGAGTAATTAGTTCTTCCCTTCCAAAAAATTCAGAAAATCCAACAACCTTTTATTTATGGTCAGACAATCATAACCACCATTTCATCTCATGAACACACTCACATTTCTAATTCTAACTTGGTTGTTATAATCATAAAGTCAAACACCATTTTCATTTGATAGTGTTTAGACAAATCATTAAACACCTTCAGTTGTGGCTACCACAAGGAGGTTGCCTTCAGATTCTGGTGGTGCTTTTGCTGACTGGGCAGCCACTCCCCCCTCCTCCTCCGCCGCCGCGATTCCCGGCCACGCTTCCGACCTCTCCCTCGGCTTCAATGCTGCCCCCGCCGCCGCAGGCATGTGGCCCGGCGCTTCCTCCTCCCGGCCAATCACCTACTCCCACGTGTCGCCCGACATGGTGGGCCTCCGCGACGTGTTCCTGTTGGCTCCCGCCTCCTCCTTCAACCACCACCATCACAACGAAACCCTCATGCCCGATCCGATCTCGCTGAACGGTTCCAACAATCCCGTAACCGCTCTCGGCGTTGGCATGATCCCTCTCCTCGGAGGGGGAATTCAGTTATGGCACGAACAACAGAGTCAACAGCAACAACTGCATGAACAAAACTATTTGAAGAAACACGCTCTTGTTGAAAACGATGACGGTGACGGTGGCGGTGGAGGGATTACAGCGTTGGTTACGAGCAGCGGCGGTGAAACGGCGACGTGTCAGGACTGTGGGAACCAGGCGAAGAAAGATTGCGGCCACCGGAGGTGCAGATCGTGCTGCAAGAGCAGGGGCTTCGATTGCCCTACTCACGTGAAGAGCACGTGGGTTCCGGCGGCTAGGCGGAGGGAGCGTCAGATCATGGCGGAGAGAGCGGCGGCTGCAGGCTCCAGCGCTTCGACTTCTGGCCATGCTAAGAAGCCTAGGCTCATTGCTTCACAGACCACCACCACCACCACAACCTCCCACACTTCCACTTCTAACACCACTCCCCGTAGGAGCTTTGAAACTAGCTCTAGCCATCAAGGTTTGTTAGTAAATCTTCTTTTTTGTTAATTTATTGAAATTATTATAATTTATTGTGTTTGTGTCGTGGGGAATTGAGTAGGGTTTTGTTGAATTTTGGGTGCAGATGCGAGTTTCAAAGAGTCGTTGCCTCGTCAAGTGCGTGCACCAGCGGTGTTCAAGTGTGTTAGAGTGACGGCGGTGGACGGCGGCGAAGATGAGTATGCGTATCAGGCTGTGGTGAAGATTGGTGGGCACGTGTTCAAAGGGCTTCTTTACAATCAAGGGGTTGAGAATAGAGGTGGTTATCCTGATCTATCTGAACTGCATTTGGGGGGTAGAAATGGGGTTTCATCTTCATCTCCAATGATGGATCATTCTGATGTTTATGCAGCTTCAGGTAGTGTTGCTGGGTTTCTTGGAGGTTCATCAGCCTATTGTAACCCAATAGACTAATTATGTGCCAAACTTCTCCTATTATAATTTAGATATATTAATTGATCTTCAATTCAAGCTTCAGCACATGATATATTTTTAGTATATTGGTATGGTTCCTTTTCTTTGCATATGCAATTTTTATGTTTATATATGCTTGGGATATAGGAAGCTGATTTTACAATGGCACTCTAGGTAAGCATGGTTTGTTTTGGATAAAATTTCATTCATACTTCTTTTTTTAAAAATAGGAAGAGAAAAGAAAGAAATGTTAACCTTATAAATTGTGTTTGGATACAATGGTGGTGCTTTAGACTTTAGCATGAGAAGTAGTTGTAACGTCACCATCAATATTTGGTGGTCATTGTCATCACAACACATCTCAGTGATGCGTATACAGCATGCTAAGTTTCTGTATTCATGAAGGCATGATGTACTCAAATTTTTCTCTTGTTCTTGTGTGGAAATTAGACCATGTAGCTCTCCAATGCCTAGCTGGCCTTTGATCTACTACTCCTATATATATATATATATTAAGCTCGTTTTTCGATGTGAACAATATAATATTCTAATGAAGGCTCATTAATGCTGCGTTTTGGGGCTCAATGAATTGAATATGATGCTTTACTTGAACAGTTGAACCAGCAATGTCTGCACTCTGCAGTTTCATTCTTTTGCTTTGCTGATATCCGTTATTATTCATAAACATTTTTATTTTTTAGATATTGACAGCTAGGAAGTGAAAAGAAGGAGAGAGATAAGTAGACTGTATGTGATATATGATTGATGTGATAAGAAGAGAGAAAAATTAAGACGCTTATGGGTGTTTGCACTTTTTACATGTTTATGAATATTTTTGTTATTGAGGTAGATGAAAAATGAGGTTGGTTCTTTATACAGTACTGTTCTTGCATTTTTTTTTTTATGAAAAATTATGTTATTTTTAATCTTTTTATGCCATGATACAAAGTTACAAACTGTAAAAGCTTCACATCATCATTGGCCTAATCCTAGTCCTACTGAATTTAACAGTTTACATAATTTCTGTTAGGGAATTGCCTGTATTTGTTTCAGCTTTTGAGATTTTTCTTAAATACTTGTATGCATATAGGAAAAACAATAAAGTAACTTTTTATAATTAAAAAAGAAAATGAAGTTATCCCAAACCGACCATTATATTTTGGTTTGAATCTTATTTGCCGCCTTTTGTGACCATTAATAAGTAGACAAATGAAGATTTGTATCATTCATTGCTTGGATGAATGATCTTTTCACGTGCTGTTCTTCCCTTTTATTGTCTTAAAACATGTTTAATGTTGGTGGGTTTGGTCTCATGTACGTGAAAGTATACAATTTCTTCTGGAATCCTTGGATAGTTAGTTATAATCAATGAGATTGGTGTGGTGTAATGTGGAAACATTCAACCACGATGAAAAACCGATTTTATCTTTTTTCACTGAAGAAACATGGATTACCTATCTGCAAGATTAGCCTTGTCCATTGCCAATTCCTTATTATGTTCATTTAAGGGTAATTCTAGGAAATTGGAAGTTTATTTTGTCCTTGGGCTTGCAATATTTGTCATGTTGAAATAGTTGGGACATACATGGTGCTAGCTGATTGTCTTTGCTTTTATGGGATTTTGGAGTATGTAAAACTTGGATCCTTTCAATAACTTACTATCTATGAATGATTGGGTTGTGAGTGAGAGCCAAGACAGTAACTTTACCCAAATCTAGTGGACCAATATAATTATCACATAATAATTTTTTTTTTTTTTAAATTCTAAATCCACTTACCTTAAATGTCATCGCTCCAATAGACTGATTTAAACATATGTTGAAACATGATTACATTCCAAGATATTAAACATTTTCAATGCATTTCTTCCGATACATGAAGGTACCACCATCGATCTTCACAAACTCGATTCCTAGAAAGTAGAAAAGTTCCCCAGATCTGCCATTTCAAACTCTATTTGCATCTTATACGAGATTATCTTCTCATCGCCGCTCCTTGTTATTAACATATGGACATCCTATTAGCAAGTCAGTAGATGCCACCCCCTTAACGTGGATTTTAAACTCAGTCGTGCAATTCAAAAAGCCAAATTGTACTAGAAAAGTATCAATACGATGGTCAATATTATTTCTTGTACAATTTTAATATTCTCTTTCTACATATCCATTAAGGGTCCAGATTTCATTAAAAAAAAATTAAAGGCTTAGATCTTCACATGACATAAGCATATGACATAGTCATGTGAGATTAACACACGAGAGTATCCAATTCCCAACCAACTACATTTAACTAACCATATTTGAAAGTACTATTAACCAGAAATATCAGTCGGATACATTTTAATATTTCTCAATATTACAACATCTGGAAGATACAAGGTTGTTAAGGACATACATATATTTGGTAAGTGTAACATGTGGCCACTAATATGAAAATTGTCAGATGACCAAATATAACACTAAATTAACCTCATTAACCACTAATTATCAGATATTTTGTAATATGAACACAAGATCAGCACAACATCAGAGCTCAATTTTGCAAAAGGGCAGTCTGGCCGGGCTGGCGCAACTGTGTTGTGGAGGAGAATCAGCAGTCTCTATTCACGGTAGCTGGTTGGTGGCGGCGCAACAATGGTGGAGGGTCGGTGGTCTACGAGGAGGCTTTTGGTCGGCGGTGGGCGTGATCACCGGGGAAGGGGAAGGGCAAACACCTACTAAAGAACAAACCATTTTTCTTTCCAATAGGTAATTATTACTGGTTTACTTGCTAATTGCTATTACCAGCTTTTTAAGCTCTTCCACTTTGCAAGACATGAAAAATACTGGAGCAATGATTTGTGTATATCTAAACAGTACAGACACCTCTAAACACCTATTTTTTCTTTTTATCTCTTTCTTTAATTACATCACATCATATATCACACTTTTCACTTATTTCTCTTCTCTTTCTATCTCTCTCTAATGGTCTACACCTTTTTTTTATCCAAAATAGTGCATATTAGAAAACACAAAAAAAAAATTATTCAAAATTTAAACATGTCTTTTTTACTAGCCAAATTACTTGAGTAGAAAAACAATGTTATTGACAAAAGCATGTAAAGTGGTACAATGGTGATCGACATATCATAAAAAATGTGTTTAGGGTCTGTTTGGTTTCACGTTTGGAGAGATCAAACGTGGATCAAAGAATTTAAAAACAACTATTTCTTATTTCTGAAAACGTGGATCTAACCAAAACGTGAATTCAAACAACATTTCCTAAACATGCATTTAAACATTTATATAAAGGTTTTAAACTGTTACAAAATACAGTTTATGGTCAGAATCGTATCCACTGTCGTGTGATGCATTGATATTTTTGAAAGTGGTATCTTTTTCCAAGTAATGTTCAGGGTTTTTTTTATTTGTCTTTCGTTTCCACTATATGGTTGTGACACTACAAAAGCTGTGGTCTTCCCTCATATGGATCATATAAATTAATTTCTTCGATTCCCTATGCATACTTCCAAGTCTGGACCAATCATTGTGGGTATTTGTTCCATTTCACAATATGCTTTCACATCAAACTGAAAAGAAAACCATTTTTAATTCTTTTCCCCCCTAAATGGAGGGCATTTATCTCATATAGCAAATAAGGGACATATTTCATGTTAAGCAAGCAATGACAGCGAAACCTGCACTACTATAAGTATGTAACAGGCACCTAAACCACATAGTATAGTATCAAATTTTATTGCTAGGTTTCATATGTCACTTCTCCAATATGCCCTTATTACAAAAGAATTAGAAGGGTATAAAGCTTCCGAACAATGTTAATGAGAGACAAACTAACACTCATGTGATCTGGATACATATATAACAAGTATATCATTTCTTTGTATATAGAAGTGCTGATGAAAAGTTATACTAAATTTAAACTAATGTGTTAGTATATTTTAAAAAGAGTAATAATGCTTGGCTAGCTGAATAGGTTTTGCACTGTCAATAGTGGAAAATTAGCTTTTCATGGAGGTTCTAATTATTTCTTACTCGTAATCTGCTGAAGACACGTCACTATTGGGAATACTAATTCAAAATTATAAGAAATAAAAGGGGGAATGGTGCTTCTTATGAGATGAAAAATTGCTGTTGAAATTCAACATTAATTCTCGTGAATCATTTCGTGGTAGAGAAGAAAGTGATGAGAAAACAAATGGATTTTTGTGTTATTTGCTATAAGAGAAATTGAAAAGATAATCAAGGTAGAGAATGTGAGGTCCTCTGTGCTTATTTTAGTGGATAGAAAAGTGAAGAAAATAGTGCTTTTATAGTCAGATAAAAATACCATTTAAGATTAAAAATTTCAAAAAGCATTTAGTGAAAGCAACCATTGATATTAATTCCAGAAGAGCAAAGATCCTTTCCCTTTTTAGCTAAACTGTCTTCTTCAGTCACAGTCTATACTCATAAAGATAACTGAAGATGCTGCATAATATGATGCTGCATAATATGATGCATAAACTGTTACTCTTCTTCCTTTTTTTGTCCCTTTTCGACTGGATGGTATTTCATATGATTTCCTGAAGCATTAACTGCACACAGAATTAATATTGGAACTTCTTTAATTCCATTTTCCAGTGAGCAATTCGATCATGGTCCTTGTTAACACTAACAAAGTAACATCTATAGGAAGACATGTGAAACTTTCCCCAAATTTTCATATCACAAGCTACATAGAGTAGCATAAACTTTAAGTTTCCTGCGAAGAAACCAGGGCGCCACGAAGTTCAACTATCGCCACTGCCTCATTAATTGCATCCATCACTTCAAGCTTACCCCTAGTCACAGCTTCATCCATTGGAGTCCTCTCGTGACTGAAAAGTTGCAACATTATTAACACAGATGAATTATAACTTATAAGAAACTCCATACGCATTTTAGAATGCTTCAGACTCAGGTAATATAACATATCTGACCTGTTTAAGACACTAACATTAGCTCCAGCCGTGATTAATTTCTTCACAACCTGAAAAGTACTTTCCTGTTAAATAAAATCATGACCTGTGAAATGATAAGGGGAGTCCTTAGAAGAGCAAAGTATTTACCTCAATATGCCCATTGAGACACGCCCAATGAAGAGGTGTATTCTTTTCCTCATTCGCTGAATTAAGATCCTGTTGACACAATTAAAAGTTTTAAGACCTTATGATGTGTGGTAGAAAAGTAAAGACACGGAATGGGGCTTATTTCACATGTTTCAACTTATAATTTAGGTAAGGGATCAATGAGAGTTTTATTTTCACTATTTAATTTAAAATGAAGTCTTCTCCGTCCATTAAGCTTCTTTTTTCGGTTAAACGAACCACCTTACATGAATTTCCATTATCCTCCAAAATAGGTTTGGGCCCAACTTTCTTTTCTATATATTGTAGGTTTATATGAATATAACTAATTGAGGAAAATAATTGTTGCTCCCATTTACAGCTTGGTATTAGACATGATTTTTCAAGCAATGTGCATAACTTATCTAGATATACGTTCTAGCCACATTGTATAAAGGAGTGACCTTCAAATAAGTACATGGTTCTCTGAAAACATGATACTTTTCTAGTTTTTGAAAGGTGGATGATATGGATTTATAAACGTACTTTAAAAAACTGAGATGACTGTATAAAGCATGCATGAAACCATGTCCTTTGAAGTGGGATGTTTACTCTTAGTGAAAGTTTTTGAGTTTCCCCCACACTCAAACTGGGATTCTGCGCTAAATACACTGTAATTTAAGTGAACGGTTGGTTTTTGGGTTTCCTATGTGTGTGGGCAGATATTCTTAACTTCAGCAGAGTGTGTGTGTGTGTATCAAATATTGGGATGTAAAGCATGCGTAAATATTACAAGTTATCACAGAGAGGGCCATGGGTTGGGGGAAAGTGGGACGTGTAAGTTGTAACACGAAAACATCTTTTTCTCTGACTTAGAAAATGATCAGTGAATCATCATCTAATATAAAGGGACAGGATGGAATCACCCAAAAGAAAAAAAAAAGTGGTAAAGGTCAATGAAAACATTTACTATCAGACAGAAAATGTCTTATCTAATTCTAGTAATCAACCAATGACTTATTCATAGCAAAATTTAGAATTAAAAGAGGATTTGTCAAAAAAGCTACTCACCACTCCTCTACTGATTAAATAGTCCACAATATCAATATGTCCATTAGCCGCAGCCATATGAAGAGCTAGAAGCATATATTAGAGGAGTAAAGTCAAGCACATAAGTAAAGTAAAAGGGAAAAGGAGGAATCAATAGATAAGGCGAATCCTTTTTTCTGAATTGATCATGAGATCAAATTATCTTCTTCAAAACATTATTATCTCTGGCTGGGTTCTAATTCTCATCCATCTAAATGAATGTCTATGAAATGGGCTCTTACCATACAAGACTCTATATCCTATGATCAAGCTTAAGATAAAATTACATTCCCATACCTTACCATCTCTTTAAAATCTCAATTTGAGCACTCAACAGTTATTACGCAACGCATAATCTGTTCTAGTTTTATTCAGAATTGAATTTAACTCAAAATATTTTTATTATTACATCAAAATAGGTGAATTTTCTAGAAAGGAGATAAAAGTTATAACCAATATCAACCTTACCATAGGAGACTAGGGGGGTGATAGTTCTACTACTACTTCATTGCAAAATGCAGCATATGAGGTAAGTTGGTCCTTCACTTTCACTATAACATATGTTAATCTTAATGCTAAGATAACGAGACACAGTGGGGAAGACTCAAATATATGTCTAGTTCTATGCATTTCTAGAGTAGGAAGTAAAATGGATAATTCTAGCAAAGGGTGGAAGTTAATATTAATGTGGGGCATTGGATCAAAGGGTTCATGCAAAATCTGGGAAGCTCAAATTATTTCATTGCTAAGATTTGAGGATCTTGGGAAGGTTTTAAATTAGCCAGGAGCTGAGGATACAGAAGAGTTTGCTTTGACAGAATTCTCTTAGTTAGATCCTTTATTCCTGGCTTTGAAAGGAAATGAGAAAAGTGGCTAGGAAGCTAAACAGATTATCAGGGACTTGAGTATGGTAAACTGGGTTTGGGACGTAACATCAGCCATGCTTTCAAGTTTAATCAAGGGAAACAAGTTCCCTGATAGGCTTGCAGAATATAGCCTGGAACATGATCCGGGGTTGAGGAAAATGGAGGCTTCTCCAGCTGAGTTTAGCAGCTTGATTCTTTTTTATGGTCTGGTAGTGTCTAAGTCTAACTCCCCATTTATGTGATGTGTAGAGTTGGTTTGCTTCTGGAGTTTTACCCCTTTGGTTCACCATATAACATTTCGATTTTATGCAATTAGAAAACTACTCAGGTTTTATTCAGATTAAATTTAACTGAAAAATCCTTAGTTACCCTCAATAAAATCAAGCTTTACCCTCAATAATCAACTGTCCTTAAACCCTAAACCCCTAAATAACAGTATCAAAAGCAAAAGTCAACAAACCCAAACCAGACTCCAAACCCACAAAATAACAAATTAAAAAAATGAACTTTTTCACTGTAATCAAATGCTAAGGAGTTGATTTCTTAGTTACAACACAAGTTGAGTATGTACCTGTTCGCCCCTGATCATCCTTGGAATCAAGAGGAACACCATTGGATGCTAAGCTCACAACATCATCCAAGTCATCATACCTTGCAGCCTGTCACAAAACACAACAAACTTCAAAATTTATAATCACATTCAGTTCCAACTTCCAAGCACACACCACACACAAGAATGGCTTACCTCAAGCAAGGCTTCGACGTTCTCGAGCGTCGTTTCAGGCGGAGCCTGCAGTGTTATGTTCGCATCTGCCGCACCCATTTGGTGTTGTCAATTTTACCTCACCCAGGTTTGAGAAACCAGAGAACCAAAGTTACAAAGACATAGGTGCTATTTTCTCTTGCGGTTGTGGTTTTCTTTTTTTCTTTAAAAAAAATAGTACTTGGGCTTGGACTTGGAGTTGTATTTATGGACTGAAAAACTTTTCTTGCGCTTGGATAAAAAAGAAGAGAATACCATGTATTGTTTTAGGATAATGCTCTCTTAAAAACTTTTTTTATTGACCAAAAAAAAAAGTTTTAGTTTTTTTTTTTAATAACTAGGTACTTACTGTCGACACTCATGACTAATCAATTCGTCATGGGTGTTTGCATTAAGTTGTAACTAGCCACAAAAGGTGTTACATTCATATGAGCGATGATCAAACCCTCAATCTTATAGTTAAGGGACGATGTGAGCAACCACCATGTCACATATTGTGATTCAAGTTTTGGTATTAGATGATTTGCTAGATTAGAAAGTAAGGTGTCAGAATAATTATTAACTTTTTACTAATAATCAAGACGGTTATATCATACACATATCTTTCCATCTCTACATGAGTCTCTAAAATCTATAATTAACATGCGCGCTAACACGTAAATTTACTGAATTGAGAAGCCAACTGAAATATCAGTTTTCAAATACCACTAATCATTGACACCTAGATTACGCAAACTTTGGTTGATAGTTTGCAGTAGTAAGGCAGCTAGCGATTCTTCTCATTTAAACAACTCCCTTCTCCACACAAGATCCCACCTCCACACACTATTCTCACTCATTCTCATCTCTCCTACCAATTTTTCTTTTTGCTCAAAAATTGAAAACAATAAAGATTTTTTTTACACAACACTAAATCTCCAACCCACAGATTGAACCAAAATCACTTCTCACCCCATCACCAACTTGATTAACAAATTTTTATTAAATCAAATACAACTTTTAAAGAAGTAACTGACGCACTCTCAATATCCCCACAACATTTACCTCTTTTAACATCGGAGGTGTAACATGGTTTTATTAGTCATAATTTAACGTTTTATTTAATTTTTATTTACATTTTACATTGTTATTTCATAATATAACCAAGCATGCCTTGAATAGGTACATCAAACTTTTTGGGAAACTTTTTTCCCAAATATCTCATAGCTAACATTCATGAAACTAATCCTTTAAGGTTTGGAGATCACATTAAGTAGGTAGACTTCTCCCAACAAATACTTCTTCATACGAACTGCCCATGAATCAAACTCTAGACTAGATGCTTAAAAAATCCAACTATCTACCAATTGTACTACACCTTGTTTTGATAGATACATCAAACTTTTGAGCACCAGAAAGTAATAATTTGAAATAATGTTTGTTTAGCATTGTTATAATTTAAAATAATTTATTTATCTTAATTTATCTATAATTAGTTTTTTATTTTAATAAATACTCATATATATATATATATATATATATATATGAATATCAATATATTTTAGAATTCGTTAAACATTCACTTGGTAAATATCTATGAAGAAGATATAAGTGAAGGTTTTTATTTACAAAGCCGATGTTAAATATATACTATCCATGTTATATGTAGCCAAAGACACTCCTAATCTATGTAACCCGAAAGTGATAGAAAATCAATTGAAAGACTCCTAACGGTGGAACCAAAGAGATGCTCAGTATTATCCATTCAAGTAAGGGAAGTTCCAAGCTTGAGAGTTGACCTGATTTTGTATGGATTCTAACATGATCTGTTCTTTCTTTCTTTCACGTGTCACCCAAGTTTCCATTTTCTTTCCATGTGACCAAAATTTCCTTTCTTTCTTCTTTTCATGTGCCTCTCCATAAAAGAAAAAGGGTTAAATATATTTTTAGTCCTTGAATTATGAGTGAGATTTGGTTTTCGTCATTCGCCAGTGTAAAAGTGGATTTTAGTCTCCAGACTATGAGAAATTGTTGATTTTAGTCCCTGCTACTGACGTGGTCCACACCACCGTGCTTAGGTGTCACGTTTTACCTACGTGTATTTTCTTTTTCTTTTTTCTTTACTTTATTTAAATTCCACTTCAGATAAACTAATTATTAAAAATATAATTATTATTTAAAATTAATAAAATAGTTAATAGTTAAATTAATTTAAAAAATAAAATAACATGAAGAACAGAATCAAGATCTAGCAACATCATCTTCATCAATATCTCTAAAATTATCTTCAAAATTATTTTCAACATCTTCATCCAACCCTTCACCAGCCTCAACCACGCCTCGCCGCCACCCCCAACCACGCCACCACCACCAAGCCCAACCACGTCGCCACCCGCCACCCCCAGGCCCGGTTCGAGCTTACAGATCTAAGGTAAAGAAGGGAAGATGCAAATGTGAAAGCAAAGAAAATAAAGAAGGGGGAACTAGATGTAGATCTGAAAATGGGGATTTGGTCAAAGAACGTTGCTGGAAGAATTGTTTCGATGCTGGTAGGAATTTTGGTGGTTCTAGTTTGGAATTTTTGGTTTTTAAGTTGTCCTATTTAGGCTTTTTGGTTGGAATTTTGGTGGTTCTGTTTTAGGATTTTGGGTGTTTGGGTAAGGGATGAAGTTTATCATGATGATGAAAATGAAGATGACGATTAAGAGATGACGAAGATGATGATGATTTTTACCAGGTTGATGATGATGATGATGATGATGATGATGATGATGATGATGTGGTGTTGGTGGGTGAGGATTGAGTGGTGGTTTTCGCATGACGGTGATGGTTGTTGCTGTTGAAGAGTTATGGGTTATTGTTGAGAAAGAGGTGGAGCAAGATGAAGATTAAGGGTTGGAGGTTGAGGAAGTGGGGGAGTAGACGATGGATCTAGAAATGCCCAAATGGGTTCTTCTTCTTCCACTGCCATCACATCCTCCCCTGCGATTAGGACCTCCATCGCAATCTTTTCTCCATCTTGATCATCGTGGATCTGTGTAAAACGATGAGATTTCTGTAAACACTGTCTTCTTCGACCTCATCGTCTTCTGCAACCACCATAGACCTCATCGTCTTCTTCGACCTCATCGTTTTCTGCAACCACCATAGACCTCGTCGTCTTCTTCAATCTCCCTTTCCACCGCTCTCTTCCTCAACTTCATCGATCTCTTTCTCTGTTACAGGGGAGACTGATGGAGAAGATTTCTGTTGGGCTTTGGGCATATCTGGGTTGGGGAAGGCTGAGGGATGAGATCTGGACCTCCGCTCCCGCTACTTACAACCTCCCATGCGACTAGGACCTCCATCGCGACCTCTTCTCCATCTTCACCATCATTGATATGGGTTTTAATTTTCTAGGAAATCTACTTGATCTCCGAACATGTCTCGGTTTTGCATCTCAAGGTTTGGGTTTGAGGAAAATTTTATGGGTTTAGTAACCTTAATTGGTTGAAAACGTGAAGGATTTGAATTGTGTGTTTGGTGGGACGAACTTTGATGGAGATGATGAAGAAATTTGAGGAAGGTGAACAAATTTGATTTGATTCTGGAAATTTAATAAAGAAATCTAATTTTAAATTAACTTGATTAATTAGGATTTAAAAAGTTTAATTAGTTTTTTTAAATCAACTTAATGAAAATTAGAAAAAGTGAAGTATTAATGAAGATTACGTCAATTTTAATTTTAAATAAAAAATAAAAAGAAATTTCACGTAAGCTCATTAATTAATGTGGCAGTGCCACATGGGCAAAACGAAGCTCCGTGTTGACCATACTGGCGGCATGGACTAAAACCAACAACTTATCATAGTTTAGAGACTAAAATCCATCTTTACGCTAATAAAAGATGAAAACTAAATTTCGCCAATAGTTCAGGGAAAAAAACATATTTAACCCAAAGAAAAATTAGTATTTTTTTGCCATTATATTTTTTCTTCAAAATTTCCTCTTCTCAAATCTGTCGGCAAACGAATGATCAGATTTAATAAACGACAACATAATATATAATAAATAATAACATTAAACAGATAAATAAATAAATTAGTGATTGTAGAATGTTTGAAAATAAAAACTAATAAAAAGCGTGGCGTTCTTTGATTTTTGGTCCTTGTTTGAATTTGACGAATTGGAAATTGGGATCGGTGTTATATCATTTCACTGTTTCCTTCGTTCCTCCATTCTTTCTTTCTTTCTTTCTTTGTGCCCTTTGCGGCATCTCAGAATCATTCTTCAGCATCTCTCTCATATTCCCTCTCTATCTCTCCTCTTTTATCTCCCCTCCTTTTCTTTCAGGTTTTGTATAGTTCTGCAGACACACACACCTCTAGCTCTGCAATATCCACCTTCTCGATCTGTCACTATGACTTCATCACTCGTGCAGATCCAAAACCAGCAGCTCCTGCCCAACGAATTTCAGGATCTTTCGATTAAAGATCTGGTATTTTTTTCCCCTTCCTTCTAATTAATGGGTATGCATATTTCTTCCTTCTCGTTAACGGTATGCTTTGTTTTTATTTAACCTCTAGGTTTCCAATTTTTTTTTTTTTGGATGATTGGGGTACCCAATTGGGTTTTCATATCAAAGTTTCAAAATTTGGTTTCTAGGTCTTATTTAATTTTATCAATCACTGAATTTTGTTGATGCTTGATTTCTAGGGTTATGTTGTGAATCGGAATGTTCGAATTGATGCTCTTATTGCTGATTCCATCATGTATTTGATTTTGTTGATGCTCAGGTTGAAAAGGGGAGTGATGAAGAGACTCACCGGGGGGGATTTGGAAACCATGGGGGAATTTGTGCTATTTGCTTGGATAAGATAGTGCTGCAGGAAACTGCTCTTGTCAAAGGTTGCGAGCATGCTTACTGGTTTGTCTAAATCACCTCTTTCTGTTACATTTTATAATTAATTTTATGGAAAATGTGCTTCCTTGCATGATATGTCTACTTTCCAATTGCTTTTGGATTAATTGGCATTTTGGATCCTAAATATTGATCAAAGGGAACATGGATCAGTACCACCTTCCAAATGGCGGCGTCTTTTCCAATTGCTTTTGGATTAATCTGGATTGGTCTAGCTACTGTTTTGTAGTAGACATGTTTTTGTTATTTTTGTAATGCTTATACCCCTACTTCCAGTGTTAGGGAAGTTGCTGTCACATATCAACCCATAAGAGGAGCATTAAATTATATGCATTATAATTTTCTGGTTTAAATGTATTTTTTGTTTTGGCTGATTGAAGGTTAGTGCAGTAGACTTTTAGCAGTTGTAGTCATTGTTTGCCAATGTAGGTTTGTCCACCTAGTCATCCTTCAATTCATTGCCAAAGGAAAGCCTCCTCTCACCTTAAACTTTCTATACCGAGAAATAAAATATGTGCCTATTGCTTAATTGCTTTAGGGGGAAATATTTGTCAACTATTTATTGCATTCAAAACATTACTATTGCGTTAATGATATCTGTTCCAAAGTAATTTATTAGACTCGCTCATCCATTAATTTGGAGAATCTAGCTATGTAATTACCAGCTGTTGATGACCCTTTCAGGACATCTGATGAAGTTGGTGTCATATTTTTTCTCATTTAGCGGTGTTCTGATGTATATTTGTTGAGTTGGCTTGAACTACAGTGTTTTTTGCTACATTTCCTTCTACTCAAGTGACTATTTGGATTTTGAGGTGTAGAGAATATTTTCTATAACTTCTTTGACACGACTATACTTGATTTTGTGCAGTGTAACATGCATCCTTCGCTGGGCCACATACAGCAACAAAGTTACGTGCCCTCAGTGCAAAAATCCATTTGAGTTCCTCAACGTCCATCGCTCACTTGATGGCAGGTAATAACTGCACTTTTCAATTTGGTTTTTATTTCTGATTTATAGTTTACGCTGCTTCTGTTGAATTGAGAGTGGAAGGAGTGATGCTATTTTGGTGTAGGTCAGTCAGCTGATACATTTGTGGTTCTACCTGTAACTAAATCTTCATTTTCATTAGTCAACTGGAAAATATTGCTGAATTGGTTGGAAAAGGAGGTAGCTAATAATTTGTGCCTAAGGGCACTTCCTCTGTAGAATAAAGTCTTTCATGATAAGGGATAATTGAAGGATGTAGAAGATGGATTAGCGATGTGTGTGTTTTTATTTTCAAATCCTGGGCTATTAATGTCTGGTTACTGAATGTGGAAGGCGGAAATTAATTTTGACTCTAGAAGTGAAATGGTACTCTGGACATTGAGATATTAGCAATCTTGTTTTAGAAGTTGGTAGTTGTATATTTGTCAAACTTTTCTGCTCCTTCAATTGTACCATAAAATACTACCATCTCTTGGGAATGAACTCTAAGTACTAGAAACTAGGATGTTGTAAAAAATTACCGAACCAACATAGCATGTATAACTACTAGATTTTTATTGTAACTAATAAGGTAATGAAGTATACCAACACTTTCTTGGTGAAATGTGCTGCATTATAATTTATATGGCTCAAATGGTGTTCTCACTGCTTGACCTTTTATACTATGACAGCATTGAAGATTACATGTTTGAGGAAAGTGTTTGCCTACTACTTCGGGCCAAATGGTTCAAACCTTTAACTGTTGAGGACCATGTGGGTCATGAAGATACCTTAGATGAAATTGAAGATTACTATTATCATTATGAGGAGGATGATGAAGATCTAGATGATGCTTACTATGGTGGCTCGTCAAGTTTCCGCATTGGCAACCGTAGATGGGGAGACAATGGTTATGTAAGGGCTGGGCGTCAAGAAGCTCGCCCAGTCCATCGGTCAAACTCAGAGGATTCAGGAGCAAGTTCAGGAGCAAGTTCATCCCGCCAGCCAAAGAAGAAAGAGGCTGCGAAAAGTGCCGCCACCACAGGGAGACGGGCAAAGAGGGCACTGAAAAGGGAAGCTGCTGATAAGGCAGCAGAAGCAAAGCATCAGCAGCATTTAATAAGGTTGGGTAGGAAGTGATTCTATTTGATGTCAAGCCGAGCCTTGAACTTCCCTACCCTCAAGTTAATATGTTTTCATTTCTTTCTTTACATTATTTTGTACATTTCTGTGCTTTATGATAGAATGTGGGGGGAAGATGTTTTAGAATAATGGCTTGGTGTAGGTGGTTAGAGTTCTTTGGGTGTATGGTTGATGGAGTTCCTAACTCGTTGAACAATTTAGGTTTCAATCAGTTATCAATGCAGCTCTAAGTTGTACATAATCAATAATAATCTTGACACCTCAATGCTTTGATGTCTTGTCTCTCTCTCTCTCTCTCTCTCTCTCAATTAAGAATTTCTAACACTGAATGGAAGAAGGAAATATCAGTTTATGTCATGCTATAACCACCCATATAAGGTTATAACATGGCCCAATTTTATTGGCAAGGGAAAATGACATAAAATGGGGACCTAGTTCAACCCTAACTGCATGACAACTTTTTATAACAAAATTAAAGAGAGTGTGGTTACTTTATATAACAATCAATTAAAATACGTGTTTAATGACTAATTTTGTGTTCAGTTTGCTTGTAAAATGGGTCATTAAGTAACAGAAATCTTGGTTTTTGAATTCTGACTCATGATTCATGAGAAACCTATGATCTCAATAAAAAATCTCACCCCAATATGGATGAGGTAGTCATAAAGCTGAAAATGTAAGATTTTACACCCTCCGTTCTTTTTTATAAGAATTAAATGAGGGGTTCTGGCCGTTCCTTTTTATAAGAACCACACAAGGCTTTGTGTCATATTAATTATTTTTTCACATTTTTACCCCTATTTAATTTTGGAAATATGGAATTGCATTAAGGATGGAAAGAGATTAAAACGAAATATGTTAAGGACAATTTTGGAAATTCAACAACAATTGAGAACAAATTTAATGTAAAAAACTATACTACCTAACTTTCTCAAGGGTTGTGCAAAGTTGGTTTAACTCTTATAAAAAGAAATGGAGGAAGTATCTTTTTAAATTATTATAGCTGACATTATTATACTAATAGAACGGACCTCACAATTTAGTCGAATTAAGGAATGAAAGAAAAGGAAGTGAGCAACATCTATGAAAGATGCAAATTGTTGCTGTTTTTGGTATGCCCCAAGCCCAAGGTATCCTATACTAGCTCTAGCTGCCATTGGACTAATTTCTTCGAAACTCAGATATCACTTAAGTGGAGGTTTGTCCCAACAAATCATTTTTTGTACATCTCGTCATAGATTGAACCATCGATAAAATGCTTTTTTAACCGGATATTGTTATTGTTGTTGTTGTTGTGTAATCTCATATAAATAGAATAAAAAGGAAAAATGAAAGTGCCAGTTAATTGATATTTTTTCCACACAGAGGAAGTAAATAGAATGCATGGAATATTCGCCGGGTAATGAGGACTAATAGGGCAGGTATTGTTAGGTTAGGGATTTTATGAAGTCACAACGTAGTTAGGAAGGAATAAAATGAGAACAGTGGCGGTCCATTATCACAGTGAAATATTGAAATTTAGTTGTCATCTTTCACCAAATCTGTCATGGCTTATCTTGCAATGCATGCATATGGAATTTTGACAATGATGTGCATCTGTTTTCTCCATTTTATATACGTCTGTCAAAGTAATAGCATCACAATTTACTCTTGATGTTACATCATGTCTTGCCCCTGCATATTACAAGATGATATTTTATGAACTTTACTGCGAAAACTCTATCATGATTTGATTGTTTTATACGCATGGTTTCTGATCTGAGTTAAGTATAATTTCTTTGTTTCTTTTCTAAATTAGCATAAAAAAATTAGTAAATTAGTATTCCTATATCTTTTAAGTTTGATGGATTCCCTTGCTGCTTTGAACTTGATCTTTAGCTATGATGATCACTGCACATAGTAATCCAGTGCCTTTTAGCATGTTCACATCAACTCAATTCTGACATCCGAAGCTTATCACATAAACTTCTCCGTAGAATTGATTTTGGCTAAGAATCACTTGTGGAAAAACTTCCGAACATGCTATTTGTCTTCCATGTCAAAGGCTTTGGAGTTCCTCCAAGTCCAATATTGGTTTATATTGTAACTCTCTTTAGTAAACTCCATAACAATGTCTCCAACTCCTCTATAAGCACTATTTGATAAAGGAACATGAGAAAAGAGTGATTAGCACCACCTGAATTTATATAGAAGTAACTGAGTGCAAATTTTTCCACGTTTCTATCATGGAAGGTAGACTAAACAGGTCCCAGTGGGTCCTCCAATACCCTCAGTGAGTGGAGCAAGTGAGTCATTGAAATTGGAAGCTGCAATGTCAAGCAAAGCAAAAACACTTATCACCCACCCAAGACAAATAGCAGCATCAATCAAAGAAAAAAAGTGGTCTCCAACCAATCACCCACTTATGTCATCATCATCACCATCTTCCTTATTAATTTTCATGCTTCATCCTCATTTTTCCACCTACTACCACCACAAGCTCCTTAACCACCAATCCATTTCCATCAAAGCAAACCCACTTCATTGTTCCTCAAGTTGCTAAATTCATAGATTCATCTCACATGTCTTCAACCAACAAGATCATCAACAAATATATATCTAGGACCAGATTTTTCAGGTGAGAAAACTCTGTTCAAGTTCTGATTCATCTTTACACTCTTTCTCCTTTTCCAGCTTTTCACTGATTTGAAGCCTGCTATTCAAATTAAGACAGTGTTTTGCTCACTGCATGATCATTGATGAACACCTCTTCTTCTGTTAGATTTCTTTATTCTTGAGAACTTTCTGGCAAGTTACAAAAGAAAGTTTCAAGTGATAACAAAAGGTTAGAATGGATTCATTCAATCCAAGTCATCAAACTACCAGCTTCAGGTACAATCCAAACTCAAATAGGATGAATCATGCAGATGATGATGATGCTGAGTTCTCAGGGTTTATTGATATCTATGTTCACCATGCTAAGAACATTCATAACATATGCATCTATGATAATCAGGATGTGTATGCTAAATTCTCTCTCACATACAACCCTGATGAGACTCTTTCCACCAGAATCATCAATGGGGGTGGAAAAAATCCAGTTTTCAATGAAAACTTGAGAGTGAAGATTAACCAGATGGATGCTGTTCTCAAATGTGAGATTTGGATGTTTAGCAGGTCAAGAAATCACTTGGAAGACCAGCTTTTGGGATTTGCTTTGGTCCCAGTTTCTAAAATTGTTGGCAAAGGAAAAGTGACTGAAGATTATAGCCTTTCCTCCACTGACCTTTTCCACTCTCCTGCTGGAACTGTCCAATTAACTCTGTCTTTGGACACGTCTTTTCCAATCAATTCCACTGTGATTCCCATATCACAATCATCTACTAACTCATCCATATCCTCAGAAGTTGTTTTGCTTGATCGAAAAGTCGCGGAACTCGATCCAATTGAGTATTCTAGAATTGAATTCCCTGATATCAATGTGGTGAAAGAGAATCAGAATATGGTTTCTGAGTATTTCAATTTACGATCTTTTGGATCGCTACCGTTCCTCTGCCTTGGTGCTTCTCCTCAAGTTGATTATGAAATGACTGTGAATTCACCACATGAGAATCATGAATCCATTTCTCCAAATGAGAGCATCCAGAATTCCGGGTTCCCAAGCTCAACTACTACAAGCATAAGTGATGATAGAAACTCAGCTGAATCAGCTGAGAAAAAGAGTAATTTAGGGGGTGACTCATCAAATTCTTTCAATGTTTCAATCACAGTTGAAGGTAGCCAGAACTCTGGTGCTTGTCCAGATACCCCAACTTCCAAGAAAGAAAGTGAAGCCAGAGAAGACAAGGATTCAAAATTCTCAAGCAAGGAGAAAGAGATCAATAGTGATAGGAATGTAGATGCTGCAAAATTTGGTCAAGTTTTTTCTGCTCCAATGGGGAACATCAACATGGAGGCTGAGCAATCTGCTATGCAGCAACAAATAGTTGATATGTATATGAGAAGCATGCAACAATTTACTGAATCTTTGGCAAAAATGAAGCTCCCAATGGAACTTGACAATAAACCTGAGAGTGAAGATCGCGGCGATGTGATTCAAAATCATAACAGCAAATTAGAAATTGAAAAGAAGAAAAAAGATGGGTCAAGGGTGTTTTATGGTAGTCGAGCATTCTTCTAATTATCTCTTGATGCAGCAGCCACATGACAAATAGGTGTGTTGTAGCAAAAACATGAGAGTTTAGTTTATTATAACGCTGGGTATTTCAGTTTCCTTACTGATATTTATGACAGATTTTAGTTAATCTTGTGTTGTTTAACCTCCCCATTTGTTGATGGAAAGTACTATCTTGTATTTTAGTGCTATGACTATGTTTATGTTTCTGTGTAATGTGATCGTGGAAATGCTTTTGTCAATTTCCTAAGCCATTGAAGTCAAGGAGCATTTTGAAATGTGTTTGAGCTAAAAATTGGCAAATTCATTATGTGTGTTGTTATGACAGAAATATAGTAAATTGTTCTGCTGAAGTGAATTGCAAGAAATTGAGTGTTGTTATGCTTAAATGAATAGATTCATCATTTTGCTTCAAGCATAATTAATGAAGATTTAGAGTGTATTGAAAGGTTAGATAATTTTCTAGTCTGCTTTCTATAATAAGGTTGGCAATACTAAAGCACAAAGTCACTTTGTTGAGGCCAGACTGATGAACTTTTCTAGAAAGCATATTAGGGGTTTTAAAACCAAATTGGCATGCATGATAGTTCATCAAATAATCTTCTTGATCTGTCTCAATCACATTTTTGTTTGAGGCTTTTGAAAGTTCTATGGGACTCATTTGACTTCAGTGGGAAGGGTTTGATTCTTTATTTTGAAATGATTGGTATATACCTTGTTAGAGAAAACCTTGTTGTAACCCTTATCAGATTTGATAATGGCACCTGTTATTAATTGTTTTTCAGGAGATTCTAGAATTTTAAGAAAAGTAGTTTGAAGTGTCATTATTTCATCAACACGAGTCTTAAATATGCAACGTTTGGGACAAAAAGGGTCCCATGTAATGATCAAAAGTTGAGAAATCAGAGCCGAAATTTGTAGATTACATTGTGGTTGTGGTGAGTGACTGAGTGGTGGGGCTGATTTACACCAAATTTGTCAACACAATGTGCAACATATTGTGAAAGGAATGTGCAAAGAAGGGCAAGGAAAAAGGGAACCACAAGATAAGGAATCCGAAGAGCCACTTCCATAATGGTAAGAGAGTTCTGTTTATCTTTTCCTCTATTGGTTACACAAAGTTTAAGAAGTTGAAAAAGAGCGAGTTCAAAAAAGTGTGTCCGTAGCACTCCTCTTATAGATATATTCAACAGGATTTTCAACTAAAGAAAAGACAACATGAATTGAAAATAAAATGTTGTGTTCCAAATAACTTGTGCTACCCGTCTACAATTGCAACTTAGCGCCACCTTTCCTGAATTGAATCCAAGTGGTATTAAGTTGCTCTCTCATACAAATATACAATAAAAATCCACCACTTGAGAGCTTTCAAATGTGTGGTACTTGTTTGTTTCTACTAGAAAGCAATTGTAATAGTCAGTACATGGAGCATCAGGCTTCTCATATTCTTTCCAAACTATGTCTTCTTGTCCTACTATTTTAAGAATTCCCAACTTCCCTTCAGTGCTAAGATAATAGAATGCTCCATTATGAAAACATGGGCTTATGTTGGTGAGGAGAAAGTGGTCACTATCTCCAAAGTTGGATTCTTCCCATTTTTCCTTCACAAGGCAGGTGGTGTGTACTCTTGGAGTTCAACAACTACACATTCTGAAGAGGTAGGGGGATGTGAAAAGCCTACAGACAGTGTATTCCTTACTTTTCCCGGTGCAGGTTCAGGTCCATATGCAAGCTGTTTCACTTCTTTCGTAAAAGGATTGAACAACATGCTAGAAAACATGTTTACTGCAAGTAGTAGCCAACCATCTTTTGAGTAGCAACTTTCACAACCTCCTTGGAGATCTTCAGGCAAATTCATGTTTAATTCCATGCTTTGGCGGCACAAAAGTTAAGACATTTTCTTTCTCAAAGAAAACCAATAACGGGGAGAGTGAAAGATTATCAAAATTTGACATTGAAAAGTGAGAGGGTGATGCACAAGAGTTACTAGCTCTATCTCGAGTCTCAGCCTCATTTGAATGGCTTGCCACACTACTTTTTTCCCCTACACTTTGAGTTTTTCCTACAGCTGTTAATTTGGCTCCAAGGCCAGCCCAAGCCCACGTGGGCTAGTGCCAAAATACCCCTAGGGCCAAAATACCCCACATAAATAAAGACCCTAGGGTCAAAAGCCCCCAAAAGCCTTATGGGCTAAGGTCAATCTATGACCCATCTAATTTTCAAAACATTCTCTCTCTACCCTAAATTCAAAAATTGGTTCGAAATCCAAAAATCAGTCATGAAACAAAAAAATCAACTCAAAACTCAAAAATTGACATGAAATCCAAAAATTGGTCTGAAATCCGAAAATGAGCCCGAAAATAAAAAAATCGTTAGAAACCGAAAAACAAGTCAAAAACTCAAAAATCAGTATGGAAGTCAAAAATCGACCCAAAACCCTAAAATCGGCACAAGACCCAAAAACGACACGAAATTCAAAAATCAGTATGAAACCGTAAAATCTGTCCAAACCCTAAAATTTGCTCAAAATCCTAAAATTGACCCCAAGATCCTAAAATCGATGCTAATCACTAAAATCGACCCTAAACTCAAAAATCATTTTCGAACCGATTTTTCAATTTCGGGCTAATTTTTTGTTTTCGGGTCAATTTTTGGATTTCAAGTCGGTTTTTTAGTTTCAGACCGACTTTTGGGTTTCAAACCGATTTTTTGGGTTCCTGACTGATTTTTGGGTTTCAGGTCAATTTTTTAGTTTCAGGCTGATTTTTGAGTATCGGGCCGATTTTTTGGGTTCCTGACACATTTTCGGACTTTAGATTGATTTTTGGGTTTCTGGCCCATTTTTTAGTTTCGAACCAATTTTTTAGTTAACTATTTTTTTTCACAATATTTTGGTCAACTATTCAATGATAGGGTTTGGGTTGGCCCCGGGGCTGGCCCTGTCCTAGCCCGCATATCTTGTGGGCTAAAAAACCCCCAAGGCTTAAAGCCCCAAGACTTCGTGAGCTGAAAAAGTTAGGGCCAAAATAGGGGGCCTAGTGGGCTGGCCGTGGACCAATTTAACACCTCTAGTTTTTCCACTTTCCTCTTGGGGTGCAGAACCATCCTACACAACATGTGAATAGAAAATGGTTCATATTATAAATTCAAAATAATTTTAAAACATATGAAAATCAATTGTAAAACTCCGTACCTTAGATTTGGCATAAACCAGAATGAGCGATGCACCTTTTGTGGTAAATTTGAGAAAGCTTGGCTAACTACCATGCTATTGTCCACAATGTTGTATATGTGATAAAAAGAACACCCTTTCCCACACCATTTGAGGAAAATCTAATCTGTGAACCGTGACGGCGAAAACCATATCTCCTTCAAGAGAAACTTCGGAATACAATTTTTAGTTTTTAAAATCATTTAGATAAAAGTATGATTAAAAATTAGATTGTGTTATTTTTTAAAACACGATGGAATTAAATTGTGTTGTTTTCAGAATAAGATGAGATGAGATCTAGCGGAGATGCGATATTTTTTGGTACATTCGGAGATGAAATTTAACTATTAGATTGTTACCTTTTAAAATAAGATGAGATTTATAAAAAAAGGTATGATAAAAATAACTAATTATCTTTCTTAATATCGGTATTAAAAATTAGATTATATTGTGTTATTTTTTATATCTACTACTGTATCTACTAATTGTGAGTCATCAATCTCAAACCTCAGCAACTCTTAAAAAAAAGACTCTCTTATATGTCGACACGTGTCACTTTATCAACCCAACAATTTCTCCCTCTATCAAATCAAATTTCCGAATTTAAATCATGATTTGCGATAATTAAGGAATTCAAATAATTATTTATTAGCGATAATTAAGGAATTCAAATAATTATTTATTACAAATTTAAATCATGTAATTTATGATTGTTCTTTTGATATAATAATGTTCTTTTGATATAATAATGTTCTTTTTATATAATAATTATTGTTTGTTGATGTTACCAATTATATTCATTTCCCATTTATTTATTTATTTACGGTTTTATCATTAATTTTCTATTGTTACTAACTAGGTTATTTTAAAGTAAGATTTTGTCAACATGTTGATTTATCCATTAAATGTGCAAACATCTCCATAAAATAAAATCACCAAGGAAAGAACCGTCTAGAGAAGTATCGTCTGCTACTCAGATAGAAGTATCATCTAAAGGAAAAGCAAGAGACTACAACGTCAAAGTCATATCTCAAGTATGGTCTACAGCTCTATCGTCTGCTCAACAAATATCTTTATCGTCTGCTCAACAAATATCTTTATCTTCTGCTCAACAAAATAGAAGGCCGAAATAGCTCATTAGCTCTATCGTCAGCTCTAAGAAATAAAAGGCGGAATTATCCCTATCGTCTACTCGGCAGCACTGTTTACTCTAGAGAAGTATCGTCTGAAGACAAGAAAAGTACCATCTAGAGAAGTATCGTCTGAAGACAAGGAAAGTATTGTTTATAGAAGTATCGTCTGAAGACAAGGAAAGTACCGTCTACAGCTCTATCGATTGTGAATTATCCTCAATGCTACCTACTCTTTATCCAGATATTGTCAATTCTCTTTACAGAACAATATTAGCCTAATGTGTCATAAAATTATTTCCTATTTATTGAAAAATATTTTAATCTTTATATATTCTTCTTATTTATTTATTTATATTGCTTGCTTAATTTATTTTGTATTGATCTAACCTCACAAATTTTTAAAACAAAAGCAGTCAATAATATTAAAATGTAATCAAATATAATAAATTTTTAAAAGAAATAAATACCCCATAATTTTGTCTACGCTTCCTCCTTCCAAACGTGTTGATGATGACACTGCATCCTTAACTTCAAACGATCATAAAATCTTCATTTCTTATCAGTCTTATATTAACTTTCTTTATTATGAAAAATAACTCTTGAATTATGGTTAAAACGTGTTGAGATAGAGAAGTGAAATAAGATCTTCACAAGCTTCCTCAACTAAAGAATTAAAATGTGTCAAGATAGAGAAGTGAAATAAGATCTTCATTGTGTTAAGACTATTGCTACATAAGTATTTGTTGGATGCTTTTCTATTTCTGCTATCAAAACTTAATTACGTTGTTTGATTTTGGTATGACATAAACTTTAGATGAACAATTTTAATATTAGTCATTGTGTCTACTTTGTTTTTATCAATTGAGGACTTCAATATATCATGTGATCTTAAACATGTTTAAAAATGTTGACATATGTCATATATTTATTAGCTTTACAACATCAACTAAAAAATATTGCAAATTAAATATTAAAAACACCCGTGCATTGCACGGGTTACTTACTAGTTTGTTAATAAGTTACTGGAATATGGTCCTTTTTATATGATATATAAATTAAATTATGTTGCTTAGATAGTTTTTATTCTTAGATAGTCTTGTGTCTTATTTTTCCAAGAGTAACAAAAGAAAATTATGTTGTATTTTGGCCTCTGGCCCGGCCATAACAAAAACAATTATGTTGTACTTATCCGTCAAAATTCATATTCTCCTTCTAATGATAAAATTGAGTAATTATATGTTCAACCCTGTAATTTTTCTTCAATCTCATTTTCATCTCTTCCTCTTCTTATCTCTTACTTCTTTTCCTATCCTATCATTTATCAAAATTCCGTTTCTCTCTCTCTCTCTTCTCTTTCTATATCTCTCTATCAAGTTTAGATGGAAGACTATAAACAAAACATTTTTGGATAAAATACAAACTAGATATTTTGTTTTTAGTAGTAGAATATTCATTTTGTAAGAGTATATTTGATTTTATCTTATAGCATAAACTATATGCAAGTTTTTATGAAAGATTGTAGAAATAACTTAGAGCCTACCTATAACCTATTTCAAGCTTATTTTAAAAAAAAAAAAAGTTGTTTTGAACTTATGAATAAAAGCTGTTTAAAACAGCTTATAAATAAAAAATTATGCTTTTTAATGATTCTTTTTAATGTAATTCAATAAATTTAACAAATTAGCTTAAAATAAGCTTTTATGAAATAAGGGTTTATGGTCATAAACACTTAAATAAACTGTTTTCCTAAACGCATCTTTAATCACTTGTGGTGGTGGTGCCGAATCCACCCATACTAAAAAAAATACAAAATTATGTAATAGAATATTTTTTAAATTGTATTTTAGAATGTTCAAATGCACATGTAGGTCGCTTGTTATTGCATAATGTTAAATTCACATTTTAGTTGGGGTGGAAAAGTGGTAAAGGGAGGAAAGAGATAGAAAGAAAAATGAGAAAAAATATGAGATGTAATATGTGATTTGATAAAAGTGTTAGTGTAGTAGTAGACAAGCTAGATCCCCGGAAAAGTTATTTGTTGTGAAAGATCATCACTGTATCCGATAAATAAAAGGAAATGAGGAGAGAGGTATGAACAAAATTATGTGAAAATAAGTGAATTATTTTTAGTGTATGAATGAAACAAACACTGAGAAGCTACCCAAAAAGTCTAAAATAGCTTATGAGGAACTATTCTAACACGTTTAGGGTGGTTTGGGGGTTGTTTATGGCGGGAACAAGGGGCAAAATGGTGTTGGTGGTTCCAACCGGAAAATTACACGAAGAAGATAGTCAATGTTTGCACCACTTAAGTTGTTTTTCTAGTAAGCCAAAATGTATTAAAAGAGGTATGATGTGATTGTTTTGCATAAGTAGGTTACTTAATTTAGAGGGTTAATGTGGTTTCTGAAATGATTAAAATCGTTTAGAGAGATGTGATGGTAAATAGTGTGATTGAGTGAAGAAATGAATAATGAAGTATTATCATGATTACTTTGAAGTATAATTGTTAATAGATAGTTTAAATCTCAAATATTTTTTCTAAAGATTGATTTGTGAGAATGAGAATCATCAGGAATAAATTGAATCACATAAAAGGATATTATTTTATGTAATTGAATTGCCTACTTTGATCGTGTATTAAAAAATTTCATTATAATAATAATAATAGCAGAGTTATTTCACACATATTTTCATAAAATAAATCTATGAAATTATTTAGAAATAATCATTTTTCCCTTTTCTAAGTCACAAGTTCTTTTATTCATTAACATTAAATTAATTTACATGTGTGTTTTAAAACACCTCGTTACTAAATAACTATCACTTTAAGGTTTTAACACATATATTAAGAAACATTATTAATATTCTTGTTTTTTGTTAAATTACTATCTAAGTTCCTAATACATCATTATCTCTCTTATTAAATTTAACTCTTCATTTTCCTATGCCCATGAAAAATTACATTAAATTAAGGGTATAATAGGTAAAACAAAATTAATGTTATCTTGAACTTTAAAAAATGATACATAAATAAATAAAAATAAAATAATTATCAAAATAGTGACAGTTATATATAAGAACGGAGAGAGCAATACAACCTTTGAAACTCATGTTGTTACATTATTCACTATCATTTCGTAAATTAATGTTTTCCTCATTGATTCATCATTTGTGCCAAAATAAAAACAGTTTCATTAACTATTTTCACAAGATACATAAGCAAGCTTTAAATTTAGTAATTAATATAATTAGTGATATAACTAAGGCTTAATTAATACAATAAAGAGTATTAATTATCAGAATTCTTAATTACTCCCTCATTCTCTATATAAATGTTACTATTTTAATTTATGTTTTGTTTCTATTTATTTATCATTTTTACACTTTCAATATAGCATTAACTATGTTCTATCAACTATCTCCTTAATTTAATGATGATAGAAAAATTGAATAGTTTAAATTAAGAAAAGAGATAAATGGTACTCCATCCGTTCCTTTTTATAAGAGTTAAACCAACTTTGCACACTCATTAAGAAAGTTAGGTACTATAGCTTTTTGCATAAAATTTGTTCTCAATTGTTGAATTTCCAAAATTGTCCTTAACATATTTCTTTTTAATCTCTTTTCATCATTAATGCAATTCCATATTTTCAGAATTAAATAGAGGTAAAAATGTGAAAAAAAATAATTAATATGACACAAAGCCTTATGTGGTTCTTATAAAAAGAAACGGTCAACACCCCTCATTTAGCTCTTATAAAAAGGAACGGAATGAGTATATTAAAAAGTTATATATGATAGTAATTTAAAAAAAACAAAAACATTAATATTATTCATTAATACATTAATACATGTATCTAAACCTTTAATGCTTAAGTTTAAGTTCCCACATACTTTAGTTTCAAAAAAAAAAAAAGTTCCCACATACTTTAGCATCACTTGCTTCAAGCTTTCCCTCACATGTTTGGTGGGATAACGCTCCTCAAAGGGTCACTTTGTTTGTAGAGTGCGTTTTTACTTGAGTTTTTTTTTTTTGAACTGAGCTTTTTACTTGAGTTAATACAATGAGATATGAGCTTTCCTCCTGTTACATTATCATCACTATCATTTCTTCAATTAATGTTTTTCCTCATCGATTCATCATCCGTAAAATAATAAAATCAGTTTCATTAACTTTTTTCTTTTCTTTTCGTAAGATACATGAGCAAGCATTTAATTTAGTAACTAATATAATTAGTAATATAACTAAGGCTTAATTAATACAATTAATAGTACAAATTATCCGACATTTCTTGATTAATACTATCATTAATGCTCAAGTTCAAGCTCTTTTTTTTCTAAGGTGTCTCTATAACCGACCGGCAGTCATGAGACTAATACTCCAATGCTCTGAGATCACGTTAAGTAAGTAAACCTCTGTCAACAAATATTTCTCCATATGGATCGCACAGGAATTCAACTCTGAATTAGATACTTAAAGAATTCAGCCATCTAACAGCTCTGCTACACCTTGTTAGTAGTTCCTTTTACTTATACTGAACTATTTCATATGATAATATTTAATTTTTATATAAAACGTTTAAATTTAATATTTAATATAAATAGTAATATATGGCTTAATTAATACATTTAATAGTATAAGTCATCATAACTCTTAATTAATATTATCATTAATGTTTAAGTTCGAGCTAACTTTACTTTGTATAGGTGTAGATGTGTTGGAATTCATGAAGCACTTTCATTCTCTTAATCCAAACATGCGCATAACCTTCTAATTAAATAGCCAATTTTTTTTACAATATCAATTGGCAGAGTTAAAAAAACACAATTTGTGTTTTCCAATTCACAAAATAAATGGAACTCTCTCCATGGGTTGAGAAAAAAAATATTTTCACATCACCTTCAAGTGTGCACTTTGATACCCTTAAAAAATATGAAAATGAGAAAATAACACATTTTATGCACTTTTTATTGAAGTAATAACATGTTACTTGAGCAAAAAGTGTTATATTTTTCCATTTTCATACTTTCATAAAGATACCAAAACATAATATTCTAAATTGTATTCAACACACACTTGACTAATAATTGGGTCGAATTTACCTCATTTTGCCTACAACTGGACCAATTATGCAAAACATAATTTATTGAGGGGCCTAAGATTGAATTTTAATTTCTCATGCACATTTTATAATCTGGCACATATCATTTATCTTTCATCACAACCATTCAAATTTTTACACAGAATATTTTATAATCTGGCACATACAATCTTTGATCAGAAACATTCAATTTTTACACATGAATAGAATATCACATATTTAATAGGGATAAAAAGAGATATACACAATTTTAACTTGAGGAAATTTGAGAGAATTTACATTTGAGAGTATCTAGATCAATGTTTGGATGGATTAGGATGCTCATATCATATAAAATTTCTATTATATATGTCATGTTGAAATTTTACATCTATTTCTCTCTTTATAAACATTTCAAGGATCCACCAATACCTATTTAACACATTCATATGAACACAAAAATTTAACACGAAAACGCATTAGAAAAATTTCACAATAGTGCAAACATACATTAGCATTGACTTTAATGCAAGAAGTAAATGCATATCTTTTATTGATTTAAGATACATTTATATGAATAGAGAGATAAACACAAGTTTAACACGAAAACACATTAGAGAAATTTCACTATAGTGCAAACATCTGCTAGCACCGACTTCAATGCAAGAAGTAAATGCACGTCTTTTATTGATTTAAAATTCATCCCTATAAAGAGAGAGATAATAAAAAAACCTTAACATGAAATCGCATTAGAGAAATTTCACTATAGTTCAAACATATATACGTTAGCACTGACTTCAAAACAAGAAGTAAATGCACGTCTTTTATTGATTTAAGATACATTTATATGAAGAGAAAGATTAACACAAGTTTAACACGAAAAAACATTAGAGAAATTTCACTATAGTGCAAACATCTGTTAGCACTGACCTCAATGCAAGAAGTAAATGCACGTCTTTTATTGATTTAAACACGAAAACTCATTAGATAAATTTCACTATAGTGCAAACATACGTTAGCACCGCCTTCAATGCAAGAAGTAAATGCACATCTTTTATTGATTTAAAATTCATTGATATAAAGAGTGAGATAAACACAAAACCTTAACATGAAAATGCATTAGAGAATTTTCGCTGTAGTTCAAACATATATACGTTAGCACTGACTTCAATGCAATAAGTAAATGCACGTCTTTTATTGATTTAAGATACATTTATATGAAAAGAGAGATAAACACAAGTTTAACACGAAAACACATTATAGAAATTTCACTATAGTGCAAACATCTGTTAGCATTGACTTCAATGCAAGAAGTAAATGCACGTCTTTTATAGATTTAAACACGAAAACGCATTGGATAAATTTCACTATTGTGCAAACGTACGTTAGCACCAACTTCAATGCAAGAAGTAAATGCACGTTTTTTATTGATTTAAAATTCATTCATATGAAAAGAGAGATAAACGCAAAAAATTAACATGAAAACGCATTAGAGAAATTTCACTACAGTTCAAACATATATACGTTAGCACTGACTTCAAAGCAAGAAGTAAATGCACGTCTTTTATTGATTTAAGATACATTTATATGAAGAGGGAGATAAACATAAGTTTAACACGAAAACACATTAGAGAAATTTCACTATAGTGCAAACATCTCTTAACACTGACTTCAATGCAAGAAGTAGATTCATGTCTTTTATTGATTTAAACACGAAAACGCATTAGATAAATTTCAATATAGTGCAAACATACGTTAGCACCGCTTTCAATGCAAGAAGTAAATGCACGTATTTTATTGATTTAAAATCCATTAATATAAAGAGAGAGATAAACACAAAACGTTAACATGAAAATGCATTAGAGAAATTTCACTATAGTTCAAACATATATATGTTTGCACTGACTTCAATGCAAGAAGTAAATGCACGTCTTTTATTGATCTAAGATACATTTATATGAAGAGAGAGATAAACACAAGTTTAACACGAAAATACATTAGAGAAATTTCACTATAGTGCAAACATCTGTTAACGCTGACTTCAACGCAAGAAGTAAATGCACGTCTTTTATTGATTTAAACACGAAAACACATTAGATAAATTTCACTATAGTGCAAACTTACGTTACCACCAACTTCGATGCAAGAAGTAAATGCACGTCTTTTATTGATTTAAAATTCATTCATACGAAGAGAGAGATAAACACAAAACCTTAACATGAAAACGCATTAGAGAAATTTCACTATAGTTCAAACATATATATGTTAGCACTGACTTCAATGCAAGAAGTAAATGCACGTCTTTTATTGATTTAAGATACATTTATATGAATAGAGAGATTAACACAAGTTTAACACGAAAACACATTAGAGAATTTTCATTATAGTGCAAACATCTGTTAACGCTGACTTCAACGCAAGAAGTAAATGCACGTCTTTTATTGATATAAACACGAAAACGCATTAGATAAATTTCACTATAGTGCAAACATACGCTAGCACCAACTTTGATGCAAGAAGTAAATGCACGTTTGTTATTGATTTAAGATACATTCATATGAATATAGAGATAAACACAAAACCTTAACATGAAAACGCATTAGAGAAATTTCACTATAGTTCAAACATATATACGTTAGCACTGACTTCAATGCAAGAAGTAAATGCACGTCTTTTATTGATTTAAGATACATTTATATGAATATAGAGATAAACACAAGTTTAACACGAAAACACATTAGAGAAATTTCACTATAGTGCAAACATCTGTTAACGCTGACTTCAACGCAAGAAGTAAATGCACGTCTTTTATTGATTTAAACACGAAAACGCATTAGATAAATTTCACTATAGTGCAAACATACGTTAGCACCAACTTTGATGCAAGAAGTAAATGCACGTCTGTTATTGATTTAAAATTCATTCATATGAAGAGAGAGATAAACACAAAACCTTAACATGAAAACGCATTAGAGAAATTTCACTATAGTTCAAACATATATACGTTAGCACTGACTTCAATGCAAGAAGTAAATGCACGTCTTTTACTGATTTAAGATACATTTATATGAATAGAGAGATAAACACAAGTTTAACACGAAAACACATTAGAGAAATTTCACTATAGTGCAAACATCTGTTAACGCTGACTTCAACGCAAGAAGTAAATGCACGTCTTTTATTGATTTAAACACGAAAACGCATTAGATAAATTTCACTATAGTGCAAACATACGTTAGCACTGACTTCAATGCAAGAAGTAAATGCACATCTTTTATTGATTTAAGATACATTTATATGAATAGAGATATTAACACAAGTTTAACACGAAAACACATTAGAGAAATTTCGCTATAGTGCAAACATCTGTTAACGCTGACTTCAACGCAAGAAGTAAATGCACGTCTTTTATTGATTTAAACACGAAAACACATTAGATAAATTTCACTATAATGCAAACATACGTTAGCACCAACTTCGATGCAAGAAGTAAATGCACGTCTTTTATTGATTTAAAATTCATTCATATGAAGAGAGAGATAAACACAAAACTTTAACATGAAAACGCATTAGAGAAATTTCACTATAGTTCAAACATATATACGTTAGCACTATTTTCAATGCAAGAAGTAAGTGCACGTCTTTCTTAATTCAAGATACATTTATATGAAGAGAGAAATAAACACAAGTTTAACACGAAAACACATTACAGAAATTTCACTATAGTGCAAACATCTGTTAACGTTGACTTCAACGCAAGAAGTAAATGCACGTCTTTTATTTATTTAAACACGAAAACGCATTAGATAAATTTCACTATAGTGCAAATATACGTTAGCACCAACTTCGATGCAAGAAGTAAATGCACATCTTTTATTGATTTAAAATTCATTCATATGAAGAGAGAGATAAACACAAAACTTTAACATGAAAACGCATTAAAGAAATTTCACTATAGTTCAAACATATATATGTTAGCCCTGACTTCAATGCAAGAAGTAAATGCAGTCTTTTAGTGATTTAAGATACATTTATATGAAGAGATAGATAAACACGAGTTTAACACGAAAACACATTAGAGAAATTTCACTATAGTGCAAACATCTGTTAGCACTAACTCCAATGCAATAAGTAAATGCACGTCTTTTATTGATTTAAACACCAAAGCGCATTAGATAAATTTCACTACGATGCAAACATACGTTAGCACCGACTTAAATGCAAAAAGTAAATGCACGTCTTCTATTGATTTAAAATTCATTCATATGAAGGGAGAGATAAACACAAACCTTAACATGACGCATTAGAGAAATTTCGCTATAGTTCAAACATATATACGTTAGCACTGACTTCAATGCAAGAAGTAAATGCATGTCTTTTATTGATTTAAGATACCTTTATATGAAGAGAGAAATAAACACCAAAGTTTAACACGAAAATACATTAGAGAAATTTCAGTATAGTGCAAACATCTGTTAGCACTGACTTCAATGCAAGAAGTAAATGCATGTCTTTTATTGATTTAATAAAATTCATTCACATGAAGAGATAGATAAACACAAACTTTACTCCCTCTAATCCTTAATAATTATCAATTTAATGTTTTGCACATGTATTAAAAAATTGTATTAATTTTTATGCTTCTATCAAAATTATTACCTAACTTCATAACATATTCTTCATCTCTCTTCTTAACGTTGATTATTTAATTTCCTATCATCATTAATTTAAGGGTAGAGTTGGTAAAACATGATTAATGTTTTTTTGAAATTTCAAAAGTGACAAATAAATAAAAATAAAAACAAGATTAAAATAGTGACACATATATAGGAACAAATGGAGTAGCATGAAACCATATTCATGAAATTCACTACAATGCAAATTTACTTTAGCACTAACTTCAATGCAAGAAGTAAATGCACGCCTTTAATTGATTTAAATGCTCTCTTTACGTTACGCTCAACTTATAACGCACCTGATCTCACAACTATCCTCTATCTCTGATCCCAACCATCCAAACTTTCTATTCAATAAATCAACGGCTCTTCCTCTAGAGGTACACAGATAGTCCTAGTATTCTAGAAAACAGGGTAAAGGTTCCCAGAAATAAAATTAAAAATAAAAATAATCTTAGCCTGGAGTTTCTACTTAATATTAAATGTAACTAGTAAGTATCCCGTGTATTAATGCACGAGTATTTTTAATATTTAATTTGTAACTTTTTTAGTTAATGTTATAAAGTTAATAAATATATAACATATGTTAACATTTTTAAATATGCGTAAGTTCACATGATATATCAACGTAAATAAATTCATCAATTGATAAAACCAAAGTAGGCACAATGACTAATATTAAAAAATTTCATCTAAAGTTTATATCATATCAAAACCAAGCAATGTAATTAAGTTTTGATGATAGAAATAGAAAAAATCCATCAAATACTTATGTAGCAATAGTCTTAACACAATAAAGATCTTATTTCACTCCTCTATCTTGACACGTTTTAACCAGAAAAAAAAATCTATAAAAAATCTATATAATATTCAACATGGAATTAAAAATAGTAAAGAAATGAAATATTAAGTAATATTGATTTTCGCGATATAAATCAAATTTGCAATAATGAATAATATCAATATTTAGTATTGCTTCAATTAACCTATTCGGCCGTCAATGAGTCAAAGAATGAATAAATTGTAAAATTTCAAAATTAAGACACACTTAAATTCAAATTCAAATTTGATAATTCTAAAAAGTTTAGAAATTTATAATTAAAATTAATATATACATTATAATTAATTTTAGTAATTATTAGTTGTTATGTATAAATGGCAAAAATTTAAAGCATTAATCATTTTAAGTAATTAATTCAAAAATTCAAAAATAAATAAAGTAATTCAAAATTAGTTTTATTTGGAATATTTTTGAAATATATTGAATATTTATATTATAACTAAAAAAACATTTTAAATTAAGTTCTGCAAAATAGGAATTTAAAATCCTTACGGATATCAATTTTAAAAAATCCGAATTTGAAATGCAAAAATAATCTATTTCCTTCCAACAATTTCACAAGCTTAAATATGCAATTCAAAACTAATGTTATAAATTGTAATCAAGTTTATTAATTAATTGCTACAAATAAAAGGTATAACTAATAAAGAGTTTATTTTCTTTCTATATGTTAAAAAAATAAATAAAGAGTTGATCATTTTTAAATATAAAATGAAATTCAATCAGTTTAAAAACTTTTAAGTCATTTTTATGAGTGACACGTGTCAACATATGAGAGAGTCTTTTTTTTTCAAGAGTTGCTGAGGTTTGAGATTGAGGACTCACAATTAGAAGATACAGTGAAAGGTATAACTAATAAAGAGTTTATTTTCTTTCCGTATCTTAAAAAAATAAATAAAGAGTTGATCATTTTTAAATATAAAATGAAATGAAACCATATTCATGAAATTCACTATAGTGCAAATTTACTTTAGCACTAACTTCAATGCAAGAAGTAAATGCATGCCTTTAATTGATTTAAATGCTCTCTTTACGTTACGCTCAACTTATAACGCACCTGATCTCACAACTATCCTCTATCTCTGATCCCAACCATCCAAACTTTCTATTCAATAAATCAACAGCTCTTCCTCTAGAGGTACACAGGTAGTCCTAGTATTCTAGAAAACAGGGTAAAGGTTCCCAGAAATAAAATTAAAAATAAAAATAATCTTAACCAGGAGTTTCTACTTAATATTAAATGTAATGGGTCCACTGTCACCCTTCTCTATCCTGAACCTTCTTTAGACGTCAGCACACATTCAGACTACACACTATAAATTCCCACCTCTGAAACCAGAATCCACACTCTCCAGTACTCACTGTCTCACTCAGAGCATCGATCACCAAACAATGGGCCGTCACCATGGCATTCCCATTCCAATTTCAATGTCCCTATCACCCACCTCCAATGACAACAACCTAGGGCTGCAGCAGCACCCTCTCTTCGCCGGCGGCGCCTCTGGTTTTCACTTCCAGTTAGCACCGTTCGCCGCCGGTTCATACCAGCAGGCCGGGGGGCTCTCCGCCTTCAGGAAGGTCCGGGGCAGGCCACCGGGCTCCAAGAACAAGCCCAAGGGCCCCATGTGCATCCCCCAGGAAAACAACGACTTCAGCGTGAAGGCCACCGTCATCGAGATTTGTGGCGGCAAGGACGTCATGGAGGCGACGGTCCAGGTGGCCCGCCGTAGCAACGCCGGCATTGCCGTGCTCGGTGCTGCGGGCGTCATCAACAGCGTGACCATCTGTCACCCTTTGAACCAAAGCGCGCCATACACCCTGTATGGACCTTTTGCTTTGTTGGGCCTCTCCGGCTCCTACCTGACACCGTCCACTCACGGTGCTGGTTTTCCTTCTGCTCTGCCGCCGTTCATCCCTAACCTCCCGCCCTCCGCGATCCACTCCGCCTTTGGGATCAGCCTCGCCGGCGTCCAGGGCAATGTGTTTGGCGGGATCGTTGCTGGCAAGGTCATGGCCGCGGCCCAAGGGGTCACCGTGACCGCTCTGCTTTTCAAGAATCCTGAGTATCACAGGATTGGCGTCTTTGAAGGCGAAATTGTGGAAAAAGATATCGATGACGACGAAGAAGAAGGCGGTGGTGCTAGCGGTTCCGCCATAGTTGTTTCCGGTCCGGCTCCAGCTCCAGATCCAGCTCCGATGGGTTACGGGGGTGCTAGTGGTTCTGGCAGCGGCGCTGGTGCTAGCGGTTCCGCCATGCCTGCTTTCGGTCCGGCTCAGGCTCCAGCCCCCATGGGTTTCGGTGGTATTTTTAGTTCTCGCAGCGGCGCTGGCGCTAGCGGTTCCAGCATGCCTGTTTTTGGTCCGGCTGCAACTCAAGCTCCAATGGATTTCGGTGGTGCTTTTGGTTCTGGCCGCGACGCTGGTGCAAGCAGTTCTGGCATACCTGTTTTCAGTCCGGCTCCGATGGGTTACGAGGCCTCTGATCTCAATGCCATGCATTGGGGCCAAGGCCTCCCCGTAGTTCAGTCCCCAAGCTATTAAGCATAATTGGTAGCGTGTTTGGTTATGCGACTGTAGCATAATCACTTCTGAGGAGAATGTCATGCTTTGAATTGTGCGCAACCGCTGACCCAAACTCGCTATCAGTCCTTTAGTTGTCTTTTTCTTCACAGAGCTTAGAAATAAGCTGTTTAATTTTCATGTCAATGCTAGTGTAATACAGTGTATCACAGAGCTTAGTAATAAGCTGTTTAATTTTCATGTCAATGCAAGTGTAATAAGTTCAGTATAAGTCAAGTATATCATCAATGAAGGGTTATTATAGTTATTAATATATACCTTGTTCATTCTAACATGTTTTTAACTGTACAAGTTCTGGTATAATTGTGTGGTTCTGGAATTGAACTCCATAGAATCTCAGAGGGGTTGCTTTCTTCAGCTGCTCCCTCGGGAAGGGTCAAATTAAATTCAATATCTTGAATGCAGAGAGAAAGCATAGCATGGAGACAAATTATGAAAGAGAAATTAAAGAAGCAGGTGGTCATATAGTACTCACAAGTCCATGACCATTATGCTTTTGAAGGATGCGACTGGTCTACTCACAACTTAGCCCAATTGGAGTTAAGTTGCTTTCATCATTCAGTTACTACAGACCTGGCCTTTAATGGAATGGAAATTATCCTTTACTTTTTCTCAGTTCTCTTTTCTTTTTTTCTTCTTGCAGTTACTGACCCTTACATCATTAAGGTTACAAAGTCTCCGGGTGACCTCATGCATTCAATACAACCTTAAAATCCTTATTTAAGATATAACCTATATTAAATCAAACATTCACTTAACTGTTTAGGTGTATGATGTGATCATATTTAATAAAAAGCTTTCATTGCAGCTCATAAGATGATAAGGTTTTTAATAGGCAAAAGAAAACTTTACCATGAGTTAATAGTTTGGTTTTTACTTTTTCTTGCATAATTACATTCATTTATTAGTGCTTAAAGTTTATTGCTGAAACCTAGAACAAAATAAGAAGATAAGAGATAAAAATAAGAATAAAATGAGTAATGTGACCTCGTACGTTCAATATAATCTTAAACTCCTTATCTATGATCTAATGTTTATCTAATTTGTATGTTTTATATGTGTTTGGATTTATGTTAAACTCAATATCTATTAAAATCTTGTTTTTCCAATTCACTGACATCGAATTCGACGTGACAATTTATAGTTTCTCCATTTACACTTTAAAATCTTGTTTGCGTTTGCACCTATATTAAATCAAATATACACTTAACTCTTTATTAAGATGTGATGATATCTTTTTGTTATAGATGATAAGGTTTATAACGGGCAAAAAGAAAACTTTACCATGAATTAATAGCTTGGTTTTTACTTTTTCTTACATAATTACATTCATTTATTAGTGCTCATGTAGGTCAAGTTTATTGCTGAAACTTAGAACAAAGTTTGATTCACACGTGAAAAATACTCGGGCCTAATAAAAAATAGGATGAGAAGTGAGAGAAATAAAAATAAAATGAGTAATGTGACCTCATGCATTCAATACAATCTTAAACTCCCTATTTAGGATCTAATGTATATCTAATTTGTATGTTTTATACGTGTTTGGATTTCTGTTAAAATTAATATGTGTTAAAATCTTATTTTTTCAATTTACTGACGTCGAATTCAACGTGACAAATTATAATTTCTCCATTTACACTTTAATATCTCCTTTACATTTGCACCTATATTAAATTAAACATACACTTAACTCTTTACGTGAGATGTGATGATACCTAAAAAAAAGCTTTGATTGCATCTCATAAGATGATAGGGTTTTTAATAGCCAAAAAGAAAACTTCACCATGAATTAATAGCTTGGTGTTTACTTTTTCTTACATAATTACATACATTTATTATTGCTCACACGTAAGTCAAGTTTATTGTTGAAACCTAAAACAAAGTTTGATTCACACGTACGCTCACACTTAGTGAATAATAGGAAGAAAAGAAAGAGAAATAAAAAATAAAATGAGTAATGTGATAGAAAAAGAAAATAGATATAGAAAGATTAAATAAGTGGAAATAAAATAGAAAAGAAGGTGAAATATGAATAAATCAAGCTGAATTTTGTGGTTCCCATAATTTTTTTGGGTGTAATTTCTTACATTGTGTTGGCTTTTCATCTTGGTGTGAATAGTTATAATTGGTAGGGAAGATTGATAGTCACAAACTTAAAAAGATATCAAGGTTAAACTCTCGTTTGGAAGAGCTTATTGGGGTTTATCTTATACCATAAGCGCTTATATAAGTGTTTGTGAGAGCTTATATAAATAGTTTATGGCTACTTATAAGCTGTTTTAAATTTATTTTCATAAGTTGTTCAAATTAACTTATAAATTAGAGTTTATCTACAACTTGTTTTCAGTTTATTTCAATAAGTTTCTTAAATTAGCTTATGAATAAGCGCTTATTGACATAAGTGCTTAAATTAGTTGTTTTTCCAAGCATGTCCTTAGCAAATAATAATAACTATATATTATAAATAAAATTATAAAAAAACATTAAAGAAAAATATCATTGTTGAATCATATGGTACATGAGTCTTTATTATTGCGCTAACTCATTTTAGGTAACACCTTAACCTGGTACACAACCAGCACCATCAATCAATACTCTAAACTTAATTATTTAGAGCTAGCCACATAAATAAATTAGACGTTTTAAGCTATTAAATACTAATAATAGTAAATTTATTGTTTATGTAATTTTAACATGGAAATGTTTGTCATACATTTATTGATAGCATTATGTTTTATATAAAGTGTTTGGCTATAATAATTAGTAGTACTACTCTAAGAGGGTAGTAATTATTATTATGAGGCTTTTCCATGTCATCTATATGATACAAAAGAAAAAAAATTATGATCAGCAATTTTTGCAAATCAAGTAAATATGAAATCTAATAAAATGGAAGAAGTCCTCTTATTATTAAACTCTTAAATAAATTTCTTTAACAAACATTCCAATAGCAATACAATTTAAATGTTTTTCTAATTAATTCATGTCATTTGTACGAGTGAACATGCTTTTGACCGCCATGAACACAAATGCACACACATTTTTTTCTCAACCACCATTTGGACCGAACTTATTTCATAATAACAATAATGGGAAAATGATTTGTCTTAATCACATAAGTAAATATTAAGTAAAATTATAATCTTATAGAACCAATAATATTTTAATAATATTTTAACACATTTTTATGAAATTTAAGCTCGTGCCATGTGTCAAAATATTAGTGAACCAATTTCACTATAATTTTACATCATGTTTAGGGGAGCGATGTTTAGGTGGAGCGATGCGGATAAACCTCAGAAAATATAAAATAATAAATTTTATAGTGATGGAATAAAATTAGTTAAAGTGATGGAGCAAAAATTGAGAAACATGAATCTGTTTGGCCGGGTTTTACAATTTAGTTGAAACAAAACTGTCAGGTGAGTTTTCATTGTTTTGTTACTATCATCATCATCAACCAAAGTGTCTCTCTCAACCGTACGTTGAGGCTGCGGATTTTAGAAAATGACATTTTCAGCACTAATCCAGTCAAAACTTCACTTGATCTTTTGACGTGACACTCAGAGGAGCCCAAATCCACTGCTCTCATATTTATGATCTTTTCGTCCTAGCCATGACAGAGAAACATAAAAGGGGTTGAGTTGGACTTGCTTTTTATGTTTGAGTAACAAAAAAAAATAAAAGAAAAATAGGTGAAATTCGTAATTGAAAATAAGAGCGTTGGTCAAATTTAATTTTAAATACATTGATTAGGTTAGTCATTTTGGTCAAATGAAACTTCGAGGACTAATTGACATACATTTTACAATATTAAGTAATAAAAATTTATTATCTTTAGAGACGAATTTGATAGGGTTCATACTTTTAAGGTACAATTTGACGATTCACTAAAAAAATAAAAAATGAAAAGTGATTATTGTTGGGGGTGAAAACTGAAAACTTACCTTACTACCATGTTGATGATATCTGAGCTGAGGAAGGAGGTGAATAAAGCTGCATCACTGCATGGACTCATTTCCCTAAACACTCCAAATTCCTGTTAACATTACACACTACCAGTTACTTCTATGCCTGGAATGTTATTTCCACGCAGAGAAGGGGGGAATTTGAGGCTTTAATTTTCACATGGAATATTGACCTTAAACCAAGTTAAGTTAAACCCAACACATATCCAACTGTAGCAATTATTCACTTAAAGGTGCTATTAACTTATTTCATCCAAACATAATTTATTTTATAAAACTAGTTAAAAATTAAAAGTACTTAAACATTAGGATACAATAACTCAATTTTAACCAAATTCTGCTTTCTAAACGGAACTCAGGTTGACATAAACCAATTTTGTAAACTTTAATTCAAACACAGGCGAAATTGCGATAAAAAGAGTAAAGTACATGTTTATGTTTCATTTTCCAAACACATAATCGATTTTATATCCTACAGCTTAAATTGATTCTACATAGAGCAGTGTGTTTGATGGCTCGAAAACACTTTGCCACGAATTCAACGAACTATTAATTCAACCAATGATTTCGTAGTAAATGCTTTCGAGCCATCAAACACTTTTGTTCTACATAACATGGGGAGAAGCTAATTTTCCAAACATTTTAAGATTATATATGTTGGTTGGTATGATATCAATATACACGGGGAGAAGCTAATTTTACAAACATTTTATTTGGTTGAATAAATTTAATTAAAATTTTGTTATAAGCCGAATTTATTTAATGGAGAGTAAAGGGGTGGCTCAACCCATTACAATACAAACTGATACAGGAAAGAAAACCCTAGCCAAAACAGAACAACGGAAGGAAGTAAACTTAAACAAAAGAAAAGAAAAGAAAACACACAGCAACAACAGGTAGAGAACCTGCGAAGAAAGCCCAAGCTAAAATTCCTTCAAAGCCAAAGCAGGCAATGAAACCCAGCATGATGAAAGTACACTCCAAACCAAAAAATCACTCGTAACTAAAGAAAACCAAGTAGCCTCAATCAATAGAAGAACCAACACCACACCACACCACACCACATATTCCTGGGTTAGACAACCACTCAACACATGGAGGGTCTAAACTCCTTGAACTTTGCAGCACGTGCTGGAGAAAATGCATCGACCAAGATTTGGGCAATGTTGTAACCAGGCTCATCCACCTGAGCAAAGTCTCGTACTCTTGATTGCAGAAAGGGAAAATCATATCCGCCGCAACACTCAATTCGTGTTTTTTTCTTGTTCCTATATCTTAATGTAAGTGGTTAGAGTGTGATCAAATACTTATTGCAAATTTCTTAAGCTCTTGATTTACAATAAATGTTTTGGTATTACATGCTTTTCAGTTTCTATGGTAAGGGATACAGAAAAAGCAGAGTATGCAACAAAAACAAAATTGAGTAGGGTCAGTGTGTGAAGACATAGGTGCCTCGTTCTTCATCAGCAACAACTGAACCAATCCGTACACTGGAAAAGCAACAGGATCGGAAGGCTCTTTATAGGTTAGACTTTAGGAGTAAATATGTACCAAGCACTTGGTACGACCAAAGGGGAAACAGAGACAAAATGTGATTGTGGAATCCAGGGGTTTCTTCTGTGCTCTGCTTCCATTATCCAATGAGTTTCTCCCCAAGAATGTGGGGGCTATGAGACTCATCAACTAGATAATCGCAAAGTAAGATACATGCAGGCAATGATTTATATGTAAGATAAACAATGATTGTAGTCCATATAAAATATTTAATATTTGATTTAATTTTTTAAATGTCTTACATTTTTATCTTTAATTCTCCCCATTTTTATCTTTCAGAACATGGGGATGCTTCAGAGAGAAGGGATGGAGAACAGAGTATATGACACTTTGGAGGAAAGCCTGATGATCTCTTCACTTAAAGAATTATTGATGCTAAACTCTAATTTTTATTAAGTGAAAGGATGTGTTCATAAATAATATAGAGTATACTTTCATAAATAAACTTTATTTTTAAAAATAACATTGGAAAAATATTAATGTTGACTCATCTTACCGATGAGTCTTTATTAGTGGAGTTAACTCATTTTGAGTACTGCACCTTAAAAACTTAAGATACCACAACAAACACCTTTACTTTTATATTTCATTAGTTTCTTTATTTCTTTTTCTTATGTTTTAGTGTAAATAATTATAAATTATACAATTAAATATTAAACGTTGTAATCTACATTTTTTATGGTCAAGTTTATTATTTTGTTGGACATTACTCTGGTAACAAAAAAAACAGAGGGTGGGTTCAGAACCCTTTCTGACTATTGTGTTAAAATGAAACAATTTAAATGAGCGTGAATGTTTTGTAAATAACAATTTAGTCCCTTTACTATTGTTTAATCTCTGTGTTCTAATCAATTTGTTTGTTTTGTAAACCCCGCTTCCTCCTCTCTTTGTCCCTCAATCGACGTCGCCGAGCTCGTAAAAAACCAGGATTGGTGCACGACAATGACAAAGGTTGTGAGGTGGTTTGGTGGCTGGACATCGCGATTTGGATAGAGACAGTAGGCGGGCACAGGTTGATGAGTAACCGTAAATAAGAGGGCAATGTTGTTAGGGTCATTAAAATTATAAGGACTAAATTGTAATTTATAAAAGTTAAACTATCAATTTAACCCAAAAGGGTATGAAAACTAGAGCTGTCAATTTGGCCCTAAGCCCCAAGGCCAGCCCAGACCCACGTGGGCTAGGGCCAAAAGCCTCCAAAAGCCTTGTGGGTTAGGGTCAGCCCATGACCCATCTAATTTTTAAAACATTCTCTCCCTCCCTACCCTAAACCCAAAAATAAGTCAGGAAACCAAAAATCGACCCGAAACTAAAAAATCAACTCAACTCAACTCAAAAATCGACCTGAAACCATAAAATTGGTCCGAAAATCATAAAATTGGCAAGAAACCAAAAAATTTGCTTGGAACCGAAAAATCAGTCAAAAACTCAAAAATCGACTCAAAACTCTAAATAGCCATAAGACCCAAAAATGACACGAAATCCAAAAATCAGCCCGAAACCATAAAATCTGTCCAAACCGAAAAAACAGTTTGAATCCGTAAATCAACGCAAAGATCCTAAAATCGACGCTAATCACTAAAATTGACTTTAAACTCAAAAATCATTTTCAGACCAATTTTTCAGTCTCGGGCCAATTTTTTGTTTTTTGGGTCAATTTTTTAATTTCGAGCAAATTTTTTATTTTCGAGCCAATTTTTTGAGTTCCTGGTTGATTTTTGGGTTTTAGGTCAATTTTTTAGTTTATGCTGATTTTTGAGTACCGGGCCGATTTTTTGGGTTCCTGGCTGATTTTCGAGTTTAAGCTGATTTTTGGGTTCCTGGCTGATTTTTGGGTTTGGGTTGGCCCGGGGCTGGCCCTGTCCTAACCCGCATCTCTTGTGGGCTAACAAAAACCCAAAGCTTAAAGCCCTAGAGCTTGGTGGGCTGAAAAAGTTAGGGCCAAAATAGGGGGCCTAGTGGGCTGGCCCCGGTGCCGTGGGCAATTTGACACCTCTAATGAAAACCCTTCAGTTTAGGCGGATACGTGAGAATTTGCCTATTTTGTTAACTTCAAGTGTTAAAATAGCTAATTTTGTTGAGAGGCGCCAGGCTAAAAGGTTTGTTATTTCCATCCTCGCTTAGAGATGTGGTAGTTTGTGTTTGGATAGTAAAGTCCTTTCCATTCTCTTAATTTTTATCTTGAAGTAAATGCTAATTGTTCTAGAGATTGAAATCCACGGTTTGAAATAAATAAAGATGCACTAATTTGAATCTGATTACCTGCATACACTTGGTACCCCGAACCACCCGTTGTTGTGAATGCTAATTTAATACAATACTATCACCATTTGAAATAAACTAAAATCCACCTGTTGATAATTATATTGAAAATAAATAGAATAATAGTTCATCAACACTTTAACTCCACTCACACTTAAGTGAGATGTGAAGAAAATAGTTAGAAATGAGTGATATGATAAACAATGTAATAGGAAATTGGGAGAGAGAGATAGAAAAAAATATAAGTTGAAATGAGATAGAAGAAAAATTAAGAAATGAATGAATCATTACTCAAAATAGTTAAATACAGACAAGACTTGGGCCAAAATCTCAAATATCATGTAAATTTTTGTGTCTACTTTTTTATATGGATATTCAAATGAGTTCCACCTTTTTATGGAAACAAATACAGATAAAGTTTTAATATGATAATGTCAAGTTCACACGTGGAGTAATGATATATGGTTTTTGTTATACATTGAACATACATACATTATTTTAGCGGTTTTTGACCGCTGTAAATATTAAGGGCGGCTAAATTTCTCTGTTAAGTTGTATGTCTAAAGAATCTCCACAAAAAGCACATGTCTAAGCATCAGTTCCATTTAATATAAGAGAATGTTAATTTGACTTTTGTCATTTTCCCTCAATAACTAAAACTAGGCATCCCAAAAGAAGCAAAACAATGAACAAAAGATATATGAGGTTAAATATGTTTTTATTACCTTTAAAATGAGGGTGAATTGAAAATAATCCTTCTAAAAAACGTTTCATAAATTTTAGTCCCTTGAATTTTTTTAATGAAAATAGTCTCTCATTACATCATAATAATGACATGGACAACTTTTAGCTCAATCATCGGTCCATGTTATAAATTTCATTAACCCCATATGGATGCCATGTGGCATGCCAAACTTGAAATTTCACTTTCCTCCTCCACCTCATTCCTTCCTCCTCCACCCCTTTTCCTTCCTACACCTCTAATAAAAACAACACCGACACCTCCTCCTCCCCTCAAAACCCAGTAGCATCATCATCACCACCACTACCAGAAACCCACAAAATCCAGCACCACCACCTCCTTTACCCTCTTCCTTCTCTTCCCTTTCCTCCTCCTCACCCCAAAACCCAACATCACTTCACCACCAAAAACCACCCAAAACACACCACCATCACCCAAAGCACCCAACATCACTTCACCACCAGAACCCCCTCCCCCCCCACAAAAAAAAACCTCGCACCACCACAAAAAAAAAAGACGGAATTTTTTGTAAAAACACACCGTTGCAGACAAGTAAGAGAGATCCAAACTTCGAAGCATTTTATACTAACCAAACCAACCCCAAAATCAGTGACATGAGTAGACCATCTTAACCCAACCGACCTCAACTCAGCACACTTAACAACTATGTATGCGTTCCCCATAATTGACTTACACCTTCCCAACCACAACGTTTCCAAGTTTGCATCCTCTATTATTGCCTTTACAATAAAGGCAGTGAGATTTGTGCAATTAGACAAATCTTAAAATAAACTTGAGCATTTCAAAGCCAACGAAAACAACCCCATATGGGTGATGAACCTAGATCTAGAAAGGTTAACGAACCACAAGGAAGAACTCCATACCAATGAAAGCGAATCCCAAATTTGGAGGTGTGAGATGGAGGGGTAGTGGTGAAGGGTCGTTGGAGGGAACTTAAGGCAGAGTGGCGTCAACGTTCTGTAGTGTTTAGACTCAGAGGCTTGTAAGGACTTGCGGACTTAAGTGAATGACTTTCTAGCAAAAGGGTCGTTGTTGATGTGGTCAAGAATCGTGAAGATGAGCTCATCCGTGAGAAGGTTGAATAAATTGCTTGTGGGGGTTTTCAGTTGTGATGGTGCTAGGTTTTTGGAGAGGAGGAGGAAGGAGATGAAAAGGAAGAGGGTGAAGGAGGTGGTGGTGTTGGGTTTTTGGGGATTTTTTGGAGGTGGTGGTGCTAGGTTTTAGGGGGGGGGGAAGAGGAAGAAAGGAAAGACAAGGAAGGGGTGGTGGTGGTGTTGGGTTTTAGGGGGAGGAGGAATAAGGGGAGAGAAGGAATGGGGTGAAAAAGGTGGTGGTTCTGGATTTTGGGGGTTTTTTTCAATGGTGGTGGTGGTGTTGGATTTTGAGAGGAGTGAGGAAGGAGGTGGTTGTTCTGGATTTTGGGGGGAGGAGGAAGGAAAAAAAAAGTGGAGGAGGAGGTAGAAGGGGAAGAGATGGAAGGAGGAGAGTGGAGAAGGAAAGTGGAATTTCAAGTTTAGGAGACTATATGATATGTGAGTATGTGACTAAGATGTCCATATGAGTTACATGGACAGATGATTGCACTAAAAATTGTCAATATCATAATTATAACGCCATGAATTACTACTTTCAATAATAATAAAAATCAACGGAGTAAAATCTATGAAATTATTATAAAGAGTCAATTCACCTCATTTTTCATGCGACTAACATCATATTTAACCCAACATATATGCTATGTCATCCAGATAAATCTGGGCTGCAAATACAAACTGAAAAACAATCGGTGCGATTATCATCTTCAGAAATAATAACAACTCCAATCACAATTGTAAGATCATAATCTGATCACTCATACCATACCATGACAGTAACAGCTCAAGCTTCAATAATTAAAGTGATTGATGTATGTATACACACACATCGATCAACCAACCAATTATGCTATTCTTTTTTTTTTATGCCGTGCCCATAATTTCGTAAGTGTAAAATAAAAATAACAATACTATATAATAGAACACGGAAATTTAGAAGATGATACTAGCTATATAGTAATAATAGTAAAATAAAATAAAGCCTTATAATTGAATTTCAAGTTCTAACAAAAGGCAACATGACAAACCCCACATTCCAAGGCCTTAGATTTTCACTCCCATTGTCTCACATTTATTCAAAACAAAGAGATCGATCGAAGAGAACCAGAAATTAAAGCAGCTCAGGCGGATTTTGCGGGCGGCGGCGGCTTCTTGGAGGTGGTTGCCGGAGGAGGAAAAGGGAGGGGGGCTTCTCTTTCTGGGTCGCGGTTGGTGGTGGCAGCAGCGATGGAGATGGAAGTGACGGCGGCACTTGGGGTTCCGAGTGGTTCAGTGACCTGCAGGTTCAGATCAAATGGCTTTGTGAGGTCCTCGCCGGCGAGAAGCTCCGGCGGCATGACTTGGGAAGGTTGTCGTCGGTGACGGGACATGTTTTTGGTGAGAGAGAAGGAGAGAAGTGAAGAGCAGAAGGAGTTTGATTTGTGGAAATGGGGCAAGCAGAGAAGTAGGGGCCCTGTTTATTTAGAATTTAGATTTAGATGCACAAAATTCTTACCACGCGCTTTCGTGTCTTTTAATGCTCATTCAATTTGAAGACAAATATTAGTTTTTCTTTTCCCCACTAATTTAATATTAAAAAGAAAATAAGTTACCACATTAATTAATGCAAAACAAAACCAGAATACTGAATTATGTACTCTTCCGCGTCATTTTTAAGGCATTAAAAGATAAAAATTTATAAAATACAACTTAAAGTAAAAATAAAAGAAACTAAAAAAATTAATATTAGAATAAAAAAAACTTAAAATGACTAACACAAGTAAAGATGATAGTGATGACATATGAAATCTAGTGGCATAACAGAAACTCCTTTCTTTTTCGTCACTAGGATGTTGATGTGGTATTGCATTATTGGTCCACCTGGAGTGGAATTATTAGATAAAATAGGAGATTATGGCCCAAAAATAAGTTTGAATAGTTTCAACATCCTATGTCATGTTAGACATCTACATCGTCCAACTTTTCACTAGTGGGCCAAGGCCCAAGGGCAAGAAGACAATCAAAATTGAGCCTTTCATGCAAGAGAGTGAGGCCCTTATAAGGCGCCAGTCAAACTGGAACCTTTCTGACAGGTGGGGCACATGTCAACTTAGACCACACAAAGCGTCAATTAAACTCGAGCTTTGTATAAAACTCATCAACATGAGCATCCTAGTGGCAAAATGTTCCAAGTTTGGTATTTTGCTCTTTTTTTTCCATGAATATGGTAAAAAAATTCTTTTTAAATATTAAGTTGGTGAAAAACCCCAAATTTAGTCTGATGTGAACCAAGAAAAATATGGTTTACAAATTATAACGGGTTTACTATAAATTGACTTTAACACATAAAAAGTATATTATAAATAATACGAATTAAGTGTTAGTAGTAAAAATGTAATATACGGATGAACCATTTCTTAACATGGATCATAATAAAATTGTCCATCTTATATATATATATGAGGATGTATCTAGTGACAAAGCTCTCCTTATATGAGAATGATGAGAATAAATCGTGGCCGATAGATTTAACAATGAGTGGTCATGATTAAAAGAAATAAGTAGTCACACGACTACTTAAAAATGTCATGTCATGATTAAAAGAAATAAGTGGTCACACGACTGCTTAAAAATGTCATGTGATTTTTTAAAAAGTCACATAACTTCATGTTTTAATCTTGACCATTCATGATTAGATCAAACGGTCATGATTTATTCTTACTTTCTCACATAAAAACATCTTTCTCATATGATACATCCTATATATATATATATATAGGGAGCGTATCAAGTGAGAGCGATGTTTATTATGAGAGATGAGAGCGTTCAACCTTAGCCATTAGATCTATCATGAAGGGTCAAGATTAAAACAAAATGGCATGTGACTTTTTTAAAAAGTCACGTGACCACTAAACTACTTTTAATCTCAACCACTCATGAATGGTTGTACGGCCATGATTTAACGCTCTCATCTCTCATAATAAACATCGCTCTCACTAGATACGCCCCCTATATATATATATATATATATAGGGAATGTATCATATGAGAAAGATGTTTTTATATGAGAAAATGAGAATAAATCACGATCGTTAGATCTAATCATGAATGGTCAAGATTAAAATAACTTAATAGTCACATGACTACTTAAAAATGTCATGTGACTTTTTAAAAAGTCACATGACTTCATGTTTTAATCTTGACCATTCATGATTAGATCTAACGGTCATGATTTATTCTCATTTTCTCATATAAAAACATCTTTCTCATATGATACATCCTCTATATATATATATATTGTGAGTATTAAATGAATTTAATATTGACTATGCATACATGTCTTCTTCATGATTTGTTTAAAGGGTCAAAAGCATATTTAACCCTTAAAAGTAGGGTTGTCGATCGGGCGGGTTTGGGCCCGAGCCTCGGTTTGAGTCGGGTGGAAAATGCCAAACCACCGGATCCACCACTGTTCGAACACTGGCCTCGGGTGTTTCAAGCTCCGGTTGGGTTCGGTCGGAACCAATTTGGCAGAAAAAGGGAAAAAGAGATGAGGAAAAATACTACAAAATTCCAGATATGATCATCGCCGCTCATACTCATGAACCAGCCACCATCGCCGCTTCTTTCTGCACCTTAATCTCTGCCTAGTTTGAGGAAATAATAGATCGACGGTGCGTCGGCGCTAGTTTGTCTTGAATAATAGTGAAGGAGTAGAAGAGGTGGTGCGGTCGTTTGGCGTTGATCGGTTGACTGTGAAAATATGAGCGACGCTATTGAAGGTGTGGCGGCGCTGATTGAAGGTGTGGCAGTGTTGAGAGGACAAATTGAAGGTGTGGCGGCGCTAGTTTGTGTTGAATGGTAGTGAAGGAGTAGATGAAGGTGGCGCGGTGGTGTTGTTAATGGGTGAAGAGGGCTTGGGTTCTGAGTCTGGCGGGGGAGGATTGGGGAAACGAGGAGAAGGAGTGGACTAGGGTTCTAGTGATTGAAGAATTGGTGAAGGAGGAGAATGAGTGGGATAAGTTTCTCAGGCCTTTTTTTTTCAGGCTAGGGTTCTCAGGGCCTTTTTATTTTCTTCCCATCCCAGTGGCCACAATTTTTTATTTATTTATACATGTGCTTCGAGTTGGTCGATGATCAAAATCGACTTTTACAACTAAGCCCAAACTGATGACTTTTTCCAATCGATTCACTAGTGGACCGAATCGAACCGGCTTGAGGACAAAAAAAAGTTCAATTAAGCCGGTTTTCGGTCAAGCCAGACTAAGTTGGACAACCTTACTTAACAATATTAATATCTCCATTTTCACACATCTTCTTGACGATTTGTTTAAAAAATATTCCTTTGTATCTAGATGTGTTATGGTAAAACCCTGCATATTGGTAAAATTGAAGCCACATGATCCAAAGATTTCATATCAAAGTTCTATGGACAATGTTGTTAGTTTGTACTTTGTACATTGAAAGAAGACATGTAGGAATCTTTCTAGATTTATGAAAGAGGTAACTAGCGGGAATTTGAATAGAGTGTTTCAAAATTCAGGATTCGGTTTTAAGTATGAATATATTCATTGGCAAATTTGATATGTATCTAGTTAGGTTGTTGTCCTATTTAATATTAGTGGATAAGACTGACAATACTGCATAAGAAGAAGAAGGTTAAATGTATCTATCAAAAACCCGATCGATAAATGCTCTTTTGGTGGTAAGCAAGTTTCCTTGATGTCGGTAGTCGTGAGATTAATTTATTGTTACTTGAATTCAAAACTTTACATAAGAAGAATTAAACATGTACCATTTAAAACAACCACTTATTGATTTTATACACATTAATATCCGGTGATAATAATATAAAAAGAGCTTAATTACTTTTTTTACACAAAAGAGCTTAATTACTATGCATATAAATTTTCTTACATACATACTTAGAATCTATCAATTTCTCATGTCATAATTAAATTTGAATTTTAGAATATTTAAATTAAAAATGAAGAGATATAATTGGATGCATAGGTAAAACTCTTTATACTAATAGTGCATTTATTTTAGCTACTTAGAAAAAAAAAATCTATTTTTTAAACATATTTTTTAAATTTTAAGATGTTCGTTTCTGTTTTTTAAAAATTATTATTTTATAAAAAGCTAAAATCAAATTATTTGGAAAAATTATTTTAATTATCTTATTTACAAAATCTATTATGATAGATGAAAGAGAAAATAAAAAAGTAATTTTAATTAGTGTAACTAAACACAAATTAGCTTATACTTTTTTTTTAGGGATAATCATCATATTAGTTCCTGTGATTTACTCGCCGTCTGAACCAGGTCCCTCCCCGGAAAAATTTTTGTATCTGGTCCCTCAGTTTGTAAAGTGTCTGACATAGGTCCTCGCCGGAGCCCGGAGCTCCGGTAATTGCTTACGTGGCATTACACGTCAGTAATTAAAAAAAAAGAAAAGAAATTAAAATAGGGAAATTACTATTATATCCTTAATGAATTAAAACCCCAATTTGGAGAATTTGAAGAAGGTCCCTCACTTGAAATCCCTAATCTAGGCCGTGATGGACACTAACCAAACCACCAAAATAATGCAAGTTGGGAGCGGTTCCAAACCAGCCCCCATGATGAATGACCAATGTAAAAACCATTCTGCAATCATACTCACTAATCAGAACCAAGGTTTACACATAACAGGCAAAATTAGGAACCAAAAACATGTGAAAGTTGGTCTTTCAGAACAAATACTTTCACATAAAACATACTTTCAGAACCAAGACAATACCATTAACAATTAACCATTATCAATTGACCATTAACAATTAACCATTATCAATTGACCATTAACAATTAACCATTATAAGCCAGCAATTACCCACAACCCCAAAACCCCAAAAAACCCCCAAATCCAAAACCAATTGATTCACAAGCAAAGGAAAAGAGCAACTTACTTGAATGGAAAGGAAAAAGAAGGTTTGCCCACTGTGTTCAGAAAGAGAGAGAGAGAACGAACAGAACAAGCTTGCGAAGGGGATGAACGACGAAGATAACGGGCGACGAACGACGAAGATAACGGGCGACGAACGGCTGCCCACTGCGGACGGACGACGGAGGGAGACGCAACACGGACGCACGACGTCCGAGGGAAGACGACGACGGACGACGGAGGGCGGCGCACGGCGGGGCTCAAGCAGGTAGCACGATGAAGGAAATGGAAGGGATGAAAATTAGGGATTTGAAGAAGGACCCAATTCAGATGGGTGTAATTGGGGTTTTAATTCATTAAGGATATAATAGTAATTTCCCTATTTTAATTTTTTTAATTACTGACGTGTAATGCCACGTAAGCAATTACCGGAGCTCCGGGCTCCAGCGAGGACCTATGTCAGACACTTTACAAACTGAGGGACCATTTACAAAAATTTTTCCGGGGAGGGACCTGGTTCAGATGGCGAGTAAATCACAGGGACTAATATGATGATTATCTATTTTTTTTAAATCTTTAAAAAATAATCTCTTTTTTTTAACACCTAAAAATTATTATTCTTTAATTTGAAACAAACGCATATCTTATCTAAAAAATCTATTATGATAGATGAGAGAGAAGATAAAAAAATAATTTTAATTAGTGTAACTAAACACAAATTAGCTTATACTTTTCTTAAAATCTTTGAAAAATAATCTCTATTTTTTAACACCTAAAAATTATTATTCTTTAATTTGAAACAAAAACACTCTAAATTAAATTTAATTATCTTATTCTCATCTAAAATATCTATTACGATAGATGAGAGAGAATATAAAAAAATGATTTTAATTAGTGTAACTAAACACAAATTAGCTTATATTTTTTTAAAATATTTAAAAAAAATCTTTTTTTTAAACACCTAAAAATTATTATTCTTCAATATGAAACAAACACGTGTGAAATGATTACTTATCCATAATTTTAACGGGAAACATACTCAAATACTGTTTTCCAAAGCATAAAAAAAGGGTTGGCTAAATGACCCCATGATTAATTGGGGTTATTCAACCCCATGTCCACATGGACCAATATTTTTGTGCCATTTATTTTATTTATTTCCACATTATTTTTTAATTTTAATTATGGGACAATCTTATTGGTCCATATGAACATGAGGTTAAATGACCCCAATTAATCATGGGGTCATTTAGCCAACCCCATAAAAAAAAATTAAGATTGAACTAAAATTTGGTTAAAATACAAAAAGTCAACTATGTAAGCTTTTCATGTCGTGACAAAATATTTTTTCTGGTCAAAAAAAGAATTCCGTTGCCGGGACTTGAACCCGGGTCTTTCGGGTGAGAGCCGAATATCCTGACCAACTAGACTACAACGGATCTGTTGGTAGCATACTAAAAACTATAGTAATTAAATCTATAAGTTTCTAAGCTCAAGTGCACCCATCTCAAGTTCCAATCCCTTTGCACCTCCGGTTCCCGGAACATTAGAGGGATGCAAAAATGTGTCAAATCCAACTCCATTTCCTTCGTCTCTGAATTTGAGTTCCATTGGACCAAGTGGCAGGAGCCCAATTCAGACATTCCTGGCCCAATAACGGAGTTGCAACTCACCACATTCCACAACCTTCTTCATCAATATCTTTTACACTACTGCACACTCTTCTCTATTTCTTCGGTGCTGAGAAAGTGAGGTATGCGAATTTCAATTTCACGTTTTTCACTTCCCACGCACAAACCCATCCATTATCAACCTCACTATTGTATCTGTACTTCACTCTTGTTTCTTTCTTTCACTTTTGCGTTTTTGCTGATTGTGCATCGTGCTCGTTACCTGTTTGATAAAATGCTTCAATTAATTCTTTATGCACAAGACATTGTGATCGTAGAAGAAATGAAGCAACAAAGGTTTCAGTGAGATTTATGATAAATTTTCATACTTATTCCGTGCTTAATTGGTTATCTTAGCTAGTGGTGGTGGTGGGAACTGAGTGAATTCTGCAATTTTGATCAATTTGTTTGGTTTGTTAGTTTTTATCTGTGGATAAGAGGCTAAGATGAGATTAATGTAATCAACGCTCATATAATATTTATTTATGCTGCAGGAAGTGGCTGTGAAATGGAAGATTCGTCGTTTTTTGATAGGATGATCGGTCATCTTCGTTCATCTTGCAAGTATGACTTCCTGCATATCATGCTTATTTTAGAATCTTGGCACAGTAAAGGATTGCATTTCAGTTTTTTTTGTAGGCAGTTATTAATATATATATATATATATATATATATATAGTTATTTGATTGAAGAATTGTTCAATCATATCTATAAATCTTTGGAAGCTCATTACTATTTAAGTTCAGTAGGGATCGATTGACTGTGGTAAGTATAGTTTGCTTAATTCAATTTATAGATTTGCTGTTAAGGCACAATGCCTCCATGCAGTATTCCTGACGCAGTTTCACTTCATCTAATGCTCTGTATATTGTTTAAGGTTTCAAGATTCTTGGATTTTTATATTTTGTTGGTAATTTTAGGTACTATACTGGTTATCCAAAGTATATTGGACCATCACGGGTCATTCATTTTACCTCTGAGCGTGAGTTTGTCAAACTCCTTCATGAAGGTTTCCCTGTGGTTGTTGCATTTACTATCAGGTAATCTGGAGTCAGCTTTTGAGTTCTCATTCGCTTCCTCGTACTTTGAAGTTGGCTTTAGTTCTGAATGGAAGGAAAAAGGAGAAAAGTGAAATGATTTAGGAATGACTACTTACAATTTAATAATGCAGGGGCAGTTACACACGACATCTTGACAAAGTATTAGAAGAAGCTGCTGCTGAGTTTTATCCAAATGTAAAATTTATGCGTGTAAGTTATTTTTCATTGATGTGCCTTTATGAGTGTTGGCCATCATATCAAAGATACCCTTCATAATGAAGCATAGAACCTGTCTCATCAGACAGAATCACAAAATCACACAGACACACATGCTCATTAGTTCGCAAGGAGTTGGAGTTTACTTTTGAGGAATTTAGGCACAAGGCACTCAGTAGAACCCATGCTTCATCAGCTTAGCCTTTATATTTTTTTGCAATTTATCATTCTTCACCTTTGGTTTTTACTACTTATTTTCTGCATACTCTGTAACATTGTGATTGTACATTGATGAACTGGCTATTTATGGTGCTTTGCAGGTTGAATGTCCTAAGTATCCTGGGTTTTGTATAACTCGGCAGAAAAAGGAATACCCATTTATTGAAATATTTCAAAGTCCAACACAAGTATGACTTTCCATACCTGTTCACTACAATCTTATCACTGCCTAAATTTCTCATGGGTTAACATTGTAATAAATGTTCTTTTGGTGGATCAAGGCTTTTGTTTTTGTTGTTGTTTGATGGAATGATTAAGCAGAAAATATATAATCTGCCGCAATGATATGGTTTTTATTCGTAGGTTAATCTTTTCAATGACTACCACCCCCTATGAATCTTTATTGAAACTTGTGTTCTTTTATATAGGCTGCTAACCAGGGAAGGGTAGCTGATCCAAATATTACTAAATACAATGTGAAGGTTTTGCCTGTAAGTTTTTCCCCACTTAGGTCTCCTTTCTTTTTCCCAGATATCTTGCAGCATCTTTTAATGATTATAATATTTTGTATTTTGCACTATGTCTCTCAAAGTCTCAAACAAAAATGTAAAATGAATCTACACCTGAGTAGTAATATAAATCTACCATTATGTACTGTAAAATATATCAGAATTTTTTTGAACTTGCCTGATGAATATCCATGGCTCTATCTGTTAAGTATTGTAATATTTGGTTAGTTTTTCATTTTTTTTATACACTTGCAGTTCCATTATGATGTTAGTCTATATGGATTTAGAGAATTCTTCAAGCGACAGGGTTTATGGGCATCAGATCTGAAGTAAGGACCCAGTGAAAAAGTTTTATCTTTCATATATTGAAGAGACAACCTGATCATACTACATGTTTATCAATCTGTATTCCATCAAGCTTTCACACAATTGTATTTACCTGTATGGTTGATATCCAAACCTATACTTCGGTTAGGTTCTTGTCAACGACATCTTTTCTTCTTTACTTCATTTTAGCTTATTTAATTTACTGGAGTAAATCTAGAAGTTGGATATCTGTCTTGGCATTCATGTGCCAAACACTGGACATTATTGTAAATGCTTCTTTGATGTTTATGCTTAGCTTGGGAAGTCATTGTTTTCTAAACGGTACACGTGCTTAATTTTTTCTTTTAATACAATCTTTTTTAGATTTAAGCTTTTTTCAAACTTTTCATGCAAGTACTTGAAGGCCTCTCCAAGCTAAGCAAGTGTTTACAACTTTTTTCTTGCAATGAGATATATTAATGTTGGGTGTCATGTTTGACCGTCATATAATATCTAGTGATTGATTAATTATAAGTGCTTGTTTTAATTCTTTCAGGATTTACTAATTACTAATATTTTAAAACTTTACCTGGGAAGGTAATGGTGGTGAGAAGTTCTAACTGTCGACCAAACTGGGACATCAGATACAACAACCAGAGTTGACTAACACATAGGGCCAAACATGAGATCGTTTTTATGCCTTTTATGGCTAGACTTCGATAGTGTTGCTTCATTTTTATGCTGAGACAATGAGCAATAGTAGTACTAACTTCTAAGCGTTTCACAATGAGCAATCTTGTTCAGCTTGACCAAATTTCAGCAACCAAATCCAAAACTCGAGTCCAGTAGAAATTCTTTAATGACCGGTTTCCTATATGATGCGCTTTTAATTATGTTAGAATAATTTAATTAGTGCTATAACATTTTACTTTCAAAAGTTCGAGAACCTTGCAATTGCATCATAATTCTGCGTATATAACCTGGTCCAGAAAATTTACCCTATAAACACGCCATGATCTTCTACCATCGCGTCACCTAACTATACCAACAAGGTATCCAACTCAAAACTACTTGTATAATATATCAATATTGAGTATTACAAGTCTGTAAAAAAAAAATTCTATTGTTTCCTCTGTTCAAAGTGGTCCTGTTTGACAGAATTTCCAAGCTAATTGAATCTGAAAAACTAAAAAGGAAGTTGGTTAATAAGTTGATGAAATGATAACAAGAAGAAGTTAACTCATAACTTAATGAGTTAAATGTCTCAGATAACCTACCTCTACCAAACGTGACACCACCAAAAATAAACAGTCAACATGGTTGTTTCAACTTCCCTTTCTTCTCAACTTGAGCATTCCCCATGAAACTTAGCCTTCTTAAGCTCACTTATCTCATACAGAATAATCAAAACCACACGATGGAAGCCTACTTGAAACCACCCATCAATGAAGATGACTCTGTAATACTCTTTTCCACTTCTAATTCTCCTGAAGACTCCACCAGTCCTTCTTCCTCTTTCTACCATTCATCACCACCTGCACTGCATCATTTCAAAACAGCACACAAACTTTCTGTCAGAAACCTCTCCTACACTTTGCACCCACACAAGAACACCCCCTTTTCATTCTGCCACCTGACTCAGAAACACAAGCCTGTAAACATACTCAAGTCTGTGTCTTTTGTTGCCAGAAGCTCTGAGATTGTTGCTGTTGTTGGTCCTAGTGGCACAGGGAAGTCTACTCTTCTTCGAATCATTGCCGGGAGGGTGAAAGACAGAGATTTTGATCCTAAAACTATCTCAATCAATGATCATCCAATGACTAGTCCTGCTCAGTTGAGGAAGATATGTGGCTTTGTGGCACAAGAGGACAACTTGCTTCCTCTGCTAACTGTGAAGGAAACTTTGTTGTTTAGTGCCAAGTTTAGGCTAAAAGAAATGACACCAAAGGATAGAGAAATGAGGGTGGAAAGCTTGATCCAAGAGCTAGGTCTTTTTCATGTTGCAGATAGTTTTGTTGGGGATGAAGAGAATAGAGGGATATCTGGTGGGGAGAGAAAGAGGGTGTCAATAGGAGTTGACATGATTCACAATCCTCCAATTTTGCTTCTTGATGAACCAACATCAGGCCTAGACAGCACTTCAGCTCTGCATGTGATAGAGCTTCTCTCATCAATGGTGAAAGCAAGGCAAAGGACAGTGGTCTTGTCAATTCACCAACCTAGCTATAGAATTTTGCAGTACATTTCTAAGTTCTTGATCCTCTCTCATGGTTCAGTTGTTCACAATGGTAGCCTAGAATCACTAGAGGAAACCATAACTAAATTGGGGTTTCAAATTCCTAAACAACTCAATGCTTTAGAATTTTCCTTGGAAATTATCCGCAGGTTAGAAGATTCCACTTCCAAATCTGACACTTCCACCATTGAGGAAAAGGAGATTTTCCCAAACCCTTTGTGGCCAGAGGAAGAGAACAGTGGAGTCCAATATAACAGAGAAAGTTTTGGCAAACTTTGTCATGTGTACTTGATGGAGACACTATTTCTTTGCTCAAGGTTTTGGAAGATCATTTACAGAACTAAGCAGCTTTTCTTGGCCAGAACAATGCAAGCACTAGTTGGCGGATTTGGGCTTGGAAGTGTTTACGTAAAGGTGAGAAAAGATGAAGATGGAGTTGCAGAAAGGTTAGGTTTGTTTGCATTTAGTCTCAGTTTTCTCCTGTCTTCTACAGTTGAAGCACTTCCAATATACCTTCAAGAGAGAAGTGTTTTGATGAAAGAAGCCTCAAGGGGAGCCTATAGAATTTCCAGTTACATGATAGCCAACACTGTTGTCTTCCTTCCTTTCTTGTTTGTGGTGTCTATACTTTTTGCAGTTCCTGTGTATTGGATTGTAGGACTCAACCCTTCCCTTTCAGCCTTCACCTTCTTCACTTTTGTGGTTTGGCTCATTGTGCTCATGGCAAGTTCTCTAGTGCTCTTCTTAAGTGCTGTCTCTCCTGATTTCATTTCAGGGAATTCCCTCATCTGCACTGTTCTTGGAACCTTCTTCCTCTTCTCTGGATACTTCATCCCAAAAGAGAGCATTCCAAAATATTGGCTTTTCATGTATTATGTGTCCCTCTATAGGTACCCTTTGGATGCACTCCTCACAAATGAGTACTGGAATGTTAGAAGTGAGTGTTTCTCAGAACAAACAGAGAACACTCATTGTTTGATTACTGGCTTTGATGTGTTGAAGAGTAGAGGGCTTGAAAAGGATCATAGGTGGATGAATGTGGGGATCATGCTTGGATTCTTTGTGTTCTATCGTGTGCTTTGTTGGATTATACTTGCTCGAAAAGCCTCCAAGACAACAATATAACAAAGAGGCTACATCGTTAGTCATTACTCCAAAACAAAAACAGATATTATTAGTTCATTACAGTTAACATTAAGAAGAGGCTTGTTCCCATGTCCTCAGTCCCTATTAGTAGATCACAGATCAATACCCACAAACACAGTTTTTTTCTTTATATCTTTCCGTCAGATTACATCATATATCACATATTTCTCTTATCTCTCTTCTCTTCCTATCTCACTCTCTAAGTGTTTATACCATTTTGGTGTACACCAAACATTATTGTATAATTGCATCTAATTATATAGTTGTAAGTTGTAACCGTTACTTAGTCAATTGGAATAAAAAGGATTAAAATGACTTGCTGGAATGGGGGACAATTCCGTTTGGCAGTTGAGCATATTAGTTGAAGCCATTATGAAAAGTTTAGTATGTCCAAGAGACCAATCAAGCATTTCACTAGAGTTTGAACTTGTGCCAAGTAATTGGCTAAAGGATCATAAATTAATTTTTTTTATTGCAAAACAAAGTATTGAATAAATTAGCTAATTTGTGTGACTAAAGACGTTTGGTGCATTGAAAATTGAGATTTCACGTTATTAGGTGTCTAACGTGAAAGGAATAAAGAAGCTCCATTAGGGTTCTATTGGCATCAATAGAAAAACTCAAGATAATATTTCAATATTTTTAACGTAACTTTTTTCTTTTTAGTACTCCCTCCGTTCCTTTTTATAAGAGACAAACTAACTTTGCATACCCATAAGAAAGTTAGTTAATCTAGTTTTTTACATTAAATTTGTTCTAAAGTGTTGTTGAATTTCCAAAATTATCATTTAACATAGTAAATGTATTTCCACATTTCTAATTATTTTTATTATTTATTTTTAATAACCCTGTATTGATAATTAATTTTAAAGAAGAGAGTGATGGATCATTGAGAATTACACAAAATTTACTTCAAATGACATGCATTAACTTGACAATTGATATGTGTAGTGTACCAAACATTTGGAAAATGGAAAAAAGAAAGGTCATAATTAATGTAATACAATTATTATACAGAATTGAATAGGGGTAGAATAGTGAAAAAATAATTAATTTGGCTCAAAATTCCCTCTGGTTCTTATAAAAAGGAACGGTCAACACCTTTTACTTAGCTCTTATAAAAAGGAACGGAGGGAGTATTATTTTAATGTATTAAGGATTTTGATTGGTTGTGTGTAGACACATGTGTCCATGCTAGACTTGCTCCAATTTTTTGAGAAATCCTTTGTTTATCGTTTAATTTCCTTTTTGTGAGGATGATCAATTGGCTTCATTTGCGATTTGGTGCTTGTGGTGTGCGAGAATCACCTTCTGTTTTGAGCAATGTTGAGTGTCAAATAAGGTTGTCATATCGAGAGACTAGTGTCTTGGTCTCCGCCCCAGGATTTGTGGATAACTGTGAATTGTGACGGGAGTGTTGGTGGTTCTATGCGGCGTGCTGGTTTTGGGGATGCCTTTGCAATAGGGGGAGTGGTTGATTGATTTTTTGAGATTTGGTGAGGAGAATGAGATTCTTAATTAATAAGGAGCTTTGGGCCATCTTCTGAGGGTGGCTTGGGATCAAGGACACAGACGAGTTGTGTGCTATTCAGATTCCCTTCATGTCGTGTCTTTAATTGAGAAACCTTCTTCAGATTTCCATAAGTACGTAGTCCTTATTGCTAGTATTAGGAACTTGCTTGATCGGCAGTTGGAGGTACAGATTGCCATATTCTTTGAGGGAGGGTAATACGTGTGGGGATTTCTAAGCCAAGGTCGGGGCTCATCAAGTTTGACGTTTTGCTATTGTTCGGGATCCTCCGCCTGGTCTCACTCCTTTTCTCTTAGCGGATGCGTTAGGAACTAGTTTCCCTTGGGCTTAGTAGATGTGTTAAGAACTAATTTCCCACTATCTTAGATGCCTTGGGCATTTTCTTTTTGTGTTTTTTGTTTTTTCTTTTGTTTTCTTCTTGTACAAAAAATAAACAAAGAAAATTAATCTTTTGGGGACCAAGATTCGTCCTCAAACTTGATCTTGATATTTTTTTTCTTTAAATATAAAATCCAAAGTAAACAACACTGTTAATAATTACAGTTTTCCCCCCAAGTATGGATTCTCTAAAACAAAGTATTTACTTTCTCTCCTCAAACTTGTTTAGAATGATATAAGTTTAAGAAATACTTTGCCTTTTACAAATATAATAATTCCATTCTAAATAAGAGAAATGCTAACAGCAGTCTCTTTGACACTCTTTCTAAATAATATCTCTTTAATTGGTTAAAATTTACTAAATTATATGAGTCTCACCTCCAAATTTAGTAGGATTTATATAAATTTTAACCAATTAAACAAAATATTAGAAAAATAGTGTAAAAAAAGTGTTTTTAGCACTTATGTACAAATATATGTCGATTCTACTAAAAAACTAAAGGCTCTTAAACATATGATTCTAGATTTGATATTGTAATTATTATGTATGTAGAACAAAATACTGTTAAAATGGGAGTTCTTTGCCATCAATACTTGATCTTATTTAGAGTGATTAGCTTCTCACCAACCAACTAATGCGAATTGCATGAATGAAGAAGAAAAATAGCGCTGATGACAACAAATTCATACGAAAACCATGACAAGTTATGTGTCTGTCACACATCTGGTATTTGAAGGAATACACGGTGGACTTATTTTAATATACAGAACGGTTAACCAATGAGTTTCATTGGTTCAAAGTAAGAGTGGTGTTCAGATATGTTTAAGGGAAAGAAAAGTTAAAAAGCAAAACAAAAGCAAGTAACATGACTTGGTGCACAGCTACTACACCCTATGAATACCAATTCAATTGCATCCACTTGCACTTGGAGTGGAGAAGAATGCCTTTAGTATATTCAGAATTACTTTGTTTTCATTCTGATTCTGATGCAGACAAAATGTAATGTCTCTGACCAACATTGAAAGTTGAATAAGCCAATCAGTCCCAATCAGCACCCTTTTTTGGGAATCATTCTGTATCTGTTTAAAGTCCAAAACCCCCAAAAGAAATCTTATTCTCTGAACAGCACCTTCATTTGTCTTGCACTTCTTTGCTTCAAACTATTCTTCTCATTTTCTTTCTCCTAAGATTCCTACTTTTGTTTATTTTTCTTATTCAGCTTCTCCTATAGGGGCACCTTGAATTTGTGTAGAAGATCAAATTTATTTATGTGAAGTTTAGTTCTACTTCAAAGTTTTGGTTTTTGTTCTTAGAAAAATTTCAGTTTCTGGGATTTTTTGTTCTGCACAATCACTGTTTGACAACTTGAAGCAAAGAGTGGTTTCAGTTTGCTACATTTATGAACTGAGCTTAGGATTTTGATTAGCGTTAGTAAGGTTAAATGGGGTTTCAATAAAAAAGAGTGTAGGATTGAGTTGGGTTTAGTTTTGGAGATTTAGAGAATTCATATTGAACAAGGAAATATTTTAAGGATGAATATGATGAAAAATAATGCAAGTGCAAAGTTACTAATTTTGCTGCTTGTGGTTCTTGGAATCTTCTGTGTCTCTTATAATTTGACATTTACTATCAAACACCATAAGCATGGCAGTAGGGTAACAAATGAGTTGGAATTTCTTGGTCCTCGAAATGTGGTAATGTCAGCAAATTCCAATTCGAAATTCCATGTTGCGGTGACAGCAACCGATGCGGTTTACAGCCAATGGCAATGCCGGATTATGTACTACTGGTATAAGAAGGTGAAAGACATGCCGGGATCAAGCATGGGAAAGTTCACCAGGATAGTGCATTCAGGAAGACCAGACCAATTGATGGATGAGATTCCTACTGTTGTGGTTGATCCACTACCTGCAGGCTTGGACAGGGTAAAAAAAAATTCTGCTTCTGCTGTCAGAATTCCCATCTTTTTAACTGATGTAACTTTTTATTTCTCAATTTTAAAGAGTTTCTGGTCAATATCAAGTATACAATTCCTGTCATACAGAATAGATTTCACTTTTAATACTTGTAGACAAATGGAGTGAGAGAAATAGAAGGAAAACACTGAATCCATCTGATTATCATTATTGTTTTGTGAGTCCTCATTCAATTTCTTGCAACATTTGTGTTAAGAAGTTGTAAATTTATATCGTTTATATTTGGAAATCCTTGTATAATTGTTTCTAAAGACAAAACAATTTTGATGATAAGCTTCTATGAGTAGTTTCTGGGTGTCAGCATTAGTTCTGAAGAAAAATAAGCTGATCCAAACATGTTATTAGCAACTCCAGCTGTGCCTGTGTAGAAATTAAAAATGTCTTTCCACAATAAATAAGGTTATTGTATCAATGAAGCCATGTATTTTCAGAATTGAAAGTTTTAGATTTCTTTCAATTGGTAAACTTGCCAACTTAACCTGTTTTAAAATGTTTATTATGATCAGCTTTATCATTAACTTCATTACATGTGATATTTCTCTATAATTCCTTACTATTGAACATTTCTTAAAAAAATTGTCTATTTTCTATCAGGGTTATGTAGTCCTGAATAGACCATGGGCTTTTGTTCAGTGGCTGGAGAAAGCAAACATAGAGGAAGAGTAAGTTTCTTCATTCTGGTCTTAAATGAATTGTTATGGTCAGAAAATAAGATGCAATGCATTTTATAATTGGTGCAGATACATTTTGATGGCAGAGCCTGACCACATATTTGTAAATCCTTTGCCTAATTTGGCCCATGGAACACAACCAGCAGGGTATCCATTTTTCTATATAAGACCAGCTAAACATGAAAAGATAATTAGGAAATTCTATCCTGAGGAGAAGGGTCCTATTACTGATGTTGATCCTATTGGGAATTCCCCTGTTATCATTCAGAAGGTGAAGTCTCCAGCAATAGTTTACATGTGTTTCCAGTTTGATTTTAGTAATCTTCTTCTGACTGTTGTTACAGTTATTATCAGATTTATCTGCTGTTTTTAAAAGATCATTAGTCTTTTATTGAGGGTTTGGTTTTTCTTTATCATCAGTCTCTGCTGGAGGAAATAGCTCCTACATGGGTGAATGTTTCCTTGAAAATGAAAGATGATCCAGAAACAGATAAAGCTTTTGGATGGGTACTTGAAATGTGAGTATAACTACATAGATTTTCCAGAATTCCTTTTTTTCCCCCAAATTAGTTATGATATTTCATGTTCAGTGATGATAGTTCTAACTTTCAACTTAAATTCTTTTTGTTGAATTAACAATTAAGGTATGCATACGGTGTGGCATCTGCATTGCATGGTGTGAGGCATATTCTTCAAGACCAATTTATGCTGCAGGTCTGAATTGCTTAGGGTGTGTTTAGTTTGTGAAAATATTTCTAGTTTTCATTAATAATTTTAAAAATAACAGTGCTTTCAGTTTATTTCCAATTTTTAAATAATTTATATAGGAAAGAATGGAAACAGAAAAATGTCATTTTCATGGTCTCCTGCACAAATTTTTAAAAGTAAGGAACTAGGGGAATGATGTGACATGTTTATATTTTTATTTCCTTCCCCTCTATCTTTATTTGTCTGAAGGAGAAAGCATAATCTTTACATAAGGAAGTAACTTATATGTGAATGACATGCATCATTGGAATGTTTCAGCCACCTTGGGACACAGATGTGGGGAACAAGTTTATAATCCATTATACTTATGCATGTGACTACAATTCAAAGGTGATTTAATTTTTTCTGAATTCTTACTTTCTATCTGGTATTAAAGTAAGGTAGCAAGATTGCAATTCCTTGAATAATATTCCCTTTTCTTTATGTCTGTCCATATGCAAAATCAGAGTCTGGCATGCTTCAATTTGTTCAATACGTGAGTTATTTACTCCTATTACTTATCCATCCAGGGGGAACTGACATATGGGAAAATTGGAGAATGGCGTTTTAACAAGAGATCTTATCTTCAGGATCCTCCTCCTAGAAACCTTTCCTTACCCCCTCCTGGAGTTCCTGAAAGTGTGGTAAGTCATTATTCTTCCACCCCAATTCTAATACATATCAAGCTAGTCAAGAGACAGGAACTTTGACCATGATCATGAGTATTAATGTATCAACCAGATTACTAACTAAAATTTGCCTCCAAGTTATATACTCACTAGAAAATATCCTCCTTGTAGCTAACCATAATCTCTTCTTTATGCCATCTGTATTCCCTAAACCCTTATATTAAGGTAATCATGGAGTTATATGTACTTGTACACTTTTATTTCAACCTCTGACTTCAATTTCTTGCTCTTTAATAACTTAGACATGTAAAGTTGTCCTTAAGTTTTGAATTCTTTATGAACGACAGAAGCAGTGTCTTAAACTTTTACTTGCCAATAGATATATGATTGTCATAGTGTAGAAGTGTTTGCTGGAGTTTTGAACTGATATTGTTAAGTTTTTCTTGAACACACAAAACTATAAGTGTTTTAACCAAAGCTTCATATATGGAAAGGTAGTTGGTAGTTTTGGCAGCTAATAGACATTCTGATGATTATTTGCAGGTGCGGCTAGTAAAGATGGTCAATGAGGCTACTGCTAACATACCTGAATGGGATTCATTAAATAAAAACAGGGAATAAGATAATAAAAGAAGGCATGTGATGCCAGTGACTACTAGATGAGAAACACCAATACAAATTACATGTGAAAATGGACTAGTTTTACTCATAGAAGAATTGTGATGAATATAGATGGATGCTTTTGTGCCAGATCTGAAGGTAGAAATTTTAATAGCAAGTTAATTACTGCTATTGAAAAATATACAAAGCATGTACAGTGTAGTCAACTTTTTTCCCAATAGATTTTTATCAGAGGGAAACCAATGGAAACACCTTGTCAGAATGTTAAATCTCCAGTTCAATGTGTTCACTATGCAGTGAAATGAGGAAAAGAAATAAGAGAAGGGACTCCCCAAGTAAAAATCTACTTTTACTCCATTCAAACCTAGGGGAGCCCCACGTTTCGAATTGAATGAAAGTATATTTTTACCATACATATCATTTTCAACTCCTCTAAAGTAAAGTTTCACTTTAGAGAAGAAAGTAAGGCATTTCAACCATTAATGTAAAAATCGATGTTGTTGATATTACATGTATATTCAAGTGTAAGATTTGTCTTCTCTAAAATGACAGAATAACTTAAGAAGGTAAAGTAAGTAGATACAGTTATTAATTAGAAAATCAAGAATTGAGATATCATCATATCATTCATATGCATGCACATGTATGACAAATTATGAATTGTTTAAATATCAACCCCTGAATCAAGGCTATAAAGTAACTCTCACTTTAGAAGAGTCAAAATCTAAAATACTCTCTTGGTTTCCTAATTACCATTGGAATGTCTTACTTTCCCCTTTAAAGTAAAAAACCAAATAGTGATGGTTTCCTTTGAGCATATATATCATAAAAAAAAACTAATTAACTGTTTAATTAAAACTTAGGACTCTTGATAAAGTCAAATAAGGATTATTATCTTTTGATTAAAAAGAAATACTTCAAATATTTTGGTTTTGGTAAAAACTGCAAGTCACTCATTATTCTAAGACTATTAATTTGTTATTGACTTTTTCCAACTAATTTACTTCAAATGATTTTGATTTTGATTAATAACACCATTGCACCTCAGATAGACCGAAGAGATGGAGAGTCTGGGAAATAAATGATATAACAAGGATAACATATAAGTAACCCTTATTTTCTATAATGTTGCTTTTCCAATTCTGTATACATATATTTGTATTAAAAATAAAAAATATCTTACTCCGTACATGCTACATGCTTTTTTCCTCCTAAGGGTTTTTGTTTGCAGATTTGGATGATCTTGTAGTCAAAGAAGGCTTCATCTGAACAATATGTTCTTCACTTACTCCCATTTTCCTTGCATAACGACCTGCTTCAAAGAACCTTCTGACTGCATCATCCATGTAATCTTTTCCTTGCTTAACAGTCATGTCCTTCCCTATTGTGTCAGGGTAACTAGTGAAGATATTATCTCCTTTAATCACCGCCGCAAGTTGGATCAACTCCTGCTGAAATTCACTGAGCTTGGCATCTTCATTAGGCCCACTCTTCCTGATCTTTACTGGGGTTGGAAGTTGCTCTGCATCAAAATAACACCAGCAGGAATCAACAAAGTGTAAAATATGCATGTCCCTGTGAATATTGTTTGGATCTAACTTATGTTACTTGTGACCATTTACTCAATAAAACATAAGCATTTACTGATTCAGCAAGAATATAATTATGCAAGCACAAGTGTGAGGGACTGAGGGCATGTGAATTGTAATCAATTAGTTAGCAGCTAACCATTAGTAATTAGTGTCAATTAGAAGGTAGAATAGAAGACAAAATAGCTCATCATTTTTGTGTGTGTCTATACCACAGGTATCATCCACAGATGCAATCATGTTCGAGTCAAGTAGGATCATTACGGCCGGGAAAACTCTCTCTACCAAGTATTTAACGCATGTGCATCCACATTCCACAGGGATTTTAGAGAGGTTGAAAATAAATTTAACTTTCTTTCATTAGCTAAAATACATAGATTTTAGAGAGAGGTTGAAAACAAAGCTGATTAGATTCAGTTTTGACAAATTCATTGAAGTCCTTATCAAAATTAACTTTTATCATGCAGGTCTAAAGCTTTTTTATTTCATTTGGGATAATGCATGATGTGTGGGTAGTTTTTGTTAATTAATCTATAAAATGGGATTTTAATTGTTGTTTATTGAAACATATATGGGATCATAGTCCAATTAGTTGATCAAGGCTAGTGACTAACCTGGGCAATCAGTCCTGGGCTGTGTCCTGGTTTGAACAATGCCCTCAAAGGTCCCAGCCCATTCATCTCTCTTTGTCAGAAATGAAGGCAAATTGAAGATCTTTTTCACTGTTGCTGGAATGGATGAGTGTTCATATTCTGATGTAGGAGTTGGTGACCCGTTTGGCCCATGAACAACTGCATCACCATAACAAATCAGAAAAACCTTGCACAATTTCAATAAGTCATAGTTGTTCTATAGTACAGAAATAGGTCCAATTGTTTATAGTTTTATTTACCTAAATAAATTAAACATAGACAGAATAGAGATCAACTTCATGAAAGCTTTGGTATAAAATCATCAAATATAATGTTCACTTGAGCAAAGTGCTATATAGTACACTCTCAATTGGTTTTTCAATTTTTTACTTTAAGATGGTTTGAGAAATTACAATTAAACTATTTAACTTCTTATTGAATAGCATTTGTCACCCTGTTTGTGTTTGACTCGTGACAGAGCCCAGAAGTTTCCTCCTTGGTACTATCTAATATGTCCATCAACAAGTTGGATCCAAGCCAGAACAACTAAGGGATCATATAGTTTATTCTAAGGTACCAAACAATCCAAGAACCTATGCATCGCATTCACACTTTCAGCCTCAGCATCTAACTCTGTACCTAAAGAATATAATTTCAATTTCCCCTTGACAAGCCTTTAGTACCTTACTTATCACCCCCTTTTGGTACCTTTTCACCACTAGGTACATGTTTCAACCCAATTTTCAAGCAATTCTTTCTGTCATGGCCAACACATGGGTAGCTATCAAGTTACATTTCAAGATTCATATTTGAATCCGACCAAACTAGCTAGATAGTGCCATAAGATAAGATAAGATAAGATAACCCCTTTGTTGAGCCTTAACCAATAAGTCAACCAATCCATAATTCCCCCTGCATTATTGAATGCTCCATTTATTAATCCTTGCTTAAGACGCGAAGCAATCAATTTGGCTCACACATAATGCAGGTGCCTACGAAAAGGGGCAAGAAATCAAAGGTCATTCCAGTTCCTTGCTGGTGTGAGATTTGGCATTGTTGGAAAATATCCAAGGTAATGAGGTTTCACATTGTGCACTTTGACAAAAGGAGATTGATCATCAAACCCAAAAAGCAGATGGTCCCACCACAGTATACCACTTTATCTCCATTGTCTGTTTGCAAAGTACTGAAAGTTGTGTGAAAATTAAATGGTTTACGTGTAAACCTGTGAGTGGTGACCCATTCCTAACTTAAAGTAAGTTGTTTTATTAAGATCATGAAGCCAGTGTGTGAAATCAGATCAGGGGTGTGTGGTGAGTGTGGAGAAGAGAACGTGAATACTTTAACTCCACAAGTCGGTGGAACAATAAATCATCATCTTAATAGTGTCTGTGCAACTATTGGCATTGAATGAGGTAGGGGAGTGCCAAGATGAACAAATCCATAAAAATGTCATACTGAAATGCAATGAGTATACCTTGAATAAATAACACTAAACCAATTTAGTGCATGGGATAAGGACATATAAAAAAGTGGAATCCAAATACATATGTCAGCAAAAGAACCCAATATAAACAAGATGAAAAACAAATTTATTTATACTCAAATATAAAAATAATAATAAACTTATTAAAATATTTATTTTAGAAAGAAGCATTATAGTAGTTTATCATACTGACATGCCCATAAAGATTAGTTATTACAGTATATACTTGAAGGAACAGGATGATATGCAGTTCAGAATTGAACTGCACGTCTGCACCATTCTGCAGTTGAATCCAGTGGCTGGAATTTAATAAAAATATGTTATTAACATTTTCCTAAATTGATGAATAAGCATGTAAAATTGGAGAGAAATTAAGACTTACCAGTGCCTTTTTCAATCCAAGGTGAAACAGCAATAGTAGGAACCCTAACCCCCAATCTATTAAATGTGAAGTTAAACGGTTCTGGGCCCACAATCCCATCAGGGCTTGGGACCCCACGCACCGGCGTAGGCACGTGATCGAAGAACCCTCCATGCTCATCGTACGTGATCAACAGAAGGGTTTCGTTCCACTGCGGGCTCGCCCTCAGCGTCTCGTACACCTCCTTCACGAACTTCTGCCCTTCGTACACGTCATGCGATGGGTGATCATCATTGGCCGGGAGCAGCTTAGTGTCCATGTACCGCTGCTCCACCACAACATAACCCGGCAACTTCCCTTCCTTCGCGTCGCGCTTAAACGACAGGTCGTATAGGTGGAACTTCGGCACGTACTTTAGCTTCCTCAGGTTTCGGTAGAACAATGTCGCCGGAATATTCTGGTAGTATATTCCGAACTCGATTCCGGCGTCGTGGAGGTTGTCGAAGATTGTTTGTTGCGGGTAGCCCTTAGCGAGCAGCGACGCCACGTTGCTCGTCGCGCCGCCGGAGGTCGCCGAGTGCACGTACAGACGGTTGGGTTGAGTGGAAGCCGGCACGGAGGCGAACCACCTAACAACATAAAATGTCACGTTCTATAAGGTTAGTCATTTAAAGGAAGAGAACAAGTTTGAGATAACGTTTAGAATGGAGGGGAACAGATTCTGACCTATCAAACACGGCAAACTCAGAAACAAGTGTCTTGTAAACAGCAACCAGGTCAGGATCGAAGCCATTCAACACATTCTGCACCATGTTGGTGGTGTTGTCCATCGAGTAAGCTTGCTGTGCGAACCCATTCATCGGAGCCGGGTCAGCTGAGGTGTCATTCGACCCGAATATCTGCTCCCGGATTGCCTGAAACGAGTGGCCCGGATCCGGGTCCACGTACTGCGCCTGGTTCTTGAAGAAAAAACGCCGCGAATTCGGGTCGGTGACGGATATTCTGTTGGACTCCGACCCGGTAACGCCGTTGATGGCCGGGTTGAGCTTCTTCATCCAACCCAGCATGTGGTCGAAGGAGCGATTCTCCATGACCAAAACGACGACGGTTTTGATTGGGTTGTTGCCGTTGCCAATTGCATGGACGCTTGGGGAATGGAGAAGCAAAATTGTTGTGAAGAGAATGAAGAGGGTAGAGTAACCTTTGCGGGTTCGGGTTCGGGTACCCATTATTCTCTCTCTTTTGAAACAATATTGAAGGAGAGAGTGAGAGATTATGGGATAGATTTTTTGGTTGTGGGAATTTGGAGTCGTGTTTGTTTGATGTGGGAATGAGAGAAAAATGCAGAAAAGAAGTGTATATATATATAAGAGAGAGAGAGAGAGAGATTTGGTGGGGCAACTGTTGTGTTTGCTTGATTGGGAAAACCAAGTGTTGATCATTAATGCAAAATCAAGAGTTTGCTGACGAAAATATTTATAAATAACATCTATAAACACATTTATTTTTTTTCTATTTTTCTCTTTTTATCACATTAATCATGTATCACGTTCAATACTTATCTCTATTTTCTTTTTTTCCCTCTTTATTAGTTTTATTTTTTTGACATCATATCATATTAGTTTAAGCAATTCAATTAATTTATATTTTATTTTAATAGTTCTATAAAAAAATTTAATGGATAACCCTACCTTTTATATCTTATTATTTATGATTAGGGCCCACAAGATCCTACAATTCATAGTTGTAGTGTAAAATAACTTCTACTTTTTTCTCTCCTCCTAAATTCGCACAATTGGTAAAAAAAAAAAAAAAATCTAAACTAAGCGCATCTAAGCCTTCCTCATGGGTTGGGTAACTTGGGTTAGCTTTTGAGACTGATTACTTACAATTCCACAATGCTTGGAAGTTAATGTTGCATAATTTGTTTTATCTTACCACCTTAGTATATAGGATTGTATTAGTTTCTCTCTGTAATTTGATATATGTAGCTTGGTTAATGTTAAATGGTAATGTAATATTGTCGCAGACTCTCTTTCACGGAAAAAATCTAGTTTTAAGTATTATGTCTAGGTCCAAGTGACTTTTTGCCCCTTCTATGCTTTGATGTACTGTCTCTTAATGAATTCTTTGGTTAAAAACCTAAACGTAAAAAACAACTACCATTTGAGATGCGATTTGATATCTCAGAGCAATTTTGATATTTAGATTTATGTGGCTTTTTTACATTACTAGTATAATTTAATATTAAAATTATAAAAGTAGTGCATTTTTTAAAAAAATTGCAACTATAAATGGGTCGTAAATGCTATTTGCGACAAACATTTTTTTAAGGAATTCGTAGTTGGTAACTATGACTTTCATTTTTTATAATTTTTTTCTTAACGTTGTAAACTACAATTATGACTGTTTTTTAAGTCGTAGTCCAAAGCTACATCTCGAGTTTATTTTAAAGTGGAGGAAGAAAGGTTACTGGAAGGAATTCAATTTAAGGTTGAAAGCAAAGGAGAGTGCTTCTTTTTATGAGTGGCTGGGGAACCCAGTCATTTGCATGCAATCTCTGTGATTACCTGCTGAGTGAAAATGAAAATTATAGCAGCTACTGATATGTGATGTTTTGTTCATCTATGTGAATGGCTTGAAAAATGCTTCTCTAGTATCCTATGATATATATGGCTGTTTGGAATTGTGCGGCTAGACCCTCTAATAAATATGTGGAACTAATATATCCCCTTGGAAATGCTTTGCTGGTTGCATATATCTGTTGGATCGTGTGTCTTGATATGCTTTCATCTTATAGGAATCAATTGGTTAATTTTATAGTTTCCTCACAACTGTATCTAGTCCTTTTATCTTATATTTGGTGGTTGTATATGAGCAGAGACACCCTTTGTGCTCTTACTAATATTAATTTGCTTGTAAAAAAAAAGTAGTGTCCTATGAAATATCGCCAGGTTATAATCGTTTTCCAGATCAATGAGTTTTATGCCCCTGAAGGTTGCTACATTTTAACTGTATGAGTTTTAAGAATCACATACCTCATGATAATGTCTTTTTTCCAAGGTTTACAAGCATCCACCCGTTGTTGTAGGACATATAACCATATCCACTCAATTTGTTCCATTGTCATCTCCTTCCTCCCCTTCGGTCATGTCTTCTAAAATGCCCTTTGATTCAGACCCGAAGCACTCGATGATCACATACATGTCCTCTTTCTCTTCATCACTTAATCCGCCATTAACTCATTCACAAACATCCTTATATGAGGTCCCTCTCTTATTGCGCTAAACAAATCGTATTCTTCCCCTTACAACCGGTGACTCCGGCAAGACCTACCCTTCCAGAGAAACCTCTTCCCAAATGTTGGTCTTCTTTGTACTCTAGATCCATTGATAAGTTCCTCTCTCAATAAGCAGAGTGCAGAAACCCTACCAGGACGAATACCTTCAACGTACTAATGTTCCTAAATCTACTATTGCAATAGTTTGTTATCACGTTTATAATTAATTATTATTATCAATACTTTTATAAACACATATTAAATTTTATTCATAATTATCTATTGTTTTCAATATATTTTATTCATTTCAAATTTATAGCGTAAATAAAAATATCAAACACCTCAAGAAGATCGCATCAGAGTACCAATTATCTCCAACCTATAATTCTAGTGTGAAAAATGGGAGCCACGACCGATCTTTAGATCTTAATAGATTAGGATCTTTTATAGGTTTTTCATCTTATGGAAAAAATATTGGCCTCATGAAATTTTAATGGCAAGAACAATCACAAATGTGTCAAATTTGTAATTATTTAAGAGCTATAACTTTTCTCTCTTCTTATTTTTTATCCACTTTCAAATTCATGAGGTTAAGAGTTTTTATAAAACTCTCTTTATGAAAAAAAAATGAATGAAAATTCTCGCTAAAATGATGTCTACACTAAAGTGTGTATTTGTAAAACATTATCTAAGTAAAAAAAATTACTTTATATCTAAAAGTCCCCTTTAGTAAAATTATGAGGTTGTGAGTATATTGTTTAGGGAGAATGACATAATTATGAAGAAAACCACGAAACATACAAAAGTGAAGAATTATAAGTATTTTGGCACGAGTGCATTTTCACCTTTTCGCCTTTGTGACAAAATATTACTTAACTGCATATAATTCTAGGAGATGTGAGTATAACCAAATGGGAAAAATTATGTTCACACTTCAATATCACCTCCAACTTAGAGATAAATGAGACGAAAATTATAGATATGATTAATGACGTGTTAGTAAAATAAAAGAAATAAAAAGGGAAAGAGAGTGAATATCAGAACTCAACCAAATGTCATATATACTGAGGTTATCAAACCATTTTATTTCTGACTTCATTTCCTTTTATTCATTTGTTTTTCACATAAGGTACATATTCAGATTGTTATTATTCTCAGTTTCTATATCAACCGTAAGCAACACTGAAATAGTTCTTCATAACATTTTCACACAATATTCGCAGAGACTATAGTAGAGTAAGAGTCCATGTATTTGTTTCAGTTCGTTCATGGAAAAAAATTATTTTCGAAAGTCATTTCAAATGTTTGACTATAACAATAACTAGTTTCAAACAGAACTTCAGCTACTTTTAAAACAAATAATAAACAATTCAAATTATAATAATAATAATAATAATAAAATAAAAATTAAGCTTTACCTCAAAACAAAACAGACTAGATGATAATCCCTAGCGTTTGGAAAAACTCCCAAAAACATTACCTTAAAGTACAGAATATGCTCCCCTCCATTCCCCTCATTCTCTAAGTACAGAATATGCATTCCCACTCATTAGCCACCCATCCAAACCATTGAAGACCACAAGAATATGAAAACCATTGGCAATTATACTCAATCAAACTACTGCTGAAAGACAATTAAAAAATACCAAGATATCAGGCAATAAAGATGTCAAATCCAACTACAGATATATAAATCATCGTATTCATACAGACCAAGATGGATATGTATCCACTATCCACCAATTTATTTGGAAGTTCGAGTCAACTCCTCGACTTGAAAAACATAAACGCGAACCATATATCACTCATCACAACACATTATAAGAATCTTAACAAAGACGCAACAACTAAACACATTACTCACTCAAGTGAGCCCCACAAAGTCTATATATCATATCATATCCCATTGTTCAGCTTGACACCCCCTTCTTACCTACCAACCTTCCCAACTGTAAGTCTGAAGCATTGTGGCAGAAAAAGGGCTAGCACTTGCGACCATATGATCGTAACGATTCTTAAAAGTGCACCATTATGACATTCCCACTAGAGATGTGAACAAACCACTGTAACACCACCAATTCCAGAACATACAAGCTCAAAGATCCTTAATTTATCATCACCTATCCACCCCAACCGACCAGACAAGGCATTTACTTCTTACGAGTTACGAAACTTTGAATTGTAAAGATGCTTGTTTATCTTCGTTTGTCCGGGCTGAATAGCTCAGCATAATCTGCAATGATGTGCAAGAAAAGTTGAATATATTCAGATATAAGCAGAAACCATAATTTTCTAGACTTCCCAACAATGTTTGAAAACTAGTAATAAAGGACAGGGATATACAACATTAAATATGAACACCAAGATGAAAATTTAGTTCAAGAGGATAGGTTTGACTTACAAGATTGTCCCACGTTTCAATATATAAAGTGACGAAATTGAAGAGTAATTGGGGCTAACCTTTTGTAGTAGCAAGTGCCTGCAACAAGTCAAGGCCAAAAGAAACTCCAACAATATCCAGTGACAAGGCAGCAAAGCTGGAGTTTAGCGAGTAGCGAAAGGATGCAGCACATTCCCAATAAGCCTTCAAGGACCTCAGGTACATAATTATGTTAGCTATCCAAAATTTAAACAGAATCAAAGGCATATTTTAACAAATAGCAATAAATCCAACTCAGAAGCATACCATCTACACTCTCATACCGACATCACACGAAGTAACGACCTGTCCAGATTGACTGTCCTTGAAATTGCTCAGGCAGAGGAGAAAACTGTTGATTTCCAGTTGAGAGCTGTTGTGGCTGAAGCTGCTGATCAAGGTGTGAATTTAAAAGCTCATAAGGTTGGTAATTTTGCCAGCCATTCTGTTTCTCCACTTGAAGAGGTACAGATGGAACTTGTTTTCCAGGAAAAGGAAAGCTGATATTCCCACTCAAGCCATTGTTACCTAGTTGTTGAGAATTTGACTGAGAATAAACAAGAGGACCATTCGAGCTTAAGCCTTTGGTTGATGAATGCAAATGATACCCATCCAACCAACTGTAGTCATCGAGAATTGGATTCCCACTAATTGAATCTGAAATAGTGGATTCAATACTTTGTTTAGAAGGAACATTACTGAAACCGGGAGGAGGTCCAAGGTGCCTAGCAGGTCGACTGACTGGGGCTTTTCTCATACCAGGTTGCAAGGCTGATGTATTCACAGCAAAAGCATCAGAAATTACTCCAGAAGATGCAATAGCGTCAATTTTGGATGGAATCACAGATTCTGAAGCTTTGGAGAGACCATGAAACACATTAGTTTCTGCAGCAATAGATTGTTGGATAGGAATAGGAAGTCCAACATGGTTTGAGATGCCTATAGCCTCTTGTAGGTTAGGTTTCATCACATGCCCATTCTCAAATAATCCAAGACCTTTTAAATTGTCAGCAAGAGAAATTTGCTCCTCCAACCACCTGGACGAATGTGGCTGAACTGATTGCAGGTGTTGAGGAATCATACCACTAACAGGAACCGGCATTGTCTGATGATGTAGATTATTGAGTGGATTAGAAGTAGAATTAACATGAAACGTTAAATCCCCTCCAGAAGCTTTTAGAACAGGCTCCAAACCCTCATGGGGTGCCCATGATGGCACAGCCACATCAGCTCGCATCTCGGACACTATAGGCTTGAAAACAATAACTTCATCATCCTCATCTCCTTCCATATATTGATGTTGGTTTGACTGAACAACTTCCACCTTTGATTCATCTGCTGCAGGTTTTTCTTGTAGTGATTCTTCTGCATTCTGGATGACTGGATAGGTAGCATGAACAAAATCATCTGAGGATTGAGGCTGAACACCAATGATAAATTTCTTCACCTTTGAATCGAAATATATCGTTGTTTTATCAACCATAACAACATTTGCTAAAGCCTTCCCTGCAGCTAAAATTCTTTTGACGCGGGCTTTTCTTTCCTTATCACCATCACGTCCAAGGGAATGCTTCCTTGAAAAATCCAAGATGGTTTGTGCAGGAAGAAGTGGAATAAATCCCCTTAACTCAAAGTCCTCCCACAAAGCAAGTCGGTTTTCAGTTTCCCCTTCCTCATACCTGCTCATGTTATTAAAGCAAGTATCCTCTTCATCGTCAAAAGCAGACACAGGCCCAACTGAAAGCAGTTTATTCAAGAAGGATATGCAATGATTCCAAAATTTTGATCTCAAAGTTTCCTGCTTCTCATCCACATCATTGCCTTTAGCAAGATCTGGATAACAAGCCAACCACTCAACAAAGACCAAAATGCCAGGTAAAAGATAACTAGAAGAAGGATCCCTCAGCTGTGCACATCTCTCTATTATGTAACCCATCAATTCAAAAGCTGCAGTAAATGCATTCTGAAGCAGAACAGCACGCTGCACAATTTCTGCATAAGTTTGACCTTCAGATTCCTTATTCGCATTATAAACTGTAAATACTAGAATGCAGACAATTCTGACAATGGCATGTCCATTATCAGGAATATCAGTGCCAAAATTCAGCTCCTCATCTTTCCCTGAAGACAGAAGTTCCCGCAGACCAGTGCTAACAACAGCAAGAACTTCAGCAAAAGTCTCGAGGCTATCAACAAAGTATATGAGAAAACAAAGAGGGGAAGTTAGAACATATTAACCATTAGTGATCATGCATGTAAAGACATCGAGTGAAAATGTTAAGAACATCTACCTTGTACGTGTAAACAATATTCCATTTAGCCGGACAAAGCGAGTGCAGAAGAATTTGTAAGTTTCTTGTATACTAGATGCTCCATCTGCTTTAGGACTGGTATCAACACCAGTACCCCTTGTTGCAAGTTTTGCATCCACTTTTCCTCTTCCTTTGCCAGCTAGTCGCCCAGAAGATTCTTTGACAGCAAGAGATTTAGCATCTCCAGGAAGCTGAGAGAAACTTTGACGATTCTATAATGGAGTTATTAAAATAACAAGTCAGAATACTTCTAATATAATGACAACAGATCTCAGTCATAGACAATAAATTAAGCAAATGGACGAAAACGGGGGGGAAGTAAACACAGTATGAAAATGAACATAGAAAACATATTCAAGGACATTTTTTAAGCCCGAACGTGATCCCACGACCATATCAACAGACTACCTTCCAAAGGATGACTCTATGCAGCATTTTTATGACACCAAATATAATTATGAACATAAATACACACATAAATTCCATCTCAACATACCTACACAACATATAAATTATGTTTTTAAGACTTCCAACCCAAACTGAAATGTATCAACTTCCATGTATAAATGCACTTCATTTTCAGCACCAAACATTAACAATAAAATAAACTAAATCTCACCCTCAAAATAAAACTTCAGTGCGCAGGCAGCAATTAAAATATCAAAATATAAACAACAATTAAGGTTCATAAAAAACCAAAACAAAGAATAAGACATACTACTCAAACAATAACAACCTCAGACTTCTGGATGAAAAAGCATGACATCAAAAGAGCAAACTCATGTTTAAATTCATTACCTTCTCAAATGCAACTATCAAGTTCTCTCTTGCAGTTGTAAATGGACTATCCACAGCCAGACTACGAAAATAACGATAAATAGTCCCCAGCTCATCCCCAGAATATGAAGCCAATAAGGCAAGCTGCAAAGAACAGACTCATTACAATGGAAAATAGTAACTATGAACAAGTTAGCAATATTAAGCAATGGTAAAAAATACAATAGATGCAAGAATCTAAAAACCTGATGATGTGGATTCCCACTTGAAGGCCAAAGAGATGCAGCTTGAAAGTAGTAACTAGAAGCTGCTGTGAACTCCCGGTTTATTGAGTCACCTTCACCATACATTTCTTTGTAACGAGCAAGATCACCTAAGTATATCAAACAACGGTGACAAGATAATAAACCTTTCTTCATGTCAGCATATTTTTTTCCATCTTTCTCCATCACAGTCCGATTCTCTGAATCCTCAAAGTAACCAAGAGGAAGCCCATACTTCGCTCTAATTTTCATAATAAGATCATGGTAAAATCCAGTTGCCTCTGAAAGAAAAGTCTTGAATTGCAGCCTTATTTTAGTTATCCGATCAGGTCGTGCAGGGGCTTTCCCTCCCTGAGATGAGTTTGAGCTGGTAGAAGAAAGAGCAGCACTGAAATATGCCCTAAACTCCTCAATCCTCTTATAATGCAACTGCCAAAGAGCATATTCAATATTGTGCTGCTCACAGAAAGCATGATCCTCAAGAATTATTGCTTCATAGTTCTCACGCATTTGTTGCCATGCATTTGGATCTGATGGGACCCGTGCCTGAGCTGACCTCCGACGCTTATTCTCCAATTCGAGGTTCTAAGTAACAAATAATTGAAATGTTATAAACCAGACTTCAAGCATTCATCTCATCAAAACAAAATGCCAATCAATTAATAAACAAGAAGAAAATCACGGAAGCAACAGCATGTTATTTGTTCTGCAACATTTTCATTGAAATATTAAATCATTTTTTTATGTACTATGCAAGTGACAATCTAAGATTGTTAAGAATTCTTAATAAATGTATTTTTCATTCAATGTTGTAGAACTTAAGTCTTGGGGAAAAAATTCAACATTGGCGATTTGATTCACTGATCAGTGTAAATGTATTGTCATTTCCTTCGTTTTCGTTAATGACAATTATACCATCCTTTTACATAAGGGTACTTTGATCTGGTGGAAGTTTTTGTGAATAAGATATTTAAAGAGTTAGTGGCTCATTTCAACTTCCTTCATATACTTAAAATTCACAGTATACTAAGAAAATCTCTGGAGAAGGATTCGCATTATACATTATAATTGCGGCCAATTATTCAAACTGTAAATCTCCAAATGATATATCTTTGCACCAGATGTTCAAACCAAGCCATCTAAACAAGACGACCTAAACATAAAGTATTAATAATTCTGGCCAACAAATATCATAGCCCTACCACTGACCCCTAAACGAAATCATAGTAAATAGAGAAAACTCCATAAGGAGATGTAGAGTCATCAGCTCATTAGAAGAAAAAAGAATGCTCATGAATAAAACTCATTTCTTGATATGGACCAATAAACAGGAAAAATCTGACAAACCCACAATACCAAAACAGTGCATTTTAGTCAGCTAACATTCACCAGATTCCTACTAAATTTTGCTTGGAAAATTATAAGAGATTTACACCCATAAGTCATTGTGAATTCATTATCTTGTCAAGTATCTAGCTCAGTACATGAGTAAATGTGAGAAAAATAATACCTTCTCATAAAGGCGCTTTGCACGCTCCCGTGATGAAGGAGCAGACATTTTATCCATTTGTATTATCATGATCCATCAATTATTTCTTGAAAAACTACAGTTACATAAAACCTGCAAATAAAAAAACACTGAAATTGCTCAGTTCAACAATTCATGAAGAATGTTGGCATACATGAGATTTGAATAAAAAGTAATACAATTTGTCACACAAAAAACTCAGGCTTATTAACAGAAAAAACATAAACAAACCAGGCCATATTAAACAGACAATATACAGCATAAAGCTCTTTTAAAAATTAAAACATAAGAATAACTGAATCTTTCAAGGGTTAAGTCAAACGCTATATTAAACCAGTGCTGTTAATTGTGGAATGCCAAAATCCCGCCGTACGTAACAAATAATGGCGGAAATGGCGGCCATATGGTGGGGTATCAGCCACGGCGGAAAGCCATGAGAAACCGCCATGGCGGCACCATGGCGGATATTTGATAACACTGTATTAAACGCAAAGGCCAAATTATAACTCGGGCATCAGAAACTGAACATCAAGAAACCAAGCCCTTGTAAAAGAATATGACTGTAACTGAACCTCAATGGCTATCCACATCATAACTAACTTAACAATAACAACAGACGATTCTGCATAAACAAATGTTCAAAACATAGCTTGTAGTTTTAGGCACCCGACACATGAATTAGCACAACTCCATTAGATAATCGTAAAGTGCATAAAAGAAAACGAAAATCAAATAAATAAATAACAACAGCGGTTATCAGAAACCCCAACAATAATTTTCAGACCCAAGAAAGGAACTAGAGCACAATTTAATTGAAAAATAACGAAACCAAATCATATCAAACAAAAATTCGAAACCCAAAACATCAGAAATTGCGTTAAATAAAAGATAACGACCATAAGCGAGAGAATGCACAGATATAGACACCAGTCCTAAAAAATAAGACCAGATCTGAAAAACCAATCAACGATGGAACTTATTACAACCAAACAGGTCGAAGATTGTCCAGAAAGCAGATGAACACGTCGAGAAAATAGGTAAAAAGAAAAAAGGGACCGAAGCGAAAAATTGGAATGAAAAAACCACTGACCTGCGTAATGGGATCGAGGAGGAGGAGAAGGATTCAAAGCATGGAATTGAAATCGAGGGGAGAACGAAGAAGGGTCTTCGCTAGGGTTTCGTTTCTTTGGGAGAGAGAGAGAGGGGGAGAGGCTGAATTGTTTCTGTTTGGGGTCCAAAAAGGATGATGAGATTAGAAATTCAACGTCTTTCTCTCTCTCTCTCTTGTTCTATGTTCTATCAGGCGGCGAAGCCAACGACGGCGTTTAAAAGAAACTTGTTTCCTTGTTTTGACCCCCTTTAGCACTTCTAATTCTAATTAATACCGTGTGCGGGAAATTAAAACAAATTATATCATCTATTTTTTCTTACAGTTTTTATAATTTAATTTTTATAGTATGGTATATATGGCTAAACAATAATGCTACTTTGCACGACAATTAGAGTGACGACACTGTACGACCACTAAAAGTTTATTGTGATGCTATATGGCACGATGTCATACAGCACGATAGCTACGAATAAATTTTTTAACCAATATAACAATAAGGTTTTTATGGAATCATGGGGGAGTAAAGGGTGAAAGAGTGAAAGTGGGTATAAACTTTTTAATTTACTTTGCATGAAAATTAGGATTATGCTCATGCGATGCACGGAGTATTAGTTTAATTTATTTTAAAATATATTAATTTTTTTACTAATAAGTAACATGATTTAGGAGGATAAATTAAATATTTGCGCTTCGTATAATTTTAACTGATATATTTACAACTACATATCTACTAATTATCCGTTTCAATGAGTATGCGTTGTATATTAAACTACGTATATATAGGTTGTTTATGGTGTTGTTCTATTTATTCAACAATAATTTTAATTTACTCCGTATTACTGGAAGTTAGAAGAAAAATCTGAGGTCATAAATAACATGTGGAAAAAAAAAACTGGATCATTATTCGGGACAACAAAATAGAAAATGTACAATTTGTTTAGAACAACAAAATACATTACAATACCAAAATTACCACAAACCTACAAATTGTTTAACAATTTGAGTTTTCATGCAAATTCAAAAAGCCGCTTGAATTGGATGAGGTTCCTAGTTCCTAGTCAAGCTCTTATTTAATTTCCTTATAATAATCCTATTATGAACTACAATCAACTTAAGATGTGTAAACACTAAAAGTTGAAAGCAAATTCAATATGCTGTTAAAGAATACGGTTTCATGAGTAAATATAATGCAATTCTGAAAAATATATCCAATTTCTCTTCAGCTTTACTTAGAACAAATTAATAATCATAAGGGCAAAACTTAAGTCAAGTGTCTTACATCCATTATATCAAGTTTTCAATCAAAACCTGCCACCTAATTATTTAATTCCATGTCACCAAAATAATAAAAAGATACAATTAACAAAAATTGACGTTTCCATGTAAACTTCTTCCACTCCAAAAAATAGGTTTGCTCACCCTACCACAATCACGTCTCCTTGCTCCCCGTTTTTTCAGAAGTCTACCACCGTCACATGATCAATCACATTCCCTCGCCTCTTGCTTTATTGCACTTATTTGCTCTGTACCTATACTATATATGGCTCCATTGAAGACAGTGAACCTCAAAAACCAACCGGTATGCTTGTTTAAACTCATTCTATCTCAATTGCTTGTTTATTTTTCCAATTTTCTAGTTTATTGGTTTCATCTTGTTTTAATACATTATAATAGTACTCGTATTTTAAAAAAAAACTCTGATTCTGTATCGCAGAATCAGTTGAAGATCACGAAAAGGGTTGCTAGGACATCTCCCAACCAGCTTTAAGGTGTATTTATGCTTCTACCTATATTAAGATTGAACTGTGTAGCAGACCATCAATTTTTATTGCTTTTTTTATGCATTAGACTGATACATTTGTTTCAATGAAATTAATTTCTTTACAAAAACTTTTCTACTTTTTGGTTTGTGGTTGCAAACACATACCGTCTTTTTCTTGTTTTATGCATTTTCAAACATAACTTTGAATTCATGGTTTCTTTCATGCATTACTCTCGTCTTATGTATTCATGGTTTCTTTCAAATTAAATTTCTTATTTCATATATTTATACTTTTTTTCTTTAATAGGTTTTATGGATGGTGTAGCTTCTTCTTGTCAAAATATGTCAGAAAACAATAATATTTCTCCAAAAGAAGCTCTGGAAAAAGAAGTTAATGAGGCAGATTTAGCTCCATGTGTTGGGATGGAGTTTGAGAATGAAGAACATGCATATAGATACTACAATATGTATGCTGGTTTTGTTGGTTTCAGTGTTAGAAAAGAATGGGTCAACAAGAGCAAGGATGATAAGAAGATAGTGTTATCTCGAAAATATTGTTGCTTTAAGGAAGGTTTCAAAAAGCAAGTTGATACTCATGGGAAAAGAACTCGTAAAGATATTCGAAATGGATGTTTAGCTCAAATGGTCATTACACGCCAACCTAATGGAAAGTATGTTATTACATATTTTGAAAGTAAACATACTCATGAGCTTGCAATGCCTCGTAGCATACACAAATTACCTTCGCAGAGGAGGATTTCTACAGCTCAAGCTGCTCAAATTGAGTTAGCTAGTCATTTTGTTTAATACTTAAAATACCATAAATTAGCTTAAATTTAGTCTTTTATTTCAATTAAGTTGCTAATTTATTTTTTATTTTGGGGTTTTCAAATCCACACAAATTGTTTTGATCAGGCTGGAGTATCAAGTTTTAATAAGAGCTAGTAAGAGCTAGCAAGTTTCCAAAATGATTCTGTATCACAGCCTAGAGAAAGACCTTGTCTTGTCAATTATTTTATATCAGGACTTATATACTCTTTCAAATTTCATGACACTGAGATAGACTATGGGCCCGTTTGGTGGTCAGGATAGGATAAGAACATGATAGGATAATGGATTGGATAAGCACAAGATATGATAAGAGTAGGATAGACTCTTATCCTATCCTGCGTTTTGGGTGGACAGAATATTGATAGGATATGACAGAAACAATGAAAAATGCATCAAATTTTCTTTAAAATAAAAAATACATAATATTTTTTAAAATTTAATTTTCTAAATAGTTTTTTTTTAAAAAGTGATTATTCTATTAAATTTAATTTTTTTACATTTTTATAAATAGCTTATTTTTTAATATTAACTCAAATAAAATTCATTTATTTTAAATCGGCTATTTTAATTTTTCTGAAGGGAGTCTATTTTAATTAAGATTATTATATATGTAACCAATGGGTTTTAACTTAGTAGGGGTAAGTGATTAATAATACAAATTATTAAAAGATATTATTCTTTCAAAAATATTTTATATTTAAATTATTAATTATAATTATATAAGTAGAGAAATAATTTTAAATAATATCATATGATAATATAAAATTAGTCTATATTTACAATTAAAAATTAATATTTATATATATATATATATGTGAGTAGCCTATTTTATTGTTAGTGAATAATTATTTTATGTATTTTTATTATAATATAAATAACGAAAAATAATGTTAACTAAGTAATAGTAAGTGATAATGAAAATTTAATTATTTAATATGAGTAAATCCAATATTAATTTGATAAGTAATACAATTAATATTTTATTAAAATTAATTTTTTATATTTATTAATTAATATTATTATAAATTATATAAAATATAAATATTGAAATTAATTTTTGGTCATGATAATAAACAAACAAAAAACTGATATCCTATCCTGTCAGGATAATTTCTATCCTAGCTTCCCCCTCAGGATAACTTTTACACATGATGGACAGGATAGGATAAGGGACAGGATAGTGTTATCCTATCCTGCTGGCGCAACAAACAACAGATAACAGCAGGATAGGATTACTATCATATCCTGTCTCTGTTTATCCTGTCCACCAAACAGACCCTATGTTTCTGGTTTAGTATTGCTTTTTTTCATGTTTTCTTTATTAGGACTCATACTCACTGTGTCAAATTTCATGACACTGAGATAAACAAATTTTCTGGTTTAGTATTGCTATTTTTCTGGTGCAGGTCGATGATTGATTTTGTTTCTATAGGGCTGGTGCTTTTTTTTCTAATTAGATTTGGATTCTATAGGTTTGATGAGAATGTGCACTTCTCCTAAAGATACCGAGAGAATTTTTAATGAGTGGTACATAATATATAGTTTTTTTTTTTACTTTTGTATGTGTATAAAGTAATCTGTTGTTGTCCGGTAAGAGATGTGACATTAAATTTGATACAATCCATAGTTTGGAGTTCACTTTCTAATAGTTGCAAGGGAAATGACACTGGCTTGAATCTTGTTTCTTGAACAGCACCAACTTGGTTGCAAGTTGGAACAAAGTAAAACAAAATTGATATCAGATTTTTTTTTTTAAAACCTAAGCTTTTTTTTCATAACTTCAGCCTATTGGAGTAGAGTATTAATCAATAAATAATTATGGCACAATACTTTTGCAATTAACACAACAAGAATAAAATTTTATTGAAAAATATAATTCATTGGGTTACAACAACAATATGCTCGTTGGAGCTATAATTCGTTCCTCGTTACATATACAAATTAATAGCTCATTACAAACAAGAACTAGCATATTGTATAGCTCTGTTTCTGCAACTTGGTCCATGTTTTTTGGATAGAGCTCCAAATTATAGTGGTTTCCTAAAGGCAGTTCAATCTCTCACCATTCATTTAAAATGTGGTAGACATCTGCACATACAAACAATGAACCTGCAAAATTTGAACTGAGCTCTACCATTAGACTCTTCAAGTGGATGTTAAACAACTGTGCTAGCTGATTGGGGAAAGTGACATAGCTACTCCCCGACAGCTGAATACTTGGATTTGCATCCCTTTGACTTGGTATGCAGTATGGATATAGCTTTAATCTTGCCAAACAGGATTCCCTTCAAAATGCAGGACCACCAATGTTAAATTCAAAATTTTAGCAACAACAACAGTGTCTAATCTGGCTTCAAATCATTAATCTTCAATTCACCAAATAACTTGGTGACAGAAAGCTCAACTTCGGAACCCATTTCTTCTAGTTGACTGCCTTCTTCTGTGCCTTCAAGAGCAATAGCCTTATGGGAACTTCTAATACTCTTCAAACTCCAAGCAACATCATGTCGCCTAATTAAGTAGCCGAGAGACTTGAGGTGCCTGTAAACCTCAAACAGCTCCCAACAACATCCACACTTCCTGCCAGCAACCTTTACATATATTTCTATTAGAGATATACTACTATCACCATTATTGAAGAGATCTAAGGCTCCTAGTTCCATGAGATACCTGCCAAATTCAAATTTACATAAGCACATCTTTTCATAACATTTTATCCTAACAAAAGAGTATCATCACAAATTCATTTTTCTACTGATTTCTCTTCTAACAATATCATGAAATCTCAATATGAACTTTTTTCTCACAAGCATGTGTATCAAATAACTAAACAATTCATTGTTTATTTAAAGCTGTGTCCTATAAGAATTATGTGACTCTTCCCTACTTCTAAATGTCACAACATAAGGTATTAAAGCAGGGGATGTAGAAATATTATCACTACTAAACAACTAATTTTACACGAGACCTAATGAACTGCAACTTGGGCATGGGGACGTAGAGATATTATCATCACTATCTTCATTTGAAGAACACCCCATACCTTTCCTTCCATAGATCAAAAGTTGTAATTTAAAACACTTAACAAATTGATAAGGGTAGCAAAATCAATACGGGTTTTCTTAAATTGAAAATAAAAATGAAAACTTGATTAACAAACCACCACACGGAATGGTAAAATCATAAACGAAAAGCGAGTAGCGATTAGCAATAGCGAGACCCTAATGAAGGAGATGGATAAACGGAAAAGGGGTTCTGGGAACTGCGAAGAACGGGAAATCATACTGAAATGCTACGGAATGGAGAATGAGAAATCACAACCTAAGATAAGAAAGGAACCTGATGCGGCGGCGACAAACGAAGTTGCAAGTGGCGTGACTTCTTCCATGAGCAATAGCCCTGTGACTTCTCCTTCACGACGACACAAACGTTAGATGACGGAAACGTTAAAGTTAGTCAGTTGGATTTTTTTATAATTTTGGTGACATGGAATTAAGCATTTAGGTGGCATTTTTTAATTGGTGAACCGGATATAATGGAGGTAAGGTACTTGATATAAGTTTTGCCCCATAATGGATCACATAATGATGTGTTCATTTTTATTATTCATGCGTTTAATTTTTTCTATTTTTGGGTTTAGTTATTTGCTTTTTTTATTTTTACTCTATAATGATGTGTTCATGATCTTTTATTTGTTTGTTGATTTTTTCTGTGACTAAGAACGAGACTTGTGATCTGATCTAATGCGTTTTTGTTCACGGTTATGTACAAGGGTATTTTCGATTCCGGTTATGTTGATGAAAATACTTTGGATTTTGGTTCATTTGAATTTTCGCCAGTTGATCATGAGAAGAAACAAAAGTCTTTCTCGCACCACGTGAAAATCAATGTTTATGTGTTTGGTGTGTTTAAGAAATCTATAGCATGTTGCAATATGTCTCTAGCATGTTTCAATGTTTATTTCTCGCAACACCCTTAATTGATCTTTTAGTGTCTGAACAAGTTGCCCAATCTGAGTCACTGAACCCTCTGAGTTGCAGAGAAGAATTGGCATGGACAAATAGGCCCTGCCCTTGGGAGGCTTTGAGGTGTCTTAAAACTCTGAATGCAACACGTTGATGAAGTGTGGTAGGAGCAACAGTAAATTGACTAAGTTATTGTGTTACAAAACTTATGTCGAGCCTAGTAGTCGTGAGGTACAAAAGTCTGCCAGTGAGGTGCCTATATGGTGCTCGATCTGGAATTAAATCATCACACTAAGAATGCAATTTTGTAGTTTTAATGAGGGAAGTAGATATAGGTTTGTCAGCAAGGAAACATGCATCCTCCAAAAATTCTCGGACGTTTTTTAGTTGACACATAGTAATCCCCTTTGTGATCTTGCTATCTCCAGGTTCAGAAAGAACAAGAGAGGCCCGAGATCTTTAATTTTGAATTGAGTATCCAAGAATGCTTTGCATTAAAGATCTCAACAAGGTTATTTACAGCAAGGATAACATCATCAACATATATCAACAAGGTTGTGCATGATCCTGAATTCCTTGTGACGAGAGAATAGTCATATTCTGAATGTCTATAACCTTGTGAAGTGAGACACGTGATAATATTGCAACCTCCGACGACTTGCTTTTTTTAATCCGTATAAAGACTTATTGAGGTGACAAACTGTGTGGAAGAAGTAGGAGAAACACCAGGAGGAAGTTGTGTGAATACCTCTTCATCAAGATCACAATGTAAGAAGGAATTGCTTACATCCAATTGATGAAGATTCCAATGTTGAGAAGAAGCAATGGCAAGCAATAACTTGACTATGGTGAGCTTTTCCATAAGACTGAAAGTGTCCTGATAATCTATAACTTCTTGTTGTGTGTAACCCTTAGCGACAAGACTTGCTTTATATCGCCATATACTCCTATCAAATTTATACTTTATCTTTTAGACCCGTTTGCAGCCAATATGGACCTTACCATGAGGCAAAGTCCAATTATTGGTTTTATGTAAATCTGTAAGTTCAATGTTCATAGCTTGAGTCCATTGTGGATTCTTAGCAGCCTGGACATGGGGTGTTGATTCCTTATGTGTAGAAAGTGAGAGTGTGTAATTCAAATGGGAAGAATAAAGAAAAATGATGGGAAAGAACTAAAGAAATATGGTAAGAAACACCTGATGTGGATGAGGATTGACTTGAAGGATAACTGGACTTGCTTTCTTCAAGAACATGACAATGGAAATCAGGAAGATAGGTCGGAAGCTTCTTGGTCCTATTTGATTCTCTGAGAGGAGGGACAAGTGTGGTAGGTGGTTCAGTAAGTGAAGATGTTGGTATTGATGTTGTTGTGATAGTGGGATCAAGGTCATTGTGTGTTGTGATAGGAGTAGACAATGGTTGTTGTGTAAGAGGATAATAAAAAAGAAATTCAGATGGAGTAGGTTGTTGTTTTTATGGATTTGAGGGGAATGTGAGAAGTAGAAATGTGAAAAGGAAACACATGAACATAGAAAACCACATTCCTAGAGATCAAACAATATGTACCCTTTGGTGCCTTGTTTATAAACAAGGAAAATATATTTTTGATCTCTTTGATCAAGTTTTGTTATGTTTTGTGAAGTTGTAGATGCAAAACATAAAGAACCAAAAAGTAAGGTAAGTTGGTGAAACACTATCAAGGAGTTGTGTACTCGTATTTTTTGTAAACATAAGAGAAATTCACAAAATAGTCTATGGACTGAATTTGAGTCCTCTTTGATTTTTTTAGTCAAAACTTTGCGTGTTAATTTAAAGTTGGTAGCAAGTAAAACAAAGTGTTCTTAGAACTTTGATAAAATAAGTCACTTGACTTCTAAGTAAAAATGTGATAAAGCGAATTGAAAAAAAAAAGTGAAACTAAACAGAAATTGAAAGAGAACTGAAATCAAAGCAAATTGAAAGAAATATGAAAATTGCATCAAATTGTACAGGTTGCAAGAGATGAAAATGAAAATGAAAAGGGAGGTTCAACAAGAACTTTTACCTTTGACCTAAATTTCTGTCTTGGTAAGATTTTGCGTTAACTTTTACCAACGGCGTTAGACTTTTACCAACGGCGTTAGAAATCTTCTTCTTCTTCTTCTTCTTATTGTTCTGTCCCCTAATTTATTTTTGTATAAAACGCAGATTTGAGAAGCGTAAAAGAAAAAGAGAACCCAAATCCGGGTAAAATTACTGGGAACAATATTATATTATGTGATTTCCCATTCTTTTTTTTTCTTTCTGAAAAACACATATATGAGAAATGTAAAAGAAAAAACCCCAAATTTGTGCAAATTATCAGGAATAGTGTTGTAATGGGTGATTTCTCATTATTTCTTCTGAATATCGTAGATTTGGGAAATATAAAGAAAAAAACCACAAATCTGTATAAATTACCAGAAACAGTGTTATAATGTATGTTTCAATTAACAAAAGTTGCAGAGAGCCATTTATGTCGTTAATTAAAAGTGACATGTGTGAAAGCTGAGGTGTAAATTTTAAATAGCATGTCATGTTTCTATTGGAAAGACAGGGTCTGGAGACAGGGATATGAGACAGATGATTTCGTCTCCTAATTAACTGTTCTTAATAATCAGCAGTAATCATGTTTCATTTCTGATTATGATGAAGGTACGAAAGTGGCCACGGTTGTTTGACCAACGAATTTTTGGGGTTTTGATTTTATTTTGTTTCAAAATCAGTGCTACCCTAGAGAATGAATGTTAGAAAATTTTATTTTTTATGTCTGGTTTTCCATTGATTTATAAAGCATTGGTTGGATAGTATCTTGATGTTTCTCGGAATGTCCATCTTGTGAAGGATGGATATTGGAAATCACATGGTAGGTATACTTGAATAGTATGTGATGAAAGAGTATGGTTTGAGAACATTGTGACTCCTTATGTAAAGATGTATGTGAACTATTGTAACCTTACACGAAATGGTAGGTCCCCCTCCTTACTTTCTTTATAAATTTATGACTTGAGTCACATATACATGATGATGATATTCTATAATCTTAAATCCCATCAAAGTTGAGAAAGAAGAGAAGGGAGATACTATCCTACAATCCAAAGACATCCAAGTAGAATAAGAAAACTTTCAACATTAAGTCAAGAGACAATGGATACAAGAGGTATGTCAACATCTATTCTCTTACACTATTCTCTTACACTATTAGGGTCCCAAATTCATGTAACTATGATCTTATATGAATGATTCATGTTTATAAATATATTGTTTGTTATGAATCATGATTTTTAAATTTCCTAACAAATGAACCTTTGGAAATATTATAACTAAACAATACCTTTGGATCTCCCAAGATACCGCGTGTCAATTGTCTCTCTTATTGTAGAGTTATAGAAAAAAACTCAATTTATTAATGGAAGGGGATCCACCATCAAGTTTTGGGTCTTCACACTATTGTAATTATCACTAAGTCCTTCTAAGAAACAAATTATATACTCATAATCTTTTATGTTTCTTAAAACTCTTCATCATATCACTATTACATTTAACTAAGGGTGTTCATAATCGAACCAATCTAAATAAAACCAATAAACTGATTAAAAAAATCAAAATCTAATCAAACTGAAAAACCGAACAAACTGAAAACCGCAAAAAACCGAAGTTTTTTATTAGATTGGATTGAATTTTGGATTTGATTCCAAAATCGAACCAATCCAATTCAAACCGAAAATTTGATAATATATATATATATATATATATATATAATTTTAGTTATACATGTAATATATCATTCATACTTACAGATGTACATTCTCATAGATTTATAAATTTAGTAGGTGACACAGGCTTATTTATAAAAATATATTTGAATAAGAAGATAATAAAGTAATTATTTGAATAAATGTTCAAAATGAACAAATATAATCATAATTATAGACTATGTTATAACTTTTTAATGTTATATTGATGTTATCAATTATATATCATTGTATTTATTACAATATATTTTTAAGATTTATATAGTACAATCTCAAAGGAAAATAAAGTTAAGTAAAAACCGAAAAATCCAATCCAATCCAAACTGCTATATATTGGATCAAATTGGTTCGAATTTGAACTTGAAAATAAATCCATTGAAAAACGAAATCATAAAATCGATGTGATTGAATCGCATAGTTTTTTCCTTCAAAATCGATCCAATTAAATCCATCAACACCCCTACATTTTTTACTACACAAGTGCAATTAGGTGTAGGTCTTAGAGGCTCTAATTCTTCTAACCATTTCTTTTAACTCTATATAGAAATTTAAGAGAGTCCTCTCACCTTGCCTCGTGGAATGTATTTCAGTATTTCTTGTAAGTGATTAGAATTGAATTAAGAAAAATGATCTCCCTTAGAAACCCCCCGCTTTATAGTTCGACTCCTAGTGCGGTAGTTATTGCTTGCTGCTATTCATTGCAGTAGGAATAAGAATAATTCTCGGATTTTAACCAAGATGCAAATAGTAGGGGCTGGAAGGATGGATTCAAAGATTGTCACACTTGCTAATTCAATTGTTGAACCATGATTGATAGGCTTTGTGATATGATTTATGAAGAGCTAAAAATTCCTTAAAAATTAAAACATCAAATAACCAGGACTAAACCAATATTTAAGCGATAATTCTACGCATAAACAAGTTTAATAAAACAAAAATACTCGCGTGACATCATTTCTCCAACCATTCTATTGGCCAAACAACATCACCATCGATGGATTTTTTATTTTTGCAAAAAAAACAAATTAAAAAGGAAGCGAAGCAAAGAAACTGAAAAACAGTGAAAACAATCACACTGTAACTCACGCGACTCCTCTTCTTCCCTCTCACGTAACCATTTCCTCGACTTCCACCACCGCCACCTCTTCCGCCGGCGATCACCACCGTGTTCCGGCGAATACACGCTCCGTCAACCGGTAATCTCTCTCTCACACACACACACCGAGCACTAAGCTTTTTCGGCGATTCTTATATTTTTGCTGTTCCTGTTGCTGGATCCCTTCCGTTCCGCTACCGAAACTGCGGCACGCGATGTGAGATCCGAAAAAACGTTTCAATAATCGTTGCGTGAGTTTTTCGGATTGATTTCACCATCAATTTTTGGATGACTTTTTTGTTCGTGGCATGAACATTTTCTCTGTGCTTCACGCTTGCGTTTCCCGTTGCGCTCTTGTGAATTGTGAATCCGTGGCGGGTTATTTGTTTGTGTTCCCTGACAGTTATTTTTGCTGGGAAACTGGTTAATTAGAATGCGGAAGCAAGAGGCAGTGTAACGAGTTATGCAATATTTGACTATATTTTCTTTTCGCCTTGGTTAAATCAGCTCTCTAGTTTGTTGTTTAGTTGTTTGTGTTTGTTCTGTGAGATTATTTTTTTCCACTCATTTTATGCGTATGACACTTTTTTAGTATATCGTACCTGCGATGCTGCAATTTGGAACTGTTTCATAGATCTGGTTTGAGTATACTGTAAGTTCTGGTTTCTGGCTGCGATAGAAATGTACTTAAGGGTGGCTTGAGGATGTTGTTAAGGGGAATGGCTGTTAGTTTTTGAACCATCGATTGGGTATGGATTGTTGAAGCTGCAAGGTTATGATTGTAATTATTTGCTTTCAGGTTGATTTATTATGTTTATCAGTGCTAAACTTTTTCTTTTTCTTTTTTGATATTTTTTTTTCCATCTATTGCATTTTGTATCAAGGTTAAATAGGTCTTGATTGATGAGGTTAAATACAAATAATGAAAATTCTAATTTTATGTTCTTAGCATTTAATTGGAATCGACATTTACTGTTTTGATGACGGTGGTTTCTTTTCTTGGTGGAGTGTGTGAATATGAGGGGCAGCTCACGGATGTGTTTCATGGTTGGTGTTGTGGACTAATTTTACGTACCCTTGAAGTATTGGGGACGAAATTGGTGATTCACTCCTAAAAGAGTTCTGGGTTAAGTTTAGAGGTGAAGGACCATGGTCTGAGTTGTACTTGGTGTAAACTTTTGGTTTTTATACAGGCCGTGGATTTTTTATATTGTTGATTTCTATTGGGGGTGGTGAAGTGATGTTGTTTAGGTGTCTTGAATTATAGTTATCTGTGGTTATGGAGGAATGCTTGACAGTCTCTTTGGGGGTATTTTCTAGGTTGCATCATACTGTAGAAACTTGAAAGGAATAAACTGGTTGTTTTTTTCTTTGCACCCACGTCTATGGTGTGTGTGTGTAGTATGCCTGCTGTAAGAGTGCTTCAGGTAGCTAAGGATGAAAACAGATATTAGAGTATGTGTCTCTACGTTTATAAAATGCTGATTGGAGAATGGGTGTGATTCTGGCCTCTTCATCGGTATTTGCTTGGTGTCTGCCATTAGAGAAATCCTAGAAGCTCTGGTTCAAGGAGGCAGGGAGAGAAAGTGATTTGGGAGCTGAAGAAGATATCCACATGGAAATTTAATGTCAAGTTGTCAACTAGGAAAATGGCAGTTTACTCTTTATTTTCTACTAATTCTTTTATCTTGAACTAAAGACTGGCTTCGCATAAGGCATTTTACGTGCACATCCTCTAGTTCGTTGATGGATTTTCATACTTCAGAGTTAGTTCTCCTAGGATTTTTCCCTGGTTATGATGTTGCAGTATGATGATCTTCTTGAGTCAAAACTTCTGACCCTAATTTTTATTCACATTGATTTATTAACTGACTTTATTTCCTTTGTCATTTGTTTCAGTGAAGGCAAGGCTCTTGAACATCTGAATTGTTTGTACAAAATGGTTTCCTTTGAGATGAATGATCGCAAGAGTGAGTGGAATCTGGTTCTGTTTTTTGTTTTTACTGGCGATAATGGCATCTTGTGATTTGGTCTTCTACCTTAAGTGCTCATGTCTAAGGATAGATTATTGCAGAGTTTGCTATTGTTCCATTTCCATAAATGAATTACTTGTCGAATTCATTTATTTGGGGAAGTGTTATCTGGTTGAAATAATTCTTATTTATGTTAAGGTTATGCAAATTTGCTTGGTTTCTTCTTTATCTCTACCTTTCCTATTTCTTGGTCTTGTTGATGGTTGAGTGGTTGACTAGAGGGTTCAAATTACATAGTTTGTGAAACACTAATCTAGAGGGCCTTACCATTTTTTTCAGAGTTAGTGTATTTGTTGCTACAGGTCCAAATTTGTTTGCACTTGATTCTGCCATCTATTTTATAATTCTTAGAGTTATTAAAGATTGTGCGCATGTGGTTTCCATCTATTTTAATTGCCTTGATTTTAAACAAAGCTCCTTATCGAAGTTTCTGCAGTCTGTGCCTTGTGTCTCAGTTTTTGCACATATTGCTGGGCATTTACTTATTTCAGTCCAAAACTATCCGGAAAAAAAAGGAAATAAGAAGGAAAAAAATAATATAATCTCTGCCTAATGTGTTCAACCCATGCTATAATTAGACATGTTAGCCATCTTGAAAACATAATATTGATGATGTAATTATGTAGCAAAAATAATAGTTTGTTATTTAAACATTATACCAAAATGTTCTCTTGAAATTTATCATTTAGCCGTAACAGCATTATTGTACACAATGATATACCAGTGTGCCGCACTGGATTTCTTTGGTTTCTGAGAATAATAAATCTTTCTTGAGATGGAGCAGTTTTTAGAACATATTAGAGCCTTTGCCTTTGTATATTTATTCTGTATGTAATCTTAGCTAGCAGGAGGATAAGATAGATTGTATATTTGTTATTTTTGCACATTATACTATTGGCATCTACTTGTCCTATTTGTAATTTCTTTTTCAGTTCTATTTTCTAACATCTTATGATGTTTAATGTTTGCAATTGTAACATGAAACAGAGATTGGTTTGGGATTGACGGGCTTTGGTATATTTTTCTCATTCCTTGGCGTCATATTCTTCTTTGACAAGGGATTGCTAGCAATGGGAAATGTAAGCTTCACGTTATGACAAATTTCATGCTTAAGTTTTGATATTTTTGTTTGTGTGATTTTACATAGGAGAACTTCTATAACACCGTTCATTGTCACTGAAATTAGATCCTCTTTGTTTCTGGAGTATCCCTGACCATTGGACTGAAATCCGCCATGCAATTCTTCACGAAACGTAGTAATTTCAAGGTAAACTAGTTATGCATTTACCATTTCAACCATTTAGCATTCATTCAATGTGCCCTTCATGTTAAATTTTCCACTTCATCTTTTACTTCCCATTTTCTGGTTGTGTAGGGAACAGTCTCATTTGGTATCGGATTCTTGATCCTTATCATGGGATGGCCTATTTTGGGCATGATTGGGGAGTCTTATGGGTTCATTGTACTCTTCAGGTTCAGTTGAAATCAAATGATAACCATGTTTTATTACAACAACTCTATTTTGTCAAGTATTTATTATACTTTCAAGGCTGATTATACAATTATCTTTTGCAGTGGTTTCTGGCCCACGCTGGCTGTTTTCTTGCAGAAGATTCCAGTTCTTGGTTGGTTGTTTCAACAGCCATATGTTCGATCAGTAAGCAATTGTGCTGAAATAGTGAAATGTCTTTTTAGTGTTTTACCTATCATCTCAAGTATTTATATAAACCTTCTATGATTTCTATTTACGTAGTATTCTTAATAGTTGGTTCTGCTCATCATTCAAGAGATAGTGGTAGCGTCTATGATTTCTTTTGCATAGTAAGTATGCTGTAACGATGAAACTAAGCATTTTCTGTCAACTTGCAGTTGCTCGACCGCTATAGAGGTAGACGGGTGCCGGTGTAACACGAGTATTTGTGGAAACATTGCAAGAGCATGTGTAAAGCCCATGTATAGAAAATACTCTGGATTGAGTTCTCAATTTGATGGTAGAACGTTGTCATGCATGATAGTCCTTTGAATAGGAGGAAAAATGGAAAGGAAAAAGGTGTTGGTTTTCATTTTACAACTTTGTTTAGCCCGTTTTCAATTCTCATGCTTCCTGGAAAATCAATTGATTATCGGAGTTCTGCAACTTCATCTCTTATTCGGAGTATCTTGGTGGCATTTTGTTTAGAACTCGTCAAAAGGAATATGACAATTAAATGATATCAAACGTAGTTAGTGCAGTAATATGGGATTTTTTATTTTTTTATTCTTTGTAATTAACTAGTATTTCAGTGTGAGCTAGAATTTGGTCCTCAAATATGTTGGGTTTGAACTTTGAAGTTACTCCTCCCAGTCCTTTTTTTTTGGTACACACCTCCCAGTCCTTATTTGTTCGCTGTTTCTTTCTTCTTCTTTTTTGGATTTTTTGTTAAGGTGTTCATTTATTAAGGAAAATTCACGATGCTGAATTTTTTGTTTAAATTTTTTGCGCGAATAAATTGGTGTTCATGTTCCATGTGGATAATAAGTGATATATTTGTTGGATATGGAGAGCGGAACAGCAACGAAAATCCACGAACAGAACCTGTAATCACGAGTTGAAGCGTGAAACTGAATTCACTGTCCTTGAGAGTTTTATTTAGGTGATATCCAAACACAAATTTCCAACAATATTTACCACCCGCCGTGAATAAATAAGTAATCTTTACCAAATTATATCATTTGATAATCAGTAAGTACTTTATGTAGTAAGCTATTTTTAAATTAAAAAATGACATAAAAGAAAAAAAATTATTAACTCGATAAAAACATTCCACAACTATAAATTTGAAGTCCTTAAATTGTAAGATACACTTTCATTCATATTTGTTTTTATAATTTTCTGGTAAAGAGTTGACATACGAGTTTCGGAGAGAAAGATCAGGGATCAATTCCTGAAAAAAGAATAAAAAGAATTTAAATGCTTTTTGATGTAAAAAGCATTTCAAATATTACTAAATTTAAGCAAGAACGTATAAAAAGTCATAAAAAGTGATATGACAATTTAGTTAAAAATATTATTAATTAAATCCCTTACATTTTAAAGGTACACTTTTTATCATTTCATCTATTTATAACTAACGATGTTAGAGTAAAATTAACTCCATGGGCTAACCTCTACTTTAAAAAGATAACATTTCATCCACCTCAAGATTTAGTTTTGGAGTGTAATCCACCTCAAGATATGCAATTAATTTATTACAAGCATATTAATTTACCAAAACCCAAAATATGTATTACAAGTTGCTTTTCAATGAAGAGAAAACATGTTCCTAAGTTAATTTGACAATGCGGATGTTGTTTAATCTTGTAGTATTAGAGCTTACCAATAAAAATGAAGAGCATTAAAGAACGAAAAAATCAAGTATTTTTAAACATTAATGATTAAAAATTTAATTTTTAAATGACTAAATTGATAAAATATACACATGTTAAGGACTAAAATTGAATTTTACTCCAATATAAAAGTAAATGATACAATTAAGTACGCATACCTAAAACTGAATATTCAACTTTAATATATAAGTGTTGATAATAGGGGTATCATTGTCTCTTACGTGTACTAGGCATAATAGCATTTGCTTATGAAATGCGCTATTGACTTTATCAATTTGTTTGGTGCGATTATTACAAAACTTATTTTACTCTAAAATAACCTAATCAAACCTTCAAGGGATTAGGCCCAATTAGGTTTTGATGCAAGTTCAGTTATAAACTGTCCTATTGCAACAGGAAAAATTAAATATAGTGTAATCTTCATCCTATTGAATCAATTGAAGCAAGTCTCTCTTTGAATTTAATCTCCATCATATTAGCATTAAGCAGTGGATACAAATTCAAATCCATTTAAGAAGAGTTAATCCAAATATGCATTCAAGACCTAGAGAAAGAATACGAATTAACTCGATTAACAAATGAACTAAAAGACAACAACATTGTCTCAACTTTACATGTAATAAAAGATTAAAAGAGAAATGCAAACAAAAAAACTAAAAGTCTCGTCCAAATATGTGACCTGTCTTATTATAGTAACCATTAGAGCATCTTCAATGACAATTGCTAAGAAGTGAGTTTTTAGCACTATTCACGTAAGTCCCATGTGCCACGTAGAATCTAAGTAGTTTAAGAATTGATGCAGATTTCGCTCCAGTGGCGAGTTCTCACTTCCGGTTCTTAGCACTATTCATCTGGTCTCACACCAGCTTATATTAACCAACTCCTAATTTGACCTTTTTTGAGTTCCCTCCAACTTCAGAATGCAATTTGGACACTAATTGACTTATGTTATGGTTATGAGAATTCCATGTTTTACCCTTACTGTCTTCCAGCAATCTTGACCATATAACATTAGAACTAGGAGGATAATGTGTCTCACAAAAGTAGTAGCCTTGGATGTTGGCTTTAATTTGTCATCAGTTTCTTCCAATTTGGACACTTGAAACGGGTTATAAGCAATTTACTGAGCAGAGGTTAGTTTATCAAGATAACACCCTATCTAGTATCTACAACTTGCATAGAAAATTACACTCATATGGAGACTGAATTCTTCATAAGACTTGTAGATCTCTTTTCTATCTTTCTGATAAAACCAAGGTCACCTAATCTGACAAAGTTTAGCTTGCAGAGAGAGAAAAGTAGTATGTTTGGTTATACTTTTAGAATTCTGAACATAATACACATCACAAATCATTTCATTCCAAATCCTTTTTACTGGTTTGACCTATAACTTTACTTGGACACTCTTAACCCTCTATCTGTCTATCTCATATTGATTGTATATCAGCATCAAACTATACATTTTATAACCATTGAGCCACAAATATACGTGAACAAAGTAATAAGTCACAAGCCAATGATTTTTATGATAACAAAACTATTATGTGGCAGATCATATAAACAGGCTGTCTTGTTAAGAAATATAATGTCAAGCAAAACAAGCTATGGACACGATATACTGATATAGTTACTAGTATATACAAAAGGTTATAAGAAGCATAATCTAGTAAACGGAAGCTTAATAAAACAAGTCCACACGCTTTTAAATTTAGAAGCAATCCACAATTTGTGACTCTGTACCTCCCACCACCACTCCTCCTCCGTTTACTCTATCTTCAAGTTTTCTGAAAGTTCCAACTTTTCCATCTCAAATTGCTTAGCCATCCAAACTGAATCAGAGGTCCCCCAGAGTACTGTTGTAGGTTCACAAGTTGCCTTCTGTAAGGTATCAGAAAATTCTTGAGGCCTGTAAGGTATCAGAAAATAAGTCAGCACACATGCTCAAAAGCAACTACTCTTCCCATAACACCAAAGCATAAAACTATTAATCCTTAAGGCTATGTGTGTGAGTTAGATTTTGGAGGGAAGGGGAGGGGAGGGAAGGGGAGGCTTATGAGAAGCTCTCCCCTTGTTTGGGAGCTTTTTTAAAAAGGGGAAGCGTTTGAGGAATTTCTAAAAACCCTCCAAGACCCTCCTTCAGTTATTTTGTTGAGTCCCCCAAATTAGGCGTTTTTGTGGAATTTTAAACTTCCAAACAAGGGAAGGGCTTACTCTCTCAAACAAAGCCTTTGTTTGGGAGTTTTTAGGGGAGAGGAGAGGAAGGCTTTGAGGGGAAGGGAAGGGGAGGGCAAGAGAAGGGGGAGAGAGGTAAACCCTTCCCTTGTTTGGAAGTTCCAAATTCCCCCAAACCCTCCAATTTGGAGGAACTATAAAATATAACTAGAAGAGGGTTTTGGAGGGCTTACATAAATGCCCCAAACCCTTCCCTCCTTCTTAAAATCTCCCGAACAATGGGAGCGCTTCTCATAAATTTCCCCCTTCCATTCCCTCCCCTCCAAAACTCAACTCACAAACACACCCTAAGGGAATAACATTATTTAATGCAAGGCATACCATTGATGCATAGTGTCTTGTAAAGATGAGCAACATGAGGGTCTCCTTTGGTACTCATATTCCGCTTCTCCAAGCACTCAAGAAAGGCTAAATCAGCCTTCAGCAGCTTGGCTTGATCATGAGTATCATACCCTATATCATGACAATAACAGCAGAAATCCAACCAATCAATTGGTCGCTTGTCCCAAACAAGAGATCCCCCATCTTTCCCACTTGACCAGTTTGGTCCACAGTAATGCCCATATCTAGGGAACAACTGAGAAAGAAAGGCTCTAGCTCCGGTATGCCACGGAACCTTACAAACATATGGCTTAAAGCGTAAAGGGGTAGCCCCATTATCGTTTGCAACAACATCCCCACGCGTTTGTGCTTGTCTCCTTAACTCTTTATTGATAGTAGATGGTCTTCGAAACTTATCTCCAGTACTGCTTGCCCAAGGAAACAATGAAAGGAAGGGCATGGGCCACCCAAACAATTTGGGACCATTACCAGATTCTTGTTTAGCTTGTTCAGTAAAAGCTTTGGTACGAACTGCTTGCTCAGTAAAAGCTATGGTAGGAACCAAATTAGTTGCTGAATCTGTATTCAACTGAGCTTTAACCCAAGGAATGTTAAGCAGAAACCCCAAGTTCATGGTGGAAAAAGCTTGTTTCACCAAATTAAACAGATAGGCACCACAACAGCACCAACTATTCTTTTAACCTGCCAACAGAAACACAAAAAACAGCTAAAAAATTTATCTAACCCAAAGAAAGAAAGAAAGAAAAAAGCTATCCCAGATTCAAATTTTGCTCATAATTGAAGAAATACCTGAACAAATTCATTTTTTTTATTATTAAAAAAAGCTATGCCAAATTAATTTTTGTGTGTATTGGAGTCTGAAACCATGTTTTGCATCAACACTACAGCAAGGTTGTAAGCATCCCAACTCTTCAGGGATCATTCCAGAACCAAGTCACCAAATTTGAAAAATACACAGTTTGGTCATTGATCAAGCTTAAAACTTTCAGGGAAGTGCAGAAATCGAAAACAAACACAGAGAACATTAAAGCTTAAAACTTTCACATAACCATTTCAAGATAACCACCTCAATCCATATTGCTCTTAAAAAGAAAAGGAAAGAATTGGGATTCTTTCTATTTCCTCGTGTTAAAAACAAATGCCCATGATAAAATAACAATAATTATGATAATGACGATAAAACGCCCTTAAGATATGAAGGATAATTGAGCTCAAATTATGATAAACTTACTTTCACTCGTTGAGGTTCATCTACAGAACCATCTTCTAAGGCGAACACGTTCAAATGGAGATAGAAAGAAGAAGAGTGTGGAGCGAGAGAGAGAGAGAGAGAGAGATGTGGGATTGCTCTTACGTTTGCAAGGTAGACCGGTGTGTGAAAATGATGTTCGCCACCAATTTTCAATGAGCTGAGTAGGACCTACCAACATAAAGGAGTGGCATCACAAACCAAAGGTTTTTTAATTTTAACAAAATTTAATCAATTTATAAATGAATGGTGAATTTTAAGAAGAATTTCTCAATCTTTAGATATAAGTGTCAAACTTATACATTCATAACTTTTTATATAATGCTAATTTAATTAATTCAAACCACTCAATCATATTATATTATGCTTATTATCATGCATATAAACTTTTATATAATTTAAATATTCATAGACATACAATCAAATAGTAAACATTTACTTATATTTAAATAACATATTATATGTTAAAATAAAGTAGTGCCGATAAAAAAACGTTAAAATAAATTAGTATGATGAACTAGTTACTAATATTTTATTTATATGGAATTTTATAAACTTGATTTACTCTATAAAAACATTCAATTCAACGGTTTGGATTGATTGAATTTGCATTATATGAAAAGTTATAAAGTGATGTTAAACACTAAATAGATGCACATCTTGCACACGAGTGTAGTACCAAAAGAAAAAAAAATCATAACAAATTTATGTTTCTCCCTCTTCTCTTATATTTTAACTCATTCTAATTAGTTCAATTGAAATGGTGTGGAATGTGTGCATATTCTTTAGTGTGTCATATAGCATTTCTCATTATTTTATCAATGAGAGTTAATATTGAAGATTCAATTTAATATATGTGGGTGGATTTGACTAATACCGGTTAAGATGCTTCTTTAGTGGGGTTTTATATGAAAGAAAAGGAGATTTTAACAAAATTGGTCCTCATCAAGTAAGTTATCACTTAATGTCATAAGATGAATAATTTGACATTACAAATCTTAGAATAACTAATATGTGCATATTTAGAAGACAAACAATACTTTGTTTTTATTTATAGCATTTTTTATCAACTTATCTTTCCTCCAAATCAATTATGACACCTAAAAGCTACTCACATAACATTCTCCTCATAATTAAGTTTGGCTTTAGAGTCAATTTTACTTAAATTAAGCTGCCATGAGTGCAAAATTGATTATTACAAAAGAATAATTCTATACCCTAATGAATGAGGCCTTATATTTACAATGGAAATCAGGTACTGTAGCTCAGCCAATCAGCACGATTTTTTTTGTTCTTTTATCATAAAAATTGATTACATAATTTAACATATATCCCTTGCTAACTTGTAGTCAGGGAAGAATCCGAAGGCAGCGTCCATTCAGCAATTGTTCTGATGAAGTTTTGTCATCAGTGCCACTAACCTCATTACACCAGAAATTTATTTAGAATTAGACATATGCAATGATTGAGGGTTGGAGATTTTAAATGCATAGTCCAATTAACTGATATTTTCTGGCATCTATACTCATCTGTGATTTCATCCCATTTAACTGATTGAGGGTTGGTGATTTCATCTATATTCATTCATGCTTCAGTTTCATGTATTTCATCCCAAATTCACATCCTCCTTGATGATTCCTGTACTTTCAAGTTTCAACCACATCAAGTGCAAGTTGCTCAACAGCCACCGGTGGATCAACAGCCACAGATGTCGTATCAGAATCTTTTATGCAAGAAATAACAGCACCATTGACACCATTCTGAATTGTTTCATAATGATTCAGATGCTCTGTTGCGGAAGAGGGGATATCAAAGGATGGGGGATCAACATCCATGACATCATTCTTGCAACCTTGACCCGAAATATCTTCTTCAATCTCATCAGACGCAGCACCATTTTTGGAAGCTGAAATCTCATTTCCTGTAGTAGAAGTCAAACCCATCTCTTTTTTCTCTGGGATTTTATTACTTGAAACAGTTTCATCTACAGAATACAACCCCGGAGAGGAAACACCAACTGATGATGGGTCAACATCCATGTCAGCTTGTAAATTGTCTTCTCCAGCAATCTCAAATGTTTTGCCATTTCTATTATTGCCATTATCTACAACCTGATCAGTGATATCATACATTGCACATTCAGGAGCTTCATTTCTATCCTCAAAGCCATCACCATCCTGAGATGAAATATCATTGATGGCATGCCTCTCACTATCTAAGTCTTGATCTTGGGTGGCCAAGACTAGCCCGGAGCTCTCATGGTGGATATCAATAATGATCCGTTTCTCATTAGGATCCACAGCAGTCTGGAAACTTTCTTTATCAAGTAGGGTATTTAACTGCTGCTGAACTGAAACTGCCAATGACACAGCGTGATCACGAACTAAAGAATCGAAGGGTGGGCAATGTAGCATGTTATTAAGCACCTGGTGATATTGAGATAAGCTGATAGATGGTAGAATTGACCCTTTATTTCGACAGATTCTAATAACTTTTAATACGTGCTCACAAAGGTTGCCATCTAGTGCCCAACTACAATTACAAATGCTCAACATTGAGCCAGGGTTCCAGACAACATAAGCTTTATCTGGATCATCATGGTCACTAACCTTAGCACATTCATCTTCCATTAAGACATCAGTATCTGGAATCTTTAGAGCTTTGCGCCATGATGTCAAACCACTCATCCATTCATTTTTCCAATACCGTGCAAAATCATCTTTACCTGAGTACTCATCAAGCCAAAAATAAGAATGGACTTTAGTACCCAACTTGTCAACCAGCCAATCAGCACGCTGATAAACATCAGTGTCTTTCTCATTCAACAACCTGATCTTTAGTTGGCTGTGGTAAAATTCAATTGCTGCGCAAGACTCCTGGCTAGCAAGAGGAAGAGTTTTAAGCGCATTGGTCCAGGCTCCTGCATCAAAGGTAAAAAGTGATTCCAATATACATATACATAACTTACAATAGCAACTTCGTATCATGAATATATCCCCTGAAACCAATACCATCTTATCCTTAACCTGATGGACATTAAATTAACAGACAAGTACTCAAGAATATCCAGCAAATTTTGTAAACTGTACAAAAGTAGAAGCATAAGTCACACAAATAGTTGATACTTGATAATTACATTATATTAGAGGCTTTGCCTATCCAATAAGAGTAACCCCAGTAAAAGACCTAGTAAATAGTCAGATCGCAAGCCTTGAACATCGCATTGTCGCACCTTTCTCTTCTACCAGTGACAATGTAGTTTTCAGAGCATGATAATAGTCATTCTTTAGAACTGCATAAATTTGCCAAAACTAGTACAGTTGGCGATCGGAACTATTCATCATGACAATATATCGGCATCAGTCATGTTGACCGACTATGTTGTTATGGTAAGAAAAAAATTTAGAGTACAATGAATGAGTGTATAATATTTTAGAGAAAAAATCACAATCTTGATTAAAAGCATTTATTTTCATTAAAAGATAAATTTTATACAGACATACAGAATTTTGAAATAAAGTTCCCCTGAATTTGCTTAGGGTACAAACTAGCTTGAAGTACAAGCTGATCTTTTCTTCATTTCTAGGGCATAAGGGTAATAAAAACCAGCATAATTATAACAGGTAGTGGGCATGCAAATATTTCTCAATTTTATATGAGGAAAGAAGTCACATTTTACTATCTAAATTCTAGATAGATATTACTCACCTATTCTAGGATGCCAGGTGGCCTTGAAATAGTCCATAAAATTGGATTCATCAATAAAATCTTCCATGAAATCTTCAAAGAGTGACATGGTCCCCTGAAGGCGGCAAATATTATCCACTATCCACCCAAGCCGTCTGGATATCTTTATTTGCATATCAGTTTCCAAACACTTCATTAAGTTTTTATGCCATAAATGACGAACCCGCCAGAAACTTATCAATACTGAACACTGAAATACTTCCCTGAGAAATATATGGAACATAAATACTTGTTAGTCCAAAAATTCGGACAATAATTTTTTCAAGATGAGACAGAAAATCACACAAGTCCTAATAGTTCATTTTGAAGTAATAGGGTTAGTCTTTAAGGTAAAGAGGGAGGAAAAGTATAGATGTGAACAAAGTTGGGTGTTATTACATAAGACAAAGCACTAATCCCTATTTACACCAATACTATACTCTTATCTAATAAATAGAGAAACATATGATACATAAGGAAATGGGGAAAACCCGCACCCTAAGATAATATAGGTCCCTATAAAATACAATCATAATATTATAAAATATTTTTCATATATTCCAACCGTCCAGAATGCCAAATAGATTTCTATATTAAAATTGAACCAGTCATCAAAACTTTCATAGAAGCAAACTATGCATCACCGTATCTCATGACTAGGCTCAAGGACTAGACTATAATTTTAGTCCAGCTCACCCATCCTCTAAACTTAGTAGTAATGTAGTATACAATTTAGGTTCAAATTTTTAAATAATAAGCCTCAAGGGGGAAAGAATGTGGAAGGAATAATTTAGTGTATGAGAAAAAGCAGAGCAAAGGAAGAAGTCACTAGATAATTGGAATCAAGATGCACCAGAACTAAACATATTCAGCATTTTCAGTCATAACCAATTTCATGGACAAAATTAAATGTAAATGTAATATATTTCATAAGCAGGCACCATTTATTTATTAATGAAATTACCTATTTTCCAACATTCCAATCTTGAAAGACATGTAGATGTTGGCAATCTTCTTCTAAATTTAATTTGACACATTAACAGATAAACTGAACCAACCTGATTGCTAGGACATCATACAGAGGATCATCTACTATGAAGCCAGCCAACTTCCAATTAGGATCTTTTGTGTGAACTCTATTATAAAGGGCCCTCATCCATCGATGTGCATCCAGACTTGAAAATCTAGGTGTTATTATCCAAGCTACTGGAATGGCCTTCTTGTCTGAGTTGAACACGAGAAGACTATGAATGGGGTACTGGATCAAATTACCAAAGTGCTTAATGTCAGTTTCTTTGAAACCAATGAAAACAAGGACTTCTGGTTACCTAAAATCAAGCAAGAAAGAAACTAACAGACCTTTAATTTATTTGTACCAAATCTTGAATCTGAGGCAAGCAGACCATGGTTCCCAAATCTAATCATTTGTTGCAACTGCCACTCAGTTTGAATGCCCAAAATGAATGGATCTGAATCAGAGAAATCTTCATAGAAGAAAACAGAATTTTGGTGGCTTTCAACCCACATGCTGATACTAACAGCATCATCAGCATCTAGCTCATATGTAGAACGACGGATAGCCCTCTCTTGTCGTCGAACATATCGGTGTGTCAAAAGGTCATCACGGTTAGACGGACCACCTTGTTTCTCAACCGATTCATTGTGCCTCTGCATGATGGTCTCCACAGAGACTCCGACATATAGAAGAGATAAAACCCGAAGTCGGAGATCTTCTGAGATATATGGGGCAAACATAGCACGTGTTCCAGCAGCTTTTTTGTCCTGCGGACCATGGCATGGCAAACCCTTTTTATCCACATGCTTATCATCATTGTATATGATCAAGGCAACTGAAGGTTCAGCTATGAGGCGTTTCACTATGAAGTGACAGGTGCAACCTCGCTTAGTATTTGGCCGACCAGCATTTTTCTTTTTTGGGACATAAGTACTACGACTTGGTCGTACAATTCCACCTTTTCTATGGTCATCAGGACCAAAGGAACACCAATACCTACATTGAGATGGTATAAAAATCTATATTGCAATGAAATGAAAAAAATCAGAGCAATGAATGAGGGATGCTAAATGAAGATGATCACAACTTACAAAATATACTCTAGTATGCCATCAACCTTTGGCTTGAAAGGCGCTGATGGAGGCCGCCGACGCCTAGCTTCAACATGAAATCTTGTAGGACATTCTTTATTATTAGATTCACCCCTCACAAAATCATCAACTCTAGCAAATGGAATTAGAGCAACTCTATCTAATTTATCATGCCAACCTTCCGTTTTTGACCACACTAAGTCAGACGAAGAAATTTCCAATGTGGGAGGATTTTGTACTGGAAGAGATAGGATTGCATCCCATCTGGCCATTGTTGACGGACACTGAATGAATTTTTCCTGCATAATTAGTTAAGTTTTAAAATTCATCACCCATTGATTTAAAAATATTATCAAGTACTGATCTAGAGCAATATCCAATGGAACCACAAGCACCACTAAAGCATTGTCATATAGTTACAATATTCAGAATATTTTTCATCAGGCAAGCTATCAGAAACCCTACTTACGAAGAACGTACAGTTTAAGGAAAACATGGCCAAAGCCCAAAGCTTTTGTTATGATAGATGTTTTATCAGCAAAGCAATGATAGTAGGACACAATTGAGATCTTGTGCAATCAAACTGCAAGCATTAGGGGAAAAAATAGAAAAGAAAATAAGGACATACAGTTTAAGGAAAACATGGCCAAAGCCCAAAGCTTTCGTTATGATACATGTTTTGATCAGCAAAGCAAGGATAGTAGGACACAAATGAGATCTTGTACAATCAAGCTGCAAGCATTAGGGGAAAAATAGAAAAGAAAATAAGGCGGTGAATTAATTAACAAAAAAGAGACATGTTTGTATGAGACATGCCTGTGAAGAGTGAAATTTGAAGTACATAACACAGCAAAAAAAAAAAAAACAGAAAGAGAAACATGCCTGTATGAGACATGTGACAGAGGAAGGAGCAGAGTATAAGTTTTGTAGGAAACAAACCAACAAAGAACATGCATGAATCAGCAGAAGGCTAACAGTAATCAGTGAGTAGCCGAAAAAATCGCCATTTTTTTTTTGCCGGAAGTTCAAAACAGATAGGCAGCAGTGGGTTTTCTTCCAACAGAGAAGGGTTCCAAACAATGTCACATGAATTTCAAAGAAACATAACTTTCCTAGCTTTCCCTTACCACATCACATTTCCTTTCTCATCTTCTCTGTGATTCTATCTAGTTTTTATTGTTCGAAAGTGCCTTCTCATAAATTTTTATTCAGCCAGGCTCACATGCTCATCATTTCTTCTTTTCCTTCACATTATAAGAACTTGTTATTCCTAACAAGGGCCTTGAGAATACTACTTGAGGGTTGCAGTTCTGGATTCCAAAGCAGCATTTAATTTCAATCAAAATGCATGCATCACAAGCTAAACTAATTTTCAAGCTTAATCACATATTCCATGTATTTTCTGAATTCTCTTCTATCACAATAGTCAAACGCATATACACATAACAATAGTATGATAAGTAGCATTTAGCAATCATGGGGCCAAACTCAGTAGCGAAACAAAGTAGTGAATTTGCAGTCTCAGACAGTCACCTCGGTGGAAAGGAATGAAATTCAGGGGAGGAGTTGCGACGCCGGCGCGGCAGCGGAGGGGAGGGAGAAGAGAGATAGACCCGTGAAGGCAACAGAGGGATTAGGGTTCAGGTTTCTCTTCCATTCCATTGGTTTAGGACATACATAGTTTTACGTTAGAGTGGAGAAGCCAAGAAGGTGTCGTCGTGTAGGGTTTCAACATTCAAGTGGGGATCTAAAATAAAAACTCTTGATAAGCTAGAGGAGGAGTTGAAAAATGATTAATTTCGAACACGTGTATAAGTGTTTATCTTACAAAGTAAGCTTAAATAATACAGCTTTCCCAAACGGTAATAGGGTAGAAAAAGCTCATGAATGAGAAATTTATAAGTTATTTTGATAAGCTCTTCCAAACACGTGTATAGCAGAATAAGCTCAAACAAATTATTCATAAGTGATAAGTTATTTCAAACTGCGTCCGAATTTCAAGAATCAAGATGAGACTCTTAAACTAATAGTTAAGTTATTTAAAGTTCATTTTTGGTATTTTAAAATGTAAAACTACTTATTGAATTATTATAATTAATTTTGTAAAATTTAATTTTTAGAAGTCGCATTTTTGAGAGACTTTGGGCTTTCACACTCTCAAATAGGAATTGCGTGAACAATTTAATATAACAACAAAAATCCACCTCCGATATTATTGAGAAAGGTATAAAAATAATCTGATAGGTAAAAATAAATGAGAAAAAATAGGTGAAAAATAGAGGTTGAGTACGAGTTTATTTAAGAAGTTATATTAATAACTACTACTATATAAGTTTTTTTAAGCCAAAATTGCATGCATAGTGGGTGGTCCAACTAGAGCTGTCAATACGGGCTGGCCCGTGACGGGTTGGGCTGGAAACGGGTTGGGTCAGAGCAACCCGTTTCTAAACGAGCCAGGAAAATACCAACCCAATCGGCTTGCGGGTTGGCGGGCTGGCCCGTTTTCGCAGTGAAAAAGTAGTTAAAAAAATCTAAAAAAAAGAAAATTCAATTAAAACTGACAAGCATAAAACTGAGTTGAATATAATGCACAGAGTAGAATTTAGCCTCATTATGCATATGAATATAAGTACAAGCATAAAACTGACAAGGATAATCCCAAGCTTAACTCTGCCGGAATGAATAGATATTTGGAGAAATACAGAAGGTTTACACAAGCAAGAAAGCCTTATTGAATGTCCTCTCCCTGATGCCTATAAATTGTACTTCTGTTGTCTTATTGAATGAAGCAATCCAAAAATTGGAATTCAGGAAGAAATTCAGGAATTGTACTTCTGTTTTGTAGAGAATTGTTCTGTACCAATTATTAGTCTAGTGCATTGTTGAAATTCAGGAAGAAAGAACATCATGCCATTCAGACAAAATCTACCACAACCACAACCTGAACGACAAAATCTACCAGAACCACAAAATCTACCACAACATTATGCCATTATCCATATGTAATTTCTAAATCTACCAGAACCACAAAATTGATAGTATCAGAATCAGAGTATCAGAGAAGAGAAAGTGAGAAGATGTGTTAGACCAACCTGAACCACAAGATGGTAAAGAAACGGCGATGGCGAGTTGACGACGAAGAGCCGGTGGCGGCAGGTGGCGGTGACTCGGTGAGGGAGCAGGAGCACTGCAGTCTGCAGCGATGGCGAGTTGGCGACGAAGAGCCGATGCAGTGGTGGCTGTGGTGCGACGAGGAACGGCGGCGGCGGCTGGTGCGACTACGAACGGTGACGGCGGCGGCCTTCACTTCTTCTCCTTCACTCACTCGAACCCTAGGCTAGCAAACTGACTCTCAGTTCTCAGAGCACTCCTTCAGACTTCAGTCCTTCGACTTCACTTCAGTCTTCAGTCCCCGTCCTTGACTTCTCTTGGGCCCTTCAGAATCAGTCCTCACATGGCCCAACCCAAAAAAAAAAACTGTACCAACCCGCAGGCTGACCCGTTTGACCCACGGGCTAAACAGGCCGAGTTGGGCTAGCCCGCATTATAAACGTGCTACGTTTTAACCAACCCAACCCGCCCTCGGATCGGGCCAACTCGCGGGTCAGGACTCATATTGACAGCTTTGGGTCCAACCCATTATACAAAATTTGTGAATGATGAAGCAAAGATGGTGTTGGAAGAGCACCATGGCAACACTGCTAAGTAGAGAGACGAAGCTGCTGAAGAACCTTCAACTTTCAAGATCCAAACGCCAACAAGCTAGTTATAAGATCAAATGATCTATAAATAATTTGTCCAACAAATTATATCTTGGATCATCTATCATATCTCATATTATTTTCCCTTTTTAATTCAATTAACATACTTTCTTCCTAATGTATTATTATTAAGATCAAATGATCTATAAATAATTTGTCCGTTAAGTTAAATTATACACTTCAAATCAATATATTATTTGTTAATTTATTAATATCTAACGTTAATGTTAGCATTATACTATCATTCACAATTTAATATTTTGTTAAAAGGAAAAGAAAATTACGATTAGATGAGGATGGAAACTATATGCAAGTTAATTGAACATCAAATAGAGGGTACAGCCATTCATGTCATTCCGCAATAAAAAAGAACTAGTGCACGTATCAAAATTGAAAGAGTAACTCCGAATTGTTTGAGACAGGAGCACAACTAGAGAGTAGAGACTGCAATGCCAAATGCCTCAATTCTTGACCTATCAAAAATCTGTCCGTGTCTTTGCTAAAATAATATATACAAAAAAGGATCAACTTAACCAAAATTTTAAATTACTTGAAGCCAAAATTGAAGTTCAAAAGCTCAACCTTTATCATGCCCAAATAAAAGACATGTCCGCTTCCTAATCATTCATCAACCTGAATACCAGACATGGGCACCTCAGTGTTGACTTGTTCATCATCTTCATCCTCATTGTTGCTCCCTTCAGCATCCATTGTGGCTCCCTTTTTGAAGTAATCAACTTTGAAGTCATAATCATCATCATCCATGGGATCTGATGAGGCTTTTTTATCCTTTTTCCTTTTTTTCTTCTCTGCTCGCCTAAGTTTTGGATTAAGTATACCATCGGCTGTATATAATTTCTCATTTTGTCTACTAGCTGCACTATTCCCCTTGTTCTTGCTAGCATCCTCATTATCATCTTCCATAGCTTCATCATTATCATTGTCAGCCGTGTTTTCAGGATCCTCTGGTTCTGAGGGTTTAACTTGTTGATCATCCTAGGGAAAAATAGCATGTAAGAGGATAGGATGTTTTAATTGATAAATTGAAAAGAGTAAAACTGAGTGAAGAATAAAATGAACACTATATGTCATTTCCGAGGCATTTATTTTCTCCTACATCGAAGGTATTTAGAACAGCAACATCAAAAACAGACCTCTAACATCGCCTCGTCAAGGTTGAGAGGGCCACTTGACGGAACTTCAACAGGATCGAAGGCATCAGCAGATTTAAGGCTCCCAATAAATGAAGATTCACTATTGTAGACTTCATCAATGTTAAACTCTTTAGAAAATTCCGAAACTATCTTGGCCTCCGAAGGTTCCCCTTGATCCCTAACTGGGGGCATGGTATAATATGGAATTTTACCTGAAAATGCAAGTAGACATTTCTCTTAGGTTGGTGTAGCATCAAGTTGCTTCTAATATTCAATATCAAAAGAAACATGTCTCCATTTATCTTTGTTTATGCTCTAACAAATTTCATTAGGTATACCTTCATTCCAATCATGAAGAACAATTCTGGCAGCAGCTTCAGTGTCAACTATTCCACCCTTCTTGAGCCTGCCCCTAACAGTAGAAACCTTCTGTAGGAAGTCATCAACAGAATCAAAACTTGGAATCTTATAAAGAGTTACCAGCAGCCTGGACGGACAAAGCTTGAGAATTTCCTTCACTGCATTGTTCATGGAGGACAGAATTAGATTTTCAATGTAGCTTGAAAGTCAGGATTTCAACATTAAGATTCTCATAAATACAAAAATGTGTTTGGTGCCAACTTCAAAGCACTTGAGAATAGACTTCAATAGAGAGAACTCCAATTTATATCTAGATGCTACAAACATGTTTTTAAAATAAGATAAATAGGCAGCATAGCATTCTATGTGAAGATCCAATGGTACAGGCGTTGAGAAATCCCATGTTCGACTTCAACACCTACCAGTTCTGTAGTTTACATCTTACATAATATTCTATTAACAGGTTAAGAGATGGGAATTGATAACAGAGCAATTTCATCGCCAACATTCAGACTCTTGCAGGAGGCCGTGGACTGACCTTGTCTACTCCATTTATAATTGCAAAGAAAAGCCTGAATCAAACCAAACTCTTATAATTTTAGCTAAAATAACAAAAGTCTTGTTCCCACTAGTTGTGGTTCACTTGATTCTAAATTTAATCAATATAATCTACATTTTCAATTGGTAGTCAATTGTAAGATTTCTCATAATAATGATACTTATTAGAATAGATACCAGTTCTTATGTCAATTGCAAGATCTCTAGAGCTAAATGGATCAAGTGATGCCATTATTATGTTAAAATAATAACTGAAGTTATAAGGTTTTAGATAAGAAAGGAGGGAAGAGAAAGAATAAAGATATGATTTCATCCTTGATTCTTCATCAAGTGAAGCCATTATTATGACCTGACTGCAATAAAAGGTGAAAGGAAAAAGCTGTCCACGCACTGCCACATGCAGGTGTCACTGCATGCAACTGAGTGGGAAAAAAGAGGTGTGCTTTGAAGGAGAAGTGTGCTTGAGTGCGTGCTTATGCTGTTCAGGGTAAAACTTGAGGAGTTACGGATTGACTCCTGATGAAGGACTCACGTAACTAAAACTTGAGTTTTTCTTTTAACTAAAAAGCAATTCTGTTTGACAGAATGGAATATATGGAAGATAAGAGATCCACCAAAATAAAAAATCAACTATGTAACATGGGACCAATAGCAACTAGTAAAAACTGCTATGAGGAAAACATTCAAGAAAAGCAACTAACATAAACTTGTCCTATTACAAATTTAAGGCCAAATGCACCAAAGAATAGCACACGCAAACTGCACATTTTCATAGAAGTGAAAAATGTGTTTCTTCTATGTTGCAAGTTCATCTGCTTTCCTATATTATTTACATTAAATTCAAACAAAGTTTCGACCATCCATTTTAACATCTTTACTCCAAAACATAGTACCTAAATAAGCAGATTAATTAGTAATGGGAAGAAATGCCATCAAATACCTGGGCTAATTGGATCATCTAACTTCTCAATTCTCTTGCAATTCTTTAATGCGACAGAACTGTCATTTTCTTGAGACTTCAGCATAACAACACCAGGGCAATCCAGCAATTTAACATTTTTGTCCAATTGAACCTCTTGCATTGATCTTGTTAACCCAGGAGTAGCACCAACATTGACAACATGGCATCTCTTTAAGCTATTAATAAGACTGCTCTTACCAACATTGGGCAGGCCAATCAAACCCACAGTGATTGACTTCTTGATCTGTCAAGACAACAATGCAAAATTAGTGAAGATTGACAATGAATGGTCCCAAATCAAATAAACATATATAGAAATAACAAAACAGTTAACAGATAAGCACTAAGACTAGAAAAGAAGGTGCAGGTATTATGGGGAAATAAAATAATCAGTCACGTGCAAAATCCCCAATGGATGACAATAACACTTGAAGGAGACACATCATAGCAATTATACATCATGTAACAACTCTGCTTAATAAGCACCTCAAGTTCAGCACAAAACTTTCTTTTTGACATTGTAATTTTACAAACAGCTATTATTGCTGAACCATAAATGGAGAAAAGTAGGTGAACTACAATTCAACCACATCCAAAAAACACTTGCAAACCATCATGAGTAAGATAGAAATGTGGTTGAAATTAATGTTGATAGATGAAACAGGATATGTCAATGTAGACAAAGAATCATATACATAAACATAAACAAAGATAATAAAGGGGAAGGGCATGAAAAAGTTGAGCATAAGACATGTGATCTTTCAATAAACAATCAAAACAACTTCAAAAGAAAGAAAACACTACTTGGACAATCTGTTGTTCCAAATTCTTACCTCGTAGCTTCTTGAGTAATTCTTCAACAATTTGAGGAGAGTATCAGCTCCAAGACAATCACTTAATTGCAAAGTATTACTTGATTTGGCTGTTTTAGAAGATTTCCACCCTAGGTTTGATCTTTGTTGCTGGGTGCTGCACTTGAAAGCGACAGTAGGTAATTCTTCTCTAAGGTACTTGAGCCACTTCTCTACAGCTTCTCGAGGGACAAGATCTAAGTTAAGAGCACAACTGATTAGTCAATGTAAATACAAAAATGTTAATAAAAGGAGAAAAGAGAGAAAAAGGTAAGCATAGAAGTTACCAATTTTGTTTAAAAGCAACACAAGATGTTTATCAGGTCCCATTTTCATCACCATATTTTCTATATCGATACAACGGGTACCCAAGGGATCTCGGGCATCAAGGACCTCTAGTAAGACATCAGAGGCTTCAATGACCTTTACCAAATCCTTGTAAAAGGCCCTATCAGAGGTATCTATGGCAAAACAATACAAGAAATACAATTAATGGAGGGAAAACATATTTGACCTAAACCAAATTTTTAGCTCATAAATAAAGAACACCTCTGGTCTTCCCAACAGTAGTAAAATCATTAGTATCAACCACTTTGGAACTATCATCGTCCTCTAGCAACCCCAATTTCCTTTTCCGAGCCTGAAACAAGAGTTAGACATAGTTAAGTTTAAGAATAAAAGAAAAATGGAAATCATTACAACTGCATACAAAACTAAAAAGGAATTCTAAATTTTGAAAATGCCACTGATCTCATGTCAGGCAAAACACAAAAGTACTCTCACATACATCATCTTTGATTTGAATAGATAAAACAAAACTGCTAAAAAAGTGTGTTTTCGAGTGTTTATTGATCCTATCTTATTACAAACAGACATAAATCCTATAGGTTTAGTATATTATTATCTTCAGAAGCAATACAGCTAACAAGTTATGAGGGAACCTACAGGTATGTTTGGGATAGAGAATTTTAGATGTAAAGGGAAAAATGAAGGGTAAATTTTTCATTTCATGTTATTTTAATATTCTCTACTTCAACATTTTTTTGTAATTAAAGGAAAAAAATGATTTTTCATGAAATCTTCTAATCATCTCCATTTGATTTTCATATTATATAACTCTAATTTCTAAAATTAAAACTTCATTCTACCTTCCCTTTGATGGCGAGCATCATGATCATCGAGGGCAACTATTGGAGTTACTACCATGTTCCAATGAACTAACCTCTTACAAATGCATGATAAAGCTTTCCCTAGACCTTACCCTGGCATGAGTCTTTCAAGCACTAGGTTATTGTCCTTCCCTTCCCCTCCAAAACCATCCACGCAAAGCAAACACACACTAATTAGTAATTACTCCCTCTTTTAGAAAACAATGTCACTAAAAAATCTATTTCATTACTCCCTCTTTTTTCTTCATTTTCACAAACCACAATCAATCAATTTTCTTTGTCCTCTGAACATGCATCCAATGGAGAATTTAACAAAGAAGTGAGAGGAAAAAAAATTACCCTTTCCTTGCGGTCAGCTTTCTTTTGCTCCAATTCGTCAATAGCGCGTGCCCGGCGTGCTTCAAGGGCCTTAAGCTCCTGTTCCTTGAAGGGCCAATCATTGGGTATACCAGGATCCTTCTCAACCTTCTTCTTACCATTCAAAGCAAGCTTTTTCGCTTCCTTGGCTTTTTTCTTCTGGTGCTCCTTCACCTTCCTTATGATCTTATATTTCTTCTTCAATGGAACCCTCTTGCTCTTGCTCTCTGCAAATCAACAATTCAATCAAATCATAATAATGAAAACAAAACAAAATAAAATCCCTTTTTTGAGTTGGAATCGAAGTGAGAGAAAGCAGTTCACTTACTCTTGCTCTTCTTCACCATTTTCGGCTTCTTCTGTTATTCGGTGATTGTATGAAAATGTGAAACCCAGAAGCAGAGGAGCTTCGAAGACGAAGCGCTGAGAGAATGGAAGCTCCTCAACGTTTTATTTTGTTGTGAGAAATAGGGTTTAGGGTTTCAATATTATTTTAAAATGGTTCATTTTTAGTTTTAAGTTGAACCTCCGCACCAAATATAATTTTCAACCGAAAATCAAACATACTCTAAACTACTGTAATATCGTGTTATTGTTAACATGATTTCACAAGTAAATACTCATTAGAAATTATTAATTTTTTTTTACAAAATACTCCCTTCATCCCAAATTATAAGATTATTTAGAGACAAATTTAATGTCCCAGATTATAAGACTCTTTTTAGATTTCAGAAAAAAAAATAGGCTTTTCTTTTCTTACCACTTGCATTCATTATATTTTAAATTCCAAAACTTTAATTATCACATCTACTAATTACTTCTCTTTCATATTTCCCAACCAACCTTTGATCTATTCAATACTAACATAGGGGCATATATAGAAGATTTGTGCAAAAAAAAAACAAAATTAAGATATTAATTAGCTTATTACATGTTTTCTTAATAAGCGTGATTGTCTGAACAATACCTTATAATTTGGAACGGATGGAGTATAAAGTTGTCGATTCATTTCTCCAAGATTTTTTTGGAAAGAAAAAAAAAACACCACGTAATAGTGTCTAGATAAAGTCAGATCTTATAGCATTCGCAAACAAGATAGACTCGAGCTCAAAAGGGGGGCATGAATGAACTACGAGAAATTTCTCACCCTGATTTTGCCAAAAGGGCACAACACACATTCTTTTTTCTCACGGTATGACTTAAACGAACATCTCAATGCTTGTTCAACAAGTCTCTAATAGTCCAAATCACTTAAGCCAATACATGATGAACAAATTGATCCAAAAGCTTAAAGGGTGGAAGAAGATGTTTCTCTCTCGTGCGCGGTGTGAAGTACATATTAAGCGGTGGCTCAGGAGATTGCGTCTTATGTTATGTACTATTTTTCTTTACCTGTTAGTCTTTGCTCTTAAATTGAAGGCATGATTAATAAGTTTTTTTGGAGTAGTGATGCCTTTGAAAGAGGGATGCATTGGTTGAAGTGGTCTAAGATGAAGACAACTACGGTTAAGGGGGGTCTTGGTTAACGGCGCTTTGTTAGCAAAGAATCGGTGAAGACTTTTGCAACGCCCTTCTTCTCTTTTTGGGCAAGTTTTTAAACCAGTCAGTTTTCCTCGTTGCTCGTTTTGGGAGGCTTCTAAGGGGTACATGCCAAGTTTTGTGTGGTTTAGCATTTTTCAAACGAGTTGGATGTCTAAGAAGAAATACATGTGGAGGATTGAGGATGTCATTACGGCGTGTGTTTGGCCTAATCTGTTGGGGCCTCCAACTATATATGGGTTAAATGTGCATTATGTTTATGATTTGGTAAACATCGGATCTTGCTCTTGGGACATGAGGGTGATATCTTCTTTATTCCACCCCATGGTTATCAACCAAATGGCTTTTATTCTCATTTGTCTTTTTTCTACACAGGATGTTGTTTTGTGGTCTTAATGGTGGCAAATATAATGCAAATTCTGGTTATGTGATGCGCGTCTAAATTGCATGATAAGTACTTTACTTTTACTATCATTTCATTCCTCTTTTATGCATTTACTATTCAAAATTCATGTGTTGTCAAGTGTATTTTCACAATGTAGGTAAAAAGAGCAAAAAGTATAAAATGGTGAAAAAGGAAGGAAAAATGACGCTTCAAGTGGAGTTTCACCTGCTGACGAAGAGACACGATTGTGCTTGCCAGAGGCCAGGGTTTGTTAATAAAATAAAGCTCCACGACCATGCATCACCATCGTGCCCATGTCGACGTGTTTTAAAGCCGACACGACCATGCTTCTTGGGTCACGACTGTGCCACCTTGAGCAGCAGCCAGCAGCAACCCACAACTTTAATCTAGTATTTTTCTATTTAAGTTTGGCTTGGAATTTTTTAGAGGGATGTAGAAAAAAAAGAGTGAGTGTGTTATAGAGAGAGCCTGAACTCAATATTCATAAAAGAGAGACACGGAGAATGTGACCGACTATGGAGAAGAATAAAAAGACAAGAGCAGTGAAGCAAATTCATTGTTTCTATAAGATGATTATAGCTACTAGGTTCTTCATGTTTTTATTATGTAACATGAGTAGCTAAACCCTCTTTCTCTCGAGGTTGCGATGCAAGATATGATTTGAACCCCCTTTTATTATATATGTTTAGTCTTTAACTTAGTTATATTGTGTTTTCCTTTGATGCGCTTAATTCTATGTGAAGTGATCAAGTATATTAATAGTAATTATTTTTCTCCTAACCAGAGGAATGGACTAATGTTACTACACTCTTAATAGGGGTATTAGGACTAGTTCCTGTTTACTTCCAACTTCCTACGATTAGATAGTGAAATACCTTTGGGACACCTCACTTCATGCCTATTTTCACTAATCGCCTTACGATGACGATTTGCTCGTAAGTTAGTGCAGTCTGGTAGGGCAATTAACAAAAGCTTAACCGGTGAGTTAACGTTTTAAGAGGGTATGGTTGGCATAATTGTAATTAGGATAACTTATATAATTAGCGGTGGAGATGATCCAATATCATTGCAATCTTGAGGCCTTATAATTCTTGATGTTTATCTCTTACTTGTTACTTGTTTGCATGCTCAGGCCTCCACCACAACCTTTAATATTGATTTGCCTAAACTATGAACCAACCCTTAAGTTTAGTTGTCCACCTGGTCCTTCGGGTTCGATAATCGGACTTACAATCCTATATTACTTGAGCGATAAAGTGCCCTTGCTCTTATAGCGTGTGTTGTTTGAAACACAACACCACGTAACTCCATCTTCCCTTCTTCCTTGATCTCGTTCTCTATATCATCAAATTTTTGGAAACAATTATAGAAGGTGTAATCTATTATGCGGGTGAAGGAGTTATCGTGGCGAATTTGCAAGGGGTGATTTCGGTTCGGTGCAACTTGGCTTTGAGAGGCTTGGATATTGATTCTTTGTGCCCTTTGTGCATGTTCGAGCCTGAGCTAGCCATCATGCGTTTCTGCTTTGCCAACAAGTCCAAAATTTTGGTTCTTATGTCTTCTTGTGTTGCCGACAACAAACTTCCGTTACTTGTCGCTTGCAGACTCTGTGCTGCAAGTTTTTGATCGGGTTGATGATGACGATGTTCTGCAGGTAGTATTCACTGGCTTCTAAGCTATCTGGGAGCGTCAGAACAATGTTGGGTTTGAGCACATGTTCGACGATTGTGCTTGGTTGTTGTCCTGTTTTAATCAGGTCTTGAATCCTCTCTCGCTGAGGTCGAGGGTTGCTAGTTTTGCTAGGAAGATAACATCTGATTCTACGTGGATTCCTTTCTCAAATGAGGCCATCAAAGTGAAATTCGATGCGCCCTTTAGAGACCCTGGTTGCAAGAGATGATGAAGGTTTTCCCTTGCGGTTGGTTGTGGTCCGGTGCATGGTTCGTGCTTCCTCTCCTCTCTTGACGGAGACTTTGTGATTCCGTTGGGCCCTTCGCATTGCTTTGGATATGTGCTTTTTGTTGTGTGATTTTTTTAGGCGGAGTGCCAATTTCTATTTAATGCTTGGCATAAGTTTGGGTTAGTTAGTTATGTGTTACATGACTGTCGTGTTCTTGCATCTAGTTTTGATTTTTTTTTTTACTTTATCTTTGGAGAACCGGTAGGTAACACGACACTTAATTTTCTTTCAAAATTAGATATTAATTTCCTTAATGTTATATGGGTTGAGGATATTTCCCATATATAATTAGTTAATTACTTTTTTAGAGACTGAAGCATTGGGTTTATCCTGTGTTTCTTCGTGTTTCTTCTGCTTAATGTATTGAACAGCATTTAAAAAAGTTCACAATAAGATATTACAATTTCATAATATTATTTATTGTCTCATAAGGAATAAGTCTCTCTAGTTGCCTACATTGTTTTTAACTCTGTTTGTATAATTAAACACTTTTCAGTTTTAAAAAAAGCTTACTGACCAATTGCTTCATAATGTATAAATTATTCCGTTTATTGATGTTAGTATTATATAGAGGTCAAATATGGTATTTCCTTTTCGAACTGTTTTCATTTTTTTCCCATCAAGTACGTGTTAGAATTACTATTTTTATTTTCCATAAAAAATAAAAATTACTATTTTTATTTACTTTTATCCAATTCGAGGAAAGAAATATGTGTATTCTATTTACACAGTTTAATTTACATATGAGGCAAGTATTTTTCATTAATGGAAATCCTGGATTGCATTAATTCCAGTGAAGTGAATGGAAAAAAAGTTCATATAGTAAAGAAATTGAGCTCATTTATTAAATCACACTCTTTCCAATTTCATGTAATAAAAATTAAATATTAATAATCATGTTCAGTTTAAATTCATTATTGAAGATTTACTCCCTATAAAGCTAATTAAAACAAACAACATATTAATTTTTATTGAATGTTTTAAATATTATTGTTATCATCATCAATAACTTTTTAATTATTATTTTAACAAAGTACACTCATCTAAGATTATGATGTCCTAGTCAGAACAGTGTTGTCAATTGTCAGACACACACTCTCTAATTCTTAATTCCAACTTGCTTTTGTGAGATTCTTCAAACTCTCACTCTCAATTTTCAACTGCCACCAATCTATGACGCCACTCTGCCGGCGGTTACCCGCCGCCGGCGCCGCTTCGCCGTTCGTTCACGTTCGGCGCCGGCATCCAGCGGCCCCCGCCGCGATTCGGGAGGTCCACCGATTCCACCAGGCTGACCGGTCCCTAATCGCGCTGCGGGTCCGGCTAAGGCGGTGCTCGCCGGTGCTAATGGCAGAGGCGACTGAGCACGGTGGCGCGTGGGAGAGATCTGTCACCGGTGAGGAGGGTGAGAATGCGAGGCCGCGAGTCGGGGAGCTCAAGACGCCGAGTGGCCGGGAAAGCGTGAATCGGACGGCGGAGGTGGTTGCCGCGGCGGCAGTGACGGTGGTGATGGGCGTCGGGAACAGGGTGCTGTATAAGCTTGCGTTGGTTCCTCTGAAGCAGTACCCTTTCTTCCTGGCTCAGCTTGCTACTATCGGGTACTTTACTTTTTCACCCCTCTTTTTTATTTTATGAAATTGCAGGATTTAGAGTAAAAAACTAAGAAATTTCATTATTATAAAATGTATTTGTCTCATGAATGCATATAATTAAATCATAGAATTTTGATCAGTAATTTTTTCGTTAATGATTGCGATGTTTCATTTTTTGCTTTAGAATTACTTACGTGCTTTTTATTTATTAATTATCTAACACTACTTACGTGTTCTAATAATCCTCTTCTATTCTTGTTGGATAAATGAATCCGATTCTTCATTTAATTTCTCTAGTTGCGTGCTTGAATATTTATGATTGGACGTTAAGAATATTTCGTTAGTAGTTGAATTTAATTTTAATGCGACTTCAAAACTTTATAAGTAAATGTAAAACAAATCCTTGTTCAACCTTGGTTATTGGAGAAAGAAATGAGTAGTCAGCTTGTAAGGGTCTTTTTTTTGGTGGGTTGGTTTTGGTAATTATCAACTTGTTAGGCGCTATCGGGACATCTTGATGCCAATACATGTTGACTGAGTCGGTAAGGACGGACCACTTCTTTTCAGAATGTTGTGTGTTCGATTCTCGTTGCCGATTTAAGACATGTATTGGTGGGCGATCGGTAAGCGACCTAGAGCCCTAGGGGCATGCGGCCCTAACCCGTGGTTGTGACTGAAGTCGACCCCACCCAAACTTTCGTTCTTAAAAATAAAATAAAAACTTGGACATCTTGGTGTGGTTCCATACACTGCGTAACGATTTTTACTTTTAGTGCTAATCCGCTTTCTTTCTCTTCTACTCTTCAGTGCATAATAGTTTAGTTAGTGTATGTGTAGGATTTGAATAAAAATTAACGTGATTTCACAAAAACCCTGAGCATTTTGTGTGTTTGATTAAATTGGCAAAATGTATACGCACATTCGCTTAATCCACGACCTTTGTTCTGTCGGCTTTTTAGTCTAGGAGTGAAGCGAACAGAGGAGAGAATGTTAAAACTTTTCCACTTTTGCCTAGATAAATGTGTTTTTCTGTTTTTATTGATAGTTTTTAGTTCTGAAACGGTTGCTACTTGCTATGCTACAAAAGGGAAACATTTTCTGGCAAGTTAGTATTTTGAATGGAATTGTGTGCATTTGGACTTGTAATCTGCAAAAAAAGAGTCTGATTCCATCTCATATCTGAAATGAGGGGGAAAAGTTGGAGAAATAGAATGAAATGCTAGGGTTTAGAGTATTCCATCATGTTTATTTCTTGAGTTTAATAACTATACACAAACATCCACTTAGATTTCATCATCTTACCACAACATAATTAAATCAAATTTAAAAAAGAGAAAAATAAAGATGGAGCGATTGATCTGTGATCAGACATAAGATGGAGATGTCCTCAGACATTAATGTAAAACTGTTTACACTGACTGCATAATAACTAAATAGCATAAATAATGGAATCTAGTATTATTCCATTATATGCCAGTTCATCTTCATTTAATACTGTTAGACACACTTAGTTAGTGAGAGGGGTTAATTAGTCTGGGGGTTAGTGAGTGAGGCATGTTGCTTACAAATAAAGAGTTTAGGGTGAGAATTGATATCTTTTGGATCAATTAGGGGTTTGGGACTAGGGAGGGTGTCTGAGTCTCTCCAATTACTCAGCCACCTTGTTCTTTTCTTCATTTAATATATCCAGTTCCTATCAAATTCCTTTTCAATCAAACAAAAAAAAAAAAAACTTTTCAATCAAACCAAAAGAATACCTTTTCAAAAGTCTTGACATAGCCTTAGAGAAAACTTTCTACTTTGCCCTCTTAATGGGGTATGGAAGTGTGGTTTAGTGAAGTGACAAATATGAGTTTCCATGGAAAACTCGACTTTTGAGAATTAACATTTGACGGGCAGGGTTTCACTGTAGTGGCCATGACTTTGAAAAAGGTCACAGGAAAATAACAGAATGCCTTCGATGGCTTATGTAAGATGATATTCATGTATCCGCCACTTATTTATTTAGCAATGAATTTAAACTGAAACAGTCCTTAATAGTTAATATGCTTGAGCAGAAATAACTTGCATTTTCTACCCTGATAAATAGCATATAATGCAGTCTGCGGCTCTGCACCAGTTCCCTCTCTCCCTTTTTGCGGTTATGTAAACAATACTTAGTATAACTAACTAATGATATTTTCTTTGTTTCAGATATGTAATAGTATACTTCTCTATTTTGTATATCCGGTACCGTGCGGGCATTGTCACTGATGAGATGTTATCTGTGCCAAAAACTCCATTTCTATTTGTTGGTCTCTTGGAGGCTCTGGGTGCTGCCACAGGAATGGCAGCAGGAGGTGATGCTTGTTTTAAATTTGTGTTTTCTGCTTAATGTCAAATACTTCTGGATTTTCCATGTAACTAAATGCTTCTGTACTTCATTTTCTGTTCGTCTTCTAGTCCATCTTCCTTCAACCAATTCCACCAAATTTGCTTCCTAAACTACATACATATAAACACAAAATAATAAAATAAAATGAAATAAAAACAGATGCAGGTATATTGATAGTGGCAATTATTTTGGAGTGAATCAATTCACATCTCCAATTTGTAGAAATTAAATATTGTGATTTATGATTGTTAACTGCTTGAACTTTTACAGCACTGACAAAGTATAGCCTTATAGGTTTGCAGTACTTGCTTTAAAAAAGAAACCTGTAGCTGCTCTGGATAAATGAAGCATAATTGTTAATATCAGAATTGATAGATTTTGAAGATTCTTAGTTTCATTTTTGTCCACATTTTATTGTTTTTGCCTTCAACTCTAATTTGTGAAGCATCTTTTACTGCTACCTCTTTCATATCTCAGATACTAGGGGAGATAATTAGATAACAATATTTTGGGTTGTAAAGTTTTGGTTTTTGTTGATAAAAATGTTAATGTCTGAATTTCATTTAATTGTTTTTTCCCTTCATGTTGTATCAGCAATGCTATCTGGAGCCTCAATTCCAATTATATCTCAGGTAAAAATCATCAGCATTCAATTATGCTCTGGCATTTATTGTGAAATCCTTTTCCTAATAATGCATTTGCATTGTTATGCTATAATTAAATATATAAATTTCAGAATTATTCCAACACTTCAGATGTGAATGAAAATGTATTGAAAAGGGTAAATGTTGGTATACCTTCTGTAAGTTTTTACTACCTGACATGTTCTTAGAGGTTGGCCAATTGGCCGTTAAGTACCTAACAGCCAAAGAAGCAAAACCATGCCCTTGGATATGTGTCCTGCTTGAGGCTGGTCAGGTTATCCCAGGTGGAGAACAATTCCCTTGTAAACACGGTGAACGAGTGTAACCATTCTTATTTGACCTGTCAAAGTTTGCAAAACTTGGCTTAGTTTCTATGCATTTATTGGCTCACCCATATGCAACTTGTGTAGATTTCATAGTAAAAGGTAAAGGTTGAAAGTGAATTTGACCTACATTTCTCTTGCAGGCTTTTCTTGTGTGGCAAATTCTCCTGTCATTTGTTTTTCTTGGGAGACGATATAAAGTTAACCAACTACTTGGATGCTTCCTTGTCACAATTGGTGTAATTATTACTGTAGCAAGGTCAGTGTATTTTAAATTTTACGGTTGTTAGATTATGCTGGCTTGCATTTTGAGTGTCAATATAAATACTGCACTCCTGAACCGTATGCAAGTTGGAATCTTATAATGTCATTCACAAGTATATTTTGCTATTTATGTAACATAGCTATGGCTGGTACAAACTATGCAGCTTTCTGTTATTTATGAGTGTGGCTTTCTGATTTTCTTTGCTTCTGTATAATCTATGTAGTGGATCTGGTGCTGGGAAATCATTGAAGGAAGCTGGTATATTTTGGAGTCTTTTAATGATAGTTTCATTTTTATTCCAAGCAGCTGATACTGTGCTGAAGGTGGTTGACTATTTTAGTTATTGTTGAATTTTGCTGGTTCTCAAACTATATTTCTTAATGGTACTCATGGCATTTTCATACTTTGTAGGAAGTAATCTTTTTGGACGCAACCCGAAAACTGAAGGTGTGTACAGTAATAATTCTTTTAATCCATGTTCATATGTTTTAGACTACTCAAGTGACCTCACTTCCAGTACACTTGATAACCCATCTGCCTTAAACTTCAGTATAGATAATGATGTTACTAAATTTAAGAAAAATATGCACAAAATTGACTGCAAATAATTGGTTACATTTTCTAAAGCTCCAAACGAGTCATCTATACTCATGCTGTCAGGCTTAATTTTTTAAGTTAAACAATATATTCTTTTATTAATAAAAGTTCTAAAATGAAAACCACACCTTTAATTTGGATGTTGCTAAACTAGATCTATTTAAACTTGCAATTACTGTGATTTTTACTTTCTGATGTGGTACCAATATGTTAAACTGAAACAGGGAGGTTCTCTAGATCTGTTTGTTGTCAACTCCTTCGGATCTGCTTTCCAAGTAAGTATCCTGCAATCTCTCATGAAATTTACATCTTTTGAATTACTGACGTAAATACAAATGGATGCCTAAATGCATGAATATATGTTTAGTGTAGGCACTATTTATATGCCTCCTCCTCCCCTTCTTATCAAAATTATGGGGCATCCCCTTCAGTCAACTACCAAACTACCTTAAAGATGGTGCAGCCTGCTTTCTGAATGTTGGGACCCTGTCAAGTGGTAAGTTATCTTTTCTTTATTATCATCTCTTATAGAAGATAACCTAAAATATCTTAGGTTATCAAATGTGTTGTCTAGCTTAGTATCAAACTCTTCAAGGATTATTTTTGACCTAGACCTACCCTCAAGTCACAAGGCAAGATAACTGTACATGTGAAATTTCATGCACATATGATGACTTTATGAGAACCATATTCTTTTTCATAAGAAAAAAATCTTACTGATCCAAAGTGCAAGTTTTTGGTATTGAATTCTTTTAATGTTTAGGTTTCATCATTCTTGCAACCAGTATTAATGATTTGAAACTTTAAGGCAGAACAGTAAACAAAAACTAGTTTGTGGCAATGTGGCAGAATGCATGCTTTTTTGTATATAGTATATAATCTTGGTGGGAGAACGGGGAGAGGGCATATATGGTAAACTAGAAATTGTGGAGGACAAGCTTTGAAATCACATGGTTTCCGTTTGAGAAAATGAAGTATATGCCTATATGAAATGCAAGTTTAGCAAATTAATGCTAACATTGACTTGGAAGTGAAAAATGGAGATTTATACCTTACCACAAGTTGATCAGTTTAGGTATCCATTATACAAAGTAACAAAGCGATAGAGAGAGATGTAGATCTTACATTCAACTCAGGTGATTGAAATGGAGGAGTGGCTTGGTGTTATATTTCATTGAAAATTGTCTCTCACACTTAACAACAGATTTTATCGCACACTCATAAGACCAACAATGCTTGGTGGCACTAACAAGACCAAGTGAGCTAAGGGTCTGTTTGGATTGGTGGTAGGGGGTGGGGTGGGATGGGATGGTATATTTTTATGTTACGTTGTTTGGATGTGTTAATGAAAGGTGGGATTGGATGGAAAGTAGTGGGATGAATACCATCCCATCCCATGCCATCCCATTGAATTCCCTCATTTTGCTTCCCTCCCAATTTGAGTGGTATGGAGTGGAACTAAAATTTAACTCAATTAAAAAATTATTAATTTACAATTCAATTCCTTTTATTTACTTTCTTTTTTACACTCTTCTTGCTCCCCTGCAACATTCCTGTGTGAATTTTTTTTTTACAACAAAACCTTTCCATGAACAAACTCATTAGTCACAACTAATTTGTCTCCAATTGTCTCAAGCAAAAACAGAAGACGTGGATCCATAGTATCAACATGCCACGTCTTGTGAAAATGTCTTGCCACTATGATTTCTGAGCTGAATCCTTCCGCTTATCTGGAATGCTCGTAATTCTGTTTGTGGACTTTTGGTCCCCCTGCTCCATGGTGTTCTATATAGGCTGGCTGAATTTATCTACAGCTGAACGGTGAAGCAGTAGGGCGTTTTTGGGGGGTGAAAATACTAGTGAAAATACCAACCAAATGTCAATTCTTATTAGATTCACACTTTGCCATTGCTTCCAACCTTTGATAATATGAACCTTCATTATTTTATCAATTTATTCTTTTGTTCTAGTATTCGGATGTATAGTCACTTACCAAAAGGATTATGATATTTTTTTAAGTAAGGGTAATATAGGAATAAAAAGTTAATAACTCATACCACTGCGTCCATTATCCAAACAATGGAGTGGTAACTTTGTCCACTCCATCATAAAATAACCAAACAATGGAATGAGATTTTTATACCATTCCGCTCCGCTCCGCTCCATTCCATTCCATTCCATTATGTTCTGCTCCATTCTGCTCCATTATATACCATCAATCCAAACGTAGCCTAAGGGTATTGAAGGTGAAGGGGGTCAGGGTTCAAATCCTGAGGAGGGACATTTGTAATTTACTAACAACTAACCACTAACATTTGTTGATAAAAAAAACCTAATTGATAAAAAGCTTGGCACTCAACACGAGCTAATTAAAGTGTTGTTTGTATCCTTATAATTTAAGAAGGATACTGTAATTTGCTCTTGCATGAGTTAGTTTCCTTTTTATTTCCGGGTGATTCTTGTGAAAAGACGATAGCAGAAAGTAATTTTGCATTAGATTTAATTTCCAGGATGTGATGGAGCCCCCTTGCTGCCCTTGCTGTTTATTATAGTCAACATGGGCTTCAATATCTCTTTGCTTCATCTCCTCAAGATCTCTTCAGCTGTTGTATCTTGTCTGGCTTCCACGTTTGCAGGTATGTGATCTGTTTCTCTCAAGTATATCTCTATATTGCTGAGGGAAGTTTTCGTAAGACCTATAAGAGTGGCTGATGCAGAATTCGTTTGGGTTTGAAGATTGACATTAATACTGCAAACCTCAGGGAATTCATTGTTTTTTTCTTTTTCTTTGAAGGGACTCATGGAATTCATTGCTTCTTTTTTATTTCTTGGGTTTTTAGATTACAGTTTTTGGAGAGTGCAGTGCAGGTGTGTTTTCTATGAGAGAATTTTTGGCAATGAGGGTTGTTATTTAGGGTTTAGAGGGGGTGGGGGAGCTACTGAATCTTCTGTGGAAGTGAATAGTATTGGTGTAGTTAGCACACCAACAGATAGAACCTAGAATTTAGAAAAGTCTCAGTGGAGGAAAATGAACATCTGTAACCCATTGCAATTAGGAAATTACGAAAACACATTTGCAATTTTGGAAATTTTGACTAAAGTCAGAAGGAATGGTTAATGCCTTGATGATAAGCCAGCTTTATTAACTGCTATGCTGTTTGTTAGCAAGTGTAAAATAACATGATAGTAAAGAGGCTTTTGCTTGTTTTGGTGGCTTCTAAATTTAATAATGAAACTATTACCAGTTGTTACATCGTCTTCATCTCGACTAGAAATAATAGATCTAGTTAGTTAGAGAAAAATAAAGGTTGGTGGCTATGGTTTTACATAAGCTCTTTTGTCTGCCATTTCACAAAGAGCAAGGGAAATTTCAAAATAAGCTTTTGTCCTTGTTAATTGTTTATAAAAATTATGAAAAAAATGTGCAGAAATCTTGACACCCGACAATAATGGTCTCTGAATTTTTTTATGAAATCTGCTGAAATATCATAGCTGTTTATCTTTTGTCCCCAAGTTCATACTAATTGGAAATTCGGCTTGTGCAGTTCCCATATCTATATATGTGTTCACGCTGCCACTGCCGTACCTCGGCGTCGCCTCTTCTCTTCCAACAGGCTTCCTTGCTGGGGCCATCATTCTAACCATGGGATTACTCATTTATACATGGACTCCTTCAAATGGTTCCTCCAATTCTTCTTTGGCGGCTCCAACCTAGAGAGGCTATGAGGAATTTGAAACTCCAGTTGCATCATTGCCCCAAGCCTAAAGGGTATGTTGCAACAAGCCTCATGAGTCATCAAACGGTATGATTCAGGTCCATTCTTTTGAGATGCTCACAAAACAAGAGGGAGAAATGAAAATGATGTAATTCTTGTCTCAATAAACTGTAGTCCTTTTTCAGAAAAGGAAACGGGAAATGAATCCTCTTGAGCTTGGTCAAGTGATGAAGAAAGAGTGCAGATAGTTCTAGTTCAATTTTTCAGTGATAAATAGAAAATTAAATAGTGAAAAAGGCAATTTTATGAACATGTCTTTACTCGTTATAGGGAGTTTAACAAAGTAGCGGATTGTTTGACTCGTAGTGCTCTCACGCTTTGAGTTTCGAGGTTGATATCCTTGCTCTTCCTTTATATGTAGGAGTGTTCTCCCTTCTTATATCAGGATTTGATTGAGGCCATGTCCTTTAGTACACACATTGCTTTCTAGTTTTGGGGCTTAGCCCCTCCATTTTACAAAAATAAAATAAAATTTATTTATTTATAAAAAATATGTTTGTTAAATACATATCATTTAAAGTTGTATTAGTCTAATTTTTGGGTTAAATGTGTTTTTAGTTTCTGTAAAATAAGGGTGAGTTGGATTTGGTCCATTTACAAAAAAATTTATAGCTTTTAGTCTATAATATTTGTAAAATATGTGAAATCAATCATCGTTGTTCATTTTGTAGCGGTTTAAACCGCCGCTAATTCATTTTATCACCGTTTTTTACCGTCGCTAATGCAAAAAAAGTCATTAACTCATGTTATTGCGGTTTTTAGCTGTCGTTAATGCAAAAAAAAAAAAAAACTACAAAATTACTGACAAAGACTAACTTCACATATTTCATAAATGTTAAGAATTACTCCCTCCGTTTCTTTTTATAAGAGCTAAATCAACTTTGCACACCTCTTAAGAAAGTTAGGTAGTATAGTTTTTTGCATTAAATTTGTTCTCAAATGTTGTTGAATTTCCAAAATTGTCCTTTAACATATTTCTTTTTAATCTCTTTCCATCATTAATGCAATTCCATATTTTCAGAATTGAATAGGGGTAAAAATGTGAAAAAATAATTAATATGGCACAAAACATTATGTGGTTCTTATAAAAAGGAATGACCAACACTCATCATTTAACTCTTATAAAAAGGAACTGAGGGAGTACAAGCTATGATTTTTTTTGGAAGAACAAAAACCGATTCACCGTTATTTTACACGGACTAAAAACATATTTAACCCTACATTTTTTTTTGGTTTCTCAAAGTATTTGCATGATCGATGACCATAAATTTAATCCCTCATATTAAGCGGATAAACTTCCCCAACAAATATTTCTAGGAGTTGCATTACATCTTATTGGTAGAAAATATACACTTATATTACCAAACAAGACAACACACATTACCCGTTAATCCACTTATTTTCAACCAAAACTGGAAAAAATAGTTAAATAAACCGTCTCACAAACATACGGCTGTGTTAATTAAACAAACCATCGCATAACACTTTATAGAGAGAACTTACAGTTGTGTTAATTACTCATGTAACTTATTACAATAGTAACAATTAACAACATAACTCTAACAAAAACAAAACAACGTGAAAAAACTTAATTAACCTTTAAAACATTTAAATGCCCGTTCCGTAAAATTCTCTTCACCCTTGTCTCAATAAACCCTAGCTACCTTTATTACCACGTAATATACACGCCAAAGACTCTTTCAAAACGCACCCTACAATCTCTCACTATCAATACCTTCCTCTAATTTCATCAACATTCCAAGCTGTGAGAATCAACTAAACTACCCATTTTAACACTCTTTTTTTATTTACTTTTTTATTTATTTTTTTATTTAATTTTTTTTCCCACGTATAACTCTTTCTTTTAGTTATTACTACCACCAATTAAACTCTCTCTCAACCCCAAAACCCAATATTCACCAATCACCCACCATCTTTTGCTATTCCCATCCTATATCTTTCTCACTTTCTCTTTCCTTGAAGATTATATTTTCACTTTTTTGTTCCTCCTCCCTCCCTTCCACCATGGGCAACTGTTGCTCCCAAGGCACCCCCGGCGACGCGCCTGAAGTGGCCGCCGGCGCCGACAAGGGAGAAACCAACCAACAAAGCAGCAGCAACCATGCAGAAGGAGACAACACCACAACCACCACCACAGACCCTACCACCCCACCACCAACAACATCCAAGCCATCACCTCAAGCCTCACCCCCTCCATCGAAACCCGCCAAGGCCGGCCCCATCGGTCCGGTCCTGGGGCGGCCGATGGAGGATGTGAGGGCAACATACAGCATGGGGAAGGAGCTAGGGAGAGGGCAGTTTGGTGTCACCCACCTTTGCACACATAAAGCCACAGGACATCAATTTGCATGCAAAACCATTGCCAAGAGGAAGCTGGTAAATAAAGAAGACATAGAGGATGTGAGAAGAGAGGTGCAAATCATGCACCACCTCACGGGCCAACCTAACATTGTGGAGCTTAAAGGTGCCTATGAGGATAAGCAATCAGTGCATTTGGTTATGGAGCTTTGTGCTGGTGGTGAACTCTTTGATCGTATCATTGCTAAGGGACATTACACCGAGCGTGCGGCGGCTTCCTTGTTGAGAACGATTGTGCAGATTGTTCACACTTTTCATTCCATGGGGGTCATTCATAGAGACCTTAAGCCTGAGAATTTCCTCTTGTTGAATAAGGATGAGAATGCACCTCTAAAGGCCACGGATTTTGGTCTTTCCGTTTTTTACAAGCAAGGTTTAATTCATTTCTTACTTCTTTCTCATCTCTATATATTTCTTTCTTTCACCACCATTTCTTATTGTTTAATCATGATTTTTTTCATAGGAACCCAACCAGAAAAAATAGATAAGACATCAAATAAAATCATTTATCACTAATTGAAATAGGCAATATAAAATATTTTAGGGGACAAATATAACATTAAAATACTATTATGATCGCGATCGCCCCCACTTTCATATAACCTTGGTTTGTCCCTAGCTCTCCCGTGCTCGAAGATCTTCTATTCCCATTTGGTATTTCATTCCCTGTCCGAGTAATTAAATTGGGCCATGTAGGCAGAAAGAAACATGACAATTATAACATATAGAAGAATCTTGGCTCTTCATGTGCTACATGCAGCAAATTTTAATAGCCAATTTATGGTTTTGACAGGGGAGACATTCAAAGACATTGTTGGTAGTGCATATTACATTGCACCTGAGGTCTTGAAGAGAAGATATGGACCAGAAGTTGACATATGGAGTGTTGGTGTCATGCTATACATTCTTCTATCTGGTGTCCCTCCATTTTGGGCAGGTTTGTACTTGAAATTCATCTTCTTATTTTCACATAACAACCACTTAGTGCAGATAATTGTTTTGAAGAATAAGGAGAAATTATTATATATGTCAAATACTTTATACTAAATTTTATGCATATATAGCTTGAAGTAAACTAAAAAACAAAGAATTGGTTTGACAGAATCCGAAAATGGTATATTCAATGCCATTTTAAGAGGCCACGTTGACTTTGCAAGCGATCCATGGCCTTCAATTTCAACTTCAGCAAAAGATCTTGTAAAGAAAATGTTGAATTCGGATCCCAAACAAAGAATCACAGCACATGAAGTTTTGAGTAAGTGAAGTTTCATTTCAAGAAAAAAAATATGATTGAATTCATTTACAATTTCATGATTTATGGATTAAACAAAAATTCAATTCTGATAATGGATGATTTTTTATGTTAAACACAGGTCATCCTTGGATCAAGGAGGATGGAGAAGCACCAGATAAACCTCTTGACAATGCTGTACTAAATAGGCTCAAACAGTTCAGAGCAATGAACCAATTCAAGAAAGTTGCACTCAGGGTATTTGTTGATTTGCCTTAACTCTTATGAAGATTTTACTTTTGATAGATTTTACATAAAATCATTCATTCCACCAATTCTAGCTCTCATGTTACACAAAAAACTAGCAATATTCAATCTTACCAACTATTTGTGTTAGTCAAGCACAGTTCTCTTGCTCCAATGTGCACTTTAGAAAGTGTATGAATGTAGAAAGAAACATAACTATAAATTTACAATTGAACAGGTCATTGCTGGGTGTTTATCAGAAGAAGAAATCATGGGGTTGAAGGAAATGTTCAGGGGGATGGACACAGACAACAGTGGAACCATTACAATTGAAGAGCTAAAGCAGGGTCTTGCAAAACAAGGGACCAAGCTAACAGAGCAAGAAGTTAAGCAATTAATGGAAGCTGTAAGTTATCCTTCCTTAATGAAAGCCAAAACGACACTAGAACTTCAAGATTATGATTATTCGAACATAATTTTTCTCAATCTTATACAAATTGCAGGCGGATGCTGATGGCAATGGAACCATAGATTATGACGAGTTCATCACAGCAACAATGCACATGAACAGAATGAACAGAGAAGAACATCTTTACACTGCCTTCCAATACTTTGATAAAGATAACAGTGGGTAAGAAAACCAATTTAGTTCAAGTTCAAGTTCAATATAATATATATGTGAACTCCTTGGTGTTTCATAAAATTAAGGTTCCGAATTTCTGATCACATTTTTGTACCATATAAATGAATCAGGTTCATTACCACTGAAGAATTAGACCAAGCTCTCCGTGAATATAACATGCATGATGGTAGGGACATCAAGGAAATCCTTCAAGAAGTTGATGGAGATAATGTAAGTATATGTTGGATCAACTTCTCTTTCATCAGAATTTTAAAAAGTTTATGCCTAGAATTGCTTCTGGTTTAATAATCAACTGTATAAGGGTTTCCCAACATGCACTCAAATATTGCACTGTTATAGTTCTTGTGGAAATTCATGGTTAATGATGGCAATGAAATTTGTGACATGTGTGGTGCAGGATGGTCGCATTAACTATGACGAGTTTGCGGCGATGATGAGAAAAGGAAATCCAGAAGCTAATACTAAGAAGAGGCGTGGCTCATTTGTTACACACTAGTGGAGGGTCTCACAGGAAAGAAGATGTTGAAAAGGATTTATCTGTTTCAGCCCTATGTTTTTCTCAGATGGGGTGAAGAATGATCATGGGGTGCATGTTGTATATTGCAATGGTTTTGTTGGTTTGAGAGTGTGTCAATGGTGGAAACAAAACACTAAAAGAATGGGGGAGGGAGAACACAAACTAACCTTTGAAAAATGTGAAAATATGCTAGGTATTTGGTTGATTAACAATTTTTTTTAATTTTTTTTTTTTTACTTTTTCCCTTTCCTGTGGGATATTGTAACAAAAGTCATGTAATGATATTTCTCACTTAATTAGGAATGAAAAAAAAGGTACTTATTTATGTACTAATTCCTTCTCAATACTAGGTACAAGTATATTTGTGCATTTATTTGAATGCAGACAGGAAACTTGACATGTGGTTCTTGGACTTTCATTTTAAGCGAGGACTAAGATATATAAGGGAAATGTTGTTGATTAATTCTGAAATCGGTGTGTTCCAAAACTTGGAAGGTCTTCACCTGTTTCAATTTCTATAAGCAAGAATAACAAGATGATCTCCACACTTGAATTACCACATTTTTATCGGTTAACGCATGTTTAAAAGTTCTTCTACAATTAATTATAAAATTAAAATAATTATGTAAAATTTCTTTTTTGAATAACTTGTAGGTATCATAGCTGATTCTCAAGATAGAGAAACTGATAGAAACATGTTATTAAGTATGTTTTTTTTCTGTGCTTTCAAAATTTGATCTAGAATTATATTTCATCATGATACAATACACTCAAATACTCTCATAGTTATAATGTGTGCAAATCATATTACACATACACATACACATCCACATACGATCTTTTACATTTAACAGTTTGACTTTTTTGGAGCTTTGTTTACATAGCCTAAGTTTCTCTGATAATATATTCAACTGATATAAGGTAATTAAGCATAGAAAAATAGAGCCATAGCCATATGCATCGTATCAATTGGTGCATGTTTAGAAACTCTTGGTGCATGTTTAGAAACTCTTCCACAATTGATTCTCAAGGCAGAACTAATTCTGAGAAGAGACTTTGTTGAGTAGCTTCTGGAAGTCACATGCTTTTAATTAAACATAAACATCCGGGGCCAAGCGAGGGCTAACTATAGCTGACAAAGGCACTGCCTTTTGCAAAGTAAGTCCAAAGGCCTCATCCATGTTCAGCTCAACTCCATTTGGCCACTTCCAGTCAAAAGAGTGCACCAATGTGCCCAAAATGTACTCAATCACAACAATGGCCATTCTATACCCTGCACAAATCCTCCTTCCAGCTCCGAAGGGAATCAACTCAAAATCAACACCACTAGCATCAATTATTTCTGCATCCCCACATAAAAATCTCTCAGGGTAGAACTCCAATGGATTTTCCCACACATTAGGGTCTCTTCCAATGGCCCAAATATTCACATTTAACCTTGTATTCTTGGGAATGTAATATCCATTAACTTGGCATGCTTGAGTTGATACCCTGGGAACACTAAGGGGTGTAGATGGGTGCAAACGGTAGGTTTCTTTGCAAATTGCTCTAAGATATGGTAATTTTGGAAGGTCAGATTCAACAAGCAATCTTTCTCTGCCAACCACTTGGTCCATCTCTTTCTGTGCCCTTTTTAGGATGCTTGTGTTTTTCAACATTTCAGCTAGTGCCCATTCTATGATGCTAGATGATGTGTCTGTGCCTGCAGTGAACAGATTCTTGATAGGAAAAGTTGCACTTGTGGTTAGAACATCAAGTAGTCAAAATCAAAGTCCACAATAAGAACACTAGTAAAAACTAGACACAAATATTTTGTAAATTTTAAAATCAAATTAAAAGAAAAATATTTAAGAAATAAAACATTTAAAATTGTAAAGGATATATATCTATATAATAGATTTTGAAAAAATGTAACTTTTTAACTTGTGAAGAAAATTATATAGAATTTATGTGAATCAAGATATATCATAATTTAATATGCTATGTACAAATTTTAATTTATAAATTTCAAATTTATAGAAAGTTCAGAACTGAGAAAAATGTGATTTGGAGAGATTTGCATAGTGCAAACATCCAACAGACATTGAGAAAGGAAGAGAAGAGAGAAAAATAATTAATATGATATGTGTAAAAAGAAAGAGATAGAGAGAAAAATGAGTTGTATGTTAGGTCTCTGTATTGTTTATTCAAGAATCATTACTTTGAAAAAGAAATTATGTGATTGGAAGTTGGGAGAAAGAGATAGGTACCAATAGTAGGGCCTTAATGTTGGACAAACTAAGTCTCTCCCCAGAGGAATCTTCATCATTTGCCATCAACACATCTAGAAAATCTGGCTTCCCCTTGCGCTCATGAGAAGACTCCACATGCTCCTCAATCACTTTACTCAAAAACACATCAAACCTCTTATGCAACCTTTTCATCCTACCCACCACACCCTGCAAGTCCATCCAACCAATGCAAGTTACAAAATCACCAATGTTCACTCCAGAAATTGTCATGAACTCCACCACCATGTCCTTAAACTCCTTAGACTCTTCCCCTTTGCTTGCAAATATTCTATGGCTCAGCAGCACTTGGCTCACCATGTTTGTTATTGCACAACTCAACAAATCACCAACCTCTATTGGTTCCTCTTGTTTCCCACAATCATGCATGGCTCTCACCATGTGTCTCACTTCTTCTGCTCTCACATGAGCCCAAGCCTGAAGGGCCTTCCCTCCAAGCATGTGTTGGTTGGTTAGTTTCCTAAGGAGCTTCCACTTGGGCCCATATTCTGCAAAAACAAGGTCTTGAGAATTGTAGCCCAAATGGGTTGCACCTGCAATGGTGGGCCTGTTTGAGAAGTTATGGTCTAAGTTCTTGAGAAATGCTTGGGCTGAACTTGGGCTTGAGACAACAACTGTGTCACAAGTGCCTATTTTGAGGAACATGATGGGTCCAAATTTCTTAGCCATGTTTGTGAGAGTGACATGAGGCATGCTCCCCAAGAGTGGTAGAGTGCCAAGAATTGGCCATCCTCTTGGGCCAGGAGGGAAATTCTTGGAAGTGCTTCTTAGAATTGAGCGAATGGAGAAGTGTGAGATGAGGAAGATGAAAATTGCAACACTGATTTCTCTGAAAAGCAGTGCATCAAAAGTCATGTTGTACAATGGGAGATGGCAAGTATATGCAACTAAACTATTTATATAAAGAGGTGAATGAACATGGCAAGTTAGGAATGGTCATATTTTAATTTTTAGGGGCAAGAGTGTTAGGTGCATAGGTTATTAGGCCATGACCACGTGCATAACTTGTTGGGGAGTATAAGCAAAAATGCAAGTTCTAAGTATTAAGTAAAACAATCTTAGAGGCCCTTTGTTTGCTTGTTGTCTTCTTAAATCCTTACGTGGTGGACAATAATATACTTTGGTAATCCTTGCACTTAAGAAGTTTTGATTTTAAGTTATTATACTAAGACATGTTTTTATGCCACATTCAATTGATACACACTTTAGTGGCAATCAGATCTAGTATAATTCATGAGATACATAAAATACCAATTGACAAAAAAAGAAAAGAAAAAAGCTTTCCCACAAGGCAAAACCAAGCTGACTCCCTTCAAATCAAGTTATAGTATGTTTGGATCAACTTCTCTTTCTCATTTTCACGTAAGGAAGCTACTCCAATGAACTTCTTTCAAAATTGATTTTAGCTTTAGACATGAGTTCATTCCCAAACATGGAGTTAATCATGTGTTACAAAATCAAGTGCATATAAACAGGTTCTTTCAAGACCCCTAGAATCATATAAACACTGGTAATCTCTTCCAAGCATCTTTCCCCAAAGGGCTTCACTTGCATCCTCAAGATTCAACATCAGATATTTACTGTTGCTCTGGTACCCGCAGCCCAGCTCTTTCAAAACATGTAGTAGCCATTATTTTGTTTAGATAATAAAGCTGCAAAGAAACAGTCACATGGTATAGCATCATTTGAAAAAAGAAAAGAAAAACTAATGACAATGAAGTGAATTACAACAATTAACAACAAATTGCTCATCCTCTTTTAAGATATCACTTGATGAAGCATAATTAAGCAACCTGTAAAAATCCCACAATAATTGAAGCCTATTCCCATTAAACAAGGTGTAACTACTGAAATCAAATCATATCATAATATACTATCAAGAACAGACTACATATTAATTGATTATATCAAATTATTCAATCTAATTATTGATGCAACAGCTTTTTTTGCAGTTATAGCAAATGAATAAAGTCAGAATGATCATTACCTTCATTCCCCGTGACCTCCATTCTTCATTACTGCTGGTAACCTTCATTCTCTCCACTACTGAACTATCTAGTATTTTGAATTGGACAAGATTCTTCTTCTTCCAATACTCAAACATTGGCACAGAGAAATCTTCTCCATCCTCACAAATCCACAACCTCTTTCTTGTACGAGTTGTAGCCACATATAGTAGCTTGAGTTCTGAGCACAAAAGGTTGTGCTTTGAATCAACAAAACTTCTAGTGTTAACATGTGTTCTGTCGTCCAGCATATTCTTTTCCTTCATATACTCATATAGTATCCACCATCTCCTTTTCAAAGGTGACGAGGCAAAAAAATTGTACAAGAACACATCCTAACAAATGCCAAAGAAGATACCATGAGAAAGATTCTTCAAGAAAACTATGTAGGATAGAAAATGAAAATCAAAGTAGAAAAAATTTATGAGAGTCAAGTTCTGTTAGGACAACCTGAAATTCTAGGCCTTTACACTCCACAATGGTTAAAACAAGAGCTTTTTTCCCTACAACGTGCATGATTTCCTCCCGAGTAGAATCATCTCTTACCAAGATTACTTGGTCTGCTCCAAATCCTTGAATACTATTTCTCCCACTCATGTATCCACTTCCTCCAAATATTGTTGCAAGTGGATTTTCTCCATTCCTAGATTTTACCACAATTGGGGCTTCTCCATGTTCTAAACTAGTCTCCACTTTCAACATGTCAACAGAGTTTGGAAAAAAGTGAGACAGAATTTCAATGAGACTTTGTGATAATTTCAGCACCTCAGTGTGGCTTCGAAAGTTCTGACTCAGCATGAAAATATCAGAAACATTCCTTTTTCCATGATTCCAACTCTTGCTTTCTAACAGAAACTTCTTGTAGAAGAGGGATCTTACATCTTGAAATCTAAAATCAATGCCTCTTCCAATAGTCTGTGCAGTATCACCACAAAAAAGAAAACCCTCTTCCACATTTCTGCACATGTGTTTAAATAATGCAATCTGAGCCATTGGGAGGTCTTGCACTTCATCAATAAACACAAAGTTCATTTCATCACCCTTGTATCTTTCACGTCTCAATCTACCATGTAGATCAATTACAATATCAGCTAAATCATATTCACCCTTCTCCATCTTCATTTTTTCATAATTTTGAAAGATATCATATATCATTTCTCTACTTGATGCCTGATTTTCAGATAAATTACAATACTCCACACGACTTAATTTTCCATGCTCAGAAGCCTTGAAGCCTCCTTTTATATGGGACATTATTTCTGTGAATACTTCATAAGAATCCAGCTTTTTAATCAACTCAGAATTAAAATGAGGCCAATATACTGAATCAAACCTTTCAAAATCCACTTCCTTTTTCATCTTGAAGGTTTCCAATGCAACTGACCTTGAAGTACCCAATGTCCCATCAAGCATGAACAGAAATTTGCGGAATGTTATCACAAGCGGATATAAATTGGATGGGACATCAGAGAAAGAATCTGGGATATTCTTAATGTCTATTGATGTATCACCACCATTACCAATATCTTCATCAACTGAACTACATCCAGCTAACATGCTTCCTTTGCAAAGTGATCTGCATTATGTATGCACAAGAAAATTTAATAACTAAATGAAAACACAAGAGGGACAATAAGTATTTATATCAAAATTTTGTTTGGCAGAAATAAAATCTGAAGGAAAACATAAGAGGAACAATAAGTACTTTTATGAATGATGAAGCTACATACATACCTTTTCAAAAGAGAAACATGGTGTTTGACCTCTTGACATAGTCCAGGGCTTAATGTCACTAACAACTGTCTTAAGATTGGTCTCTCAATCTCAGTAGCAACCTCATTCGACTCGCTTGCATAATAATTTGATCCATAGGCTGCTTCAACCGCCATATGGTGCACTTTCTCATTTTGAATCATCTTAGTCGTTAGAACAGTTGTTTTCCCGGTCCCGGAGCGACCGAGTACAAACGTACTTCTAGAGAAGTGAATTATGTCGCGCTGTTCATCTGTTACCTCAAAAGGAAGATCAACGTCCAAAGCATCATTTCCAGAAAGCATGTAGTCTTGTGAAAAGGGGCTGTATTTCAGCAACAGCCTACTCTCCTCAACTTTTTCATCATTTTTACTATCTTCAGAAGGATTCATATCTCCCTCGTTTTCATCATTGGAACCCTTAAACTTTTGGATATTTGTCGATAATGCCCAGCTCAGAGGATACTCTATGATCCTGTCCACAAAGAAAGAAGCCAAAGTCCATATCAGTTAAGGCTAGAAAAGAAAAAACTCAAATCTTTGAACTTAATGCAACTGAATGCACTTACCCATCAAAACCTTTTTCTTTGCTCCTGTTGATATATTCATCAATGTATCTTGTGAACACTTTATCAAGGCGCTTCACCAATTGAGGGATATCCTCTAGAGGCAAAATGTCCCATATCTTCATAACCTGAAGATACCTTGACTCTTTTACTATCTCTACCGAACAAATAATGTAGCGACTTTCGGACTTAAATTGTTTCACAATCTGTGATGATTTTTCGCAAGGCAAGTCTACACTTGTCCTATTAGGTCTCCAACCATTAGAAAGTCTTTGCAAAAGGTTTATAACCTGGTTCTTGCTCTGATCTGTCCTTATCCTTTTGAATGACCTAAGACATTTATCACTAAAATGAACCTGTAGATATGTCCATAAGTGACAATGTTAAAGTATAGATCTAGCATATGCAGATTGCAGAAGAGTATAACATTAATAAAAATCAATAAAAGAGCAAGTATAAATTTAAGTCCAAGATCTATATACCTTCCACCTAGCACCTTTAAAAAGGACACTATTTGTATCAAGCAAATCAACATATTGATCCAACTCTCTCTTTGAATCCAATAAAGCTTTTGCAAGCTCCTTCACTTGATCCGCATCGAAGAAACATTTACGATTCTTACAATCAAGAACCAAATCCTTCCAAACATTTTCATGATGGGCTAAAGCCCTTTCGTTCCCCAAAATCCACAAACAATGCCTAGCAGTTATCAAACCAATAGCAGCTTTTCAATTAATATAATCCTACTCTAAAGGAAGATTTTTGAAAAATGTTAGTTTGAGATCTACCTTGCCCTTGTAAGAGCAACATTGGTTCTCTGGGGAGATGAGACAAACTCAAGAGAAGTCCTCATATTTGTTCTTACAGTTGATAGTATGATAACATCCTGCTCACCACCTTGATAACCGTCTATGGATTTCACATTCACATTAAATCCATCATGGCTGTCATACATTTTTCCAATTTTTGCTTGAATCGCGACAACTTGACCCGCGTATGGAGACACTATACCAATAGAGAGTTTCTCCTTGGAGAAAAGCCATTCTTCAACCAGAAAAAGGACTTGTTAAAATTTATATTGGCTTCTTTTGATCTAGGGTTCAGTAATGCAGACAGAAAGAAAAGTAAAATTAAAAACGTTAACATAGAAACTACAGCTGGGAATTTGTTTAAAACCTTTGTGCAAATTCTTTAGTATCGCGACAACAACAGCGACTTCAGCCATATTTTTGTAGCTTCTTCCAGCATCATCGAACTCTTCTCTTCCGCCCATTATATTGATAAAATTATAGGGACCAAACAATGGCCCTGGAAGATATCTCTTCCCATAGTTGCTTACAACATTCGGGCCATCGCCAATTTTGTTAGAGTAGAAATATCGATTTGGAAATAAGCTGATTTGTGGATGCATTCTGTGTTGCATGTTGAGAAGGTGTTTTGGGTGATCCAATAAGCTTAGCCTCTCAAACAAGCTTCTCCCAAAACCAGCTTCAGAAGAAACCTTACACACAAAAAAGAAAGAACAAGCACAAATGTAAATTTAGCCATAGAAGTGGCTTTGAGGTGAATAATTCACTAAGAAGAGACTTACATTACTTCTGACCATGGAAGATAACTGACACTCATCACCAACAAGAATAGCGCTGCTTATTCCTGGAAGTAATAGAGGTATTACTGACTCACACTCTTTCAATTGAGCAGCTTCATCTATTACCAAAAGGTTCAGTGGCTTCATTTCTACAGAATGTAGCTTATATGAACCAGAAGTAGTGGAAAATATTATTGATGAGCTTTCGAAACAAAACTTTCTAATTGCGTTTTGGTTAAAAGATTTTATCAACTTGAGTCTATCAAGTGAATCTCTTGCAGTTTCTAACGCATACAGACATTCATTTCTCTTCTTGTACAAATTGTATGAAAGACCATCATAGGACTGAGTTCTATCTGATATTTCAAGACGGGAGAAAAGCACTTCCAATCCTTCAAAACGACGATTATTCTCAAACAAGGAATCTTGAAATGATTTAAGTGCTTCATTCAAGCGTACTAAGTTCCGAAAGTTACGTTCCAAAAGAAGAGATCTAGTCACATGTGTAAACAAGATAGAAATGCAGGATTTCAGTGGCAGTGCCGTGAAAAGAAATCTTTCTCTCACAAACTCTAGAAATGATTTGTGCTTACTCATGCTGCAATTTGAAGATTTTCTGCCATTTGTGTTCTTTTCATTCTCAACGAATCTGTGATACAGAGAAACACAATTTGTAAGAAGATCAATCATTGATTTAAAAGCAGCACTCATACCAGTAAAGCATTTCATGAGGTGTTCCATTCGGTAATCCAAATGAATATCCTCAATATCTTCATCAATGTTTAATCTCTCATTATTCCCCAGCAACAACAAGTCTCCAGGTGAACAGAACAAGTCACCAGCTTGTGAATCTCTCACAATGCTCAATAATCGTGATGCGACTTCTCGGATGGCGACATTTGTTGGAGCACAAACAAGAACTCTATACTTCATTTTCAATAGAGCAAAAAGCAATGTAGCCAGTGTTTTTGTCTTTCCAGTCCCTGGTGGACCCCAAATGAGCTTCACAGTGGAGTTATGATTGCAATCAAGGCCAGAAAGACATGAATGAATGGCCTTATTCTGAGATTCATTGAGAACTGATGATAACCTTTGATATAAAGAATCACCCCCCAAGCCATCAGGCAGAGAACTGCAACCACAACTTTGCCTAAACTGTTTTCCAGAACACATTCAAAATCAATAATTTTAAAAGTAAAACAGAATAAGAGGAAAAAACAAGATAGAAATACATGTGTAAACAAGATTGTTCTACTCTAAAACATGAGTATGAGTGTAACTTTAAGATGCTATTTTAAAATTTCTTACCTCATCATTGTTGCATAAGATTTGCTTGACTAGCTTCAAATTACCAGTCATATGAAGGGCATTCCAAACCCTACCATTAGGGTTTATATTTGTCAAGAAAACCAGAAATAAAGATCTTTGCTTTAATGCCTTAGGATCAATATCTTTTGAAGCTCTAAATTTAAAATAAACAGAATCACTCTCACTGTCATCTTCTCTTGTCTTCACAAAAGACACAAGGTTCCACATTACTCCAAACCTTTGCAAATCTTTGACAGTTTCAGGTTTACAATCAGTCAAAACTAGAACATCACCAGGCAAAGTTATGTATGGTTCTCCGCGTTGAGTGAACCTGTTTTGCCAGCCACTAATTTTCACATGATAGATTTTTTTTCCTGATGGATTGGCCATTTGAAGACCAATCACTTCTGCAAAAGGTGCTTGGTACATTACCTCCATACTCGAACATAGTTGTGATCTTGTTTCTTCCAGCAAAGGGTATTTATAGGACCCAAGGTAATGATCTATGGAATCAAAAGTGAGTCCAATCTTGTCTATCTGAATAGATTAAGGAGATAAGAAACTAAATTAAGGGTGATGCTGAAGCAAGAAGTAAAATAAAATAGAAAAAATCAATGCAAGAACTGTACTCACATTTTTCTTGTATAGTTCTTCATTGAAAATGTCTTCAATAGACCAAGAAAAGATCAAATCCATGAAGCCATAGTCATTGTAGCTTGGCCTCTTCTTGCTTGAACTCTCTCCTTCCATCATTTTCTTTGAAGATATGAAAAGTCTTGGATTGAACTTCAAACATGCATTGTTGGTTCGCTAGGAGTCTTTATATAACTTGTTACAAGCTCCTCCACAAATAGAACGTGCAGGAAAAAGTATAAACGGTTCTACTTCCATTACTTAACTGTTAACTGTGTGACTTTTGGAAGGAAACTATCTCGTGCTTCCAAGTAATCAAAGTAAGTTTATCAGGTGAGCTTTTTACTACATCATTAAATGTACATTAATTAATTAAATGAAGATCATAAACTTTTTTACATATTTATATCTTAAACAGTCTATCTATTTATAAAATGAAAGGTTAGCAACACACGTAAACCATTATACTAAGAGTATCAACAATCAGAGTATTTTAAGAGTACTTTATCATTAGACAACTACTATATCATAATTTTTGTAAGCATTGGAGCAACTTTATGTGGCATTAGAGTGATTTATAACTAAAAAGAATTTGTTTTACTCTCTTGCATTAAAATAATACTCCCTCCGTCCCTTATTATAAGCTAACATTGTAAAATTCACGTTTACTGAGAAAATAAATGATAAAGGTAGTTGATACATTGGTTTTGAAAAAAATTGTACAATCTTTTCTATTTACCCCTATTTAAGATAAATCTTTTTATTTATTATAGTATTGAAAAACCAATAAATGCAAGAACAAATATGGAAAGAGAAATTAGCTTCTGTTAAGTTAGCTTATATTTAGGATACCATGTAGGTGTGAATGTTAGCTTATAATTAGAGGCGGAGGGAGTATTGTTTATCTTTCTTGTATTAGCCATTCATTATCTCTTACATTTACATATTGTTGGGTTGGAGAGGAAGGAAGGGGAGGGGTTTTTAAAAACAGTTTTTGTTTGGTTGAAATATTTGAAGGGGAGGGGAGGGGAATGGAGGAGTTCAAAACCCCTTCCGGCTCAATTTTTGCTTACCACCAATATTTGGGGAATGGAGGGGAAATAATGCACATGACTAAAATGCCCTTACAAATTATTTAAAGTCCATTAGTACCCCATCGCATGCTAGTCTTCTTCCACTTTTGCTTGCAGTTCCTTCCCGTCCCTGTTTTAGAGGTTGGGCTTTTCTAAGGTGGATGAGTTCACTTTATAAAGTAAAGTAAGCATCACAATTATTGTTTAAGCTTTTTTATTGACTTTCTTAAAGTAAGTAATTGCTATTAATAGTTATAATGCGCTTACACTTTAGAGTTTAGAGTGGGCAAATCTCTGTACAAGAAGCACTAGTATTTTCTATCTTCACACTTTTTTACGTTTCTTTTTCTTATGTGAATTTTTTGACGTAAATTACAATGATTATTAATCAATGATAATTTAAAATACTGGCAAGTGGAATTCGGAGCTTGAAAGTGATTGAAAGTAGAATAATTATTGACCGCAAATAGAGATGTGAGCAACATTTGTATCCTATAATATTTTACAAAGACAAGCAAGCACCAAATCTGCAAAAAGAAGCAGCAAAAAGATGAGATATATAATAAGAGTAGTTAAAATCTAACAATTTTGCATCATCGTGTGGCTGGCACAAACGTGAAGAGGTTGATAATTCAGAAGTAAAACTCTTTGGCTAATTAATATTAATGGTATAGCACGCTCTTGATCAATGCACAAGTTGAACATTCAGCAATGACAACTACTTAAACGGTTTTGGTAACTGAATCAAACACTAGAACATGCCAACAATAAGTAAAGAAAACTGAAGGTGTACAAAAAGATACCAAATCAGATATGAAAATGCATTTTAATTACGGATGAAATAATTTGTACTTTTCTCGTTTCCCATTTAAATGTTCATACTCCTATATTTTAAAAAAGGGTTAGATATGTTTTTGGTCCCAGAACTTAAGCGAGATTTGATTTTCGTCTCTCATCGGTGTAAAAGTGGATTTTAGGCCCCAAACTATGAAAAACTGCTGATTTTCGTCCTTGCCAGAGTTTGGCGTTGACCACCGTACTTATTTATCACGATTGATTCTACGTAGCAGTGCCACGTAAATTAATGATACACACGTGGAAAAAAAAATCTTTTTTGCTTAATTCATCTTAAATAACTTATAGCAAAAGAATACAGGAAAAACAAACTGAAATAAGAAATAGTCATCATTGTAAATAGAACATTGATAATTTAAAGTACAGACAAATGGAATTCGAAGCTTGAAAGTGATTGAAAATAGAACAATTATTGACTGCAAACAGAGATGTTTGTGGTCTTGGTTCAGTGCAGCATTTGTATCCGAACAAAGACAAGCAAGCACCAAATCTGCAAAAAAGATGAGATATATAATAAAAGTAGTTAAAATCAACAATTTTATAGCGCAAACGTTAAAATCAACAATTTACTATTTAGTTTAAAATAAGATGTATTAAAACCAATGAGGGCCTCTGTTCTATTAGTTTCTATGTAAACAGAAGATAGTTGTTCATGAAATGTGAAAACGGATAAAAACAACAACATAAATTAATTGTAGCGCTTACCTTTGGATGATTTCTCTTCATTTAAGAGTTGGATGATACCTCTTCATTTAAGAGCTCATATGATAACTTCTTCATTGATCCTTATGGCTGGAATTCGAGCAATTTTGGACCAGTATTTCCCCTTCCGACTTTGATACCTTGCTTCTAGTAATGGACATTCACTAATAGACAATAGTTCAAGAGAGGGTGGCAGATGATCTTCAGGCAATGACTCAAGCTTCGGACAATTCAAGATGTGAAGCCTTTTTAGAAAAGTGAGATGTTGAAGCCCTTGTCCTTCGAAGAACCTTAAACCACCAAAATGGTGTAATGTCAGAATCTCAAGAGAAGTGGGCAGTAATGGCTTCTTCAGCAGGGTGTTGACAAGATCTTCATCCCCAACTAAACCATTTATCTGAAGTCGAAACAGAGAAGTGAGTTGTTGGAATGGGAAACCTGACTCAACTTTAAACATAAACGAAAGTACCACAAGATCAACCCCAATGTTTCGTATATTGGAAGACAGATAGATTGGGGGCAATGATGCTAGCTCCCCAAGCTCATAAAGGATCAAGGTTTGGAGGGCAGGGAGATCAATTTGTTCTGGTAGGGACTTAAGTTTCTTACAATTTCTTACCCAAAATATCTCCAACTTAGGAGCGGCTCCTCCTGGTTGAGTAGAAATTGCTTCCAAGTTGGGACAAGACTCAACATGAAGATAGTAAAGGGCAGGGAAACAACCAAATGGAAATGACAACAAGGAATGACAACTGTTATAGATTTTCAGTTCTCCAAGTGATATGTATTTATGCCACGTTTCAGGAGAGAGAAATTCTAGCTTCTCACAATCCGTAAGGGTAAGTGAGCGCAATGAAGTTGGCAAACCATCATTAGGTAAGGAAATAAAAGATGAGATCTTGTAAAGACTCAATATTTGAAGACAATTAGCGCCAACTGATATCTTCCATTGGAGATCAATTGATTTTTCATCTAGCTGGTTGCACTCTCTGATATCAACCTCCACTAATGAAGGTAAACGGTTGGGCAGGTTTCCTTGCAGCTTTGGGCACTTCTCTAAACACAAGAACTTAAGATGAGGAAAGGGAAAGTTGTTACCATTGTCTTCATATGGTAGCCATTCCTGCCACTCTGGCATATCTACAAATTTCAGTCTCTCTAATGAAGGAAATGGCTGAAATAGTGGAGAGAAGCTTCCATTACTGCAGTAGAACTCACGACCAATTGTCTTCACCATTCCCATCCTTGCAATGAAGAGCTTCTTAAGAGAAGGTAACTGGCCAAATGGCGGGAGTGATAAGCAATAGTTGCAGTCACTGATTCTCAGCATCACAATATTTGAAAATGAAGAATCTCCAACCCAATTTGGAAAGCTAGTGCCACTGTAGTATCTGATGTGGAGTTTCTTCAAATTTGTTGATGGTTGCAGGTTCTCAAGAACATCTTTCTCAATTAGTGAATCTTGCGGGTCACTTCCCCATCCCAATATAAGCTCCTCAATCTGTCCTTTGTTCTTTAAATTTGCCCGAACTGCGTCCATGGGATCAACAACATTTTGCAGCTGCAGAATAGAAAGCTTACCCTGCAAATAAGGAAAGTTACACAACTCTCTAATAGATAACCCATCCTCTTGTTTGCCAATGACAAAAACAGTCAAAGTGCGGAGGTCTTGCAATCTGCAGATTTGTGGTGGCATCTCCACCAAATTAGTGTCGCTGAGATCAAGGTGGCGTAAACTGACTAGATTTCCTATCTTCTCTGGAAGTTGAGTCAGAAATCTACAGTTTGATAGATTCAAAGTTTGCAAATTGTAAAGCTTGAAGACTGCATCAGGCAACCTATTGATGGAAGTATAGGAAAGGTTAAGATACCGCAAATGCACCAAATTGCCGATTGAATCAGGCAGCTCAGAGATATTTTTGTAATCTGACAGCGACAGTGCTCGCAAACAACTTAGTTTCGGCAATAAATCATGTGATACCTTTTTTGTTATGTAACGATCCCCACCATATATATTTTTTCCTGGTAGGAAGGTCCGCAAAGACTTTAGCTCGTAAAAGCCCTCAAACTTTTTAGAGACCTGAAACCATTCATAGGGGAAACTTATATGACGAACATTTTTTGAGATTTCACCCCCTTCAAAGTGGCAAGAAGTTTTTCCAGACACAAGTCTAGCTAAATCGTAAATGAGGTCATGCAAACGAAACATATTTTCTCCAACTGCTTCGTCTTTTTGGATTAAGGATCTAGATAACAATTCATTAAAGCAATCCTCACCTGCTAATTCCAGTTCTTTCTCTCCATATGATTGTTGTAGAAAGCCTTCAGCCATCCATAACAAAATCAATTCCTTCCTATCCAACAAATCTTGTTTTGGAAACAACGAGCAATAGGCAAAACATCTTTTCAAATGTCCTGGAAGATGAAGATAACTTATGCGCAAAGCAGGTAAAACATCATCATGTGCCCATAAATCGCTGTTCAAAATTTTATTCCATTCCTCTGGATCAAGATTTGATCGAAGAAGACCTCCCAATGTTTTGGCAGCTAATGGTAAACCACCGCATTTCCTCGCAATTTTCCTTCCAATTTCTTCTAAAGTTGGATATTTGTCAAACTTTTTATTTCCAAATGCATGTTTGGCAAGTATGCACCAACAATTTTCATCTGTTAGTGTTCCCAACTCACAAATGGGAAAGGTATGTGTGATCTGTGCAACTCTCGGTTGTCGAGTTGTAACAATGATCCTGCTTCCCTTTTTCCCACTGCTAAAAGGAGTTTTGAGGTTATGCCAATCATTATACTTGTCATTCCAAAGATCATCCAGCACGAGCAAGAACTTTTTATCCTTTAAGCTTTTCCTTAACTCAACACGAAGAACATCTAGATTAGTACTATCACAGACTTTTCCGGTGATAGACTCAACAAGTTTCTTGGTGACCCTGAAAACATCAAAATCATCAGATACCCATGCCCAAGCTGTGAAATCAAAATGTTTTTGGACTTGAGTGTCATTGTAAAGGAGTTGAGCGAGGGTTGTTTTGCCGAGCCCTCCCATGCCTAATATTGTAATCACTCCTATCTTAGCCTCATCATCATCATCATCATCATCATCATCATCATCATCATCATACAGAAGCATATTCAATAGCTTCTCTTTGTCATCCTCTCTAGCAACCACAACTGGTTCAACCAATGAATCTGTGTTTCTTCCAAAAGAGACTCCCCTAGTGACACTTTGCAGATCAAGAATGGCTATCTGATCCACAAAATATTGTAGCCTTCGAGATATTTCTTCAAGTTTGGAATTCATAGTCTTGTAGAATTGATTAAAGGGAGAAGAAAGGAATGATCTGACCTGGGTAGTAAAGTTGTGAGAATCACCCTCCACCTTGCATCTTAGAGATTCAGTGTTGATTTCATCCAGTAAATCCTCAGCATCTAAGACAGCATCTTTGAGCTCATCAAACCATGCTTTGACTGCAAGATTGGTGATCTGCTTCTCCTCTGCATCATTGAGGACAGCATTAAGTGCCAACAGCTTTATGTTCAACCCATCTAAGAGAGAAACATTCAGCTTTCTGTTGGTAAAGAAATCTCGAAAATCCTTGGATGCTATCTTGCCTAGTAAGATCTCAACTGAAGCAGAGATAAGTGCCTCTCCCACCAAAGCCATTTCTTCACTTCTTTTCTTTGAACTGTTTCAGAATCTGAACACTGAAGTGGTTGTAGAGCTATGGTCATCTTTTTATCATTAGTCAAGTGGCATGCCCCACGTTATGAAATTGATTGGCTAAAGAAAGGAGATTAATGCTCACACTTTTTCATTGTTGATTGCATGTGCTTTTAATCACATCCACAGAACCTTAAAGTAGATTCTTTCCTGGCTGTGTACGTATTATAATTATTGCAAGGTGTGTGAGTTTGTATTGGGTGAGTGCATATCCATAACTTGTGGTGTGCCTCCCTTCCAAACAACCAAAGCTTGATTTGAAAGGAGTATTTGATTCATTGAAGAAAGCTTGCTTCGTGCAATTTGAAATCATGTAACCATTGAGTCCGATCCCGGGTATGAATGGATATGTTAGTAATAGTTAGATTTGCTGGGTGGAAGAAATGGTGCTCATTTGAAATGGTGCACAATAGTTTGCTATTTTAAGGAACCAAATAGAATGAGATTCAACAACAACAAAAAAAACGCTAGGCAATTGTTTGTAAGACATAGCAACCTAACTATGATGTATGCATTAAGGGTGTATAAGGGACGGGTTATGACGAGTTTTGATTATCTTTCATTCGGCCCTAAATATTGAATGGGTCAATTTGTAGACCCTAACCTATCCCTAAACATGAAACAACTCGATGATATTCGAGTTCAAATAAGATCGAGCCAATGTAAGATGAAACTGGGTTGGCCCGAAGATACTAAAACCTAAAAAGCTTAAGGCAGCGAGATGCTAATATTATTGATACAAGGCTCAAGTAGGCTCACGAAATTATAGAACTGCTCAAGCCTGTGATATGTTCATTTAGCACATATCTTTCTCTAATATGCAAGGTGAACTAGCTTTTTTCTACTTCAGTTTGTCTAACGGAGACCATAAGGATGCATTCCATGCATATGCCACCCTTATTTCAAAGTAACATCCGGATACTAAATAAGACTCAAGTATGATAAAAAGATAGATACAAAATACAAAGACTAGGGATTGATATAAATTCAAGATACGAAAGGGTGAGAAGTAAAACCCCAAAGCTAGACAGTAAGTTGCAAAATGATAATATTACAAATAACTTACAAGAATCTATATAAATCTATATACCGGGCCGGGCCGGGCGACCCGATGGTCAACCCAGACCCATCCCTACCCTACACCGGATTTAGAGTTGGACAACCTCTTTTGTCCTTTTTTAAAGATCGGGCTGGGTTCAATCCAATTAAGAAGGACTCGGACCGGGATGGGTTGTAAGGCCGGACCGGGTCTTATACACTCGTTATGCATCCTTTGCCAAATCTATTCCTTCAGATGTGTGTTCCTTTTCCAACTCTGTTTCTACTTTCTATAACTATTTTATCTTGCTCTACTAATGATGACACATGAGTTCTCTACTCACTTCTTTATACAATTGCTTGATACAAAACCATTTTGATCACTTAACCTATTCTAACTCGTTGATGTAAGGGATTAGTTGAGATTGGTACACTTAAGAGGGAACAATATTTTTCTTCAAAAAAAAAAACTTAGCATATTCACGAATTGAGCTTGCCTCAATTGTTTTAATGCATGGAAGTTTAAAAATAATAATTGAAATATAAAATATCTTTTTTAAAGAAAATCACAAAAATAAAATAATAACAAAAATCTCTTAAAAAATATCATGACCAAAATTAATTTCATTTTTTAAAATTAATTTAAATGTTTAAAAACTACGTAAGTCTTGACGCTTCTTAAGAGGGTACGTATGACGAGTTAATTCTCAACAAACTTTAAAATAAAACATAAAAATGTTTTTTTTTACTTTTATGAAATAAAAAGTAATAAAAAAGCAAAATAGTTTAGTTTTAGAGTAAAATAAATAACATGGAAATTTAAAGAATATTGCATAATTAATCTTAGGTACTGTCTTTTGGCGAACGTTATGGGGTGCTACCACCTTCCCCGCACGTATAGACTCTCGAACCTAGATTTTAGGTTTCGTAGGCTTTTTGTTTGTTTTTGAGTTTTCCTAGTGTTTTTCCCCCAAAAAATGTTAGTGGTGACTCTGTCAGTTAGAAACTTTTTTTAGCGTCACGCCGTAACCCCAGTTGCAATACAAAATTTGCAGTTGGCTACTAGAACAATAGAACTACAAGAACCAAGAAATAGTCATGTTTGTAAATACAACTTTTTTCTGGAAAGGAGGACGGGACCTCCTAAGCTTTATTAAGTTATCTCACTTAGGCCACGTTTGGGAAAACAATTTAATTAACCGCTTATGACCATAAGCGCTTATGACCATAAGCGCTTATGATATAAGCGCTTATTAATAAGATATTTTAAGAAATTTATTGAAATAAATTGAAAATAAGCTATATATAAACATAAACTTTTTTTCATAAGCTACTCTGGTTAGTTTATGAAAATAAGTTCAAAACACTTGCTTAAATACTCCCCAAACACTTACATAAGTACTTATACTATAAATTAAGCGCATATAAGGTCTTCCAAACGGGGCCTTATTACGTATAAATGCCGTGGCAATTACCGAACACTACCGGTTTACTCATGGAAAAGCAAAACAATATTCCAAGTATCAAAACCAACAAAGACATAAATGCAAACACAAAAGAATAAACTAGACAAGTCTAACATAAACAGTACCCATTTGTAAATATAAAATTGATGTAAATAACACTGATTATTGACGTAAAAAAAAGTGAGAGATTCTTATTTTTGTTGGGTTTTAAATGTTATCTTTTTGTCACATGACACGTTTATAATTTTACTTTATTAAATAATTAGTAAATATATAAAAGGGTGTAAGTGTAATTTAGTTATAAAATTTCAAACTTCTCACCAAGTAAAAATAGTTACTTTCACTCTCCTCCCCTCCATTGAACCCAATAAAATAATTAATTAAAATCCATCCCCTTCCCCTCTCTTTCCTTTTCCCTCTTCTCATTTCTTTTTTTAATCAAGCAGACCCTAAGTGATAATTAAAAAGTAAAAAAAAATATAAGTTGGTTATGAAATTATAAGAAACTACCATTGAAGTAAAATGTACATGAATGACCTGTTTGGTGGGTCGGATAAGCAGACAAGATATGATAGCAGTAATCTTATCCTGCTGTAATCTGTTATTTGTTGCGCCAGCAAGATATGATAACATTATCATGTCTCTTATCCTATCATGTCCATCAGGTGTAAAAGATATCATTAGGGGGAGCTGTAATAGAAATTATCCTGACATGATAGGATATTAATTTTCTGTTGGTTTATTACTATATACCAAAATTAAGTTCAATATTTATATTATATATAATTTATAATAATATTAATCAATAAATATTAATTTTTTGATTTTAATAATATATTAATTTTATTATTTATCAATTACTAGTTGTTATTGTTAAGTTAAAGTTATTTAGTTATTTATAAAATTAATTAAAAAATAAGTTGATTTATAAATGGTGAAAATATTGGATTTACTCTTATAAATTAATGAAATTTTCATTATAACTTGCTACTAATTAGTTAACATTATCATTTTTATTTATATTATAATAAACGTACACAAAATAGTTGTTACTAACAACAAAATAGGTTTACTCACATATAAATATTAATTTTTTAATAGTAAATATAGACTATTTCCTATAAAAATATGCTATTATTTAAAATTATTTCTCTACTTATATCATTATAATTAATAATATATAAATTAATTTTGAAAGAATAATATCTTTTAATAATTTTTTAAAAATTTAATTAATTTTTATTGTTGATCACTTACCCCTACAAAGTTAAAACCTATTGGTTACATATATAATAGTTTTAATTAAAATAGGTTCCCTTTAAAAAAATAAAATAGCCAAATTAATAAAAATTAATTTATTTTTAGTTAATATTAAGACATAGGTTCATTTATAAAAATGTAAAAAAAATAGAATAATCACTTTTAAAAAAAACTATTTAGAAAATTAAATTTTGAAAAATATTATGTATTTTTTATTTCAAAGGGAAATTTGATACATTTTTCATTGTTTGTTTCATATCCTATCAATATCTTGTCCACCTCAAACGCATGATAGCATAAAAGTCTATCCTGCTCTTATCATATCCTGTCCATATTTAACCATTTATTTTTTTCCTGCTCTTATCCTATCCTGACCGCCAAACGGTTTCGAAGTACTTGTGGATTGCTAAAATACTATATGACATTTTAGACCAACACAAATAATATTAAGCAACTCATATAAGCATTTACTATTATTGATGCTCTAAGGGGTTTTCTATATAACTTACCCCCTACCAACTAATAAAATTATTTATAGAAAATAAATAAAAGTTTATAAATTTTTATTTCATTTATTTTAAACATTATTGATGCATCTAAAATGATGTTAAATAACCCAATGGAGTAAATTAGGCGATCCCTTTTACCCAACATATTTTTTTCTTATTATTGGTGGAGTTGTGAGGCCTATTTCATTTCATATTTGGTGACCATAACATGAAGTCCATATAATAATACAAAAATCTGTTAAGAATAATATATTAAACTCCTCTTTAAGGGTGAAAATATGTCACTTTAACTCATTAGAGGAAAGTGATTCTCTCAATTGAAAAAAAAAACTTGATATGTCATCTAATTGCTGCTTTTTGTGTGTTTAATAACTAATAAAAAAAAGAGAATTTAATCAAATAGTTAGAAGATGAAACTTTTCAACTAAGTGGCTTAACACGGTAGTGGTTTAGTACTTCGTTTCTTAAGTAAATGGTTGAATTTCAATTTTCAATTCATGTAAATTGAAAAAATTTATTGGTCAGCCCCTACCACTTAACGCGCTGACTGTAAGGTGAAATATTAATCTCATAATTACTATCAATAGTTGTGATGAATGACTTTACACTCTAATTTGGCTCTATCATTTAGTTGATAAAACTGAAGGTAGAATTATGATATAGACGGTGACATAGAAAGATAAAATGATGTGTAAAATTCTGATGCAAAACGTGTTATGAAAAGATAAAACATATGACGTGTTTATGTGTAGGATTTTGACGTAAAATGTGTCATATAAAGATAAAATGATATGTTTAGAAGTCTGGTTTTGACATAGAACGAGACATAAAAAGATCAAAATGATGTGTAAAATTTCTTTCTTCCAGCTAAAATGAACTTATATCTAATCTAAATTTGGGCAAGGCTCCAATCTGCAACAGTTTATATATAACAGAATGAATTTATCAAGTGGCCAACCATAATTTTTGCCCTGCTTTTACTCTTCTTAGACTTGATCAAGAAACATCAAGCTTCAAATACCTTTGATCCCATTGAAGCCTCCTTGAAGCTGGGATCTTGAAAACTGATCTGAATAGATTAGTTTTCAAGAATTATCCCAGTTTCCTTTAGTTCAAATACCCTTTTTTATCAGGCCTAATATATCTTGAAAGGCAAACATCTTAATTAGTTGAACCTCACTATTCCCCTGGTCAGCATCAAATCTACATGTTGTATCAACCATGGATCGAAAGGTAAGCCTAAATCTGCATACAAGATATTTGACCCTTGTGCTATCAGAAATTGATTATACAAAAACAATCCTTAGAAGTGGCTTAGAACAAAATGGGCAAGACATAAAACAATTACGTGTCATGCATAGCATTTTCATTTGGAAATTATATGAATGGTACAATTTCTTTTCTATTGGAAAGCTGCATATTTTGATCAATTAGATATGATCACTATATATAAGGAATAGCCGTTAGAAAGTAATGGTTCTGTAGCTGAAGGGTTATACCCAAATTAACTGCATGTGATTAAGAAAAGAAAATTAATAATGCTGTTACCCATGGCCTTGTTGGTTTTTAGAGTTTAAGATGAAAGTCAAATAGATAGCAGCTTGCATTTTCATTTATTAATAAACCTACTTATACAAAATATATTGAAAAAAGATAAAGTTTTTGCTGTAATTAGGCTTAATAGCACTTTTGGTCCCCCACCTCTCACGATTTGACATTTCTGATCCCTTTTGGAATTTATTAGCATACAAGGTCCTTCACGTTTGCAAGAAGTTGCAGTTTTGGTTTTCCGTCAACTTTCATCCAAAATTTAACGATTTTTTATTAAAAATTTAATTAAAAAGAAAAAGAAAAATTAAAACCCAAAATATTATGAATATTCATCTTCTTCAAAACCTGAAAACCATCTAAAGAACCCAAAACCCAAAAAACCAAAACGATTTGAAGAACCAGCAACCCCATGTGAGATCCTCACACCCCAAATCAAATCCAACCCATGAAGAACCCCCACCACCGCTAGAAGAGGAATCAGTGAAAGAGGTCCTCTCTGAAACACCCATTTCCAAGCCCCACCAATTCCGATTTTTACAGCAGAATCTAAGACCCAAATGCCCCAACTTCACAACCAAGTTCCGATTTTGATGGCAGAAACGAAGACCCAAATGCCCCAACTTCACAACCAAGTTTCGATTTTGATGGCAGAAACGAAGACCCAAATGCCTCTACGGCAAAACCCACCAGAGAATTTCGAAACAAAGGATGTCATAGAGGAAGTTTCAGAGGAGGTGTCTTATCAGATTACAGAGGCATGCAGCATTAGCGAAAGCTTCTCAGCCGCCACCACTGCGACGGTCACAGAGAATAGGGAAGACGAAGCGGCCAGCAAGCAAAGCGTGAGGGAGGGAACGACGGTCCAAAAGTTGAACCTTCGCCGATTCAACCCACCTCTCCATCTTCCTCTTTCGACCTCACAATTTCTGGGTTTGGTAGGGATTTGGGGAAAATGGGTGTGGTAAGGATTTAGGTTTGGTAGGGATTTGGGGAAAATTTATGGCGTTGGTGGTGGCTGGTAAAGGAGAGAAAAAGGTGTTGGAGTGGTAGATTTGGGGTTGTGGCTGATGATTTTGGGGTGTGAGGAGGAGAAGTTTTATGGGTTTAAGCATCAGCTCCTTGTTTGAATGGTTCTTGCTTAGATGGTGATTTTGTGGATACAGTTTGAATCTTTTTGGTTTTCTGTTTCTGGGTTGTGTTTGAAGGTTTTGGGTTTGCGTGGATAAACCACCGCTCTAGTAGATTTTGGAAGGGAGCAGTGGTTTCGAAGGAGAAAAGAGGAGTGGTGGTGGTTTTGAAGGAGAAGGGGATGAAGAAGAAGATGAAGATGATGGTTTCGAAAAGAGGAGCAATGTCATTTTCTAGGTTTTTTAAGTTTTTGGTATGAGAAAGAAGATGAAGATGATGAACATTCATCATAGGTTTTGAATTTTATTTTTTTAATTAATTTTAAAGGAATATTCCGTTAAAATTTTGGATGGAAGTTGACGGAAAACCAAAATTGCAACTTCTTGTAAGCATGAGGGACCTTGTATGCTAATAAATTCCAAGAGGGACCTGAAATGTCAAATCGTGAAAGGTGAGGGACTAAAAGTGCTATTAAGCCCTGTGATTATGACAGCACATTGTTTCTGAAAAACCAGAAAAGTAAAACTACTTAAGCATGCAACCTAACTAATGATGTTCTGAATATCATTATTACACTACTCCAAAAAATTTCCTAATAGACTTAATCTACTTAATCCAAGGAAAAGACTCAACACTAACACTCCTCCTTGAGATTTTCCTTAGTGACTCCAACGTCTGCTCATCATTCGTCAGCATCGTCTGCTATTGTTGTGTCGTCTGCATTGCCTCCTCAACCATCTTCTGCATCATCTTCTCAACCATCATCTGGTCAAGCATCATCTGCATTGTCTGCTCAAGCATCGTCTCAGCGTCATGACTTGCCAATGGTGCAAAAGTATTAGAAAGATCAACTCCATGCTTTTGATAATAGCCTTTATCAACCAATCTTGCCTTAAATTTGTTCATGGAACCATCATAATTCAATTTGGTTCTATAAATCTGCTTAACACCATTCACCTTTGGATGACTTGGTTTGTCTTCAAGTTGCAACCTGTTATTTTTCTGCATCATTTTTGTCTCCTCTTGCATAGCAATTCTCCAACCATTTGTGCTTGTAAATTTTGCATAACCCGAAGGTTTAATTGCAGCAACATTTCACTTTTCATAACCTCCAACAAGAAGTTCGGTTCTTCTAACAGAAAAATCAGAAACCTTCTTCAAATTTTCTTCATTTTCACATTTTTGGGCTTGAAGATTATCGACTCCAAGCTTCTCCTTTTTTGAGGCTTTTACTTCATTTGAAGAAGCATGCATAGCAGTATGTTTCCACTTTATAGAAAAACTTCTATTTCTCATTTTAACACACAGTAGTTCATAGCCAGAATGATCCACTATGATGCATTTCATGTCTTCAAAATGCAAGGTATAGTGTTTTTCCAGCATTTGTCCAATACTTAGCAGATTTTGACTTAACTCAGACACTAATAAGATATCAGAAATGTATTTTATATCTGGGGGAGTTTCAATTCTGACCACTCCTTTGCCTTTGACATCAAGACTTTCTCCATTGCCCATGGTAACTTTGGAAAAGTAGGACTGATCAAGTTCCTTGAAGGTGCTAGCATCATCTGTGATGTGATTTGTGCATCTAATAGGTACCTAGGGTTAGTAGTTAAGAGTGGGGTTGGGAATATAGTTTATTAGATATTAGATATTATTAAATGATAATTAGTTATTAGATATTGTTAATAGGCTTATTAGATAATAGATAGTAACAACTTATCTTTTGTATCATCCTATCAATCAGTTAGAGTAGATTATTATTAATAGAGGAAGGAAGAGCAAGAAAGGTCTGGAAATTGGGAATTGGACAGAATTTGTGGAGAGTTTCTGGTGCTCTCGAATTTACCAGAATTATCTTAATAATACCAGGGTTCTTATCAATTGGTATCAGAGCTCTTTCCAGAAAGCTGTGGTAACAATTGGTGAATGGTTAAGGGACCATCGAAGATGGAAGCACGAGTTGAACGCACTGAGCAATTGCTGGAATCTCTGAGTCTGGACAGGGACAAGGATCGGAAAAATCAAGAGGAGGATCAGAGAAATCGCATCACAGATAGGGAGCGAGACGATGAGCGATTCCGACGGTTAGAAGCAATGATTGAATATCCAAGGAACTACTCCAAAAAACTTCCTAATAGACTTAGCCTACTTAATCCAAGGAAAATACTAACACTAACAGATTTCAAAATAAAATTTGTACAATTATATTGGGTCAGGAAATTAAAGACCTTCTTTGGGTTTTTCATTCTCATTCTGTTGTCATCTGTTTTAATATGTGGAATTTTATGCTTCCCTTTAATCTTACTGTTATTTTTTATTTCTACTGAATATCTAACCATGTTTTTCCTGATGCAGCAAGGTTTATCTCCACTTTCATCTTATGACCATGCTGTCATGTAGTAGTATATTGTAGACAATTTATAGATTCAATCATCCAATTGAATGATTGATAGAACATTAAGTCAAGCTTTATACATTGAAGGGAATGAATTCCAATTTTATAGGTCACCTGCTAGTTTTTCTAGCTAACTCGATCATGTGATTTTATGTTTATAGTTTTTTAATGCTTCCATATTGGAGCCTTGGGCTTGTATTGGTTAATGTGCGTTGATCAATTGGGGGTATTAACCAACACAAGACCAAGGTGACTCTTATTTTGATGTGCCTGTGTTGAAACCTTGAACTTGTATTGGTTATAATATGCGTTGATCAAGGGGATATTATTAACCAATACAAGTTAAGGGGTTGTTTAACTTACATGACTAAGTATGCTATTTGTATTTGCATTTTGGAAAGGTGAGCAAAAAAAAGAAATATACTGACTTAAGATTATGATATATTGCAGACAAAAGCTGGTAAGATGTCTGTGCCTCAATTTGGAGGGTGGGAACATAAAGCCCCAGGAGTGCCTACAGACTACTCCATGGTGTTCAACCAAGCTCGTGCTAACAAGAAGAATCAGAAAACAGATATAGCTGAAGTCAAGCGTCTCAGCACTGGGAATGATCAGAAGGTTGCTACTAATAATGCAAATCAATATCGTCAAGTGAATGGTCAGAAGGTTGCTACTAATGCCAATCATCGTCCTCCCCATCCTCATGCTCATACTCATGGTCATGCTCATGCTCGTACTCATGCTCGTGCTCATGAAGATCCTCCTGTCATGGTAAGACCATGACCTTAGCTAATGCTAATTCAATCATATGATCATTTTTTGCTCTTGGTTGTGGAATTTTCTTGTTGGGATTTTAGCTTCCAACAATGACATATCTCTTTGAGCAACTACTGCACCTAATTTTGATCCATGCCCCCTTGATCAACGCACATGGATCAATGTTAGGTGCAGTACTGATGTCAAAGGCAACAATGCAAAATATCATAAGCCTTTCTATTATATCTTTATATGATTTTGATTTCATTCCAAAGTGTGATATCTTCTAGCTCATTAGAATAGGGACATAGCCTAGATCTAGCAGCATTGCCAAAAAAATTCTCATGAAAGACTTAAGGTAACTTGCCAAGAGAAAGCTAAACTAAACATTTTATGGTGGTGGGACCAAGTCCGGTTTAACTCTTAAGATACGATCGTGATGGTGGCGGTACTTTGCCTTTTGTAGATGCTCCTTCTTCGTAAGTGTGATGTCCTCCATTGGTGGTACCTGCGAAAACACTATGATGCCTTAGTTATGAAGTGTATATGACAAGTAGGGTTAAAGTTAGACAATGTGTACCTTAGTCCCTTTTGTCCGTCTTCATATATGAAGAGGTTAGAGGCTCAGAGCGTCCTTAGTCCCGTCAACGTTTGAACTCATATGTGCGTCGTGGTTCACTATGAGTCCTTTGATCTTTTGGATGAAGTGTCCTTTCCAAAACGAGGAGATAGTGGATCCATGTTCTACCACCTGCTTTATCCATCCTTGAGCACAATGTTAGTTATTGTGCACTAGGTCGTTGACCTTGAGGAATTCAAGCGGAAAAGGTCTTGGGAAGAGTGGAAAGTAGTGATTCTCGCAGAGGACGTATGTCGGCAGATCTAAGTCGGACATCACGACCGACGTGTGTAGTTAAGTCATAACTCGGTGCCACATAGCATGTGGGCAATATGATGAGAGTCATGAAAGAGTTAGGTCACCCCATGCTGTAACTTTGTTGGGTTCTTGATTTTTGGTCTGCATGCCTGTTGATTAGGATATCGAGAAATACTATGTATGAGTAACGCATGGTGAGGGTGCTTCATGTCACAACTTAGCCTTCGTGTATGGTCTTGGACTATATCTCGAAACAATAGTCCGCCAGCTCTAACCATCGAGCGATGGTCGAGACATGTTGTAATTCATCCAAGTACATGGTCTTCTACCGTATGGCTGAAAAGTAGTCCCCTAGCTTTGGCCACTGCGCATTGAGGTATGTTGTAACTCAGCCCAGGTATACGGTTGTAGACAGTTTGCCGGCACAGTGTAGTCTCCTAGCTTTGGCCATCGGGTTTAACGATGGTTGTAACTCAGTCCGAGTATATGGTCTTGGATCGTATGCTGAAATAGCAGCCCCCAAGCTGTAGTCATCGTGTTAGGGATAGTCGATGTATGTTGTAACTCGACCCAAGTATACTGTCTTCAAGCCATAGCGATGACTGAGGCGAATCACCCCGATTTACTAAGAAATGAGGTGGTCGTCTGAACTCGTGCATCATCTTAAGTGAGTGGGTGTGGATTCTCCATGAATCATTTTGCCTACTGTTGGGGTTTTTGGTCAAACTGAGTGTGTATGTTACCAACTTAAGAATGACTACATCTGACTTTGGGCTTGCGTGTGCCTTAGCCGCATAACATGAAAGTTTGCAATGTCTGCATTGATGAGTCAGTTGGGTCATGCATTCTGGGCGCAAAAATGTGGATTCATAAGCATCCAACTACTTATTTCATTAGTCAATAGATGCATATTCTTATCATGGTAACCAAACACTTTCCTATTCCACCTTCTAATTTCATCTTACACCAATAATCCTTTACAAGCTTTTGAAAATATTTTGCAAACAACAAACAATTGCTGCACCTAAATGGTTTTGAGCCCAAATTTAACTAACATTCTTTGAGAACAATTGAACAATGGTTTTGATATGTCATGTTTTAAATCCCACTAAGCAACAAAATTTCACCTTACAATCCATTCTTGTAATAACAAAAACTGATCCATTGGGTCTAAACTTGGTTTTGTTGGTTGGGAAACTGTAATACAAACAACCAGACCTTGCTCCTTTGAATCTCCCCCGATACCTTATGTTAAATGAACCATCCTTCATTAGGCTGCAACATTTCCCATACCATCAGAAAATAGCTACATGGTTTAATTAATCCCCATTTCCATTTTTTAAGATTACAATTTCCATCACCTGTAACTGAAAGTTGAAGGTACGTGTTGGCAAGCACATTGTTTAGAATGGTTATACACTTCTCCAACAGTTTCTAATCTATATATTATGATCTTGCAGGGGAGAAGCAGAGTTCTGACTTACATATATTGCTGTAGGCCTTGATATGAGAAGAATCAAATCCAAAATTTGATTTTGAAATCATAGTCATACTAGGATTACAATATGTTAACATGAGTCAAGCTGGCCAGCAACTTTCATTATTTGAGTGTTCTGTAAATTAATTTGAAGCTTTTATCTCACTATTTAAATTTCTATTGTTTTTGACAAAGCCGTTAAAATGTGTTATAATACCAACCATTAATTACACATTGACTTGTAAACCAAAACATTGAGAATTGCATAATACTAATACTAGTGTTTTATAAACATAACATCTTCGATAGATCAGATATATTTTATGGTAAAAATCCAGTACTTTTCTTCTCCTTCCCTCACAGCAGCCAGAGTGGTTTGACTTGAAATTATGAATTTGGATTTACTGCACTTGTTCATTCCTGCAATCAATATTCACTTCCAGAATACAAAAGAATTTACCCCGCAAGTGCAAACCTTGACTGCAGTGACTGGGTGCTCAAAATCTAGATCGTGCAATTATATATCCAAGCTTGAATTTCATTTAAGGATACATCTGCATCAAAATACATGCAAAAGAAATTAGGGAAATCTCAAAATAATTGGAAGTGAATATTCTTAATTGGAAAAAACTTGGGCGATATCAAGTTTTACAATCTCACCCTTGATTTAGTAAACCTACAAACAATATGATACTATAATTTTGGTAGAAAAGATTCAGCAGGGGCGACCTGAGAACACATGAGTGGAGCCTAGAGACTCGAGAGTCACTTAGAGCAACTTCATGTGTTCTGAGAACGCCCCCGTGGAACCGCTCTACCTCCTCTTTTGCTTCAATTGGAACGATGAAGAAACAATATCATTTCTTGGTAGTGATTTGAACGATGAGATTCAACTCAATAAATAATAAAGCATCAAAACTCGGTACTTCTTAGGGTAGATGTACTGCATCAAAGTACATGTTAGAGAAATTAGGAAATCTGCTTCTAGAGTGAATAGTACAGCTTTGTACTAACTTCATCAGCTCGTGTACTACAAATTTCAATACAGATCAAACATGTAAAGTACTTCTATTTTCTTCATTCTTGCAAATATATGTTATCTATTATTATTATGCTAAAAGGACAATTTTATTGCCATATGACAGTATTTGTTTTAGGTCCTAAAATATTTCATTTATTTTTCTATTTAATTACAATTGTTATTAGAGTCTTTTCGGTAAGGTTTTTCAATTAATTTAAAGCTTATAGAGTTTATTCTTAATTTTATCTTTATCATTTTGAAAATATTCAATCATTACCCTTTTTTACATTTAAAAAATATTAAACCCTAATTAAAAAATTCAATCATTACCCTCACGATGACGGTAACTGCCGTCGGTGTTCAATTTCACAAACTCTTCTGGAGGCCTACCCCTACGCGTACACATGAAGCGAGGGTCGTGCTCTCCAACACCACTGCGAGTGCATTTCAAAAAATCTTCATATTCATGATTGAATATCCTCCACGCTGATAAAAGTATACCATTGTTTATATTATTCTATTTAATTTAGTAAAAATATTAAAAGCGAAAAAATACTAGATATTTTTAAGATGATAAATAATTTGAAATAAATTAAAACATTTAAATTATAATTAATTTTAAATTAATATCATTTAGATATTGATATACATAACAAGACAACTCAAGTTATGATGTATGTTAATCATGTATGTTAATCCAGTACGGGGATTTTGGTGTAATGCGGCGGTCATTTTGCGGCGGTTCTACTAAAACCGCCGCAAGTTTTCATTTTGGGGCGGTTTTTGCGGCGGTTTGATGAACCGCCGCAGGTTTTAAATACATATATTTTTTACCTTTTTTTTTATTTACTGCAGAACGAGAACGAGAAAGAGAAAGAGAAATCGCGGTTTCTCTTCGCCTCCGCCGCTCCGCTCTCTTCCGCCGCTCCGCTCTCTTCCGCCGCTCCGCTCCGCTCTCTTCCGCCGCTCCGCTCTCGTTCTCTCATCGCTCCTCCGCTCTCGTTCTCTCATCGCTCCGCCGCTCTTGTTTCTGCATCGCGTTTCTTTCTTCTGGTTTCACCATCGCTCCGCCGCTCATCATTGCTCTCATCTCTCTCATTTTTGCTGCCAATCGAAGGTAAAGAAGCAAACTCGTTTCTCTCTTGTTCTTGTTCGATTTGATTTTTGTTCAGGAATTAGGGATTATAGGTATTAGCAATTTTAGTAACGACTTTGATCATGAATCAATCTGTGTTTTTCTACATTTACTTTTTTCTTACTGATTTATTTTCCCCTTTCGTTTTTGTTGAGTGAGGGTTTATTTCTCTTTGTACTCGCTCTGTTTCTTTTGGGTGTCAAGTTTCCTGCATTGAATTTTTTTAGGTATTCGATCTGGAACCATGATTGTTTGTTTCTGAATGGATCAATGAACCTCAAAATTCCTTCAATTTTATAGGCTCTGCTGTTCTTGATTTAGCAAATGACAAGTTGGTTTGATTGAACTCTCGTATGAGGTTGGTTTACTTCATGCTCTTTAACAAAGTGTTCTTTATTATTATTTTTTTATTTTCAATTTTCTTGTAACTCCTTGTTTGTTGTCTATCAGGCATAGATGGACTGGTAGATATGAAGCACACTTGTGGGATAACAGTTGCAAGAAGGAAGGATAGACCAGGAAAGGAAGACAAGGTTAGTGAGCTAAAAATGAATTTATTGACTATTTGACATATTTTTGTTTCTAAGTTTTCTTCTTTCTTCTGCAAATATTGTTCTTGGTTCTTACTTCTTAGTAATCTGAGTTATGTCCACTAACTCTCTTGTTACATGTTCACATTGTGATGGGTCAACAAATGCTGCATGTTGCAGTTTATCTGGGTAAGTACCAAGTCACATTCTAAAGACCTGCATTTTAAGACACTTGTATCTAACTAATGTAAGTGATTAATTTTTGTTTATGAACTCTAGGTGGTTATGATATGGAGGAGAAAGCAGCAAGATCCTATGACCTTGCAGCTCTTAAGTATTGGGGCCCTTCAACACATAAACTTCCTGGTATGTTTTTACGCTAGCAAATTGCAATGTTGTACTATTTGGATGGAGTCTCATGCATGCTCTATTGTTTTTGGCAGCTGGAAAATTACCAAACCCAACTTGAAGAAATGAAGAATATGACCAGGTAGGAGTATGTTGCACATTTGAGAAGGTCCAACACCGTTTAATTAGTTTCTATTTTGCTCAAAAGCTATCAACTTCATTTTTAAAATATTATTTTGAAATAGAATAATGAAATAACAAAGATAATCAAGGACTGTCTAGAAATTTTAAGAACATTGTATACCCTCATACAAGTACATTAGTCAATATTTTGGATGATGTTAAAAAGAGTACCAAAATTCTCTCATTTGAATCTCCTTATTATGCTTAATTATATGATGATATGTCAAGAAGGACCGCATCAAGATTCATGGTTTCTGATCAATTAAGGTGTTTGTGTTTTTATTACATACATAATAATGCATGCTATATGCTTGTGTTAAGTACGTAATGATGCTCAAATTATATACACAAAAAGAAAAAGAATCACAAGTTTACATGAGATGCCCCCGCGTTACCTCTGATTGATGTGCTGAATAGCTCAATGGTTTTTTAAATTAGTTTTCTTGATTCTATTTTCCAAAGTTTTAGTTATCATACTGATTTTTGTTATCAACTGCAATCCAATCATGCTACTGTTATGCACAAACTATTATTAGGTACAAGGCAGATAATATAACAGGCATTATCTTCATCTTGGTTGAATACTTGCCTAAAAATGAATGTTTCTTGCAGAGAGCTATTGAAGAAGGCACAGACTTCTTTGAGACTGATATCTTGTCTTCCAAAGATGGTGTTCTTATATGTTTCCATGATGTTATCTTTGATGATACTACTGACATTGCAAAACACAAAGAGTTTGCTGATCGCAAAAGAACATATGAAGTCCAAGGGGACAACATCACTGGTTTTTTTACTGGTAATTATGCTATTCTTTATTAAGCATCCTTGCAAGTTTCCTTTGTAAAATTTTAGGAGGTTAATCTGACTACTGCTCATGACATAAGTGCATAAGCTTGAAATGCATCTCTACTTTCGTTTTCTTAGGAATGTGTATTCTTGAAGGTTAGCTTATATTTCAAGTTCCTACTTGTTTTAAAAATCCCATTTGGCATCTAAACAAACTTGGTTCTTGTTGAAAGAATTTAATCTGATAAAATAACTGTGCTCATTTATGTATTTGCAGTTGATTTCACATTAAAGGAATTAAAGTCATTGAGAGTGCATCAGAGGTATAGCTTCAGGGATCAACAGTATAATGGTTAGTCCTTCCTTACACTGCATAGCTTCTCATTCAATTATATATAGATTTCTTTTATTTGTTTGAGTTGTTCATGCTTTGGTTGTGAACTATTCTGTTGCTACAGTTTACTACCTGGTACTTACAAATTATAAACTAATTGCAACTATAATTTAATTCATGTTAGTTTTTCATAAGAATTGGCATTAAGTAAGATAGATAGAACTCAAAGTAGCTAGCTTTAAGTCTTTAACCTTAGTTTTTCATCACTTTTGAAGAGTACATTTCCATAGCACTGGATGCATCCAGAGTTGTTGGAATATATCCAGAGATAAAAAATCCAGTATTTATCAATCAGCATGTGAGTATTTCTCCCGAGAATTACAAAGGACAAAATTTTCAGAAAGAGAGAAAGGGAGGGAAGAAAATTTTAGCAAAAAAGATAAGTTGTCTATCAGAGTATATTAAAATCCACCATTCTTATTTTACATATGTATCGAATGATTAGTGGTGGTGATATCTTGTACAATCAATGAACTAAACTCTCAGCTTTGCTTTAAATTAAAGTTGATGACTATTCCCGGAGGTCATATATAGTTGGATGTGTCAAAAGAAGCAAATAGCATTCGGAAGCAGTTTTTATCACGTGTTAGCATGTTTTATGCGAAATCTTACAATTTCATGTTTTCTGTTTGATTTAGCCAATTTCATTTAGGGTTTTCTGTTTTTTCATGAAATTTATCCGATCAATAGCTGAAATGGTCAGATGGAAAATAGCATTCTGTTTTTGTTATTAAGCATTCTTTTGGCTTTTTTTTTTTTGCTCATGAAGTATTCTGCGGCGGTTTGGAACCGCCGCAAAAAAACACGTATAAGGCGGCGGTTTCAAACCGCCGCAAAGTTGCACTATACTGAGCGTCAAACACTGCGGCGGTTATAAACCGCCGCTAAATACCAGCGGCGGTTATTCCAACAGTTAGCCAAAACCGCCGCAAAGTATCTCTCGACGCTCGTGTGTACCTCTCACATACATTTTGCGGCTGTTTGAACCGCCGCAAAATGTACCCAAAACCACCGCAATTAACAGAATTTCTGGTAGTCATCCACTTATTTTCAACCAAAACTTGAAAAAAATAGCTAAACAAGCAGGCTCTCAATTAAACATATGTTCCTTTCTATGCTTAGGTTTTGTGTGGGTGAATTTGAACGTGAGAGTTACTAATTTGAAGAAGATGAAAAGAATGATGAAGATTATGGAGAATGTATGAAGAAGATTATGAAGAGGATGAATGTTTCTCAAAAACCTAAAAAATGTTAGTATTTGGATGAAAGTTCAAAACTGCAAACGACAGTTAATGTATTACGTACGAGATCAAAATTGAAAATTCCAAAGTTTAGACACATCATTTTCACAATCACAATCACGTTAAGCGAGGGATCACAAGTGCAATTAATTAAGGCTTTTAAAAAAGAAATTTGAGATATTTTACAGATTACATCTTGCTAATTTTTTCAATAAAATTCTTAAGTACCCTTTATATTATATGAGAATCCTATGATATATCTTGCAATAATTATTATTTAACTTCATACAAAGATTTGAAAAATAAGGATATATTAATTTCAGAAATATATAAGTTGATTTGATCAGATTAAATTTATATCATCCCATTTGATTTTAAAAGTATATTTTTAAGATGATTTTTAAAATAAAATAATGTGCATAAAATAAAGTATATATGTTAAAATTATTTTAAAATTAAGGGTTAATGGTATGGTAAGTCCCTGTGTTTGTACCCAAGTTTGCGATAAGTCCCTCGCCAGATTTTTTTTTGATATAAGTCCCTTAGTTTACTTCAAGTTTGGATTTAGTCCTCGCCGGAGACTGGAACTCCGGCAAGTGCTTACTTGGACTGCTGAATGTATTATTATTGATGACGTGGAATTTTTTAATTTTTTTTGGAATTACAAATAATAAAATTCATTATAAACTTTAAACCCCTAAACTCATCTAAATCCTAAATTAACCCCTAAACACATAAACCCCCAATTCCCCAATTTCATCTAACCTAAATTAGAATCCCCAATCTTAAATTTCATCCTCCCTGCTGCTGCTTCGAAATCGATTGTCGCCCCTCGTCGTGACCTCTTTCTTCTTCTTCGTGGCTTCGTGGCTTCGTGGGGATTGTGGCAAGTTCACTTCATGAAATTAAGTTACTTGATGAATCCAATTAGCAGCAGTCATTACTCATGATTGTTATCGTTGTTATACTCTTTTGGGCCTTGTCCTTTAATCTTTCCAGTTTTTTTGCGACAATCGATTTCGAAGCAGCAGAAGGGAGGATGAAATTTAAGATTGGGGATTGTAATTTAGGTTAGATGAAATTGGGGAATTGGGGGTTTATGTGTTTAGGGGTTAATTTAGGATTTAGATGAGTTTAGGAGTTTAAAGTTTATAATGAATTTTATTATTTGTAATTCCAAAAAAATTAAAAAATTCCACGTCATCAATAATAATACAGTCAGCAGTTCAAGTAAGCACTTGCCGGAGCTCCAGTCTCCGGCGAGGACTAAATCCAAACTTGAAGTAAACTAAGGGACTTATATCAAATTTTTTTACGGCGAGGGACTTATCGCAAACTGGAGTACAAACACAGGGACCTACCATACCATTAACCCTAAAATTAATATCACATAAACATTATTGTTAAATAAAGTAATGCTAAATATAAAGTACATGTATGCCATTTTATGTTACTAGTACATGAGCATGTGCGATGCACGAATGGAAAAGAAATAAAGCATATTACAAACTGAGAGTTGAACCTATAGTAGAAATATTTTTAAAATACAATTTTTTTAATGTTTTTTCGATGTTACCTATCTTTTTTTTATGTAACTAAGGTATTTTTAGAACCGGTAACTGTGAGATTAATATATCGCCGATCAATGCATTTAGTGGGAGAAGGTAGACCAATAAATTTTTTTCAATCACAATAGTTGAAATTTGAACCACCTACCCGTAAATGTGAACTTTGGCTTGACACAAGGAATTGCAATTAAAAAAAATATTGTAAAAAGTAGGTCGTATATATTAAATATTTGCTTAATGGATGCATGGGAGAAGAAAGAGTTTGATCTTCTTGACCAGACTAGCCAGACAAATTCAGAAGAGGTAATGATATAGAAATCCAAAGAGCAAATCCATTACTTTAAGAGTATAAAGTTCATTTATCTTTTGCATGTGAGTGTTCATGATTTGAGGAGGCCAATTTTTCATTTAACTGTTATTGTTGGGTAGCCTTAGCACTGATTAGGCAGTCCAATTAAAAGTTATTCGCTGAAATTGTGGCACATATGATACTTTATTAACGTACAAACATCATTCAAAACCCCACTAAATTATAGTATCTCTTTATGTTAGTAGTTTCAAATATGATTCGTATAGCGGTAAAAAAAATATTCATGGACCATTTTTTCTAGAAGTTAGTCACTTAGATACTTGGAATTTGTGGCCATTTTTTTATGGCTACAAATTGCAAGTGTCTACGTGGAGTTGGGATCCTCTCCTATTGCATCTCGTTTGCAGTCTCTCCAGCAGAAACTTTGACTCTTGGATTGATCTAATGCCGTCAAATAAATAGGCACGACGCAAGGACGAGTTGAACAACGTCAACAAGGTTGCACGACATAGCAACATTGTGGAATGACTATGTCGAACCAGGCATCTCTACCAAGGGGGAAGGTTTAGCTCTCCCCACCACGCCCTTGCTAAGAGCGAGACGGGTTCGGCAGAGGATTTGAGGAAGATGGAGATAAAAACATAATACCCAACCACATCCTGAGGGGTTCATGAAATATTTTAAAATACTTTTATTTAACCTTTTTCATTTATATTTTTTAAATAACTATTGTAGAAAACACAATTTAATTTAAATAATTTATAAAAATATATGTTAAGAGTTTTCGAATATAAGAAAATTAAGAATTACATCACATTTTAACAAAATGTATTAATTAAACATTACTATTTAACTAATACTATAATTCAAATTATTTAGTTATTATATTATGGAACGTTAGGGGTATGTATATGCACCGCCAAACCCATCCTCGCACCCGTCTTTTCGGGTTTAGGTTTAATTTTTCTCTAAACCTAGTTAAAGCGGGTTTTCCTCATCAAAGTTGGGTTGGGGGTACCCATGGGTTTTGGGTTTGATTGTCGTGCTGAATAAGTGAGATGGAACATAGCGTGAGGGTAAACTCGGGACAGGGGTGGCAAACAAACTCCAATCGGCGATTGATGGAGGGGCAACACAGCTGGAATGTGGGTCTAGGGTGTGAGGAAGTAGGGGATGACGTGGTTTAGGCATGGAAAAGGAAGGTGATGACTTGCTTACTGCTTAGGGTGTGAAAATCTAATGAAACTTGAATATCTAACCCTATGTTACTTTCCCCTTCTTTGTTTCTTATTTCCCCATTTCGATTGAGGTCTGGCTTGTTCAGTTTTGCAATCTATGAAACTAACTCCCAAACAAATTTGACCGAGTTGTCTCGTTTGAAATCCAGTCCAACTTGATCCGACCTATTCTTTCGTGATGAGATTGAGTCGGGGTTGGTTTGAATGGTTAGATGCCCTAGCTTTTAGTGTTTTTTTGGATAAGTGTTAGGATGATTGATTTTAGACAGAATTAATTTTAGTGAAATTGTTTATAATAAAAGTGAGTTTAAAGTAATGCAATTTATGCTTGGAAACATTTATAAAAAAAAGGTAATTTCTTCAATAAATAACTTCTATTTTCAAATAATTTTCTTGGCAAAAGTTAACTCCAGTGGTAAAGAAGAGCGATTCATGTACAGAGACTGGAGAGTGATGAATGTAACTCATTCAATCAACAATGGAATCTAGAGCTTGAAGGTTGTGCATGAGATCATTTCCTTTTTTTGTCCATGTAATTAAGTAGGCAACTTTGAGAATAGAGATCTACTATACTACCTTATCTATCTACTTGTATGACAGAAGGTTCACTTATAATTTTATATGCAGTGTATTATTAATACATTTTTCCTTCACTGAGACTAGAAGAAAGAAGCTCATTCTTTTAGCATCTCTAGATTGTACAAAAATGAATAAAGGTGAGAATGTTCTGCCCTTGTAACTAGATACTCATTAAGAATTTGTGCATTATAGATATACTTATGTATAACACAGAAACTTTTTTCTTTTTATCTTGTACTTTTATGTGTACAAGACAATTTTGAAGTGAGCTACCATATTCCTAAAGATCTAAAATGTTGATCCTTGCCATCGAAACCCTTCAATGATCCTTGCCATTGTAATCAGATACTCATCAAGAACGATCGCATTAAACGGACATATGAAATCTAGACACCAAAAGCGACATATTTTATAACGTTTTTAACGGTCACAAATTGTAAAATTATATAAAACATTATGGCGAATTCAAATCTCCACAAACTACATGTATGTTTGGAAACCCCAGTTTACATTTTTTATTTTTTAAAATGTGCAACTTGTGGCCCAAATTGCATATGTTGCTTGAGAGTACTCAGATTTTCAAATATCTTTTTCCCATTAAGAATTTGTGCTTTATCTTGGTTGCATTTTCCAGGTAAAGACAGGGTTGGGAGTATAGAAGAGGGACCAACAAATTGAACAATATCTGACTGATAATGTAGTGGGCCAAAGCACATGCATAAAAGTTTAAACTTTCTCATTTTTTTTTGGAGGAATCACAACCTTCCGAGTTCCAGTTCCATTTAAAAGAAGAAAAAACAAGTCTCTTGTAGGATAAAACAAATCTGAAACATTTTCTTTCAATTTGATTAATTAGATGCCTAGGAATTTGAGAGATCTCTGAATCTTCAAATAAATAAATAAAAATTGTTGAGTAACAAATTTTAAACAAACTCAAATTGAATGGTTTAGCTCAGTTTTGCTTACTAAATTCCCCTTCTGGGCTGACAAGATAGAAAGCTACTTTATATAGCCATTTTTCTTTGTCAAGAGCACATGAAAAGCATTGAGCAGGGACAAAATCGTGATTACATCCACAAGAGCTCTGCATGAATTGGGGTTAAAAAATAAAAATAAAGCAGCTCCTCTTTCCAGAGGCATCAACCCACCAACACTTCTGCCAAGAAACAATCAAATGTAATTAATTAGTACTTCTTTGGATCGTATTGTTGAAAAGAAAATATTGAACCGTTGAAAAGTGAGAGAACTCACATGAGTAAAACCAATGTCATGAGGTTTTGGGTGAAATAATGTGTCCAATTCACTTGTATTGTTTGTTCTTATGGTCAAGTGTGGGAATTTCCCAGAGTTTTAAGTATCTCAGCACTCAATAGTGGTGTCAGAGCTAATGGTTAGTGTAACTATAATGACAGTTTCTTGTATTGAAAGTCTTCCTAATAATGTGGAGATTAGACGGCGTGTCAATCGCGCTGCAAATATATGGAAGCTTCCGCTTAAGATGTATTCACACATGAGGGGAAAATTATTGGGATATCAAGTGTGAGTAAGGAGTCCAACATTGGAAGAAAAAGAAAAAGAAAGTGTTTAGCAATTTATTAGTGAGATGACTCATACACTCATTGCTATAAGTTTTAGATGAAAAATATGGTTTACCGTCCACTTGAGTTATTTGCTCTTATAAACTAATGTAGAGATCCCATGTGGTGTTTTAAACCTCTCATACCCAACACTTAGGTGACTAATTCTAGAAAAACCATTTGGTTGCACTGACATGGTCATATGCTTCTTGAAATTAGTACACTAGAGAGATAAGAGAGAGAGGGGCAAGCAAATCATAGTTAAGGGGTTATCAATCTGAAGTACTGAATATTGCATTTTAGGTAGAACAATGTAATTAACATAAGTGTATTATAACACTCACTTCTTTACCAAAATTTATGCAGAAACTCAAAATATATAAGTTAGTCAAACCTGTTATTTACTTATGCAAAAATAAAGTAACACTCAATTTTTTCAGAAAAAGGAAAAAATATTAGCTAAATTTTTTTGGAGCTTTATGTTAGAGAAGAAATGTAATAGTTTTGTAGCACTACTTGTTAAAGTGACATAGTCATATGTTTCTGTTTCATAAAGTTGTATAGTTATAAATTTATAATATAATAAGAGAGTGTGTGTGTTTAGGGGGCTTTAAAATTGCTGGTGTAGTGAGTGAAGAGTAGTATAACAACTTAACAGGAATCAACACCTTTGGTTGAGCAATATGGCTTTCACAGTACTAGACAGGTGTGAGGAGAATATGGTTTTCAGTTTGGAGTCTCAGAAGTCAGTGCCTGCACCTTTCTTGACAAAGACATACCAGCTGGTTGATGACCCTCTCACTGACCACATTGTGTCTTGGGGAGAAGATCACACCACATTTGTTGTGTGGAGGCCTTCTAAGTTTGCTAGAGATCTTCTTCCCAACTATTTCAAACATAACAACTTCTCAAGCTTTGTTAGGCAACTCAACACCTATGTGAGGATCCTTACCTCCTGATACAATGATCTCTACCCTCCATTATTGTTTCTTTTTTACTTCATTTATAACATGTTTAGATCAGTTTACTTTTCCTCAATTCAGACACCTAGAAGCTACGTGTATGTTTGAAAACTCTTCTATAATTGATTCTGAAACCATAATCAATTTTAGGGAGAAGCTTCTGTTAGTAGCTTCTGGATTCTAGAATTGATCTAAACATGCTATCAATAAAGTTTTTTCGCATAATTGATTTTAACTTTAAAATCAACTTTAGAAGAATTCCAAACATAGTTTGAGTTTGATTTTTCCATGTTACCAAATTGACCAAATACTTCTTCCACTTGGAGTTAAAGAAGATGGAATTGTAACTTCTCTAATACAAGAACCAGTGTTCTAATAGTCCTTTTTTATTTCATTATTTTGAACTATAAGACCAACTTATATGATTACTTAGCTATCTGAGATTGCATTATGTTGTTCGGTAATATATAGTATTCTACTTTGGCTTCATGGTATGATTAGTAAAACAGCATGTGTATTTTACTTTGTGCAGGGTTTCAAGAAGGTAGTTGCAGATAGGTGGGAGTTTGCAAATGAGCACTTCAGAAAAGGAGCTAAGCACCTTTTATGTGAAATCCACAGGAGAAGAACACATCATCAGCACCATCACCAACTCCACCTTGATCAACCATCACAGATTCTTCAGCATGATGAAAGTCTCTGTTGGCTTGACCCTCCATTATTGCCATCTCCTAAATCAAGCACAGATATTTTAGGGAGGATTTGTTTGCCAAATTTAGGCTTGATTTGGATGTGTCATTAAGAGCTTTTAATGTTTTGTCTAATTTTTGTTCCATTCACTTTTCACTTGAAAATGCCTCTGCCTTTTATTGTAGAGGGCTGTAATTTTTTCTTCTTCTTTCTCATGCGCTTTAACCCGCCTGATTCATCGGAAAAAGGTATATTTTTAGTTTGGAATAATTACTGACATTTTGTTTACTTTGAATTTTGAAAAGTCAGACATTGATATCACCTCCTATACATATAGTCACTCTTCGTAATTTGTTTTTCAGTTTGATTATATTCTTCCAATTCTATCATCATAATATTAAGTGACACAGTTTGTAATAAATAAAATTATAAGGTGACATCATGAGTTTTAGAAAAGACGACTCAAGTTGATATATGATAGTAAATCATGAATATAGAATATTAAGCGTGTAGATCAATTGGCATGAGATTGTTATAACTTAAGCAGAGGTCTCGGGTGTGGATGCAACCTGATTAGCTTAACTTATGAAAATAAGCTCAAAACAGCTTATACATAGGTCATAAGTTATTCCAAGCACTTATGGTATAACTTAAGCTCAAATTAATTTTTCTAAATTGGGCCTTAATATATTTCAACATTTTTTCGAAAGGAATATATTTGAACTTTTTTATTTCCAGGTAATATTTTTTTAAAACAATTTCAAGGTAATATTTGAACTTAAGAATTCATAAAAATGTGCTTTTTTATCTTATAAATACATTATCTTCCAAATATACTTTCAGAAAATATAGAATAAAAATCTTGCCAAATATAATCTAAAAGTTAAAATCAAAACCATTCAATTACATCATCTAAGAATTCAACCTTTCACTTTTGATGAATCTAAATACATTTGAAGAGAAAATTTTGAACAAAACAAAGTATTAATTTTTGGAGGTTAAACATACACAACGTCGTGTATGTTGTCTCATCTAGTAATTTATAGATTTAGCTATTTTAAAATGAGAGTGAGTGGTTCTAATTTAAAAGGTAAAATAAGTATCATAACTATTAGTAGTAATTATATATTTAAAAATATCAATAAAATAATAAAATTAATAATTATAATGCTTATTTTACTGTTAATTTACAAAAATTAGACTTTACCGCGGCCACTTTGCGGTAAGTTGGGCAAAAGGGTACCTTTGGAAACTCTTATTTAGAATTTAGACTTCAAACTACTTTTTTGAAAAATGCCTAAACAAAAAACGTTTCACAAGGACTTGTTTGATTAGAGACACGGAAACAAAACTTTTGATCAGTCAATATATTTTATATTTCAAAAAAGGTTTACAACAGTATTGAAACAATTAGTTGGTTTAAGCATTATAATATGAATATTTCAAGAAAAATATGTTTATAAAAAGCTGACATTTTTTTTTGTCTTGACTAAGGTATCCCCACGGTCAGCGCACGAAGCGGTAGAGGGCTGGCCAATGAGTTTTTTCCATTCACAAGAGTTGGGATTCGAACCCGCAACCACTTGCTTAAGGGAAAAAGCTGACTTTACTTATAGTCAATCAATATATAATTATTTATGGAGAAAAAAACCGAGGTTCACACGTTTAATGTAACTTGAAATTACAGCAATGACCTGGCTTGAGCATTATAAATTACTCCCTCCGTCCCAAATCATAAGACCTTTAGAGTATCTCCAGTGGTGAGATTTTATTTTAGTGTCTTAAACACTTCTGATGGATCCATACTGTCACATAGGATCTAAGACACCCATAAGATCCCACTGTCATCGGCTGCGTCTCAAGTGCCTCCAGGTGTCATGACAAGAGCTAGGCGTGCCATTTCAATGGGTAAGCAGGTGGGTCTTGTATTTGACTATACTGAGGACGAGGCAGTTAATCAGATTGCGGCTCAAATTATGGAGCGTAGAATTTCGTAGGAGTGGGTTCTTTTTGTGCAGGTGGTGTCTTTTGGGGTTTTCCGTGTCGAGGTCTATAGGTTTTCTCTTTTTGGGTGGGGTTTTGTATATTCCTTTCCTGGCCTCAGGCGTAAGCGTTGTCTATCTCCTGTTGTTGAGGGTTGTTTTTGAGGCGGACGGGCAGCTCTCCTTTTTTTTTGTAGTGGCCTGTTTCGTAATTGTGTTCCCCTTATTAATATATCATTTCACTTTATAAAAAAAAGATCCCACTGCACATTTCGCTCCGGTGGTTGAGATCTTATTTTACTTTTAGTTGGACCCACAATACATAATATATTTATATTATTTATTTCCACCTAATATTAAATTAAATTGAAGTAATAATTCTATACAAACATAATTAATAATTAAAAAAGATATTATATAATTCAATATCAATTAGATAGGAAATACATAATTAAAGTTCAACATGATATTATTTAATTGAAAATGAAAGGAAATACATATTATTGAAAAATAAATGATAATATATTCTAAATAAAATACATAATATTTCATAATAATTAATTTTCATTATTCTCATTCCCAAAACGCTCCCAAATATGCTCAACCAAGTCTGCTTGAAGTTGGTTTCTGTGGGTTGATTGTTGTTTGTATGAGAGAGAAACAATATTATTTTACTTAAGATCTCACTTTAAAAGAGGAACTAGCCAAGACACCAAAATAAGATCCCAAGCCATGTCACATCTCTCCAATGGGTGAGATTTTATAAAATCCAGATCTTATTTTAAGATCCCACTTTTAAATCTCCATTGGAGATGCTCTTAGAGACAAACTTTGTGTCCTAAATTATAAGACCCCTTCTAGAATTACAAGAATTACAGGGACTAAGGTGAAATTACAAAAAATTGAGGGTCTTACATTGCCCCTTGAGAGTTTAGACTTTAGTCCTCAAATAGTAAAAAGATATTTTTACCTAGTCTTTTACCCTTTCAACTTTGGTCCCTAGGGTTAATGAAAAGTTAAATTTCACCCCTTTATGCCCCCTAAACCCGCGTCCTTCCTCTTTAAATAAGAGGCTTATGTTGTGTTTTTTCACTTAGGTTCATTGAGTGAGATTTAAGAAGAAGTTAAGAGAGAGAAAGTGAGACTTGAAGACTATTCATCATCTTCTTCCTTTCTCCTACTCCATGGCCGAACCTCCCTCCTCCCATGGCAACCTCTTCCACTCATCTTCTCCTCTTGACCATTTGAGGCAAGTTGATCCCCTCGTCCCGATCTACAATTCTACTGATTTAGAATTTTGAGATGTTGAGTTTAGATTTTTATGGGTTGTTAGAATTCAGAACCCCCTTCATTAATGTTGTTCCCATGACCTTGAGCTTCAATTTGAACCAATTAGAATTTTGATTGGTTAAGTTTTGATTCCTAGAGAATTTGGAAGTTAAGCTTTTGCTAGGGTTGCCTTTAGGAATGTTATTCCCATGATATTGATCTATGATTATCCCCAATTAGTTTTCTTGGAAGCTAGATTTTTGAGAATTGATTATTTGAAATAAGTGATTTTCAAACTTTGAGTTTTGGTTTCACCATAGATTTCTTGTTATCTTTGATGTGTACAAGCTGGTTTAGAAAGAAAAATTCATCTTGCTATTTATTGGGTATTGGCCGAATTGAACTCTGTTTTGGGGGAAAGGGAGAATTGATTTTCAACTAGCTTTTGAGTGTGTTTAAATGCTTGTAAATGATTCTGGGTTAAAGAAAAGATTTTGCCCTGATTAGTGTGAAAGGGCCTAGAGAAAATTGAGTGTTTAGAACATTAGAAAGTTGATTTCTAGAGGATTTGGGAAACTTGGAATTGAAGAATTACAATTGAGCTTTTGGATAAATTGGATTTTGGAACTCATAGCTTGATTATGAATTTTGCAAAGTTAAGAAAAACTTGGAATTGGAAATTTGGATTTTGAATGGAAAACTTGTGTTTTTGACACTTAGAGGTTTTTTTGAATTCAAGACTTGAAATTTGTTTTAGAAACTTGTAATAGAAGTTATGTTTTGGATTGTGAAGTTGTTTGCGGTAGCTTAATGGATTACTTGGTAAATATAGGAAGTTTTTGTGAAATTGCAAATTTTGGGGCAGAATTGGGGACATGATTTGTTATATGTGTTTTTGCTTTCAAAATCTTGTTTAAGACCTTTAAATTGATTTGTAAGCATCTAGCCTTGTTTCTATTTAAGGGTTTTGATGTTTTCGAAAGTTTTGGATTTTGTAACTTAGAGTTTTCAGAGGATTTCTAACGATCGCCAAAGTTGCCAAAATTATTTTTCGACTTACAAGGATCTCCCTAAGAATTAGGACAATTGCCTAAGTGATAGGAACCTTGGAAGACCAGTAGCTAAGCCTTATGATTGAATTTAAAATCCTAAACTAGGTTGTGTTCTTTGAAGGATTACGAGACTTCGGACCGAGCAAGGCAACGTAGCTTTCCTTCGGAACCTTTGTAGCTTTTGGAGAAAGCATTGGAGCTCGAAGCAAAGGACAAGGTAAGGGCACTTTGCTATTCCTAGCTACTGTTAAAAGGGTTTTTATGTCTTTTAATAAAAACCTATACTTGCGCTGCGTTCAAACCTCTTTTAAGATTCAATTGCAGTATAGTATGTGTTTGTTTAGGAATTTTGTGTTGAAAAGCATGAAATTAGAAAGCAAAGGTTGGATGGTTTAACAGATTAAGGAAGCAGTTGGATTAAGGTTTCGCACTTCGTTATTCAGGATTATTCTTGTTCTTGATTACAATCACTTAAAACCTTTAATTCACCCCCACCAGTTCTTAACTAACTCACATATTCCTAGTATGAGAAGTTGATTCAATTACTTTCCTAATTGTCGCTTCCACAGGCAATTAATCAAAGCAAACTGTAAACACGCAGGCATTAAGGAACTAGGTGATCTAACGCTATTCCTAGCAAATTAGCTTCGCCTAGATTAAACGGTTTATGTCAGATTAATAGAGTAGTTTCCACATACAAGATTAATCTCAAATCAAGTTAAAGGTGATCAAACTAACACAAGCAATAATAGCAAAACTGTTCAATTGAAATTAAAGATAGAAAGTAAACAAAGAATCAAACATAATCCCTTCAAGACGAAGTACTACGCCAAAATCCAACTAAGGAGAGAGCTTAGTTATCCATAGAATGGAAACTAGCTAGCTTAATGAAAACTAGGATGGCGGCAATGTCGCGGGATGCAACCCACGACTCCGGCGAGGTTCCGAGCGTCCGTTGATGGAACTCCTCCTCTTCTTCTTCTCACTCTCGAGCTCTCTCTCACGTTCCTGGTCTGTTCCAAGGTGGCTAAGGTTGAAAAGATACCCAAAACATGCAAAAACCACGTTTTTATAGGTTCTGGGTGCCGCAGGGGCGCTTAGCGTCTTCGACTGGCGCTTAGCGCCCAGGAGGGGCTGCACTGGCCGCTGAGCGGCTAAATGAGGCGCTTAGCGCCCTGGTCCTTTGTTCTAGGCGCTTAGCGCCCTGTGGCGGCGCTTAGCGCCCAGAGTCTTCCTCTTCACACGTTGCTGGGTGCTTAGCGCCCTGTGGCGGCGCTTAGCGCCCAGAGTCTTTGCTTCTTCAATTTTTCTTCAAATCTTTACATCTTTTGAGTCCTGAAACATGTGAAAAACACATTAAAAGCACAAGAAACATATTTTAAAGCTTAAGATTGACTTACTCTTTCATCTAACCACAAACTTAATAAAACAAGGGCGTTTTACAAAGAATGTGTCATGAAATGTCATTATTTTGGTAAAATTTGGAACTTTCTTTATTTCTTGTTAAACTTGTGAACTCACCCGTGAATTCACGAGTTTATTTGAGTTTATCTAATTTTACCCGAGTTCATTTGAGTTTATCTTAATTTATTAGTAAACGAGTTTACATGTGATTTAGCTGGACTATCCAATGATACATTTCTTATATAATATATATTAATTTTGATATTTTATAGTCTATTTTCATAAAGCTACACCATACTCTTTCTTATGATAAGGTTACATGTTCTTTTCATATAATGTCAAGTATTACGAGATTTCATGTTGAATCGCATCATTAATTGAGGGAATTTTTTTATATAAAGCAAGATTCGTTGCTCGCACCAAGCAATCAAGAAACTAATAATACACAGCCAGGAAAGAATCTACTTTAAGCAGCATCTGGGGCATGTCACTTGCTTGCACTGTTCTGTTTATTCCCTGTAAAATACCTTGCGTGCTTCACCGAGCTTCCATGCTCTGACGCCATTTGCAAATTCATGTTAACAAAATATTGAATCCGCACTACCAAAGTTCTGCATCACCCGCAGTATTCACCTCGAAATTTTGAGTTCTTAAACAATTCACAGGAAAAGACAAGAAATGGCCTTAGCTTTGGTGGGAGAGGCAATTATCTCTGCTTCAGTTGAGATCTTACTAGAAAAGATAACATCCAAGGATTTTCGAGATTTCTTTGCAAACAGAAAGCTGAATGTTTCTCTCTTAGATGAGTTGAAGATAAAGTTGCTGGCACTTAATGTTGTCCTCAATGATGCAGAGGAGAAGCAGATCACCAATCCTGCAGTCAAAGCATGGTTTGATGAGCTCAAAGATGCTGTCTTAGATGCTGAGGATTTACTGGATGAAATCAACACTGAATCTCTAAGATGCAAGGTGGAGGGTGATTCTCACAACTTTACCCAGGTCAGATCGTTCCTGTCTTCTCCCTGTAATCAATTCTACAAGCTTATCAAAAAAAAAAAAATCTACAAGAGTATGAATTCCAAACTTGAAGAAATATCTCGAAGGCTACAATATTTTGTGGATCAGATAGCCATTCTTGGTCTGCAAAGTGTCACTAGGAGAGTCTCTTTAGGAAGAAACACAGATTCATTGGTTGAACCAGTTTTTGATGCTAGAGGGGATGACAAAGAGAAGCTATTGAATATGCTTCTGTCTGATGATGATGCAGAGGCTAATATAGGAGTGATTACAATATTAGGCATGGGAGGGCTCGGCAAAACAACTCTCGCTCAACACCTTTACAATGACACTCAAGTCCAAAAACATTTTGATTTGACAGCTTGGGCATGGGTATCTAATGATTTTGATGTTTTCAGGGTCACCAAGAAACTTGTTGAGTCTATCACCGGAAAAGTCTGTGATAGTACTAATCTAGATGTTCTTCGTGTTGAGTTAAGGAAAAGCTTAAAGGATAAAAAGTTCTTGCTCGTGCTGGATGATCTTTGGAATGACATCTATAATGATTGGCGTAACCTCATAACTCCTTTTAGCAGTGGGAAAAAGGGAAGCAGGATCATTGTTACAACTCGACAATCGAGAGTTGCGCAGATCACACATACCTTTCCCATTTGTGAGTTGGAAACACTAACAGATGATAATTGTTGGTCCATAATTGCCAAACATGCATTTGCAAATAAAAAGTTTGACAAATATCCAACTTTAGAAGAAATTGGAAGGAAAATTGCGAGGAAATGCGATGGTTTACCATTAGCTGCCAAAACATTGGGAGGTCTTCTTCGATCAAATCTTGATCCAGAGGAATGGAATAAAATTTTGAACAGCGATTTATGGGCACATGATGATGTTTTACCAGCTCTGCGCATAAGTTATCTTCATCTTCCAGGACATTTGAAAAGATGTTTTGCCTATTGCTCGTTGTTTCCAAAACAAGATTTGTTGGATAGGAAGGAATTGATTTTGTTATGGATGGCTGAAGGCTTTCTACAACAATCATATGGAGAGAAAGAACCGGAATTAGCAGGTGAGGATTGCTTTAATGAATTGTTATCTAGATCCTTAATCCAAAAAGACGAAGCAGTTGCAAAAAATAAGTTTCGTTTGCATGACCTCATTTACGATTTAGCTAGACTTGTGTCTGGAAAAAGTTGTTGCTACTTTGAAAAAGGGGGTGAAATCTCAAAAAATGTTCGTCATATAAGTTTCCCCGATGAAGGGTTAAATGTCTCTAAAACGTTTGAGGGCTTTTACGAGCTAAAGTCTTTGCGGACCTTCCTACCAGGAAAAAGTAGATCTGGGGAATGTTACATAACAAAAAAGGTATCACATGATTTATTGCCCAAACTAAGTTGCTTGCGAGCACTGTTACTGTCAAATTACATAAATATCTCTGAGATGCCTGATTCAATAGGCAATTTGGTGCATTTGCGGTATCTTAACCTTTCCTGTACTCCCATTAAAAGGTTGCCTGATGCAGTCTTCAAGCTTTACAATTTGCAGACTTTGATATTATCAAACTGTAGATTTCTGACTCAACTTCCAGAGAAGATAGGAAATCTAGTCAGTTTACGCCACCTTGATCTTAGCGACACTAATTTGGTGGAGATGCCACCACAAATCTGCAAATTGCAAGACCTCCGCACTTTAACTGTTTTTGTCATTGGTAAACAAGAGGATGGGTTATCTATTAGAGAGTTGTGTAACTTTCCTTATTTGCAGGGTAAGCTTTCTATTCTGCAGTTGCAAAATGTTGTTGATCCCATGGACGCAGTTCGGGCAAATTTAAAGAACAAAGGACAGATTGAGGAGCTTACATTGGGATGGGGAAGTGACCCGCAAGATTCACTAATTGAGAAAGATGTACTTGAGAACCTGCAACCATCAACAAATTTGAAGAAACTCCACATCAGATACTACAGTGGCACTAGCTTTCCCAATTGGGTTGGAGATTCTTCATTTTCAAATATTGTGATGCTGAGAATCAGTGACTGCAACTATTGCTTATCACTCCCGCCATTTGGCCATCTACCTTCTCTTAAGGAGCTCTTCATTGCAGGGATGGGAATGGTGAAGACAATTGGTCATGAGTTTTACTACAGCAGTGGAAGCTTCTCTCCAATATTTCATCCATTTCCTTCATTGGAGAGTTTGGAATTTGAAGATATGCCAGAGTGGCAGGAATGGCTACCATATGAAGACAATGGTAACAACTTTCCCTTTCCTCATCTTAAGAGCTTGTGTTTATACAAGTGCCCAAAGCTGCAAGGAAACCTGCCCAACTGTTTACCTTCATTGGTGAAGGTTGATATCAGAGAATGCAACCAGCTAGATGAAAAATCAATTGATCTCCAATGGAAGATATCAGTTGAAGATATATATGTTGGAGAGTGTGACAACTTGCGGTCTTGGCCTGGAATGATACTTGGCGCTAATTGTCTTCAAAGATTGAGTCTTTACAGGATCTCATCTTTTATTTCCTTACCTAATGATGGTTTGCCAACTTCATTGCGCTCACTTACCATTAGGAATTGTGAGAAGCTAGAATTTCTCTCTCCTAAAACGTGGCATAAATACATATCACTTGAAGATCTGGAAATCTCTAACAGTTGTCATTCCTTGTTGTCATTTCCATTTGGTTGTTTCCCTGCCCTTGAACGTCTTTGGGTTGAGTCTTGTCCCACCTTGGAAGCAATTTCTACTCAACCAGGAGGGGCCGCTCCTAAGTTGGAGAGATTTCGGGTCTATAATTGTAAGAAACTTAAGTCCCTACCAGAACAAATTGATCTCCCTGCCCTTGAATCCTTGCAACTTTGTGAGCTTGGGGAGCTAGCATCATTGCCCCCAATCTATTTGTCTTCCAATATACGATTCCTTAGGATTGATCTTGTTGTGCTATCGTTTATGTTTAAAGCTGAGTCAGGTTTCCCATTCCAACAACTCACTTCTCTGCCACGACTTTATTTGAATGGTTTAGTTGGGGATGAAGATCTTGTGAACACCCTGCTGAAGAAGCCATTACTGCCCAATTCTCTTGAGTTTCTGGTACTAGAGGACTTTAGTGGTTTAAGGTTTATGGAAGGACAAGGGCTTCAACATCTCACTTCTCTCAAATGTCTTAAAATCTGGAATTGTCCGAAGCTTGAGTCATTGCCTGAAGATCATCTGCCACCCTCTCTTGAACTATTGTCTATTCGTGAATGTCCATTACTAGAAGCAAGGTATCAAAGTCGGAAGGGGAAATACTGGTCCAAAATTGCTCGAATCCCGGCCATAAAGATAAATGAAGAAGTTATCATATGAGCTCTTAAATGAAGAGGTATCATCCAACTCTTAAATGAAGAGAAATCATCCAAAGGTAAGCGCTGCAATTAATTTATGTTGTTGTTTTTATCCATTTTCACATGTCATGAAGAACTATCTTCTGTTTACATAGAAATGTGCTCTCTCCTTATTGCCTACATGACAATTAGCATCGGAATTTAATGGTTTTTATTACTTGTTCATCATCCTCTGCCTCTTTCACCAATTCATTGCAATTTGTGCCTTCTACATTTTTTATCTAATAGAACAGAGGCCCTCATTGTAATGTTTTAATACATCTAATTTTAAACTAATGTAAATTTTAAGTATTCAAATGTTAATCCATTTCAGCTTGCTAAATAAGTAGTAAATTCATTGTCATTTGAGTTAACTGTATTTAGTGTTAACAGCTATAAATATATAATACTGCAAGATTCAAATTTTCTCTCTTTCATATCGTTTCCCTTATTTCGAATCATTTGGGAGTTCTCAACATTTAAATGGGAAACAAGAAAAGGACAAATTATTTCATCCGTAATTAAAATGCATTTTCATATTTGATTTGCAGTAGTAATTGTTAGCATGATCTTTCTGTAACACCTTCAGTTTCCTTTACTTATTGTTACCATGTTCTTTTGTCTAATTCAGTTGGCAAAACCGTTTAAGAGTTTGGTGCTTTTATTTAACTACTTTTCATATTTGATTTGTAGTAGTAATTGTTGATTTTAACTACTTTTATTATATATCTCATCTTTTTTTCAGATTTGGTGCTTGCTTGTCTTTGTTCGAGTATACAAATGCTGCACTGAACCAAGACCACAGACATCTTTGTTTGCAGTCAATAATTATTCTACTTTCAATTACTTTCAAGCTTCAAATTCCATTTGTGTGTACTTTAAATTATCAATGTTCTATTTACAATGATGACTATTTCTTGTTTCATTTCAAACATCATAATTTATAAATAGCTTATTTCAGTTTGTTTTCTTGTATTCTTTTGCTATAAGTTATTTAAGATGGAGAGAAAGGAAAAAGAGAAATAAGCGGAAAAAAACACTCACCTAATGTGAATAGAAAACCTCCACATAAGAAGGAGAGAAAGGTACGAATTTAAATTTTTTTTTTTATTAATTAAATTTAATGGTTATAATACGATCGCACCTTAAAGGTGCGATTTGTGGGTCAAAATCGCACCTTAAGGTGCGAAAATAACACAGAGAACGTCAACTTTCAAGGACGAAGTAGGTGACGATAGGGAACGAAACAAACCTTCTTTTCTTGCGGTATACAGCTACGTGAAGGTTGATCGGAGCTTCGAAAAAGGGTTGGAGGTGAAGGAGGTTGGAGGTTGAGGTTTAATGGGGTAAGAAGGGTGGTGGTGGTGGAAATGGTGATGGGAAGGAAAAGGGGGGTGATGGGGTGGTGGTGGTAATGGTGATGGGAGGAAAAAGGGGGTGGTGTGGGGTGAAATAAGGTGCGAATGAGGGAGTGGGGGGGGGGGGGGGGAGAGTGGTAGGAAGAAGATAAAGGATATGGTAGGAATAATAATAATTATGAAGGGCAAAAATGTAATTTACTATACCAGAGGGGGTGGTTTAAGGACAAAGGGGTGGTCTTAAAACCAACCCCTAACATGCTTTCTATTTGTATTTCATAATCAAAATGAAGAAATGAAAAGCCTGTTGGTGTCATTTGCTCCATAAACCATGGATAAAGAGAACAAAGAAAAGTACCTTCCCCAGAATGAGGATGTGTCAAATAGATAAGATTCCTAGGGCTCACTCACAAATGCCATGATGCTAAAATGGCAACACCTCCAACACAATGTGTGCATCTTTTATCCAATTTTTAATTGGCAAATTCTAATCCAACATTATTGGTACTAGCACAATCCCACCCAAAACCTCACCTTTTAAAAATGGACACATCCTATCCCAACAAGTGAACTACATTTTTCTTTCTTTTAAAATCCATTCCCTAAGGTGGTAAGTGATTCTCATTGATGGGGCCATTCTTCCCACATTTCTTCTTTGAGACACGTTGCCCACTTAACAGACCAAAGATAAAGTTTTTCCTTTCTTCTTCTTCTAATGTGTCAATCTTGAGAAGGACCCCTCTTTGTGCTAAGTTAACAGATTAGATGGGCTTATCCACCACTGATATTCCACAGATGAATGGTTTTCAGTTTTCCTCTTCAGCGCCTATCATTCACATTGACCACTTTCAAAGGACAGCAACCAAAGATTTAAAGTGAAGAAATAAAAGTAGCTAACTTTTTCAAAATTGCAAATTATTTACGTTCTCTTGAATTATAGAATATTTTCTTGTGTCACTTTACTCCTCTTAATTAATTTATGGCTTTGCTTCAGAAATGTGATTCTTTGTTGCAACATTTTTTTGGCTTGGTCATTTTTGCCACCATATATTGGATTACTATTAATGGAATTGGTCACAAAATCTTGATGTCCCAATAGGACTATCCAGTTATGTTCAGTATGTAATACTTCATTTCTTTTTTTGTCAATAGTATATAATATTTCATTTGTCTTTAGTACAGAAACAAAATAGTGTGAATGAAAGTTGTTGTCAGATTCTCATTGATTGAAGGTTAACTGTACAATAAATGGGCAATGAGAGCAATAACGGAATTAGGAGGGAAAGCTAACTAATCATAGAGAAAACTAACAAATCAACTACTAATAATTACAAACTTATAACTTCCTAACTAATTTTTTTTCAAGTGTTTCACAGCCAAGCTAATTTCTCGCATCATTCTCAGCACACTAAGTTGTATGAGGCTATCTAGTAAGTTTTTCTTTTCCATTCATAAGAAATAAGTGTAAAACTCTCAACCGCTTACTTGACGAAGTGCGAAGTTTTACAGCTAGTAGCGACTTCACTTGGCACCCCCAGGCAAGCGGGAGAGTGTATATTTTGCATTATCAACTTGGACAACAGATGATGAAAGGGAGCAAAGATCAAGCAGTTTAGTTATGTAGAAAAAGGAAGAAGATGAAGCTTTTAACAAACCAAATGGCAATCCAATTCAATGAAAGTTGGGATTTGCTGCAATAAAGCAAGGCATGAGAAATAAAGGAAACATGTAGAAAATTGCAGTGAATTGGGGTCCACATGAAATATACCTCGTCATGTAAAATGTGACACTACGGCATCAGCCCCAGCTTGTATGATAACTATATAGGATGGCATGTAAAATGTGGCACAAGTTCAATGTATCAGCAGTTTCAGAGTTAGTGATGGGGACCCTTGTGATGTTGTAGCAGATAACAGATTCATTGCTGCTGGCCCTTCCTTCTAATCTACTTGCAACTCCCCTCCCCTTCATTATATTTGTAGTAGTAATTTATTTTCTACATTTAAATATTGTAACTTGATGGAAGAAGAACTGAAATATTTTACCAACAAAAAAAAAGAAGAACTGAAATATTCATAAATTAAACTTTGAAATATCAAATTAATTAAAGCAATCTTCAAAGGAGAAAGAACCCTTGACAGCTACCTAGACACCATATTATTCAATTTAATTGATGTTAACGCCTGCTTCATAGGTTATCCAAACACGGTTCTTTTTTCCCTCCAACTTGCTAGAGAGAGAACCATAGTACTTTTATAAAGAGAAATTTTTCATTTTTATGGGATATCCATCTAAAATTGTAGGTGTTTCATACCCTCTAATATTAATTTACTATAATTTTTTATAATAATAATTTGCAATTGTATATATTTGGGTGTATAACTGTATATATTTGGACAATTGATTCGATCTCAGAATCTGAGAAGTGATATGTGTCTGATATCCACACAAATCTTATTGTAACCTTAGCCTCCCATTGGTTTTTTTGTTGCGTAATCTTTTTCATTCATTGTCTATCAAGTGTTTGTGAAATTGCCCCAACGACAAAGTGGTGCAAATCTGGGAATTCATTGAAATTTGAATAGAGAGCATAATTGAGGTGTGGTGAAGAATTTGTTGGAGGTGGTGGTGAGAGGACCTACCCACCACCCACCACCCTTCAACATTCATCACCATTTCCTTTTATATAATATAATCTACCTCTGTGTACGTGCATCTTCCCAAGGATTGTTGTATCTTTGGGCTTGTTTCCATTGCTTTACGTGATCCTGGGGGTGGTGGACCTATCACTGCTTAAACTGCAACTACCACAGATCTGTTCTGTGCACAAATTATCCCCCATAACAAAATTTATCATTCATTATTCATTCACACAAGAGAAAAAGAGATTCTTGTGATATGGGTCTTTGCATCTAGACTTATCTTCATCTTATTTTTCCCCCCTTCTTGTATTGCCAATTCTATTTTCCAGGTGTCAGAAAACCTGGTATCAGATTTTGGTGCCCCCACCTTCTTTTGGTCCCTGGGTCCAACTCCATCATAGGACCCATTGCTGCATGTTCAATCTATCATTGAATGACAGCTGTTTACCTTGTCTGTACGGTTGAGCTCCTTTTTGTTGTGGGAAGCCAATAAGAAGGAGAAAACTGTTTCTAAAGTTTAATCATTTTTTCCTTTGTTGTGTTATATAATAACAGAACAGTGGTTCAAGCCTTCAAGTCAAGGCTGTTTTCACCCCAGTTCGTCGGTGTGCTTGCTTGTCAAACCATATTTATTCTGCTCAAAAATTTGGTGTGAGGAGGCCCACCATTGGGTTTTTGGTGAACTTTCTTTGAACCAATTAAAATCCCATCCTTGAAAGATGTCTGAATATTCCAAATTTGCTTCCATTTGGGTTAAATAGTGAGGTGTTTTTCAAATTTTTAAGCCATTGCCTTTCCATAATTGGCTTCTCCACTGAATAGTCTTTGCTCTCTTATCCTAATAGCCAAATTCATATTTGACACGTAAAAGATTTCCACATATTCTAATGCTACTTTACTTCATCTCTTGCATCTCCTTCTTCCTGTTTTTAAAGTCCCTTCTTCTCAAACCACTCCAATCATGGGCAACTGAGATGAGGTTGCTCTCCCTTTTGTTCTGTCAAGAGTTGTCAGTCTCCCAGTTGTTTCCGAATCTCCCTTGGCTTGGTTTTCATTGTCAAAATCCTTCAAGAATGCCCTTGATGAAGAAGAGTCTTAGTTCAAGAGTAGAGAATGATGCTCAAGAGAGCCAGGACTTGTCAGTGTTGGACTTGCCTGACCTGGCCTTGGAGTCCATTCTTGAGAGGCTGCCTCCATCTGCACTGTGTCAAATGGCCGGCGTTTGCCGTTCCTTGAGGGAGAGTTGTGTGAGTGATCACCTGTGGGAGAGGCACATGAAGCAGAAATGGGGTAAAGTTATTGGTCCAGCTGCTTACAGGGAGTGGAAATGGCATGTTGCTTCAAAAAGCAATGTTGGGGGTCTTAAACATGGCAAGCAAAGGGGCTTGAATTTGATGAGATTTCTTTCTCTTGGTTGGTCTTTTCCATGGATGAAATTAAAGGGTGATGCTAATGATAGAAGCAAGCAGGAGAGTCTTTTGCCTGTTGATTCGGTCATGAGCTGGTACCTTGCTCTTGAGACTGGAAACTTCTGGTTCCCTGGTCAGGTCTACAACCGTGAGGTATCTATGAACCCTTTTGTGGTTCTTTATTGAAAATTTATACATATCTACAATACTGCACACAAAGATAAAACCAGTTGCTTGAATTTCAATGGAATTCACTGGATTATGGTCTCTCACAAGTTACATTTTTGCTGTTGGTGGTGTAGAATGGTCATGTTGGATTCATGTTATCTTGTTATGATGCTGAGGTTAGCTATGATTCGCGAACCGATACCTTCCAAGCCAGGTAATTGGACATGATTCTAGGTGATCATATACTTGATTGTGTTAATACATAGAGAGTCTTTCTGTATATATGTGCACATTGGTTATAGATTTGATTAGAGCTTCTGAAGAGTTTTTAAGGAAAATATAGGAAGAAAATAAAATTTAGATCAGATGGCCTCATTATTAATTAGTTGCCTATTACAGATATCCTCCGCATGGAAGAAGGGCAGATGCTAGAGAGTGTGGCATCCCATGGGAAAGGATAAGAGCACCTCCTGTTGATACCTCGCCGCACGATCTTCATATCTCTGACTGTTTAAATGATTTGAATCCGGGTGATCACATAGAGATCCAGTGGAGGAGAAATAAAGAATTTCCTTATGGTTTGTTCCTTTCTCCAGCATCTTGTACTATTTCTATTCTTTTATCCTGCTAAGTGCTAATTACTTTGGCTAGTAAGGGTAGCCACAAAAGAGCCACTGAATTTTAACAAACTTAAAAAAGAATGGCTACATACTGCAGGACCATATGTATATCTCTACAGAGAGCTAACAGAAGGGGAAATTGGATCTACTTTTTTAGTCTTCCATTGCAAAATGATTAACCTTCCAATCTTAATTATCCATTTCCATTATTCTGATACTTGAAAATTTAGTTCTGTATAAGATTGATTCTTCTACACTAAATCTCTAATAACTTGATTAATAAAAGAGCCTCTCTAGACTTTATATTAATAGTGAATGACTAGAATTGTATTAACCTAACATGAATTGCTGCATGACGCTATGCACCTTTATGGCAGGTTGGTGGTATGGTGTTGTGGGCCACTTGGAGTCCTGCAATGGAGATGAAAATTATTGTCGCTGTCATAGTAATGGTGAGTTAATTTAAATTTCATATAGGATGATTGCTATGATGTTATCATCTATCATTACTTTTTTTTGTTATGGATTTTATCATACATTTAATCCAGTTTCATTTCCTCCCTTCTAGTAGAATACAATTATATTCTTGCCCTGTGTGTGGTTAGTGGATCAATGAAAGGATTCAACTTGGAGGTTTGTTGAAGAAATGGTTGTGGGATTAAAATGAGTTATGCTTTCCTAAATACAACTTAATATAATGCCTAGAAATTTTGATGACAAAGTTGAGTGAAGCATGAAGCTTGCTGTTTTATTGCTTTATTATTTTAAATTTAAAGTTTTGTAACCAAGCAACAATTTTTATTAATTAATATTTGTGTTGTGGGGGGTTATAAAGTGAAAAAATTGACATGCATGTATAGTTCCTGGGTTTTATAATATATCTCTACTTGGACCACCTGCTATGCTATTTGGGTGGTCCCAAAGACACTTCATTGTCACTATGTCATCATTTCCACCAACACTTTGGTAAGTTGTGTCTCAGTGGATACATTTATGGCCAACTATGCTAAAGAAATCAGTTTCTTTCATAGACTCAGTTTCAATTCTAGTAGGAATCTTTTTGCTATGTGGAGTAACGTGGCTATTTTGAGCTTCCAAACATTTTTTCATTTTTCTGATCTTGTTAATTATAGCCAGAATGACCCACAACCTCCTTCCATGGCACCTAGAGATGAACATTTTGTTTCTCATTCCCTTCACTCCAATAACAATAGCAACAGAAGTAGGCATAATAGTAAAAAGAAAGATGCTGGCAAAACTCGCTTTAACCCTGTTTTTCCAACACTCTCAATGATTGGTTAACAAATGATTCTGAGACTATTGCCACTTGACCTCACAGGGAATACACTGATTTTGAAGTCCTGTCTCAGTAAACAAAATGATGTGTTTATAACATATTCTGTTCGTTGTCTTGTGTTGAGAAGCCCAAAATTCTGTTTCCTATGAACTTTTTTTGTGCCGTGAATTTTAACAAACTTGTGCTCTTAACATAAAATTTAGTTCTTTATGTCTTTCACATGTTGTCAATCAGTGAAAGGGGCTTCTTGTGATTCTAACATAGTTTATTTGATGCTAAATGTGTTGGCTGCAGACACAGTGGTGCTACAGTTCAATCACTACACTCCAGGCTCGCGATGGAGGCAAACCACTGTCAGTAGGAAAGACCACAGGGAGGAGGGAAATGAGGCTGATGGCTTTTATGGAGGAATAAGAAAGATTAAGAGTGAGGCTGAGATTTCCATTTGGAAACGCCTTTGGCCATCTGAAGTCTTGGATTAGTAGGTATTTGATCTGATCAAATTCCCCACTTAGCATGATATCAAACAGCTGCTTTGCTTCATCAACTGAAGCATTGTCAGATTCTGTATTACTCAAGGAAATATACAACTTCAATTGAACTTCAGATATTTAGGCCAATCCAATGTAAATTACTCATTTTTTATGCACAAATGATGTAGGATATTCATTCCACATCATGTGGCTGATTATGTTAAATTAGTAGCTTTGAGCTCTCGTAGCTATACATCTCAATCCCAATGAATGAAGATGCTATAAGTGCAAACAGATCATATGCATTGAGGATGCTCACTCTCTTAGGCCATTGGTTTTACTTTCTGCTACGGTTTAAGGTTTAGGTGTATATAATCAGTGTCATTTTAGTATCAGCCATTTTCTGTGTCATTTAATATTTGCCATGTCTGCTTTGATGGTTTTAAAAAATAAGCAACAACAATGGCCTACAAAGTTGATATAGTTAACACTAAATGGAAGCTATATGTTTTACTGTGACTGTGAGAATGCCTAAGAATCTCCATCTGGGCATAATCTGATTCAATATACTGTTGACCTATTTGTTTTCCCATTCATTTGAATCTACAATGAAGAAGTATCCTTAGGTGCAAGAGAGAAGATTGTTGGGGAAATTGATTTTCTAATACATATTTCAAAAGAAAGGTACATGCTCCATGTTATAATCCAATTGTAAAGTATGAAACTTAAATCCCAGTTCGAAGTACATGATTCTAGTATCAGGTTAACCAGGCTTTGGACTCTCAACCACAACTATTTTTGTTGATTGGTATCATAACCTTCCACCATGTAAGTGGTGAGTTGTGACACTGGCAATACAATTTAACTAACTGCAACATGGATAATTACTTTCTCCCACAAACCTAGCAAATCAAAAGAGCTGGTTTGTACCATGCCAAAGTCATTTTGGTCATGTCACCAGCTGTTTCATTTTGGCCAAGTTTCCTCCAAAAAGCTGGCTTCATCAATATTTTAATCTTGTGTGCTTTCCAGAAGAAAAGCTTCATTATATGCTCTCTCTTCCTTGAGCAAAAACCACTTCTTTCAAGCTCATCTTTATTTCTCTCCATGCCAAGCTGGGTAGACAAGGTCCCATTGGGCTCATCTGAAAAAGAAATGTCCATCTAGTTTGACAGAAAAATCTTGGGCTGCCAAAGCCAATGAAAATTTGAAAATTATACAAGGATCAAGAAGTGGCAAAGTTTTACAGAAAATACTATGACAAAAAGCTTGGAATAATGAGCTTTTCTGATGCTGAAATGAAAGGAATTTGGATTGTATTATATATGAGGAGCTATGGTGTCATGATCCTCCAAAGCAATCTTCAAAGTTCTTCCAAGTGTTGTCCTTTGTGTTAGATCCCTCGCTGTGTTGGACATACTAATGATGCACTTCAAAATTGTAAACTAAGTTGTTGTCTAATTTTCATGACCCTCTTTTCGTCTCTATTTGATTTCCTTATAGCAAATTTGCGTTAAAAACCAAGCATATATTTTACCTTATGATTCTCTTCCTTGGTGTTTTCTAAGATATGTACTAAAGGATCACTCACTATCATAATTGAGTAGTCATGTACCCAAGCATGATAATGCCTTTGAAATATAGTCAATTTCACCAAATAATCAAATATTATATATGATTTCACCAACTCATTGTCAAAATTCATTAAACTAAGTTAATTTCATAAATTATTATATGGGGTTGTTTAAATCACCCTTTTTTTCATATTCTAACACAGCCAGACCAAACATAAAGAGCAAAAAAACCTAATATAACACTTGCCTCCTCTCATGAATGAGCCCTAGACCAATATCTAACTTAAAGGAGGCAATTAACTCAATGTCTTTCATCTCACTTCTCTCATATGTTAACACTCATTCTCCATCGTAACGTAACACACATGCTGAGATGAAACCCTAGCCGCCGCTGCAATTTTCCCTCTTCAACCCCCATTCCCTCACACCCAGTTCATGATCTATTGTTGCGCTGCAACACCGAAGATGAATGAGGGAGATCCATCTTCTTCTTCAGATAGGTACACCAAGTGCAGTCTCCCTTTATATTAGATTAGATAGATGGATGATGATAGAGATTAGGTTTACCGGCCACAGCCTCATCATATCATATCATATCAAATCAAAAAGGATTAAATTTCAGGATAGAATTGTTATTCTTAATATTCAAAATCGCTAAATAAAAATATCATAAAAAATTAATTAGATTCTGTTATTTTTAAAAACAAGATGGAATTAGTTTTTTATTTAAAAAGAAGATGAGATCTTTAACAAAATAATAAGGTATAATAAAAATAAAAATATCCTATCAAATATATAAATTAAATAGGATTATACTTCGGGATACAATTTTTAATATTTAAAATCGCTAGATATAAATATATTAAAAGTTTAATTTGATTTTCGGTGAATAGGAAGAAAAAGTTTAATTAGATTGTGTTACTTTTAAAAACAAGATGGAATTAGATTTTTATTTAAAAACAAGATGAGATCTTTGACATGTAAAAATTGGATTTTGTTATTTCTAAAATCAAGATGAGATCCTTAAAAAAGTAAAGTAAAAATAACTCTTCTTCTACGAACGAGATTCAGCTCAATTGCAACATGGCGGCAGGTTGGCTAGCAAAGCTTGGTGCTCGAGAAGCGTTTACAAGTTTCGAGTGTTTGATGTTCCGAACATTGAGCTTGAGACCCTCCTGTTGAGGGACTCGTTTTCATTTTTGTTTTATGTTTCTTAGTTTTCTTTCTTTTGCATTATTTTCCAATGCATTAAAAAATATCGGTATTAAAAATAAAGTGTTATTTTTTATATTTGTTAATTAGTCCATGGAATGTTATCTTATTTATATTATAAATTAAATTGAATATTGGTTCAAGTTACCAGCTGCTTGATAATCCTCCAAGCCTTAGAGTTACAGGTGCAAAGGTGCTCAATTGTGTTCTTTAAAAACTGAAGCAATAAAATTTCAAAATATACTTCAACAATATTTGGGACAAATACAGTTGGTAGATCAATGGACAAGGTGAAAGGAAGGAAGGAAGGAATGAGTAGGGTGGGAGTGAAGATCTTAAATATGGAAATTTTCAAGTTTCCAAATTGTCAAAGTTAGTGTGTGTCAAGGTTCCTTCCAAGCTATTCTTTTGGTCTTTGCCATATGCAGCAATTAGTAAAGCCTCTGCCCTTCCTACAACATCACAAATGTATTAACTTGTATATATACCAGAATCATATATATTATAAGTGTAATAAGGGGTTACAATATTCAATAAAAATTTGCCCAGCTACACAGACACACACTCACACAATTAGAAAAAGAACAATCATCCATTAGCTTAAGCTTTTGCATAAAGTGGGTAATTGATAACTTTCTTCAGTTAATGACTACAAAGGATCAAATGACATTGCTTATAGACAGGGAGTGGCTACTAAGTACTAACATTAATAAGTTCCAAAACAAAATATAGCTTTTTTTGGTTTGTGTTCTACACAAATCACCTCCAAAAATAGAAAATTGCGCCCCCCCAAGGAACCTAATCAAGAGCTAAGTAATAGATTTTGAAATTTTAAAATCATCAACCAGCAGAGTTAGCTAAATAATGGAGTAAAAAGAAATAAGTACCGTGATCTTTTTTCCTAAGTAGCTGGGAATTGAGTGATGGAAATAATGTGGCTGCAACTCTCCTGCTATCATCCTGTAGTATAAAAAATCCAATAGCTATTATTAACAAAAGAGTGCCAACAATATTAAAAGTTCCATGGAAAACAAACATAGCCAAATGTACAGTGAATGGTGAATCATGGAAGCTGACCCCTGAGATATAATTCAATGAGTTTATTTCTAAACGTAATGAAGTTAACTTCAGAGGAAAATTTGCATTGCTATTTCTTAGAAAAAAAAATTAGTGTTGCTTACGACATGATTGTTAAATAAATTATTCCATACATGGTGTCAAACAATTGTGAATTTTCTCAAGCAAGGTGTTCAAGTAAGTTTGGCCCACAAATGAGCACCAGAAGGTCAAATAGGTCACCTGTGAGCAGCAAATATGCATATTGGAGGTTCAAAATTGATTAACTAGGAAAAATTTGAAGAGATTTGAGCAGCTCCACAAAAAGCAAAACATTTTGATCTCTTTCACATCAAAGTGTTCCCTGTCTATTAAATACTACGACATGCTTAGCTTCTGCATAGACACATTGAAGTGTTATTATGATTCATAACATGCGACAGGGAAATCCATTGACTTGCCAAGATCAACTTTCAATCACAATTCTGACAGTAATGTAGATACATGGAATTGCAACTACAATAAAAGTCAACACTGTGGCACTATATGTATAGACATACTAAATACACCATAGGTAACCACAGTGAACTCAGGTGAAATAACTTATTTTCATTCAGGAAGTTGTGCAGGATGAAAACATATTTAGATTCTACGCAAATGCAGTGTTTTTTTCATGAAAGATGGCGAAGAGATAACAACATAAAGGTTTAAACTTCATGTAACAGGAGAAGAAAACCAAAGGACGCAGCATATTTATGTTTCCAAGGGTGGGAGGGAAGAATAGTTGCAGGCCATGGGGGGGAGGAAAACATGTCCTGTCTGCAATATTTTGTTCTAGCAGTTTTTCTCAGCATAATCATCTCAGAATATGGAAAATATTAATTATTAAGTACCTATTTTTAGTTTTGACAAACAAAATCTACTGTTTCTTTTAATAGAGAACTAACATAACGTTTGCTGGTCATCCCTAATTTTTAAAAATCATACTGAAACTTTGAAGTGAAAGATAAAAAACATATGGTAATTAGCAAACTCCACACTAATATGTTCAGTTAGAACCACACCAACCGACCTTTGAAATCCTGCTTCCAGAGAGTTCAAATTTTGCTTTCCAAGTAAAAGATGGCACTGGAACAACAGAAAACCCTGAGGCAACTAAAATCCCAATCCACAGCCCATACCCAAATCCTCCACTCCACCAGCCCTTGAATGCAAAAAATGGGATAAAATTATTAATACATTCTTTTCTAAATGTTAATAAATGTAAATTAAAAATATGATATAAAGATCAAAACTGAAAAGTGAAAATAGATCATAGGATGAAACAAATCACATGCATTTCTTTTCAAAGATCAATCACATAATCTCCAAGTATATAACCATAGTATTCATCAATGTCAATTTCCATATCCCAATTGCAGTCATAATTAGCATATGAAGTTGCTTAAACTTGATTACCACCTACCTTGGCAAACATCAGATATTACGTGACAAAAAACTTTAACTAGGAAAAGGCTGTTCATCTTTCCTCCTTAATACTGGGTTTCTTTCAGAAAAGATATAGACCATTCATCTTATTAAGTAAGTAGTATTGGTAGCTAATACTTGACCATAGCTAATACTCCAGCATTCCCGACATATGTCAACCTTATACACCGTCCCAATGCTCATACCATATAATACAATCATCACACTCCAATTTCAATACATTGAAGGTTTGAGAAATAGAATGATTTATATTGCACCTTAAGGGACATGTTTTAGTCAAACTGAAAAGTAAAGCAATTTTCACAGACTCTTTAGGCAGAGTTTCTTTTCTAACAAAGAAGTTTATACAAAATCATGAGAATAATGCCAAGGCCAAGAGACTCACTCATTATTTAGGAAAGCAATGAATTACCACACAAACAAACAGAAAAATATTGTAGTCTTTCCAAAATTCCAAAATATATACTGGTTGGATCAAGAATACAAACCTGCTTCCCATCTTGTGGAAAAGGGAGCGACTGCTCTATATATGCTGTGGTTCCTAATGAAATCAAGAATCAATTTGCAAATAGCCAACCATAAGTAGTGTCAACCTTCAATATGAAAAAGCAAAAAATGATTCAAATATTGCTATCGCAAATAGAGGAATTATTACTAGGGTACTTAAATTAATATACCAACGATGGAAAAGAATAAGCATCATGTATCACAGAAATACTAACTAATAAACTAGCAGATTGAGAAATGTGATAAGACAATCCAAGGAAGTATGAAATAACAAAAATAGATACTTTTCCATTAGTATTATCTACAGATTCACATGGATGAAGTTATTAATCTTTACGTTTAGCAAACCTATGTAAATAACTTTTCAAATGTAAATAATGTGTGCCTTCTTACATTAGATCTTGTAAAAACTTATGACTGTCAAGCAGAAAGTAGTGAATACAACAGTAGCTTTTGCTTTACAATGCTAAGATCATACAGTAACTCCAAATATTATCTATTTCCATGATTGTGTTTATTTACTTAACTACTTCCTGTCCATTCAAAATTTTCTTTAAACTCCACATTTCGCGTCACAGAAATTTTTCTATAAAATATTAAATAGACACATACAACTAGACTGTGATTCTTACAGAAATTAAGTCAGTAGAATTGTCTAACATATCACACTCACAGACTCGCAGTACCATAATATCATATTTACGGTCTCAAACATACCAAAATAATCTTAAATAGAAAGAAACTAGAAAAGACAATTTTTAGCACGAAGACCAAAAACTTAAAAAAATGACAAAACGGACAATTGGAACAAATCCTACAATGATTCATCTCCAATTTTCAACCCTTATTATAAATATAAAATCAATTCTTAGTTAAACCACAGAGCCCAGAAAGGGGCTAGAAAAATGTTCTGCGCATTTATGTAGAGATAAAGATAAACATAGTATACCAAGTGGAGCATTAAAACTGCGAACCAACTCAACAACAGACTTGGCATCTAAACGTCTTCGTGTTCTTTTGCCAACAAGTATTTGCACATGAGGAGAGTCAAATACCTGCATAATTTAAAATGATGTAATCACATCCCTTTCCAATATGGAGATAAAATTTTGAACAAAATCAACAATAGCTGTTTAAAACATGAAAACCAAGGAACCTTTGAGGATCAATGACAAATCAGTTCACATTTGACGATATCTAAGAGTAACACAGCATACAACATCAATCATCAGTCATTAATCAATTACTCTCCAAAATTCATAAGATGTTTATAAAGGAATGAGTAGACTACAATTTCCTGTTTCTTTCTTCATTATAATAATATAAAAAGATCAACCATTTTGGCTCCTTTTATGGTTGTTAAAATATGACTTCTAATCCTAATAAGAAAGATAGGTCATATGCATTCTTGTAATTACCACTTAAATGCAGAGCAACCTCTCAGAGTTTTAACTGCAAAAAGCAGATCTTCTACTGTTAGTTTTCTTCCTCTTCATATCCCTATCAGCAACGAGTATCACTTTTATTTCTCTTTTCTAACTAGATTATCAGATATGCATATAACCATTGCTTTTACTCTCATGCACTGTCATATAGACAATGCCCATAGTTAGCTGAATTTGACGAAACCACAACCCTTCAATACCAAAACAGCTAAATTTACAGCCTAACCTAATAAATAACCCAGGACAATACTTGTATGCACAAATGTAGCACTAAAAAACTTAATTTTTTCCTCGCCAGAAGTTTCACACTGACAAAGGAACGAACTTTATGAAACAGAGAGAAAAGGGCATGGTACCTGAGGTGAGCAAACAGAATCATGGGTTTTCAACAGCGCGACAGCACCAGAGACATCCGGGTCGATTCCGAGGATCCATTTGGTGGAGCCATCCAGGTCCTGCTCTTGTTCATTGGAAAGAGAAGCCAACCAATTGTCCTTGAGTTGAGTATCAGAAGCCTTAACCCTGCGCTTTCTTTGAGGAACTATGATTTGGGTTTGCGTCAGTGTTGGAGAAGAAGAAGCACAGAAAGCCCTGATGTCAATGAAGGAAACGGTGGGTTTGAGTCTGTGAGGGAGTTTGTTCATGAAATGCAACTGTGGTGTCAAGTGTAGGGATTCCATGAACGAAAACAAGAGGAAGAAAAGGGATGAGAGGATTAAATTGACTATTTCATTTTAGAGTGAAAAAAAAATAAAGGAATTATTTTAATGAAAAGTGTCCAAATTAAGATTGAATTTATAAAATAATTAGTAAAATGGAGCACAGCCACAATATGACAATAATATACATATACATACATGTGATACAAAGTCATATACTTATATCTTGCTAAAATCTATCATTGATTTATGTATAAAATATTCTTAATGAAAATTAAAATATAATATTTCCCCTTGCCTATTAGACATAGAAGTCCAAAATGGATTTATTCTACTGTATATGTTAATCCAAATATGAGCACACATGAAAAGTTGTGGGCACTCTCATATGTCGCATTATTAATCTTTGCCCGCCAATTGAGAATTATAATGAGATTTGCACTCTTTATGAGGTGAGGGGATAATTATTGTGCAGCTTGTAAAGATGTTGGATATAATGAATGTGTGTAGTTTCCTTGATTTTGAATAAACCGGTACAATTTTACGTGGGAAAGGAATGACAATGGGAGGCGTGTAGTAGCAAAGAGGTTGGATAATGGTCTACGAGATGTTGAGTTGAGATTCCTTTTTTCGGAAACGTTCATTGAGCATTTGTTTCGTATTTATTGTGATCATTCTCCACTTCTGGTCAGGTATCATGTTGTTGTTGGTGACAGAAATGCTCGACCCTTTCATTTTCAAGCTGCATGAGCTACTCACCCATCCTTTGAGTCGCCAGTGTACGACACTTGGGGTAAGGAGCCGCACTCATTGGTCAGCAAGCTACATAATAAGCAGGAAGCTTCAATGAGTTTAATAAAAATGTTTTAGAAACATCTTTCGGAGGAAGAAAAGAGTGGAGAGGAGGTTGACCGGTGTTTAGCAGGAGTTGGATTGGTTTGTTACTAAATCTTCGGTGCGGCATGAACCGGGCCTTCAAAAGGACTATGTTGATATCCTTCTCTAGGAAAAGCTTCTTTCGTACCAAAAATCACGGGAAATTTTAGTGACAAAAATACAAAGTTTTTCCATACTCAGACAACGATGAGGAGGAAGAGGAACAAGATTCTTGGCATGTTTGTGAATAAAGTGGTGTATGAAACCCAAACTGCTGCAGGAGGAAGCGCATATGTTTTTCACTAACTTTTTTTGTGGATTTTCAGATATGCAGAATTATATTATGGAAAATAGAACCTACTCTATCTTTCCAGATGATAGGGAGAAGTTAATTCTTCCTGTTACCATGGAGGAGGTTAGGCAAGCTATCATGGAAGTGTGTTCCTTCAAAGCTTTGGGACCTGATGGATTTCGAAACTTCTTTTATAAGCAGTATTGGCAAGGATTTGCATCAGATGGTGTCTAGGGGAGGGCAAAGTTGAAGGGATTCCCTTTATTATAAGGGATTGCCTTCAACTATCTCTTCAAAGTTTCCTTCATTCTCGAGAAATTTGATACATACACGTTTCTCTTCACATTTTCTATTAACCAAATAGTGTTAGACTTTTATTTTTGGCTTGTAGGATAAGAAAATTACCATGTCAATACTAGGTTAATGAACAAGACAAATTATAAGTAATCATAAGAAGTTAAGAACACACCATATTGGCTGTATTTAGACAAAACAATCAATTCCTTGAAAAATAAATAAATAATAGCACATCTCTTATCATATTTTATGTAAACAATGAATTCCTCATTGCTCCTCCTGACGCTCAATGTTCCAAATGAATTGTTTTGTAAGATAGACTGCAGTTAATCCAATCAATTTGGCTTGCAAATATTCAGTTGTTGGTTATGTATTGTTTTGTATCCTTTCAAATAGAGAACTACATTTTGCAAGATAGGCTCTCTCTATCTTGCATATTCTCTAATCTCTATCTTCTGACATCAAACCATGGGTTTCCTGAGCCATCGACACCATGCTGTCTGCGAAGATTGGCAGAGGGACGGTTAAGTAGCTTTCAATTGGAATAAAAATAACAGCCAGTGCTCATCCAAAACCAGTTCTGGTTGCATATGCATGTTTCTGAAAACCTCAAATTATATGTAACATTTCTACTCAAGGGTCACTTGAAAGATGACTCCTTCATGATTCCCAATAATAGACCGTGTTCCAGGCACTTCTTTCATCTGCATCCCAAGTTTCGAAGCTTCAGAAATAATCATTGAATCCATGCTGCAGGTGACAGAATTTGGGTTAAGTGAGAACGGAGTTATCTGATACTACAGAGTTTTAGACCAGTCAAATGTAACAATCTCTGAGATGAGTATATTGTCAATCAAACAGAAAAGTAGTACAGAATATTCACTAAATCTAGAAGAAAAAAACACAACATAGAAGAATAACAAGCTAAGCTTACATACGTCTTAGCTCGTGATACATAGGATAGTATGAATTTGCATTTTCTGCCCTCTCTAACTTGCAGCAGCTGTTTAACACTATCAAACAGCATAGGGATGCTTGACTGCTGAAAGCTTATGAATTGTCAAGGGTTCTGAAATCACTTTGTCTTCAGTGAAAATGAAATACTATTAAAAAAGCAAAATGAAATGCGAGTGTTTTAATTAATATGACAGAAATTTTGCAATTTCTGTCATTTGAACCTCTAATTCATTTCGGCAAACAACTGAAATTAGTTCTAGTAAAGCCATGACAATTTAGTTGACATCCAACACAAGCAAAACATGGATATTTGAGCAAGAAGAAATCACAGCCCATAAAACATTTATAATTATGACACCTCATATGTTTGGCTCAGGCCTCAGTGGCTTGGGTAAGAAATATGAATATCTAGCTTTATAAATATCTATGTATTGTTCTTAAGCACGACAACAGCAGGATATAAATATCAGCTCCAAGAATGAAGTCAAAACCTCCGGGATGCTTTAGCAAAATTTCATTGATCTGATCAGTGTTCCCCCATTCAAGCTTCTCTGCAACTAATCCTGCAAATATATTAAATGTAAAATTCAGCAGATCAAAACATGTGTCTCCCATTCTTCCTGTATGTCTTTTACTCACCATGCGATGTAGGACTAATATTTTCAGGACATGAATGCAGCTCTATATTTTTCTTTATAATCTGAGAGGAGATATTATAATTAGCCTATATAGCAGATAATCAAGGATATGTTAACATAGGAACAGATATTCATAACCCTACCTTGATTACTTCTTCATTATGATCTGTCAACACAACTTTATGGCAGAATCTTCTGCAAAGTATTCCAGTAATACCTGTGATGCAAAGGACGAACTACTCATAGCACCAAAATATAATGTTTTACTAAATAAGGATAGGTATCCACACGCAATCAAGATTGAGATCCTACTGGGGGTGGGGGGAGGGGTGAACATGTAAAACATGAGATCATAATACAATCCTACCTAAAATACAACATTATACCAAACCTAAAACTACAAGATGACATCTTCAATTGAATATAATCAGAACACAGAATGAAGCCCATAAATGATCAGAACACACAAACTGAACAACATCAAACTATAAACCAGCAAGCCTCTGAACTGGAAGCAGAAGCAGAATGAATGACATTGAAGACCTGAACCACACCACTAGAGGTCAAAGAATCAAAGCCTTTTAGCTATCACCATAACTGAAAGAACCCACAAATTGAAGCTCACCTGTGCCTAGACATAACCCATTGTTTCAGGAGTGGGGTCCAATGAATGATAATAGAGAGTAGAGTTTGGATGAACTTAGGTTTTATCTTCAGAAATGGGTAGCTTGGCTAGCACAGTGAGATCGTCCAATCCAATCTTACCACTTCCATGATCAAACTTGTGCATCCCAGCCAAACTCCAAAATGAAGTGGTGGCTGTGATGGGGATTGAAGCAGCATGCAAAAAATAGTACATCGTACAATCATATGACTCAACATGCAAATCTAACTAGCTGGTTGGTTAGGTACCTAGTAAAATATTTGAAGACAATAAACTAACTTTAAAGATAAGCAATTCATTTAATCAACCAAGGTAATCTTGGGAATGAATGATTGCACAAGACAATACTCCTTCAATTTTATAAAACTAGTAACATTTTAAAGATGCAGTGTTTCTTCTCCTACTAACAAAAGAATCTAAACATACCAACGCCAGATCCTAATTCAATGACAGTGCAACCCTTAAGCATCTCCGGATTTTTGGAAAGAAAATCATTCAGCAACATTGCTCCGGGCCATACCAGCTGCCCTGTCAAATCAAAATCAGCTGATCCAAAAGATAATTAGTATTATGACCCGAACTATCAGAAGCTTCAAAGACCTTAATTTCAATTATGCATTGTAATCTAAATTTTCCAATTGTCATTCTCTTTGAAGATTGAATCCTAAACAGCAAACCCATCCACACTCAAGTTTCCATCTTCCCAAAGACAGTGTGAAGGGTGCATGGCTAGATATATTTTCAAATGCTATATGTGATTATAATGCAGAAAAATCTCAGAACCACGAAGCAGTGAGAACTGGGCTCTGCCAAGCCCTCTAACTTATTGTCAGATCAAGACGACTCTTCAAGCAGATTAAAAGCGTGACCAAGTTTATAGTCTCCCATTGGAAGAAAACCATGAATTTGTTTTTTGTTCAGAACCTAGGCCCATCAAGTAAACAATGACTTTAACTAGAATTTGGGTTAGGCCTAACTCTATCCCAAAAGCTAGCTTAGGGGTGAGGATTGCTCTACCTTATATAAGGACTATGATCTTACACACTTCTCACACCCAGGGCTCAACATCTGGAATTTGTAGGATTGGAGATCTGGGGGGGGGGGGGGGGGGCATATAGGTTGTCTCGAATAAACGAATCTTGGATAGACTCTTATATAATCTTAGAATTCATGTTAGGCCCAACTCTACCCCAAAAGCTAGCTAAGGGATGTGGGTTGTTCTACCCTATATAAAGACTATTTTGATCATATCTCTTGTCAATATGGGACGTTAACAGCTTTAGAGGAAAACTAATCGGGAAACATTTAAGCTTATCACATATTTAAACTTGGCAACAGGCCGCTGAGTCATATATCAAATTCAAAGAAAATAAAAATTGCTTAATAAGGAATCAGGACAGTGAATGGATAGCAATGCCAATTATCTATTAGAATTTCTAAGTTGTGTTAGAAACTTAGAATATTAATATTTGTATTAGTATACATGCCTAGATGAATTGTAACTATGATGGCTGCTGATCTTTAGCTACTAATTAAGCTATTAAATAGTAAATGGTTCCTAATTACACATTAACTGGTATCAAAGTAATCTCCTTTTTCCAGCAACATTTTTCTTTCAACCTTTCTGTACCTAGTTTTTGTTTACTAACCCTTGGCCATGAAGAATGAGAAACAGACATAGCACCACAACTCAATTTACTTATGAAACTCTATCAAACACATAAATATATAATTTGATTAAGAATTAAAATGAATAGAAAACTCACTGGAAGCAGAACGAAGACAGAAGAGGTCGATATCTTGAGACCCAAACGTGAATTTCGTCAGCTGGTAACTACAAATTCCGAAAAAGCCTCCATCTTTACAACCGGGAGGGACAGTGAGAACGAGTTAGAGACCGAGAGTGGAGTTACTTACTTGTCATTGATGAAGAACGATTCATCCAAACAAACGATTTCTTCTTCCTCTTCACGTTGGTGCTGCTGCTGCACTGGAACTTGGTTTCCCTTTTCTTCCATGTTCCACGCTTGGTGAACCACACAACGACGGCGTTTTGTTTCTTTGACGGCCGTTCTGTTCGAAATGGCAAAGATTTTGCAAGGAGAGAGAGAGAGAGACCATGATTATGAAAGGAACAAGTGGTAGTGGTCTGTTCATACGACGTCGTTTTGTGTAAAACGTAATGTTTGGAAGAATCACTTCTTCAGTCACATAAGCTACTCTCTCACTTCTCCCAAATCATTTCAGTTTCACCCCAACCCAAACATGTAACAGTGTGTTAGGAATGTAGTTTACTCAATTCAGTTTTTGTCGAATAAAGTTTTTTAATTTTAAATAGTAAGTTATTTGGATAATATTAGTTAAAATTACTTTCATATGTGTGTAATTATTAACAAGAGTGTAAGATGGAAAGGAAAATGAATGTCATTTATTTCACTAAAACTAGGATTGGCAAATGGTGAATAAAGGGAAGGGTTGGTAAATATACTTTTGAAGTTGCCAAATATGATGATACAGTCTTATAAATGACGCAAATTAAGTTTGGTTATCTGAAATAAAATTTCAAACCTGCTTTCAGTTTAAATTTATGTTGGGTGAACGTAATAACACAATATTGTTTTAAATTGAAAACCAAAAAGCACTTAGAGCATAGATCCCTTCTATGAAATCTGTATGATTTTCTTGCATATGAAAATGTGTTGAGATTTTTACAATCTTCTCTCTATTTTATATATTTTTCATTTCTACCTCTCTTCTTCCATCCTCTTCTTTGGCTTTTTAAAGTTTTAGTTTTTTTCGAGGCAGAGGCTATTGTGCACCAAAAGACCATAATGGTACCCAATGGTCCATTGTTGGACCACATATACCTGTTTTTCACAAAACTTTTGTCAACCATTGAATTTAATATTAAATAAAATTAAAATTATCTCAAATTAAATTATATAGATTCAAAAAAGTAAAAGATTGAATTATATACAAACTTGATATTACTAATAACATTTACAATCTTTTATGTTAAGCCTAACCTCCATCTTCCTCTCCTTCGTCACGGTGTCGTCATCACTGTTGTCACCTCCCGACCAACCACCATTTTGTCACCCAGCCCCTCCGCAACACTGCCACCTCCTTAGTGGATCTTTGTGCGCTTATGGAAAAAATTTGATCTTGATGGGAATGTGACTGGAAATTGGATATTTATCCCATGTCATTTTGTCATCTTTTTCGACGGGCACGAGCATTGCAGATGGAGAAACCTCATAGGGAAAATTGGATCTTGATAGAAATGTAAATGACAAACCACAAGGTTGGACTTTGCAATTCATCGTGATTGGGAGTCCAAAGAGAGAAGGTATGTGGCTATGCGCAGTTGACGTTGGTTGCTTCCGTCCGCCGTCGTGCCTGACTGTCATTTACTGTTATATCTGGTTGCTTCGCTACCGTTGTCGGAGAAGATGAAAAAAAAAAAATCGGGCTTAATTTTGGGAATAATCTTATCCAATTGGGATAATTTTGTCTTTAAATTTTTGTTCTAAGTGAAACATTATTTTAGCTAGTCCACCCTAAATTGGGCCGCTCTTTTACCCTTTAATGGAATTAGAACAAATAAATGAAAATGAAAAAAATAATTAATGTGATTGTACCATTAGTGTAAAAAATATTTATACACACATTTGACTGGTCATCATATAATAAAATAAATATATTTTTTACATAAGGAAATAATAAAATAAACATTTAATCTAATTAAAATGACAAAAAATTTAACTATAATTTTAAATATTTGGCATTAAATGTTAGTGTAATAGTGCGTTAAAATTAAACTTCATTAAAAATAACATTTACATGGGTATCATGAAAAAAATATTACTCTTTTTTTCTTTTTAAAAGTAATATTACTCTTAATTATTACGTGGGAGAATAGTCTGAAAAATGAAAAAATAATTTTGAAAAAACATATCGTCCTCTTTTCTAAAGGGGAAAAACATATCATATATCATCATTTTTTCATTCAATATCAATATTTATTCCATCCATGCCTAGAAATTAGAAGCCTTGTAGAATTTTTTTCGAAACAAACAGATCCTTAAACAAGTTAGATCGATGTAGGAAAATCTAAATGGTTTTATATATCTTCGGATTTGTTGTGTAGTAAAGATAACCGATTTGACCAACCATTCAAGTTGACTTTTATTTTTGTTGGTTGGTTCAACATGGCCAATGATTTATAAACACTTTACTTTCACATCTATCGTATTCTTACTCATTTTTATTTTTATCTCTCTATGCTTCTTATCATATTATATATCATATTATTATTTTTTTTTCTTCTATTTATCTCAACTGTAACTAAAAAAAATATATGAACAAATCATTAATCATTCAACAATGTACTGTGTACAGGACTAATTACAACATCATAGTAAGAACAAAATAATTTATTCACCGCATAAATACACCTATGAGAGTAAAAAGTAGAAAATAGAAATTAAGAGGTATTATATGTGGTGTGATTAAAAAAATTGGTGAAAATAATATGGAAAAGAAACTGATGTGATGAAAAATTTAACAAGAAAGAGGCACCCTGCATTATTAATTGATTCCCATTTCTGAACAATTAGCAAACCATTTTTCACCTCTTAGTTTACCTTTTTGCTTCAAAATTATCTACTCAACAATTAGCCATGGCATGTAACATTGTAAATTCAAGAGGGAGCAAGTTCTTTCATAAATCTAAATTCCATATGCAGGGATTTTTTTTTTTAAAAAGGGAAATTTTGACAAAAGATATTAAACAAAAAGTCACTAAAACAAGGACAAGGACCCCATAAATGGCATCCAAATGAATGAAGATACATCTCTTCAGTTCTGTCATATCTTCCCATATATTGCAAATTAACATAGTATTGTCAGAAAACATTAATCTAATCAAATTCCTCAAAAGTCAAAATTGTTAATTGATATTAGGTTGTTACTTGTCACAAAAAGCAACATTCTTATGCACAAGACATCTGAAGGAAGTTGTCAAAAATCAATGACAAAATGAAGAAAGAAGGAGGAAAGAACATGTAAAGAAGTGGAACATGAAAACTACCAAAAAGCTGAAGGGAAAAAAAAAGAAGAAAACTACTATGTACATAGAAAGAGCCTGAAACAAAGCTCTGAATAATTAATGTCCACTTATCTGTTATGCAAAGGATTAGGACCAGTGTAGATTTTCCTTTTTTCATCACCAAAAACATCTTCACTACCTCCTTCACCTCTGTTCTGTCTGAAACCTTCTTTACCTTGAGCAGGACCGAGCTTTGACATAGACCCAGTTTCAAAGTTTTGAAATTTCACAGAACCATGTGTAGAGGAGGAGCTAATGTGGAACTGGAACAGAAACAGAACCAACAGTAGGAGAGAGAAGTAAACCAAACCCTTCAGCCTCATGGTCTCAACAAGGAACAGATCATGCATAAAGAACAAAAAGAAAGCAAGGCTCTTTTTGGATCTGATTCAAAAGGAGTAGTAACCAAACAAAAATCAAAGAAAGAAAACTCAGAGAAAGGTGAAATGTAGTTTTCTTTTTTCCTCCTTTTGGAACCCTTTTCAGGTTTCACTGAATGGCAGTTTTTGGCTAGACTTGTGTGGGGATTGTCTGTTTTTTAATTGGATGTGGTGGTAACCTTGATGTCTGTGCTCTGAAAATTATGAGGATAGTCAATTAGAGGAGTCAATTTGCATAGGGCTCAGTGCTTTAATGCAAAAATAAATATTGTGCAGACATTGTTTGGATGCAGATTTCAGAGCCACTTTTTTACTTGGGAAACAACTATGGACCAGAGAAAAAGAAAGGAGGGGGATATTTCTTGCATCTGTTGGGAGATCAGGGTGATGCATGCTGCTATGAATTCTAACAGGTTTTATGTGGATATCTGCTGGAAAGTGGAACATATAATAAAGTAGACAATGTAGAATGATGATGTGAAACCAAATAGAATAGAATAAGGATATCATCATTATTGGATACTTTACCATTAAATGGAGAAAGAGATCTATTTCAAGTACCCTTACTCACTCTCATATTAGAAGTTAATAAGTAATGTATAGAGTGGATTCTACCATATTTTATTTCTTGCTATCCTATTCTAAACCATATCCAAATAATACAACCTATTATACAATTTCATATACTTCAGGGTGTGTTTGAAAACACAATCCGTTTAACAAGAGTTAAGAAAAACCCGCTTTCGTCATAACCCTCTTTGATATTGCATTATAAGTGATTATATGTAAACATGCTGTTTTGTGTCGACCTCCAATCGACATACACGTTTAGCCAAAAACATTTGCTATAGTTACAAACCGCTGCTAATGTATATGTGGATTAGATGTTAATGGAAACTACATGTTGATTAGCTGTCAATAGAAACTGTATGTCTGACTATCATTTCTGATTTGAATAGTAGTGGTTTTTTAATTAAATTTTACATACTTGGATATAATTATAACTTTAATATGGTCAAAACGCTATCTGTTGAGACTTAAAAATTCACAAGAATATTATTTACAATTTACTTATTGACTCCAAGTACTCGCTTAAATTTGAATGGTGAATCCCCAAAATGCCAAAGCAATTAGGTTGGTCCACATATGACCCAAAAGTGCAAATTTATATAGGAGAAGGTTGGTCAACTGTGAAAAACAGAAATTTAGGTTGTACAATAACTAAATATAAACTTGTAGGTTCCTGAAATTTTGTAAGAAAAATATAATTAATATGACTATATAACTGATAACTTAACTAAGTATGTAAAATATCTAATTAACAAATAATATGGATTCAATATGGTGAAAATACAATGAAATGAGAGAAGAGAAGGTGAAAATGAGTATATTTTCTGTATTGGTGCTTGTTCCGATGTCTTCGACACACTTTTACCTCGACACCCTTATATAGCTATGACTAATAGCATTGTTGTTGGCCACAGTCAAGGACTATTGTTTTGGATATCTTTGATGCACGTTGAACTCGATGGAGGCTGCATCGAGACACGCCACTCAGAAGACCGTAAAGACCGTAAGGTAGACGACTCAACACTTGACCTAACCGAGACATTCATTCTAGGCAAACTTAACACTTGACCTAAACAAGACATTCATCCTAGGTCGACTCAACACTTGATCTAACTGAGACATTCATCCTAAGCTGACTCAACACTCATCAACCCCAAGACATTCATATCAATCCGACCTGTACATTAAAAAGCTGGGAGAGTTGCCCAGTACGACTTATCGTGCCACACCAAAGGTCAATCACATACTACCTCATCGAATCAAGCCACATCACTTACCATGGGACCATATGCTTGAGATATTTGTCCCCGAGGGACAGTGGTGGGATGAAGGAGAAAAACCATGGGGCAAAAGTGAAGAACAACGACATTAAAGACGAAAGAAGAAGGAGAAAGACAAAGGAGAAGGACGAAGGAAGGAGCGAGGCAGCTTCAGCTACTGGTGAGAGGAGGAAGAATAGGGAAGAAAGGGATTAGGGTTTTCTTTCAATTTAGCAATTAGGTTAGTTCATTATTTGAGTTGGATCCGTTAAACACATAAGTGTTAATTTCATGACTGACTTTGATTACCCTTTCCGCTTGGTGCATATATGCCTGGCTATATTAGTCATATTCTAGCGTCGAGCTTTGTTCCTACTTCCTATGTGACAAGATCACTGCACATTTATTAAACAAAATAGAGTGCATCTCTGTCAGTTATAAAGTTTAGATGAAAAATATGAATTTGGTCAAACATGTGGGGATTTGATAAATAGGCCATCAAAATGAGGACAATGAATTCATGGATCTTTTTCTAACACTGAATCATGTTGTCTTCATTCACTTTACAAAGCAGAGAAAAAGCTCAAGCCTTTAGGTTGTGGAAAGTTTTTAATTTATTGTCGCCTCTTCTCATGGAAGGGACCTCTTAGATTTATGACCCTAAAACCTTAGTATAATATATAGAGAAATCTACTTTTGCAGATTACATGCTTTTTCTTCACCATTGCTGCCTTTATTTATTTATTAACTTTTTAATGTAGTGACATGAATTTTTGTAACAAGCATCTTCATTTAATCATTTACCTGTAGTTGCAAGGATGTGAGGAATAACTCAATTCAAAAATGGGTCGGGGCAGATGAACAAACTAACAAGATTGGCATTTTATCACTAATTTTGATGGCATAGTTAGGAATGACAGCCGTACCGAGCGGGGCAGGGAGCATTTCTCAGGCCTCAGCTCCTCATCCCCTATCCCTCCTTTGCCCTAACTCCTCATCTTCGTCCTCAATTCCTGCAGCGGGGTGAACTTTTACCTCATCTCCTTCCCCCACCTCCTCAATGTCCTCACATGAATCCTTATTAAAAAAATTTAAAAATTAAATTAAATATATAAATTACACAAACTTATGCAATAAGTTTAAAAACCACAAGTAAGAGTGGCAAAGCGTGCTCGAATCCACCAAAGCGGGGAGGGGCGAGCCAAACAATTACAACACGCAACCCACCCCACATAACACACCGCCCCGCAAGACAACTGTTTTAAAAATAAAAAAATGTATTTTTGAATGTTTTTATGTGTTTGGGTGAGTTTTAGTGAGTCAACTCACGAGTCGATCACCAACATGTCAACAAATATTTCTTTAATACGTTTATATTATTTTATTATTATATGTAATTTTTTTTTATTGTGGACCAATCCATCAATCCGCTACGTGGCTTAAACAGGTTAATACAGGATCTCATCTTCATGTGGAAATTCTGCGTCCCTAATGAAGCTCAACAATATATTCCCCTTCTTAATGAGGTACACAATCACAGCTATTGCATGGCTATTCCCAACTGGCACAAATGATTTTGTTGTATAAAAGAAGTAGGTGCAGTAATTTAAACATTAACGGAGGAGATGTATCATATGTGTCACATTCTTTTGGGAAAGTGAATTTCAAATTGTGACATTTTGTGATGTCACAGGTATGAAGTTTAGTTTCCCACCAACACTGCACAGACCTATTAAATACAATGCAGATTTCGAAACAAAATGTCGTCATGCATATGCATTCATGTTTCAAATTACTACCTGTATAACACTCACAAAGCTTTAATTATGGTGGCATTATCAAAGGTAAACTTGAATCATGATGTGGGACACCCACCACCATCAAAGTTGAGGTTGTGAAGGGAGCTAAGGGATCATTTTCTGAGGGTGTTAAAAAGATTTGATCCCTTTGACTGTGAATTACAAGCAGATTGAAAAAAAAAGGAGTGAGACAATTCGTTCATTACACAAGGGCCATCATTAAGGCCAGGAAATAAATTGCTGCACAAGCAAAATAATCAATGTCTCTTTCTTACTTTGGTGTTTGCTTTTGGTTCCTTTTATTACTGGTCAAAGTCACGGCTCAAATGCTTCTACTGAAAAGTTGTCAAAGCTTGTAATTTTAGGCTTATTCCCATCTCATACTGCCCTTTCTTTTGCTTAATTGTATGAGTGTAACTTCATGGCATTATTGGGGGGGAAACAGAGAAATATATGGCATGCTTACTCTCTAATAATCTCATGCTATTAGAGAATTTTCTTAAATAAAAAGGCATACGTGAGGAGAGTAATTAAGCACAATCCTGATTTGGTTCTTTATGGAAATAACACCATGATTAAAGTATGTGTTTGATTCTCCATTAGAGTTTCAATGCATGATAATGAAGAAACAAGTCTCTACATTGATTGTCAGGGTTTGTTTTTCTGGTAGAAAACCAAAATGAAAAAGTGTTCCTTCAAGAAAACTTAGTTCCAAGTGCATTATCGCATTGATGTCTGTGCACCATAAGTTTGGGAAGACAAGAACCCTAGAGTGTACATTTGAACTTGATTTACATACCTAATTAGAAAACATGATTTTGCTGACAAGTTGCTTTTACAGCGAAATGATTTATGTTGTCTAGTCAATGGCGGTAAAATTGTTTTTGCATGCAAAAGTGTTAAAAAAGTATGTGCTTTGTTTAGGAAATTTTCTATAAAGCATGCAACAAAATTAGTTTTTCCAGCAACAAATGTTACTTCTGCAGTAGAACATAATAAAATCACATTGACTGGCTCAAACATAATCAAACTACATCGCTTTTATAGTGTTAAATGGGTAGATTTTCACATTGGAGGGAGAAATGATTTTGGAGAAATGATTTTAGAATATGTAAGGGAAAAAAATGCACGATGGCTGAAACAAGGGAAAAAAATTAGGGATAAAAATTGCAAAGCTTTGATTCAAATGAGAAGCTTGCACTTGCTATTGATATTGCTATTGGCAGATTACAACCATTACTTCTTCCTTCCCAACTCATAACCGGGAGTGGGCATTTTATTCCTCTCCTATAATTATGCAAAAAGAAATATACATAGAATGAAGTGTCATTGCTTGAAGCACCTAATTATATATTTTTATGGTACAAATATATTATCATATCTTGGAAGCATCAGCCGTGACTCGGCCTAAGGCGACGGCGGTCTTTGAGCCAGATGGGCGGCCCAGATGCTTGCTGATGAAGTCCCCAGCTGACATGAGCTTCCCAAGATCAACGTTTGTCTTCACACCAAGCCCATTCAGCATGTACACAACATCTTCAGTAGCTACATTTCCTGAAGCTCCCTTAGCATATGGACAGCCACCTAGACCAGAAACTGAAGAATCCACTGCACTTATCCCCATCTGTTTAAATACAAATCAACGATACCCATTAATAACTGTGACTGCCATTTGCCAAGAGATAAAATGGAGGCCCTGTTTAAGCTTGTTTCTACATGTAAATTCTATGAAAGAAAGGACTTAATGGATGGTGAAGAATTTCCATAACTTAGAATTGTTCAATTGGTTCAATACTTGGACAAGCAAATAAAAACTTCAAGCTGTAGTTTCTTGACTTACTTGGAGAGATACAAGAATATTTGGAAGGGATTGCCCATATGTGTCATGGAAGTGGACGGCAAGTTTGTCTATCGGTACAACAGCCATTACAGCCAAAAGCATAGGAACTACAGTTCCTGATCACATCAGCAATAGCAAATTCTCAGCAAGAAATTCAGGATTAAGAGGCAAAGAACAAAGTTTGACATTAATCCCCCAAAACTTCCAAGATTTGACACTTTATACTTTGCTGTAAAGCAGTAGGAAACAAATTGGAGACATATCGGCAGTCAAATGTGAGGTCCAATGAAAGATGTGATGATGTAAATTAAGCAAATATGTCAAACAATTATGAGAAATTGTCGAGCTCTATACTGTAAAAGTGTACAGATATCTTTAAAGCAAACTCTTGTAGATTATCAACCAAGAGTCGAAATCTTCCTTACATTAGAAGTTGGTTGATTAGATTAAATAAACAAAGGAGCTCTGAAGAATAAAGAACCTTAAATTATCATGCTTGCATTTGGAAGAACCTACACAAGAATAGAGCACCTTGCCTATATCACAAAAGGAGAGTACTTCACTAGATCTATGTTGTTGGTGAGGGCCTATTAAATTTGAGAAAATGTTCAGATTTTATTTCCTATTTGCAATGATAATCACAAAAAATACTACCTTGTTTTCACTTTGTTTACTGCTTTCAAATACTTGTACAGGAAAAGGAGAAAGTTAATATATGTTGTTTTCGCCATTTTTATACAAATATTTGAAAACAGAAATTAGTAAAATAAGGTGACTTTTTTGTAACAATTAGTGAAAATAAGAAGAAAAAAAATTAATGTTTTCTCAAAACCAAATACGCCCTTATTTTTTATAAAATAAAATGTCATCTAATTCATTACCTGGTGTGCCGACCCCAATTGTGTCACCAAGGGAGATTTCAAAGCAACCCATATCATATAATTCTTTAGCCACATAAGCCACTTGTGACGGAGGGATTGGTCCTTCCACTGGGCATCCAACAACGCATGATACATACCTATGAAATTTCAATAAAGATAACTGATTGGAATAAGCAGAAGAGATCAAGGGAAGCAGAGTTTCACTGTCCCTAAAATTTACAATGTCAACACAAATGGCATTTTGTCTAACAGTTGGACCTTGACCGCTTGACCTGGTTGCCTTACAAACATACCACGAACTCACGAAGGATCTAATGGTATAGGCTATAGCCATACAAATGTTTGTGCGCATGAATGATGTTAGTTTAAGAAATTAACTTAGTTTAAAGAAACTATCTATAAAACAATACAAATATAGATCTTTAGACTCATTGAAAAATATTTCGTCGAATCTAGGATCTACTGGTATATGATAGGAACTGGATATATTGCTAAGTAATTGGAGAGACTTAGCCACTCTCCCTAAGCCCCAAACCCCAAATGATCCAAAAGATAACAAAACTCACCCTAAGTTCTCTATTTATAGGCAACATGCCTCACTCACTAACCCACCCACTAATTAACCCCCTCTCGCTAATTAAGCGTGTCTAACAGTATAGCAGTAGGAACTAAGGTTAGGAAGAAAAAAAAATTCCAATGGCAACATCATCACCAATCAACAGTGAAGAAAGAAAACTTTCCCTCAAATGAATAAAATTATACAACATCTCTAGTCCTCAAGTACTTCTCCATCAATGTGTGTGCGCATGAGTTTAACTTTCCGGTTTCCTTTCCCTTGTATATAAAATATAAGTTTTACGAAGTCTTCTAATAAAATAGATAACTTAACACACATACACATACACATACACAGTTTTTAATATTGAACGAATTTTAAATTTTGTTTGGCATTAAATTGTTAAGACATAAGAAAGACAGGCAAACAAGAATAAACAAAAACTAAACAATTGAGTGAATAGTATGCAAGAACAACTTATAATATTTTGTTCGCCCTATTTCAGTAAACTATGTTGTTTTCTATTTGCTGATATATTAATTGACTTCTAATTGTTTAAAAAAAAACTGTTTTTTTTCACTAAAACTATCTCTTTCTATAAATTGTAAAAATTATTTAATGTATGGCATACAGAAAATTTCATAAATATTATTGATTGCTTTATACGTATTGGTAATGCTTTACTCAGTAGATTTACCATATTTGAAATATTTAGGATAAAATGTATTTAATTAAATTTTTCTCTTTTTAAATTTCTCATGCTTGAACATTTGTGTTGGTTCTTTCACTGATTTGAAAAGTAATAGAAATTAGAATACAATGGAGAAGGGAATAAAAAGCCATTACATACTTTTTAATTTACTGGTAAGGACCAGGGACCTCAAATACGGTAACTGCTGAAGATATAAAACCATTTCTAGGTCTACTCTTAGCTTAAAGTTGTGTTCAATCCCTGCAGCTCCATTCTTAATGATGAAGTTGAAACTTCAGCAAAAGATAAAATGATTATGTGTAATCTATGCTTCAAGTACAGATTAGAGTCAGGAACATATAAGTAAATAACTTCAGCTAGATTTCACAATGAAAAGACCGCTATAATACAAAAAAATAGCTTCCCCAGAACATAACATGTAGATAATCCATCAATGTAAGATAACTTATTAAATTAATTTATCAGGTGCTATCCAAAAACAAAGGAGAAATTGCAGGGCAGAAAATGCAAATCCTTTAGATACTATCGAAATGAAAATCAAAGTCTATTGGAACTTCCAGTCTGGCATGCACTTAATATATTGAAGTAGAGAGTATTTGATGGATGCTTAGAATAATGAAGGAGAAAACAAAAGGCATACCCTCGAACAGGAATTGAGAGCTCTTTAGCAGCACTTGTGACAGCTCGATAGCGAGCAAGGCTCTCTTCAATGCTACAATTAATGTTTGATTTTGAGAAAGATTCAGAGGCTGATGCAAAAACAGCTACTTCTCTAGAACCAGCGGCTATAGCAGCTTCAAAGCCCTATAAATGCAACATATCAGACATCTGAACGTAAAATCTGCAACAATTGTAGTTGTTTTAGACATTTGCACCTTTAAATTAGGGGTCAGAACTGGCAATCTGATGCCTCCCAGGTCTTTAACTGCTTGCATTACATCCTTTGCATCAGCCAACTGAAAGATAAAGAGATAGAATGAAATTCAAGCAGGTAAATCTCAAATCACACAGGAAATAAGTTGGTTAAGAAAGGATAACAATTCTAGTTGTCATCAAATCTTTGAAAATGGACAGGTAGACTAAAATTGTGCACCAAGTGGGAGGGTCATTTAGATTGATTGATTTGGAGGGGAATTAACTTGGAGGATAAGAAAAGGGTGAAAATATAAATATTCCTTTGTCTCAAGCACAAATAAAATCAGGGAAATTATTTTGAAGAATATTCACTAGTTCAATTTATGGAAGAGAAAATGATATTTTACTTTTTTTATATAGAGGGGATTGAGAAATAATATCATGTAAATGCACCTTGAAGAAAGTTTAACACGGCAATCATTCATAATATCAATATCAATCAAAAGAATATGGTAAATCCATAATACCTGTGGGACCCATTTGGGAGATACAAAACTAGTAGCCTCAATAACAGATAAACCAGAAGATGCTAGTCTATGAATCAATTCAATCTTTACAGCTGTTGGTACAATGTTCTTCTCATTTTGCAAGCCATCCCTTGGACCAACTTCAACTATCTTTACAAACTTTGGCAAACCATTCATAAACTGCATTGCCCGATCAAAAATTTTAAATGTTACAGGCAAAAGAAATATGATGAAATCAACCAACTAGAGAAAATTTAAAATTCGTAACTTATATAATACGGAGACACAAAAAGATGCACCACATGAATAACTAATTTAGAAGCTGTCAAAAATATTTGTGAACAGAAAGTAATGCAGCCATTAGATTACCTTATATGCCATATCTCGCGTGTCATTGCTATTGTGCTTTGGACTAGACTGGTAATCCGAGGTGTAAAATGAATTATCAATCATTCTATTCCTCCTGATGGTCATAGTCTTTTGACTAAAAGAATCGCCTCTAGACATGTCCCTCGTTTGCCTTTTCCAAGGGAATGTCTCTGCTGTATACTCTTCATTATCTTCACTGCATGAAAGATAGCATTAAGGTTAGTTATGGACGTAGGGGGCAATAATTGATTAAAAAATATGTGACAGAAGCCAATAGGATGTAAAGTAGGACAAAAAAAAGTTGAATGATAAATAAATAAATGTACAAGTGTCAACTAGCACTAAATGGAAAAAATCGACTCACTTGCAGCTGTTAGATGTGCTGCAACTTCTTCCTTCAATAAAGCAGTTTCCCATACCCAAATTATCTACTCTGGGACGGCAGCATGCACCGGATGAGAACCTCTGAATTCTATCTATGGTATTCATGCTTGGCAACTTGTCAAGGCCAAGTGGCTCCTCCAAACTTGACATCGTGAAGTCGACGGGTAAAAGGAAACTGGTAAAAGATGTTGAGAGTAAGTACTGTGCTTCTGTAATTTATTTAAAATTATTTCTATCATTTTTCACAATATAATCTTTTCGTCAGCACATTATGTTTCTATTCTATCATCTTCACACAGTAAAATATAATGACAAGTAATACCATCAGCTAAAATTACAAGATATATTGTCTTTATAGATTTCACTAACTACAGATGATGCATGTTGAAAACTCAGAAACCCTCTTTTCCGAGTTTAGTGAAATAAATGGCGATTAAAGTAAAATTTAATAGATTAAGAAAGAAAACAGCAACATAATCAGCTAGTTTTGATTCAGGTTATGCATGTTTGAGCAGGTGGAAAATGAGGAGGGAAGAGAAAACGGAGTCAAACAGAAAGGGTTTTGATTTTCACTCTTTGTGGCTCGGTAGGATGGAAAATCCCCTTCAACTAAATTTTCTTCTATAGGATGGGCTAGAACTTGTAATAAGTTGCCCACCACTTTCCGCTTCCTCGTACTCTTGTTGTAACAAGCAAACGTGGAGTGATTTTTTCAAAACCTCAGCCTCCTTATTTACTGCTTACTAAAAAAGTATAGCACGAAGTCACAAAGGTAGTAAATGAAACTGGTACCATATTTTTAAGTCATTATACTTGAGCTTGAGGCTGTTCAAGACCTATGCTGTCAATCCTAGTTCCCAGCTCGTCGCAGCCAGCAAAAAAACTGGGATAGCGGGATCCCGGAAAAGTGGGATGGCCGGGATAGTGAACTTATGTCTATATTTTGTATAATTTATACCATATATATACATACAAAATCAATGATAAATACAAGATAGAACAGAGGAGAAGAGGGTTGACGTGGGTAGAACAGAGGTGACGCTCGCCGGAGAAAGGTCGGAGTTCCTGTCGTGGTGGTCGTCGGCCAATTCTGGATCGAAAGAGGGAAGGTGCGAAGATAGAACAGAAGAGAAGAGGGTCAAAGTGGGTACAGATCAAACAAAATCAAAGTGCTAGGGTTTTTTCTGTCGTGAAAACTCAGAAATATACCCCTAATAAAAACCCCAATTTTTACATTTGGGGGGCATTTTTGGAAAGCTGGGCCTGCCGGGATCCCACTGGGATGGCCAGGACGGAAAACTGGGCTGGGAGGGGTAAACTCGTCTCAAGGCATGGCTGGGATGGGAACCCAGGATCCCGCCGGGATTGACAACTTAGTTCAAGACATATCTCCCTTTCAATTTTTAACCATTACTATTGATTTATTGTGTAATGTTTCAACACCGGACGTGCAAACATAGGGCTTCATCTGTTATTGCAAAAGAATTACATGTCTGTGAACTATTCATGATTTTTGCTTGTTTTACAAGTGAATCATGTGCATTGAGATGCATGAAAATAAGTTCCATCTATAAAAACGGCAATGTATTCATAATCCAAACTGTTCTCAAGAAAAACAAAATGAAAATCTCAATAACAAATTTTTTTATCAAACCACAATTAACAGCCAAATGTTACAGTACCCAACTGAATAAGATAATATCCCTTAAATTCAGAAACAAGGAACACAGCAGAAAGTTTGTGCTGAGAATTTTTTTAAACCTTTAAGTCTATAACCTCAGCTAAGTAATAGTTCTTAATCCCTGTAATAAACACTATCATGGTCCAAAGCAAATGTTAAATAGAGCCACCTTTTCATTCTTTTGTACTGCTGCTGCAACTCAGAGACAAATAAGGAAAGCTTCAATGAAACATACTCATTGTCTGCTTGAGACCAGAAAACCACATTATACAATCAGATTCTTAAGTTGCAATTGATACACCCTTGAAATTGTAACTAATTACTTGGGTTTAACATGTCAAGCAAAGACTACATTTCCATTCCTATTCCAACTAAAACACCCAAGTGTGGTAGATAGCAATATGCACTAAATCAACCAGAAACAACATGGGCACTTGAATTTGAAACCCAGTTACCAGAAAAAAAGGAAATTCAATGAACGAACACACAATTAAGAAGCCACATTTAAAGCAATCAAGCATAGTAATCCTTTTTTTTTTGGGATCATCGTGTTCACCAAATTACAGGAAAATAGTGAATTGGAAGAAGAAGACAGACCTGAAACAAATGAGAATTGGAAGCAAAAATCGGAGGGAAGGGGAGGGGTAGGGTTTCAGCGAAACCCTGGAAATTGGGAGAATTCGAATTTCGTGATATTTACGGAAATACCAAGAGACACAAAGTAGGAGGAAGAAGAAGAAGAGAAGGAGATAAAGGTTGCGTGACGAAGTTAGTTGGTTGTTTATTAAATATTTTGCTTTGGTTGGTGAGTGAATGGTTCAACAACGTTTGCCGTCATTATTTTATATATTTCCATTTTCTTTTTAATTTTTGTGGTGCTTACCGGTATTGACAAATGACAATTCTGTTCAATGAGTCAGGAAATTTTTTTTCATTCAGAAGACTTGAATTGGAAACCTAGAGAAATCAAACATGAATCACGTCAACCACTTGTAGAGGTGGCAATATGGACTCGTGGGGTGGGCCAGACACGACCCGTCAAAATGAGGGTTGGGTTGGGTTAGCTCACTTTTAGTATATGAGTTGAAAGTCTCAACTCAACTCAAAGTAGGAAAAAAAAGTGAGTTCAAAGTGGTTATGTGGGCTGAATTTTTCAACCCAACCCGCCAAAAAAGACGGACCAAACAAGCTGGACAACGGGCCTAACGCATATTGCTGCCCCTAACCACTCGTCGGTAATTTTCTTATTAATTAATTATTGTTGTCTTTTGTTTGAATTTTTTTTAAAAAAAAGTGAGTGGTGGCTTGAAGTTGAGGGGCAGTTGAATAGACCTGACCTGACCAATTGAGAGTTGAGGGCAGATGAAGGCAGGCAGCACCAGAATTAATGAGAGGGAAAGTGGGCGTTGGCGGGTAGTTTTACGTGTTCGGTGTTTAGTCATCCTCATTTTCCCACCTTTCATTTTTGCTTACATTTCAAATTTAAAATATTATTATTATTGTTAGAATTACACGTTTCATAAAAGAATTATTTAGGCTCTTAAGAAGGCATGATATGAATCTATCGAAAGAAAAGATGGCATGATTTGATAATATGATCATTTCTTTGATTTTTTAAGTATTTAATCCAGAGTTCAATCTCTTGACAGTGCGTATGAAAAAACATTTTGAAAGAATAGTTTCATAACTGTCGACCGTGAGATGATTTAAGAAAAAAAAATAGTTTTGTTATAAATACACTCTTACTTAAAGTAATAGGGGCTTTCTACCCCTTTTTGACGTAAGAGTAATTCTCATCCGGAAGAAATTTTGATTTATATTTATAAATTAAAATTTAATGCCTTTTTCTGTCTACAATGTGACAAAAAATATCACTTTCTTAAAATATTCAGGAATCTCTGATATGTGAAGATGAAGGCATTGCTAGCATGCCATCGAGTCTCGCCCACACAATAATGGCCCACATTCAATGAAATATCTCTGAAATATTTTTGTATGTGATAGAGGTAGAAAACCCAATATTTGAAGAAAACCTTCTAAAACATGCTCTTGGTTGAAAGTATGCGGAAGCATCTCTATCAGATAAATGTGGACTGAGGAAGAGCCACCACTATAGGACCAAGCCAAAATATTTGATTTTGTTTTGTTTTATTTTCCTCCATTAATCCTCTGAAAGTAAGGTATGCGGCTCAAAATTTTACTTATATCCTCCTTGATTCTCCATTCTATTTATTAGAATAATTCCATTTTGACTTATTTTACGTAAACAAATATCAATAATATTTATTGAGGTTTCCTTTTAAAATAAATTGTATGTCAACAAATGGTTATTCAAGTGGTACATGTTTTATTTATTTTAAACGATGTCTCATGTTGTTTATGAGTTCTTCTTGGAGTTGATGGTAATGAAATATGTTGGAACAATATCACATGGCTTATAATGATAAATAAAGATGGAGGTCAAAGTAACGTCTTGCAACAAATCTCACATCAAATTGCCTAGAATGTTAAAGGAACTAAGTGTACAATGATTAGAAATACAATGAATCAAAAGTGTACAATGACTAGATTATGCTGGCCGAGAATCTAAGAGGGCTCATTCAACTCTAATTTAAGTCGGATTGGTTAAATAACTCATGATTAATTAGAGTTATTTAACCCAATTTTCACATCGATCAGTAAAATTGTGTCATTTATTTTATTTATTTCCACATCATTTTTTAATGTTGATTATACTTTTCCACCGCAATTAATTAACGTTTTTATTTAAATAATTTTATAATATATATGTTAAATAACATATATGTATTTAGACCCATTTGAGAAAGAGTTTTCATTTTCCACCCCACCCCTGTGATGGTTTCCTCAGCTCTATATTGGACTGTCTTGGTATGGCACCAAATACAACAGCATGTTCAGCGTATAAAACCTGTAACTAGTTTTGAGACTAATTGATTAGTAATCAAAATCAAAATTATATTGTTAGCTCATGTAAAGATCACAGGTTTACCGTCAGTAGATAAACACATCCATTGATGTCGGTGGTGATCTTGCGTCGATGGTTCTTAATATCCTCCACTAAGTAGTCTGTTATATAGGTAACTCAATTACCTTTACAAAAGTCACTTGGATGACCAAGAGCGCGCGCTATTTCTAGGTGGACACGTGTCTTGAATGTCGGTACCAAGAAGGTACTCAACATGAATAAAATAAATTTTGCTATGAACTCGTGTACCGACAACACTTCAGATAGCAGTTTTGCTTGCAAATTCTCCAACATACAAGGCCATTTCTTGAGACAGTACATATATATGATTCTCTCAATGCTCGTTGATTTTATCCTGTTAGAAATTGCTACTCCTCCATCACAAATCCCTAAAATGTTTGTAACTTCAGTGGGGCGAAGATACAGTTTGACACCGTGCACACTCAATGAACGTGTCTCCCTGTCAAAACTCTCTACCAGCCACATGCAAAGTTTCTCCGGTAGTTCTGTTGCAAATATCTTTAATATCTCACAGAATCCCGTTTCAACTATTGAAAGTCTTATTTAGTCATCATTTTCAAGTCCCTTGATGTATTGAACAATTGATGCCGTTCTTTGAAGCGAACAAGTAAATTAACTTTCTTCCTGTAATAAAAAACATCAACATGGTGGTTGAATGTCAAAAAGTCGACAATAGGATCAAATTATATTTAACAACCAGAGGTAAAAACATGAAAGTTGATAAAGAAGCTTACCCCAACATTGTCCTTAGTTTGAAATGAAGCATTAGATGAAGAAGTTGACGTTGATCTACAGAACAATAGTAAATGGTGAATGATAATACATAAAGTTACAGGTAGAATGAATATCTTTGATTTTCCAACATTGTATGTTTATTCACGATGAAAGAGTTTCTAGTCCAAAAATGAGCAATTGGTTCATACCATTTGACTTAGTGGTGACCATCAAAATAACTTGTGTACTTTGGATGGAATTTTAAAAGAGAATTCTGAATATATATTTTGTAACTGCAGAGTAGAAAATTCAACTACAAACTCACTCTTGAAAAGGCAGTTCAAGAGTACAATGATAGATTTTTGTCTACCATAAAATACCTGATCAAGGCAAATATCAATGAACTGTGTATATATATATATATATACATAAGATGTATCATATGAGAAAGATGTTTTTATATGAGAAAGTAAGAATAAATCATGACCGTTAGATCTAATCATGAATGGTCAAGATTAAAATATGAAGTCATGTGACTTTTTAAAAAGTCACATGACATTTTTAAGTAGTTATGTGACTATTAAGTTGTTTTAATCTTGTTCATTCATGATTAGATCTAACAATCGTGATTTATTCTCATTTTCTCATATAAAAACATTTTTCTCATATGATACATCTCCTATATATAAGTATGTTTATATATATTTTTCAATAATTTTAAAACTGAAGTTGTTATTATTCTAATGTCATAGGTATTCATTCTACTCAACGATGGTGGCAACCACTTGTACATTATGGTCATTGACTTATTGGAGCGCACCATCACTTGTCTTGACTCAGCACCATGTCAAGACAGCAACGGTACAAGGAGAAGGCTGGGGCAATTAAAGAAATGGTGAGTTTTTTGGCAGTGCTCATTTTTTGACTATTATACTAATATAGCATTAAATAACTTGGTGAATTTTCAGGCCAAATTTATGAACAACGTGATACGAACCGAAGGTTTTAACGCGGGAGTGGCTGATGATATTCTAGAATTTCATTCCTACGATGTGAAAATCCCAAATGAAGTCCCTCAACAAATTAAAGGGAGTGGATTGTGGCTTATGGGTTTGCGAATGGATGGTGAATCAGTCAGAGAGCAATAATTACAAGATTGAGGTACGCCTAACACAAACTTCGTTTTTTTGTTTCAACCTAATTGTGTAATGTATCTTAGATAGCAACTGAGCCACCTAAAGTCTCTAATTTTTTTATTTTGCATAATAGGTGAGTGACGTCTCACGCGTGAAGTTGGCTGTGGAATTGGTCACCGGACCACACAACGAGATTCAAGAGAAAGTTTGTGCCGATGCTACGAATAGCACCAACAGCTAGTCAAACCACATAGAGGCTATTTTAGAATGCAAGTTTAAGAATGTTTTGTCATTATTTTTCTTAGGAATTGGTATGTGCAAATTCAGTGAATTTACACTGTGGAGAGAACTAATTATATAGTACTATTCTTTTAAAGCAATTTTAAAAAGCTAAACTTTCCAATTCCTTTACATTTGTTTTTCCGAAACAAATGGCAGTATACGCAAATCAATATTGAATGAGCAAAACACAGATCAATATTTATGAATTAACACAGTTTCAAACATTCAGAGGAAAAGATTGATGAGCAAAACAATATAATATGTGGGGAATTCCAAGGTGTAAATATTGAAATGAATAAGCATACATTACACCCAAACAAGATAACCCTTCTGCATAAACTTTCATTCTATAAAGGAGAAAAGATAGTTTCCAAAAACTCACCTCACCCATCTTAGATTGCCCCCCTGGCTTTGACTTAATCCTACCAACCATCTGACCAAGCATAGCATCATATGAAGGGTCTCTTTTTTCCAAAATGTTGTCCACATTAACTCTAGGGTGGATCATCTGAAGACAAGAAAAAAATACAACTGTATCAGCCACAACAAAATATCAAAACACTCGTTAAAATAATGATAGCTAGCAAAGTCATTAAATTGGTATACAATAACAAGCTAAGATGAACGGACTACGTTTTGATGCAAAAATTGAGATAATTAGAGAAAAAGTGAAATGAAAGTTATTTTAAGTTACGCTAAAATGGTATCGAATAACAAGCTAAGATGAACACGGGCTATGTTTTGATGCAAAAATTGAGATAAATAGAAACAAAAGTGAAATGAGAGTTATTTCAAGTTACACTCAATTGGTATCCAATAACAAGCTAAGATGAACTGATTCTGTTTTGATATGAAATTGGCGATAATTAGAAACAAAAAGTGAAATGAAAGAATTTTCAAGTTGCACTAAATTGCGATCCAAACACACACTATGATCAATTGGTATCTAATTGAAACCTATTGGCATATAAACACACTAAAAATCTAAATAGAGCGTTTGAGGATAGAAAAGGGTGAAATCACCTTCTCTGAACCCGCTCTTGAATCGGCGAGGCCAAAAACTAGTGGACTCTGCCGGCTGCTTTGTCCTTTTAGATGACCCAGCAAGAGAATATCTTTTGAATTTTTTTGCCTCCAAATGAATGCACCAAGGAGAAAGCAGATGATACCATATCTTTACCCTGAAGAAAGTCAGGAAGAACAGAATGATATATTAAGTATCATGATACATGAAACATAAGAGTAGAGATAAAATGGAAGTTTGAGCATATCTAATAGAAGGAGAGCCAAATATTCGTCTCATTTATCCACACATAACAAATTAACAGGTACATTGCTGATAAATCATAACAAATGAACAGGTACCATTGCTGATAAATTATGAGTCTACACCTCAGTAGTTTAACTCCAAGTCTCCAAGAGGATCAAATAGTAAACATATTGTGTTCTTAAAGAAAAATAAACTTTTCAATGACATTATACACGAGGGAAGTCTATTGCAATGAAGAAGAAGCATGGCAGAGTAATATTTTTCTCTGCTGGGCTAAAATCATTCAACTGTTTGACGCTAGGACAGGAGATCAGAGTATCCAGCATGTGTTGGAGTAGCAATGCAGTGGAATAGTTTCCTTGTGAAACAAAAGGGATTTTCAGAGGTGAGAATCAAATATCTTTGCTATCATAAAAATCATTTGCTAACCGGAACCTAACATCCCAGCTCAAGCATGGCCCCTCTTTGCGCAGATAAGCACTCAGGGCACCATTGTGCATGTACTCATAGACCAAAAGTCTGTGACAATTCTCAGGGTAAAATCTCAGTCTCAATAGATTAACATGCTGAATGTTCCCAATCGTGGAGACCTCTGCCCTGAACTCTTTCTCCCCACCCCCTGGCCTCTCCAGACGCTTCACTGCAACAAGAGAGGAATCACTCAACTCCCCTTGCAACACCGTCCCAAACCCACCATGCCCGACCTTCTCCGAAAAGCCGAGGAAACCATCACAATGGCAGCGAAACTCAAAAGCAGTGTACAAAATAGACAAACCTTGCAATCTCTACAGATTTTGTGCCAGGATTGTTTCCCTCTCCCTTGCGGCGTTCTAAAAAGTGAAAGAATGTGATTTTTCTGCAATCGCATAACCCTAACCTCCCAACCAAAATCCTTAAACATACACAGAGAGAAAGAGAGACTCACCGGGTTCCGACGCGTCTTGTTGGGCAGCCTTCGAGAAGCAAGAGGTGGAGTTAGTGAATGAGTTTAAATGGGAGAAAGAAAGAGAGAACAAGGTAGAACTTCACAGCTTGCACCTCTTGAAGAAGAAGTGGGTTTGCAATTCTCATTATCAGCCATTGACATCGTTGGTAGCATAGAAACCTAGTTGTGTTGCTCCATCTATGGTAGTCTCGGCAAACTGGTACCAGCTCTGTAAGGAGGAAGATGAGAAGTCTTTCTGAATTAATCATAGAGTCATTTAGCCAATATCATCCTTCTCGGATATTAGTTAAGTATGTCAAGAGTAATTACAATATTATGTATTTATGTCATCTCTCATAATATCAAGTATCAACCCATATTTCTCTTCTCCTTCTTCATCTCCTACTGCTGCCAAACCATCGTTTTCCTCACATCCTACAACTCCAAAGTCAAAGTAAAAAATGAGGGAGTTTTACATACTTTAACTCCAACACTCTCTTCTTACAAAGATCAGCACCTTTTCTATAAGGTTCCTAAATATCCATCTCAACAAGTACCTTTATCAATACTTGTTACACACATTCATTAATTCATCATTGGCATCCTTCTAATAGTTACGAGTTACTACTATTCACATTAAGGATTAACGGTTTTGCCTGTGATTTTTCAAGAGAAAGTAGAGATTGTTGTCTTGTTGACTAGGTAGAGATTATGGAGTATGGACCAATGCCCAATGGTTACGACTGCTGTTCAATCAACAGCACCTTCCTTGCTACTATACGCAGAGTGACACCTCTTGTCGCAAGCACCTGAAATTTAGAATCCAAGCTGTATTCAAAAAGGCAAAGACAGAATTTTGTTCCACCTTTACTCTTTCACAATAGGTCAGATAACCTATCTGTTTTTTTGTCATATGGAAATTGTGTTTCACCTCTATTTAACTGTTCACGGGTTACAGCATTGACATCATATGGTTAAGAGATACGGTACATTACATAACAGTGGAGAGTGGTAGCAAGAATACAGCCGTATAAATGGCCTCAAAATTTGACTTGTTACCAGTAAATATGTTTACATCAGACGACAGTTAAACACTGTAAGGATCATGCTATATTTGGTGCATTTTTTTGAAATTCATCTAAAACTGATTCTAAAGTTAAATCAATTATAGAGAGAAGCTTATATGAATCTGGTGTCAGAATAAGAAAAAAAGCTTATGCAAACATGCTATGATAAAGGCCATACACAATGACAAATGACTCATCTCTATTCTACTAAAACACTATCCAAAATGATGCATTCAATGCCGCTTCTTACCGGTACCCTTTTTACCCGGCTTCATCCCACCTCCTTTCATGTGACGAATTTGAACGGGTTTATTTTGACTTTTACCCGGTTCAAATACTGATGGAGTCTGTTTCTAAACCGAATCTGTCCCTAGACCTAGACCTGGAGAGGCCCGATGAGGTGTGGGTTTAACACAGACCCGACCGCAAAAGACGGTCCGGGTTGACCCGAATGACAAATTGAATATCAATTTCAAATTTCACCAAAGAATTATAAATATATATCATTTTGTAAGAAAGACTAATTCATATCAATGAATTATGGAAGAAACTATATGGAACTGAAGTTTTTCATAACAATATACTTACTTAGAAAAAAAAATACAAATTATATTTACTTGAAACCGGACTATGAATGAAGATATACAAAACCATATTTTGAAGTTAATGTGTAAATGGTGTTTGAGGGACGAGTTGAACTTTCACCCGGCCCTAAATATTGACCGGGTTCAATTTTTAAACTTGAACCCGTCCCTAAATCCGAAGAAACTCGTAGAGATGCGGGTTTAAGTGACATGGGCAGGGACGGGTCAAGGGACAGAGCCGAGTCCTGTACACCCCTAGTGAGAACTGAGAAGACAAGGCTTGGGAAGTATATGGAGCAGGCCCTTTTTTTGAATCAAAATAAAATATTTTCAGTTTGACCAAAATAAAATAAAGAAATAAAATATTTTCATATTTTTTTGATTATTTTTTCAAATAAGTAAATAATCTAATTAATATTTTGAAGTAAACCTTCAATTTGGTCCCTGAAAGATCACACTTATGGCAGTTTGATCCTTATACTAATTTTTCTCATCAAGTTAGTCTCTGAAAAATTCGCCGTCAGTCAATTCAGTCCCTGAAAGATTTTTCCGTCAAGTCCGTGGGTGGAAAATGACAGATCTTCATTTTTTTGCCACTATGGAGTCCCTGAAGTTTTCGAATCCGTCAAAATAGTCATCAGCTCGATGTTCAAAAGGAAGCCCAAATTAGAACACCCATACCCCAAATTAGAAACCCCATGTATTTCTTAAAAAAAGTGAAACTTATGTACAGGCCAAGGTAATTTTCTGAAAATTTAAACAAATATATAAATGAATCAAAACAGCATCAGCACCTGCTGCTGTTATATTGCTCGCATATTTTCCCTGCTCCACTAACAGCTTTTGTAACATATCTATACCAGGGTAGACCAACATATTCAATAACATGGTAAATAAGATTTCGAGCCGGCTGTTATATTGCTCTCATATCTGATTCAGCAATCAATTCCTCCACCATTTACCGACGAGGATTCTCCATCGCGAGATCTCGTTCCTGCCCTCTCTTCAACACGAGATTTTAAGCCTCCTGTCATGGTAAACAAGAAATTCGAAGGAGATTCACCACAAATCGAAAGTCGATTTGGGTAATTACAGGGATTCACAGAGTGATTGTGTTCTGATTTGGGGCTTCTTTTTGAACATAGAGCTGAGGACTATTTTGACCGATTCGAAAACTTCAGGGACTAACCGTTGGAGCTGACCTGGCGTGCCATAGTGGCAAAAAAATGAAGATATGTCATTTTCCGTCCAGGGACCTGACTGAAAAATCTTTCAGGGACTGAATTGACTAACGGCGAATCTTCCAGGGACTAACTTGATGAGAAAAATTAGTATGAAGACCAAACTGCCATAAGTGTGATCTTTCAAAGATCAAATCGAAGGTTTACTGTAATATTTTGTTCTCACTCAGATAAAACTAGATCACCTGAATTTTGATTTCTTTTATTTTAATTTTAGAAATGAGCTTATAATATTTCTTAATCCAAGTAGATTTTAAACATTATAAATTAAAAAGAATAATATTTATTTCTTAATCCAAGTAGATTTTAAACATTATAAATTAAAAAGAATAATATTTATTACTTCACAAACATGCATATATAATTAAGTATAGCTATTGTTCCAACCATCTCTATATTTTTTGTCTATTTTGATAAGCATTCGAGACTGGACGTGCTGAAATAATGAACCACTTAGTAAAGTTTGTTAAAGTACAAAATAGTTCCCTCCCTCTCCTTCATGATCTCACCGAAAACCACAGCCATCGCCCCAGAGGCCATGGCGTCGCCGCAGCTGAACAAGAAGCTGAAACAACAAGGTAAAATTTCCACTATAAGTGTGGTTGAGCTTTAAGAGGGTTATGCAAGGTTTTTATTTTCTTCATAGTTGTCTTTATTTGGAAACAGGAGTGTTTCTTCGTATTATTATATGGAAATACGAACAATCTCCACATTTCTATTTTCTTGTCTCCCTTAAACATCCTTGTAAATATGTGGTAAGCACATATCTAATGAGCGGTGAGACAAAAGTCCCCAAACAAGATGGAAATGAAGAGAGAACTTACATGCGCTTGCATAACGTGGGCCATTGATTGCTATGGGTTCCGAGCATACAAACCTCACCTTCAAACAAAAATATGAAATCAATAGTATGTGGAATGGTGAAATCACATACTACTAATTTCTGTGATTTCATATTCCAGTCTCTCTAGGCTTATTGGTGAGATCACATATGGTTCCATGCATTTATATTGGTGAGCATGATATGCTAATTCAAGCATTCAAATTAGCTCTGAAATAGCTGCGACTGAGCTCTGAAAATAGCCGTTAATTAGCTGTGATCTAGCTGCGAAATTAGCTGCAAACTAGCTTCTTGAACATGTTAGGAACCATTGTTTCATGAACACACTGCGCTGCTGAGTGGTGCTTGCTGGAAATGACTTCATTACATTGAAATCAGAGGTGTCTATACCCACCACGTGTCTGTCACACGGAACAGACTTCGTGCAACAATCCTTCTTCTTCTTCTTGGGACCCACCGAGATAGCCACCTTCCCCCACCACATTCGATCGAGGTCCTCACACCATCATACACCTCCTTTCCCAATCGCGTTCCCTGCACGGTGGAGGAGCCACTTGACTTTTGAGCACACGATTTTGTTGATTAAGAAAGCTAGCGGTGAGATGAGCGAGGAGTGCGTACAGTAGTACTTTCAAATGTGTAATGAGATATAGAAAGTAGAAAAAAAGTGACAAGATGTTATTACAACAGATTGATTCAATTCATGTTTGAGCTAAAGTCAAATTTAAACTAATATATGGATTGGTTTAGTTTGAGGAGGCAATCTGTAAACTGATATTCAATAATTGCAATCACCAGCTGGTATCTATTATTCCCAGCATTGACATTAGTCTCAGCTAACTTCATTATCAACCCGAACCTTAGTCCCACAGCAGCGCTTTTTGCTATGGTCCTCAACTTCTGCCTTTTTCCCACTGCAAGCTACATCCTTGTTACCGAGCTCTGACCTCCTGTCCAGGAACTCGGTGTTCTCCTTCCAAACCTCTCCATTTGAATACACCTCCTTTTTCCAAATAGGAACTGTTGCTTTTATCTCATCTATCAAATATCTACATGCCTCCAGTGCATCAGCCCTGTGGACAGATGAGACGGCAATGAAGACACTCGTTTCTCCTACAGGTACTGTGCCGAGGCGATGAGCAACAGCAATGGAATGTAGATTCCAGGTTGCTCTCGCAGATGAACAAACAGAATTGATGCAACGAATTGCCATTGGAACATAAGCTTCATATCTCAGCTCCAAGACTGCTTTGCCTTCAAAAGTGTCCCGTGTTGTGCCTGAAAATGTAGCTATTGCACCAGCTTGTGGAGCACTGACATAATTCATATACTTGGCAACATCTATGGGATTCAGGTTTTCCAAGATTTCAACAAGATTCTTATCGTCTTCTGCAGCCATTTTCTGCAGAAGTTTGGATAATATGCTGATGAAATGAATATCTGGTGCTATCAGAGCCTTTTCGTCCCCACAGAATAAAGAAGACAAGCCTATTAGTCCATCCTGTAAATTCATCATAGCCTCTTAGAGTTGCACAAGACATGATGAAGCACGTGAACTACCCAGTAATAATGGCAACATAAAAAAATCCTATAAAATACAGGGAAGCTTTCAGCTTTACTTGATGTTCAGCATTCCATGATCTATTAAAAAGTACTTCCATAGGAAGTGATAGTATTCAAGCTAAGATCCAAAGAAATTAACTCAAATTCCCAACAAATAAGAATCTATTTTTTCTGGTAGAGAAGCTGAAATTGATTTATAAACTGAAGGAAACAGTCAAAACTCAGTTCCTGAAATCCATTTTTTAAACTGGTTTTTAAAAGCAAATCTAGTTTTAAAACGAATTTTTTTATAAAATGAAACAGGTTTTAAACTCTAATTTCCATTAAAACTCATTGTCAAGCAATGATCTTGATAGTGTCCAACAAAGCAGACTCAGTTCCACTTCCCATGCCATTTTACAGTATACATAAGTATCTTCCCTTCATCATATCTGACTAATCTTTCAATCCTAAATTAATGCTTGCTAGCACAAGAATGAGTTCGAAAAGCATGATATTTCTCAATTATCACCTTGCTCCTCTTTCTTTCCTCTCGTTTTGAGCATAAATTTTGAGACTAGCAGCTTCAAAGTTTTAATTACAGAGAAAATCAGCAGATTGACTAGAGCTTGAAGGGGGAAAAAACCATCAAAATCAATTAAGCACACTATACCAAGAGCATGAGTACCAAATACATTAAACCCAAATACAATTATCAACCAACACAACCAATCCTAAGCCCAGATCTCCTTAACTGCTACTTGAGGTAAACCAATGATCTCATTTGAGCAATCAGGTGACCATCATCATCTTTATGGACATGCAAACAGAGAATATAGAAATAGTAGTAGTTATTACAATTAAATGTCTTCATACAGTATTATATACCATTAATTCTGTTGAATGAAATCTAAACGGTTCATGTATAATGAAAAAAGGTCACCAAAGCCAAAAGCCAAAACACAAGAATCAATTAAATAAAAGCCTATTGAAATTGATTCTTTCTAATTTTATAGAAAGGTTAGAACAGAAACGGCTGATATTTTTACAAAGATGGATCTAATATAGATCAAAATCACTGGATAAAATCAGGCCATAGAATGTGATATCTTAGTTAGCCTAAAAAATCAATTTGCAGAGAATAATGATCAGAGGAGAAAAAGCAACAAATTATCTCTGACTAGAACGAACTATGCTCAAGAGGGGTGAACAAAGAGCAACAAGCATTAATCACAGATAGAGCATCATATATTTGCAGAAGTAACAGATTCTTATTCCAGCAAATAACAATCATGTCTTAAAGGATGAAAGAGACAAAATTGAACATGGCATGAGAATCAAAGCAGCACAAAGCGATTTCAAAATTGTTCAAATTCTAACCCCCAAAAATGAGTATAGATTAGTACCGGAAATAATGAAATTCATAGTTGAATTTTTAACAGTATAAGCAACAACCTTATAAAATACAAAACGAAAAAGAAAGAACACGTGAAAATAAGAAAACAGAAACAAAGGAAAAAAGAGGAATGAGAAGTTACCAGTAATTGCGGCGTTGAGCAGAGCAAAGAGTGTTGAGTGATGGATAATGGTGGATGCCGACGGCTCTCAACTCATATCAATATCAGCCTGTGACAAACAATAAGATCGGGTGTGTGTGTGTGTGTTTTTTTTTTTTAATTTCTTGATTAAGCTATTTCTATATCTCGTAGCTGTGAGATTTAAGCGCACTAAATGATAGGCTTAAGACAAAAATAAATGAAGGATTAATTTTTTTAATCAAGTTAATATTAAAAGAAATGATTTAATTTATATGTAATGGCACTTAATCACATATCTAGTACAGAGTTTGATGTCATATGCTCCAATAATATGGTATTAGAGTCAATTATAAATTTTTTAAGGTGGAGACCGCTTGTATGTGTGACACTCGTAGACGTGCATTAATGAAAATTTCACGCTCTAGATGTCCAGCCCTTGGTGTAAGGGATGTATTGAGAAGTCGCGCATTGACTAGAGATATAACAAAGTTAGCATTTATAAATGGCAGAACAACTCTCAACTCTTGAGCTAGCTTTTGAGGTTAGGTTATACCTTCCAAATTTTAAAATGATACTAGACCCTATCTTATATCAGTTTAGTGGAGACCACTTGTATTATAAGACGCCCTTGATGTTCATTTTAGCATATCTCACACTCTAGGTGTCCCAGCTCTGAAGGTGATGAGTGGGTCGAGATGTCTCACATTGATTAGAGACATGACCAAAATAACTTTTATAAATGGTAGAGCAACCATCAACTATTGAGCTAGCTTTCTGGTTGAGTTAGACCTCTTAAATTCTAATATTCATTATGCAATATGAAACATTACAAGTTCTTCTTAGACTTTCAGATTCTCTCTCAATTCTCATATAATGACTTGAGCGTCAGAGTGTCTTCTATTGGTACACTCCCACCATGACCTTGTAGCTCCACCGCACAGCCAAGCCGGACAAGGAAGAGCTCAACCACCGATGACAAGGAGAACGTTGAGGTCTTGTTCTCGAAAGAACATTGGTGCCAACTGCAGGGAAAACAGATTCTTCTTTTCAAAGATCGGTAATGCTTCTCGCGTTAACTGAATGGGAGAGCCACAACAGCATCATTTGGAATGCAACGATGCAATGTATACTCGTCACATACACCATTAGATGAACAACAGGGGCAATGTTTTTCCCTTTTCTGATGAACCACAAGGAGAAATTTCACCATTGAGATTGCTGAGACAACTCGATTTTGAATCTTGGAACAACCAAAAGTTAAAGTGGGAATAACTATTTGTTAAAGAGAATCTAGCATAATTCCTTCAACAATTACTTCAACGGGTAAATTCCATTGTTGGAGGATTTGCCGGAGGAGGATGTTCGGCAAGGTGCGGAAGAAATTGATGAACACGTTGATGAAATCAAAACAGTGTACTTACCTTCTTACTAGAAATCTTGTAGAGTGTTCATCTTTGCTAAAAAAGTTTCAAAAAATCGATCAAACCATAAATAATTAAATCAGATCAGTTCATATTTTATTCTACTTTAGTCACGTACCAACCCAACTTGTGAACACTCTCCTTAAATGTGTAATATTTTTTATATATTGTCCATGCGCATTAATTAAACTCTAATTGGAATAGGTGAAAACTTTTTTTTAGTGCTTTCATATATCTTTCACGAGAAATAATTATTTTTTAGGCGAGAACATCCACGTCCCGAAGAAAACTACTTTATTAAAAAAAATTGTTAAAAGGGAAATAAAATAACCAATAGCAACATGAATTATTTCCTTGAAGATAAAAGCTTCATCTACATATTATTTTATAGATTTTTTAGAAAAACTAATCCCATTTTATCTCGTCTTACAAATATTATTACCTATAAAATAAAAATAAAAATAAAAATAAAAGAAACTGATTTTTATAAACTTTACCACTTACCTACCTCTTTTCGCTGATTTCGTTTTACTGGAGAAAGAGTGTCACCGCCGGGAACAAAACCCGGCGACCATGACAGGTTATTCCGTTCTCCTTCTTCTTCTTCCTTAGTCTCGATTTCGATGCGCCAATTGAATTTCTAGTCCCTGTGAAAACTCGCATGTGGGGTTTTCTTATTCTTCCTTTCTTCAAATATCTTTCAGTTTTTTAGCTAAATAGGGTTCCTTTTTCTTCTATTTAATTTTACTTTTTAGGGTTCTTGGAACGATCATGTTTGCTCTGAACTGAAAGTGTGTTTTTTTACTGTTTTTTTTATTTAAAAAATTAAAATTTCAAGAATTTTTTAAGCACAGTACTTGTGTTCTTGGTACTCATTGTTGTCTTGTTTAATGCTCTCTCTCTCTCTCCCTCGCTCTAATTTTTGGGGATTTGCAATTACACTTACCTCTGTGTGTTTTAGTATGTAGTGTGAAGACCCATTTCTTACAAGGGTTGACTACTGCAATGGTTGGTTCTGCCTGCCATATTTTTATGATCCTTGATGTGATTTCATTTTCAACAAAATAAACAAAGATAGTTGCGAAGACTTCAGAGCTTCACTAGTAATGTCTGTATCGTGGGTAACATTGACTTCAAACTTTACTTGAAGAAACACTAGATTGTTTGATTATTTCATATAATCAGTTGAAGCAATTGAATTGTGTTTCTCTCATGCTGCACATGTGAAAGTCACTCGGTGAACATTATCAGCGTGGACCTCGTCAGCCTTATTGGTGTACTGTGATTATGTCGATAGCAGAGTTAGGATTTAATGAATCTCATGAAGGATCAAAAGTTTAAGATGGTTGTCAACCATACCTTATTTTTGGTCTAGGTAGGACTGGATGATGAATAGCTAGGTAAAATATTTTGCATATGAGAAAATGGAGAATTCCATGCATATGTATATATTTCTTTATGATAAGCATTTATATAATCATTTAAGCATCTTTTCCTCCATAAAATTATACAGTTCATGCCTTTGGATGTAAATTCCGGAATTTCAGCTTGAAATGCTGTTATATACAACTGAGAGTTGATCGATTCTCGGTATTTTTATAGTTGTGTAACATCACATTCATATGGTTCATTTGGTATGAGTCGACTTTCTCCTACCAAACAAAACTATATTGAAAGCGATTTTGGGGACATTCCATTTATTTTCGGCTATGATGAGAGTAGCTACTGAATTTCAGCTGCTGGCATGACACGATGGTATTTACTGTAATTCTTCTTCATGCTGAGGGGTAGGGTACTGACTTTCATGCTGTCTGAATTGATTGATCTCTTTTTATTGACGAGACTGAATTTTAAATCCCTATTGCAATGCCCTTCCTTTTCCTTGCACGAAATCTATGTCACACTGTTATGTTTGTTCATCTCAGTACCCAATAAGCAGATATCATAGCGTGTTATATGGATTTTCAGGGATGCACCCAAAAGTATATCAGACTCGTAGCGCTACTGGCAATGAGAGAGTAAAATACATTGTTTGGACTAGTGAAATGGACAATTGCCTCATTGAGGTACTTGCTGAGCAAGTGAAAAAGGGGAACAAAGTGGATAATATCTTGAAGTCTGCAGCATTAGAAGCTGCAGTGAAAGCATTGAATGAAAATTTTGGTATGTATTTGTCAAAAGGACATGTAAAGAATCGGCTAAAGACATGGAGGAAGCAGTTTGGGGTTTTGAAGGAGCTCCTTGCTCATAGGGGATTTGCGTGGAATAAGACACAAAAGATGGTTGTTGCCGATAATTCTGTTTGGAATGACTACATCAAGGTAATATTGTTACCTGCGAAACAATTTGCACCCCGTCAGTTTACAGTTTTATGTTGATTGTCTGATATTCTTCTGTTACCTGCAGGCACACCCCGATGCCAGGGCTCTCCGAGCAAAACCCATTGAAAACTATGATAAATTATGCATTGTCCTTGGAAATGATGACACAGTGGCAAGCTTATCTGATAGTGTTACAGAAATTGATGTGAACTTCTCAGTTGACAAAGGGGATCCAGATCTTGTTATTTTGTCTGAAATACAAACTGATGGAAACCTGCCCAAAAACCTCAGGTGGACAGAGGAAATGGACCGTTGGCTTGGAAAGATTCTTGTAGAACAAGTGAGGAAAGGCCTTAAAATAGATAAGGTTTTTCAGACTGAAGCGTATGACTCAGCTGTTTCAGCCATGAATGCAAAATTTGGGCTTCATCTAACAAAAGGTAACATTAAAAATCGTCTTAAAACTTGGAAGAGACAGTATGAGCTATTAAAGGAAATTCTGTCTCATGATGGATTTAAATGGGATGAAGCAAAGAAAATGGTCGCTGCAGATGATCCTACATGGAATGAGTACATCCGGGTATGTCAAATTTTAAATTTATGCAGTTCAAAATGATGAATTTTTTAGATTAGTAATCTTAAAATCTATCATTGATCAAATTTAAGTAATGGTTTTTAAGAGAAATACAAAAAATACAAAAACATAACAAAAGATGAAGCGCTTGATGTAATAGAAACCACATGACACATTGAAAATTAGATTAGACTGGGGTAAGTCCTCACCTTCAGCCGTGAGAACTCAAATTTAATATATAAAAATTGATTTGGTTCAACAATCAGATATTGTTCATTCTTTTAGTCTGGAAGAACATTTCTTATTTATGCATATAGAGTGGATCACACTAATGGACATTTCAAGGTTGTAGACTTTACATTTACACATTCTTCCTATCATGTCAGACACATCCAGATGCAAGGTCCTTTCGTGCTAGAGTTTTTGAGAACTATGAGCAGTTCTGCACTATCTTTGGCCAATTTAATGAGCATTTGCATTTTGATGAGTCTGTGCATTGTGAGGAGTCTGTTCCTTGTGATGAGCCAATGGAGGTTGCAAGTGTCTGTCCGGTTAGCTATTATAGCAATGTTAAAGATCAAGGGAAGCAAATTAGGTGGACAAGTGATATGGACAGCTGCCTCAGTGAAATCCTTGTGGAGCAAATTAAACTCGGCAACAGAATTGACAACAAATTAAAACCTGTTGCACTGGAAGCAGCTGTGTTGGCTATTAATGAAAAGTTTCAGCTTTATTTGGTGAAAGAACATGTTAAAAATCGTCTTAAAACGTTGAAGAAACAGTATGATGTTCTGAAAGAACTTTTGGGCAAGAGTGGCTTTGAATGGGATGAGAAGCGAAAAATGGTCATTGCAGATGACTCTGTATGGAATGAATATATCAAGGTACACATAGACCTACTTTTAATTTCTATCTGGCATTTGATTTAGCATAATGATATTATTGTGGAACTGATGTAAGTATACCTTTCTGGAACAGATAAATCCTGATGCTCGGCTTCTTAAGGGACGAATTATCAGAAACTTTAATGAATTGCACATAATTATTGGCCACAGTGATCCACTGGATAGTTCCATGAATGGTGCTCGTGCTATCATGTCTATGACAGCAGATGGTGCTGCAGAAGCTCAAGAGACAAATAACCGTGGAACCTACAATAGAACACCAAAAGGAAAGGATGTGACATGGACAGATGAGATGGATCGTTGCTTGACAGAGCTGCTAGTCAAGCAAGTAATGTTGGGAAACAAGCTCGAGAAAAATTTCAAGACCTCTGCTTATGTAGCTGCTCTAATAGCTCTAAATGAGAGATTTGGCCTGAATTTGACGACAGAAAACGTTGTAAGCCGGTTGAAAACATGGAAGAGACAGTATGGCCTTGTGAAGGAAATGCTCTATCAAGGGGGATTTGAATGGGATGAGGAACGTAAGATGGTTGTTGCAACTGACTCAAAATGGAATGAATACATTAAGGTATATTTAGTCTTCCTTCATATTAATTCTAGTTTCTGAAGTAATTTAGGTTTATATTTATTTGCTATTGTAGTACTTTAGCTAGCTCCTGATGGATGTCAATCTTAGGACATAAACATGATTATCTGGTGATAATTTTTAGTCACGTGCTATCTTCTTTACTTGATACAGTTTAGAATTTAATCAAAGATACCAAAACACACCAAAAGGTTGTCTTCATAGGCGTCATGTTACTCTTATTTTCATTTGTTTGTTTTGTTCCAAGTCTGTGCTCAATAGTGTGTCGTGTGTGTATTTTACTGTATTCATCATTGGCCTTTGTTTATTCAGAAACGTCCAGCTGCTAGGCATTTGAAAGACCAACGTATTGAGAACTACAATGAATTGGCTATGATTGTTGGTAATGAGTACGCAGGTGGATATTGGTTTGAAGAAGACTGTGAGAGGCTTGATGTAAACCTTCCTCCTAACTCAGAAGAGCATGTTAACTCAGAAGAGCATGCTAACTCAGAAGAGCATGCAGAAACTCCAGCACTGTTGTTAGTCAATGAAGAGATGAGCCATGATAGTGCTAGTGATGAAGTGCTGGGTTCATCTGAGTCTGAGCACACAGGGGGGGCTAGGCCTTCATCATCATCACTTTCAAAGCAGCCATCAAAAAGAAGACGAACCGGAGATGTGATGCTGCAAATGATGAGTGTCATGGCGGCGGATATCAGTCGGATAGCTGATGCATTGACCGAAAGTAACAAGACATCATGCTTAGAAGAAGTGGTCAAAAAGGTGCAGAATATTCCTGACTTTGATGATGATCTCATCATTGAAGCTTGTGAATATTTATGTTTTGATGAGAAAAGGGCATTGATGTTTCTGAAATTAGAGGAGAGATTAAGAAAAAAATGGCTGTTGAGACGATTACGGGGTTAAGGTAGTTAAATAGATCTTGGCATTGATTCATCATAGCATGTTTTTGGTCGTGTCCCCCAAGTTTAGGATATGGGAAAAATATTATGGAATGACATGCTGCTTCTTCAGCTGTTTATGCTGTTCTCCTATTGGCTTAAGTTATACTTCACAAGTAACTTTACATGTCTTCACATTCAACTGCTTCAGTTGTTTCTGCTGTTCTTCTATTGGCATAACACTTCGGGTAACTTTACATCTCTTCACACACACAAAAACACCTACATAGTGAAAGGTGAGAGGCCATCTTTATTAGTAGGAAGAGTAAATAAGAATGAGTGTGTGAAATATTTAAATGGAAAATAAGAATATGAAAATTTTATGTAGAAGAACATTCATTGATGGTAAGATAAAAAATTGCTTTATTTTTAAAAATAGAGACTTCATTGGTACGGAAAAAAGCTTAGGGGGATACAAAAGGATTATACTACAATTATATTAAATCTGTATATTATGATTACCAAAGATTCACGTTTAATGTCCCGAGTAGTTATTATTATAGTCAGTTTTTTAAAAATATGTCAATATATAATTTTATGATTAATTTTTATTGAGAAATAAATTAAAATTAAATCCTCTTAAATATATATTTGTTAATTCAAATATGTCCACATATCAAAATTCAGTTGCAATGAGGCATGGGCTCTATAACTTGCTTGGAGTCGAGGCCATAAGGAGGTTTGCTCTGAAGTGGATTGTGCTGAGCTTCTGACCTCTCTAGGGGATGAGAAGAGGTAGAGGTTTTTTCTAGTGCTCAATGATATTAATGATCTGCTCGACAAGGTTTGGATTGTCTTTGAATCGCGTCAACCGGGATTGCAGTGCTCCTGCAAATTGGCTTGCAAAACTGGGCACTTCCTCCCCTCCTTCGGATGTTTCTTGTATTGAGGTCCCCCACATAGACTTGAGGATCCTCATTATGAGGGGCTCTTTGCGTGTTTTTTAGTTTGTCTTATTTTCTGAAAAAGTAAAAAATAAATAAAATTCAGTCAATTTTAAACATAATCAATTTTTTTTTTCCAATTGGGAGGTAGCACATACTTCGTGATTAAAAGCATGATCCTGGCTTTTATGGTAAATTATTCCTAATTTTAATTTTTTTCTAAAAGAAATATATATTATCACATTTTTTTTGACAATATATATTTCTAATTTTAATTTTTTATTCCTAATTTTACCTTTATATCAAACATGATTGAATTCTAATAAAATTCGTACCGTTTGGTTCTTTTCAACCCGCATTACTCCTATTGGATCAGAGTGACCGTTATTTAAAAAACCACGTATTGTAGCTTCTGATTTGGGTAAATGTGATTTTTAGAAGTGAAACTACTCACTACTGAGACAAAAACCTGGTAGTTGTTCGTTTGTTGATGGTGAGGCAAACATCAAAGATCAAACTTGGTATGGTTCCATGATACTCCATTCCCATGTTCTCAACAATCACTCTCTCAAACTCAAACTACTCACACTCACCAAAAACACCCACTTTTCTTCATTCTCTTCCTCTTCCTCTTCAAACACACACAGTTACAATCACAGTCACACTCACAGTCACCCAAATCTTCTCCAACTCTGCTCCCTTTCCCACACCCTTTTCCAAACCAAGCAAGTCCACGCCTTTGCCGTCCTCAACGGCTTCCTCCCCCGCAGTGTCTCCCTCTGCGCCTCTCTCATCCTCCAATATGCCACCTTTGGACACCCCTCCACTTCCCTCCTTCTCTTCCAACGCAGCGTTGCATATTCTCGCACTGCCTTCTTGTGGAACACCCTCATCCGCGCCTACTCCGTTGTGGGTGTGTTTGATGGGTTCAGTATCTACAACGCCATGGTTCGTTCTAGGGTTAGGCCTGATGATCACACCTACCCTTTTGTCCTGAAGGGGTGTTCTGATTCTGTGGAGATTGACAAGGGTAGGGAGGTTCATGGGGCTGTATTTAAGCTTGCTTTTGACGGGGATGTCTTTGTTGGGAATACCCTTTTGATGTTGTATGGCAATTGTGGGTATGTTGCTGATGCAATGAAGGTGTTTGATGAAATGCATGAGAGGGATAGTGTGTCTTGGAATACTGTTATTGGGTTGTGTTCTGTTAATGGGTTGTATGAGGAGGCACTTGGTTTTTTCAGACAGAGAAATGCGGTGATTAGACCGGATTTGGTTACTGTAGTTAGTGTGTTGCCGGTGTGCGCAGACATTAAGGATGAGGTAATGGCAAGATTAGTGCACTGTTATGTTATGAAGGTTGGTTTGTTGGCCAATTTAAAGGTCGGAAATGCAATGGTTGATGTTTACGGGAAGTGTGGGAGTGAGAAGGCTTCCAAGAAAGTTTTTGATGAAATGGATGAGAGAAATGAGGTTTCTTGGAATGCTATTATTACCAGTTTTTCTTTTAGAGGGCTCTACAGGGATGCTCTGGATGTATTTAGGTTGATGATTAATGCAGGAATGAGACCAAACTCTGTTACTCTTTCCAGTATGTTACCAGTATTAGGAGAATTAGGACTTTTTAAGTCGGGAATGGAAGTTCATGCGTTTACTCTAAGGATGGGTATTGAGTCTGATATTTTTATTGCTAATTCCTTGATAGATATTTATTCAAAATCAGGATCTTCACGTGTAGCATCCGCTATATTCAACAATATGGGAGACAGAAATGTTGTGTCTTGGAATGCTATGGTAGCGAATTTTGCTCAGAACAGGCTTGAGTTTGCAGCTGTAGAATTAGTGAGGCAAATGCAAGCTCACGGAGAAACCCCGAACAATCTAACCATCACAAATGTTCTTCCAGCTTGTGCAAGATTAGGTTTCCTGAATGTTGGAAAAGAAATTCATGCCAGGATCATTCGGGTTGGATGTGTCTTTGATTTGTTTGTCTCTAATGCTCTGACAGACATGTATTCCAAATGTGGGTGCTTAAACCTTGCTCAGAATGTCTTTAATATTTCTGTCAGGGATGAAGTTTCCTACAATACACTAATAATGGGCTATTCTGAAACAAGTGAATGTTCTGAGTCTCTAAGTTTGTTTTCAGAAATGATACTCTCGGGCATGAGGCCTGATATTGTTTCATTCATGGGTGTTTTATCAGCTTGTGCAAACCTAGCTTCCATAAAGCAAGGCAAAGAGATCCATGGGCTGCTGGTGAGAAAGCTTTTTCACACTCATCTTTTTGCAGCAAATTCCCTCTTGGATATGTATTCCAAGTGTGGTCGAATAGATCTGGCTACTAAGGTCTTTGACCACATTCAATACAAGGACGTTGCCTCTTGGAATACCATGATTTTGGGCTATGGTATGCTAGGTGAGCTGGACACTGCAATTAGCCTTTTTGAAGCAATGAAGGAAGATGGTGTGGCCTATGATTCAGTTTCATTTATTGCAGTTTTGTCAGCATGCAGTCATGGTGGGCTAATTGAGAAGGGGAGGGAATACTTTAAGAAGATGCAGGATCTTAACATTGAGCCAACACATATGCATTATGCTTGCATGGTTGATCTCCTTGGAAGGGCTGGTCTAATGGAAGAAGCTGCAGACCTTATTAGAGGCCTACCTATCATGCCGGATGCAAATGTATGGGGTGCACTGCTTGGAGCATGCCGAATATATGGGAATGTAGAATTGGGGCGCTGGGCTGCTGAGCATTTGTTTGAATTAAAGCCTCAACACTGCGGGTACTATATACTCCTTTCAAATATGTATGCAGAAGCTGAAAGATGGGATGATGCAAACAAGGTCAGGGAATTGATGAAGTCTAGAGGAGCTAAGAAAAACCCCGGCTGCAGTTGGGTTAAAATTGGAGACCAGATGCATGCATTTGTAGTTGGTGAGAAAATAGAGAGCTTAGATACTGACTTCTGTCTATCAGAATATTGTTAAATTTGTTTTGCAAGAGGATCCTGAAAGGTACTGTCCATCAAGTTAATTGTTGAGCTTGCTGGATAAATATCTAGAGGACTATACAGTTCAAGGCATTTCCGGTTGCATGTGCAAACTGAATTTTTATTTTCTTCTTTTACAGTTTAACTATATTTCGGGGGATACTGTATTTGTTAATTTATTTTAAAAGTTTATTTATCACATTTATCAATCTAACAATGTGTTGAAATTTTTGAAGATTAAAGGAAGTTTTTCTGGCGAGTTATTGGTTTGATTTCTGTTAATTTCATGATTAAGAGTATGCTTGCATTATCTCTGTAAGTCCAGGATAAACGTTGGGTCTACTTAGAAGCATTGTCCTGACGGCCGCCTCACATAATCACATTTGTTGAAAGGTAATGTTTACATTCTGTTGACGCCAAGTGCATTGGAGATTCTGTATTTTAAACCACTTTATTCTTTTTAGCTTTTTTGAAATCAAGAAAGAATAATTTTAGTCGTGATGTTTTTGAACAATATTCAATATGTTGAATCTTCACACAACAATTTTTTGTGTTCAAGGGTGCTAGCTGCGGAAATGGCTTCTTCCTCACAAGGGTAAGGCAATCCTCAAAGCCCATCATGATTGGAGCCTTGTGAGGTGTGAACTAGGCTACTATTTTATTCCTAAACAATATTCAGTTAGATCTGTAGTATTCCCATGCTTTATGCATGTTTATTTCCATTATGTTTTAGATTTACAGATTCATGAAAGAATCATTGGGTTTTAAATTATGATCTTAGTGAACATAGTAAGCCTTGCAATCTCATGGCCTCCTAACACTGCTTTGGTTGAGATGCTAGAGGATGAATATAGAGCAGAATCTGACAATAATATCTATCTATATGCATATGCTTCCATTCTTTCATAGCTTTGAGGTTGCATGAAGAATCAATCCATTTAGCAAGGGATTTGGTTCCTCTAAAGTGAGAGAGTCACTTTAGATGGTAAAGTAAGTCATCACAACTATTAATAGTGATTACCTACTTTGAAAAGTCAATAAAACAACTCTGGTAAAGATGACTTACTTTACCTCACTTTGTAGGAGCTGGACCCTTTAGCAAGTACCATGTACTTGTTGATTCAAGATTAGCAGTAAACTAACTTTTATTTATGTTTTTTTATTCAACTTTTTTGCACATTAAAAGCTGCATAGAGTTGTGATTTCAGACCTATTATTTTTGCTTGTTCCTGTTCATTTGTCATAAGTTGGTTCGGTTCACAAGGTAATCATTGAATGGCACACCCCTGCAATTTTTTTTATGTTAATTTCTTTCGATATCTTAATGGCTTAATACTATCAAATTAGTTTTATACTTTTGTTTGAATTTTTCTTTTTTTGCATCAAAATTTGCTATCTACCTCTTTCCAGATACTATGTGCCCCACTCTTATATATTCAATAAATGTATATTGTCTAGAGAGTGACTTAGTCTTCTAGTATATTTTTCCTAAAACAATGACATACTTGATTCTTGAATCTTTTACAAAAATTTAGACCTAAATAATTATTCATATTCTCTTTGTAATTTTAATATTTGTTTTCATGTCATTTTTATATTCTATTTGAATAAACCATAAAAACTCCTTATAATATTAATATTTTTAATTATAAATTTAAAATTTTTCTAATTTTAAAATATCATGCAATATATAAGATAATTACTAACATAATGAATTAAAATATTTCCTTTTTTATGAGTTTCAAATACAAGAACTGTTTTCGATAATAATTGAAATTATTTTATAAATGGTTGACAAACTAACATGAAATTTAATTTCTAAATCAAATCAAAATATTTTTCTTGTAATAATTCCCAAAATGAAATGAAAATTTTATTGAAAGGACATACCTCCTATTATGTAATGCTCATTCGCTCATTTTGAAAAATTCTCAGATGTAATACAAGTAACCCATTTAATAAAAGTGTTTGACAGATGATTATAGAAAAAACAAAACTTCACTTTCTTGTCCCATGTTGTTAACTTGAATTTGGCATGGATATATTTGAAAATCAAGATGCCGGCCAAGCCAATGATAGAATAAGTTTTATGCTAATCATTGTAGAAAGAAAGATTATCTAACTCTTTGGAATATTTTCCTACCTCATCTAAAGTACCAATTTGTTGTTTTTAGAAGAGTTTCTTAAGTGCTAGTTAGATAAAAACTAACAAAAAGGATGCCTCTCAATAATTCATGACGTGAAGAAAATGCAGAATACTATAGTTCCATTTTTGTTTCCCAAGAGTAGATTCACTAATATGTATAATTAACACAATAGTCAAACTGCCATTATTTGTTTTCAAATTTCATGAAGGCAACACAAAAAACTAACTGAACCGCAGCTGGCTGATAGTGGTCGTTCAGGTGATACATGCTTAATTCTCTTTAAATTATATCTCAGGTTCGAGTTTTGTGAATGTCAAAAACTTATGCTAGTCTCACCATGATGTAGATGTTTCTTTTCCGAACAGGATTGACCCGGTAAAGAATACATGCTGTGCACCAAAAAAATTGCACCTGATAGATGATGTTCTTACTTCTAACTATTCCAATCTCATAGTTACAAATTAACCATAATTTTTAGGACTATAAGTAGAGATCAGAGATCAATAACTAAACCACTCTTAGTTGTCCCACCCTTGTAGTTCATTTTTCTTTCTTCCTTCTCACTGAACCATTTGCAAACATGGTGACACCAAAAAAGAGCCTCTCAACAGCTTTAAATGCTAGAACCATTGGCTCAGGCAACGAAACAATAGTTCTATGTCATGGTTTTGGAACAGACCAGTCTATCTGGAATAAAATCGTTCCACTTTTGGCTGAAAATTACTGTTTAGTTCTGTTTGATTGGCCTTTTTCTGGAGCTGTTACAGATAAGAGCATCTATGATCATGCCAAGTACACATCCTTTGAACCTTATGCTGATGACTTAATCACTCTTTTGAATGAGATGGACCTCAAAAACATCACTTTTGTGGGACACTCCCTTTCTGCTATGGTCGGTTGCGTTGCTTCCATTAAAAAGCCAAAGCTCTTCAAGAGCCTCATTCTTGTTTGTGCTTCCCCAAGGTACTTACTCTTCTAGTATGTTCTCTTTAATTCTTGATCCTTTAATTTTCAATGAAAATTGTCAGCAACACATTATTTGATATTTTCTTTTCAACACGTTCTTAGTTGTTTATGCGGTTATCATGGGGCAAAATATTTTACAATTTACATCCCTGTATTACATGCATAGGTATATAAATACAGATGATTATGAAGGTGGCTTTGCGAGCTCAGATATTGAGAATTTAATCTCAACCATAGAGTCCCAATACGAAAACTGGGTTTCAGCATATGCTCCTATTGCAGTGGATCCAAATGATGCTGTCTCTGTTGACAAATTCCAAAACTGCTTGAACAGTATGGGTGGTGAAGTTGCAGGGTCCCTAGCCAAAACTGTGTTTTATAGTGACTACAGAGACATGCTTGAACAGGTTCAGATCTCATGCACTATCATTCAGTCAACTAATGATTCAGCAGTTCCAACCAGTGTAGGACACTACTTGGACAAGAACATTAATGGGGTTTCTACTTTGGTGTTTGTGGACATGGTTGGTCATTTCCCTCAGCTAACTGCACACACCTTAAGCTGGTTGAGGTGCTGAAGGGTGTTATGGGCATTGGCCCTGCACCAATTTGACTGATTTTGGCATGTCTCTGTCTAGTTGATCTCAATTTCACTTCCCTTTTGTCAAGATTTGCATTGTGAAGTTTATGCAACAGTAAAGGGATCAGATCCATGGTGAAGAAACAGAATGTGTGATATCTCAACAAATAGAAATATAGTATGTAATATTCAGCTTTGCGTGGATATGTATCTTATGGCAAGTACATTTTGTGAACTAAATGGTAAAGTAGGCAATTAGGCATGAAGCCATAATTGTTTGTGTTGCCCTCTTTCTGTGGACCTAAACTTTTATGTGTCAAATCCACATGATATTGCCTCTTGTTTAGAGGACTGAATTTGTCCATTCTATTTTTTATTTTGGGTACAAGATGAAAGAAGAAACCAGAAATGAAAAGAAACAAAAAACAAGACCACACAAACTATACCTGAACAAAGCTAGTTCCTGTAGCATCAGCAAAGAGGAGAGGTTCAAGCTTGGGTGGGGATCGTGAACAATTAGGAAACCCAAAGCTTGTTGAACACCCGCTTTAGTCAAAAAAATCAGCACAATATTCCCTTTTCCTAAGGGCATTTTGTTTTTGCTTAAGTGGTAAAGATGATAGGATTTTAATCTAGATAAATTATCAAGTATATTTACAATGCAATCTTTATACATTGGTCTAGTTAGTCTCAAATCCTATGATATTTATGTAAATTATCATCATTATCTTCATATAACATGTATATGCGGAAACTTTGTGCACCGACTGCTTTTTATTTTTTATTTTCATGTAACCATTAAACTTAACTTTTTTTAGTTAAATCATTATCCTAAAATAAGGAGATCTTGACTTAGAACACGGTCCTTAACATGTTCCACATTTTCTCATCAACTTAGTTGATGCAAACTATTATATATTATAATCTTGTAGCTGTTTACGTCGGTTAAGCCAATATTATATTACAAAATTAACATCAACTTTGTACCCCACACTAAATTTCTTGGGATTGTCTAAACGATCAAAGGAAAAATTTGAGTTAAACAACCCAAGTTCTAGGTGGACTAATGACATTTAAGGTAAATGGACTAGAAATTTCATCATTGATCCACCTAGAACAAGGATTGTGTAACCCAAATTTTTCCTTGGGTCATTTAAACAAGCTCATTTCATAACTTGCTTTTAGTATTATGCCATCAAGATGGAGCTTGTTGTTTGGTAACTTTAAAGGAACGAGTTGAACATGAGGTGAAATTATAGGGCCCGTTTGGTGGACAGGATAGGATAGTAATCATATCCTGTTGTTATCTGTTGTTTGTTGCGCCAGCAGAATATGATAACACTATCATGTCCCTTATCCTATCCTGTCCATCATGTGTAAAAATTATCCTGAGGGGGGAGTTAGGATAGAAATTATCCCGACAGGATAGGTTATCAGTTTTTTGTTTGTTTATTACCATGACCCTAAATTAATTTCAATATTTATATTTTATATAATTTATAATAATATTAATTAATAAATATAAATTTTTTATTTTAATAAAATATTAATTTTATTACTTATCAATTACTAATTGTTATTGTTAAGTTAAATTATTTAATTACTGATAAATTTAATTAAAAAATAAACTTATTTATAAATGGTGAAAATATTGGATTTACTCATATAAAATAATTAAATTTTCATTATCACTTACTACTACTTAGTTAACATTATTTTTCGTTATTTATATTATAATAAAAAACACAAAATAATTTTTCACTCACAATAAAATAGGCTACTCATATATATATATATATATATATATATATATATATATATATTAATTTTTTAATAGTAAATATAGACTAATATTATATTATCATATGATATTATTTAAAATTATTTCTCTACTTATATAATTATAATTAATAATTTAAATATAAAATATTTTTGAAAGAATAATATCTTTTAATAATTTTTATCATTAATCACTTACCCCTACTAAGTTAAAACCCATTGGTTACATATATAATAATTTTAATTAAAATAGACTCCCTCCGAAAGATTTAAAATAGCTGAATTAATAAAAATTAATTTTATTTTAGTTAATATTAAAAAAAAACTATTTATAAAAATGAAAAAAATTAAATTTAATAGAATAATCACTTTTTAAAAAAATCTATTTAGAAAATTAAATTTTAAAAAATATTATGTATTTTTTATTTCTAAGAAAATTTGATACATTTTTCATTGTTTGTATCATATCCTATCAATATCCTGTCCACCCCAAACGCAGGATAGGATAAGAGTCTATCTTGCTCTTATCATATCCTGCTCTTTTCCTATCCTGACCACCAAACGGGCACATAATGTAAGTTGGAAAAGTTAAGGGGAGAGAAGAACACGAAAGCTAACTATGTATTTAGGTGAGTGTTAGCTAAACTCAATTTGTAAAATTATTTGGTTAAAAGAGACTTTGACGTTAAATTATGTCTTAAAATTTCGACTTCATTTTGTATTAAAACTTAAGTAAATTTTCAATCTAAATGCAAAATCATCACTCTATCTCTTCCTTTCAATGTGAATTTGAAGAATCAATAATAATACTCAGACATACAAAAATGCAACACCCAACTTGCACTATACGGATCTCTACGCATCATTTTCTAAATAAAATCGAGTTTAACTCATAAAACATAATAAAATTTTATTGGAATCACATTTGTGAAAAGCAAACTCAGATTTATAGCACCTCCATGAAGCCAAACACATTATTAATGTGATAGATGATGGAAGGTAATAGGGTGCAATGAAAACAACCCCTTCGAGAAGAAGATATTATGAAGTTTTCCCGGACATTATGATGATTGGGAACAAGACAAAGTCAAATAGCTAACAGACGAAGCAATTTGTTTCGGTTATTTAATAAAAAATGGCACTATACTTGAATTTCCAGCGAAAGGAACAACACCAAGACAATCAAGGAAAAAGTGGGAGGGAACAGTTGTCGAAGAAAACTAAAGAGACGCAACAGAAACTTGGGACCCGCCAAAGAGTTTTGAGTTTAAAGAAGCATATAATATGGTAGCAACAATAACATAGTATTTTAATTTTTAGTAGTATCCAATCCAAGTTCTGAACACCACAACACAACACAACTGAAAATGTTTACACTTAAAACACAAACTAGCTGAGGGACCAGCATTCTCTTTCCCATTCTCTCTTTTTGCTTTCAAAAAGCAAAGCTACCATCTTTCTCTGCCAACTCTCTCTCTCTCTCTGCTACCCTGTTGGTGGATTCTCAAATTTGAACAACCCCTTTGCATCTGATCCAATAGTCCCAACCTCAAGCACCACCCTTCATGATCTGTAAGTTCAAGCTTTGTTTTTTCTCCCTTTTTTTTTTTATCTAGTAGCCTCAAATGCAGAAAAAGGGGGGGAAATGTAAAAAGCAGGAGAGTTAGGGTTTAATTTCATTGTTAATAGCCGTCAAGTTTTGCTATGATTTCAATGAGCTTAATGGGCAGAGTGCATTGATGGTATCTCAATTTATTAGCTTCTGAATTTGGTCTGGGGGAGGAGGGGTTGCTTTTGGTTATTATTTTCTTCTATTTCTGCATATCTGTGTGTGAATGTCCTTTTTTACTTTTGGTATATCTGTAAAATTCATTGATTAACTTCATCTGAACTAATCTGCTCAACTTTTATTGCTAAAGATTGCATTTTTGTGATTGGCAGAGGTGATAGCTCGAAAAAATGACGAGGGTGACTCGTGATTTTGCTGATACTATGCAGAGAGAAGCAATGCCGGTGGTATCAGCTGATGTGATATTTGCTTCTCTTCGATTTCCTAATTACAAAATTGGAGCTAACAATCAGATCATGGAAGGAAAGGATGACCCGAAAGTGCTAACTATGAAGGAGGTTGTTGCACGTGAGACCGCACAGCTGTTGGAACAGCAGAAACGTCTGTCAGTTCGCGACCTTGCCAGTAAATTTGAGAAGGGCTTGGCTGCTGCTGCTAAGTTGTCCGAAGAGGTTACCCTTTTTCTTTCTGAATTTTCACTGTGGAGGTTAATCAACTTTATTCTGTATATTGGTTTTGATGTTTCCAATTGGATTTATCAATGATCATGATTTCCGGAAAAGATATGTCCTTATTTTAGCTGAGCTTGTTATGTGCTGGTGAAATTCAGGCTAGACTTAGAGAAGCAGCTTCACTGGAAAAACATGTTCTTTTGAAGAAGCTTCGAGATGCACTGGAGTGCTTAAAAGGGCGAGTGGCAGGAAAAAGCAAGGATGATGTTGCGGACGCTATTGCTATGGTTAGTGCTCTTTTCAAAGGAAAGATACGCGCTTCATTTGTGTTTATAACTAATAAACATAATTTCATATTTATCCTGTTGTGATTGAAGAATTCATATGAAGCTGACAGCCTGAATATGAAATCTTGTTTATTATGCTGTGATTGACAAGCACCTTATTCGCTCTTAAGTTTTAATGGGGGGGGTGGTCAATGGTTAGGCTCACATGGAGACTGGGTCCTTAAGTTTAACCTTTGATATCGTGTCTTTAAATCAATATGGTTGGGAAAAGATGGAAAGGCAAAGAGAAAGGAAGAGCACTGCTTGGCATATGCATGAATCCATATATAGTGGTCTCTGCATCTTCTTTTATTTAATTAAGTTTGAATTTAGTTGCTGATAAAAAACCCTCTATTTTGGCATAGTCTGTAACTCTGTATCATGTAATGCTTCATATCTTTTGGTCCCTAGAGGATAGGTAAGCTGTTTGGATCCATCTATTTAATAATATTTTCTTGCTGCAGAGCCCAATGTTGTTTGTGAGGCCAACAACAGCAACATTCTAAGCTTTTCCCCTCCCACTAGTTGGGGTTGGCTACATTGATAAAATGACACCATTATGTTTGGTCTTGAACTAAGTCTAATGATAAATCATTTAAATCTGAATCTCTTAATGGTTTGGTCTACAATTCTCAGTCTCTCTAACTATTTGCTTATTTTCTTTTTGATCTATTTTTGCTAACAATACTGCTATGAGACTTTTCTACACATGCCCAGACCACCTAAGATGAGAATATACCATCTTAAAATTTGTATTATTTTAGCTTTTCTCATTTATATGTCAGATTCATTGCTCCACCGCTCCAGTGCAAAAAGTACAATTTTTATAGAACATACATATATGCACCAGTTATTTGTTCTGGTGCTGTTTTTTTTTTTGCAATAATAAACTGTAACTTATATAGTGTACTCTGCAGGTTGAAGCTCTAGCAGTTCAGTTAAGTCAAAGGGAAGGGGAACTAATACAAGAGAAAACCGAGGTGAAGAAGCTAACAAATTTTCTTAAGCAGGTGAAGTTAATGTCTTTAACAGTTTAACTTTTTTTTATTTTTTTGTGATAGAAGCAGAATTTTGATAAGATATATAATAAAAGGTTTAAAAGAAGTACGATCAGGTACCCTTTCTAAACTGAGCAGGAAAAGAAAGAAGAAGACCAACAATGCAATGAATGGATCCATATAAAAAAGCACTTGTTAGGTAACCCCCTTAGTTAGTTAGAATAGTTAGTTAGTTAGTGAGTTAATTAGAGAATTAGAGATGATAGGCTATAAATAAGTAAAAGGAAAGGAGGATTATAGGGGTAATCTTTGGTTTTGGAAAGGAACTTGGAGAGGTAGAAAACCAGGTCTCTTGAATACCTGGAATATAATATAATTTATATCAATAAACACTATAATCTGAACCAGGACCTATCATCACTCCAGTCTCTCTCCATGTCTACTAAAGAAGTTCCCTGAAACACAATGAACATCCCATAAGGAGTTTAAGCATCAAGATTTCCTTGAAACATCCAAGCACTCTACTTCAAAAAAAAGGCATCATAGGACAACAGATATTGCGTGCCAGCATTTCTTTAGTGTAAGAAAGACTGGAATATTGCTTGAATGGCCCAATAATATTTATGATCTCAATAATAACACTTAGAAAATCAGTGACTGTTGCATATGACAATGCATGGGCTGAACAAAATGTTGCACGCTGCAACTTTGTTTATTGACCTATTAGGGCTATCTAATTTATCTGGAAATTAATTCTCTAGGATGTTTTTTCAATATTGAATGAATGGAAAAGTGAACTGTCCTTTCAATGGGATATGATTTAGTTCATTCTGATAATTTTGTCCATGAGGACTCATCTTAGCTTGTAGAACCATAAAAGGTTGCTTTTACAGGGAAGTACCTGACTCTCCTTTTTTTGCCATAAAAGGTAGCTTTTTGTTTCTTTGTTTTGGTTCTTTATAAAGGATACCTAACAATATTAGTTCATATTTATGAAATATAGATTCATCTTTAGTTTATATCTTCTATGCTTAGCTGTACAAAGAGATTTCCTTTACCAACGTTGACAGTTTAGAGTCATTTGTAGGCTTCTGCAGATGCTAAGAAACTTGTAGATGAGGAAAGAGCTTTTGCTCGTTTAGAAATAGATAATGCCAGAGCTGCAGTTCAGAGAGTGGAGGAGGCGCTCCAGGAGCATGAGAAGATGTCTCAAGCTTCAGGGAAGCAGGTTCATCCTATTTCCTTGTCCCTTATAATGTTTGACTTTTAAAATTGGAGGATTCAACTTTTTACCCGCTACCATAATAAGTTCATCTCACTTATTATCACTTATTTTCTGTCAATTACAGTACATTTCTTTGAAATTTAATCAATTTATGAAATATGGAAGCATAGGTGAATAGAAATTTGTTCATGTTTACTGTTTGTACCAGTATTGATGTAGATCCATGGTGGACATTTCCAACTTGTTACTTAGGCTTTAGTGAATATTCAGTTGCTTTCTGTCTGGAAATCTATCTGTTGGGAGTATGCTTCTTTGGGTCACTTGTTTCTTTTGTTTTGGATGTTTTTGCCATGCCAGGTTTTGCTTAGTTGTCTCATGTGAAATGTGTTTTTAAAGGAATTACCTTGCCTATATCATTTGTCTTCTGTTCATTATGCAGCATTAAAAATATATTACTTTATTCAGTATTTTAGATCTAATCTTTCTAGTTATTCCATTTTAGAAGGGACCTGAATGATTGGGAGAATAACGAGATCCAATCCCTTTTGCTTTGGCTCGAAATAGCCACATTTCTTCTAATCAAATAATTGTTCATCTGGGGTGTATTTTTTGAAGTTCATCCCTTTTGCTTTGTGGTCATGGCTTCTCTTTGGTTGTATGCTTGTGACTGATTCAAATGTATCCTTTCTGATGTGTGCAGAGATTGAGTAGCCTCGATGCATTTTGTATTTTTTCCCCTTTTCTTTATCAATATTCCTCTATTTGTACTTCACTCATTTTCTTTCTGATAACTTTTTTATCAGAAAATATGCAATAAGAAAGAATCTTCAATAATCACAATATTGTGGCTGCTTGCGTAGAAAGTGTAACTGTTAATGTCGCACTGCAGTATCGACTGAGTAACTTTCATTTTGACAAAATTTAGTTCTGTGGGAACTTTAGGACCTGGAACAATTAATGAAGGAGGTTCAAGAGGCTCGTAGAATCAAAATGCTGCATCAGCCAAGCAAGGTATCTCTCGTCATTGATAAATTGGTATTATTTGAAATTTCCTCTAGTGCATAGTTGTACTTCCCTGACCCTACCTCAATACTTATTTGTAGTATATTTTGCATGTTCTCTTCCATATTTAATGTCAGAATATTTAGATGTGCTTCGTCTCTTGATTTTGTTCTTCATCATAAAAATGTTGGAGATGGTTCTGAAATTCTTGAGAAAAATACTTCGTACTTATATTATGCAGTATACAAAGTACTTTCTCTCTTTTCCCCCTATATTTGGTTAAAGAAGTTCGATTTACCTCAATCCTCATGAGTTCCATAATTATTTGTTGTATATATGAATTATAGCATTGATTTCTTTGTCTTCTGACTTTCAAGAATGGCTACTTAGCTAGTCTATTGCAATGTTTTCAATAATATCTTCCAAAACTAAAGATTTTGAATCAGTGCAAAATATTACATCTAGGAAGGTGTGGTGTTGATCCACAATCAGGGTATATCTGGGAAAGTATTATGGTTATGGCTGCAGTACTTTTTGTACGCTTGGTTGATATTGTGCTCCTTTGTTGAAGTAGTTTTCTTCCTGCTATTTCTTAGGCTTATATCATATTTCCATGTTATTGACAATTTTGTTGTTATTTTTAGGAAACTAATACATTGATTGCTGCTTGTCTTTTAGGTTATGGACATGGAACATGAGCTAGGGGCATTGAGGGCTCAACTTGCAGAAAAGACTAGACATTATCTTCGACTTCAAAAGGAGGTATGCCTATCATCGTCTTATGTCATTTTGAGAGATTGTGATTTTAGTACTGTTCTTGACTATTTCCATGAAAACGGGACATCTTGATGTACAAGAATTTTGGCACTTGTTAGTTTATTCATCAGTATGCTATATTGAATATATTGGGTAACTTAAATGTAGTCTTACATTTTGGTTGGGTGGTTTGAGAAATTGTTTGTTACACTGCCTGTATGTGTGTGTGTTGTATACACTTTCACATACATAAGGATCATACGGTCGAACTCTCAAACCTAGTTAGTATCACCTTATTGGCAATAATGAACAAAATGCTGAAGAAATTGAATCTTATATATTCCTTGCTTGAGGCTGGATATAGACTTGGGGATCTCCAAAGAAGCCCTTGCTTGGTTATTGTTTGGGCTTCATAATTAAGGTTAAATTTTGTCTGAAGTGAAGGATATGTTTCTCTTATTAAATTGGGGAGTACTCCAATTGTCTTCCACAGTAAGCTATCACTGATTTTCTTCAATTTTACTTTTCAGATAGCAAGGGCAAAGAAAGGAGAGGAAAATGTTCCTCATTTATATGAATTAGAAGGGACAGAAACATTAGGTTCATATTTGCAAATTCAACCTTGCTCTGATAATACTCCTGATCTTTCAAAATGTTCAATTCAGTGGTATCGTGTATCGCCTGAAGGTGTCAAAAAGGAACTTATTTCAGGTACATCTTCCCAAAATTTTGCACTTTGCATATCGGAGGGACTTATTCTATAAAGTGTACTGTTCGAGATGCTTTGTGCTGGATATTATTTGGTATTAAATGTCAATCTGGTAGGTTTGTCTTTTTATCCTTGCCTATTAATATAATATAACATTCTTGTTCTCAGAAGCTACCAAATCAGTTTATGCCCCAGAACCTTTGGACGTTGGACGCATATTGCAAGTTGATATTATTTCAGAAGCCTTGCAAATCACACTGTCAACCACTGGTCCAATTGATCCAGGTTTGGCTCCAATGCTGAATCATGCACTTTTGATTAAGTAGTCATTAGGAATAGCTTCTATGTATTTGCTTCTGTTTAAACTGACAAGTAGTGTTATTATCAATTTAAAGAGATGGACACGTTTCTTTGTCTAATCAAGTTGAACTTAAAATTGATTTTACATTTGTTTTCAGCTGCTGGTTTGGGAAACTATGTAGAGGCACTTGTGCGAAAACATGATTCTGAATTCAATGTATGTCATTATGGTTGATCCTTTTAGTTTTCATTTTCTCCTCTTATAATTAACTGATTGTATGAAAGCATCAATGTGAGCTTATATTTTTAATTATTTGAGATGTTATCTAAAACTTATTTGTCTTTATTTGAAATATAATATAAACCATTCATGTATCTCTTTCACCCCACAACTTAACCTTTTGGGATAGTCGGTTCATGACATGGTATCAGAGCATCTAGGACTAAGTGATCTAGAGTTCGATCCTTGTTAGCTCTTATTATTCTAATAAAAAAGTTCAGCACATGGTAGGTGGACTTATACAATACCCACGCTTCAAGCCCAATGAGCCCTTGCGTGAGGAGACGTGTTAGAAATATAATATAAAATCATTCAAGTGTCTTCACCCATCAGCTTAAGCTTTTGGGATAATTAGTTCATGAGAGACCTTGTTATCATCAAACATAAAATGTTTCTATCTTCTGAGTTGTTATAAGTTATGAGGCAAGTGATAGCATATAAATGGGATAGGTTGACTCATCTTGTAGGCCTCCATCTCTTTTATTTATGTTAGTATGAGGTTAATTAAATAATGGTATAGTAAAAACAATTCTTTGACATTGCATCACAATTTAATTGATCAGTCGAGTCTAAGTTTAAGAACCATCACTTGCTTAAGCTATTAGGTCTAGTAGTTCTGCAACATGATATTAGAGTCTCTTAGACGAGTAGTCTTCATTACCATCCATGTTGTGAGCTTGTTGTCCATTTGTCACTGTCAAGTTGAGCAATGTTTCCCTCTAGTCTCATAATATTATTAATTCTTTGCAGGTGGTTGTAACTCAGACAAATGGATCACATAATCCAACTGAATCTATTCATGTACTTCATGTTGGAAAGATGAGGATGAAGCTTTGTAAAGGAACGACAATGATAGCCAAAGAATATTATTCGAGTTCAATGCAGGTATTTCAAATTGTGCACGCTGTCAATTAAGGATACTTGTCGATGAATGTCCACTCTGTTATCTTGAAGTGCGTGCTAACATCTGTTTGCACTAGTGACCATGGGATACAAACATAACCTAGAATGTGCTGTTTTGCCTTGTTTTCTTCAGCTTTGTGGAGTTCGAGGGGGTGGGAATGCTGCGGCGCAGGCACTATTTTGGCAACCAAAGCCAGGGCTCTCTTTTGTATTAGCTTTTGAATCGGAGCGAGAAAGAAATGCAGCCATCATGCTTGCAAGGAGGTTTGCATTTGACTGTAATGTATGTCTTTCTGAACTATATTTACAGTAGATTTATGCTGAAACTAATATCTGTTAGAATTCATCACTTTCTTCGAGGATTCCTTCCTTTTTCACTCCATTGCTAAAATGCCAATGCCTCTAAATGCAGATTGTTCTTGCTGGTCCAGATTACACACCTTCAGAAACATGATGAGGCCTCCTTGAATATTATTTTCTCAACTGTAATTATTTGAGTTTTTCCTTTCTTGTATTACAAGTGTGTAACATGCCTTTGTTTGTGCCAAGGCTTTCCTTTATACCAACACCAGGGCATTTTTTTTGTTTGCCTTTGTGAGTGAGTGATGGTTGATGAAAGTTTTAGAGCTTACAATATTTGAATTGGTGTCCAGTGTTTGAGGTGCTAATTTATTGTAATGGATTGATCCAACTATTGTCAGAGTTTTGTGTATTGTATTGGTCTATGAACACTTTTCTTCTGAAAATTTGTTCCCAAACCATGGTGAAATCAAAGTTACGATGGATAGAAGCAACTTTTCTTAATTTTTTCTTCTGTCCACCATGAATCTGTCTTTAGCTTAGTTTTCGGACGAGTTTCCAAACATGCACGTCCTCATATCCACTTACTCTAAACTTAATAACTTTTTATGAAATATAAATTTAATAAATTCAACCTTTGAATCATTGGAACATAATCATGTAAACTTATATCAAGTTCCTTTTATCATTTTCATCAGAACTTTCAATCATATAATCACATGTGTATAATTATTCAAATTGAAAAATAAATTCTCAATAAATTTCATTTATTCTAAAATATTGAACTTGATGAAAATGATACAAGAAACTTGATCTAACTTTTGTTCTCTTCTATATTCACAAAAAAGAAATCTCAATCTACGTGCATGTTTGAAAAAAAATTCACACAAGATCCACGTTTGGGTCAGATTCATGTTTCTAGAAGCAAGAAATAATTGCTTTGGATTGTTGGATTCACGTTTGTGTTCTCCAGACGTGAAATCAAACACATTAAATGTCTTTTTCAGCAGACTCAATAATTTAAGTGGCAGCATTGACATCCATACACGTAGTGCTTCCTCATATGGTGGTAATAACTAAAAACGAACTACTCCTACTACTTTCCCTTTTCCAAAATGCAAGATTTTCATCAACGGCTATCCTTGGCCACATATACTTGAAGCAAGATCTGGACCGTTTAATGGACTAAAGGATATCCCCATGTTATTTACTCTTTTAATCAACTCTCTCTGTCCCTCTACTTTCTCTCTCTCTTTCTCAGAGTTTCATTTCAATCCTCACTGATCGCAGGTGCTTCTCTATTCTCTCTGATTTTTCCATTTTCGACTTTTTTAGATGTTGGATTTTTATGGGTTTGATGTCTTAGAATATGATCAATTGATTAACTTTTGATGTTCTGATTCTGGGCACCCTTCATTTTGGTTGATTGGAAAGACATGGATCAAATATAAAGAGAATAAGTAAAAATGTTAACTTTAGTGTTACCCTGATGTGGGTTTGTATGATTTTTGGAAACTAGTTATCTAAAGTTTGTAACTTCGAATTCTGAATAATCTCTTTGTATCCAGTGAAGATAGGGGTGAGATCCAGATTGTTACAGGAACAAAGTTAACTTGTGACTTTGTTTGTCTTTGATTTGTTATTAATTGTGATTGGATCTAGCTCTTGCCCAAGCTAATTTGCTTTAGCATTTGCTGTGTTAGATATGTCGACATCTGATAAACCAGAAGTGGTGGAAAGGGGTGCTAAGAATGAAAAGCAAAAGGAAGGTGATGACGAGAAGGGTGGATTTCTTGATACCGTGAAGGGTTTCATTCAAGACATTGGTGACAAGATTGAGGGAGCGATTGGGTTCGGGAAGCCGACTGCAGATGTTACAGCAATACACATTCCTTCAATTAATCTCGACAAGGCAGATCTTGTTGTTGATATTCTCATAAAGAACCCGAACCCTGTGCCGATTCCCCTGATTGACATAAACTACTTGGTTGAGAGTGATGGGAGGAAACTAGTTTCGGGGTTGATTCCGGATTCCGGTACAATTCATGCACATGGAGAGGAGACTGTCAAAATTCCTCTTACTTTGATCTATGATGACATAAAGAGTACATACAGTGAGATTAAACCAGGAAGCATCATTCCTTATAGGGTGAAGGTTGATCTCATTGTTGATGTTCCTGTCATTGGAAGGCTAACTATACCCTTGGAGAAAACTGGAGAGATCCCCATTCCATACAAGCCTGACATTGATATTGAGAAAATAAATTTTGAGAGGTTCTCTTTTGAAGAGACAGTTGCTATTCTTCATCTGAGGTTGGAAAACATGAACGATTTCGACCTCGGCCTCAATGCGCTTGATTATGAGGTTTGGCTCGGTGATGTTAGTATTGGAGGTGCAGAACTTGCAAAATCTGCAAAACTTGAGAAAAAGGGGATTAGTACCATTGATGTTCCAATAACCTTCAGGCCTAAGGATTTTGGGTCTGCACTTTGGGATATGATTAGAGGAAAGGGTACTGGCTACACTATGAAAGGACATATTGATGTTGACACTCCCTTTGGTGCAATGAAATTGCCTATTAGCAAAGTAGGCGGTACCACGCGTCTCAAGAAGAAGAAAGAAGATGGTGGAGATGATGATGATGATGAGGTTTGTTAACTTCTTTTCTCTATGTTTCTTGTTTGTTCTACAGAAAATTTGCGCGTATATTTCTGAATTATAAATGCATGTTCATGTATGTTTATTCATCTGTATTTGCTATATTTCCATTTGTTCATTTGTTCGATACAATTGGAAAGATATAATAGATTTAGTGGACAATGTATTGTTTAAAGTCTTATGTTGAAAAAAATAAGGAATTAACTTTTTTTTTAAAAAGAATAGGCTGCTTTTCCAAATTCACTCTTGAAACTGAAACAGATTCCCATGTCTTCTTTAGTGTATTTTCTTGTGCTGTCGTTTTAAGTCTTTAATCTTTCCTTTTGCAGGATTGAAGAAGAAACTATAGCAAGTTATTAGTATCTCTATATTCTTATATGTACTGCTTAGATCCATTGGAAAATAAGTTAAGGGACTTGAAGTTAAAAGGCGATACTTTGGTGAGAGATCAAGTTGAGTTCATTGTGAATATCAGTTGCAGTTGGCATTTGATTTTGCTCTTGAAGCCATGTTCCTGTTTTATGTAAGATCATATTCAAAACGTACCTTGCTTTGTCTTGTGTGGAATTGATGTCTTCTATTCAAGTAGTACTCGTGTATTCTGAATTCTAATAGTAATATACCCAAGTGTATTATCTGTAGATGTTATTCAAATTTTAATATATGATATTATACTTTCAATTTAAGGGCACACATTTGTTCCTATGCTGTATGTCATGTTTCACTAGATCCGTGTACTACTCTTACAGTTTATATAAGATTTTCTCCTTCTATCGAGGGAGATGTGTGAATTTGACTAGGTTGTCTCTGACAGGACCCAATTTGATCATAAATCTCTTTTTTAATCTGTTCTTCGGATATGCTCAGTGTTCATGAAACCACTTTTTATTATGTGATCCTTGATGATGCTGCCAGTAAGATTTGGTTATTACTGATGTGTCTTCTAATATGTAAAAGCTGGTTTTGGATTCTTGTGAAATTGTGTCTATTTCTCTCTATATTAATATTTATAGGGTCTTGCGTATTCAATAGGTATAATTTATAAAGATAAAAACAAGCATAGAATTTTAACTTGATAAGATAATGTGAAAATTCAATACAAAGATGCGAAAGTCTCTTGCAAATCAACATTAACCCCATACACTATAAACAAAAATAGGATAACGCTAACGGGGTAAAAGCTAAGCTGACAAAAATATTTAGTGTCAGTTTTGTATTAGTGTTGACTCTAACTTGGTCAACACAAATAAATTAGCGCAGTCTTTAAAGTCAACACTAATTTAGTGTCGGCTCTAAGGCTAACACTAATTTAGTGTGTTGAAGTCGACATTAGTCTGACTTTAATCACTAGGAACAAGAACAAAAATTGACGATAGTAGTTTCTAATTAATTAGTGTTGATTTGACAGAAACAAAAAATGAATTATTTTACAATTCTTATTTAGTTGATGTGTTACCCCGCTTTAGTTACTGTTTTTTACGAGTGTAACCTTCTTAGAAATATTGTGAGGATTATTTCCAATGAATAGCTTTCTTGAGACTCAAACTTGTGTCATCTTTTTTAGGTAGATTTAGCTAGGGGTGAGCACTGAAACTGGCCCGACCCAACCCGACATAGCATCATATAAATACCAAAAAAAAACCACCGTCCCTAACCTTAAGTCCCTAGCGCCGCAGCGGCCACTCCTCAACCTCTCTCACCTCACCTCTTTGGCTCTGTCCTCAATGACTCAACCTAACCCTCCTCCGCCTTCGCCTCCGCCTCTGTTTCCCTTCTCCGCCTTCGAACACGCGTTCGCCTCCGCCTCCACCTCCGCCTCTGTTTCTCTTCTCCGCCTTCGAACACGCTTCGCCTCTGCCTTTGCCTCTGCCTCTGCCTCTGCCTCTGCCTCCGCCTCTGTTTCCCTTCTCCGCCTTCGAAACGCCTTCGCCTCGCGAGACAAAGCACCGTCGAGGTGAAGGATTGTGCTGGACCTGAACATGCATGTGGTGGATCGCTCCGGTGGTAACTGAAAGAAGAAGTTAAGGATTGTGTTGATTTTTTGTATTTGATTTGTAGTTGATTTTTTGTATATTTATTTTCCATATACTCTTCTCTCCGCCTTGAAGAAATCTATGTTTTCTTCTTCTCTCCGCCTTGTTTTGCTCAGGTCGGTTTTGGTCGGTTGGGCCAAAATGAGCCCGAAACCGACCGCTGCTCAGTCCTAGATTTAGCTTGTCTTGTCTACTATTAGGTCAAGTAGGTGGTGGTGGTTTAATCCTAATACTTTTTTAAACATATTTTTCATAAAGAACTTTTTTTTTAAGTACAGACCACCGCGTCCTGAATTGTAGCTGAAATTTTTGAAAGGTGTCATTTTAAATTTGTCAATTAAGCCATATTACTTGACATTTAAACAAAGTGGCGTATCTACACAGCTGTAATTTGTCACAACTAAATACATATTTTATTGTTGCTGATCGCAGAGAATCATGAATCTAATGGAAAATATTATATTTTCAGAGCTATGATGAATACCCAATATGCATCTATCTGTTCATGCATGGTCAAAATGAAGAGAAAGTCCACATGGGAGACTGGTAGTTGAATACATGATATCTTGTTAGATTTGCAGTTGCTTTCTGAAGAGTCACATGGTGGAACAGTGTAATGTAAGGATATATATCATTATTCATGTCATGATAGTTCATCATCTAATTCAGCCTTTTATATCTGAAACTTTCTACACCAACCAAGTGGGTCACTAGCACGCTCCATCATATAAATAAAATAAAACACTTCACAACTCACATGATTTTGCTATAATTCTGGATTTCTATTGCTATTTGCTGCTGTTATGGATGCGTCGAGACTACCTCTATCTTCAACTCAGCCAAGATGTGTGTCTTACGTGGATGGAAAATGAACTCCTCACATCTCTCCATCTCCACTTTGTAGAGGAAGATATTAAAACAAAAGGAAAAATTATAAAATATAATATGTGATGTAATAAAAAAAGGCAAAATAAGAATGAGATAGTAAAAAAAGTGCTACGTAAATATAGTATTTTTTCACATATATACACAGACAATAACTAATGGTTCTAAAAATGGTGCAAACATATGTGTGTGAAAATGATAATAAAAACGAATCTCTATCCAACTTAAAATTGCGAAACCAATTCAAAAATGGTTAATTCAATTAATTAGTTTGATTAACGTCTTATCATACATTGTTTAGTTTCTATTTTTTCCCTAATTCTTCCCAGTTCCATTTATGAGAAAATTTTCATATAACAATTAAACTTATTTTTCTGATATGGTATATTCAAAGGTTAGGGTTAATGGTATGACAGGTCCCTGAGTTTGTACCAATGTCTGCGATAGGTCCCTCGCCGGAAAAAAGTTTGCTATAGGTCCCTCAGTTTGCACCAAGTTTTTATTTAGTCCCTGCCGGAGACCGGAGCTCCGGCGAGGGCACATGTGGCGTGCTGACTGTGTAAGTGATGATTATGTGGATTTTTTTATTTTTTTTAAAGCAAAAACAGGTAAAAAAAACATTTTAAATTTTAAAACCCCTATTTTTACTAAATCTCACTTTAACCCCTCAGTTTCCATTAATCTCAAATCCCTAAATTAGTTTTTTTAAAACCCCTTGTTCATCTTCATCACCATAAACATCTTTTATTATCTTCATCCGAAAATTCTAAAAAAACTAATTTAATCTCTTCATCAAACAATCAAATTCACAAAACCCAAATAAGAATAACAAACCAGAACCAAGAACAAAAATCAACCCCAACCCCTCTTTTCTCCCTTCTCCCTCGATTATTCTCCCTTCTCCATCGATTATTCATCCCCCACTGCCCACCACCCACCGCCCACCACCAATACCCTCTTCTGCATCCTCCATCGCCCCCTCCTGTTCTTCACCACGGTTAAAATCCCTAAATCCCCCACCACACCCTCTCCTCCATCTCCTCTCACAGACAAAACCCCTCCATCGCAAGGGTACTGAAGAAAACGAACAAGGAACTGAGAATAAGAAGAAGAAGAAGAAGGAGATCAAGCCACTGTCGCTTCAGATCGAGCTTCCATCGCTCCAGATCGAGCTTCCATCGCTCCAGATCGAGCTGTCGCCGCTCCAGATCGAGCTGTCGCCGCTCCAGATCTCTCGGTCTCTCTCTCTCTCTCTCTCTCTTTCTCTCTCTCTCCCTCTCCCTCTTGAATGCCATTGGGAAATAGCGGGTTCTGATGGTGATGGAGGTTTTGGCTTCGGTGATGGGGGTTTTGATGGTGCCAATTTCATTTTCACACTGCTTTCTACTGCTACTGTCAATGAAGCGTATAGATTTTGAATGGGGTGGAAAGTGTGAAGGCTGATATTATTGGTTACAGTGTGTTTCTTTGTTGGTTCTGTAAAGAATTATGGACGAGGGAGTAGATGGATCTTTAATTCCAATATTTATGCCATGATTGATTCTGTAATCTCATGAGTTTGATAAAAGAAATATGGGTATTTCAATGTTTGGTATTGATAATTTTTTATCTGGTTCTTGACGATAAATTTCTGGTTTTAATCTTTCATATTTCAATTTTGTTATTTGGTACCACAATTTTGATGAAGAAGAAGAAAATATTTATGCGTTTCCTTTAGTTTAAGGGTTGAAGATGATGAGGGATGAAGACGATGAAGGATGGAGGATGAAAATTATTATGATTTTTTGTTAGGTTAATGGAAACTGAGGGGTTAAAGTGAGATTTAGTAAAAATAGGGGTTTTAAAATTTAAAAGATTTTTTTACCTATTTTTGCTTTAAAAAAAATAAAAAAATCCACATAATCATCACTTACACGGTCAGCACGCCACATGTGCCCTCGCCGGAGCTCCGGTCTCCGGCAGGGACTAAATAAAAACTTGGTGCAAACTGAGGGACCTATAGCAAACTTTTTTCCGGCGAGGGACCTATCGCAGACATTGGTACAAACTCAGGGACTTGTCAAACCATTAACCCCAAAGGTTAATAAAAATGCTTCAAGGCCATCAATTAAATTCCTTAAATAAAAATCCCATCCCTACTTGCTCGGAGCAACACAAAACTCATTGCCACCATTTTTAGCAGTACCTTCCTCATTGGACCCCTCTCTCTCTTGGACACTAATGAGTTCAGAGAGAGAAAGCTGCAACTCTCGCCACTTCACATGGCTCATGAAGTCTTGCTTCCCCAATCCAAACGACACCACCACCGCCGCCGCCAAACCGCAACCCCCTGCGCCCACCACCACCACCACCATATCCTCCCTTCCTGACGACATCGTTTTGGACTTCCTCACCCGCGTCCCCTCCTCTTCCCTCCCCTCCCTCTCCCTCGTCTGCCGCCACTGGTCCCACCTCCTCCACTCCCCCGACTTCTCCGACCTCCGCCGCCGCCGCCGCCTCCTCCGCCACGCCGCACTCGCTCTCTCCGCCACCGATTTCGGTCTCTCCTCCGCCACACTCCTCGACGGCGCCTGGAACCCCTCCCTCTTCCTCCCCTGCCACGACGCCGTCTCCCTCGACAACTTCCACTCCCTCCTCTCCCACGCACGCCTCGCCTCCATCGGTCCCAGGATCTACGTCGTCGGAAGAGACGCCACGCTGCGCTACGACACGTGGACGGCCACGGTCGCCCCGCGCTCAACCATGATTTTCCCGCGAAAAAAATTCGCCCTCGCCGCCGTCTCCGGGAAACTCTACGTCGCCGGAGGCGGGTCAAGGACCGCCGCCGTGGAGGAATACGATCCAGAAACAAACACTTGGCGCGTGGTGGCTAACGCGCCGAGGAGGAGGTACGGCTGCTTTGGCGCTTCTGCGGATGGAATCTTTTACGTAATTGGTGGGTTGAGAATTGGCGCGTCGGTGAACGAGCTCTCACGCGCGGGTGGGGGCACGGAGGCTCACGCTGTGTACGCGAGCTCGATGGACTTGTTCGACGTGGAGGCGTGCGTCTGGCTCCGGAGCCGGGCGGTGCCGGGAGGAGGTTGCGTGGTGGCGGCTTGCGCCGCGGCGGGGCGGGTGTACATGCTGACGAGCCACGCGGTGGAGCTTTCCTTTTGGAGTTTCAATGCTCGGAGAAAATGTGGTGGTCGTGGCGGCGCGTTTGGAGAGTGGTGTAAGATAAAGAGCCCGCCGCTGCGGGCCCAGATTAGGGTGGACACGAGAATGAGGTTCAGCTGCGTGGGAATTGGAGAGAAGGTGGTGCTGGTCCAATTGGCGGGGTGCGTGAATGAAGGGGCTGTTTTGGTGTATGATTGCGCAGTCGGAGAGTGGAGCAAAGAGGCGGATTTGCCGGAGGTGTATCGACGCGCCGCCTATGTGGGTGTGGAATGCTAAAGTGGCATATCATTGTTTGGAGTATTGGATGTAGTGAGACCAGCAGACAGTGCTGCGTGAAAGCTCATAGGATAGGGGGAATCTAGCTAAGGTTGTGGGGTCGCTTGAGATTTTGGTAACTCAACTTTCAACTTTGGTTAATCTTTGGGAATGAGCATTTCTTGTGATTGGTCTATTTTGGCTTGTTATTTGAAATTTAGTTTACATTTTTTTCCTAAAAAATGATTCACATTTATAGTTAATGAATATTTAAATCCAATCTTGAGCTACAAGTTTGGGCTATTGTTTTGACCACGTACATTGTTAATTTATTATTGCTTATTTTTGTAATCTATGGGAAATTGATAATCACCTTGTTTTTAAATTGAATTTGGATTTGCTGTGGTTGAATTTCCGATCATTGCTCTATAACACGTTATTATTGGAGTTGGGTAAATGATTCCAGGATTAATTGGAGTTATTTAATTATATGTCCATCTGAACCAATAAGATTGTATCATTTATTTTATTTATTTTCAATTTATTTTTTAATATTAATTTTGGCACAATCTTACTAACAATATGGAAATGGGGTTAAATAACATATTTTGGAGGACAATAAAAAAATTTAGGACCTCATAGCTAATATCATCAAAGAATTACCTATGTTATTTTCTTAGTGATCCACATCACTCCTGCACTGTTTCCAAACACGTTACTCCTACACCTTAAAAATCTCCTTTTCTTTAGGTAGGCTCTCCTAATCGGTAGACGCAATAAAAGAAATCAAATTTGTCTTAATAAAAATTTGGTGGTTAATTAAGGAGCTTTGATTTTGATTTTTGAAATGGAACTTTTTACAAATATCCTTTCGCATTGTGTGTGAGAGTGATGTTTCAGCAAATTAGTGCCTCCAGATTGAAGGAAAATAATGATTAGAAACTGATAGATAATAGACATGATGCAATTTTTCTCCTGCATTTATAAACTCTACATTCATCTTAATTGGAATAATGTGGGACTTTGAAAGCTATCAGAGTAGCTTTTTGTAATACGCAAAAACACCTGATTAGACTATTTTGTTTTTGTACCTATGGTCCGCTAGCTATTATTTTCTTACAGAACTATTCATAGATGAATATGAAAGGTGGTCACGATGCTGTAAAAGTCATGGTACGTTGTTGTTGCACAACTAAAATGGAAGCTTTAATCGCCATATCTGGAGAAGCAAGCAAATCCCCAATCACCCCCAATTCAGGATACTCCGTCCAGTTTTCCAGCCCCGCTGTTTGAGCGGATTTGACCTCATTCCTTCTCCCAACTACAATAAGATCAAACTTGCTATTGGCAACATCTCTTAAGAAATTTGTGGTTTGTGACGCATCCTCTATCATTTTCTCTTCATATGTCACGTTTTCAAGCTTAGCATAAGCCCCACGCACCTCCCTCAACTCCTCATCATCCATCATGTTCTCCCAGTTCGAGGAATCATGCTCGCTTGAAACCAACCGATACACGAACAACTTGTTATCTATATTGCTAGCAAACCTCTTGGCCAAACACAGAGCTTCCCTGTCATCTGGTCCACCAAGGAAAACCATGGCCAATTTGTAACTAACCAAGTTTTGGCACCAAGAGCCTCGGTTCACAAGGATCCCGATAGAACACGGTGCTCGTTCCAAAACCTTGGTGTTCAACGACCTTATTTTGTTGTCCTCGGACTCAATTAAACCATTCTCTGCCCATCGGACATGAAATGGGAGGATTATAATGGAAGCGATCTTGTCCAGTGCGAGATGACAAACATCTTCGTGCATGAGTGACACGGGGGATATGGCGGTGTAGGTGTTGGCCGTGACCGAACCCGCATGGTCACGCTCGAAGAGGTCGAAGGTCACGATGAGTTCGCCGGAGTAGTTGTGTGTGGACCCTGCTATTTGCTGGAGGCGATGCGCGATGAAAATGGGGGAGCTCCTTCCGATGAGCTCCATGAGATGCAAGACGTCCACTACGAGTGTGTTTTCCGGTGAGGGGGAGCAGAGCTGGAGGAAATTCTTGATCTGGATCATGTGGTTTGGCTTGTGGACACATGCTACCACACGAAGCTCTGAGTTTTTCTTCAGGTTCATGATGTTCCTTTTTTGGTATCCTGCGTATTTTCTTGAAGGGTCGTACAAGAACTTCACACCCATCCGCGAGATTGTTCCGAAGACTAGCACTGACACCACCATCACTGCTACTACCGGTGGAGATTGTTGCTGCATTAAAAATAAAATTGCTAATAATTAGAAGATTAAATAAAGATTCATTTGAAGTTTAAGGTAACTGAAATGCAAACATATACATACCCCTACGGTTGCGTCGAAGACAAGGATATAGGTGCAGATATCGACGATGCCCTTGCAGCTCAAGATGAAAGCGATGCAGACTCCGTCACGTATGGGGATCTTGCAGTAGTTGCAGACTGCTACGATCTCTGCATGCCTCATCACGTGTGTCATCACGATGAAGAATATAACCACGACCACCATCTTGGGAGGCCAGCACTTGGTGAGGTCTATCTTCATGGCGCAGCACGTCACGAAGATCGGCGACAAGAACCACGTGGAAAACAGCTCCATCCGATCCACCAGCTCTGACCCGAGTGGTGGACCTGGAGGGACTGTCAGCCCTAGGATCACCGCCCCGGCCAGGAATGGCTGGCTGAACGTCCCCGCCACGTGGCCGAGTATGAACAGCGCGACCACGATGGCAACAATGTATATCCTCCTCACCGGCCGCCCTTCAGGCGTGTTCCTCACCACCCATCTCATTGCAGGGCCCCCGACCAAGGGGATCACGGCTAGGTACGTGAAGAACAGGATGAGGTTGCGGACCCAGATGAAGTGGCCTTGGGCGAGGCCGCTCACGATGGCAGTACCAAGGCCGGCCATCATATTGCCGAAGAGGTCGTTGATGAAGGCGATGGAGAGCGCGAGGCGACCGAGCTCAGAGTTGAGGATGCCAAGTTCATTAAGCATGTAGGCGATGACGGCGAAGGAGCAACTGCTGTGGGAGATGATGATGACCACGATGCTGTCGGCTTGCTGTTTCCCAAGGAAGGAGGACCAGAAGGACATGAAAGGTAGAACGAAGATGAAGTGAAGAAGTAAGGGGAAGAACATGTTGAGGAGGGCGATGACCCATGCTTTTTTACCAGTCTTGGTGATTAAGGTGAAATCCATCTGCACAGAGTTCAAGAAGATGAAGAAGGTGTATCCAAAGGAGGAGATGGTGTTCAGGACGTCTGGGCTTCCGAACGGGAACAACATCTTCTTGTATGCCTCTAGTGGTCCCATGGGAATCGACGGGCCGAGCAGAAACCCAGCCTGCAAAAATTAATACCGCAACTCTCAAATTCTTGCATTTCATGAGAAGAGCATATATAGCTATCATGCTCATGCATGTGTACACAAACAAACATTTGCTATATATATATATGCGTACCATTACTTGTGAAACCAAATCAGGGAACCCAAAACGCTTGAGGAGGAAATGCAAGCTTTGGGTGATGAAGAAAATGATTACGATTTGCATCTCAAGCATTGTAAATGAAGATTTGTAAGGCATGAAATTCTCATTAGCCCATAAGCCATCTGATATTAACTTCAATGGCTGTTCGATGCAGACGTTGTAGACTTTGATTTGATCCAGGCTTTGGGGCATTAACGTTACCGCAGAGTATAACGTTTGGTTAGGGTCCATTTTGGTTGCACAACAACTAGAAGGCAACAATGAAATGAAATGAAAAAGAAGATTGGTGGAAATAAATTGAAGATCGAAGAGGTTTAGTAGTGAGGAATATATAGGAAGAATAACAATAGAATTATAGACTTTACCAACTAGAATCTACCTTAGATCGACGTTACAAATTGGCAATTATTAGTTAATTTGCGGTTGCAACAGTCATGCATGCTTCGTTGTCACACTATTTTGTTGCCTTCACCATCTTGAATAGAAAACAACTAGACTAGTCACCGCTTCCTTGACTTGACAGCTATATATTTCTCATGTGTCGTACCATAAAGCTTTATCCATTTTTTAACGTTTTATTTTGTTTAGTTATTTTTGGGTGTATAATTTATTTTAGTATATATTTTTTTCATTATGAATTGCCACTTCTATTAATATCTTAATTCAAAATATATAGATATTCTAATTTGGTTGGGATCCATTTTGATTGCTATTCTATAGGGTGTAATATATAAGGTGTACCTATCATCATATTCATCAAAATTGAATGACAAAACAAACTAGCAACCACCATCATCGTCATCCACCCTCAAGCAATACCTTGTATATGATTTCGGTTTTTTTACTTTGTTAGTGTAATTTTTAAATAAAATTATAGTGCAACTTTTGTTTTAATTACAACTTAGAGTAGCGACGGAAAATTTCTCCCTCCTCTTTCCGTCGCTAATTTTTTTTATATTATTCATTAGGATTTTGTGACGGATTGTACTCCGTCACTAAGAAAGCCAGAAACAAAAATAAAAGAATGTCGCCACTTGAAATGGCAATTTCATAATAAAAAAAACCTGGTAACAGATTTACACCAGTTTAGTAATAAATAAAATAAAAGTTGCACTACTTTAGTAAAAATTACACTAGTAAAGTAAATAAGCTGATTTGTGTTGCTAAAACTAACCTAACAAGAGATTTTAAGACCGCAGTCTTTGAAACTGCTCCGATTTAAAAGGGCATGGCATGACAAATTTTGAGAATAGTCTCCATAATCAAAGTTTAAATTTGATGGTTCTATAATGATAATAAAAGCAACTCAAAGTTGAACTCACAGTATTTTTTTTCGTTCCTTATCAGATTATTAATGTAAGACTCGTGCGATGTACGACTTTGATGTTTTATAGTATTATAGAACTGTAAATTAAAACTAAAGTTTAGGAGATATAATGATAATGATAATATATTGATGAAACATATTAGGCAATAGAAATGAGCTAATTAGAAACTGTTTGAAAAACAGCTTGTCATATCACATAGTTAAAACACACCATGTCAACCTAGATTTACATGTCCACCTTGTTCAATGTGGACGGTGGTACGATCTCTCTTGTCCACGCACATATAGACAGTAGGTCTTCTCCTACAAATCATTTGTTTAAATAAACTCTAACAACCCGCCACTTATGTAGATCTCATATTCCCTCTGATTGTGCTAGCACATAAAAATACCTTCTGGTAAGCTCATCTCTTCGAACACATTGAGATAGCCTACATGGGATCATAGCATCCCTTCATTCAAATGGTATTGCTCTCTCAAGTCTCAAGTATGCTAAGCCGTTGGTAATGTTGACAACCTCACCATACCAATGGACCAGAATGTTGAAAAGGTTACCAACTTGATCCTTGAAGGTGGCATTAAGAGTTGTCCTTGCACCAAACTCTTCAATAAACACTCTAGGTATATATTTCAGTAAACTCTTGCCATATAACAAAATATTCATATTTAATTTAGACAATGTGATACAAATAAAGCTGTTGTAAAGATTACAAAATACACTGTTATTTTAAGTTCCATTTACATTAGATTAACACTTGTATCTCCCTCAAAAAAAAAAAACACTTGTATCACATATATAGGTTGTATTAACGAAATTCATTTTGAAAAAAATTGCAAATCTCATATACGGTGGAAAATCATTTCGTTGACGGCTACCTTCAACTAATCACATAAAAAATTAAAACGTTATTGATTGGTTTCAATTTTTTTTTTATCAGTATAGAAATTTAATTCTGTAAATAACAGTACCAGGGACTGGGAATACTCAACCAGACACACACAAAAACAGAGTTTACAGCAAGTAACATGCCTCTTACAAGGATTTATACACAACTGAGAAAACAAAAATGTCCACATGCAGTTTTTGTGGAATGGGCCTTTTGACTTATATACTTCTTAACACTTTATTTTTCGTCAAATATGAGATTTCTTTATCTATATTTTATTGCTTAGTCACGTACACTTGAAGTCTCAACATATATTAAAAGTTAACATATAGGTTACCTAATTCTCTCTCAGCATATCCAAGTACAAGTAGTTGCATTTTCTGCTTCAGTGTAGCATGCAAGAATGCAGCTTAAAATAAATGACCATGATATATGCTTTCCTGGTATGTTATTCTAAAAGAAAAGCAACTGAACTTCAAGCACCTTGAAATTCTGCGGATCATATCTCAGCATATTGAATAGTTTTCTTCCCATCATGAGCCTTGCTGAAGAAGTATTTGAAATAGTCAGAGTACACAACTTGCTTATATTTTGGTTCATCTCCATTCTCCAGCAGTTCTGGCAAAGGGCCAATAACAGCATCAGGTGCTGGGTTGACAAAAATTGGCATGGAGATCCTGGTCTTGCTTCGATCGGTAACTACTCGATGCTCTATACTTTTGTACCTTTCGTTGCTCATTATCTGTAGCACATCGCCGATGTTGATAACTAGCGCTCCGTTAACCGGAGGTACATAGATCCAACTATCACCATCCTTGCCTCTTACATAGAGCCCTCCAATATCATCCTGCAGAAGGACAGTAATTGATGATATATCACTATGAGGGCCTACCCCTGCTACTAGTTCCGGGTCAGGACAAGCAGGATAGTAATTGAAGGCTAATATCATTGCTCCCATTAAACTGTCTTCTCTTGCTTTGTCTAACTCCTTCACATTCAGTTTGTTAAGAAGCACCTTCAGCAATTTTTTGATAAAGGCTTCAGCATATTTCATATATTCCAGTGCTTGATCCCTGCAGAAAAGATAGATAGACTGATATCAATATCAATTATCACATATTCAAATGAAAATACAAACACTTACCCTTTAGGTTTATAGACAAATCTACAATAGGAATGGTCACATGATAAAGGAATATCAGGAAGAAAAAAAGGTAAGTAATCAAAACTACCACTTCATTACTCTTCTTTCCTGTGCATATGAACTATGACTCTATTATGGATTTATGTATGAGCCTCTGATATATATACTTTAAATTAACTAAATGATGTATGCAGTTAAGTGTACCAACATTTTCTCCATAATAAGCACATAAGCATACAATCCCAACAGGCTTGACCCCTAAGATTCAAGAAGAAATCCAATTTGCTCCATTTACATGTTCTTTTATGTTGCCTACAGATTTAGATACAAACCAAAATTAAAAGGTAATTTCTTTACTGCTATCTGTATTCCTAGAAATAACATTCCCTTCCTAATTAAGAAACAAATTTCAATATGATATAAACCTTAAGGGTCATAGTTCTTGAGTAGATATCACATCATGAATTTTCAAGATCAAGTAATGCACAATGATTATTGATGAAGAGAACCATCACTTACTTGCATACAGCAGGCCAATGTGCCTGAATTTTCTCCTCTGAAGCATACACAAGCTGAAGATAATCCTTCCACTCCAACACTGACTCAGCGTGAGGGCTAAAACTGGTGGCCAGCCTCACAACATCAGGGGGCGAGGTCTCTTTCAGAATCTTCTTCTCCTCAGCTGGTAATTCAAAGAACCTGTGCACAGATGCTTTCAGATCATCAAGGACCTTAATGGGTATCCCGTGATTCACAACTTGGAAGAAACCCCATTCAGTTGCAGCCTTAAAAATGGAGTCTTGGACATCTGGGTCGCTCCAATTTGTGAAATCAATTATGGGAATTGATTCTAGAGGGACAATTTTGCTCTTGTCTAATCTAGCTTCTACAGGTTGGATATACTGGTGAGGGACATTCTGGAGGTTCAGATCAGCAAGGCCCTTTACACCATTGGTTTGGTTAACCAAGAAATCAATGAGATTGGTGGGAGTGGACATGGCTTAGAGTAACAATGTGTAAAGGATTTGGTACCCCTGAAGCAGAAATTGGATAATGGGTAAATAGTATGAACTTTTATGGTATAAAGACAATAGACTTAAAACTCTCCTTAATAGACTACCAAGTCAAGCTCTCAAAACTTGCACATCCAATTCGTGAATAACCGATCTCTTTATATAGAAAACATTGGCACCTTGAATGCTCAATTTTTCAGCAAAGAACCGTGTATGAGTAGTATTACTAATACTATTATCAATGTCACTTCACTCACTTTGTCAAAGAATGTTTCCAAATTGAGTACTAACTAATCCAACTGATGCTTCGAAGTTGCAATATAATTCCAACACAGCTTGATCAAATTGATTTGTGCACCAATTTACCAATCAAGTGGAAGAAAGATCATCGAGAAAAGGACACAAATGGAATGGTCATTTTAAACCTTAAAGTCAAGCTATGAGAATAAGTACATGTGGGTCCGTCCCAAATTACAAGGACTTGTTCAGACAATTACGCTTATTAATAAGAAAATATGTAATAAACTAATTAATATCTTGGTTTTGTTACTTTGTGTACGAACCTTCCATATATGTCACTATGTTAGTATTGGATATATCAAAACTTGGTTGGGAAACATGAAAGAGAAGTAATTAGTAGAGGTGATAATTAAAGTTTTGGAATTGAAAATATAATGAATGCAAGGGGTAAAAAAGGAAAAGCTTATTATTTTTTTTCTGAAATCTAAAAAGGGTCGGGATGAATAGAGTATTAGTTAAGATAAAAAAACAGACTCGAAAATAAAAGGAAAGCGTAATTTGACTATTATGACACATCATTGTGAGGATTTGAAAGCCTTACATATGAGATTGGAGTAACTTTGAGATATATGACAACTCGAGGAAGAGCTAGTCAAAGGGATAAGCACAATCCACACTTAGGCGATTTTTCGCTAAGTCACAAAGAATGAATCAACATTAGAAGCTAAGTTCGAGGTAAAAGTTCAAGTAAAGAGTTCGAAGGCCAAACTCGGAGCATGGTACCATAGTTGCAAAAGACATGACCCCACGATAAAGGAGTTGAGTGCACCGAAGCCCATGTACTCATGTTCTTGACCGTTATGAGGCGTGAAGGTTTGAAGAATAGTTCAAGATGGGGTGAAGCATTCGAAGGCGAGATCAGAGCTTCATAATTATGCCGAACGCACGACTTAGATTAGATGGTTTCTTTTACTTTCATGTCCTTAGGATTAAATTTATTTATCATGTATAAATAAGACGTTGTAATACAGAGAAAATGTTACATCTACCATATAGGACACATCGTCACACATGGTTCATGTGAATGATCTCCTTCCGCCATTTTTTTCAACTTTTGTTTTAATCAAATTTCCTTTTATTTCACATTCTTCTTTGGTTTTTATCTAGTTCTTGGTAAATTTCTAGTTTTCTTCGGGTCAAATGGAGAGAGGGGGAGAGATAGAAGGAGGGAGAGAGAGAGAAATTGATAAACTTTTGTCAAAGAAAAAGTTTAAAAAATATATGTTATTGGATGGATTGGATATTCATCCACTGAAATTCTTTAATGAATGAGTTGGATGAATTTTATTAAATGAGTATGGATGGATTATATTTTTTAAAACAATTTTGATGGGTCCTGAATGAGTTAATGAATTGTTCTTGACCTATCCATTACAATTTATATCCAAATTTATCAATCTATCAATTTGATGTTTCTACCTATCATATTATTTATTTCTCTTTATTCTCTTCCTATCTTATTTTTTGTGTGAATGAAATTTTATTTTATGTTTTTCACCATTTACATGTCTTCAGACTTTAAACTGTAACACACTTCTTAATGAAGCATCAAAATGGATTTTACACGTAACCCACAATGCATCTTAGGAAAATGAAAACCAATCAACTCTTAAATTTCACTTGATTACGATTTTTAAAATTTCCACAAGCTTGGTAAAAATACTATAATTTACAGTAATTTTATCTTCATAAAAAATAATAGTTTAATTTTAATGCACTTACGGTGAAAAAAAATTTACACCGTCAATTTTAGTTTACATAATCAGCCGATAAAACTTTAAAATTGTGTCACATTAATTTATTAAATTAATTTAAGGGTTAATGGTTTAACGGGTCCCTGAGTTTGTATCAATGTTTGCGATTGATCCATCGCCGGAAAAAAATTTGTTATAGGTCCCTCAGTTTGCACTAAGTTTGTGTTTAGTCCCTGCCGGAGACCAGAGCTCCGACGAGGGAAAACGTGGCGTGCTGACTGTGTAGATTATAATTATGTGAATTTTTTATTTTTTTTAAAGAGATGCCATATAGGAAAATCATTTTAATTTTAACACCCTAATTTAACTAAATTAAAAATTAACCATAACTAACTCCATTAACCCCCAATCCCCCTAAATAATTTCTGAAATCAAATCTAGAAATCTCTCGACATCCCCCAACAACACACATTTTCAAATCCCTAAATCATTTCACCCTAGCACATTACTATATAGCACATTCGTGCAATTTTCTAAAAAAATAATGAGAACGAATGGTCATGGACTCATGGTCCGTGGAAGTTATTTTCATTATTAAAATAGACATGATAAAAGAGCATAAAATTGTAAATTTAACTTATATGATATAAATTTCAGTTCTTACTCATATTTTCTCTCTCAAGCCACGTCACCAATTTTAAAAATATTCATTGTCTTTTTCTAAAAGCATCTCTAAATATGGGATTTTATTTTTGTGTCTTAAAGATTTTTTGTGGATCCACCACGCAAGATTTAAGACACTCATAAAATCTCACTGCATATTTCACTCCAATGGTTAAAATCTTATTTTATCTTTAGTCGGACACACAATGCACAATATATTTATATTATTTATTTCCACCTAATATTAAATTAAATTAAACTAATAATTTAATACAACATAATTAATAATTAAAAAAGATATAATATAATTAAATATCAATTAGATAGGAAATACATAATTAAAGTTCAACATGATATTATTTAATTGAAAATGAAAGGAAATGCATATTATTGAAAAATAAATGACAATACATTTTAAATAAAATACATAATATTGCATAATAATTAATTTTCATCATTCTCATTTCTAAAACGCTCACAAATATGCTCAACCAAGTCTGCTTGAAGTTTAAATTATACAATTCATGTGTTTTGTGGTGAAAAAAATTTACAAGTTTAAATTATTTATAGTGCAATTCATGTGTTATGTGGTGAAAAGGACAAAAAAAAGGGTCAAATAGGCCAAAAAAACCAACAGCCGTTTTCATAAAGCTTCTAGAAAACGACAAAAAACAGCTGGATTTTTCAAAAAAAGGCCCAAACGGCCATAAAACGACCGGTCTAGCCAGTGTCCAAACAACCCAACGGTCGTAGCCAAAACCGACTGAACTGGTCGGCCCACTCGACTATATATATTTTTTTTCTAGAAACCCCAATCCATCTGCCTCCACAGAAACCCTCTCTCTGTTTCCTGCCTCTACCGAAACCCTTCTCCATTTCTCTCAATCTCCTCTCTTCTTCTCACCTCCCATGCCTGCTTCGACGCTTCTCTCTCTCTCTCTGTCGAAACCGTCGTTGTAAGACCCTCAATTTCTTGTAATTATAATTTGGTCCCTTGAATTTCAATAAATATAATTTAGTCCTTGGACTATTCAATAATTTGAAATTAGTCCTTGTTTGACCTTTATTTGAGTTTGAATCCTGAATTTGAATGGGAATTAAGAGCCTTGATGGGGTTTAATCGCTTGGTCTTGTGTTTAATGAGTTTTGATGAGGAGTAATGCAGAATTAAGGAGGGAATCTTCAGACCACTATTTGTGGTGGTTTCACTCTTGTTTTCTTTCATTCCCAAGTGTTAAACCTAATCGTAAGTGCTGAAGTTTTATGAGTATTGTTGTTGCTGCTGCCGCCCCTTTTTTCTTGATTGGTGATCAAGTTTTACTCCTCCAATCTTCTCCAAGAGTGCTGGGTGTTTGGTCCTTCGGTAGGTTATTCATACTCTTCCATTTCTGAATTCTTTGTCCATTTCTTTCCTCTCTTCCTAGAGTTCTAACTTAGTATTTTTCCAACACACTCTCACTCAACCTACTCGAGTTTTCCTCTCCATCATTGAAGAACAAGGGTTGTGTTTTACTTCTACGTGATCAAAAAAGCCAAGCAAGGTTGGTTTCTCTCTCATTCTCGTTGTGTTGGAACCTTTGCTATCTCCTTATTCACACAATCTTGTGCATTAGAACCTCTTGTGTATGAAAGAAACCTGTCATTTTAATCGGTTATATAATTTGATTTGTCCATGGAAAAACCTTGACTTTGGAAAAGTAGAGTTTAAAATGATTTTCTATGAAAACTGTTGTTTCTAGGCTCCTTGGCAAGGAGCCAGCGCATGAGCGTTGGCTTCTCCCACGCACATGCGTTGGGAGCCCTTGACCCAGTGGATCGAGGCAGGGACCTGAGCGCACATGCGCTAGGGAAGGCAGGGAGTCAGCGCATGAGCGCTGGACTCCCGGGCGCACATGCGCTGGGGTTGTTTTCTTCCCTGGGCACGATAGGGTGTCAGCGCATGAGCGCTGGCATTCCAATGCACATGCTTTGGGCCCCCTATTTGGCCAGAATTGTGATGTTATTTTTGAAAATCTGTTGAAGTTGGTTTCCACTCTATCAATGGTTGTTGATTATTAAACATATGTGTTTTATCTTGCAAGGTTGGAGATCAAGTGTATGTAACCTATTCGACGGTAAGGATAACTCGGTGTAGAATGTCTTAACGGTTTGAGATGTGTTGTGGATTGGTCTTGAGAATTTCTGTTTATGACTTGCCTTTTTTATTATTTTGGACTTGATGTTGAGGCTGTAACATGATATATATTATTCACATGTTGTTGAGGTTTGAGTAAATTGAGTTGAGCTATATTGGTTATAACATGATATATATTATTTACGCAGGTATTGTATTTTTACCAGCATAAAAGTTTTAAGATACCGTTTCACTCTAAATCATCATTGATTCCACATTTTTCCATGAAACTAAAGTGTTCGGATCCGTTCTATGAATTTTGTGTTATGTTTTGTTCCATTTTAAAAATGAAACAAACAATAAAACATAGATTTTTCAATATGTTCCATTCAAATATGTTCAACAAGCACTACCTTTATGTACACCTGACCCTTTCTATATCTATATCATGTTTTATATTTATAATATATGCTACCTATTACTTTTTTCTCTTCACGTCTTTTTTTTATTCTCAGTCTATGCGTTTTATCCAATATTTAAGTATCATTAATAAAGTGTTGGTTAAGTGGTAGACAAGTTAAATCGCGTCATAGTCACAAAATCGAATTTTAGAAAAATTATTTGTTGAGAGAGACCACCGCTATATCTGGAAGATGTTACGGAAAAATATATAATCAAGTATCAAGATAATATAAATTTATAACTTATTAAAATTTGGATAAAAAGTCAAAAGCTAATATTCCAATGCTTAACATCTAAGAAAAGGACTAATGGGGCATATCCACTACACAACGCCCTACATTAATGTGAGAAAAGCACCTCATTGACCCTTCAAACAAAAGCAAAGATAGCATGTTATTGGTGACACACTGGAACTAACAATAACAATACCACAGAGGATCCAAACTTCCATTCCGCGTAACCACATAAAAGGAGGGAGAAAGCATCGTGAAACTCATCATCGCAGAGAAACGGAAAGCAGAAGAGAAGTGAAGAAAGCACAGAACAGAACAGAGAGATAAGCGTAAATGGCAGCACTCGGTGCCCCTCGCGATGTTGCAGGAAACCAGAACAGCCTTGAAATTGATGGTCTCGCTCGCTTCGCCGTTGAAGAACACAACAAAAAACAGGTCTTGAAAATATTCAAAAATTCATCATATTTCGTTCTGCGTTTATTTATGCGAATTTCTTATTGGTTTTGGCTATGATCTGTTCATGTCAACGTTTGCTTTGTGAAATTCACCCGCTGTTGGATTAGACCTCTCTCTGATTTTTATTCTTTTTGTGTATTCATTTTTGGAATTTTCATCTAGGTTTTGTTAGATTGAAATTCTGATTGCACGAACGTGTTTGATTTTATTATTTTATTATGTTGTGTTTGGTTGTTTGAAATTTTATTTTTGGATTGGTGATGGTGGTTGTGCAGAACGCGCTTCTGGAATTTGGAAGGGTGGTAAGCGCAACACAGCAAACGGTTGCTGGTACCATTCATCACATCAAGTTAGAGGCAAAAGATGGTGGGAATAAGAAGCTTTATGAAGCTAAGGTTTGGGAGAAGCCATGGTTGAACTTCAAGGAGGTGCAGGAGTTCAATCTTGTCGGAGATGCTCCTGCGGAGTAAGGTATATTTGACTACACTGCTCAATTGCCCCTACCTGGTTTTTTTGTACATGTTTGGTTTTCAATTGGAAACTACGTTTGGTGCATTGGAATGCCCAATCCTGAATTCCAAGGTGGCATTGAGTTGGGGTCAACTGAAAAGTGAAAACCAAATTACCAAACAGTAGGCTTTATGGTTAATGCAAATCTTCAATATTACTTAAGAATCAATGGTGGAACAGAAATAGGTGAAAGGGTTAAAAAAAAACTAGAATGTGAAGTATAGAATCAGTTTAGTTTAATAATGAGATTTATTTGTTGAAGTGCTTCTGATATTGATAAATGAAAATGTTCATCCATTTTTGTTGTTACTTTGTCAAAACCTGAACAAGGTGTTGTTTTATTGGCTTTTAATTACTGTTTGGTGTATAGGTTGCTATATATATCACGACAATAAGTTGCTGCTCATCATTTCCACATTTTTCATTTTTGCTGGTGAATCAGCTTTGAGGGTAATGAAAAGGATATACTCTCACCATGAAGTTTGACAGAAGTGCACTTATGCAATTGAATTAGTTGTTTTTCAATTCATTCTTTGATGAGATTGACTGTTTATTTCTTTTCCTCCCTTCCCCTATCCACAAAGGTAATTCTATATTTGTACAAGTTTTATATCATTTGGAAGTCAAAAACATTTGTCACCGAAATTCCCCAGAGTATTTATGTAATTAGGACACAGAAGAGTGACCTTTTAATTTGCTTTATCTCTGATTCTCTGCTCCTTTAAGAGCTCCGGTAGTGTATTACATCGCTTACTTAGGAATCTTATGTTGCTATTGTTATGATGCAGAGAAACTGTTTTAGAAGGTTATGAATCTTCTCATTTATTTATTTTTCACATGATTTTGCCATGTGCAAAATTTATATCTATCTTTTTCTGTTTACAATCATCAAATCTTAACATTGGAGGAGTAGTTTCTGTTTTAAAGTGAGGGATTTTCAATGTCTCCATTACTCAAATGCTGTTCAAACCTTTTACACTCTTCTGCTTGTCCTGTATTAGGATCTCTGTATCCTGTATTCATGGTAGTAGCAATAGAGCTTTGCTGCCTATATGGAGTTATAATAGGCATTAGGGTGTTGATTGCGTTTTTTACCATTAAACATAAGCACTGAGTAATATTCTAAGAATAACTAAAGTGGATTTTGCATAAAGATAATGGGATTGCAAATTAATGTAACTTCCCTCTCTCCAAGAGAATAACTATAAGATCACAACTTCCCTTCAATTCTGATTCAGCCTTTCCATTTTCCCTTCGACTCATAGTTCTATTTGGGATTATTAAACGAGTCTTCCCCTGACTTTTCAGGTTGCTGAACAATGAAGATTATGTGCGCCCAGCCTGGCTCGAAGGTGAAAAGCGTAATGATATATATAACTATACCATGTACTCAGACCCCCCACTCCACCCCAAAAACATTTTATGTATGAAATAAATGTAGCTAGCTATTGCCTTCAGGTTTGATATTTGAAGTCGAAACACTACACGCTTTTGTATTCCTCTGGAATCATATTATAAGGTTAACTACAAGAAATACATGGTCTTTTTTGTGTACATATTATCTATTGATGTTTCATATGTAGCAATATGAAAGACCTTTTTACTGGGACGAGGTTACGAAACTTAATTCATGTTATTTGTCACTTAGAACAACAGCTTACTGTAGGAACAAAGATAGGCTTCTACTGTGATATGGTTTTCATGATGAAATTGACCTGGAGGAGGATAGGGTGAATGCAATTGAGGAAGGCCTATGGATGAAGACATGTTAGATGTTGTTAGGGGCTACTTTGCATGACTGTGTAACCCACCTAGTCGTAGAGAAGGTCTGAATTTGTCGTCCATGGTAGGAAGGTTGTCAATACTGTGTGAAAGCGGTGGTCCATCGCGACCAATGACTCCTAAGTCTATCTCGAAAGACATATATACGCAAATATATGAACCCAAC